>JAJTWR010000431.1:0-1470887 GCA_021613335.1 Whitmania pigra | reverse complement strand
CCATATTCCCGTTTGCTCTGCTAATTCTACGAGCCGAACGAGAAATGCTTCCTTCGACTTTGCCGCAATTTGGTCTTGCTTTGTAAGTTGAATAGTCTGCCGCATGTCTGTTGCAATGTCTACAACATCACCTCTACCTTCAAACCTCCCCACAAATCCCAAAGGCGGTACTCCATTCCGCTTTCGATAGTCCCGGTACCAGTCCTGCTTAAATTGGAATGCTAGAATCTGGTCAACGAATTCTGGATCATCTTCGAGTGGGAGATGTTCAGGCGCAGTTCGGTGCTTCGCGAAATTCATTTCCAGGGCAGGAGGACTTGGAAGAAAGAGAAAGCCAAATGGAACGTGAGTCGCCGCGGCAATAGCTTCCGCCTGTTTGAAGGTCGGCCGGGAACTACCGAGTTCCCAGGCGGAAACCTTGTCCGCTCTTGTCCCAACGCGCTTCGCCAGCACCTCGGTCGAAAATCCTGCCCGCTCACGCGCCCAGCCGACAAGCTGGGGGGTCACTAGTGCTTCACTCTTTCCCATGAGGAGTACGATGCTAGCACCTCACTCTGACATTGTGACCTTCGCAGCTTGTTGATGCCACATCGACGCGTTCCTTTCTTGCCGACGGGGCTCATTTTCCCCCATTCTCCCTGCAGCAGCCCGAATTGTCCCGTGAGAGTCGGCCGAGCAAGCATCAAGATTCTGAGCACGCGTTTCCCACTTTGGGTTGTTCGCAACGCTCTCTGACCTTCTTGCCGTTTTAGTTCCTCGGCTCGTTCTTGCGCATCCGGAGCAGGACGCGTGGAGAGAATCCTGTGACCAGCGCCGTGCCGACGAGCACCACTGCCGACCCGGCCAAGGTATGCCATCCAAAATGCTCGCCCAGGAATATCCCGCCCCAGAGAATGCCAAAAACTGGAATCAAGAAAGTGACTGTCAATGCAGATGCCGCACCGAGGTCTACAATCAATCGAAAATACATGAGATACGCGACCCCACTGCAGAGCACGCCCAGCGCGACCACTGCTGCCATGACGCCCACAGTTGCAGGAGCGTTGGGCGGAAAGAAAAGCACCGCGGGCGCAATCAGCAACGTCGCAGCCCACATGCTCCCGTGCGCGTTCGCCAGTGGGTTTACTGCTTTCGCCGCCTTGGCGTAGGTCGACGCGAGGCCGTAGCAAAACGACGCTGTGAGCCCGGCGAGCACGGCAATCATCGCCCCGGGCTGGAGTGTTATTTTGTCGAAGCCCACGAGCACCGCAACACCCGTCATGCCGAGAGCCAAGCCGAGTATGCTTTTCCCGGAAAGCTTTGTTCGAGACCAGACTGCCGAAATGAGAGCGCCCCAGATGGGCGCCGTCGCATTCAGAATAGATAGAATCGAAGCTGACAGCGTCTTTGCCGCATAGGCGAAGAGCAAAAACGGCAGCGCGGAATTGAAGAGCCCCAACACCAGGTAGTGTTTCCAGTGTTCGCGCGCCTGCAGCGGCTTTCTCATCGCTACGCTGACCGCCAAGAGGAACAACGCCGCGAACCCTACCCGTAGGAAAATGAGCACCGTCGGCCCGAGAACAGGGGCCCCAATGCGCATGAAGAGAAACGAGCTGCCCCATATGGCGGCGAGCGTTATGAGTCGGAGGAAACTCGAGGCGTTCACGAGTAGGTACCTTGAGCGGAGTGTTTCACGGGACCATCATCGAAAACACCCCGCGAACGCTGCGGCGTCGCAGGGAGAATTTATCGTTGAGACAGATCGACAAACACAGCTCACTTCTTCAGAAACGAAAGCCCCGGTCGCCATTTTCTGGCAATCGGGGCCATCCAAACTCTTCCGCCGTTGAACAACCGAACAGATTGAAAGGTAAAGTTGCGGGGGCAGGATTTGAACCTGCGACCTTCGGGTTATGAGCCCGACGAGCTACCTGGCTGCTCCACCCCGCGGCAGTGGGTGCCTCCATACGCTCCGCGTGTGAAGCCGTCAATATCCTTGGGTCGCTCTCGTGCGGGGAAATCCGTGTCCTACATCGCGCACCGAGCGCAGTGGCGACGGAAAAAACAACAGGGTCCGCGAGCGGTCCGAGCGAGATTCACCTCGCTCGAACCACGCGATGCGGCTTAAGCGGTGAGGATAACCTTCATCGCCTTTTCGCGAGCGGCGTTGCCGAAGACCTCGTACGCCTTGATGATCTCACCCAGCTTGAAGCGGTGGGTGATGAGCTGGCTCGGGTCGAACTTCTTCGACTGAACGGTCTTCAACAACATCGGGGTGGTGTTCGTGTTCACGAGACCCATCGAGATGTTGATGTTCTTGATCCAGAGGGTTTCGAGGTGGAGTTCCACCGACTTGCCGTGGACGCCGACGTTCGCAACGTTACCGCCTGCGGACACAATCTTCTGGCAAACGTCGAAGGTCGCGGGGACACCAACCGCCTCGATGGCGACATCGACGCCTTGGTTGTCGGTCATCTTGAGGACCTTCGCTACCGGGTCATCGGAGCCGACTTGAATGGTGTCGGTCGCTCCGAATTTCTTCGCGAGTTCGAGCCGCGCCGGATCCATATCGATCATGATGATGCGCGCCGGCGAGTAGAACTGAGCGGTCAGCAACGCGGCCATACCCACCGGCCCTGCGCCGACGATCGCGACCACATCTCCCGGCTTCACTCCACCCGCACGGACGCCGATTTCGAATCCGGTCGGGAAGATGTCCGACAGCATGACCAGCGCTTCCTCGTCCGTGCCTTTCGGAATCGGATAGAGCGAATTGTCGCCGTGCCGAATCCGCACGAACTCAGCCTGCGTTCCATCGACGGTGTGACCGAGCTGCCAACCGCCGTCGCTACAGTGCGAGTAGAGCTGGCGCTTGCAGTTCGGACATGATCCGCAAGAGGTGATGCACGAAATGAGAACTGCATCGCCCTTCTTGAAATTGCGGACCGCGCTTCCGACTTCGTCGACCACGCCTACGCCCTCGTGACCGAGCGTCCTCCCCGGAGTGCAGGTCGGCACATCTCCTTTGAGAATATGCAGGTCGGTGCCGCAGATCGTCGTCTTGGTGATTTTCACCAAAACATCAGTCGGATCCTTAATCTTCGGCTTGTCCTTTTCGGTCCATTCCTTCTTTCCTGGGCCATTATAAACAAGAGCTTTCATCGTATTCTCCTTTGTCGATGTGGTTTCGTGAATACCTGACCGACTAGTCAGGCATTATTCACTTCTTTCGGACTGTGCTCCCTGGATTCCAGAAGAGCAAGCATTACCTGTCCACACGTGACCAAAAAGTTACGATGATTCAAGGGCATCGGCTTATTTGTCTGAGACGGTACGTTGCGACTTCATGCGTCAAATGCTGCGAGCGAAATTCCAGTCAGCACGCATGGAAATGTAAATGCGCCACATCACTACGAAAACTCAAAAGAGCCGCCACCCAAACACTTGCAGAAGCTTCATCGTGACGAAGAGCGAGGCTGCGAAAGTCCCGCTAATTTCCTATTTTTGAAGCACACTTTCACGAGGAGCAACGTGCATGTCCTTACTCTCGAGCTTTGAACGGTATCCACTCACGTACGGTCCGACACCGATAGAGCACTTGCCCCGCCTCACGGCAGCGCTCGGCAATAAGGTGCAGATCTTCGCGAAACGCGACGGCTGCAACTGAGGACTCGCCCTCGGGGGAAACAAGCTGAGGAAGCTCGAGTACATCGTTCCCGATGGTATGGCGTCCGGAGCCGATACCTCGTGTCCATCGGCGGCGTTCAGTCCAACCACACCCGTCTCGTCGCGGCTACCGCGGCGAAAATCGGCATGAAGTGCGTCGTCATCCAAGAGAAGTGGGTGCCGCACTACGACGCCGTCTACGATCGCGTCGGCAACATCCTCATGACTCGCATCATGGGTGCGGACAGCAGACTCGTCGACGATGGTTTTGACATCGGCATCCGCAAGAGTTGGACCGACGCCATCCAGTCGGTCATCGACGCTGGCGGCAAGCCCTACCCAATCCCTGCCGGTGCATCCGTGCACAAACTTGGCGGCCTCGGTTACGTCGGATTCGCCGAAGAGGTCGCCATGCAAGAGGAATCTCTCGGGTTCAAGTTCGATTTCATCGTGGTGTGCGTCGTCACTGGCTCGACCCAAGCCGGGATGATCGTCGGCTTCGCCCACCAAAACCGCGCTCACAAAGTCATCGGCATCGATGCCTCTTTCACGTTGGACCAGACCCGTGCCCAAGTTCGAAGCATCGTCGATAATACCGCGAATCTCGTTAAGCTCGGCCGTCACGTTCGCGATGACGAAATCGTCATCCTCCCCGAATACGCCTACCCAGCCTACGGCGTACCTTCCGACGAAACGAATGCAGCGATCCGCCTCGCCGCCCGCACTGAAGCGATGATTACCGATCCCGTCTACGAGGGAAAATCCATGCAAGGGTTGATCGACCTGACTCGCAAGGGCTACTTCCGCGAGGGCTCGCGGGTACTCTACGTGCACCTCGGCGGCGCCCCGGCCTTGAACGGCTACAGCTACTATTACAAAGACGGGTGAATCACCGGGAGAAGAAGCTCACTCCTCTGCGGCACCGACGCGCTGCCAAAAGTCCACCATCAACGCCAGTTCCTTCTTCGAGAAGTGCCGCAGGAATTGCTCGCGCACGAAGGCGACGTGCTTCTTCTTCGCCGCTTTGAACTTCGCGAATCCTGCGGGGGTGAGGCTGAAGACCGCCCCCCGCTCATCACCTGGACTTCCTTCGCGCAAAAGGAGCCCGGCGCTTTCGAGGCGGGCCAAGAGTCGGCTCATACCGCTGCGCGTCAACAGGCTGCCTCGCGCGAGTTCCAGCATGCGCTGCCGCCCTTCGCTCGCCCACGACAACTGCAGCAGCACCTCGAATTCGGCGCTGGTGAGTTGAGAGTGCCGCACCAAGTCGGCCTCCATCCGCTGGAGGAGCCGCCCATGCATGCGCATGAGTCCACCCCAGGCTTTTCCTTCGACCTCGCTAAAGCTTTCGCTCACCGGCACGATTGTATCCTTGACTTAGTTGCTCAAGCAACCATAATGTTGCCTGAGCAACTACATTGATTGCCAAAACACCACCCAAAGAACAGAGAGACCCGCTCCCATGAATACACCCTCCACGCGCTCCAACACGGAAATCGCGCTCGATGTTTCCAAGTCCATCATGAACGGTGATTGGGAGAAGCTCGACACCCTCTTCGCCCCAGAATTCACGTACACCGGCGACGGGATGCACTTCTCCCGCGACGAGTACTTCGGCTTCATGCAAGACCTCTACCTCGCGATGCGCGACATGAAGATGGAGTTCCCGCAGGTTGTCGCGAACGGGGATTTCGTCAGCATCCGTTTCGTGAATCCGATGAAGAACCTGGGGAAATTCATGGGCGCCCCGGCCACCAAGAAGACGATCGTCAGCGAAGGAATCTTCATCCGAGAAATTCGCAACGGCAAGGTGGTGCGCGAAAACCAAACGACCGACCTGCTCGGCATCATGACCCAGATGGGATTTGGCGCGCTGATGGGCTACTCGCTCGCCGTCGGCCTCTTCAAAGTGAAGCAGAAGCCGCCGGTGCGAAAGTCGCCCGAAGAGATGAAGCGCCTCGACGCAGAGCTTCGCAAGAAGGGGCGCTGAGCTGCGCTACCCTCGGGCGGCCTTCGCGAGGCTCGCGATGAAACCGCGCACCGCCCGGGCGCCCGCGAGCGGGCTCTTTGCCTCTTCGATGAGCTGCGCGATGGCGCTCCCCACGACGATGCCATCGGCAGAGGCGCGCGTTCGCGCACCTGCTTCGGCGTAGAGATACCGAAGCCTACGACCACCGGCACCCGAAGTGCTTTGCGCAAGGCCGATAGCCGTTTCGACAAATCCTTCGGCAGCACGCCGCGCGCCCCGGTCACGCCGGTCACCGACACGTAATACACAAAGCCTTGGGAGACCCGCGCCACCGTTCGGCGCCGCGCGTCCGTCGAGGTCGGCGCGAGCATCTGCACCATCGCGACTCCGTAGCGGCGCGCGAGCCGCAGATGCGCTTCGGCTTCGTCCGGCGGCAGGTCGGGAATAATCACCCCGTCGACCCCCGAGGCAGCACAGCGCGCAAAGAACTTCTGGGCCCCCATGCGGAGAATCGGATTCAAGTACGCCCATCAGCACCAGCGGCGCGTCGCTGTTTCGGCGCAAGCTCGCGGCGAGCGCGAGGGTCTTCGTGAGCGTCATTCCGCCCGCGAGTGCCCGGCGCGCAGCGCGCTGCAGCGTCGGCCCGTCGGCGATGGGGTCGGAAAATGGAAACCCGAGTTCGAGAATGTCGGCGCCGCCCGAAAGACAGGCGAGTGCCACGTCGCGGGCCGCGCGCTGGGTCGGGTTCCCCGCCATGAGATAGGCCACCAGCGCCGGGCGGCCTTCGTTTCTGCAGCGCTCGAAGGTCTGTGCAATCCGGTTCATGACTTCTTCCCCTGCTTGTTGAACCACTCCTCGACAGTCGCGAGGTCCTTATCCCCACGCCCGGAAAGGCAGACCAGCACCAACCCCTTGGGGCCAAGTTTGCGGGCCCGACGGCGCGCCACCGAAAGCGCATGCGCCGACTCCAGCGCCGGAAGGATGCCCTCGGTTCTTCCCAAGAGCTCGAAGGCCTCGAACGCCTCCGCGTCGGTTGCAGTCGAAAGCGTGAGCCGCCCGTCGTCTTTCCATTGGGCGAGCTGCGGACCCACCCCCGGATAGTCGAGGCCCGCACTCGCCGAGTGCGCCTCGGAAATTTGCCCCTCGGCATCTTGCAGCACGTAGCTGTAACTCCCGTGCAGCACCCCCGGCTTTCCCACCGAGAGCGATGCCCCGTGCAGCCCGGTGGAGAGTCCGTAGCCGCCAGCCTCGACCACCACCAGCTTCACCGCCCGGTCGCGCACGAAGGCGCTCAACATGCCGACCGCGTTCGAGCCGCCGCCGACACAGGCGACGACCTCATGCGGGAGCCGTCCGACCTCCGCCAGAAACTGCCGCCGCGCTTCCCGGCCGATCACCGATTGAAGCTCGCTCACGATGGTTGGAAACGGATGCGGCCCTGCGGCCGTGCCGAGCACGTAGTGCGTGTCGCGCACAAAGGTGACCCAGTCGCGCATCGCTTCGTTGAGCGCTTCCTTGAGGGTCTGGGAACCCACCGACACCGGAATGACCTCTGCGCCCAAAATCCGCATCCGCGCCACGTTGGGCGCCTGGCGCGCTACGTCTTTCGCGCCCATGTAGATGCGGCACTCAAGCCCAAACAGCGCGCAGGCACTTGCCGTCGCCACGCCGTGTTGTCCCGCCCCGGTCTCCGCGACAACGCGCCGCTTGCCGAGCTTCTTCGCAATCAGCACTTGGCCGAGCGTGTTGTTAATTTTGTGAGCGCCGGTGTGGCAGAGGTCTTCGCGCTTCAAGAAAATCCGCGCCGACTTCGGAGCACCGAAACGCAGAGCCTCGAAGACCGGCGTCGGTCGCCCGGCGTAGGTTTCGAGCAACGTGCTGAGCTCGCGACGAAACGACGCGTCTTTTCGCAAGCGTCGCCACACCTGGTCGAGCTCTTCCAACGCCGGGACGAGAGTCTCGGGCACATAGCGCCCGCCATACGGGCCAAAGCGTCCTGGAGAGGTCATCGGGTTCGGGCCTCCTGTACTGCTGCAAAAAATCGGGTGAGTGCTTGTGCGTCCTTTTTGCCTGGCGAAGCTTCCACGCCACTCGCCACGTCCACCGCATACGGACGCACCGCGCGAATCGCCGCCGCCACATTGCCAGCGTTGAGCCCGCCCGCAAGGATGAGTGGCCGCCGAAACGTGAGGCCCCGGAGCATCGACCAATCAAAGCTGCGGCCCGTTCCGCCGTGCCCCGCGCTTGGCGTATCCACAATTAGCGCCTGCTCCGGTCCGTAGCGCACCGCACGCAGGTCTACGCGCGACGTCGCCGGTACTGCTCGGATGATCGGCAAAGGAAAGCCCTTCCACTCCGCCGCCCGCAGTGGGCCATGGAGCTGCACCGCCGTGAGCCCTACCAGGTGAGCGATGTGCTCCACCGAGGTGCGAGTGCCGTTCACAAAAACTCCCACCGCCGCGACGAACGGCGGCAGCGCCCGCACGAGCTTCGCCGCCCGCTCCGGTGGGCAGTAGCGCTTCGAGCCTTCAAAGAAGATGAAGCCCGCCGCGTCGGCACCCAACTCCGCAGCAAGGCGCACGTCCACGAGCCGGGTGAGCCCGCACACTTTCACCCGCGTGGCGCTCACGCCGCGCATAGGGAGCGCAGGAGCGCGGCGGCGTCGTCCGCCCGCACCAGCGCCTCTCCGACGAGGAGGTTCGCGGCCCCGGCCTTGCGCATGCGCTCGGCCTCCCGAAGCCCGTGGATGCCGCTCTCTCCCACTGCCCGGACGCTCGCGGGGATGTTCGGCAGCAGCGCTTCGCCGACCGAAAGCGACACGTGGAGCGTCGCGAGCGAGCGGTTGTTCACCCCGATGATGCGCGCCCCCGCAGCGAGCGCACGGTCGAGCTCTGGCGCTTCGTGGATTTCCACCAACGCTTCGAGCCCGAGCCCGTGGGCCGCAGCGAGTAACTCTCGCAGCTCTCCATCGGAGAGCGCTGCGACAATCAGCAGCGCCGCATCGGCACCGTGCGCCCGCGCCTCGTGGAGCTGGTAGGCGTCGACGATGAAGTCCTTGCGCAGGAGCGGCACGTCGACCTCCGCGCGAACGGCCGCGAGGTCATCGAGCGAACCGTTGAAGCTCGGCCCATCGGTGAGCACCGAGATGGCGGCAGCGCCCGCGGCCGCATAGGTCTTCGCGAGCGTCGGCGCCGAAAGCGCCGCCCGCAGAACCCCCGCCGACGGAGAGGCCCGTTTGATTTCGGCGATGACCCGCATCGGTCCGCCGCGCGGTGAGAGCGCCGCCGCGAGGCTCTTCGGCGGCTTGTGCGCCCGGGCGCGCTCCTCCAGCGCCGCGACCGACTGGGTGCGCTTCGCACGTGCAACTTCGTCGCGCTTCCGCGCCAGGATGTCGTCGAGAAAGCTCATCGCGCCGCAATCTCCCGTGAGAGTTCCGCTAGGGCGCGCACCTTTTGCAAGGCAGCGCCAGAGTCGACGGCCTTCGCCGCGAGCTCGACGCCCTCCCGGAGCGACGAAGCCACTCCGGCCACCACCGCGGCCGCGGCCGCATTGGCGAGCACCGCCGCGCGTGGCGCGCCTTTTTGGCCTTCGAAGACCTCCATGGCGATGCGCGCGTTGGTGGCGCGATCGCCGCCCTTCAGTTCGTCGAGCGCAAACCGCTTGAAGCCAAGCTCCTCGGGGCTCACGGTGCGCACGGTCACGTGGGTGCCCCGAGCCTCGGCGATGAGGGTCTCCCCGCAGACGCTGATTTCATCGAGTCCTTCACCATGCACCACCATCGCGTGCCGGGAGCCGGTCTTCGCCAACACTTCGGCTATGGTCGGCACCAGCTCCGGCGCATACACGCCCATCAGTTGATGGCGCGCTCGCGCCGGATTCGAGAGCGGACCCATGAGGTTGAACATCGTCCGCACCCCAAGTTCGCGTCGCACGCCCAAGGCCGCCAGGAACGCGCGGTGGTGGTTCGGCGCGAACAACATGCCGATTCCAACTTTTTCGATGCACTCTTCGACGGCCGCTGGCGTGAGGTTCACCACCACGCCCAGGGCCTCCAGAAAGTCTGCGGAACCCGAGAGCGACGAGACCGCCCGGTTGCCGTGTTTCGCGACAGTGATGCCCATCCCCGCGACGACGAACGCTGCCGTGGTCGAGATGTTGAACGTCATCATCGAGTCGCCGCCGGTTCCGCAGGTGTCGACGAATACCTCGCGATTTACTTTCACTTCCTGCACGCGGGAGCGCATCACCTCGACCGCGCCGGAGAGCTCGTCGACAGTCTCCCCCTTCATGCGCAGCGCCGCCAGGTAAGCGCCGAGTTGTGCCGGCGTCGCCTTGCCTTCGGCGATAGTCTCCATGACTCCGGCGGATTCCTCACGGGTGAGATTCTTTCCGTCGAGAATCTTTTTCAGCGCCGCAACTATCACCCGCGCCTCCCGGAATTCGCACGGAGCCGACTCAGCCAATTGCGCAGCAGCACCGTGCCATCCGGCGTCAGGACCGACTCCGGATGAAACTGCACGCCTTCGATGGGCAGCGAGCGATGGCGCAGCCCCATGATTTCGCCCTGCTTGGTCCAAGCAGTCTCTTCCAGGCACTCGGGTTTCGACTCCCGCTCAACGACGAGCGAGTGGTAACGCCCGGCCGGGAAGGGAATCGGGAGCCCCGCGAAGAGTCCTTCGTCGCGATGAAACACCGAACTCGCCTTTCCATGAAGAATGGCGTCGTTGCGCACGACCTTGCCGCCGAACACCTCACCGATGATTTGGTGCCCGAGGCAAATCCCGAGAATAGGGCAGCCGCCCGGCTGCTCGCGCGCGACCTCCATGCTCACGCCCGAACTCTTGGGCGCGCCTGGACCCGGCGAGAGGACGATGCCGTCGGGGTTGCGGTCGGCTATGCCCGACACGTCTATCGCGTCGTTGCGGAACACCTCTACTTGGGCGCCCAACTGCCCCAGGTACTGCACGAGGTTGTAGGTGAAAGAGTCGTAGTTATCGACGACCAGTACCCGCGGCCTCATCGCCGTGCTCCTCGACGTTTCGCTGTGCGCTGTGGCGCGCGTTTCTTGGGCACGCGGACCGCCGCGCGCTTCGCCACTCGCCGCGCAGACTTTTTCGCGACGGGAAGCACTCGCTTCTTTACCTTGCGCGGCGCTGGCTTGACTGGCTTCGCCGCGCGACGAGCAGGCTTCTTCGCCGCCGGAGCTGGCTTCGTTTCTTCGCGAAGGGCGAGCGTCCGGCGCTGCGCTTCCTCGACGGCCGCGAACACCGCTCGCGCCTTCGCGAGCGTCTCTTGGTACTCAGCCTCTGGCTGGGAGTCGTACACCACGCCCGCGCCCGCCTGCACCGACAGGCGTTTGCCGCTCTGGAAGAGGGTGCGAATGGCGATGGCCATCTCCATGTCACCGCTCAAGTCGAAGTACCCGACACACCCGGCGTAGGGGCCACGGCGCGCGGGTTCAAGTTCGTCGATGAGCTGCATCGCCCGTACCTTGGGGGAGCCGGTGACTGTCCCTGCCGGGAACGTGGCCCGCAGTACATCCAACGCACCGAACCCTGGCGCGAGTCGGCCCCGCACTTGCGAGACCATGTGCTGCACGTGCGAATACTTTTCGATGACCCGATACGCTTCGAGGCGGACGCTGCCGATTTCCGCGACTCGGCCTACGTCGTTGCGGCCCAAGTCGACGAGCATCACGTGCTCCGCGTTCTCCTTCACATCGGCGAGCAGCTCCTCCGCCAAGTCCGCGTCGAGCTCCGGAGTAGCTCCGCGCGGCCGGGTTCCAGCGATGGGGCGGAGGATGACGTCGCCGCGGTCGAGGCGCACGAGGGTTTCCGGCGAACTTCCGGCGAGCGCGCGCTCTCCGCACTGAACGAAGAACAAATACGGCGACGGGTTGATGCGCCGCAGCGCCCGGTAGACCTCAAAGGGCGCAACATCCACATCGGCGTCGAAGCGCTGCGAGACGACAATCTGCTGGCACTCGCCAGCGCAGATGTGCTCCCGCGCACGGCTCACCGACGCCTCGAAGTCCGCCTGGGTGGTGCGCGCCTTCAGTTGTGCCGGGCGCAGCACCGGCTTCCCGCGCACGTCGCTCAGCGGGCGGGCGAGCGTCTTGCGCACTTGCTCAAGGCGAACGCAGGCCTTGCTGTACGCCTGCGCGGCGTCGACCTCCGGCTCGTAGCGCGCCTGGGTGATGATGGAAGCAATGTGGCGCAGGTTGTCGAAGGCCACGACAGTGTCGAAGTCCATCAACACGCTTCCGTCGAAGTCGTATTCCTTCGGCCCCCGCAAAAGGACGCTCGGCTCGAAGGCGCTCACCACGTCGTAGCCGAAGTAACCGACGAGCCCGCCGGTGAAGCGAGGGAAGTCTGGAAACTGCGTCGCCTGGTAGGTCTCCAGCGTTTCTTCGACCCACTTCAAGGCTTCTTCGCCGCTCTGGGTGTCGAGCACCCGCCGTGGATGTGCGCCCAGGAAGGACCAGCGCCCGAAGCGCTCGCCGCCCTCCACCGACTCAAACAAGAAGGCGTGGGTCGCCCCGCGCGAGAGCTTGAGGTAGGCCGAGACCGGCGTCTCGGTATCGCAGTCGATGTCGACTTTGATGGGGATGCAGGACCCGCGACGATACAGGCGGGCAAACTCACGGGCATTCATCGATGGTGTGCTCAACAGTCCCTCCCTACGCGCAGCGCACGCAGCGGAACACGACATTGTACGAAAATGGCTGGAATGCTCTCGACGATGCTGCCTGCACTACTCGGGCTGGGTTCCTTGCCAAAGACCACCTCGGTGATTCACCACCGCGACGACCTCATAGCTCTGAACTCCGCTAGCGCTCGGCACCACCACATCGTGAAGAAGCATGCGCGACCAATAGCACAACCTTGTGCGCCTGTCGCAAGAGCCTCCTCACCGAAGCCGTCCATGCCCGCTCCTCTGGGAAGCGCTGGGGAGTTGCTGTAGAAGCTGCAGACGTGAACAGCTCTGACTATTTCCCTACTATCGGCCTCGAAGTCCACGCGCAGCTCACGACCGACACGAAGCTCTTCTCCCCGGCCGCCAACAACTTCGGGGGCGAGCCCAATGCGCAGACGACCCCGGTCTGCCTCGGCATGCCCGGAACGTTGCCGGTGTTGAACCGCCGCGCGGTCTCTCTCGCCGTGCGGGCTGGCCTCGCGCTCGGCTGCCGCATCCGTGAAACGAGCGTCTTTGCCCGCAAGCACTACACCTACCCGGATTTGCCCAAGGGCTACCAAATCACCCAGTTTGAGGAGCCCATCTGCGAGGGTGGAGAAATTCCCCTCCCCGGTGGCACGCCCGTCCCGCTCCGGCGCATCCACATCGAAGAAGACGCCGGTCGCTCCAACCACGAGCTCGAAGCAGAGTTCACGCTCGTCGACTTGAACCGCGCCGGGGCACCGCTCCTCGAAATTGTTTCCGAGCCCGCGATTCACAGCTCCGCCGACGCGCTGAGCTGCCTCAAGTCGCTCCGCGACATCCTGGTGGCCCTCGGCGTCAACGACGGGAACCTCGAAGAAGGCACCTTCCGCTGCGACGCCAACGTGTCGGTGAGCCGCCGCAACAGCAAAACCCTCGGCACCCGCTGCGAACTCAAGAACTTGAACTCCTTCCGCTTCCTGAGGGAGGCCATCGACTTTGAAATTGCTCGCCAGGTCGATGTCCTCGAATCCGGCGGCACCATCGTCCAAGAGACGCGGCTCTTCGACTCCAAGAAAAAGGTGACGCGGGGCATGCGCGGCAAGGAAGAGTCGAAGGACTACCGCTACTTCCCCGACCCAGACCTGCCGCCGCTCGTGGTCTCGCCCGCGCTGGTTGAGGCCGAGCGCGCCAACATGCCGGAGCTGCCGGCCGCGCGACTCGCCCGCTACCTGTCGGCTTTCGGGCTGCAAGAGCCGGAAGCACGGGCAATCATCGGTGAGCCGCCGACCTGCGCCTTTTTTGAAGCCTGCGTCGCCGCCGGTGCCGCGCCGAAGCGCACTGCGCACCTCATTTTGGGAGACATCGCCCGCTTTCTCGAAGCGCAGAAGGGCTCCTTCGCCTCGCCGCCGTTTACCCCTGCCCAAGTGGCAGACCTCGCCAGCGTCCTCGACGAAGGTCTCATCCCGACCTCTGCCGTCCGTGCGCTCCTTCCGCTCGTCGCGTCGAAAGACCTGATGCCCCGGGCAGCGATTTCCTCGACGGCGCTCGGCGCCCGCGCGGGGCAAGATGAGGTTGTCGAAACCATCGAAGCCATCCTCGCCGCCGAGCCCAACAACGTCGCCGCCTACCGCCGCGGCCAGACCAAGGTACTCGGCTATTTCGTGGGCCTCGCCATGAAGTCGCTGCGCGGAAAGGCCAACCCCCGCGAGCTCTCCGAACTCCTCACCGAACGCCTCAACAAGCCGAGCTGACATTCGTGCGGCTGCGGCGGCACATACTCACGTTGCTCCGCTGGTCAGCTCTCGGCATGGTCGTCGGCCTCCTCGCAGGCGCCGCGACGGCTGCGTTCCTCTTCCTTTTGGAGCGCGCCACTGACTACCGCACCGGCCACGAGTCGCTGGTGTACGCGCTGCCGCTCGCCGGGCTGATTATCGGCTACCTCTACGAGCGCTTTGGCAGCACCATCAGCGGCGGCCACAACCTCGTCATCGACACCATCGTCGAGGGCGGCCCGGAACTCCCCTTGCGCATGGCGCCGATGGTGCTCGCGGGCACTGTGCTCACCCACCTGTTCGGGGGCAGCGCCGGGCGCGAAGGCACCGCCGTGCAAATGGGCGCGAGCCTCAGCGACTGGCTCTCGCACCGCCTGCGCCTCGACCCGGCTACCCGCCGCATCCTCCTCGCGACCGGCGCCGCCGGAGGCTTCGGCGCAGTCTTCGGCACCCCCATCGCTGGCACCATCTTCGGCCTCGAATTCGTGGTGCGCGGCCGCGTGGAATACCGGGCGCTCCTCCCCGCGCTGCTCGCCTCACTCACTGGCGACGCGCTGGTTCGGCGCCTCGGCATCGTCCACACGCCATTTCCGCACCCGCCGCCGCTGGAGTTAACGCCGCTCGTCCTCGGCAAGTGGGTCCTCTTCGCTGCGGCCGTAGCATTGGTCGCAGCGGTCTTCATCGAGTTCACCCACACCTTGAAGCGCTTTGGCCTCTTGCGCTTTCCCCGATTGCCCATCCGGATGTTTGTGTTTGGCTCGGTTGTCGTCGGACTCTGGCAATTGAGCGGCACGAGCGACTATTTGGGACTCGGCGTCCCCACCATCGTCCGCGCCTTCACTGACCCCTCGCTCCCGGCGAGCGCCTTCGCCTGGAAGCTCGTCTTCACCGCCGTCACCCTCGGCGCCGGCTTCCTCGGCGGCGAAGTGACGCCGCTCTTCTTCATCGGCGCTGCCCTCGGCAACCTCCTCGCGGTGCCGCTCGGCCTTCCACTGGAACTCGCTGTGGCCGTCGGCCTCAGCGGCGTTTTCGCGACCGCCGCGAAGACACCCCTCGCACTCTCCATCATGGCCGGGGAACTCTTCGGTGCGCAGGTGCTCCCGCACATCGCCATCGTCGCGGTGCTCGCCTATGCGGCGAGTGGCGAGCGCAGCATCTACACCGCCCAACGCACCGCCCACGAGCCACCGCCATGAGCTATCTGCCCTACGCGCTCCTCGCAGCTCTCGCCGCATCGGCTGGCGCGTTTCTTGTCGCCCGCGGCTAGACGCTAGACGACCTTCGGGAAGCGCCACTTCACGCCTCGGCGCGACAAGAGCGCATGCGCCACCGACAGGAGCCGTTGCTCCTCGAAGTGCGGCCCGATGAGCTGAAGCCCAATCGGCAGGCCGTCCTTCGATTCTGGGAGCGGCACCGAAATGCCCGGCAGCCCCGCCAAGCTCACCGGTACGGTGAGCGCGTCCATGGCGTACATGGCGAGCGGGTCGTCGATTTTCTCGCCCACCTTCCAGGCGCTCACCGGCGACGTCGGGGCGAGCACTACGTCGAGTCCGCCCGCGAACAGCGCCTCGAATTCGCCGCGCACCTTCTTTCGAGCAGCTTGCGCCTTCAAGTAGAACGCCTCGTAGTAGCCGTGGGAGAGCGCGAACGTGCCCAGCATCACCCGGCGCTTCACTTCGTCGCCGAAGCCTTCGGCGCGGGAGCGCGCCGCAAGTTCGCGCCAACGCACGTCGCCGCTGGCGCGGTGGCCGTAGCGCACGCCGTCGTAGCGGGCGAGATTCGACGACGCCTCGCTCGCGGCCACGAGGTAGTAGGCGGCGAGCGCATGGTCAGTGCTCGGCAGCGAGACTTCGCGCAGTTGGGCACCCCAATTGGCGAGCGCATCGGCGGCGTCGCGCACCCGGCTCGCAATCTCCGGCTGCACTCCCGGCCCAAAGTATTCGCGCGGAATGCCGATGTTCAGCCCCGCGACTTCCGGCGTCAGGTGTTTTGCGTACTCGGGCACGGGCTCGTTCGCGGTGGTGGAGTCTCCCGGATCGTGTCCGGCAATCACTGCCAGGGCGAGCGCTGCGTCGTGCGGAGTGCGGGCGAGCGGCCCCACGGTGTCGAGCGAACTTGCGAAGGCTACGAGACCGCGCCGGGAAACGCGTCCGTAGGTGGGCTTCACCCCCACGAGGCCGGTCAGCGCCGCCGGCTGCCGAATGGAGCCGCCGGTGTCAGAGCCGAACGCGAGCAGCACCGAACCGCTCGCGACGGCCGCCGCCGAGCCGCCGCTGGAACCGCCGGGAATTCGCGTCGTGTCCCAAGGGTTGAGCGTCGGGTGGAACCCGCTGTTCTCGGTAGAGCTGCCCATCCCGAATTCGTCGAGGTTCGTCTTACCGACCAGCACCACACCGGCCGCCCGCAGCCTTTTGGTGACCTCCGCGTCTTCGAGCGGCACAAAGTTCTTCAGGTACTTGGACCCCGCCGTCGTGGGACTGTTCGCGGTGAGCAAGTTGTCCTTGAGGGCTATTGGTATGCCGTCGAGGGGCCCGAGGCTCTTCCCGAAGCGTCGACGTTCATCAGAAGCTTGGGCGTCGCTCAACGCGTGCTCTTCGTCGACGAGCAAAAAAGCCCGCAGCTTCGGCTCCACTTCGTTCAGCCGCGCGAGGCACGACTTGGTGAGTTCCAGCGAGCTGAGTGTGCCGCTCGCGAAGTGCTCCCCCGCCTCCTCGACCGTCAGACTCCAGGGTTCGCTCACGAAATAACCTTCGGAACGGCAAAATACGTACCCTCGCGAGCCGGAGCATTTGCGAGCGCCTCCTTGGGCGATAGCATGTCTCCGACGCGATCTTCGCGCAGGTTCTCAGAGTTTGCGGGTGCGCCCGCTTCTGGGCTTGCCTCCACTTGGGCAACAACCTCGACGGCAGTGATGATTTCGCCGAGTTCGGTCGTAAACCGTTCGAGCTCTTGGGGCGTCAGGGCGAGTTGTGCGAGCTCGGCGACGACCCGAACTTCATCCAGCGTGAGCTTCATGGAATCTGTTTTCCAAAAATTTCAAAGTGCTGACCGCTGCGGGTCGCGAAGTACGCATACCCCATCGCGATACTTAGGACCAAAACGACGAAGAGCAAAAATGCCCATACACGGCGCGAGCGTCGTGGCTTTTTGATAACCGCGGTTTGCTTGTCGACTTGGATGTCGTCTTTCACCCAAGAGCCGGATGGGGTCTGTCTCATGGGATGCGTCGGCGGCGGGAACGCCTGCTCCGTCGGAGGTACGACCGGTACCGCTGGGGTCTCGATGGCCCGTTGTATCGCCGAGGAATCCGCCGTCACTGGAGGGTGCGAGCGCTTTTTTTCTCGGATGTCGCGGGCCACGTCTTCCCATTCACTGCCGCCGGCAACCGTCGCGGTCGCTGCACCCGAGGCGGCTGCGGTCGCGGTCGGAATCCCCGGGAGAACCGCGACAACGGGAATCTCAGGCGTCGGTGCTGGTGTCGGTGCCGACACGCTCGGGTTCATCACTGCCCCACTTTCCCGAATGGTGCGGCCTAGTGCCGCGTCGTCTTGCATTTGGAAGAGTTTCTCGAGCTCCGGGATGCTGCCCAGGGTTTTCCAGGTTTCGCCAGAAACAGAGATACGATCCTCGCGTTTCACCTTGCCTTCGATGATCCACTGTTGGAGCGTCGTGAGCTGTCGGCACTTGAGCGATTCGCCATTCGTGCGAGCGATGAGCCAGTGTCGATCTTTCTCAGGGCTCGACAAGATGGCTCCTTGTGGGCTCTGCGTCGAGTTCCAAATTCGAAAAACGTTGTCGCAGCTCTCGCATTTCACGAGCAGCCCTGAGCCGGGGATTTTGTTTTCCTCGAACGGGTACAAGGAACGACATTTTGGGCAGCTAATTTCCACGGTTCTTCATCCTCCTACTTCACGCTGCACCACTATCTCGGGCTTCACCTACACGAGAGCCAAGGCTGCCGAAATGGATAACATCGTCGATACGGGTCCCACAGAGTGTTTCGACTTCCGCGTTCGAAAGTGCCCCGCACGTAAGCGCTCGTCGGAAAAAGTTCGCGAGTCCTCGCGCCGTCGCTGCATCGTCAAAGAGCCCGCCAGTGAACGTTACCCGCTCAAGCGTGCGAAAAAACTCTTTGAAACGCGCTCCGGCGGATGCGGCTCCTTGGCGGTAATACGCAAAGTTCGCTGCGTATCGTGCCGGAAGCTGACCCGGGTGCACATCCCAACCCTGAAATATCCCACTCGTGAGGGCTGTGCGCACGTTGCGCACCGAGAGAGACCAAGCGCGGTAGACGTGCGCTTGGTTTTCTTCCCGTTGCTGCAGACTCACCGTGCCCCCGCGATGGGGCGGTATCGGTAGGATGATGGTGGGGCCGTCGGCGATGATGCACGGGGGTGCAGAGCCCACGCTCACCTTCATGACTTGCCGCGCGTGCTCGCAGGAGGGATGCGCGAGGTGCTGGTCGACGGCAGCGATGCCGAGGCTCGCCGTGTAGTCGTAGGGTCCAAAGTGCAGCCCTACACAGCGCCCTTGGGCAGCCTCAATGAGCTTCGGGATTCGCAGGCTCCCCTCAGGCGTGTAGAGCGCTTCAGGGAGTTCAACCATCAGCTCCATGCCGATACTGCCCGCCGGAAGCCCGAGCCCGGCTTCGAGCTCCGAGAGACCGTATTCGAGTCGCTGTACTTCGCCCTCGTCGGACACCTTGGGAAGCACCACCACGAATCCCGGCGGCGGCTTTCCGAGCGCGGTTACGACAATGTCGAGGGTTGCGAGCGCACGGCGGGCCGAGGCTGCGTTGAGTGGCTTGATGCGAATTCCGACGCCCGGTGACAACGTCCCTGCCGCTTGGGCGAGCGCAAGTTCACTCCCTACTTTCGCCGCGTCTTCATCTTCTTCGGCGTCAGTGTGAACTCCGTAGCCATCTTCGAAGTCGATGCGCAGTTCCTCGACCGGTTCCCGCCGCAACTTTTCGAGGACCCGCTGGTGCACATCAGCGCCCAACTCTCGGTCGAGGTCAAAGGCCTTACAAAACGCCTCGGCATTGGGTGCGTACTCCTCCAAAGACTCAAGCGCGCGATCGCGAAGCCGGCTCACCAAGTCCCGGTGAAACAGCTTCGCCCCACCGTAAAACACATGCAGCGCTTGGCGGCGATTTGATACACGCGGAAGCTCTTTGGGTGCCGCATGCGGCGCGAGCCAGTTGCTGTCGAAAGTTCTCTCCGCCATAGCCGAGGCTCACGCCTCCCAGGAATGTGTCCCGTGAGGATTACTTAGCATTCCCTTGCCTTGCTGCGTTCGTGAGGCGCACGACTTCGTCGAACATCGCTGTTGGCACAATCTTTTCGCGGATAGCTGGCCAACTCTTCTCGGCGGTAGCTCTCCACGGTCCCATGTCGACGTCGATGATGTTGAGCCCTTGCTTCTTCATCGTCTCAATCGAGTCTTGGTTCAACTTGTGCGACGACTGATTTAAGCTGGCAGTCTCCTGCTCGGCGATTTTCAAGAGTCGCCCGCGCAACTCCGCCGGGATGCGCTCCCAGGTGCTCTTCTGGATGACCACCGCGGCCACGAGCGACGACCACGGGAAGTTCACCATGTTGCGGGCGCTCTCGAAGAGCCGCGCTGTGAGTACGTAGGTGGGCACCTGGGTGACACAGGAAATCATCCCCGTCCGGAGCGACGGAATGATGTCGGTGGGCGACAAGACTATCGAGCGAAAGCCCATGCGCTCGAAAGCCTCTACGGCCCCCGGATCTCCACCCCAGACGAAAAACTTCCCGGCGCGAGCTTGCTCCGGAGTCTTGTACGGGTCGCGGCAAAATACGTAGATTTGCCCCAAGTACACCCAAGAGATTGCCACGAGACCCTTGGCCTCCAATTTGGCCTCTAGGGTGTTTTTCAACGACGGCATCACCTTGTAATAAATCGCTTCGTCGAAGAGCCCGGGGGTGGAGAAAATCGCCGGCTCGGGGATGATGTCGTGCAGCCCGACGTTGCTGACTGCGGCGCCTTGGAGCTGGCCGATGGCGATTTTCCGGAACATCTCCCCTTCGGACCCCTGGGTTCCACCGGGGTATACTCGGATGCGCACTTGTCCTTTCGAGGCCTCTGACCATTTTTCATCGAGGTTGCGGAGCGCAACGTGCCACGCGGAACCCGTCGGGGAGAGCGTTCCGAGCTTGATGGTAATCGGCGCCTGGGCGAAGGCTTCGAACCCAAGGAACATGAGAAGCGTGAAAATTTTATTCATGAGATTCCCAGCTGTACCGCTTCCGAGGCACTCCGGCAGAAATATCAGCAACAACATTCCATTCTATTGGCGGATGACGGCCTCAGGTTGATAAACAGTGTTTATTAACACATACACGCAAAGAATGGCGCCGCTTAAATCAAAAAATTGCCATCGTTTTCAGCAATACTGAATTGGAATTACATGTCAGTTGAAGAGCTCATCTACATGGGCGAGCAGTGCTTCTGCGCGACGCCGAGCGATCACGTTGGCTAGGTTGTATTTCGGATTCTCGACAGTTGAGTCGCGCACTTTCTCCAGGGTGCTGACAAATTCTGCCCGATGCTGCGCCGCCACGAGGGGCCCTTCGGCCCAAGCGACAAAGTCGCCGAGTCGCTCGCCGCGAGAGAGGGCGACGGCACGTTCGAATTCCGCGCGCACTTCTTTGGAAGGTTCGCCGGAAGACTCCGACAAGTAGCTCACTTGGAAGGCATGGAGACTTCCCTCGCCCCACGCTTCGTCGAGGGCGAGGGCGCGGCGCACGAGTGCGCCCGGCGCTGGGAGCTGAGCGACAAGCCCCATGTCGGAGCGACTCACGGAAATGGCAAGCGCCCAACTTGCCGCTGCCCAGTAGGCGAGTGGCACGTCTTCGCGAGTGAGCACTGCGAGCGTTGCGTCGAGGTCGCGCAGGCTCTCCAGTTTCGCGGTCATGCCTGGGTGATGCACTTCGAGGCCGCGCAGCGCGTAGCCGCGGGCACGGAGCAAGAGTCTGCGCGCGCGCAGGGAGAGCCGTTTCTCGTCGTTGAGTCGTCCTTCGAGCGAGGAGCGGGTGGCGTCTTCCATGACAAACGCTACCGCGTACGAAGTGAATCCCTCAGCGAGCGACGTGAGTAGCGGAACGTTTTTCGGGTCTTTCTGGAGCACCGTCTCCATGAGCTTGAGCCCAAAAGGTGCAGCGTCGCGGACGAGCTCCGGATCGTCGTCGGAGGTGAGCGTGCTCGGGCCAGAGAGTGCATTGGCGAGGAGCTTCGTCACGCATCCCGACGCCGTGAGCGCCAGCAGTAGCATTGGAAGCACGCGAAGCTTGCGCGCCATATATTCGATTCCTGCCTTTGCCGTGATAACCATTGCGTGCTCCCGTGAGTCTATCCGTCATCAGTGCGCCACCAGCGAAGAATGATCTCACGCGCGTCTTAAACGCGATTGTGAGTGTCGTGGCGCTCGTCACGATGGCGCTACCCGTCGCCAGCACTGTCGTTCGTCGTTTTTCTCACGGGGATCTTCCCCTCGCAACAATGTTGGTACAGCACCTCACGCTCTGGCTCGGGTTCTTAGGAGCGCTGCTCACAACCCACGTCGAGAAGCACCTCCAGCTCTCCACTGCAGAAGCCACGCCGTTGCGATTCCGCCCAGCGGCGGCTTTCCTGCGCCAGGCGGCATCGACGACGGTGACCGCGCTCCTCGCAAGCGCGGCGACCATCATGGTGCGCGCCGACCTGCAGAGCGACCGCGAACTTTTCTGGAACATCCCGGTCGCTGCGAGCGAAGCGATTATGCCCGTCGCCTTCGGGCTCATGTCTCTGCGCTTTGCCTGGTCTTCGGAAGGCACGCCCTGGCGCAACCGCATCGGCGCAGTAGCGCTCGCTGCGCTCGTCTTCACCGCGGGCCTTGCTGGACCTAGCTCGTTCTTGGTTATTGTGATGGCCGTCGTCCTGGGTGTCGCTTTCCTCGCGGGCGCTCCCATCTTCATCGCCATGGGTGGCGCAGCGATGCTCCTCTTCTGGCACGACGGCGTGCCCCTCGCCGCCGTACCGGTGGAGACCTTTCGCCTCGCGACTTCACCCTCGCTCCCAGCAATTCCGCTCCTCACTATCGCGGGCTTCATCCTCACCGAAGGAAACGCGAGCAAGCGACTCATGGAAGCCTACCGGGGCGTCTTCGGGTGGCTCCCCGGCGGCGTCGCGGTGATGACCGTCGTCATCTGCACCCTCTTCACTGCGTTCACTGGCGGCTCCGGAGTCACCATCCTCGCCTGCGGCGGACTCCTCTACCCGATGCTCCGCGAAGAGAAGTATCCCCAAGGGTTCTCCTTGGGTCTCGTCACTGCATCGAGTTCGCTGGGCCTCCTCTTTCCGCCGTCGCTGCCGGTGCTGCTGTACTCGGTCGTCGCCGAGGTGCCGATGGAGCACCTCTACGTGGGTGGCTTTCTCCCAGGCCTCCTCATGATGGGAGCAGTCATCGCTTACAGCGTGTGGACCGGCATTCGCCTCAAGCTCCCGCGCTCGCCCTTTGTCTTCCGGACAGCCTTGACAGGCATGTGGGCCGCAAAGTGGGACATCGGCCTTCCCATCATCATCATCGGTTCGGTCGCCACTGGCTTTGCGACCGTCGTCGAGGCCTCAGCGTTGGGCTGCCTCTACGCGATTTTCCTCGAATTCTTCCTCTACCGAACGTTGCACCCGGTTCGGGACCTCACTCGGGTTCTCGGCAATGCCGTGACCTTGGTCGGCGCGGTGTTGATTTTGCTCGGGGTTGCGCTTGGCCTCTCGTCGTACCTCGTCGACGCAGAGATCCCCACCCGACTCCTCTCGTGGGTGACAACCCACATCCAGTCGCCTTGGCTCTTCCTCCTCGCGCTCAACGCCGGGCTGCTCGTCCTCGGCAGCGTCCTCGAAATCTACGCGTCCATCATCGTGCTCGCGCCGCTCATCGCACCCATCGGAGTCGCCTACGGCATTTCGCCCATCCACTTGGGAGTCGTGTTTCTCGCCAACCTAGAGCTTGGCTTCCTTTTCCCGCCGATGGGGATGAATCTCTTCCTCTCTTCCACGCGGTTTCAGCGTCCGCTGCTGCGGGTCGCGGCGGCGACGGCACCGTTCCTGCTCATCATCGCGGTGGGCGTGCTGCTCATCACGTACATCGAGCCGCTCACCACGGTTCCATTGGCGTTCATCAAGTCCCGCAGCGGTATGTAACAACTTGCCGGGCGGCGCTTTCGAGCCCGGGGCTGCTTACGCGCGGGTGCTGACGCCGCTATCGCCAGACGTCGGATCCGTCCCGAGGCAAATGCCCATCGCTCGCGCGGCGCGGACCGTATCGCTGTCTTCGGAGATGACTTTGGTCTTCGCCACCGCATCGAGCAGCGGAATAGTGTCGATGTTCGGCGGCGCGAGCGACACCATCACCCCTCGGTCTCCGCGGGCGGCAGCGACGACTGCCGCTGCGCCAAAGCGCATTCCCAACAGGCGATCGAAGTGCGTCGGTCGACCACCGCGCTGCAAATGACCGAGCACGAGGTTCCGCGTCTCTTTCTTGGTTCGACGTGCGATTTCCTGGGCCACGTAGGCGCCGATGCCGCCGAGCCGCTGCTCCCGCCCGGGCTCCTTCGAGACGACGCGCATATCTCCGCCCGCTTCGCGCGCTCCTTCTGCGACCGCGACAATAGAGAACAGGCGCCCAGAGGCTTCGCGCTCCAAAATCTTCTTGCACACCGCGTCCATGGAGAACGGTATCTCCGGAATGAGGATGACGTCGGCGCCACCGGCGATGCCCGCGTTCAGCGCAATCCATCCGGCGTAGCGCCCCATCAACTCAACGACCATGACCCGCTCGTGCGCTTCGGCCGTGCTGTGCAGTCGGTCGAGCGCATCCGTCGCCACGCCGACGGCGGTGTCGAAGCCGAAGGTCGTCACGGTGCCGCACAAGTCGTTGTCGATGGTCTTCGGCACAGCGACAACCGGAATCCCTTTTTCTCCAAAGCGACTCGCGATGCGCAGGCTCCCGTCTCCGCCGATGCAAATCAGCAAGTCAAAGCCGCGAGCGCGGAAGTTTCGGACCACTTCGTCGGAGCGGTCGACCAGCGTCACTTTTCCCTCTGCGTCCGTCACCGGAAATTCAAAGGGATTTCCCCGGCTGGCGGTGCCGAGAATTGAGCCACCTTGGTGGAGGATTCCCTTCACCGTGTCCGGTGTCATGCGGACGAGTTCGCTCGGCAACGCTCCGTCGAGAAGACCGCGGTAGCCGTGGCGAATCCCCCACACTTCCCACCCGCGACGCAGCCCACAAAGAACGACTGCTCGAATGACCGCGTTGAGCCCTGGTGCATCACCCCCACCGGTATTCACCGCAATGCGACGTATCTGTGTGTCCACCGGAGCAGCCTAGCCCCGGTCTATGCGCCTCGCTAGAATCATCACACCCTCGCCAAAATGCGGAAGGTTCAGCCTGCTCTTTCGCTCTTGGTATTGAAAGTGATGCAGCGAGCGTCGCGAATAAGCAAACCTCGTAGTTTCGCAAGCGAGAGCCAGAAATTACAGAGCTTATTTCGTAAAATTGGAATTGAAATGCACATTCAGTCAACAACACTGTAATTTAAAAATGCGATTCGATTCTCCATTGATCAATTTTTGAGATGGGAGTATATCTGACATCGCAACAGGATTTTTCTAATCAAACCACAGGAACCCATATGAGCTCCATCAGCTACTTCACGAAACAATCCGGAGCACTCTCCCGTCGGGAGTACAACCTTCGCCAGCGTTTTCTGGCCTATAGCCTCTTCGCGTGCCTGCCTCTCCTCGCTTGTGGTTCTCTGACCAACTACAACCCAGTCGACTCCGATCCAGATTCCGGGGTTCGAGATGGTGGTCCCGACTTGGCGGCAAACGACTCTGGCGTACCAGATGCGGGCGCTCCGGGCGGCCCTGTCTGGCTCAACCGCTCTTCCGGCGTCGCCTCCGGTGAGCGCCGCTGGTGGTCCATCACCTCGTCGGCTGACGGCGTCAACCTGGCTGCAGTGACCTCCCACGGACGCATCTACACATCCAGAGACTCAGGACAGACTTGGATTGACCGGTCGGTCGGCATCATGGCGGGTGAAGTTCCCTGGTGGTCCATCGCCTCGTCGGCTGATGGTTCGCGACTCGCGGTCGTCCGCAAAGGTGGAACGATTTATACTTCTGACGACTACGGCCAATCCTGGCTCATTCGTTCCGTGGGCCCACAAGGTGCCCCGGCAACCGCGGCGTGGCAGTCAATCGCTTCATCCGCCGATGGCTCCAAACTCGTAGCGCTCGTCGCTGGTGGGAACATCTACACTTCGAACGACTACGGAAAGTCCTGGACCGATCGCTCGACTGATCCGAGCGGCTCCCTCTCGAACAAGAACTGGATGTGGGCCGCATCCTCTGCAGATGGCACGAGACTCGCAATCGTTGCCGACGTCGGCCATGTCTACACGTCCGTCGATTCTGGCGCGACTTGGGTTGACCGCTCTTCCGGCGTCATCGCGGGAAACTTAAGCTGGAGCTCCATTGCCAGCTCGGCAGACGGCCTGATGCTGGCCGCTTCAACCCGCGAAGGAAAAGTCTACACTTCCCGAGACGGCGGCCGGACCTGGGTTGACCGCACTCCCGACCTGCCCTCGTGGACAACGCCCTGCTACTGGTCAGGAGTCGTCGCCAGCGCAGACGGCTACAGGCTCACGCTGGTTCGCAATCCAGGAGAAGTGTTCACTTCTCGTGACTTCGGGTTTTCGTGGACGAAACGCTCCAGCGGAGACCTTGACGGTGACCGCAACTGGACCGCACTTGCAACCTCTGCCGATGGCTCAAAGATCGTGGTGGGCATCTACGTTGGGTATATCTACAGCTTGTCCCCCATCTACTGACGGACGCACTGCTTCGGCGATGGCCGAGTAGCAGTTGAAGTAAGCGACGACATCGAGCAACTGCAGTTCCGCTACCGATGTCGTCGCGTTGTATTTTCAAACAAACTACACACGGGAACCAACAGCGAAAGCAGCCTTGAACGGACGTTCCGCTCTTGGCATAACCTGCACTTTCTATTGCCGTCGTAGGATAGGTTGTGCGCGCCCACCGGCTCCAATGCACATCGTTGCAACGGAGTTGGCTCTTTAGGAGTAATCGATGAATCCAGTATTCGCGTCTCACGCTCACCCTCGTTTCACCCACACATTTCCGCATGTGCTAGCGAACCGGAAGCATCGAATTCTCATCGCTCTTGCGTTACTCGCCCCACTGATCGCAGCTTGCGCCGATTCCGGTGGAGATGGCGGACTCACTCCTCAGCCCAAAAGCGATGCCGGTGGAGATGGCGGAAACACCAATCCCACACAATCCGCTGTCTGGACTGAGCGAACGTTCGCGGCTACCCAGAATGCCGCCCCCCAAGCGATTGCCTCATCAGCCGATGGTGGGCAGCTCGCACTCGCGGTCTTCGATGGTGGCATCTACACTTCGACCAACTCCGGCCGCACTTTTGATCGGCAATTCGCTTCCTCCGGCAATCTCCCTTGGATCGCCATTGTCTCCACCGGGGATGGCACCAAACTCGCCGCCTTGGCATCGCCTGGAAAGTTTTATTATTCCGTCGACTCCGGTGGCACCTGGGAAGATAGCATCCCCACGGCGCAAATTTCACTTTGGGATGCACTTGCCGCGTCTTCAGACGGAAGTGTTCTCGCTCTAGGCTTGTCGAATGCAAGTGCCTTATTCACATCAAGCTCTTTTGGAAGTACTTGGGGGAAGGTGAGTGACCAGGGCTCGCCGGCTCAGACGTCTCGAAGGACCATCACCAGTTCGGCCAACGGCAGCAATCTTGTCGTAGCCTTCTACGGAGGCACGATTTTTACATCTCCAAATCTGGGCACAACCTGGATTCAGCGAACCGATGCGGGTGTCCGCAAATGGCAAGCAATCACCTCTTCCGCCGATGGCACCAATCTCGCCGCAGTCGTGAGACCCGGGCGCATCTACACTTCGCCCAACTCCGGTGAGACTTGGCAAGACCGCTCTGTCGACCCCATCGCAAAAGATTTAAACTGGAGCGCCATCGCCTCCTCTGCAGATGGCTCTCGACTCGTCGCCGCTGTGTTCGGTGGCCATGTGTATACGTCGCCGGATTTCGGCAAAACTTGGGTCGACCGCACACCGGCCACAGGCCCCGGCTCGGGCAACATCGAGTGGACGAGCGTCGGCTCCTCTGCCGATGGGAAAAAGCTCGCGCTCGCCGCGACCAACGGGCGCATCTTCACCCTGGAAATCCCGTAAGAGCGGTGCCGATGCTGGGGCGCCAGGATTCGAACCTGGATCCTCAGAGTCAAAGTCTGATGTCCTACCCTTGGACGACGCCCCAGAACGACCGCCCCTGTGTTTCATGGGGAAGCCCGCGGTTCAACTGAATATCCGATAATCGCTACCCCGGCATATTGCAGGCGGGCTAGGTGCGCGGAGCGTCCGGCTGCACGTCCGGATGTGCCGCGGCGATTCTCGGGAGCGCTGCGAAGTTCGCCTCGGCGCGCGTGAGTGTCGGAAACTCCGCGGGCTCCACTTTGAAGCGTCGGGCACTGAAGAGCTGCGCACCGAGGCAGCAATCGGCGAAGCTCGGCTCATCGCCAACGAGGTAACGGCCCGCAAGCCCCGCGGCCATGCGTTCGAGCGCCACGAGCCCAATGTGAATCCAGCGCTTCGCCCAGGCGGCCTCATCCTGCTTCAAGTCGTCGCGCAGGTGGTTCATCACGACCGCATTGTGCAGCGGCTGAATGCCCGAGTTCATGAGCTCGGAGAGCATGCGAATCTTAGCTCGTCGGATGCGATTGCCAGGAAAGAGCGGCCGCTCCGGCCAGCGCTCATCGAGATATTCAGCGATGGCGACCGACTGCGAGAGGCGCAGCAACTCGCCTCCGTCATCGAGTTCCAACACCGGCACCGTCCTCGATGGGTTGCGACTTTGGTGCGCTTCTTCCCGCTGTTCGCCCTTGAGGAGGTTGACCGCGACATAGTCGTAGTCGAGGGCCTTGTACTGAAGCGCCAACCGAACTCGGTAGGAAGCGCCGGATCGCCAATAGCTGTAGAGCCGCATGCGGAAAGCAATAACCTACTCCGGCTCCTTCGGTCATCGACCTCAACAAAAATGCGAAATGCCGCGCTGCGTTGTTGATTCGGGCTTGCACGTTCTCCTTCCGGTGCGATGGTCATGTGTCAGTTCACTCATCACGACGTCTCGGAGGGAAAAAATGACGACCATCAAACCGCCAGCAGATTTTGCAGCAAAAGCGAAGCTGAAGTCCGTCGCGGAATACAAGGCCATCTACGATCAGAGCATCAAAGATCCGCAAGGCTTCTGGCTCAAGGAAGCCAAAGAGCGCCTCGTGTGGTTTCACGAACCCGAAAGTGCGCTCGATGTCGACATGGAGGAGATCGACTTCTCCTGGTTCGGCGGCGGCCGTCTCAATGCAGCATTCAACTGCATCGATCGCTGGGCGGCGATCCAGCCCAACAAAGACGCCTTCATCTGGGCGAAGAACGATCCCAAAGAATACGAACACATCACCTACCGCGACTTGAAGCATCGCGTCGGACGCATGGCCAACGTGCTGCGTCACCACGGCGTGAAGCCGGGAGATCGCGTCTGCCTCTATCTGCCGATGATTCCAGACCTCGCCTGCGCCATGTTGGCCTGCGCACGCATCGGCGCAGTACATTCCGTCGTCTTCGCGGGCTTCTCTGCGGAATCGCTCCGCGGACGCATCATCGACGCAGGCGCCGAAGTGGTGATCACCGCGAATGAAGCGATGCGCGGCAACAAGCGCGTCCCCCTGAAGGGCATCGTCGATGAAGCGACCCAGGGCCTCTCGTTGGTCCGTCGCATTTTCGTGAGCCGCCGCACCGACGCGCAGGTCCCGATGCAAGTGGGCCGCGACCTCTGGCTCGACGAAGAGACTGCCAAGCAGCGCAGCACCTGCCCCGTCACCTGGATGGCCGCGGAAGATCCGCTGTTCATCCTCTACACCTCGGGCTCCACGGGAAAACCAAAAGGCGTGCTCCACACCACCGCCGGGTACCTCCTCTGGACGAACATCACGTTCGAATATGTGTTCGACCTCAAACCCAACGACATCCACTTCTGTAGCGCCGACATCGGTTGGGTAACCGGTCACTCGTATGTGGTGTATGGCCCGCTCTCCGCGGGTGCGACTTCCATCATCTTCGAAGGAACGCCGACCTATCCCGACGCCTCGCGCCTCTGGGAGATCATCGACGACCTCGGCGCAACCAACATCTACACCAGCCCCACCGCTCTGCGCGCCCTCATGCGCGAAGGCGATGCGCCGGTGAAGAAGCACAAGCGCACGAGCCTGCGCCTCCTCGGCACTGTCGGCGAGCCGATCAACCCCGAGGTCTGGCACTGGTACAACGAAGTCGTCGGCGAGAAGCGCTGCCCGATCATCGACACCTGGTGGCAGACCGAAACCGGAGGCATCCTCATCTCGCCCATTCCCGGTGCGATTCCGACGAAGCCCGGCTCTGCAACACTCCCGTTCTTCGGCGTGTCTCCGATGCTCGTCGATGAAGCTGGAAAGGAACTCAAAGGCAACGGCGTCAAAGGCAACCTCTGCCTCACCTTGCCGTGGCCAGGTCAAGCACGCACCATCTACGGCGACCACTCCCGCTTCAAGGACACTTACTTCACGCAGTATCCGGGGATGTATTTCACCGGCGACGGCTGCACCCGCGACGAAGACGGCTACTACTGGATTACCGGCCGCGTCGACGACGTGCTCAACGTTTCCGGCCACCGCCTCGGTACGGCAGAAATCGAAAGCTCCCTCGTGTCGCACGAGACTGTCGCCGAAGCCGCCGTGGTCGGTATCCCCCACGACATCAAAGGCCAAGGCATCTGCGCGTGGGTGTTGCTCCGCACTGGGCTCGACACCACCTGGGAACCTTCGCAGCTCGTCGGCGCCTTGAAAGAGCACGTCCGCAAAGTCATCGGCCCCATCGCGGTGCCCGACGTCATCTACATAGTCCCGGGCTTGCCGAAGACTCGTTCCGGAAAAATCATGCGCCGCCTCCTGCGAAAAATCGCGGAAGGTCAGCGCACCGACCTCGGCGACGTTACGACTCTGGCGGAGCCCGGAGTGGTCGACGACCTCATCGCCATTGCGGACAAAACCAAGGCAGGTAGTAAGTAGCCTGTCCGCGCCACTTCGGCGCAACCACATAACCCCTCGTCCGACGAGAGGACACCATGACCGACCAATTGATGATTCCCGGTCCCGTGGAGCTTCACCCAGATGTCCTGCGCATTCTGGGTGAACCCCAACGCGGCCACCTCGATGCTGTCTTTGTCGCCCGCTTCGGCGCGGCGCTGAAAGCGCTGCGCACTATCGTCGGCAGCACGAGTGCGCGGCCCTTCCTCATCGCTGGTTCCGGCACGCTCGCTATGGAGATGGCGGGCGCGAACTTCATCCTTCCCGGAGAGCCGGTGCTCGTTGTCAGCACCGGTTTCTTCGGCGAGCGCATGGCGAATATCCTCACCCGCCTCGGCGCCGCAGTGACCGTGCTGCGCGCTGAACCTGGTGGCGCTCCGAGCGCCGACGAAGTCGACAAGGCGCTCGCGGCGAAGCCCTACAAGGCCATCACCATCACCCACGTCGACACCTCGACCGGCGTGCGCACCCCGGTTGAGAGCTACGCGAAAATCGCGAAGGCGCGCGGTGCCCTCGTCATCGTCGACGCCGTGTGCTCGCTCGGCGCTGAAGCCCTCGAACAAGACGCCTGGGGTATCGACGTGATCGCATCGGCGAGCCAAAAAGCTCTCGGCGCCCCGCCGGGCCTCGCGGTACTCACCGCTTCCGAGCGGGCGGTGGAGCTGCGGAAAGCGCGGAAGGAACCACCAGCGACCATGTTCGGCGACATCCTGGAATGGCTGCCGATTATGGAAGGCTGCGAGACCGGAACGCCGAAGTACTACGCCACGCCCGCAGTCAATCTTGTGTCTGCGGTTTCGGTGAGCTTTGCGCAGATCCTCGCCGAGGGCATGCCGGCGCGCATCGCTCGCCACAAACACTTGGCCGAGGCGCTGCGCCTGGGCCTCGATGCACTCGGGCTCACGTACTTGCCGAAGTCTGCGGACCTGCGCGCGAACACCATGAGCGCGGTCTATTACCCGGCTGGGAAAGGTCCCGAAGTGGTCGCCGCTATCGCCGCGCGCGGCGTGACGGTAGCCGGTGGGCTGCTCGCCGACCTGCGACAGCGCTACTTCCGCATCGGGCACATGGCGAACTTTTCCGCCTCGCACGTCATCTCGACTGTCGCGGCTGTAGAACTCGCACTCGGCGCGAGCGGAGGCGTCGCCGCCACCGCCGCAGCGCTGCGCAATTTCAAACCTTGACGCGCTCGAGGAGCATGTCGACAAGCCGCACTGCCGTAAAGCCTTCACTCTCCGCCGTGAAATTCGGGAGCACCCGATGGCGGAGCACAGGCTTACTCAGGGCGCGGACATCGTCGATGGTCGCAACGTAGCGCCCCGAGAGAATCGCGCGGGCCTTGGCGCCAATAATCAAAAATTGGCTCGCGCGCGGCCCTGCGCCCCAGGCCACGTTCTTCGAGATGAAGTCGAAAGCCTTCGGCTCATTCGGGCGCGTCGCCCGCACGAGCTCGACGGCGTACTTCACCACGTTGTCCGGTGCGGGCACCCGGCGGACGAGTTCTTGGAACGCGAGGATTTCTTGCGGCGAGAGCACTTTCTCCAGCTCGTCGTGCATCGGGCTCGTCGTCTGCTTGACGATGTCTACCTCTTCCGCCGCCGAGGGGTAGCCCACCTCGACAAAGAACATGAAGCGGTCGAGCTGAGCCTCCGGCAGCGGGTAGGTGCCCTCTTGCTCAATCGGATTCTGGGTCGCGAAGACGAGGAACGGTCGCTCCAATTCCCAGGTGCGCCCGGAAGCGGTGACGCGGTATTCCTGCATCGCTTGCAGCAACGCCGCTTGGGTCTTCGGCGGCGTGCGGTTCACTTCGTCGGCGAGGACGATGTTCGCGAACAGCGGCCCGGACATGAACCGCAGGCTACGACGCCCGGTGCTGCGGTCTTCTTCGAGCACGTCGGTGCCGGTGATGTCCGAGGGCATGAGGTCCGGCGTGAACTGCACTCGGTTGAAGGAGAGGTCGAGCACCTCGGCGAGGGTGCTGATGAGGAGCGTCTTCGCGAGCCCCGGCGCACCGACGAACAGGCAGTGCCCTCGGGAGAACAACGCGATGAGCAGATGGTCGATGACCTCTCGTTGACCGATGACGCGTCGTTCGATTTGGGCCAACACTGCAGCGCGTGCTGCGGCGACGGCGCGCGCGGCTTCGAGATCGTCCATTGGAGACAGAGCGTTCATTCGGGTTCGGGCAACGACTGCTTCTTTAACGTCGCGTCGAACGACGCTTGTGAGCGACGACTTTACCCCGAATCGCCTTCGCTCCGCGAGCAGCCCGTGCTCGAAGTGCTCTTTTTGGTTTCCGCTTCGCCGTCTTGACCGTTTTTGCTCGTACCCCCTTCGGTCGCATCACGCGCTCGGGAGTGAGTTCGAACAGCGCCACCGGACGCGCCGGTTTCAATCGCTCTCGACGGGCGATGAGATCCAACTTCACATATTCAAAAGCTTCGGGACCGCCGGGGACGACTTCGGTTGAGCCGATGACTTCCGGCGCGCCCTGGACGACAATCGGATAGGCCGGCAGTCGGCTGTCGATTTGTCGGAGGCGCGCGGTAATCGCCTGACGCATCCACGAGAGCACAGCGAGGTCGGGCACCGGTTTCGGCGCGAGGAGCACTGCGGCAAAAAATCCCGGCCGACCAGATTTGTCGAGGCCCACCGTCAGATGTGCATCGACGACTGGATGATCAGGAATTGGCGAGCGGGCTATAAATTCTCGCGCGATACCGGCGAGCTTTGCATCGAGTCGCGGGTCTTCCCACATAATGGAAAGGATATATACTGTAATTGAGATTCATCGTCGGCAATTCATCCCACTTATCTTACTCCTACCATCTATTCGTAATTTTATTTATTAAGCTGCTCAATTGTTAGGCCGGCTTTTGAAGAATCCTTGAAAATTTGGGGTTTTACTCCATCTGGCGCCGAAGGCCGTGGACGGCGATCAACCGTCGGCCGACCTTTGTAAACCCTTATTCTCTCGAGCTTGGGACCATCCTTGGAGTGGACCACGAATATCCAGCCGCTGTGAGTGAAGCGGTCGAGGGTGTCGGGTATCGCCCCGGCGAGGTGCGCCAAGAATCCACCAAGGGTTTCGAAATCTCCCGGCGGGAAGGTGAAATTGAATTCCTGGGAGAAATCTTCCACAGAGATTGCTGCATCGACAAGAAAGCTGTCGTCAGGTTGTGCTTCGACAGTCTTCTCGGCCTCTTCGAATTCATCGCGGATTGGTCCGACGATTTCCCGGAGGATGTCCTCCATGGTCACGATGCCGGAGAACCCGCCGTATTCGTCGACGACCACCGCGATGTGAATCTGGTGGTGCTGCATCTCCCGCAACAGGTCGCCGATGCCCTTCATCCACGGCACGAAGACCACCGGGCGGAGCAGATCATCGAGGACGATGAGGTCTTGGTGCTGCAGCATCGGCACGAGGTCGCGCACGTGGAGGATGCCCACGATGTTGTCGACGTCGTCTTTGTAGACCGGCAACCGGGAGTGGTTCTCCTCAGCAATCAGCGCGAGGATGTTCTCGACCGAGGTCGATAATTCGATGGTGACCACCTCGGTGCGAGCGACCATCACGTCGCGGCAGGTCTTGTCGCTCAATTCGAAGATGCTGCGGATGAGCTGCGGCGCATCCTTGTCTACCGTGTCGCGCTGGGCGCGATTGACGAGCTCCGCTTCCAACTCCTCCAGCGGCTTTGGCGCCGTCACCACGAGCGACACTTTCACGCCGAAGGGCTTCAACACAAAGGCGACGAACCGCGCCCAGAGCTGGAGTACCCACCCGAAGAACAAGTAGGCCGAGTACCCGAACCAGGAGAGCGTCCGCGCCATCGGCTCCGGGTTGTTTGAGGCCGCGGTGGTGAGGACCATGTCGATGGTCCACATCGCGCCGATGATGCCGAAAATCGCAATGGCCGTCAGGAGAAATTGGGAGTTGGGCACCACCCCTTCGAGGAGCGATTCAAGCTCTACGGGAATCATCACCGCGGCCAGCGCGACGGCAGCTCCGCTAAACAGGTAAGCCCCAAAGCGAGCGCTCACCATCGCGACCGTGGCGTCCCCTTTCAGTCGCGCTATCCGTGCGTCTCGACGCGAGCCACCAGTCGCGAGTTCTTGGATGTGCGTCCAAGAAACACCCGCAAGAGCGGTCATAAAGGCCACGAGGAGTGCGTGGCCTGCGACGAGCATAGCCAGCAATGCCCACATCATTGACCCTGTTCTATCCGAGATTTGGCGCGGCGTCGCTTCTTCGTACGCGGTTACACCGCTTCAATGAGACAGTAGTCGCGTTTACCGCGCTGCAGAAGCAGATAGCGGCCGCCGATAAGTGACCCGAGGTCAATTTTTGCCTTCCCGTCGGTGAGGCGCGATTTATTGACCGAGAGCGCCTGCGCCTTGAGCAGCTGCGTCGCCTGGGAGCGCGAGGTCGCGAGCTTGGCGTGGTCGGCGAACAGCTCCACCGCCGCGATGCCCTGCGCGAGCGCGGAGCGCGGAACCTCCGCGCGCGGCACTCCCGCGCCGAGGAAGACTTCCGCGAATTCGCCCTCGGGGAGCGCCGCGAGTTCCGTGAGTGTGCCGTCGCCAAAGAGTATCGCCGAGGCGCTCTCCGCGCGACGCACCCCCGCATCGCCGTGGACGCGGGCGGTAATCTCCTGCGCGAGTGTGCGCTGCGCTTCCCGGCGCTCCGGCGCGAGCAGATGCGCAGCGAGGAGAGCTTCCAGTTCGGCGCGCGGGCGGACCGAAAAGACGCGCAGGTAGCGGTCGACGTCGGCGTCGCTCGCCTGCAGCCAGAATTGGTAAAATTCGTAGGTGCTCGTCTTGCGCGCGTCGAGCCAGAGGTTGCCTTTTTCGGTCTTTCCAAACTTGGTGCCGTCGGCCTTGGTGAGGAGCGGCGTCGTCAACGCGAAGGCGTCCCCGCCTTCTTTGCGGCGGATGAGCTCCGTGCCCGCGACGATGTTGCCCCATTGATCCGAGCCGCCCATCTGCAGCTTCACGCCACGGTGTTTCCAGAGCCAATAGAAGTCGTAGCCTTGAATGAGCTGGTAGGTGAATTCGGCGAAGGACATGCCCTCGTGGCCTTCGCCGGTGATGCGGCGCTTGACCGATTCCTTCGCGAGCATGGAGTTGACCGAGATGTGACGGCCGACCTCGCGCAGAAAACTAAGGATGTTCAGGTGCTCGTACCAATCGCGATTGTTGACGATGGTCGCCGCTTGCGGCCCGGTGAAGTCGAGGAAACGTTCCAGTTGGGCGCGTTGGGCAGCCACGTTCGCGGCGACCGTCTCTTCGGTAAGCACCGGTCGCTCTTGGGTCCGGCCGGATGGGTCGCCGACGAGGCCCGTGGCCCCGCCCACCAGCACCACCGGCCGATGGCCAGCGCGCTGGAAGTGCGTGAGCATCATCACTTGGACGAGGTTGCCGACGCCGAGCGAGTCCGCCGTGGGGTCAAAGCCGATGTAACCGGCCACCGGGCCCGCGCCGAGACATTCGCGCGTGCCCTGGGAGATGTCCTGCACCATTCCCCGCCACATCAACTCGTCGACGAAGTTTTCCACCGGGCGGATGTAGCGCGTTTCGTCGCTGCGACAAAGCGCCGCGCTAGCGGCTTACGACTTGCGCGCTCTGCAGGTCATCACGGAACAGGGTCGCGATATCAGCGATGAAGTCTTCCACGTTGACCGGGTCGACGGACTTCGACTGTGAACGCCAGACGAGCCTTCCGGTCGCCACTTCGTAGAGGCTCCCAGTGACGTAATAGGAGGTGCTTCGGCGGAGCTGCCCAGGCGTGTACACGCTCATCGCCCACGGCCAACTCCTCGCCCCGCCAAACCAACCCCCGAAGGCCATCGGGGGAACCCAGTATTCCTCTTGAGCGATATCTGAGAGCTCCAAGAGCAAGTATCCGTCGAATCCCTTTTCGACGAGTCGCCGACGGAGCTCTGGCCGCGGCATGGCGAAGATGTTGGTGTCGGAGAAAACTGCAGATGCCATTTGGGTGGAGACGATGCGCCCAATCGTCGCCGCGAAGGTCTGTTCGGCGTAGCCTTGGGCGATGGGGATATTCTTCCCTGCGGCCACGAGTACGCGGCGGAGCGGCTTTGCGCGGTAGTCGGTATTGGACCAAGAACCGAGGATTTGGCTCGAGGTGCAGGAGGCGATGAGCGCAACAGCCGCGAGCACAAGCATCGCACCCCGGGCTACTGCCTTCGGGGAAGCGGGCTTCTGGGAAGCTGTCTTGTGGCGGGTCGTGTACGTCATTATCTGGATAAGTACCCTTGAAGTGCGCTTTGGTTATAGCAGCATATCGCTCCGACAGTGCGGTTGCGCAGCTGCTGGAAAATGCGCAGGCGTTGGCAAGCCCTCCCTGGTCGGGCATCGCGGTCATTGACTCCTTGGGCTCGGGGGCGCTTCCCCGCCTTATCGGCGACCGCGGTTGGAAAAATATTCATTACAATTCAGCGACTTACAACTTGGGTGCAGCAGGAAACCTCTATCGCCGCCTCTCCTGGGCTGCAGAGGCGGGTTTCGATTATGCCTACGCCATAAACGCCGATGGCAGCATCGCTCCCGCGGTGGTCGCCGCGCTGCTCGAAGCCGCCGAGCGCCGCTCCGGTGCCCGCATCGGAGCGCTATATCCGCTGCGGCGTTACCCGGCACGCAAGCGCTTTGACCTCACCGGTCGCTCGCGTCTTCCGGTGCCGTTTCGCGGTTCCCGTGCCGCGCCGACAAACCCTTTTCGCGTGCACTGGGCGAGCTCCAACGGGGCGCTCTACGCGCTGCAACCTACCCGAGACGGAGTACTGCCCTGGGAAGATCTGTGGATGGGCTGGGAAGACCTCGCCTACGGTTTTCGCCTCGACGACAACGGCTACGAGCAGTGGGTCGAGCCCTCGGCCATCCTCGACGACGACTACGAGACGAAGAATATGCTGCTCTCTTGGTCGCTCACCGACAAGCCGAGCTGGTACGCCTACTACGTCACCCGCAATCTCATCCTCACCTACCAACGCACGACGCAGACCCCCGCGAGTTGGGGCGCACTCGGAGCTCGCATCGCCTCGGAGTACGCGACCACGACGCTCTTTCGCGGCGAAAAGCGAAGGCGCATCGCGCTCATGAGCCGCGGCATCGTCGATGGCATCCTCCGTCGCGGTGGGATGGGCCCAGTGCCAGAGCGCTGATCGGATTCACGGGCGATTCCGGTCCAACTGTATGGGGAAGTATTCCGGTGAGAGTTGTCCGTTCTGCTTCTTCGAAACACCACAGGCCGAAATCTGGCGCGAGGTTTCTACCTGAGCGAAACATCGTGGAGTTACGCAATTATCTGCGGCATTATCGCCGCACACAGCAAAGGAGCGCGTCTTGCACGTCACTTCCCTTCGCATCCTCTTCTTCACGGCGGTAGTTGTTCTCTCCGGCTGCAAGACGGACCCAGCAACTCCGGCGCATTGGGAAAAGCGACTCGCCTCGTCCAAGGGTCCCAAAGACCGCACGCGGATTATCGAAGAGCTCCGCGAGTCGAAATTCATGGGCCAGGCCTTGGTTCCGATGTTGGAGGCGCAGCTCGCCTCCGAGAAGTCGCCGGATGTGAAGGCGAGCATCGCGCGGCTGCTCGGCATCGCGAAGAGCCCGTCGTCGGTTGCGCCGCTGAGTGACGCCTACGTCGCCGACGCGCAGGAACCGAACGTCGCGACGCTCAACCGAGAAATCGCCATGGCGCTCGGCAACATCGGCGGCGCTCCGGCCGCGACGGCGCTCATCCCGATTCTCAAGTCGCGCAACTCCTACACCGTCGTGGCCGCTATCGAAGCGCTCGGCGGATTGAAGTCGCCCGAAGCCTATGCGGAGATCGACCGGATCGCGAACGACGACAAGGTCCATCCCTTCATCACCAAGAAGGCGCTCGAAGCCCTTGGCAACATCGGCGACCCGCGGGCTATCCCCACGCTCATCCGCGGCATGTACCGCGAGCGCGAGGGCGCGAGTTACTACCGAGAGGCCTCCTTTGCGCTCTACCAAATTGGCACTCCGGCGGCGGACCCGCTGCTCGCGGTGGTCGAAGGCCGCGACAACGAGCTAAAGCGCTGGGCCGCCGACAACAAAGTGGTCCCGTTCGTGTTGCCGCTCAAGGCGCTCCAGGTGTTGAGCGACCTCAACGACAAGCGCGCGGAGCCGAAAATTCTTTCGAGCCTCGACTTCAAAGACCAGAGCCTCGCGATGACCCTCATCGTCCGCATGCGCGCCGCCGACGCTGCCGCCCGCCTCCGCTTACAAAACGCGGTCCCCAAGCTTGCGAAGATGGTCAGCGAAGAAGAGCCGAATGCACGGCATGAGTACGCATGGGCTCTCACCCGCATCGGCTCCAATACCCCGACAAACGCGCTCCTCGAGAGTGCCAAAAATGGACCCTGGGAAGCGCGCCGTGAATCGGCCATCGCCTATTCGATGTTGAGCGACGACCCGAACCCGCTCGAAAAACTCGCCGAGCAAGAACCACAGCGCTTCGCCGCCGAATGCCGTGAAGATCCGGACGCGCCGAGCTGTGCCGACGTCGCCGGGAACGCGGTGAAGCATGGCCAAGAGCTTCAGCGCCTCAAGAAACGCGCGAGTGCTGGTCAAGTATGCAAGTCGGACCTCGCCTGCTGGGTGAAGAACCTCGACGATGCAGACGAGGGCGTCCGCGAGCGCGCAGCCTACGAAGTTGGCCGCGGCCGCGACGGTGCCAACCTCGGCAAGCTCCTCGCCCACCTGAAGGAGCAGAACCTGTCCACGCGCATCGCCTTCATCCAAGGAGCGCTTTGGCTCGCCAACGACGTTCCGGAAGCGAAGGCCTCGGTCCGCGAGGCCCTCCCGAAGGTGAAGGACCAGCTCGCCGAGGAACGCGGGAAAACTGACTTTGAAGTCGTGAATGAAGACCTCCGGCGCCTCGTCGTTGCGCTGGAGCGGAAATAACCCCGCCAAAGCAGCTTTTTTGACCGGACATTCATTTTTACTAAACGTTCATTCTGACTGAACGTTCATTAATTTTGTCGGATCCGTGCGAACAGGCGCAAATTGCGCTATTGCTCCACCCATGGCCAGACGCGCCGACCCCCATGCACGCAGTTCTCTCATCGCTGCTGCGCGAAAAGAATTCGCGCGCCGAGGCATTCTCGAAGCGCGTGTCGAGGACATCACCCGTCGCTCCAAGCTCTCGAAAGGAAGCTTCTATTTGCACTTCGCGAGCAAGGAAGCGCTCTTCGCGCACATCGTCCGCGATTTTCGTAAGACGATGCATCGCGCCCGAGCCGAACTGCATCGCCGGGCATCCGCGAGCACCCCGATTGAACGGCTCACTGGCCTCGAGTTCCCACTCGACCAAGAGCTGATCGAACTGCTCTGGGAATGGCGGGATGTCATTCGGGTGATTCTCAACGGCACCTACGGAACGAAGTTCGAAGGCATCGCCTGGGTACTCCTCGATGAGACCGTGGCCTGGGTCGAAGCTCAGTACCAACGGCTGCGCCGAAATTCGCTCGTGCGCCGCGACTTAGCGCCGGATTCCTTGGGCCTCGTCATCGTCGGTGCCTACTTCATGGTCACCCGCCGCATCGCCTTCTCGAAGAAGAAACCCGACCTCGCGGCCCTCGCGAGTTCGGCTCGAAGACTCATCAGCGACGGCCTGTCCGCCGGTCGCTCAACCCCCAAGAAGAGGTCTGTAGCCCGATGAATGCCTTTACCGTTGCTGCCTTACTCACCGCCACACTTGCACTCGGCGCGGACAAGCCGCGGGTGCGTACCGTCGCGCCCCAGCGGGTCGAATCGACGGCTACCGAGCGCGTCACCGGCCAGCTGTTTCCTGCGAAGATTTTCCCGATGGGTTTCGAAGTCGGCGGACGACTCAAAGTGTCGGCGGTGGTGAAGGGGCAGCGCGTCGACGCGGGCACGCTGCTCGGAAAGCTCGACACCGAAATCATCGACGCCCAGGTCGCCCAAGCGCGCGCCGGAGTCACAGCGGCACAAGTCGGCGCCTCGCTCGCCCGCGACGTGGCCGATCGCAACGCGAAGCTCCTCAAGCAGGATACGGTGAGTGGCATCCAAGCAGAGCAGACCAACACCCAAGCTCTCGCCACCGAGGCGCAGTTCGCCCAAGCGCGCGCGGGACTGCAGCAGGCGCTCGCTGGTCAGCGTCGGCATGCCCTCTATGCGCCCTACGCGGGCACCATCGTCGATGCGCCGGAGCAAACCGACGGCATGGTCGCCCCCGGAATGCCGGTCTACATTTTGATGCAGCTTGACCCGCTGACGCTGAAGGCCACCCTCCCCGAGCGAGCGCGCTCGCAGATTACCCCCGGCAGCAAGGTGACGGTGCAATCGGTCGGCGGCGACGCTCGGACCACCGAAGCTCGGGTGAAGTCGATTATCCCTTCGGCGGATCCGCAGACCCACCGGGTGCCGATAGAGATTGAGGTGCCGAATGCCGACGGGCGCTTCGTAGCGAACAGCCTCGCCCGCGCGGAGATTCCGCTCGGGAAGCCCCGCGAAGCCTACAAAGTGCCCGCGACGGCGCTCACTGCGAGCGGCGATACGGTCTTCATGGTGACTTCCGGCAACACGCTCACCAAAGTTTCGGTGAGCGTCATCGAGCGCCAAGGTCAAGAAGTGACGGTCATCGCCCAGAGTCCTCTGAACCGCATCGTCGATTACCCGGCGAGCACCCTCGTCGAGGGCACACCCGTCGAAGTCACGAACCCATGAGTATCTCCGACCTCTCGATTCAACGACCGGTGCTCACCACCATGGTGTGCACCCTCCTCGTGGTGCTCGGTGGGCTCGGCCTCTCGCGCCTCGGCACCGACTTGTTCCCGAACATCTCTGTGCCGGTAATTTCGGTGATCACCGTCTACCGGGGTGCCGGGCCTGCAGAAGTCGAGTCGCAGATAGTGCGGCCGATTGAAGACGCTGTCGCCGGTATCTCGGGCATCGACACCATCCGCGGATACGCCCGTGAGAGCGCTGGCGTGGTGCTGATTCAATTCAAGCTCGAAGTCCCCTTGGACCGCGCCCTCCAAGAAGTGCGCGACAAGGTCGGCGCCATGCCGTCGCTGCCGCGCGAGGCCGAAACGCCCCGCATCGCGAAGATCGACGTCGGCGCCCAACCGATTCTCACCTATGCGGTGAAGTCGGACCTCACCACGCCCGATTTGCGGCAGCTCTTGAAAGAGCGCCTCGAACCGGCGCTCGGCCAACTCGACGGCGTGGCGCAGGTCCGCGTCGTCGGTGGCGATACCCGGCAGATTCGGGTCGACGTCGACCTCGACCGCGCCAAAGCTGCGGGCACTGCCCCCGGAGCCATCGCCGAGCGCATCGGCGTTGAGAACGTCAACATCCCCGCCGGGCGCTACGAGCTCGGACCGACCGCGCTCGGCGTTCGGACGCGGGGCGAATTTGAAAACTTGGAAGAGCTTCAAAATCTCCCTATTGCGACCAGCAGCGAGACTCGCACCCAGGTGCTGTTGTCCGACGTTGCGACCATCACCGACGGCATCGCCGACCGGCGTACGGTCGTGCACCTCGACGGCGCGGAAGCCGTCGTGCTGGAGATCATCAAACAGCCCGGCTCCGACACCATCGAAGTCTCGAAGCGGGTGAAAGCGCGCATCGCCGAAATCGGCCCGTCGCTCGGACACCAATTTGAAGCCAAGGCCATCATCGACTCCTCGGAGCTCATCCAGTCGATGATCCACGAAGTTTGGATCGCCATCATTTTCGGCGGTTTGATGGCCGTGACCATCATCTACCTGTTTCTCCTCGACGCTCGCGGCACCGTCATCAGCGCGCTCGCCCTACCGACCTCCATCACCGGCACGTTTTTCATGATGTACATGTTCGGCTACACGCTGAACCTCTCGACGCTCCTCGCCCTCGCGCTCTCCATCGGGCTCCTCATCGACGACGCGGTCGTCGTCCGCGAAGCCATCACCCATCGCCTTGAGCTCGGCGAGAAGCGCGCCGCCGCGGCTTCGCACGGTACGCGCGACGTGTTCCTCGCGGTCCTCGCGACGACCTTCTCGCTTATCTCGGTGTTCATCCCGGTGGCCTTCATGCCGGGCTCGGTCGGGCAATTCTTCAAGCAGTTCGGCTTCACCATGTCTGCGGCGGTGATGATCTCGATGTTCATCTCCTTCACGCTCGACCCGATGCTCTCAGCGCGCTTCTCGAAGGAGCGCCACCAGAACACCAAGCCGCCGCACTGGGTTGAGCGGGTGATGACCCGGGTGCTCAACGGCGCCGACCGCACCTACGGCCGAACCCTCGGCTGGACGCTCCGGCATCCCTGGTACACCACCATCATCACCGTGACCATCATCGGCCTCGGGGTGCTGTCGGCGACGAGGCTCGGCAACGACTTCATGGCGCCGATGGACAAGAACTTCCTCATCGCGAAGTTGAAGCTGCCGCAGAGCGCGAGCCTCTCGCAGACCGTCACCCGCGTCGACGAGGTGACCGCGACCTTGCGAAAAATCTCCGACGTCACCGGCGTGTATGCGGTGGCGGGCGCCGACCCAGCGACCCAGAGCGGCGACGGCAACGAGGCGACGATGCGCATCCTCTTGAAGAAGCGCAAAGACCGAAAGCTCGACATCTTGGCAATCAAAGATGCGGTCCGAAAAGCCCTCGCTGAACTTCCGGCGACGGAGGTGACGCTGAACGACCCGCCGATTGTCGAAGGCGCGGGCGACTTCCTCCCGCTGATGCTCTACATCACCGGCCCGGACCTCAACGTGCTGCGCGACGAGGGCGCCCGCTTGGCGAACTTCCTCACGAACCTGCGCGACAAGAAGGGGCGTCCGCAAGTGACCGACGTGCAGCTCCAAGCGAATCCGGCGAAGTCGGAGCTCACCGTCGACATCGACCGCACCCTCGCCGCGAACTCCGGCTTCACGAGCGTCTCCCTCGGCGGACAAATTCGCTTAGCGCTCAACGGCGTCAGCGTGGGCAAGCTGCGCGAGGGCGACCGGGAAACCGACATCACGGTGCGCCTCGCCAAGAGCGACCGCGAGACTCCCGAAGAGTTGAAAGACCTCGAAGTGTTCAGCCCCTCCGGCCCGCGCGCGGTCGGCGACATCGCCACCATCGCCTTCAAGCCCGGCCCGGCCATCATCGAGCGCTTCAACCGCGAGCGCAGCGTCTCCATCTTCGCCAGCAACTCCCCGACCGCTTCCCTCGGCGCCGTCACGTCGGCTTTCGAGAATGAGTTGAAAAAGAACCCGCTCCCCCCGGGCTACACCGTTCGCTACGAGGGGCAGGTGAAGGTGCTCGCCGAGCAGAACCAGGGCTTCGTCTTCGTGTTCGCCCTCGCCTTCGCGTTTGTCTACATGGTGCTCGCTTCGCAGTTCGAGAGCTTCAAGCACCCCATCACCATCATGATTTCGATGCCGCTGGCAGTCATCGGTGCGTTCATCGCCCTCTTCGCGACCGGTTGGTCGTTGAGCTTGGGTTCGATGATCGGCGTCGTGCTCTTGCTCGGCCTCGTCACCAAAAACTCCATTCTCCTCGTCGACCAAGCGCTGCAAAACCTGCGGAAAGGCGACGAATTGCAAGAAGCCATCTTGCGTGCGGGGCCGCGCCGCCTGCGCCCGATTCTCATGACCTCCGGCGCGATGGTCATCGGCATGGTGCCAACCGCCATAAGCCGCGGCCCGGGGTTCGAATTCATGAGCCCGATGGCTATCGGCGTGATCGGCGGCGTCATCACTTCGACTTTCCTCACCTTGTTCGTCGTCCCGCTGTTCTTCACTGTGCTGGAGCGCATCACTCCGGCCCGCTTTCGCCGTTGGACCAAACCCAACGATGCTGCGGAGCCCCATCCATGAAACTGTTCTCTCTATGCCTGTGTGTGGCGGGCGTCGCCTACGCCCAATCGGAGCCGCGGTCGGTGACCTTGAAGGAAGCCTTCGCGTTAGCGGAGGCGCGCAACCCGGACCTCGCGGCGGCGCGGGCGCAAGCCGACCAGAAAATCGCACAAACTTCGCGCGCCTACGCGGCCATTCTGCCATCGCTCGTCCTGTCGGTGGCCTACGACTACAGCTCGGCGCTCCAGCAGTTCGACACCGGGCTGCTCACGCCGATTATGACCTCGACGCTGCGCACAGCCCTGCAAGGCGTCGGGCCCGCGTACAACATCCCTGGCCCGAACAACACCACCGTCGACCAAATCGTCCAGACGTATTCGAACGAACTCAGCAAAAACATGAAACCCATCACCATCGTCGCGAACAACTCGCTGTACGGGACCCTGGTCGCCCAGCAGATATTGTTCACGCCGCAGCTCTTCCTCTTGCCAGCGGCGCGTGAAGGCGCGCGGGCGGCGGAGTACGGGAAGCTCGAAGCGCGGGAGCAGGTGTTCCTCGCGGTGGCGCGGGTGTTCCTCAACCTCGAAGGCATCGAACAACTCTCCAAAGCCGCCGCCGAGGCCGAAGAGGTTGCGCTCACCCGCGAGCGCGACGCGCAGTCGCTGCGCGAGGCAGGCATGAGCACCCAAGTGGCTGTGCTGCGCGCGCAAGGCGAGGCTGCACAAGCGCGCGCGACCCTCGCGACGCTCTCCGGGCAGCAGCAGGCGCTGCTAGCGATTTTGGAGTCGATGGTCGGCGAGTCGGTGCGCCCGACGCCGGGGGTCGTGACCCGCATTGAGCTGCCGATGTCGAAGGAGGACGAAACCCCTTGGGGGAAGACGTACCTCATCCGCAGCCAGGAGTTCGCGCTCCAATCCCAGCGACGCTTCAACACGTTCGACCGGCTCGCGTGGTTGCCGTCCATCGTCGCCCAAGCGAAGGGCACCTACAACTCGAACAAGGCCTTCGCCGGAACCAACTGGATCTTCGACGGCATCATTTCTCTGCAGTGGACTCTGTACGACCAAGGGCTTCGCTCCACCCAGCGCCTAGAAAACGACGCGAAGACCGTTGAATACCGAGCCCAACTCACCAGCACCCGCGCGCGAGCGCAGGCGACGTGGCTCGGTGCGCGAGCGAACCTCCGAGCTGCCGAAAAAGCGCTGGAGCAGCTGGAACTGCAAGTGAAGCTCGCCGACCAAGCCCAGAAGAACATCGCCTCGGCCTACCGCGCCGGCTTCAGCACCAGCTTGGAACTTGCTACCGCCGACAGCCAACGGTTCTTCGCCGCGTCGGCGGCCGTCAACGCCCGCGCCCAGCTCGAAATTCGCAAGGCCGAACTCGCCGCCGCCGAAGGCCGCTTAGGCGAGGTCGTCGGCACCGGGAAGTGACAGCGGTTTACGGCCGCTCGTAATAGCCGGTGTAGATTGTCGAAGCGACGATGTAGCTCGCGTATTTCGTTTCGAATTCGGCTCTCGACTCCCCGTTAGACGGCTGCGGATTCGGAAGGTTTCGGTTCAGCGCGTACACCCTGAGGATGTACGTGTGCCGACCGCTACCCGGTGGTGGGTACGGGCCGGTGTAGGGCAGCATGACGTAGGCGCCGAGCTCATCCCCGCCGTTCTCCGGAATCGACTTCACTGACGCGGGGATGTTCACGACTACCCAGTGCGGAAAATCTCCGGCGCTGATGTCGTAGAAATAGACCGCCCAGGCGGTTGCGCCCGCTGGCAAGCCGGACGGGAGCGTGACTGCTGGGGAGACGTTGTTGCCCGAAGCGTAGTTCGCGGCGTACTTGAGCGGGATATTGGTTTTGTCAGCAAACGACGTGGAGGTGATGGTGAAACCCGAAGCATCCGGAGTTCCTCCGTCATCGGCGACTGCTCCGGAGTCTGGGACACCGGAATCTGAATTAGTTCCTCCGCCATCGGTGTCTGTTCCGCCGTCGGAAACAGAGCCATCCCGAGAATCCGTCGGCACCTTCACCCCGGTGTCGGGACTGCCGCCGCCATGAGGGACTTCGCAACCTGCGAAGGACACGACACCAAATACGGCGCACAAGACGACGCTTTTCCGGTTCACTCGTAGCTCCTTTGAATTTGAGGAAATTGTATCGCGGCACCTCGGCTAGCGCTCGACTACGAGCAGCGGTTCGTCTCTTTGCGGTGGCAGCGGACGCAGACGTAGGGCGAAGTGCCACCACTCGCGTTCATAATTCTCAAACCCCGCGCGCTCCAAGGCACCGCGGAGGATTCGCCGATGGGTCAGTGCCGCTTTGCTCACTGCTCGCGCATCGCGAGGGGTCGCCGCTGTAAATACATCGAAGTCCGTCGGCATTTCCACGAGCTGCCCATCGGCGTCGGCGAGAGCGATATCGACGGCGGCGCCGCGGCTGTGCTGGCTGCCGCGCGACGGCGCTGCCACGAAGCCCGCCCTCGGCAACGCCTCCCAGAGCTTGTGGTGCAGCGAGGTCGGGCGGTAGCAATCCCAGAGCAGTATCCGGAAGCCTCGGCGGCGCAGGTCGTCGGCGGCGCGTGCGAGTCGCGTAGCAACCACTGGGAGTAGCAGGCACTCCGCTTCGGCGGGGTAGATGGCCGTGCCGGTGAGATTTCGCGGCGTGGCGTAGCGCAGCTCGATGACCGCGTCGGGGATGACCTCGCGCACCCGCACGAGCGGCATGTCGGGCGAGGTTGTGAGCACGAGCGTCCAAAGGAAGAAGGGCATCATCGAGGTTCGTAGCGGGTGGGGTCTCGCACTGCTGCTTCGGCGAAGCCTTTTGCGCGCAAGAGACACGCATCGCACCGCCCGCAGGCGAGTCCCGCGGGCGAGGGATCGTAGCAACTGTGGGTCACCGAAAAATCGACCCCCAGCTCGATGCCCAAGCGGACGATGTCGGCCTTGGATAAATTCGTGAGCGGCGCATGCACCTGCACCGCACGCCCTTCGGTGCCCGCCTTCGTGCCCAACTTCGCGAGCGCTTCGAAGGCCGCGATGAACGCCGGTCGGCAATCGGGATACCCGGAGTAGTCCACCGCGTTCACCCCGATGACGAGGTCGCGGGCACCGACGACCTCTGCGAGGCCGAGCGCGAGCCCTAAGAAAATCGTGTTGCGCGCCGGAACGTAGGTGGGTGGAATCCCCGCCGGAAGCTCTTCCACCGATTCGTGTTTGGGAACAGGGAGCGCTGCTGTGAGCGCGCTGCCGCCGATGGCTGCAAGGTCGAGCCGCAGGACGCGGTGGTCACGCACGCGAAAGCTCTCAGCGATGCGCTTCGCCTGCTCGACCTCGACGCGGTGTCGTTGCCCGTAGTCGATGGTGAGCGCCACTGGCACAAAGCCCCGGTGCAGCGCCCAAGCGAGGCAGACCGCCGAATCGAGACCGCCGGAAAGGAGGATGACAGCTTGCATAGTCGCCGCTCTCTCATCAGTGCCGAGGGGCCCGGTCAACGCCTTCGCCCCCGCACTGAGAAATTCCGAACGCACCCCCTGCAGGAACTCGCGCAGGCCCCCGCATCACCGGTACTGCCTGCGTCTCCCGCGTCGTAGGGTCCGTAGGTATTGCTCACAGTTCCACAGACGAGAAGCGAGTCGTAGCCGTCTTCGATGGGACCAGGTTTGAGAATCGCTCCGGACGGCGCTGGCACCGCGAAGGGGTCATCCGGGCACTGACCAAAGACTGCCTCGCTCTGGGAAGAGCTGTAGATGGCGAACTTCAGGGTCTCGCTGACCTGCATGGGGCAGCCACACCAGTCCAATTGCCGAGCACTCGTGACCGTCGATTCGAGGATTTGCCCATCCCAGGTGACCGTCCGTGGGCAGTCCGAAGCGGAGGCTGCGCAGCCTTCGAGGATGAGCACCGGAGCGCCGCTGTCGAGCGGGCGCTGCAACTGGAAGCGAAGTTCGAAAGGAGTTTCGGGGACTGAGCCATCGGGAAACTTACAGGTCGTGGAGCTGGGCGCGACGGTGATGCCGTAGTTTCCCATGGAAATCGCCGTGTCCGGATTCGCAGTGCAACCGACGGCGACCGCGAACGCGAGTGGAAGCAACCTCATGGACCGGTCACGGTTCTCGCTTCGATGCGCTCAAGCTCCGAGGAAACGAGTTCCGAGAACGTTTTGGTAGCGACGAGCGCATTGACGACGGCGACGCCGTTCGTCGGAAGTTTTTGGCTCAAGGCAGTGAAGACGCCGAGGACCCGGCAAGCCGCATGGGTCGACGGGTAGGCGTGGACGGCTTCGAGGAGCGCGCGCGAAAGTCCCGGCGGGTCTTCCACGCGACCGAGCTCGTAGCACGCCTCGCCCATGCGCAAGGCGAGAGCGACGGCTATCGGCAGCTCACCAGGGCTCAAAATCTGTAACGTGCCGGCGCCGATGACGAGGGTTTTCCCCGCCAAGTACACCCAGCAGCCGCCACCGAGTTCCAGCGCCGGGAGCACCGAGGAGGCGCCGAAGGTCTGGAGGATTGCCTGCGTCGCCTGGGCGAGGCGCGGCATCGTATCCGCATTGAGCGGGCTGATGTTCTTGGGCGCTTCGAGATTCGACGGCACCACTCCCGCGAGGGAACGGGCCTTGCTGGGCGTGGCTTTGGGTCCGTCGGGAGTAAGGCCGCCGACAAACCCTTTGGCGCGCAGCGATTCGCTGTTGCGGCCGAGGCCAGCGAGCGCATCTCCGAGGCCCTTCCAGGCCTCGATATCGCCGGGAACCTTCTTCAAGTGACGCACGAGGAGAGGCAACGCCACCTCCGCGCTTGCGCCACTCGCCGCGAGTTTGGAAGCGAGGCGGCGAATGACCGACGGCCGCGCATTTCCTTGCGCATCGATGGATTGAATAAGGGAGGCCGCCGAGGAATTGTCTCCAAGTCGCAGCTCCTGCTCGGCCGCGAGCACGAGTTCGTCGGAGGAGGTGAGCACCATCTCGTCCGGTGGAAGCGGTGCCGGAGGTTCTTGCGTTGGCTGATTCAAAGCGGTCATCGGCGGCGGCGTCGCCGCGGTGAGCGAGACGACTTCGAGTGTGCCGTCATTCGTCGCTTCATCGCTATCGGAGGCAGCGATGGGCGCCGCGGGGATGGGTGCATCCGCCGGAGCTGGCGCTGCCTTCTCCGGCGCGAAGCGGAGCGTCGCATCGGCGCTCGCCGCGGGTGCTTCGGGGGGTGGCTTGATCGACGAAAGGCGGCTTCCGAGCGCGCCGCCGAGCAATTCCTTCGCGTTTCGCGCCTGTTGAGAGGGCGAGATGTTGATGGGGTCCTTGAGCGGACCCGGGTCGACCACAGCCTTCCGGGGAGCGTTTGTGTCGAACTCGGGTTCCTCAGGAGTCAAATCGCCGAACAAGGCTTTCCCGTAGGACTCCTTATCCTCGGTGGCTTTCAACGGCGGGAGGTCCTTGGGTGAATCTATGGGCAGACTCGGCTCAGTCGTCGGTTTCTCCATGTGCGTTTCCTTCGGCGCCGCCACTCCGGGTGTCACTTCGCCAAACAACGCTTTGCCGTACAACGCCTTCTCAGAATGTAGCTCCTCCAGCGTGCTCTTGGGGAGAGGCGGGTCAACCGGTGCCAGGCTCGACTCCCCCGACGCTTCATCCCCAGGGGTGAGATCACCAAACAAGGCAGCCGCGTAGGCTGTTTTCTCGGTGAGAGCGTCCGGGTTTTCCGGAGGCACTTCCGGCGGCTGAGCCTTTTCAACCGGGGGCGGTGCCACGGCGGACTTCTCGCGCGAAATCGCTGAAGAGGACGTCTTTGCCTTGAGGGTGTCTCCTTGTGACGGTTGTTGGTCAAATGCTGCTGCGAGCGGGTCCTTCTCGAGAGCCGCCGACACTGCTGGCTGTTCGACAGGAACCGGCGGGGGCGTAGGCTTCTTCGGTGAAATCGCCGAGGGTGAAGACTTCTTCTTTAGGGCGTCGCCGAACAACGCCTGTTGGTCGAAGGCTTCCGCAAACGGGTCCCGCTCCGGGGGTGCTGGTTCGTTCGGGGCGCCCGCGATTGCCGACTTCTTCGACACAAACGAGGAGAGAGAAGAGTGCTGCTGCGGGCCCTCCTCGGCCAGGCCCACCTTCGAGAGCGCTTCGTCGAGCGGGTCCATCACTGGCGGCGCAGGCCGCTTCGACTCTGGCTTCGAGAGTTCCGGCGAAGCCGGTTGCGGCGAGGTGGTTGCTATCGGTGCCACGCCTGTGGGCACCGCAGCTCCTTCGGCTGGGGTCGCGTCCACGGCGGGCTTCAATGAGGAAACAGCCGAAGGCGAAGCACTCTTTGGTGCTGCCGGTCGTTCCGGTTCGACGAGCGGCTGCATCGCAGTCTCGGAAGGCGCAGTTTTTTTCTCTGGAGCGGGAGCCTCGGGAACTCGCGCTTCGTCCACCGACGGTTTCACCTTGGAAACCGAAGACGTCTTCGCCGAAGTCTGTTGCTGCGGCTTCGCCGGAGCCTCGACGGGCGGCGGTTTTTCTATCGTCGCGCTCCTGGTGAGGTTCATCGGGACACTGCTCTTCTTGCGCGGCGGAAGGACGAACTTCGCGAGCTTCGGGTCCGGCTGCATCTGCGAAGCCGTCGATCCGGTGCCGAAGGAGAATTGCCAGGGCTCGCGCGAATCGCCTTCGGGAAGAATGGCCTCAAACTGGTCGGGCACGCGGACGCCGGTGCGCGTACCCGTGGGCAGCTTGGTTTCGAGGTCTTCGCCACGCGCCAACATTGAGCCGCCGAGCAGTTGCGCTTTGTTGGGGACTACGCTCGTCTTCGGTGGCTCGACCGGCGGCGGTGGAGTCGGCTTCGCTGCTCGCGGCGGCAGCGGCGGAGGTACGGCCGCAGGACGATCGCGATGCTCGTCGGCGCGACTCACGGCGGAGATGAGAAGCTCTGCGGAGGTTGGGTCTTGGACTTCGAAGAGTTTGAGTTGTTCCTGGACGACGTCCGGATCAATCTTCCGCGCCGCGACGAAGCCTTTCACTGCGCGCTCGGGGTCGTCGGCCTCCATCCAAGCGACGGCGGCGGAGAATTGTTTCTCAACAGCTTTGCGCCCGCGCAGATGCTCCACGGCGCGTTCGCGAGCCGTGGCTACACCGCGGAGATCTCCCGTGGCTTGGGCAAGGTCTTCGAGCGCGCCGAACGCCAACACCGCGCCCGCCGACGGCGGTTTCTCTGCGAGGAGCGGTTCCAAGATTTGCTGGGCTGCTGCGACCCCCTTTCGTCGCCCGACAGCCGTCGCGAGTTCGACTCGCAAAATCTTTGCGGTATGAGGGTCACTGGTCAGCTCAAGACGCTTCTCGAGCCCTCCCTCTACCAGCTCCGGAATCCCGGAACGTTTCCCCTCGTCGACGAGAATCTCCAACGCCGCCTCACTCAAGCCACTGATGGCGAGGGCTCGCAGGCCGTAGTCTCGGGCGCGCACGCTGTCGCCGAGCGCAAGCGCGACCCGCGCCGCCGAGAAGAACGCGGCCATCGCCGAATCCGGCTCCGCGACTGCGGCGAAGCGCTCGTGCTCCGCGAAGACCTCCGCATGAAGCCCCTCTGCCTCCAGTACTTCGACGAGCCGCTGGTGCGCGGGGAAGTTGCTCGGGGTGTGGAGCGCGAGCCAGCGAAGCGCGGGCAGTCGCAGGGCCCCGGCGACCGGCATCTCCGAGAGCCGTTGGTATAGGGCCACCGCTTCGTCACCGGTCGCCTCAGCGACGAGGAGCAGCCCTACCCGGAATTGTCCTTCGTAGTTTCCGAGGCGGGTGTAGGCCTCTTGGGCGCCTTGAAGGGCTTCGAGGTGCATGATGGTGGCGACCGGGAGCTTCACCACCTCCATGAATGAGGCTGCTGCATCCCGGTAGGCATTCGCGTCCATGGAGCCATGGCCGATGCGCATGAGCGCTCCGGCGCGGATGTTGAGCGGTAGCGCCTCGCGACCACGTTCGAGGAGTGCGCGATCGAACGGCATCGCCGCGCGCGGCCCACCACTATTGGCGGCGAGGTCCGCGCGAAGTTGCAGCGCCGCCAAGTCGTCCGGCGCGTAGGCGAGGTAGTCATCCCAGGCTGCAGAGGCGGCCAAGGGCGTGTCCGAATTGGAGAGTATCTCCGCCCGGCGGCGCAGATGATCGCGGGCCTCCGACGACGACGCCACTGCCGCACGCTGTTGGAGCAACTGCGCCGTGCGCTGGTCGTCTTTGCTTGCGTCTTCGAGGGCGGTCTCAAACGCAAGCTCATGGGTTTGGTCCGCTTGGAACGCTGCTTGCGCACTGCGGCTCGCCGCGGTTTCGTCGCGAGCGCGCCGGTACGCTGTATGGGCCTTGAGCCACGCTTCAGCGCACTCAATCCCTCGGGTGGAGTTGGCGCGAGCCTCCCAGAGTCTTCCTAACTCGTGGTCGCTGCCGGCGTCGGCGAGCCAGTTCGCGTGGCGGTCGAAGCAGGGGTCGAGGGGATTCTCGGCGAGCACCCGCGCGTCGAGTTCAGCGGCGAGCGCGCGGTCGAGGCGCATCAGCCGATCGGCGATGACCTGCGAAGCGCCCGGATCCGCCGTCGACGCTTCCCAGAGAAATTCCACTGCTCGGCGCTGGTCTTTCAATTTGTCCAAGGCCACGGTTGCGGCACGCTGCAAGAGCCCCGCACGCACCGCCTTGTCGGCTTCCGCAATAGCGCGCTCTTCGAGCGAGGAGACGTACTCAGCATACGCGCCGGTGTCGAAGAGCAGCTTGTCGTAGAGCCTATCGACCTCTTGGGTGCCCGGCGCGAGCCGACGCACCTCGCGAAGAGTAGCGAGCGCCTGGTCCGGCGCGACGGTCATATGCTCCTTGGCCCAGTCGAGGAGCAGCTTCGAGCGCTCCTTCACATCCAGGAAAGAAGCGCGCCGTTCTTGCCAACGACGTTCGGCTTCGCCGGTGCCCTCGGCAAGGGCCCACATCGGTTCCGCTACCTCTACGGTGGGCGACGCCTCCCAAGCCCGTTCACCGAATTCAAGCGCTGTTTCCACGTCGCCGTCTTCAATGCGCAATTGCACCCGCTTGAGCCACAGCTCCGCCACGGCCGGCCCATCGACGACTTTCACCGCTTTCGACAGCACCCGTTCGGCACCGGCACGATCGTCCGTCGCGAGCGCGAGCTCGACGCACTCCATCAACGCAGCAGCAGCGGGAGCGCGGTTTCCGGCGGCAAGTTCCGCCGCAGCGAGTTCTTCGAGCGCTTCGGTGTGCTCTTGGACGGCCTCCGAACCGCGCAACACCTCGACAAGGAGCCGCAGTGTCTCTAGCTTTTCGGCTCCTTGGTTGAGCGCTTTGCGCAAGAGCGGACGTGCGAGGTTGCGGTCTCCGTACTCCTGCCAGAGCTGTTTCCCGATGCGGCGCATGTCCGCGCTCGCCTTGTCCGAATCACCCCACTGCATGAGATGGCGTGCCCGGAGCGTGAGGGCTCCCTGCGGGTCCCTCGCTTCTTGCAGAGATGCCAACGCGTCCACGACTTCAGTGCTTTGGGGCCGTGCCTTGTGCAGCGTCGACAGGACCTCTTCGGCGAGCGCCGCATCGCCTTGGCGCTGAGCGACTGTCGCCAACTCGAGAAATGTCTTCTCGGTGCTTTCGGGCGCGTCTGCAAGGGAGGTGCGCCTTGCGAGTCCGCGCAGCAGGCGGAGATCCGGCGAATCGTCGCGCAGCATCAGCTCCAGGAGACGAACGAGTTCTTCTCCCTGGAGCGGCTCGATGGCTTCCGCCTCTCGCAAGAGGTCGAGTTCAAGTGGTCCGGCGGCGTCGCCGTCTTCTCGGGCGAGGCCCGCGGCGCGGCGCAGGAAACTCGCCACTTTTGGTTTGGGGAGGCGCAGCCCGCGGGAGGCGAGGAGCATTTCGAGCGCTTCGCGCCGACGCCCTTCACTCACCAGCAGGTCCGCAAGACGCTCCCGCGGGCTCGCGTCGGTGGGCTTCAACTCGACGAGGCGGCGCAGCGCCGCTTCGGCGAGTTCCGGCTTGTGGAGCACCGCGAGGTAGAGCTCCGCCAACTCCTCCTGTGTGCGGACCGCTTCCTCGCCGGTGGTGATGCCGCCCAACGTGGTCAGGACCGCCGCCAGTTCCTCGTGGTCTTCTTGGCGGCGAAGATATTCTGCGAGGCTATGCAGTGCCTGCGAGTGCTGCGGCGTAAGCGCGAGCACCGCTCGTAAGGCTTCGATGGCGAGCGGCGGGTCCTTGGCGAGGCGCTCGGCGAGAGCGAGGTTCGCCTCGACTCGCAGATTGGTCGAGCCCACATCCGCAGCGGCACGCAGCGCCGCCAACGCCTGGGTTGCACCGGTCGCAGTGGTGGCGAGCCCTCGGAGCGCTTGGTGGCGGGCGTTGGGATCGCTCTCCGTTTTGGCGAGGAGTTCGAAGCCCTGGTACGCGAGCTCGCGGCGTCCCTCGGCGAGGCAGGCCGGGGCAAGCGCCCGTAGCCGTTCCAGCGCCGAGGGCGCTGGCAAGAGCTTGGCGAGCGCCGGGAGCTCAACGTCGCTTGCACCGGCTGCCCGCGCCGCCAGAGCGAGTTTCTCCGTCACCTCCACCGAGTTGGGGGCAAGCGCACTCGCTGCAGCGAAGTCGGCCTTGGCCGCCGCCAAGTCGCCGCGTTCGCTGTAGAGTTCTGCGCGCCGGAGGAGCCACGGCACTTGCTCGGCCCCGGCGGTGTAGTGGAGCAATTCTTCGAGGAGGGCTTCGCGCTCGCTCGCTGTGCCGGGACTCGCTTCGCTGAGCGCGAAGAGCTGCTCAAGCGCCCAGCGTCCGCCCTCGTGGATGTGGACCGCAGCGCGCAGAAGTTCCCGGGCTTCTTTTTCGCGCCGCAGTTCCTTGAGCCCTGTGACGAGCTCCCGCAGCGTTTCGTCGCGGAGCGCTCCTTCGAGCCGAGGATAGATTTCGAGCAGAACTTCGGTTTGCTTGGGGCGATTGTTCGCCGCGCCGTACAGGCGAGCAAGCTCGATGGCGACTTCGGGAGAGTTGGGAGAAGTCTTGAGGTGCCGCTGGAGCCATTCGCGCGCGAGGGTGAGTTCGCCTTCGCGTCGAGCGATAGCCGCTGCGCGGACGAGCTCGTCGCCCTCGGGAATTTCGTCGGTCTCTTCGAACACCACCCGGTAGTCGGCGAGCGCCTTCCGCTCGTCGGTCGGCGACAGAAGAGCGGCCCGACGCAGGAGCGCCTTCGGGTAATCCTTTTGCTGCTCGATGGCCGCATTGAGGAGCGCAAGCTCCCGGTTCGGGTCGCCGAGCGCCAGCGCCGCGTCGGTGTAGGCAACCGCCGCCTCATGGCCATGCAGGAGTTTCGCGCGCATCGCCTGGAACTCCGCGGCCTCGCGGGGTCGATGCCGGGAGCGCTCAATCGATGACAGCGCGTCGAGGATGTCGCTCGAAACGACATTCGAGGCCGAGGCCTTGAGTCCCTCGTCGAGGAGCTGGATCGCCGTCTCCACCTCTCCGGCGCCAGCGCAGGACTTTCCGGCTCGCAAAAAGAGCGGCGCCGCCACCGCGCCCCGCCCAACTTGCAGGAGCGCTTCGGCGCGCTGGCGCCAAATGGTGGTGAGCTCCGCCGTCAGGTGCTGCTCGATGGTGAGCGCCTCAAGGCGCTCGAAAAGCTCGTCGTCGAGGCGCCGCTCCGAAAAAGCGCGGGTGTAGTGCTGGCGCGCGGTCTGCGCATCCCCAGCGAGCTCACAAGCACGACCGAGCTGGACCTGCAGCGCCGCGAGTTTTTCCTTCGGCGCATCGTCTTTCAGCAGCTCCAGCGCTGACTCCAAGAGTCCGCGCGTTCGCTCCGGAGACTCGGAGCGCACACTCATCGCGGCCAAGTCCATCATCGTATCTGCGTTCGGGTAGAGCCGCGCCGAATGTTCGAGCGCGGTCACCGCTTCGCTGGTGCGGCCTAAGCGCTGGTCGAGGATTTGCCCCAACTCTCGCAACGCGGCGGCGGCCATGCGCACTTCGCCGCGGTTTTCCGAAACCCGCGCCCGCTGCTGCAGCGCCCAGAGGAGGCCAGTCCAGTCTTGGCGGCGGCGCTCGACCGAAATGAGCTCTCCCAGAACGTGCAGGTCGTCGGGCGAGTAGTTCGCGAGTTCCCGGTAGGCATCGGCGGCCACGTTCAAATCGAGGGCGACATCCCGGGCCACCACGGCGAGGCGCCGCAGGTAGTTGCTTCGCTCAGTCGGGGTCTCCGCAGTTTGGACGAGCCCTTTCAACACTCTTCCCAAGAGCGGAGCGTCTTTGCGCTCTTCTGCGAGGGTCAAGAGGCCTAGGAGCGCTTGGCGATTTTTCCCGTCGAAGTCGAGCGCACGGAGGAAGAGTTTCTCCGCTGCTGCCGGCTCGCCCAAGTAGGTGGCGCGCACATCCCCGGCCTCGACGAGGAGCTTCGCGCGGCGAAGCGGGTCTTCGACGACCGCCGCTGCCTGCTCGCACACTTTGGCGATGCGCTCCTTCGCGTCTTGCGCACGCAGGTACGGCAAGAGCGCGGTGAGCGCGACTTCGTCGCCGGGGTCGAGCGCGAGGGCTTGCTCCAGGTGCCCGAAGGCGCGGGCTTCGTCGCCGAAGCGCGCTTTCGTGAGCCGGGCGAGCGCGTGGTGCGCGTCCCGCGCGTGTCCCCGAGCGACCGGGTCATCGGGAGTTTTCGCTGCGAGCTCAATCGCCTGTTGGTACGAGCTGAAAGCCTCTTGCCATTGCTCGCTGTGCTCCGCGACCCGCCCGAGCCGCAGGTACGGCGCGGCTTCGTTCGGGGAGAGCTGCGCCGCTTCGCGGTAGCGCAGCCGAGCGTTCTCGTAGTTCTTGAAGCCTTCTTCCCAGATGACACCCGCGAGGAGCGTCGCCCGCGAAGCGCGGCCTACGTCGTGGTTCGCGAGCGAAACGAACTGCAGCCGGTCGACGAGCTTGATGGCGCGCAGGTGCTCGCCCGCGCGAAAGCACAACTCCGCGAGGAGTTCGAGCGCTTCCGGGTGATCCGGCGCCAGTCGCAGCGCCGCCGAAGCTTGGAGCCGCGCTGCGCCCGCGTCGGTTTCGAGGCTCGCGCCGAGGCGGGCCATCTGCACGTGGGCGTTCGCGGCCTCGTTCGCATCGCGAGCGAGCGCGGAGAGCCGACGGTAGGCACGCATGGCACCGGAGCGATCGCCGATGCGTGTCGACGCGCGGGCGAGCTCGCGCAACGCAGGCAAGTGGTCGGGCTTTAACCCGAGCAGCTCCTGCAGTGCGCGGACCGCGAGGTGGGGTGCATCGCCAGCGACCGCCGCTTCGGCGGCCGCATCGGCGGCGAACGCAGCAGAGGCGTCGTCGGCGCTGCGGCGGGAGAGGTCGCAGAGCGCGAGAAATCGCTCGGCGGCGCGCACGTTCTCGCCCTGGCGCAGGCGCACCGAGGCCTCGACCCACAGCGCGGTGGCGCTTCGGCCCAAGCGCCGCTCCAGCGAGGAAGCGATGTCGAGGGCGAGGTCTTGGTTCACCGGATCCGCCACCAGCAAGGTCAACAGGCGCTCGGCGGCAAACGGATGCGCTTCGCCGCCAGCGCCGATGGAGAGGTACGCGTTGCGCGCCTCGTCGATGCGGTTTTGGGCGAGGAGCTCTTCGGGGCCAGCAAAGGCGCGGGCCCCTTCGAGGGTGTACATCAGCTCCTCGTCTGGGGCCGCTGGCGGCGGCAGCGCTCCCGCGGTGAAGCGGAGCTTCAAGCCCTTGGTGGTGACACTCGCTTCGGCGAGGCGCGCCGTATCGACGAGCGGCACTTTGTAGCCAAAGGACACGACCGCCCGCTGGACAATCTCGGGCAGGATGCGCGTCGTGAACCCGGAGGTGCCACGGCGCTCAATCTCCGGGAGAAAGCCGCCGGTGGTGAATGCCTGCACGAGGAGCACCGCCAGCCTCGGCGCCGGGAACGACGCGAAGGCGTAGAGGCGCACGTCGTACACGTAGACCGCAAGTCGTTCGCCATCGCCGTCGAAGGCAATTTTGAACGTGACTGGCACCGGCTTCGGGGCCGGTAAAAACGCCTCGCATTCGAGGTGCCCCGGACGCAGGTGGACTTTCAGGTCGGTGAGTTCCGGGAGACGCGCAGCGACTCGGCGAATCTCTCGGGCGATGAGCGCTTGGTCGATGGTGATTTCGAGGATGCCCAGCTCCAGCCGCTTGCGCTGAAACTTTGCCGGGCCTCCGGTGACGTCGAGCGGAAAGCGGACCTCGGGGATATGCAGCGCAAGCTCGGTCACCACGACGCCGGGAGCAAGCTCGACGGGGGGGAATCCTACAAACGCACGGCGATCTAGGAGTCGAAGCTCCGGGCCAACGTTCTCCTTTGAAGTTTGAGACGATTTCGCCATGAGGAAAGCATCCACCCTAACATCACGTCTCACCTGACCAAGTTTTCAAGGCCACCGAAGCGAAGCTCTACCGTTGCGCATCTTCAGCATACCCCATACTTTGCCACTCCATGTACACTCTGGGTTCAGCTCGTGCCGTTCTTCTCGTTTCCGTGGGCCTTTTGGTCACCGGGGTTGCGAAGCCCCCCGCTCCTCGGCCCAAGGTGGCTCGGGTGACCATCCAGGCGCAGAATTGCCAAGCAGCCGATGGCGGAGAGACCCATCGAGAGAACATCACGGTTTGCGTGTCCAATCCGAGCTTCATCGAGCGCGCGAAGAAGCTCGCTATCACCGGCGATACTGCGTCCGTGTGTATGCGCCTCCTCCCCGGACAAGGGTGCGATCGCTCCTACCGCTGGTCGGTGGATCCGAAGCAGGTCTACTTTGCCGAATTCCTCGCGGCAGTTTGGGGAATGTATTGCCCAAGCGACGTTTCCAAGCAGCCAGCAGGGTGGCTCCCGCCCACTGGCAAAGGCCCGGCGCGAAACGGCCTCTTGTGCCTTCCGACCGCGCGCATACTCTCTGTGCAGTAGCGCGTGCTCTCCCGACGTCCACGCATCGGCGGCTACGTCATCCATGGCAGCGCTCGGGAGACCCTCGGAGCTTGCCTCGACGACTTGCTCGCGACCTGCGACGACGTCGTGGCTGTCGACACCGGCTCGCACGACGACTCCGACGAACTCGCGCGGCAGCGCGGCGTGCGCTCGCTGCGCATCCCCTGGAGAGGCTACGGCGACGCGCGTGCGCGAGCGGTCGAAGCCCTGGGTGCTGGCATCGACTATGTGTTTTTCCTCGACTCCGATGAGCGCTTAGCGCTGGGCAGCGTGGAGGCGGTGCGCGCGTGGCAGGCCGAGTCTCCCACCGGGTGCGTCTACCAACTCTACCGCCAGGACTGGGTCACCATCGAGGACCGCACCTTTGTATACCGCCGAGCCAAACGCAAACGCCTCCTTCGGAAAGACTGCGCACTCTGGAATGCAAAGATGATTGTCCATGAGGCGATCCGCCTACCGGCGGTCAGTTGCTTGCCAGCGACGATTGAGCACACCTTTGCAAATTCGCTCGCAGCACTCGGTCGCCGCTCAGAGAAGTACGCTCGCTATGCCCTGCTCTCGGCGCTGCGGGCGCACCTCGAAGGGCGCACCGCCTGGCCCGCGCCAATTGCCGCCGCTATCCGCGGCATTCGTGACACCGTCGGCTCCGGCGCTCTGCTCCGCGGCGGGCGAGCGGCGTTCCCGGTGCTCGCCGCGGAAACACGGGTGGAGTTCGACAAATACCACCTGCTCAAGCGGCTGCGCCGGGGCGAGTACCCGGAGTTGGTCGAGTTCTTCCGCGCTGGCGCCTACGAGAAGCTCTTCGAGCGGGTGAGCGCTCTCACTGCTCAGCCTTGAGCCGGTAGCCGACGCCGGGCTCGGTCAAGAGGAGCTGCGGATTCGAGGGCTCCTCTTCCAACTTCTGCCGCAGTTGGGCCATGTAGACCCGCAAGTAGTGGGTGTTTTCTTCGGCGGCGTTCCCCCACACCTCCCGCAGGAGCTGTCGATGGGTGAGCACCTTCCCCGCGTTGCGCGCGAGGAGCGACAGGAGCCGGAACGCGAGCGGCGTTAAGCGCACCACTTCGTCTCCCACCCGGACCTCACGGCGAGCAAAATCAATGCGCAGCCGCCCGCAGACGAACTCCGGTTCATCGGGCTTGCGCAGCTCCGCGTGTCGAAGCGCAACCCGAAGCCGCGCCAGAAGCTCGTTCATGCCAAAGGGCTTCGTCACGTAGTCGTCGGCCCCCGCGTCGAGGATGCGCACCTTCTCCGCTTCTCGCCCCCGAGCGGAGAGGACAATCACCGGCACCCGCGTAAAGTCGCGCAGCCGCCGGATGACTTCGAGTCCGTCGAGGTCGGGCAAACCCAAGTCGAGGAGTATCAGCTCCGGGTTGTAGCTCGCTGCGAGGGTCAGACCCTCCTCGCCGCGTTCGGCCTCCAGCAAGCGGTAGCCGTTGCCGACCAACGCTGCGCGCAGGAAGCGCCGCATCTGCACCTCGTCTTCAATGAGGAGAAGTTGCGGGCCAGTTGCCGTCATGCGCCGAAGTCCTCTTCGTCGGGTACTGCCGGTGGCGAAGCGCTCCCCGGCAGAAAAATCTCAAAGCAGGCGCCGCCGCCGTCGCGCAGGTACGCCCGGATCCGACCGCGGTGCGCCTCGATGATGCCGCGGCACACGGCGAGCCCTAGGCCCGCACCACCGGCCTCGGTGTTAGGGCTGCGGTAGAACATCTCGAAGAGCTTCTCCGCTTCGTCCGGTGCGAAGCCGCGCCCCCGGTCGGACACGGTGAAGAGGAGTCCGCTGTCGGTGCGCCTCGTGGTCACCTCAATCGGCGTGCCCTCCGGAGAGTATTTGAGCGCATTCTCCAACAGGTTCAGGATGACTTGCTCCAAGAGCAGTGGGTCCGCCTCGGTCCAGGCCGCGTCGGCGGCGAGCTGGACGCGCACCGGGCGGCTCGCGAGGCTGCGGGCAAGGCGCTGGCGCGCAGAACCGACGACCTCCTCAATGGCGACCCACTCCCGCTTGGGGTGGAGCGCTCCCGCCTGCACCTGCGTCATTTCGAGGAGGTTGCGCACCAGGCGCTCTAAGCGTTCGGCCTCGTCGCAGATGGTCGCGAGGAGCGCGGCGCGAGATTCCTCGCCCAATTGCACCTCGCCCAATTTCTCGTCGCGCAGGGTGCTCGCAGCGCCGGTGACCACCGCGAGGGGCGTCCGCAGGTCGTGGGACACAGTGGAGAGCAGTGCGCTGCGAAGCTCCTGGGTGTGGGCGTGCAGCGCAGAGCTTCGCGCTTCTTCGGCGAGCTGAAAGCGCTCGAAGGCGACGGTGGCTTGGGTGGCAAACGCGACGAGCGTGGAGCGGTCTTCGAGCGACACTTCCGGCTCAGCAGTCATGAGCGCGATGACTCCCACCCGTTTGCCGAGGGGCACGCAGAACGCTGCGGCGCCAGCGAGGGTGTCGGTGCCGCTTCCGGCTTCGCGCTGCCGTTCGAGCACCCACTCGGCGACGCCGAGCTCGCGCGGCAGGAGCATCGTGCCGAGCGGCCAAGCGCCGCGCACTTCGATACCCAGAGTGCCGCCCACCAACACCACCACTTTCGCCCCGGGTATCGCTTCGGCGCAGTGGCGGGCGGTGGTCTGTGCGAGTTCGTCGAGTTCCTTGCCCTCGGCGAGTTCACGGCTCAGGGTGAAGAGCGCGCGGGTCCGCTGCTCGCGCTCCAAGGCGGCTTGCTCCTGGCGGCGCAGGCGACTCGTCAAGGTGCTGATGACTGCGCCGACGAGGAACATCGTCACGAAGGTGAGCCCGTAGCGGATGTCGGCGATGGCAAACGTATAGCGGGGAGCAACGAAGAAAAAGTCGAAGGCCGCAACCGAGAGCCCCGAGGCGAGGAGCGCAGGCGCACGTCCGAAGCTCGCGGCGACGAGCATGATGGCGAGCAAGTACAGCATCTCCGGCGAAGGGACGCGAACGATGCGGTTCAAAAGCGCAGTGAAGATGGTGGTGAGGGCGACCACTCCAGCACTCGCGAGCCACGAGCGCCAGGTGCTTCCCCGCTCTCGCGGCGGCGGACGGGCCCGGGTCGAGCCTTCGGCCTCGCCGGAGATGACGAGCACGTCGATGTCGCCGCTGCCGCGGACCAGCGTGTCGAGCAACGAGCCTTGCAGGCGATCCCAGAGCCGCGGGTGGGTCGGCTTGCCGATGACGAGCCGGGTAATGTTGTGCTGCCGCGCCCAATCGAGGATGGAGTCGGCGACTTGCTCGCTCGAAAAGCGCACGACTTCGCCGCCGAGGGAGGTCGCAAGTTCGAGGTTCGCATCGAGGCGCGATTGGTCGGCCTCCGACAGCGGTCGCAGGGGACGCTCCACCCACAGCGCGTGCCAGGGGGCCTTCAATTGCTCGGCCATCCGACGCGCCGAACGGACGACGCGCGCCGACCCCGGCGAGGGCCCCACACACACCGCGAGGCGCTCGCCGCTCGGCCAGGTCTGTGCAACGTCGTAGAGGCGGCGGTAGGCGAGCACCTCCGCATCGACGCGCTCGGCGGTGGAGCGCAAGGCGAGCTCCCGCAGCGCGTGCAGGTTCCCCTTGCGAAAGAAATTCTCTGCCGCGTAGGCGCCTTGGGCGCCGAGGTAGACCTTGCCCTCGGCCATGCGCTTCAGCAGGTCTTCCGGCGGCAAGTCGATGAGTTCAATCTGATCCGCCCGTTCGAGCAACGAGTCCGGCACCGTCTCCCGCACCCGCACCCGGGTGATTTGCGCGACCACGTCGTTCAAGCTTTCGAGGTGCTGCACGTTGAGGGTGGTGTGCACCTCGATGCCCTCGTCGAGCACTTCCAGCACGTCTTGCCAGCGCCGTGCGTGACGGCTGCCGGGCACGTTCTCGTGCGCGAGCTCGTCGATGAGGACCACCTGCGGGCGACGGGCGATGACTCCTTCGAGGTCGAACTCCAAAAGCGGGTACCCGCGATGCTCGACCACCCGGCGGGGCAGCACTTCCAGCCCTTCGAGAAGCGCGGCGGTCTCTTGGCGCCCATGGGTTTCGAGGAGACCGACCACCACGTCGACGCCGAGCGCCTTCAAGCGGCGCGCCGACTCCAGCATGGCGAAGGTCTTGCCGACCCCTGGGGCGAATCCAAAAAAGATTTTGAAGCGTGCTCGCTGCTCCTCGTTCACCTTTTCGAGGAGTGCATCCGGATCTGGACGGGCGTCGTTCATCGACCCTCAGCGAGAGCTGCGTTGAGACGCCCAATATGTACGCGACGCGCGCCGAAGATGCCAAGCCAGGGTTCTTCGACGTGCTTCTGCACGAGCGCCGTCAGCTCCGCCGGAGGGATGCCCCGTGCCTTCGCGACCCGCGGCACTTGGTAGAGCACCCCGGCGAGAGAGAGGTGCGGGTCGAGGCCACTGCCGCTCTGGGTGACGAGGTCCGCCGGCACTGGCCCGGTCGCTTCCGGGTTTTCCGCGCGGATAGCAGCGACCCGCTTCTCCACCTCGGAGAGGAACGCCGGATTCGTGGGCCCCATGTTGCTCGCGCCCCCGGCGGGTCGCCCGTGGAAATTGCTCGGGCTTGCGAAAGTCTCCCCGACGGCTCCGGCCGAAGCGGTCCCGGTCGAGGCGAGCGCGGCGACGCCGGTGATGAGCAACGGGTATCCGAGCCCAAAGAGCAGGGTCGAAAGCGTAAAGGCCACCAAGGTTGCGCGAATCATGAAGCGACCCCCAAGACTCCGAGGAGCATGTCGATGAGCTTGATACACGGAAACGGCAGGAGCACCCCACCAAGTCCGTAGATGAGCAGGTTTCGCGACAGCACCCGGTGCGCCGGACCCGGCCGGTAGGCGATGCCCCGCAGCGCGAGGGGAATGAGTCCGATGATGACGAGGGCGTTGAAGATGACCGCCGAGAGCACCGCGCGTTCTGCCGAGTGCAAGCGCAAGATGTCGAGAGCCGCGAGCGCCGGGTAGGTACCCGCGAAGGCCGCCGGGATGATGACGAAATACTTCGCGATGTCGTTTGCGATGCTGAAGGTCGTCAGGGCGCCGCGGGTCATCAACATCTGTTTGCCGATTTCGACGATGCGGATGAGCTTCGTCGGATTGGAGTCGAGGTCGACCATATTGCCCGCCTCTTTCGCGGCCTGGGTGCCCGTATTCATCGCGACCGCTACGTCGGCTTGGGCGAGCGCAGGCGCGTCGTTGGTGCCGTCGCCGGTCATCGCGACGAGGTGACCCTTGCCTTGGTACTCGCGGATGCGGGCGAGCTTCTGTTCCGGCGTCGCCTCGGCGAGGAAATCATCGACGCCCGCTTCGGCGGCGATGGAGGCCGCGGTGAGCGGGTTGTCGCCGGTAATCATCACCGTGCGGATACCCATGCGCCGCAGCTCGCCGAACTTCTCCTTGATGCCGCCCTTCACTACGTCTTTGAGGGTGACAACTCCGAGGAGGCGCTTGCCGTCGACGACCACGAGCGGTGTCGCGCCGCTCTTCGCGACGTCGCCCACCAGCTTCGTGATTTCCTTCGGCACTTGGCCGCCCTGCGACTCCACGAAGCGTTGGACCGCGTCGCTCGCACCCTTGCGAATTTGGCGTCCTTGGTAGTCCACGCCGCTCATGCGGGTTTGGGCGGTAAACGGAACGAAGGTGGCGCCGAGCTCTTTCACGTCGCGGCCGCGCAGGCCGAAGCGCTCTTTTGCGAGCACGACGATGCTCCGGCCCTCGGGGGTTTCGTCGGCGAGGCTGGAGAGCTGTGCGGCGTCGGCGAGCTCCGCCGGGGTTACCCCTGGCGCGGGAGTGAGCTCGGTGGCGCAGCGGTTGCCGAGGGTGATGGTGCCAGTCTTGTCGAGGAGCAGCACGTCGACGTCGCCCGCGGCCTCGACCGCTCGACCGGAGGTGGCGATGACGTTCGCTTGCACGAGGCGGTCCATTCCCGCGATGCCGATAGCCGACAGGAGCCCGCCGATGGTGGTGGGAATCAGGCACACGAGGAGCGCTACCAGTATGGGAATCGACACCGGCGCGCCGCGGCCGGAGGCGTGTACCGCGTAGAGGCTGTAGGGGTACAAGGTGGCGGTCGCGAGCAAGAAGACGAGCGACAACTTCGCGAGGAGGATGTCGAGGGCAATCTCGTTAGGAGTCTTCTGCCGCTCGGCGCCTTCGACCATCGCAATCATCCTGTCGAGGAAGGTCTGCCCGGCGGCAGCGGTGATGCGGACGATGAGCCAGTCGCTCAGCACCCGAGTGCCGCTGGTCACGGCGCTTCGGTCGCCGCCGCTTTCGCGGATGACCGGCGCGCTCTCGCCGGTGATTGCACTCTCGTCGACCGAGGCCACACCCTCGACGACTTCGCCGTCGCCGGGGATGCGGTCGCCAGCCTCGACGAGCACATGGTCGCCGCGCTGCAGCTCCGAGGCGAGGACGCCCTCGACGGGCGCGTCGCGCTTCGGCTCCGGCAGTCGCTTCGCGCGCACTTCTTTGCGGGCGGCGCGCAAGGTTTCGGCCTGCGCCTTCCCGCGCCCTTCGGCCATCGCTTCGGCGAAGTTTGCGAAGAGCACCGTGAACCACAGCCAGAGCGCGATGAGCGCCGTGAAGCTCCAGCTCCTATCGCTGGTCGCGAACGCGTGGATGGCGAGGAGCGTGGTGAAGAAGCTCCCGACCTCCACGACGAACATCACCGGGTTGTGGATGAGGTGCCGGGGGTGCAACTTCTGGAGCGCATTCAGCGCGGCACTGCGGACAATCGATCCTTGGAACAGCGGGCGGGCGTCGCTCATCGGACACCTCCGTGCATGTGGAGATGCTCGACGATGGGCCCGAGCGCGAGCGCCGGAAGGAATGTGAGGGCGCCCAAGAGGAACACCACCATCACCAGCAGCACGATGAAAAGCGGCGTATGGGTCGGTAGCGTTCCGGCGGTCTCCGGGACTTTGCGTTTCGCGGCGAGACTCCCGGCGATGGCGAGCACCGGGATGAGCACGCCGAAGCGCCCGACGAGCATGGCCCCGCCCGTCGCCAAGAGATAGAAGAGGCGGCTTGCGTCGAGCCCGGCGAAGGCCGAGCCGTTGTTGTTCGCCGCCGAGGTCATCGCGTAGAGCATTTCGCTAAAGCCGTGGGGACCGGGGTTGTTCAGCGCCTCGATGCCGCTGGCACTCGCTGCGGCAACAGCGGTGAGGAGCAAGGTCAGCGCCGACGGGATGAGAATGCCGAGCGCCGCCATCTTCACGTCTTGCGCCTCGATTTTCTTCCCCAGGTACTCCGGCGTGCGACCCACCATGAGGCCCGCGATGAAGACCGCGAAGATTGCGTAGAGGAGCATGCCGTAGAGCCCGGAACCGACGCCGCCGAAGGCCACTTCGCCAATCTGCATGAGCCACAGCGGCGCGAGGCCGCCGAGCGGCGTGAGGCTGTCGTGCATGGCGTTCACCGCGCCGTTGGAGGCGGCGGTAGTGGCCGTCGACCAGAGCACCGAAGACACGACGCCGAAGCGCGCCTCTTTGCCTTCGAGGTGGCCGACGCTGGTGTCGACGCCCTGCGCGTGAAGCGCGGGCACGCCATCGAGCTCTCCGTAGAGGCCGACGGCGGTAGCGGCGATGAGGATGATGCTCATCGCTGCGTACAAGGCAATGCCTTGGCGTTTGTCGCCCACGAGTCGCCCGAAGGTGAAGCAGAGCGCCCCCGGAATGAGCAGCAGCGCGAGCCAGGAGAGCGTGTTGGAGGCGGGGCTCGGATTTTCCAGCGGGTGGGTCGCGTTCGCGCCGTAGTACCCACCACCGTTGGTGCCGAGTTGCTTTATCGCCACTTGCGAGGCGACCGGGCCGACCGGCACAGTGACCGACTCGCGGCTCTCCACCTGGGGCAGCGTGGCGGTGGGGGCGAGCGTCTGCGGCACCCCCGTCGCGACGAGCGCCACGGCGAGGATGACCGACAGCGGGAGCAGGAGGGCCAACATCTTCACAAGGTCGCGCCAAAAATTGCCGATGCTGCTCGCCTCGGTGCGGGTGAAGCCCCGAATGACTGCGAGGAGCACCGCGCCGCCCACGGCCGCCGAGATGAAGTTCTGCGAGGTGAGCGCGAGCATCTGGGTGAGATGGCTCATGGTCTTCTCACCGCTGTAGGCCTGCCAGTTGGTGTTGGAGACGAAGCTCACTGCGGTGTTGAAGGCGATGCCCGGCGAGACTGCGTCGAGCTTCGCCGGGTTGAGCGGCAGCACAATCTGCAGGCGCTGCACCGCATAGACAAAGCCGAGAGAGACGAGCGTGAAGGCGAGGACCGAGCGCGCGTAGGTCCGCCAGTCCATCTCCTTCGTTGCGTCGACGCCGATGAAACGCAGCACCACCCGAAGCGGACCCAGCGGCGCGTCGTCGCGAACGACCCAGGCAATCAACCACCCCAGAGGTATGGCGAGCGCGGTGAGGAGCGCGAAGCTCGCGACGGGCTCAATCCAGGCGTTCATGAGAGCTTCTCCGGGAAGAGCAGCGCGTAGACGAGGTACCCAAAGAGCACGAGGGCGATAGCGGCTGCGGCCCAGACTATCGGCGTCATGAGCGCCTCTGCAGGCGCTCACAGAGGGCGGCATAGGCCTCGAAGAGGACGATACTGACGACGAAACCCAGCAGGTAGAGGAAGTCGTTCACGCTTCCGACCCTACGGCCATTCAAGCTCAAAAATGTGCAGGGATTGGGCGAGCTTCCGTTAAAAAAACATCAAGACGCCTTACAACCACCTGTCGTTGCTCAGGAGTTGTTGCGGGCGCGCGCGTCAGTAGACGTCGTGCGTCTTGCGGTTGGCCTCGTGCTCCTCCGCGTCGCGGGCGAGGTGCAGCTTCTTGTTCTTGTCGTGGAGGTAGTACAAGTAGGGGCTCGTCTTGAAGCGAAGGCTCGCCTCGAACGACGCGGCCGTCGGTGCGCCGATAGCAGTCGGCGGCAGCCCTTGGTGCAGGCGGGTGTTGTAGGGGTCGCTCTTGTCGCGCAGCTTCACGAGGAAGCGCCCGCGGTCGTTCCAACTCTCCAGCTCGTAGCGGCTCGTCGCATCGACGCCCAGGGGGATGTGCTTGTCGAGGCGCTTCCACAGGACGCCGGCCACGAGTGGCCGATTCTGGGGCTCCGGCTCCTCACGCTCCAGGAGCGAGGCCATGACTACCAAGTCGTGGAGTGTCCGACCGCTCGCCGCGATTTCCTCTTTGAGCGGCAGGTAGATGCGGGCGGCGAATTGGTCGAGCTGGCGCTGGACGAGTTCCCGCGGGTCGAGGGGCCCCGCCGGTACGAGGTAGGTCTCCGGGTACAGGTAGCCTTCGAGCGAGCCCGCCGGGAGCGGGAACGGCGCCCGGTAGCCCTCGCCGCTCCGGGTGGCGGCGATATAGGCGCCGCGCGGCGCTACGTTGCTCTCGGCGAGGAGTTGGTCCACGTCGACGATGCGCGCGCCCTCGACCACCTTGAAGGGCACCTGCTCCGCCGGTGGCGCCTGCTCCAGCGCCGCCGCGATTTCCATCGGGGAAAGGGGCCCGGTGAGCTTAAAGGTTCCGGCCTTGGGGCGAAATTCTCCGCGCCGCCACACGGCCAAGCGGAAGAAGAAGGCGCTCGTCACCAAGTCCTCGCGCTCCAGCAGGGCGCCAATGGTTCTAGTGCCTGCGCCTTTGGGGATGACGACCTGGCGCTCGCCCTCGGCGGGCCCCGCGCGTTCCGTCACTACGTAAAATGCTACCGCTCCTGCCCCGAGCGCACAGGCGAGTATTGCCGCGCCAACAAGAAGTTTTCGCATCAAGGCAATGATGAGGGTATCTAACGCGCATGGCAAAATTCAACGTCCTTTTGCTGGAGTCCATTCACCCGGTAGCGCAGACCATCCTCGCGGATGCCGGTTGCTCCGTGAAACAGGTGAAAACCTCCCTTTCGGATTCCGAACTCATGGAAGCGCTCCACGGCGTCCACGTCGTCGGCATCCGCTCGAAAACGACTATCAGTAAACAGGTGCTGGAGAGCCCGGCCGCGCGCGACCTCATCGCCATCGGTGCGTTTTGCATCGGCACCAACCAAATCGACTTGGATGCGGCAACGCTCCGTGGCATCGCCGCGTTCAACGCTCCGTTCTCCAATACCCGCTCCGTCGCGGAGATGATTATCGCCGAAATCATCATGCTCTCTCGGCAACTCGGCGACCGAAACAACCAACTGCACGCGAACCAGTGGGAAAAAGCTACCGGCGCCTCCCGCGAGGTGCGCGGCAAGACCCTCGGTATCGTCGGCTACGGCCACATCGGCACCCAGGTTGGCATCCTTGCCGAGTTCCTCGGGATGCGGGTGCTCTACTACGACATCGCGGTGAAGCTCCCGCTCGGCAATGCGCAGCCGGTGCCGACACTCGACTCGCTCCTCTCCCAGTCGGATTTCGTGACCCTGCATGTGCCGGAGACGCCGCAGACCAACAACCTCCTCAACAAGGACCGCCTCGCAGCCATGCGCCCCGGCGCGTACTTGCTGAACGCGAGCCGCGGCAGAGTCGTGGACATCGACGCGCTCGCCGAAGGGCTTCGCAGCAAGCGCATCGGCGGCGCTGCTATCGACGTGTTCCCGGTGGAACCGTTGCAGGTCGCCACCAAGGACTTCGTCACGCCGCTGCAGGGGCTGCCGAACGTCATCATGACCCCGCACATCGGCGGCTCGACCATGGAGGCGCAGGAGAACATCGGCAAAGAGGTCGCGTCGAATTTGGCCAAGTACCTGCAGAGCGGCAACACTGGCGGCTCCGTCAACCTTCCGGTCTGCGAACTTCAGCCGTTGCCAGGCACCTCGCGCTTCACCCACGTGCACCAGAACGTCCCCGGTGTGCTCCGCGACGTGAACCGGGTCGTGAGCGAGGCGGGGGCCAACGTACACGCACAGTTCCTCGCGACCACCGCCGACGTGGGCTACCTGGTCGTCGACCTCGACGCGAACGCCAACCGGCCGGTCGTCGCCGGGCTCGAAAAGCTACCCACCACCATCCGGGCGCGGGTCATCGAAGCCGCCGGCCATTAAAGCGCGCGTCTGCTAGGCAGACAGCTCCAAGTCCACGCCGGAGGCCGCGCGCACGCAGTCGCGCACCCAAGCGTAGAGTTCGAGTCCGAGGCCTTTGTCGTCGAGCCAGCGGCCGTCGTCAGCCAGCGAAAAGTGGATTCCGCGCCCTTGCCCCGCCACCCAGATTTGCTGGACGGCGCTCTGGGTGTTGACGATGACCTTCGCGCCGTTTGCCACCGCGACGATGGTGTACAGCTCTCCGGTGCTATCGCCTTCGAGGACATCTGGGTCCACCGCGTCGATGGCCGCACTCATCCGCTTGAACACCTGCTTCACTTGGTCGCGATATACAGCGTTATCCATGGTGGTCACCTTACCTCTCCGCGCACGCTCGTGGTGCATCGCGATGTTTCTCGTCGCATGCAAGAGCAGCGCGCCGGTGGAGAGCGAACCGGCTCTCGACCCGACACCGAAGCCCGAAGCGGCAACGCCAGACGCGCGCTTTCGCCTCACCCGCGAGCGCCTTGGCGCCTGGCTCGCTTGGCTCGCAGAGGTGCAGCGGCTTCCGGAATCGGAAAACCGCAGCGTCCGCGCCCAGGCAGAGAGTGCGGCGCTGCAGCGGCACGGACTCGATTGGGGCTCGGTCGGCACCATTGAGGAAATCGCCTTTGGTGTCGTGTTCGCTCGGCAGCTTGCAGCGATACTCCCCTCGAACTCCACCGACGCGGGGAATCCGGAGCGCGACCTCGCAGCACTTCGGGCGCGCTACGGCGAGCGTGCGATACGGATAGTCTTGGAGCGGGAAGCAGAAGTTACCCGCGCCTGGGAGGCCTTGAGCGGGCTTGAAACTACTCCCGTGCTGGAGCTTCGCTCTCGGGATCCGAGGTCAGCCCCCACTCCTTGAGGCGCTTGAAGAGCGTCGACCGAGACACGCCGAGCTCCCGCGCCGCTTTCTCCCGGTTGTTGTCGCAGCGGCTCAACGTCGCCTCGATGAAGATGCGCTCTGCCCGGTCGAGGAGTTGCTCCAGGGTGAGGCCCGGAACCAACTCGAAGGGGTCGTTCGTCTCCAGCGGTTTCGGGAGCGCCGGAGCGAAGGAGATGTCTTCCGCTTCGATGTTGGCGCCGCGTCGCAAGAGCAACGCCCGGTGCACCACATTCCGCACTTCGCGCACGTTGCCGGGCCAGTTGTGCGCCGACAAGAGTTCCATGGCCTTCGGTGACACCTGCAGCGAGGTGCCGCGCGGCAAGTAGGTCCGCAGGAAGTGCTGCACCAGCATTGGGATGTCTCCGCTCCGGTTGCGCAGCGGTGGAATCGTGAGCGGCACGACGCTGAGCCGGTAGTAGAGGTCTTCGCGAAATTCACCAGACCGCACCGCCCGCATGAGATCGCGGTTGGTCGCCGAAACGATCCGGACGTCGACCCGCATCGAACGCGACGAGCCAAGACGTCGCACCTCGCCTGATTCCAATACCCGGAGCAGCTTGGGCTGGAGGTCCGTCGGCAGCTCGCCGACCTCATCGAGGAAGAGGGTCCCGCCGTTCGCTTCTTCGAAGGCCCCTTTGCGCATCGATGTGGCGCCGGTGAAAGCGCCGCGCTCGTGACCAAACAGCTCGCTTTCAATCAGCTCCCGAGGAATCGCGGCGCAGTTCAGGATGATGAACGGCCCGGAAGCCCGCTGCGAATGGTTGTGCATCGCATGGGCCACGAGTTCCTTTCCGGTTCCGGACTCCCCATAAATCGATACTGGCGCATGGGATGGTGCGACCCGCTCAATGAACTCGACGAGGCCCTGAATAACCGGCGAATCCCCGATGATGCCCAGCGAGGCCGCGGTGGTTTGCGGCGCATCGTTGACCAGCTCCAAGCTGATGGAGACCTTTCCCAGCGAGAGCTGGGTATTGAATGGAACTTCGGCCTCGTACAACCGTATATCGCCGAGCCACGTTCCATTGGTCGAGGTGTGATCGGTCAGCATGAACCGATTGTTGTTACGTGTAATGTGCAGGTGGTGGGACGACACGAACGGATCGTCGATGACGATGTCGTTCTGCTTCGAGGTCCCTACAGAGATGCTGTTCTGCACGAGCGCCTCGACGCACTCACCCTTGCCATTGCGAATGCGAACCCGCACTGGCTTCCCCGGCTCCTTGAACGGTGTACTTTCCACATCGAATTTCATCGTCGCCGCCCCCTTGTCAGTAACGGGCAGCTCTTCGCCGAAATCCTGTATGCGAAAGAGAGCCCGCCAACGCCCGATATCGAACTCCGTCCCATCCCCAACATCGCCCTCTGATTGTGTTGCACCAGCAACCTCAACGCCTTGGCCCGAGAGGTCGCGGAACTTCCACTGCGCTCCGTCCTGCCAGATAGCGATGTGTTGCCAGGAAATCGCCGGGTCCGGGATCACGACGTCGCATCGCTCCCCACGCCCGAGCACAACTCGGGGGGAAGAAAGCGTAAAACGCAGTACCTCAGTCCCCCTCCGATACAGGATCAGCTCAGCCATAACTCCAACCAGCACTAGCGATCTCTAGTTTGGTCGTCAACGCAGGAAGTGGCAGCTGATCATTCGAAATTCTATTTTCGACTGCGTCTTGCGATGAGGATTGCTCCCAGCAGGTTCAGTGGGCCAATGATGGAAATAATATTCCAATTTGCCTGGGTTGAATTCCCAGACACTTTCCATGCCAATTCGAAGAAAGTTGTGAGCGCTATAGGCACCCAGGCGACGGCGATTTTGGCGGTATTTCCGCCCCGCCGCAGGAGCCGCCAAGCTGCCGGAATGAGCAAAAGGTGTAGAGGATTGGCGAGGAGCAAGTTTTCATTGCGGTGCGCGACGAGGTGATCAGTCACCGCCGCAAGAAACATCAGCACGCTGCCTAAAACTCCGCAGACAATGCTGATGCTGAGCACGAATATGCACAGCAGAATTCGCCGACGCCCCTGCAGGAGTGTTGGCCGGGACAGTACCCAAAGCGCCACGAGGAGCCCAAACCCGATGGCCCATTCGTACAGCCGCCAATCCGGTGGAAACTCCGGCGGCGGCGGGCGTCGCGAGGTGTGAAGCACCTGCCGCTCCTTCACGAGTGGACGCGCCACTCCGTCGGGACCGACGACCGACAAGTGCAGCACTTGTCGCTCCAATTCGTCGGGGAGAAACGCCTCGCCCGCTTGCGTGAGCGGCCCATCGAGAGACCCATTTTGGAGGTAGTCGAGGAGCAGCGCCCCCGGTGGGCTCACGTGCGAATACCGCAGCGTGTGCTCCCGCAGCGTCATGCGCGCAGGTCCAGCGGTGGCCGCGAGGAGTGCGCCGCCCAAAGCCTTGTCGAGAATATCTCGCGGGCGTGTCGCGCAGTTGTCGGTGTAGTGCTGGTAGAGGTAGCCGCGGTTCTCCGGCAACACATTCCAGGCAAGGCGCTCGGCGACCGCGGCAGCTTGGGCCGGGGTGAGGTTCAAGCGCAATACCCGAACGTCGCGATCCAGGTAGCGAGCATAGAAGGCGAAGAGCTGTGCCACCCGGTCCTCGTCTTCGACCCAGAACCACAGGCGCCCCATCACGAACTGGTTCACAAAGCCGCGCTCAAAGCTGAACATCCCGTAGTTGTAGATGCGCTCCTGGTGGAGCCGGGTGTCTTCGACGATCAGCGCAGAGTGACCCCACCATTCGGTGAGCGTCGGGCCGGGGCCAAAGATCACGAGCGAAATCTGCAGATCTTCCGGACGACTGCGGCCTTCCGCCCACGGCGGGGCGACGGCGAGCGCAAGGGCGAGGGCGGTCACGAGCACGGTGGTATCTCCCTTACCTCTCTGCGGTCACCCATCGCTGGTCAGCCAAATGGTCACAGGTCCGCTGTTCACGAGCGACACCGCCATGTCGGCGCCGAAGACCCCTTCGGCGACCGTGATGCCATGCCCGCGCAACTCCTCACAGAAGCGTCGATAAAACTCTCGGGCCTCCGGGCCACCCAGCGCATCGGTGAAGCTCGGTCGCCGCCCTTTGCGCGTATCTGCGTACAGCGTGAATTGGCTCACGACGAGGGCCGCGCGGGTGGTATCGAGGAGCGAGAGATTCATTTTCCCGTCGCTGTCTTCGAAGACCCGAAGTTCGGCAACTTTCTTCGCCATGGTCGCCACGATTTCCCCAGTGCACCCATGACCAAAGCCGACGAGCAGGAGCGCGCCGGGGCCAATCTCGCCGACGACCTGGCCGTCGACAGTCACTTTCGCTTCGCTGACTCTTTGCAGCACTACTCTCATGGCCAGAACCGCATTACCCTAGGTGTAGCGTTTGTCGGCGAGCATATGAAAGTCTGCTGCAAGCAAAACCTGCTCGTTCGTATGGCATGGTAGGAGAAAGCCTATGTTTCATTTCATCCTTGGCGCAATCTTCGTCGTGGTCCTCTTCAAGCTCTTCCGGAGCGATACGCCGTTTTGGCAACGAGGTCGAAGCTTCTTCGATATCGGCGGCGGCGGCCGCGGTGGCGAAGGTGAGCACGGTGTCCGCCGTTGGTTCGCTCGGCGACTCTATCGCCGCCTCGATACCACGCCGAGCCAAGACAAGGTCCTCGATGCCGCTCTGCAAGACCTGTGGTCTCGGGGAAAGTCGCTCAAGGAGACTTCCCGCGAGTCCCGGAGGATCATCGCGAATCTGCTGCGCGGTGAATCCATCGACCCAGCGGCTATCGACGCGGCGTTCACGGCGCCGGAGGCGCAGCTTCAGGAAATCAAAGCTGCTTTTAAACTTCGCTTCGTGGAGGTGTTCAACGCCCTTCACCCGGATCAGCGGCGCACACTTGCGCGCATGCTCGATGGCAAATCGCCGCCCCGGCCCGATCCGGAGCCCCGCAAGGCTCACGGCCCCGGAGTTTTCGATATTTAGGGGAAGGCCCCTGTAGTGCAGACGTCGTGATAGACGTTCCGCCGCATGCTCGTCTCCACTGCAAAAGCCCGGCGCCGGGTCTACCTGCGCACCCTCGGCTGCCCGAAGAACCGGGTAGACGCGGAGTCCATGCTGGGCTCGCTGTTGGGCCGCGGCTACGAGCTTGCGGACGAGCCGGAGAGCGCCGAAGTCATCATCGTCAACACCTGCGCGTTTCTCACCTCGGCGATTGAGGAGTCGCTCGACACCATCCTCGAACTCTCGGAGCACAAGCGCAACGGCAGTTGTCGCTCTCTTGTGGTGACCGGCTGCCTGCCGCAGCGCCACGGAAAATCGCTCGCCACCGAGCTGCCGGAAGTGGACCACTTCGTCGGCACCGGCGGCTACATGCACTTGGCCGATCTCCTCGCGGTCGAGGATAGTCCGCGCACGGTCATTCCCGATCCCGAAGCCGCACCGAGCATCCCGCCCCCGCGGGTCAACTCGATGCCCAGCTACACGGCCTACCTGAAAATCGCCGAGGGCTGCGACAACCGCTGCGCCTTCTGCATCATCCCCAAGCTCCGGGGCGCGCAGCGCAGCCGCACCATCGACGCCCTCGTCGAAGAGGCCGAGCGCCTCGCCGACAGCGGCGCGGTGGAACTCAACTTGGTGGCGCAGGACCTCACCGCCTACGGGCACGACCTGCCGGGGCGGCCGAAGCTCGCAGCGCTCATCGCCGCGCTCACCAAAGTGCGCAAGGTGCGCTGGCTGCGCCTCCACTACGCCTATCCGCGAGATTTTTCCGACGAGCTGATCCACCTGATGGCCACTGAGGAGAAGGTCGTCAAATACCTCGACATGCCGCTGCAGCATGCGTCGGATCCGGTGCTGCGCGCCATGCGCCGCGGGCGCGACTCGCTCTTCTTCGTGAAGCTCCTCGAAAAACTCCGCACCCGGGTGCCGGAGCTCACGATGCGGACTTCGTTGATCGTCGGATTCCCCGGCGAGACCGAGGCTGACTTCAAGGTGCTCCTCGATTTCGTGAAGCGCATGCGCTTCGAACGCCTCGGCGTGTTCCCCTACTCCGATGAAGAGGGCACCGCCGCCTACGAGATGGAAGGCAAAGTTCCCCAGCGCACAATCCAGCGCCGCTGGCGCGAGGTGATGGCCACCCAACGGCGCATCAGCCGGGAGCTGAACAAGAAACTCGTCGGCAAGCGCCTGCCGGTGCTCGTCGAGGGTGCGAGCAGCGAGACAGAGCATCTCCTCGTCGGCCGCCACCAGGGGCAGGCCACGGAGATCGACGGTCAGGTGTACCTCAATGAGGGTAGCGCCCGACCGGGGGAGATTGTGCCGGTGGAGATTACCGAGGCCCATGAGTACGACCTGGTTGGGCGAATACTCGAAGCCTAAAGCGACTCCAGTGCAGCTGTTTCGGCTGTCGAGGCCTTGAGTTTCCAAAAGATCCGCAGCCTTGAGAAGCGGTGATTATTGAATAATCTCAGTTAATTCAGATAGTTATACGCGAAACCCCGCTCGTGCTCGCTTCCCCACGGTGGGAGCAAGGCCGCCAAAGAATGCGGACCTAGGCAGAACTTTTTGGAACTTGCATCGACATATCTATGCCTGTAGATACGCTTTATGGAAATGCTCGCGGACGCCTTTCGGGTCCTTGGTGATCAAACACGGCTTCGTCTGGTGCGCCTCCTCGCGACGGCGCGCCTCAACGTGAGCGAGCTCGTCTCCCTCGTGGGCATCGGCCAATCTTCGGTGAGCCACCATCTCGCGCGTCTGAAGGCGCTCGGCCTCCTTCGCGAAGAGCGCCAAGGTGGCTTCACCTACTGCGAACTCGAAGTGAGCCCCCAATCGCCGCTCGCGCCGGTCATCAAGCTCGCGCAAGAAGCGCCAGACCAACACGGCGACATCGCCCGCTTGACGGAACTCCTGCGCCGCCGCGACGACTCGACGACCCAGAATGAGCGCCTCCTCGAACCGGGACAGTCTTGGCGACTCTGGGCGCGGGCACTCGGCAGTTTGCTTCCGCCGATGGCCGTCGTGGACCTCGGCTGCGGCACCGGCCTCCTCGCCCTCGAAATTGCCCACTGGGCAAGCTCGGTGCAAGCCGTCGACCTGAACCGCCCGGCGCTCGAAAAAGGCCGCCAAGAGGCGGAGCGCCGCAACCTCACCAACGTGACCTTTATCGAGGCCGACATCCGAGCACTGCCGCTCGCCGAAAACTCCGCAGACCTCGCGGTCATCTCCCAGAGCTTGCACTGCATCGACGACATCGACGGGGTGCTCACCGAGGCCCGGCGGGTGTTGCGCGACGGCGGACGGGTGCTGGTGCTGGAGTTGCTCCCGCACGAGGAGTCGTGGGTGCGCAGCCGCATCGGCCACGAGCACCTGGGCTTCACGCCCGGAGCGCTCTCCCGGCGACTCGCCCACGCGGGGTTTGGTCGCCCCAAGAGCCTCGCAGCGCCGCGCAGCGTCGAGTCACCCTTCCAACCCTACTGCCTGCTCGCTACCAAACAGTCGCGAAGTACCCGGAGTGCCGCATGAGCCGTCATCCTCGTTCTACCCTCGAAGCTGTCCTCGCGGAGCGCATCCTCATTCTCGACGGCGCGATGGGTTCCCTCATCCAGGGGCTCGGCACTCCCGACGCCGAACTGCGCGGCGAGCGCTTCAAGAACCACCCGAGCGACTTGCGCAACAACTGCGACCTGCGTTGCCTCACGCTCCCGCAGGCGGTGACCGACTTTCACGCCGAGTACTTCGCCGCAGGCGCAGACATGGTGGAGACCAACACCTTCAACGCGACCAGCATCGCGCAGGCGGACTTCGGCCTCTCGCATGTGGTCGAGGAGCTGAACTCTGCCGCGGTGGCCTGCGCCCGCAAAGCCGCCGAGGAAGCGGAGGCGAAGTCTCCCGGACGCACCTGCTTTGTCGCCGGTGCCATGGGCCCTTTGAACCGCACTCTCTCCCTTTCGCCCGACGTGCAGCGGCCAGACTTCCGCGCCGTCACCTGGGCGCAAGTCGTCGACGCCTACCGGGAGCAAGCGCGGGCGCTCCTCGTCGGCGGCGTCGACACGCTCCTCGTCGAGACCATCTTCGACACATTGAACGCCAAGGCCGCGCTCTACGCGATTGAAGAGTGCTTCGACGACCTCGGGTTCCGGGTTCCAGTGATGGTCTCCGCCACCATCACCGACGCCTCCGGGCGAACGCTCTCCGGCCAAACAGTCGGTGCGTTCTACGCCTCCATCCGCCACGCCTCGCCGTTCTCGGTGGGCCTCAACTGCGCTTTGGGCGGTGTCCAGATGCGGCCATTCATCCAAGAGCTCGCGCGCATCGCCGAGTGTCCGGTGAGCTGTTACCCGAACGCCGGGCTCCCCAACGCGATGGGTGGCTACGACGAGACTCCCGACGACATGGCGCGCATCTTGGGAGAGTTCGCGAAAGATGGGTTCGTCAACATCGTCGGTGGCTGTTGCGGCTCGACCCCTGCGCACATTCGCGCTATCGCCGACGCGGTTCGCCGCGCTCGACCGAGGGCAATCCCTCAACCGAGCACGGCGTTTTTGCTTTCGGGGCTTGAGCCCTTGGTGGTGCAATCATGACGTCGACCCGTTCTGCCGCTTCGAACTTCCTCCTCATCGGGGAACGTACCAACGTGACCGGCTCCCCCAAGTTCGCCGCCGCGTTGAAAAACGGCGACTACCGGACCTGCATCGAAATCGCTCGGCAACAAGTCAACGCCGGGGCGAACATCATCGACGTGAATGTCGACGAGGCGCTGATCGACGGCGAAACGACGATGGTCACCTTGCTCCAGCACTTCGCCTCGGAGCCGGACATCTGCAAAGTGCCCATCATGCTCGACTCCTCGAAGTGGACCGTCATCGAGGCCGGGCTGCAGTGCCTGCAGGGCAAAGGCATCGTCAACTCCATCTCCTTGAAAGACGGCGAGCAAGAGTTCCTCTCGCGCGCGCGCAAAGCACGGCGCTACGGGGCTGCTATCGTCGTGATGGCCTTCGACGAAGCCGGGCAGGCGGCGACCCGCGACGACAAAGTGCGCATCTGCACGCGCTCCTACCGACTCCTCACCGAGCGGGCAGCGTTTCCGCCGGAAGACATCATCTTCGACCCGAACATCCTGACCGTCGGCACCGGCCTCGATGCGCATGCGAACTACGCGGTGGACTTCTTCGAGGCGACGCGCCTCATCAAGGAGACGCTCCCGCACGCGAAGGTCTCCGGCGGCGTTTCCAACGTGTCCTTCGCCTTCCGGGGCAACAACCCGGTGCGCGAGGCGATGCACACCGCGTTTCTGTACCATGCCATCGCGGCTGGCCTCGATATGGCGATTGTCAACGCGGGCATGCTCGGCGTGTACGAAGAGCTTCCGCGCGAACTGCTCACCCTTGTCGAAGACGTGCTCCTCAACCGGCGCCCGAACGCGACCGAACAACTCGTGAAGTACGCCTCCGCGCACAACGCGCCGAGCGGGCCGCGCGCGGTCACCGCCGACCTCGCCTGGCGCGAGGCGGGCGTCGAGGAGCGCTTGTCGCACGCGCTCGTAAAGGGCATCGACAACTTCATCGAGGAAGACGCCGCCGAAGCTCTCGCCTTGCTCGGCGAGCCGCTGAAGGTGATTGAAGGCCCGCTCATGGACGGCATGCGGGTGGTCGGCGACCTCTTCGGCCAAGGCAAAATGTTTCTGCCGCAAGTCGTGAAGTCGGCGCGGGTCATGAAGCGAGCGGTACAGTGGCTCACCCCGCACTTGGAGGCGCGCAACGAGCAGTCGGCGACGTCGGCCCGAGGCACGGTGCTCCTCGCCACCGTGAAAGGCGACGTCCACGACATCGGCAAGAACATCGTCTCGGTGGTGTTGGGGTGCAACGGCTACAAAGTCATCGACTTGGGCGTGATGGTGCCCGGCGAGACCGTGCTCGCGAAAGCGAAGGAGCACAACGTACAGGTGGTCGGCCTCTCGGGGCTCATCACTCCTTCGCTCGACGAGATGGTGTCGGTGGCGAGCCTCTTCCAGCGCTCGGCGGTGGAACTCCCGCTGCTCATCGGCGGTGCCACCACCAGCGTGGCGCACACGGCGGTGAAGATTGCGCCCGCCTACAGCGGTGGACCGGTCATCCATGTGGCCGACGCATCGCGCGCGGTGAACGTGGTGACGCGCCTCTTGTCGGGCGACCGCGCGCCCTACGAAGCGGAGATTACCGCCAAGCACGTGCGCGCCCGCGAAGACTTCCTCGCAAGCCAACGGCGGCGGCGCCTCCTGTCGCTCGAAGTCGCGCGCTCGCGGCGAGCCACCTACAATTGGGCGAAGGTCGATATTCCCCGCCCGACGGTGTTGGAGCCGACGGTCATCTCGCACATCACCGTCAGCGACCTCGAACCCTACTTCGACTGGAGCCCCTTCTTCCTCGCCTGGGACATCCCCGGCGTCTTCCCGAAGCTCTTGGACGACGCGCGGGTCGGCGACGCCGCGAAGAAGCTCTACGCCGATGCCCAAGTGTTGTTGGGACGCATCAAACGCGAGGGCTGGTTTGCGCCGCGCGCAGTCACCGGCTTCTGGGCGGCAAACAGCATCGGCGACGATGTGCAGCTCTACACCGACGAGACGAAGAAGACCGTCGCCCACACCTTCCACTTCCTGCGGCAACAAGGCGAGAAGCCCGCTGGTCAGACGAACCTTTCCCTCGCCGACTTCATCGCCCCGAAGGAATCCGGCCGCACCGACTACATGGGCCTCTTCGCGGTGACTGCTGGCGGCGGCGTCGAGGAAGTGGCGAAGCGCTTCCGCGACAGCGGCGACGACTACTCAGCCATCATCGTCCAGGCGCTCGGCGACCGGGTGGCGGAAGCCTTCGCCGAATACCTCCACAAGCTCGCACGCGACTGGAGTGGCTACGGCCTCCACGAACAACTCTCGCCGGTGGACCTCATCGCCGAGCGCTACCGCGGCGTCCGACCAGCGCCGGGCTACCCGGCCTGCCCCGAGCACAGCGAGAAGCGAACGCTCTTCAAGGCGCTGGATGTCGAGCGCGCCGCCGGGATTCACCTCACGGAGAATTTCGCCATGACGCCGACGTCGAGCGTCTGCGGGTACTACTTCAACCACCCGGAGGCGCAGTACTTCGGCATCGGCAAAATCGCTAATGACCAACTCGAAGACTACGCGAAGCGCCTCTCCATAACCGTCGAGCATGCACGCCGACTCCTCTTGCCGGTATTGGCCGAGGAATTGACGGTGCCAGCGCTCGCGACCGGCTGAGGCGCGCGGCTTACTTCGCGAGGAGCCCTTGGCGCCGGAGCTCTTGTTCCAGCGCCGGGGTGTTTGCGTCGCTCATCGGAAAGAGCGGCGGGCGAATCTCATCGGCGAAGCGGCCCATGAGGAACAGCGCCCGCTTCAAGGGGATGGGATTCGACTCCACGAACAAGATCCGGTGCAACGGCTGGAGCTTGTTTTGAATGGTGCGGGCCTTCGCCACGTCGGAAGCGAGCGCCGCGGCGCACAGCTCGGCCATCGACTTCGGGACGATATTCGACGAGACGCTGACCACCCCGCGACCACCGCAGGCGATGAACGGGGCGACGGTGAAGTCGTCGCCGGTCATGAGGGCGATGGCGTCGCCGATGAGTTCGTAGATTTCGAGGACGCGCGGCATGAGGCCCGTCGCTTCTTTGAGCGCGACGACCTCTTTGATGTCGGTGAGGCGCCGGACCGCGTCCGGGAGCACGTCGACGGAGGTGCGGCTCGGCACGTTGTAGACCATGATCGGAAAGCCGGGATGGGCCTTCGCGATGAGCTTGTAGTGCTCCACGAGCCCCGACTGGGTGGGCTTGTTGTAGTAGGGCGTGACGATGAGCGCGCCGTCGGCGCCCACCTCGCGCACGGCGCGAACGTTCTCGATGGTCTCGGCGGTCGAGAAGCTCCCGGCGCCCGCGAACACTGGCACCCGACGCTTGCAGACCTCGACGCAGACTTGGACCGCACGTTTCCGCTCGGCGGCATTCATGGTCGAGGCCTCGCCGGTGGTGCCTATGGGGATGAGCCCCGAAGTACCGTTCGCGAGTTGAAACTCGATGTGCTTGGCGTACGCTTCTTCGTCGAATGCTCCGCCACGAAAAGGGGTGGCGAGCGCTGTATAGGATCCGCTTATCCGCAAACTCATACGGACTCTCCTCGCATGACATCGTTCAACCCATCCCGGCGCCGGACGATTCGAAAACTGCGCCCTTCGACTAACACCTCCGCTACCCGAGGGCGAGAATTGTAGGTGCTCGACATGCTCATCGCGTAGGCGCCAGCGCCGTGGAGTACGAGGTGGTCGCCTCGACGCAGTGCATCCGGCAATTCGCAGGTCGCGAGCACATCCGAGGACTCACACACCGGGCCCACGACACTCACCTCCGCCGCGCTGCCACTCGTGACGCGCAGCGGCTCGACGCGATGCTTCGCGCCGTAGAGCGCCGGGCGGAGCAAATCGTTCATGCCGGCGTCCACCACCACAAAGCGCTTCGCCGGCGCGTCCTTTCGGTAGAGCACTTTCGTCACCAGCACACCGGCGTTGGCCACGAGCGAGCGCCCCGGCTCAATCATCAACACCGCTGGGAGATCGCGCGTCGGTTCGAGAATGGCCTTCGCGTAGTCCTCGACCGACGGCGGTGTTTCGTTTTGGTAACGGACACCGAGGCCGCCGCCCACGTCGAGGTGGGTGAGCGGAATGCCTTCCGCCAACAGTTCCCGGTAGAGCCCCGCGACCTTCACTACTGCCTCAGAGATGGGGTTGACATCGACGAGCTGCGAGCCGATGTGGCAGGCGAGCCCTCGGGGGAGGAGCCCTTTCATGGTGCGGCTCGCTCGGTAGAGCCCAGCGGCTTCGGTGAAGGGCACGCCGAACTTCGAGGTGGCAAGGCCGGTCGAGATATACGGGTGGGTCTTCGCGTCTATCTCCGGATTCACGCGGAGCGCGAAGGGCGCTCGCATCTTGAGCTTGCGCGCGATGGCGTCGAGCACCTTCAGCTCTTCGGCGCTCTCGACGTTGAACATCAGGATGCGGGCCCGAATTGCGGCCGCGATTTCCTCTTCCGACTTGCCGATGCCGGAGAACACCACCTGGCGCGCAGCACCTCCGGCACGGCGTACCCGCGCGAGTTCGCCGCCGGAGACGATGTCGAAGCCGAGGCCAGCCTTGCCGACGATGCTCAGCACCGCCAGGTTGGAGTTGGCTTTCACCGCGTAACAGATGAGATGCGGCCGCCCGGCGAAGGAGCTCTGAAAGGCCGCGAGGCGTTCCCGCAGGCTCGCGGCCGAGTACACGTACACGGGGGTGCGCACTTCTCGGGCGATGCGCGCGAGGGAGACCCCCTCCACGTGCAGCGTCCCGCTCCGGACTGGAAAGAAATTCAAGGGCATACGGTCTCCGTGCGGAATTTCCTCAGCTTCCGAGCGCGACAGACGCTTTGGGCAGTGGCGGTCGTGGCGGGGCTTTTATCCCGCAGCTCCCGAGGAACAGCGCACTTAGACCTACAAGGATGGTTATCTGAACGGATCTCGTCACAGCATATCTCTGGGCATTTCTCGACGTCACTCTAGGCTTCGCATACAGATAGGATGGGAAGTGAAGCCATTTGAGCGTATGAATGTCAACCCGCATCGTGGATTGAACCGCTATCATTAATCGTCACAACCGCACTTCGCGTCACTTGAATTGGCGTCAGCCTAGTGAGCTCTTCACGGTATACCGGTAAGCCCGAGGATGCACCAGCGGACACGCCGAATGTGCCCGCTCCGAGTAGTTCCTCGCCCTCCGGGGAAAGAGCTCAGGTCGTCGGTCGCATCACCGCGCGGAAGATGTCCCGTCAGGACATCGAGTCCTCTCGCTCGCTGCCGCCTCGTTCACGGCCGCATCCGGTCACCTATAGCTCCCTAGAGGAGCAAGTCCGCGCGGAGTTCATCAAGAACGGCGTCATCACCAAGGTTCAGTTGAAACAAGCGGACGATTACCGCTCCGAGCTTGGCGGATCCCTCGAAGAGGCGATTTATGCGACACGCCCGCGTCCCGAGGACGAACTCCTCGAAGCTTTCGGGAAAATCACTCGCATCCCTACGATGAACTCGAAACGGCTCGAGACCATCCAGCCGGCACAATCGGCTCTCGACCTCATCGACTACGGCACGGCCATGGATCTTGATCTCGTGCCGCTCGCCATCAAAAGCGGCGGTCAACTCGTCGTCGCGATGCGCGAGCCCTCCCGGGAGGCACACCTCGCGCACATCCAAAAGCTCATCGGCAGCCGGGGACTCATCACAGTGCAAGCTGGCCCAGAAGCGCTGATAGCCACTCGGGAGCGACTGTACGGCAAGCGCAACTCGCAGACCCAGTGGCTTGAGCAAGACGAGCGTACGAGCGGCTCCTTCAACAAATCGGCGCCTGCTAGCGAGGAGAACAAAGCTGGGCCGAACGTCCCTGGATTCGACAAACTCGTCGAAGGCTTGAACCTCCCACCGCCACCCGGTGGTGCTCCAAAGCCTCCGCAAGCTACGCCTACGCGAGCGCCTGCAGCCTCCCCGCAGCTCTTTGTTGCCCATCCGGTGGAGCCAGCAGCCCCGCCAAACCAACGGCCACCTCCACATCCGGAGCGCTCGCCGCCGCAACCCTCCCGGTCGTCCAAGTCTCCGGGCATGAAGGCCCCGGAGCCCTCGCCGCAACTCTTCACGGCACACCCGATAGACCCACCGCCAGTGCCGGGCCACCGGCACGGTTCGACGCACGAGACTCCGGTGTCACCAGCGCCCACTTTGTCAAAGCCGATCGCCGTGCGCTTGCCGATTGGGAAGCCACCAGCGCCTTCACCAGCCCTCTTTGTTGCTCAGCCAGTCGAGGCAGCGCCGGTCCCGGCACAACCGACACCGCAAGTGGCAGCAGTCGAGATCCCTCACCCGGCGAGCCAGAGCCCCGCGCCGCCACGACAAGCTCCCGCTGCGCACCCGTCGAAAGCGACAGCGTCCGTCGGCGTCTACGAACGACTGCTCGAACACCTCTGGTACACCCTTAAGAACGGGAGCGATCTCCGGACGCTGATGACGGCGATGTGCGACGTGGCGCTCCGGTTGGGGGCTACTTCCAGCGCCGATATTCACCTAGCCGGGAGCACGCTCTTCGTCGCCAATAGCGTCGCCCGATGCGATATTTCTGAGCGGGCCCCGGAGCCGGTCTTGCGCGAGCTCATCGGCGAGCACGACTGGCCTCGCATCGTTCCCTGCTTCATCGCCTGGCAAATCTTCCCGAAGACGGTTCCCCAGACGCCGTTGACCAAAGCGTTTTGTCTCGTGCTCAGCTTCATCGAACACGTCGAGTTTCCGCTCCCCCATGGGGTTCACCTGACGGCAAAGCTCAAGAGCTTCCGCAAGGAAGGTCTCTTCTCCGAATCCGACTACGATGCGCTCCAAGAATCTCTGGCCGCATCCAGCACCCCCCGATGACCACGACGACTATCCTCTTCGGAGGAACTTCCAGCGAACACTCCGTGTCTGTCGCGTCAGCACAACACGTGTGCGAAACCTTGCCGGCCGCCGCGCTCTGGTTCGAGGACAAAGCGGGCTTTATCTTCCCGCTGCCTCGGGAAGAGCTGCTCGCGCACACCCGTCCCTTCGAAGAGCCGCTGCGGCCCCAGGCGAAGGCGCGCTGGAAGTCGCTCGCCGAGGCGGTCGACGAATGCCGCGCCCGCGACACTGTGTTCTTCCTCGCCTACCACGGTGGCCAAGGCGAAGACGGTACCGCCCAGGCGCTGTTCGAGAAGCACGGTCTCGCATTCACCGGGTCCGACTCAGAGGCGAGTGCAGCGGCATTCGAGAAACCCCGAGCGAAGCGCCTTGCCGCGAACGCTGGAATCGCTGTCGCCAAGGGCGAGCTTCTGCCGGAAGCGGAGTCGGTGAAGGCACTCACCGAGCGACTCCTCCAATTGCTCTCCCTGCGAGAACATTGGGTGTTGAAGCCCGCCGCCGACGGTTCGAGCATCGGCCTGCATCACCTGCGCCGCGGGGAAGATCCGCGTATCGCAGCCAAGGCCATCTTCAGTGCGAAGCGCACCTATCTCGCCGAGGAATTCCTTCCGGGCAGAGAACTCACCATCGGCGTCGTCGAGAGCGACGACGGCCTCGACGCGCTCCCGGCCTCAGAGGTGTGCCTTGAACCAGGAGCCACCTTCGACTTTGCCGGAAAATATTTCGGCCGCGGCAATCGGGAAGTCACGCCCGCTCCGGTGGAGGCGCACGTTATGGCCTCCGCCCAACAGGTAGCGGTGGCCGCCCACCGAGCACTCGGTTGCTACGGCTACAGCCGCACCGACATCATCGTGACCGAGCACGGTCCATATTTTCTTGAGACCAACACGCTTCCCGGTCTCACGACGGCGTCGTTCTTTCCGCAACAGCTCCGCGCGGCAAACCGAAAGTTTTCGACTTTCTTGCAAGGGCAGCTCGACCTCGCGCTCCGTCGAAAATAGCGGCCGGCCCCAGGCACCCGGCTCTACCGTGCCAGCATACGCCGCTGCAATCTTGAGCTGCATCTAGCTGTTATTGCAGAGTTTTAGGCACGTAATCCTTCGAAATGCTGGTCTGGGTAGTTCGCCAAGCCTACGCGCTCGAATCGGCCGCTCCGCTACCCCCACCCGTTGCGACCTCCTGAAAATTACGATTCCGTTGAGTCAATTCGTGCATGGCCGTCATTCGTGCTTATATCGAGGCACATGGGCGCTATCAGACTCGCCCGCATTGCGGGCATTGACATCAAGCTGCACCCCACCTTCGTGCTCATCCTCTTCTTCGGGGCATGGCAGTGGGGGAGCCACGGGATCCAGGGTGCGATCTTTGGAGTCGTCCTGACGTTGGCGATCTTCGCCTCGGTCACGCTTCATGAGCTCGGTCACGCGCTCGTGGCTCGCGCTTTCCGCATACCCGTCGGGGACATCATCCTCACCCCGCTCGGTGGCATCGCTCAGCTCAACATGCTGGACATTCGCCCGCTCCACGAGGCGGTCATCGCGATAGCTGGCCCGCTGGTGAACGTCCTCATCGTCTTGGGGCTCTCCTTCGGCCTTGGGGGCCGCTACCCTGTGGAGGTGTTGGAGGCTGCACTCCGCAACGCCTATTCGACGCCCCCAACTATCGAGACCTTCTGGATATTGCTCCTGACCGCGAATGTCGTGATGGGGCTCTTCAATTTGCTCCCGGCCTTCCCGCTCGATGGTGGGCGAATTCTTCGCGCCGGCCTCTCAGCGATGATGGGTCGCACTACCGCGACGCGAGTCGCGGTGTTCATCGGCCGCCTCTTCGCCATCGCCTTCTTCGTCTTTGGCATCTACTCCAACGCGATTACGCTCACGCTCATCGGGGTGTTCGTATTCTTCGCTGGCGGCGCTGAGCTCGGAGCGGGGCAAGTCTACCGAGCGCTGCGCCACATCACGGCGCGCGAAGCGGTCAACGCCTATGCACCGCGATTCCTCCCAAACACCAGCCGCCGAGAAGCGCTTCGCGCGGCGTTCACGACGCCGATCCCCGGCTTCGCGGTTGAGCACTTCGGTCGCTTCCTCGGGGTGGTTGCTCGTGAGGACCTCATCCGCGCCGAACAGCTCGGCGAGCCCGACTCCTACGTGACGGCGATCATGCGCCGCAACGTGCCGGAGATCGACGGCGCTGCCTCCCTCGAAAGTGTGCGCCAGGTGATGATCGCCACCGGAATGCCGTTCACTGCAGTGACGAGCAACGGCAACTTCCTCGGCCTCATCACCGAACAAGACCTCGCGCTCCAGGCGGCACTTCGGTCGAAGAAGAACAGCCGCGAAGGCAACGGCCGAGTCATCTCCGAACCGTAGTCCTCGACAGCCAAGAACACTTCTCACCGGGATGGTTGCAAAAAAAGTTCTTCCGGAAATCCTCGGGAACAAGTGCTCCTGGGAGATGATTCCAACCGACCAGACAGGGTTTGAAGCGGGACTAAGCCCTCTCCAACCGCGCTACCCATTTTGAGAAGTGAGGGGACTTCGCGCGAAGTTGGGTCAAGCCCAGTTCATGTGCGGCAAAAGGCCCATGAATGGACTTCTGATACCGTGGAAAAACAGAGAGAATTCGCTTGGACGGCGCCGTGTCACGCCCCTCATTGATTTCCTCGGGAGATCCGTATTGTTCGGCAACCCTCTGAAGGCGAGCAGCAACATCCTGGCCAAACACGGACACACATTTGCCGGGAGCCGTGAATATGAGGCTCTCGAACTCATGGAGTACCAAGTGAGGTTCGAACCGCTTGTGAGAAATATCCTTCCGAAACGCGTCCTCGACTTGGGCCACGCGGGCGTAGCAACCGCCGGTTGGTCGTGAATCGACCCCAGGAAAATCGGCGGGAAGACCGTAGAAGTCGATCATGGTGGTGACCATCGCGGCGTTCGTGTCACCTAGGAGTTTACGGACATCTGCGGCGACCTTGGCGTAGCTCGTCACCCCTCCGCGGAACTGATTCCCAGCCTTCACCCATTTGGTCACGAGGATCGTAGGGGTAACGAAGACTTGGAGTGGTTCGAGGTGTGGCGCCAGGACGCGTTTGACGAAGATCTCTTATGTTTGCCCCTCAACGAGAATGAGGACCCGACGCATGTCTACTCCGGGCGACCACCGAGAACATTTTTTTCCCAGAGCTCGCCGAGGCTGTAGTCATCGACCCAGGTTGCGACCTCGTCGGACTTCAGCCGCCGGAACTTTGACTGGTCATCTCCTCGATTCACGACAACTACCGCTTCAGGCGTGAGCTGGTTGACGAGGGTTACCGATTGGGTCGTCGCAATGACTTGGGTTTGGGTCGATGCCTGCTTCAGCATGCTGGCGAGCAACTGAATGGCGAACGGGTGGCGAAGCTGAAAGTCTTTGAAGAACGGGGCTACCCGTTGAACCAACTCGACGATCAACCGGTAGTAATCAGCGTGCTTCTCCCGGAGCAGCAGCAAAAATGGGGCGAGGTTCGAAGCATCGGGACGTAAGAACTCGTTGTCACCGAGATCAGCTTGCTGCTTCACCTTGGCGCTCGGGCTTGTGTCGTGGAAGTGGTAGACCTTCCAGCTCTGCACGGCCGAGAGAACGAACTTCGCGATGTTGTTCTTCGGGCCCTTCGCTTCCTCCTCAAGCCCGCTCTCCTTTGCTCCAGAGGCGAGAGCCACCGTGTACGGATCCGGATATTGTGGGTTTTGGTACCAGCACCATTCGTTCTCGAGAAACAGCGTCCCGTCGGCTCCTGGAGCGAGTTTGACCACGTAGCCATTGGACCCAAAATGCAGGCGAAGCTCCATGGCGCCGGTATGCTTTTGTCCATGGTGCAAGAGTGAGTCTGCTCCGCCGGACCGTTGAACGTGCACCTGCAATTGACGAGCGACGATTTGGTTCAGCAGTCCAAAAACAGAGATGAAATTGCTCTTACCGGCCCCATTGGCCCCGATAAGGACATTGAGTGGGCCGAGCTCAAGATCAATCTCCCGAAGAGATTTGAACCCTCGTATCTCGATACGATCAAGTGTCTTTCGCATGTGGATCCCGTTTCAAGAGCCTCTGCCCCTTCTAGCACCAGCCCGGACCTCGAACTCAGTTCACCCCCGACGCTGACGCCGTCAGCACCCCGCGGTCCATCTAGTTTTTGCTCCCCTCGACCGGAGACTCTGTGGAGACGGCAGGGTCTGGAGGCTGGCCGAAAAAAAACCGGCCCGCAGTCCCTGAGATTTCTCTGAGGAATTGCGGGCCACCACCAGTCGGGGAGACAGGATTTGAACCTGCGACCCCTTGGTCCCGAACCAAGTGCTCTACCAGGCTGAGCCACTCCCCGAGGGCGTCAAGAGCGCCTTAAGCCGGTCCCCTTCGTTCGGTCAAGCGCCACCGCTGATTCGTGACTCAAGAGCTGTTTTTTTCGGGGAAGCCCGCCACCGTAGCCGACGAGGCTCCCATTCGCCCCGATGACCCGATGGCAAGGGATGATGATGCCGATGGGATTTCTGTTGTTCGCTCCGCCCACCGCGCGACTCGCCTTCGGGGAGCCGATCATCGCCGCAAGCTGCCCGTAGCTACGGGTCTCGCCGTAGGGAATCTTCCGCAGCGCCGCCCACACCCGGCGCTGGAAGCTCGTGCCGTGCGGCGAGAGCGGCAAATCGAAGCTCTTGCGCGAGCCGGAGAAATACTCCTGGAGCTGTCGAGCAGCACTCTTGAGCAGCGGCGTTTCCTTCGTAATCGCCGACGGCGTCTTGTCGCTGTTCCGGAAGTACAAACCGGTGATCGCGCCACCATCCTCGTGGAGCTCCATCCGCCCCACCGGTGTGTCGGTGAAAATGCGAAACGGTTTACTCTCTGCCGTTGAAGTGCTGGTGCTCCCGCTGCTTCTCGTTCCGGTGCTGGATGCGCTCGGCTTCTTCACGTTGTCCTCCTTCACCTTGCCCTGCTTCACGTTTCCTTGCTTCATGTCGACCTCCACGTTTCAGTTCTTCTCAGTTGCTCTCTCGTCGGTTTTTCTCGCTACGCGGGATTGATTTCGATCGCGCATCGGGAAGCTACCGCAGCCCTCTGACATTGATTTGTGGGCTTACAACGAGCCTGAGCATATTTTCAGGGTTCATAAGTTCAGTATATTGCAGCAATATTCGAATAAATTTTTGATGATTCGAGCATGTAGCATCAACATGGCGACTGATGACGCTCGGCTTAGATAAGATTAGCTCACGTTCAATAGTGTAAGAAGTTAGCGAAAATGTAAGCTGGCTAAATTTATAGATTGAACCGTGAGGGGCGGCCCGGGGCACTACAGTGTGATCATGGCGGCGAAGATTCTCTCCTTTACTCCAGTGCCAAGCGACGGGCTCGATACGACCGCCCTCGTCGAGCGTGCGCTCGAAGGCGCACACTGGGCTCAAGGAGAACTCTTCAAACGGTACGCTCCGACAACCTTGTCGATGTTGACGCGCCTCCTCGGCTCCACTGCCGAAGCAGAAGACGCTATTCAGGACACCTTCATCGAGGCATTCCGGGATCTCAAACTCCTGCGAGAGACGACGCGCTTCGAGGCGTGGCTGCGGCGCATCGCTGTACGCCAAGCGAATCGACGCTTCCGACGACGCCGCATTCTCTCCTTCGTAGGGCTCGACACGACCGCCCGCGACGCGACACTCGAAATGCTCGCCGACGAGAGAGCCTCGCCAGAGACTCGCGCCGAACTCTCGATGCTTCAAACCGCGCTGGAGAAGATACCGCCGATCCCGCGCTCCGCATGGCTCCTGCGCTACGTCGATGGCTTCGAACTCACCGAAGTGGCCGACGCGCTCTCGCTTTCGCTCTCAACCGTCAAGCGCAAGCTGCTCGACGCGAATCGCATCATTCACCGTCTGACCGACACAACCTACGGAGAGTCCCCGTGAGGCCAATCAAACACCAGTTGCGCCACCAAGAAGTTGACCCCGCCAAAATCGAGCTCCTCTGGGCGGAGCTTCGCTCTCGGGAAGCCCGCAACAACCGTCCGCGAACGGCCATGAAAGCTGCGGCCCTCGGCATCGTCGCCATCGGCGGCGCCGCGAGCGCCATGAGCTACTTCCACTCCGCGCTCTCGACCCGCCAAGTGCTCGCGCAGAGCGGACACCGCGTCCGCGTGCGGGTGCTCCCGCCGCACTTCGAGCGCGCCGGAATGCGCATCCAAGCGAGCGCCGACGTCATCGCCTGGATTGAGAACGACGCAAAAGGCGAAGCGGTCATCACCCTTGAGAACGGCGCGGTGCTGGTCGATTCGCAAGCTCGCTACACGGTCCGCCTCCCGAATGGCGAGGAGGCCACCACCCACGGCTCCGGACGCTACGGCGCGCATGGCCGCGACAACGTGTACGTGGTCGCCGCTTCACAGCCGGTGCTCATCTCCGGTGAGTCGCGCGTTGCGCGCACCGTCGCCGTCGGCGAAACCTATGGACAGCGCGCCACTTGGCTCGATCGCGCGCGCAGTGGTGATTTCGCTGGCGCCTGGGCGATGCTCGGCCGCGAAGGCGTACTCTCCGAAGCGAAGTCTGCTTCACCGAACGAAGTAATGCTCCTTGCGGATCTCGCTTCTTTTGGCGACGATCATTCGACGGCAGTGATGCTCTTGCGCGACCTTCTGGATTCGTCGCAGGCAACGAGCACTGAGCGTGCGCTCGCTGCCTTCGATCTCGGACGCAAGGAGTTCTCTCGCGCCCACTACACGGAAGCGGCCGCTGCGCTCGATTCCAGCTTGGGCCATCAACTGCCTGCCGACCTCCACGCGAACGCTACTGCGCTCGCGGAGCTCGCCCGAAGCCGCGCCGGTCGCCCCTAGACGAACACGCTACCCCTTCAACACCGAGTTGAACTCCTCCACGAGGATGCCGAACTCGTCCGGCAGGAGCACCCAGTTCGCCGTGGTGTCGCTCTGCCCCCACAGCTTGCCTTTGGCATCGCGCCCGATGGCGAGCCACGCCCGGCGATTGTCTTTCAGCCCATAGTCCAGGCGAAAGAGCGGCACTGGGAATCCGTTCGGCGGAAACTCCCCGAGCCCCAGCACGTCGATGCCGCCCAGCACGTCCCAAGCTCGCTCCAGCCACGACGTCAACTTCGGAGCTCGAGCTCCGGTCTCATCGGCGAACATCCCCGCGCCGGAGTTCCAGCGGTAGCGATGCGACACCGAGCCCAGGCGAACCTCTAGGGTCTCTACCTCGTCGCTCGGAAATTCGTGGATCCGTCGCTCCACGAGCCCCACGGTGCTCGCTGTCAGCGCCCCAAGCAGCTCTCGATCGACCAAGAACACCCGCCCCGACTCGTCCATCAGGTATCCGCCAACGACGCCAATCCCCGGAGGCGCCGCCACAAAGCGGACCCGAGCTTTCTCTCCGACAATCTCAAGTTTCGCGGTGGGCGGATCGAGCCCGAGTTCGGCGAGCTTCTCCTTCGGCAATACGCCCAACTCCCGCACGGCCTGCAGCGGCGCAAATCGTGCCAGCGCCCCGACGCCGCGCTCACTCACCGGCGTTTCCCGGGCCTTGGCACCACCATCCGGGAAGCGCTCAACGTTTGTGAGCCAGAACCGCGTCGCTCCTCGCCGCAGAAAATCCAAGAGCCGCCGCTCGTCTTGGTACTGAATGCGATGAATCTCTTGAAGCCTCAGCGTGGAGAGCACCGGAGACACCACGGAGCCCTCCGACGTAGGGTGCTTCCCGACGACGAGCGCTACCGTCATACCGAGCACCGCGAGCGCTCCGAGGATGATGAGCTGCCTTTCTTTCATGGACGCCCTCGCTTTCGACCCATGAAGAGCCCCGCCACGAGAAACGCGAGCGGAAGCGCGAGCGTCCATGCTCGTTCAACTCCTCGACGCCGGAGAATTGGACGGTCCTCGTCGGCAAATTGCGTTGCGCTCTTGTCGCTCTGTTCGAAGAGCCAGCGCAGGGCAGCGGCCGCGAAATCTTCGTTGCCGCCCGCGTAAGCAAGCGATTTGTCGGAGAGCATGTCCGCATCTCCGAGGATGATGGTCCGCGCAGCCCCCGGACCCTCCACCGCGACCGCCAGCGTCTGTCGCCCCCGCGGCGCTTCCTTCGCTTGGGTGAAGAGGTAGTCCCGGTCTTGGTCGAGCCAAGCTTCGGAACTTGAGTACACGAGCCCCGTCGTCAGCACGCCCTTCGCCACGCGGGGCAGCAGCGCACGCGCTCCGACGACCAACACCTGCGCATCGAGCGGACCGAGTGCCGTTTGCCCCTCGCCGCGCACCAGGAACGTTTGGCGGTCCGCGAGTGATGGACGCGCCGTGAGCGAAACATTTCCACGCTCCTGGGTCACAACGCCCTGCGACGCCTGAACCCCAAACGGCTCCAGCAGCGCATCGACGTCGGTATCCGGCTCCACCGCGAGGAGGATTCTTCCGCCGCGAGCCGCGTAGGCTTCGAGTGCGGCGCGCTCAACGTTGAGGAATTCTCGCCGCGGGCCGATGATGAACACCGCCGCTGCATCCTCCGGCAACTGCTGGGTGAGCCCCTCCGCCGCCGACAGCGGGCGGATCCCGAAGTGCAGCGCCTGGAGATACGACTGCAGAGTCGTGGTCGTCGCTCGCGGCCCCTCAAGGGGTGGCTCGCCGTGTCCGGCGGTGAAGTACACCGCCCGCGGAGACTCGGTGAGCGCGGCGATGTGCCGGTACACTTCCCGGTCGAGGCGTCGCACCACAGCTCGCGCTTCGCTTCCCTGCAGCGGAAACTGGACGACCACCCGGCGCTCACCCAAGCGCAGCCCAATCGCCCCATCGGCGGAAAGCCCGAATGCTCGCGCCCGACGCGGTTCGAGGGCCGGGTCCACCCGCGTCACTGTTACGCTCGGCGCTTCCCGCTTCAGATTTGCGAAGTACCGCTCCACGGCATTTCCGACTTCGGAGAGCGGCGGGAAGAAGAGCACCACTTCCAGAGGAGCATCGAGCGAGCTCGCGAGCCGCCGCGTCGCCGACGAGGGTTCGCGCTTGGTCGTCAAATCGGCGGACACACTCCTTTGCGACAGCGAATACTGCGCCGAGGCGATGAAGATGAAGAGGAACGACACCCCGAGTCCCCGGCGGAGCGCCAGCGTGTTGCGCCGCGGCTCCATCGGCGCTCGCCAGGCGCTCATCTCGTAAGCCACAATCGGGATGAGGCCGATGAGCAGCGCCGCCGCCGAGAGCTCCGTCAACGCGAGGCTGAGCGTTGGCGAGGTGAATGTGAGTCGCCCTTCGTAAGCGTTGAGCCACATCGCGGCGAGTACGCCGAGCGTGCCGCAGAAGGTGAGTAGGGCGTGTGCTCGCAATTCGGGCGCTCGCGCCGCGAGGGCCATGCGCGCGATCAGCGCTGCGCCGATGAGTAGCAAGCTCACGACTGTGAGCGTCGAGGTGAACTTGAGCGGATTCTGGTCGAGTAGGCCGAACGAGAGCCCCGCGAGCACAAGGCCCAAAAGGTAGAGCACCGTGACCCGTGCGCTCATCGCCATCGTGTGGCCTCAAGCGCCCGCGAAGCGGTGAACAACATGAACCCAATCACCACCGCGAAGTACCCTAGGTGACTTGTGTCGAGGAGCCCCTCCCGGAATGGGTCGAAGTGGGTCCACCAGGAAACGCCCACCGCAAACGCTCCGAGGAAGCGCGCGCTGCTGACGGTGCCGACGAGCCAAGAAGTCGTGAGGATGAGCAGCGTCACAACAGTGAACGCACTCGCCGCGAGTGGCCGTTCCGCGAGTGAGCCGCACATGGCGCCCGTCGCGACCCCGAGGCCGCCAACGAGGAGGGCGCCGCCGTAGCCCGTGGCCGCCTGCCAAGCCCCGACGGTGCCGGAGTAGGAAATGAGCAGGAGAAGCGGCGTCGTCGCGGCGAGGAAAATCCCCACAAACGCTATTCCGGCGATGAATTTTCCGCCGATGACCACGCTCTCAGCAATCGGCGCAGACTTGAGAATGGTTCCGGCCACGAGCAGTCGCTCTTCGGCGATGAGCCGCAGTGCGATGAGCGCCCCGCCCCCGAGCGCGATGAACGCTGTCACAGTGAAGAACTCGCCCGCGACTTCGCTCGTCAGCTTCATTCCGCCGCCCATCACGTAGCCTTCGAAGAGGAGCGCCTCCGCGAAGAGCATCGCCGTGAGGAGGCCGTGGCCCAAGGGCGTCCGAAACAGCGAGCGCAGCTCCCGCCGGGCGATGATCAGCGCGCCACTCATGGTGCGCGCTCCAGGGTTTCGAAGACCCGTTCGAGGGAAATCGCGGAGTCTTCCATGTGGACGAGTGCCGCGCCGCTCTCTGCGACTGCCCGGAGCACATCGCCCCGGAGCTGCAGCGGAGCCTCGACGCGCAAGCGCGTTCGTCCCCCAACCTTCGACACCTCTTCCACGCGTACTTGCTCCATGGCCGCGAGCGCCGGAGCAGCACCGGTGAACTCTAGGAGCATGGTCACGGTGGTTGTACTCTTGGGGAGCAATTCCTCGGCGGTCCCCTGGGCGAGCAGTTTTCCGTGGTGGAGCAGGATGAAGCGGTCGCACAAGTCGCGCGCCTCGGCCAAGTGGTGGCTCGAAATGAGCACTGAACGCACTCCGCGCATGGCGGTTAAGCGATCGCGAAGCTCCCGCAGTTGCAGCGGGTCGAGCCCGCTCGCCGGTTCATCGAGGATGAGCAGCTCCGGTCGATGCACGAGCGATTGGGCGATGCCCACCCGTTGCCGCTGTCCACGAGACAGCTCATCGACGGGAACGCTCCGTAGCGACTCAAGCTCGTACTCGCGAAGGAGCTCCTTCGTTCGCTCCCTTGCTGCAGAAGCCGATAGCCCGCGAAGTTTTCCCGCGAAGCGCAAGGTCTCTTCGGGGGTCATCTCCCCATAGAGCGGCGGAGTCTCCGGCAGAAAGCCCACCCGAGCGCGGAATTTCTCCGGCTCCCTCGCGAGCGCGCAGTCGCCAAAGCGCACCTCGCCGCTCGAGGGCCACAGAATCCCGGCCAAAATTCCCAAGGTGGTCGACTTCCCGGCGCCGTTGAGCCCCAAAAGTCCGACTATCTCTCCCGGTCGCAGCTCGAAGCTCAGCGCGTCTATCGCTCGGTGGGCACCGAAGTATTTTGTGATGGCTTCGACGAAAACCATGCGCAGAGCTGATGAAGCCGGAGCTTCATCCTACATTTTCCCACCAAGGAGGTCGGTCACTTGGAATATTTCGCGGACTTTGTTATTCATAGCTACCAAATTCATTCGTCCAATAGGAAAAATAATATTGTGGCTGAACATCAGGTCGCATGGTAATAAGTCGCGTCGCACTGCATCGAGATTTTCTTCACCAACACCCTGAATCTAGATGACTGGCGACCACATATACTCGTAGCAAAAGAACTTTCATTCACACACTCACAAGGAAATTTTCATCATGCACATACGCATGTCGAGCATTGCGCTCCTCACCCTGATGGCGGGTACCGCTTGTACGAAATCTGCACAGCGAGCTGCTCCCAACGCAAACGCGGTCAAAGTTGAATTCTTCGTCATGTCCCAGTGCCCTTACGGCGTCCAAGTAGAGACTGGGGTCAAAGAGGCGCTCGACAAGCTCGGACCGAATGTCGACTTCAAGCTCGACTTCATCGGCACCACCGGCCCGAACGGCGAGTTCTCCTCGCTCCACGGTCCGAACGAGGTCGCGGGCAATATCGCCCAGCTCTGCGTCGCCAAGCACTCGCCGCAAGCACTGGTAGAGGTCGTCACCTGCCAGAACAAGAACAACGCCGAAGTCGCGAAGAACTGGGAGCCCTGCGCCACTGAGGCCAAAGCCAACGTCGCGGCTATCCGCACCTGCATCGAAGGACAAGAGGGCAAGACTCTCCTCACCGAATCCTTCGCTCGCGCCGCCGCCCGTCAAGCGACCGGCAGCCCGACCATGTTCATCGGTGGCAAGCCCTACAACGGTCGCCGCGGCTCCAACGACTTCCTCCGCGCCATCTGCGCTGAGTACACCGCCAACAAGCCGGCCGCGTGCAACGCGATTCCTGAGTCGCCGAAAGTCGCCGTCACCATCATCGGTGACAAGCGCTGCGCGGAGTGCGACCTCGGCCAGTGGGTAGGCATCGTCCAGAGCCGCGTTGGGAATCCGGTCATCACCCAGCTCGACTATTCATCCCCGGAGGCGAAGGCGATTCTCACCGAAACCAACACCACCACGCTCCCAGTCGTCCTTTTTGACGACTCCATCAAAGCCGACAAAGACGCCACGGAAGCCTTCCAGCGCTGGCTGCGCCCGGTCGGGAAGTACCAGACCCTCGCCATCGGCGCGAGCTACATGCCGGCCTGTGCCGACGAAGGTGGTTGCAAGCTCGAAGCCTGCAAGAACACCATCGCTTGCCGCCCGGAATCCAAGAAGAAGCTTGAGCTCTTCGTCATGTCGCAGTGCCCGTACGGCGTGCAGGCGCTGAACTCCATGAAAGAAGTGCTCACCAACCTCAAGGGCATCGACTTCTCGGTGAACTTCATCGCCCAAGGCAGCGCCGCTTCGGGCTTCCAGTCGCTGCACGGCCAGGCGGAAGTCGATGAGAACATCCGCGAGCTCTGCGCCGCGAAGTATTACGCCAACGGCCACAAGTACATGGACTACATCCTCTGCCGGAACAAAGAGATTCAGTCGAACGACTGGAAGAAGTGCGCTACGGCGGGCATCGACGCCAAGGTCATTGAGAAGTGCTCGACCGGCGCCGAAGGCAAGAAGCTCCTTGAGGATAACATCAAGGTCGCGAACAACCTCGGCATCGGCGCGAGCCCGACTTGGGTGGCGAATGGCCGTCACAAGTTCTCGGGTATCGACGCGAATAGCATCAAGAGCAACTTCTGCTCGCACAACCCCGGTCACGCCGGATGCGACAAGACGCTCTCCACCTCGACCGGCGGCGTCCCCGCTGGCGGTGGGTGCAACTAAGTAAACCTCGGACTGGGGCGCTGCGAAGCTCGTGAGTTACGCGGCGCCTGTCGAAAAGTAGATTTCGCCTAGACCGCCACGACCCAGTTGTGGCGGTCTTCGCGTTCCCGGCGCTGAATACCGAGAATCTCTTCGTAGAGCTTGCGGGTGATGGGGCCTACGCCGCCGTCGCCGACGGTGAGCTGCAGCTTGTCGCCGACGAGCTCTCCCACTGGGGAGACAACCGCGGCGGTGCCGGTGCCGAAGACCTCCTTCAAGGTTCCGTTGCGGCTTGCGTTGACGAGCTCACTCACTTTCAGTGGACGCTCTTCCACCGTGAGGCCCATGTCTCGAGCCAAGGTGATAATGGAATTTCGGGTGACGCCCGCCAAAATGGAGTCGGACAGCGGCGGCGTCACAACTTTGTCGCCGAGGACCGCGAAGAGATTCATGGTGCCGACCTCTTCGATGTACTCGTGGTCGCGGGCGTCGAGGAAGAGCACTTGGTCGAAGCCCCGCTGCTTGGCCGAGAACGAGGCGTGCAAGCTCGCGGCGTAGTTTGCCGCTGCCTTGACAGCGCCGAGACCGCCGCGAGCGGCGCGCACTTCGGTCGTCTCCACCCAGATGCGAACCGCCTTCAGGCTCTCCTTGCCGTAGTAGGCACCGACTGGAGAGGCGATGATGATGAAGGTGTACTCGTGCGCCGGACGCACCCCGAGGAAACTCTCGGTCGCGAAGAGCGTGGGACGCAGGTAGAGGGACGTCCCCGCCGTGCGCGGAATCCAATCCTGCTCAAGTCGCACCAGCGTCGTGAGCCCCTCCATGAAGGTTTCCTCTGGAACCGCCGGCATACAGAGTCGCCCGGCCCCGCCGGCCATGCGTCGACAATTTTCCAGCGGGCGGAAGAGGTAGATTTTCCCGTCGTCCAAGCGAAAGCACTTCATCCCCTCGAACATCGCCTGGCCGTAGTGCAGGACGCAGGCCGCCGGGCTTAAGCTCAGGGGGCCAAAGGGGACAATCCTCGCGTCGTGCCAACCCCGACCTTCGTGGTAATTCAGCACGAACATGTGGTCGGTGAAGACTTTTCCAAAGCCGAGCTCCGATTCCGCAACCTTCGGTTTCGGTGTCGTCGTCTTCGTCACGGGTATCGCCATACGCAGCTCCTCTAGGGAAAGCCGTCGATCGCAATTCCTGATGAGCGACTGGGGGCATCAGTTACTTCCTCGCTATACTGATTGAACTTTGATGTACGTTGATTCAGAGACAAGCTCAAGCCTGCGCGCCTACGGCCTCGACGTTCAGGCGCTTGGAGATTTTGCTCGCCGCGCACATATCGCGGCGCCACAGCTGCCGGGGGTTGCGCTCACCGCTTACACGGAAGTTACGCCGCTGCCGGCCGTGGGTTCCCCAGCGCGCGCTGAGCTCACCCGCGAGGGCCTGAGTGCCCTCTCCCGGGGACAGACGGGTTTCCTCGTGTTGGCTGGTGGCATGGCGACACGCTTTGGTGGAGTCGTAAAAGCGGCTGTGCCGGTCTTCGGGGACCGTTCGTTCTTAGCGTTGAAGCTCTCTCAAGTGCGCCTTCTTTGCCGACAATTCCCACCAGCAGAGGTGCCCCTCTTCGCGATGTCGAGCTACGCCACTGATGCTGAGCTACGCACCCACATTGCCGAGCGCAAGTTGGGACCAGTCTCGCTCTTTCCCCAATTCGTCTCCCTGCGCCTCACGACAGACGGCCAGCTCTTCCGCGACGCCTCCGGAGCCGTATCACCCTACGCCACCGGCCACGGCGACCTTCCCTTCGCCTTCGCCGCGAGCGGGCTGTTGGAGGATTTTCGCCGTCGCGGCGGGAAGTGGCTCGTCGTTTCGAACGTGGACAACCTCGGCGCGACGCTCGACCCCGCGCTCCTCGCCCTCCACCGACGCCTCGGGAAACCGATGACCGCCGAAGTTGTCCCTCGGGAGCCGCAGGACCGCGGCGGCGTCATCGCCAGCGTCGACGGCGCCCCGCAGATAGTCGAGGGTTTCCGCATCGCGCCCAATGCAGACATCTCCCACTTGCGCCACTTCAACACCAACACCTTCATTTTCGATCTCGACGCCCTGGCCGCTGCTCCTCCGCTCCCCTTCCACCGAGTCGAGAAGGTCCACGAGGGCGCCTCGGTCATCCAGTTTGAGCGCATCCTCGGAGAACTTTCGGCGTCGCTGCCCACGGCTTTCATCGAGGTGCCGCGCAGCGGACGCTTGGGTCGCTTCCTTCCGGTGAAGGAACCGACTGACTTAGAGCAGCGTCGGGCTGAGATTGCCGAGCGCATGCAGCTCCAGTTGTAGCTGCGTTTAGAATTCGACCCCGATGCCGATTTCCGGGCCAAGGGCTATGCGCGAGCTGACGCTGTAGATGAGAAAGCTGTAGTCCGTGGGCGATTTTCCTTCCGGCAGGAAGAGCACCTGCACGCCGAAGGAGATAAACGGCATGAGCCGCGGCAACAGGCGGTAACCGACATTCACTCGGCCGATGAGCGCGCCCTGTTCCGTGAACGACTGCACGCGCCGCAGATCCCACACCGACTGCATTTCGATTTCCGCCGAGAAGTACCACCCGAGCTCTTCTCCGAAGCGCAGCCCGAGCCCGAGGCCAGGGCGCAGCGTCGTGAGCAGCGACCACCCGGCGGTGAGGCGCAAGTAGAGATACTGCCCTCCGGTCTTCATCGCGATCGCTAGTGGCGTGGCATTGTTCCCTTGGACGGCAAACCGCACGGGAATGCCATCCATCACGCTCACGGCCCCGACCGATGCCGTGGAACTCCGTGCCACGTTCACGACTCCGAGCTGCAGCCCGTAGACATGCCGCGCAATGTTCACGATTCCAATCTGCGCGCCGACGACGTCGCCACCGATATTGACGAGCCCAAGCTGCATTCCCGCGAGTTCTTCCGCGTAGGTGACTGGGGCCACTTGAAGGCCGGTCAATCGGTAGTTGGTGCGCGCTACGAGGGCGCTGCTCTGCACCCCGGTAAACGAACTTCCAACGAAAGCGCCGAGGCCGCCCAGCTGCAGTCCGCGTCCGGACTCGTCGATCCTCGACCACAGTGCTGTCGAGAACCCGGTGAGCCACGTGCTCCGAACTTCGAGGAGACCCAAGGCGAGGTAATTCTCCACAGGCCAGCCGACAAGTTGGTTCAAGCCGATGCGCGAAGTGAGCGACAGCTCGATGGGATTGAGCGGTACCGGGCGCCGATTTTCCGGGACCGTGCCGAGCTGGAGGCCTTTGGGCACTCTGCTCATCGCTATCCATTGCGGCGTCGGTGGCAAGCCGGCGGCTACGGGAGTCATCCCCTCGGGCGCTGCTGGCGCGTCGAGCGGCGCTTCGACCGCTTGCGGCAGCTCACTTGGCTGCGGCACTGGTTTTGTTTCGACTTTGCGGAAGGCTTCGCTTACGGCAATGGCCACTATCCGCGAGCGCAGGAGCGCTCCCTCCTGTCCGTCGAGGTTCACCTTGTGGGTGCTGCGCTCTCCCCCTTGGCGCTCCAGGACCACAATGATCCGATTGCGCGCTGTGCACTGGACGACCGCAGTCCCCTGGGCAGGGATCTCTGCCAGTCGGCGCACCAGTTCGAATTCGAGCTGTGAGCCTTCGCATCCTTGAAACGCTAGATGGCCGACGAGCGTCGTGAGGAGGAGGGATGCGAGCACTGAGCACAAAGTAGTCGAAGTCGAGTTATTGCGACAAAACGACTGCGAGTATGTTGCTTTGAACTTACAGCAAGGCTACTTTCGCAAAGCTGGAGCAGCTCAGATCGACGCGAGGGTGCAAGCCTTCGAGGAAAGTCCGGGCACCAAAGGGCAGGGTGCTGGCTAATGGCCAGTCGGCGCGAGCCGGAGGATAGTGCCACAGAAAATATACCGCTTGAAATTCAAGTAAGGGTGAAAAGGTGCGGTAAAAGCGCACCGCGCTTTTGGTGACAAGAGCGGCAGGGTAAACCCCACCTGGTGCAAGAGCAAATAGGAGAGTCAATTCCTTGCGAAAGCAAGGAAGGAGAAAGCCCACCTCAGTGCTCTCGGGTAAGCTCGCTTGAGACCGTCGGCAACGGCGGCCCTAGATGAATGTCGGTCGCTCAATAACATTGGGAACAGAACCCGGCTTACGAGTTGCTCCAGCTTTTTTCAATAATATTGGATTTAACATCTGTTTAAAAATCGATAATAGATTGCCGGTGTGCAATATGATGCTTGACGTGAACGAGAGCTAGCCGCTAACTTAGGGGTGATATCGACTCATATTAGCGGCACATGCCTCCACCATCCGCCATCTTCACATCTCGTGTTCTGATCGCCGCTGGTGTAGCAGCTCTATTAACGAACTGTGAAAATCCTGGACCGCCTGATCCGACAAGGGACGCAAATTGCGTTTTGTATGTCTGCAAGGATGATGCGGGATACGTTGGTGATGCCGGTGACTCGGGCTTCGTAAGAGATGCAGGAGACGCCGGTGATGCCGGTGACTCGGGCTTCGTAAGCGACGGGGGCGATGCGGGAGATTCCGGATACGTAGGAGACGCGGGCGATGCCGGCGACGGAGGAAACTCCGACAAGTCCCCCGTGCTGATCAAAGCGATCATCACCAACCTCGACAATTCCCAGTTGCTGGTTCGAGAGTATTCCTCTGCTACTGGTGTCGCGGGCGCTGTCATCAAGAGTATCGGCGCAAATGCCAATTGGCACGGCGATCTTGAATATGAGTTTGAACTCAGTCCCGGCGAGTACCTTCTCGTACCCTTTCGGGCTGGAAAGCAAGTCATTCCGGAATTTCTTCCCATCGTCGTGAAAAAGGGTGTGACGCTCAATGCTCGATTCGCGTCTCGCACCACCAACATTTGCTCTGTGCGGGCCGGCTTGGGCCAAGAATGGTGCTGGGAGAACCCGCTCCCCCAAGGGGAGACGATCAATGTGATCACCGGACAGGAAAGCTACTCGGAAACCGACAAATCCTTGAATAGCATTTGGTTCGCAGGCGAAAACGGTATGGCGATGCGCCTCAAAGGTGACCTCATCGAAAACGTTTCCTACTGGCCGGATACACCCGACCCGAAAACCAATCGCATCAGTGCACCCAGAATTGTTGCCACCTGGGTATCTCCAAAAGATAATGAGCTGTACGCGCTCACCAGCGACGCTCTCTTCAGATTTTCTAATCCTGGGTATTGGGAGAAGATCTACGATTCCTCTGTGATCGGTGCAGTGAACTTCACGGGAGTCTGGGGGAGCAGCCGAGATGATATTTGGATCGTCGGATCCAACGGGCTCGTGCTTCGGTCCATCAATTCAAGGTTTGATAAGGTCCCTGCTCCCAGTACGGTAAATTACAATGCTGTTTGGGGCCGTAACGAAAATGAAGTGTGGTTTGTCGGCGACCGCGGCGCAGTCGTGCGTTGGGATGGAGCGAAATTCACGGCCTTTGATTACCCCACCACCGAAAATTTAACTGGCATACGCCCACTCGGATCCAACGCCATCGCGATCATCAGTACGAGTCGCTTCTTTTATTACATGGATTTCAATTACGTTACCACCAAGATGGTCACGAACTACACAACCGGTATCTCGGCGATCGCCGGTTCCAGCATCGTGGATTTTGTCCTCGCTGGTGCCTTTGGAAACATCCAACGCCATGACCCTTCGAAACCTGGGTGGGTCACCCTCAAGACAGGGATCTCGTCACCATTGAAGCTCTCGCAAGATGAGAACGTCAAATTGAGCATCAATGCGCTCTGGCGACAGAGCTCGAGATACGAGTCGACTACATACGCCGGGGGAGGTTCCGGTTACTTCGCACAAATCAGTGGGAATACGCTCACACCATCGTCGACGGCCACGTTCGCAAATCTCTACGGTATTTCGAGCACCGAGGGCGTCACCTGGGCGGTCGGAGAAGACGGGACCATCGTCAAGTATGATCCAATTACTATGCAATGGCTGCAGGTCGCTTCGCCGACGCCCACGACGTTGCGATCGGTCTGGGCGGCGAACAAAGATATCGCCTACGCTGTCGGAGACAATGGAGTCGTACTGCAGTGGCGGAACAACCAGTGGAACTATCTCTACGCGGGCACCAGCGAAAATCTCACCGCCGTGAGCGGCGCAGCTGCCGATGATGTTTGGATAACTGGCTCCAACGGGAAAGTCATCCATTATACCGGGACAGCATTTGAGTCCCTCACCGTCGAGCTTGGCCAAGGCCAAAGTTGGAATGGCGTTTGGGTCGATGAGTTGAAAACCCCTTGGATCGTCGGCGACTATGGAACCCTAGCGACACGCCGAGCGAATGGAACTTGGGAGGTGAAGCCTCGTCACATCACCGCGAACTTGCGGGGCATCTGGGGATCTTCGAAAGATGAGATTTGGGTTGTTGGAGACAATGCGAACATTATCCGTTGGTCACCGGCAACGAGCGGATCATCTTGGGAGCAATACTTCATCGAAGGACTGCAGGGCACCGGCGTTCATTTCCGCGCCATCCAGGGAACAGCCCAAGATGGGTTTTGGGTCACTGGGACCCGCGGCACACTGTACCGCGGCATGAAGAACACCGAAAAATATACGGACCGTGATCCCCGCTACATCATTCGCGGCATCAATTTACGACTCAGCCGATCCATCGAAAGTATCGCCATCGGCCCGGATGGCAAGCGGTGGATTACCGGTAACAACGGCCTCATCATGAGCCAAGCTCGGTACGGGTCCCCGCTGTAGCCCCATTCGCGATCGGAGTTCGGAAGCAGCGTCGAATGGGATACGGTCGAATGTCCGCAAGTCCACCGGTGCGAAGCCGCTCCTGGAGAGCGATCCACCAGCCCGGATCCAAGAGCTCCGGATGGAGCTCGGCAAAGAGTTTTCGCTGTTCGTCTTCCGGAAAGATGAAGCTCGGAAGTTCCTCGGGAAAGATGTCCTGCGGGCCGATGCCCATGCCCCCGACCGCCGGATACCGTCGGAAGGTGCATTCGCTCACCCGGGCGAGGTCGTCGTAGTCGTAAAAGACGACGCGTCCGGTACGGGTCACGCCGAAATTCTTGAGGAGCATGTCGCCGCAGAAGAAGTCCGCTCCCGCCAATTCGCGAAGCGCCCATCCCAAATCGTTCAAGACTTCCCGTTGCTGCGATGGTTCGGCCCGTTCGAGGTAGAGATCGAGGGGCACCATCCGGCGCTCAATGTAGAGGTGCTTCAAGATGATGAGCTCTCCATTGTAGCTCACGAGCGAAGGCACCTTCGCCTGGAGCTCCTCGACCAGCGCCGGGGAGATTCGCGAAGCCGGGAGCGCTACGTCTGAGTACTCCCACATGTCCGGCATGCGCCCGACGCGGTCGCGGAACTTCACCATGGCGTACTTGCGGCGCACTTCCGAAGGATCGAGATCTTTGGGGGGTTCAAAGTGGTCGCGGATGAGTTTGAACACCCAGGGAAATGACGGCAGCGTGAATACGCACATCACCATGCCGCGACGCCCGGGGGCGACGATGAATTGATCGGTGGAGTGCTTCAAGTGAAAGTCGAGTTCCCGGTAGAAGAGGGTCTTCCCCTGCTTTTGCAGGCCGAGCGCCGTGTAGAGCTCGGCGGTCGAACGCGTTGGAAAGGCCGAACGCAGGAAGGCGACCGTGGCCGACGGGACCTCGATGTCGGTGAAAAAGTAGGCACGCGAGAGCGTGATGAGCTGCGAGAGATCCTCGTAGCCGGTGAGGAACGCATCGAGGTAAGCCTCGCACTGCTCGTTCTTCAAAATGGGAATCGCGAACACCGATTCGTCGGGACCGTCGCGCAGCCGTCCGAAGAGATAGGCCGCTCGCCCGCGGAAGAAGAGCGAGGTGTGGATGTGGATTTGCACGCTGGGCCGAATGTGCCCTGGGTGCGGGAAGTGCTCCTCGAAGGACTTGGTCAGGGCGTCGAGATCGCGCTCGAAGTCTTCCCAGGCGCAGGCGAGCTCCAAATCGGAGAAGATGCGCGCGAAGGTCGCTCGGAAGCCTGCCTCGCTCGGGTAATATGCAAGGTAGGTCAGCTTCTCTCCGGCGATATATTCAGTAGAGGCTACCGGTCGCCAGAAGAGGTACCGATTCGTGTAGTACGAGCGCGAGAGCACCCGGCATACGACGGAGTTGTAGAACGTCTCGACCAGCTCCGGTTGGTGATGGTCGACGAGTTCGAGAATCAGTACCCGCTTCACTTCCGGCCAAATCGCCTCATCGGTCGCGGCAGGATCGTCGGCGAGGATGCGGTCCACCGCTTCCCCCACCCGGCGGTCAAAGCTGCGCAGTCGCTCGTCGCTGACCTGCCGTAACTCACTCCAGGCGTTGCGCTCGAAACAACCCTTGGCGGCGGCTGCGAGTTCGCGGAAGCGCTTATAGTGGGCGGCAAACCCGGCGAGGATATGCTTGGTGATGCGATTCTCTCGGGCGCTCATGGGGTGCGCATCCGAGCCAGCATGACGCCGGTGGCAGCGACGCAGAGCGCTGAGACAGCGGCCGCGACGGCAATTTTGAGCCAGTACGCTACCCGAGACCATTTCTCCGGGTGCGGGGTCACAGCGAGAGGCGCGGCGGCCGCGCCGATGACTTCTTCGAGACGGCTCGCGGCGATCGGGTCGTCGGGCATTTCGGCAAGGCGTATCCGATAGAGGCGGCCGAGGGCTCCCAAGGCTCCAGAGGTCATTGCGGTTCCGAGCACAGCGCGATGACGCTCTTCGTCGCCCCATTGGAGGAGCAATTCGCGCCAAGCTTCGAGCAACCAGCCCGGCGGTTCGAAGAGCTCTGTACTCACGCTTTCAAAGGAGAGGCCGCACCGTCGACAGATGGATTGACCGCGGCGAGGCTCGATGCACTTTGGACAGCGATCTTCCGGCACCCGAAGGGCTCCCGAGGCGCTGCTCGCTTTCGCGTGCTCGACCGCCCGAGAATGCGGGTGGCTCAGACTCACCACGTTGCTCGCCTCCGGCGAAGAGACGATTTCGAGCCCGAGGCTCGGTTGCACGGGCGTGGGGGCTTTCGGTGTTTCGGGTTCTTCGGGCGAAGTGGAACGGATGACCGTCTGGCACTGGGCACAGACCAGCAGCAAAGACTTCTCGACGATCGAAAAGCTGCTGATGGAAACGAGCTCCTTGCAGGTAGGGCAGTACACTTTCACAGCCCTAACTCTACGCCTGCGAGCTACCTGCAACAATCCTCAGTTCGCAGAAGCGGCCGACGCCGGGGCAGAAAGGCGTCTTATGCCGCTGAGCGAGTTCGGTAGTCCCAGAGGCTCGTCACGCCGACGTAGAGGAACCCGCAGCCGAAGAGCATGAGGAAGGGCAACGTCCCCCACATCTTCAGCGCGCAAGCGAGGTAGACCGCCCACGCGAAGTAGATGCCGAAGCAAAGCTCCACGAGCGGAATCCAATTCCGCTTGCCGCGGTAGGCGCGCACGACCGACTGGGCCTTCTTGCCATGCGCACCGGTCTTCGGGGTGCGCGTGAACTCCGACTCTTTGTCGAGGAGCGCTTCGATGACCGCCTTGCACTGGTTGATCGCCATGCCGATGCCGAGGCTCATCACGAAGGGCAGGTATTTGATGCGCGACCAGAAGCCCAAGCCAAGTTCGCGGGCCGTCGCCACGTAGAAGAAGGCGACCGAAGCGGTGGAGGCCACAAAAATCGGGAGGTCGATGAGGAACGACGCGAAGAGGCCGTGGTTGATGCGCACCAGCATCGACACCGGCATCATGAGCGACAAGAGGACGATCAGCAGGTACGCGAGGTTGTTGGTGAGGTGAAAGAAGGCCTCGCGCTTCACCGCAAAGGGAAGGTTCGAACGAAGGATGAGCGGCAGGAGCTTTTTCGCAGTCTGAATGCTGCCCTTCGCCCATCGATGCTGCTGGGACTTGAAGGCGTTCATATCCGCCGGGACTTCCGCGGGAGAGATGACTTCCGGCAAGAAGATGAAGCGCCAGCCACGCAACTGGGCGCGGTAGGAGAGGTCGAGGTCCTCGGTCAGCGTGTCGTGCTGCCAGCCGCCCGCGTCGATGATCGCCTGGCGGCGCCAAATGCCGGCGGTTCCGTTGAAATTGAAGAAACAGCCTGAGCGATTCCGCGCGGTGTGCTCGATGATGAAGTGACCGTCGAGGAGGATGCTCTGCGCTTGGGTGAGCAGGCTGAACTCACGGTTCAGGTGGCCCCAGCGCACTTGCACCATGCCGATGCCTGAATCTGCAAAGAACGGCACCGTTCGCCGCAGAAAGTCCGGATCAGGTACGAAGTCCGCGTCGAAAACTGCGACGAATTCACCCTTGGCGGTGGCGAGGCCATTGGCGAGTGCCCCGGCCTTGTAACCAGTGCGATCAGTCCGGTGGATATGGACGATGTCGAGGCCGAGATTTTTGTAGCGAGCGACCAACTCCGCAGCCAAGGCGGTGGTGTCGTCGGTAGAATCGTCGAGGACCTGTATCTCCAACAATTTTTGGGGGTATTGGAGCTTGCAGACTGAATCTATCAACCGCTCTACGACATTGCGTTCGTTGAAGATGGGAAGCTGGACTGTGACGCGGGGCGTGACGCTCAGTATTCCCTGCGGGGTCGGGAGCTTGTACTTGTGTCGGTAGTACAAGAACGCCATGCGATATCGGTGGGAGCCGTAGAGCGATAGGGCCAACAAGATGGCGAAATAAAATCCGAGAAAGACGATCTCTGCTGCATTCATAGGCGATTTAGCGGCTTAGCTTTTCGTAAGTGTGCTTTATCATTAGTTTTTCTTTATTTGCGGCCGCAGGGGGGTACTTTTAGGAAGCCCCCGGGCCCTTGTCAAACTCGTAAGGTTTAACCCCTCCTACAATGGGGCTCTAACCGAAAGCGGTCCGGTAGTCGATATTGTCGGTTTCTGGGGTGGCGTACCCCTCCCCTTCGGGTAGCCCGTCGAAGAAGGAGCCGATGAGCGCCTCTACTTCTGCGACGAGATGCAGTTGATTTGCTTTTGCTCGAAATTGGGACGCGCCAGGTAGTCCATGGACGTACCAGCCGAGGTGGTTCCGAAATCCGTGCACATCCCGGACGGTCGGCGAGGTCTCGCCGCGGGCGTGGGCCCGGAACGCGAGGTGTTCCCGGAAGTGCCGCAGCATGAGTGCGCGCCGTTCTTCGGCGGAAGGTTTCGGCCCCCCGAGGAGCTCCCGGAAAATCCACGGATTCCCGAGCGCCCAGCGGCCGATCATCACCGCATCGCACCCGGTCTCTTCGGTCATGCGCCGCGCATCGTCGACCGAGCGCACGTCGCCGTTGCCGATGACGAGCGCGCGCCCGTCGAGGTGGCGCTTTAAGTCGGCGATAACTCGCCAATCCGCTTGCCCGGAATAGCCTTGGGCGCGAGTGCGGGCGTGGCAGGCTATCGCGAGAGCCCCGGCGCCGACCAACGCTTCGGCCACTTCGAGGTAATTCTTCGAGTGATCATCCCAGCCGGAGCGAATTTTCGCCGTCACCGGCAGGCCGGTCGCGGAGTGCACCGCTCGCACGACTGCCGCGGCGCGGGCCGGATCGCAGAGCAGCGCTGATCCGGCGCCGGTGCGGGTGACCTTTTTCACCGGACACCCCATGTTGAGGTCGATGAGCTGCGCGCCGTGCTCTTTGGCGATGGCCGCTGCTCGCCCCATCACCTCTGGCTCGCCGCCGAAGAGCTGCAGGGAGAAGGGGCGCTCGACCGTAGGCGAGAAGCGCAGGTAGGTGAGCGTCCGCGCGTTGATGTGAAAGAGCCCTTGCGCGCTCACCAACTCCGAGGGGCAGAGCCCCGCTCCGAGCTCGAAGGCGAGCACGCGAAAAGGCTGCTCGCTCACCCCCGCCATGGGCGCAAGAAAGTAGCGACTCGCAAGTTCGTAGGTGGCGAGCTTCATGGAGGGGCTTTTCGGTTGTCGCACATTCGACGAATCCGCTGACATTTCGATGACGCGATACCAGTTATGAGACAATCATGAATCAAGCACCTTCCCTCAGCTCTACAGATAGCGCCTCAGCTCCACCTACCGAACTCAGCGACCGACCGAACGTCTTCGCCAGCATTCCTTTCGTGGCGATGCACGTGTTGATCGGACTCACCTACTTCACCGGCATCTCCTGGGAACTGGTGCTCCTCGCCATCGGTTCCTACTACCTCCGGATGTTCGGCGTCACCGCCGGCTACCACCGGTACTTCGCGCACCGCGCGTTCAAGACCAACCGCGTCTTCCAATTCTTCCTCGCCTTCCTCGCCGAAACTTCGGCACAAAAGGGCGTGCTTTGGTGGGCGTCCCACCATCGGCACCACCACCGCTACTCGGACCAGGCGGAGGATGTCCACTCACCGGGTCTGCGCGGCTTCTGGTACAGCCACGTAGGTTGGATCCTCGCGGATCGCTACGTCGACACCAACTACTCCGGCATCAAAGACTTTGCTCGCTTCCCGGAGCTGCGCTTTCTGAACACGTTCTACCTCGTACCGCCCACTCTCTATTTCCTCGGGCTCTACGCTTGGGGCGGGTTCAACTACGTCGTCTGGGGTGGCGTCGTTTCCACCGTTCTGCTCTGGCACGGAACCTTCTGCATCAATTCGCTCTGCCACATCATCGGTCGCCGCCGCTACAAGACGACGGACCTCAGCCGAAACAGCTTTGCCTTGGCGCTCATCACCACCGGCGAGGGCTGGCACAACAACCACCACTACCACCAGAACACGGCGAACCAAGGTTGGTTCTGGTGGGAGATTGACCTCACCTACTACGTGCTCGTGATGCTCTCCTGGGTTGGACTCGTCTCCGACCTCCGCAAGCCCTCGACCCAAACCAAGTTCGCCTTCAAGGCCTACTCGGACGCGGACCGGGCGAAGCTCAAGCGAGAGAGCCGCTTCGGAATGATGGTACCCGAGCCGGCGGAAACCTCGCGCCCACCAGCGCCGGTCATTCCTCCAAAGCTCGACGCAGCGCCGACGGCTTAAGTCACTTCAAGTTGGGAAGTACGAAACAGCGCCCGCGAGGCGCTGTTTCGCTTTGGAGAGGTACTTCGCGTTCTTGAGGTAGCTTACGGTGCCGGGCCCTACAGGCGCGCCGTCAGCTCTGGGGCAACGGCGGCGGCATCACCCGGCTGCCCGAAGAGATGATGGGCGCTGGCCGTTTGGTGTCGGACATCTTGATGGTGGCATCGACGAGGACGCCCTTGGCGATGGTCAACGCCGGGGTTTCGATAGTCCCCTTGACCCGTGCCGGCGCGTGGACCTCCACGAGCTGCGCCGCGCGGATAACTCCGTCGAAGGAGCCGCTGATGACCACCGTACCGGCGTCGATTTCTGCTTGAACATCCGCAGTATCGCCGAGCACGAGGACATCGTCGGTTCGGACCATTCCGCGGAACGTGCCATCGATGCGCACTTGGCCAACGAAGGAGAGCTTTCCTTCGAACTCGCTCCCTTTGCCCAAGAGCGTGTGTAAATCCCCGGTTTTATTCGAAGAAGCTTTCTCTTCGCGGAGAGCTGGCCCTACCGCCCCAATCTTCTTGTCGCCCGCTAGCAATGACATAGTCCGCCCATCTTAGCCTCTCATGAGGTGGATAATACGGTCGAGGTCTTCATAGCTGAAAAAATCGACCTCAATGGTGCCCTTTCCACCTCCGGTTTCACGGAGCCGGACTCGGGTGCCGAAACGGCGCTGGAGGTCTTCGACGAGCCGCCGGGCTTCTGGCGAGATTTTGGCGGCGACTTTTCCCTTCTTGGCTTGCACCGGCCGCCGCCCGGCGCGCACCCGAAGTTCGGTTTCGCGCACCGAGAGTTTTTCGGCGACGACGGCCCGCGCGAGGGTGACCATCTCCGCTGGCTTGGCGAGTCCGAGGATGGCGCGCGCATGACCCATGTCGAGGGCGCCGGTGGCGACGAGGTTGCGCACTTCTCCCGGGAGCGCCAGGAGGCGCATCGCGTTGGCGACGGACGAGCGATCTTTCCCGACGCTCTCAGCGATTTTCTCCTGCGTCCAATGCCACTTCTCGTGCAGCTCTCGGTAGGCCTCGGCCTCTTCGAGCGGATTGAGGTCGTCGCGCTGCAGGTTCTCGATGAGCGCGTCGAGCTTCGCTTCCGTTTCGTTCGCTTCCCGGATGATGGCGGGAATCTCTGTCCAGCCGGCCAGCTTCGCGGCCCGCAGGCGCCGCTCTCCGGCGATGAGCCGGTATTCGCGGCCATCGCGGCGAACAGTGACCGGCTGAAGCAAGCCGCGGCTCGCGAGCGAGGCGGCGAGTTCACGAATGGTCGTATCGTCGAAGTGCCGCCGGGGGTTGTTGCGGTCCGGGTGCACCTGCTCAATCGGCAAATTGACGAGGCCGGTCGGCGTGCGCGGGGGCTCGCGGGCCTCTGCGAGCAATGCCCCAAGGCCTCGTCCAAGGGCAGGTTTACGGTTCGCTTCGGGAACGGAGACTTTCACGAAAGCACCCTTGCTCTAGAGCTCCGACGTCGATGACTTCGTCCCGCGTCGCCGTCCGCGACGCAAAAATTCCTTCGCGAGTCCGAGATAGGCGACGGAGCCGCGAGATTTGATGTCGTAGAGGAGCACCGGCTTGCCGAAGCTCGGGCACTCCGCGAGGCGCACGTTGCGCGGCACCACGCTCGTGAACACCAAGTCCGGGAATTCTCCCTTCACCTCTTGGGCAACTTGGTGGCTGATATTCGCGCGGGGGTCGAACATGGTGAGGACGATGCCCTCGACGCGCAAGTCCGGGTTCAGTCGCTTTTGGACGAGCGCGATGGTCGACATGAGCTGGGCCAAGCCCTCAAGCGCGTAGTATTCGCACTGCAGAGGGATGAGGACCGCGTCGGCGGCGCTGAGCGCATTCAAGGTGAGCAGGCCAAGCGACGGCGGACAGTCGATGAAGATGAACTCGTAGTTGTCTTTGATGTCTCGCAGCGCTTCCCGCAGGCGGTATTCGCGGCCCTCGGCGTTGACGAGCTCGACCTCCGCGCCGATGAGGTCCGGAGTGGCGGGGATGAGGTCCAAGAATCGAAGCTCGGTCTGCTGCACGAGCTCCGACATTCGGCGGCTGCCGATGAGTGCGTCGTAGACGCTCCCACTGAGTTTTGAGCGATCGACGCCAAGGCCCGACCCGGCGTTGCCCTGCGGATCCATGTCAATGAGAAGGGACTTGCGCTCCGCCGCTGCCAACGACGCGGCGAGGTTAACCGCCGTCGTGGTCTTACCTACGCCGCCCTTTTGATTGGAGATGCAAAAGACCCTAGCCATGGGGTACCCATACCACGCCGCGCCGACGCTACAGGGATTTCGAGAGTGTCACGCGCGATAGACCGCAAGCCCGCGAAGAGCGCCCGACGTGGGCAGCGCGTACCGACGCACATGGCTGTAGCGCAGACCGGCTCGCTCTCCCCAGTCGACAAGTGCGCGCTCCTCCGGAATGCGTCCTAGGAACGCCAACACTAGTCCCTCGGGGAGCACGTAGTGCTGCGCGAGCTGCAAGTATTCGGAGGGCTCGCGAAAGGCGCGCGACGAGACTGCGGAGGCGCGCGGCACGCCCTCGACGACTGGTGCACCGGTGAGCCGAGCGCGGACGACCGTCGCTCGTTCTGTAAGCCCCATTTGCAGCACTGCGTTTTTCATGAACGCGACCTTCTTCTCGACCGAATCGACGAGGGTCACCTTCAACGTCGGGAGCAGCGCCGCAAGCGGCAAACCGGGAAGGCCAGCGCCGGCGCCGAGGTCCACGAGCGTTGGAGAATCCTGAAGCTCCGCAGCGGCTTCCAGTGCGTCAACATAGTGCTTTTCGGCGAGTTCCTCAGGCGCGCAGGGGCCGATGAGGTTCATCCGAGCATTCCAGCGTAGGAGAAGAGTTCCCAGTATCCCGAGCGATTTTTGTCCCTCGGGGCCCGGAGGCGCGAATTCTGCGGGAGCGCGCTCCCGGAGGAGTTCCCCAAGGGATCTCTCCACAACCTCGTTTATCAGCACCTGGCTCTCAAACATTCGAAATTATTGATAATTTTGCGAATTTCCCCAACTTTGGAAGGTTTTCAACACGATATCAACATGGGGAAATGGGTGCGTCTCGTACACCTGGACCGATAAAGTTTCCCACAGGAATCCGAACTTCCCACAGGGATTTCAACAGCCATCGGCGCTCCTCAGAGGACTTTTCTTCAGTGCGAGCAGCACCACGAGAAGTGCTGGCGGCGTGAGTCCTTGGACTTTGCGCAGCTCCCCAAGGGAGGTCGGACGCAGGCGCGAGAGCTTCTCTTTCAGTTCGCTCGACAGTCCCTCGACGCCCCGAAAATCTAACGAGAGCGGGATGGGCAGCTCGTCGTGCGCATCGCTCGCGCGCTCAAAGGCGACGTCGGCGGCGCGCACGTAGCCTTCGTATTTCACTTCGACTTCCAGCTCTTGCGCGAGTTCCGGCGGCAGCGGAGGGTCGGCGAGCGCGAGATCTTGGTAGTGCACCGCGTGCTGCCGCAGGCGCGCCTCCAAGCCTCGCGCGCGCAGGCGCGAGCGCTCCTCGGCGATGAGCGCGGCCCGCGCTTCGGTGGCCTGAAGCTCTTCCGCCGTCACGAGCCCCACCCGGTGACCGTGCGCTCGCAGGCGAAATTCCGCGTTGCCTTCGCGAAGCCGCAGCCGATGTTCGGAGCGACTTGTGAGCATGCGAAATGGCTCATCCACCCCGCGGTGCACGAGCTCGTCGATGAGGACCGCCCCGTGCGCTTCGGCGCGGGTCAGGTGAAAAGGCGACTCCCCGCGCAGGCTGCGCACGGCATTGATGCCCGCCCACAGACCTTGGAAAGCGGCCTCTTCATACCCGGAGGTTCCATTGAGCTGACCCGCAAAGAAGAGCCCGGACACGGCCTTCGCTTCGAGCGTGGGCAAGAGCTGGGTTGGCGGGGCGTAGTCGTACTCCACCGCGTAACCGAACCGCGCGATCTCCACTTTTTCGAGGCCACGGATGCTGCGCAGAAATACCTCCTGCACGAAGGGCGGCATGCTGGTCGACAAACCGGCCGGATAGACGAGCGGCGAGGTCGCCCCTTCTGGTTGGAGAAACACCGTATGGCGCTCGCGCCCAGCAAAGCGCACCACCTTGTCCTCGATGGAAGGGCAATAGCGCGGCCCCCGACCAACAATGCGGCCGGAGAACAGCGGCGAGTGGGCGAGGTTGTCTTCCAAGAGTTTGTGGGTGCCGGGATTGGTGTGGGTGATGAAACAGTCGAGCGTCGGCCTTTGGGGAAACGGCGTGGGCGGCGTGCGCAAGGAGAACGGCCGCGGGGATGCCTCGCTCGGTTGGCGGACGCAGGCCCCCCAGTCAATGCTGTCGCGCAGGAGCCGCGCCGGGGTACCGGTCTTGAAGCGACGCAGCTCAAAGCCGAGCCTCCGCAGCGCCACTGAGAGCCCTTCTGCGGACTGCTCCCCTACCCGCCCGCCAGCGGCTTGTTCGGCGCCGGTGTGCATCACCGCCCGCAGGAAGGTCCCGGTCGTCAGAACGACGAGCTTCGCGAGCAGGGTGCGCCCGTCGGCCAAGACCACGCCCGACACCGCTGGCCGTTCGCCGTCAGTCGCCAGCAAGTCCACCACTTCGCCTTCGAGGATGCGTAGCCCCGGAGTCGCCTCCAGCGTCTCCCGCATGGTGGAGGCGTAGAGTTCCCGTTCGCAGAGCGCGCGGGTCGCCTGCACCGCCGAGCCCCGGGAGGAGTTGAGGGTGATGACGTGCACCGCGGTTCGGTCAGCGGCGCGGCCCATCTCCCCGCCGAGGGCGTCCAGCTCCCGGACCATGTGGCCCTTGGCGGTGCCGCCGATGGAGGGATTGCAGCTCATGGCGGCGATGCCCTCGCGCCGGAGGGTGACCCCGGCGGTCGCAAGCCCCAGGCGAGCGCAGGCGAGTGCCGCCTCCACCCCAGCGTGGCCGAGCCCGACGATGATCGCATCAAACCGTTCCATCGGGAGGCTTCTAGCCGGTTCAGCTCCGGCAGGTAAGCGGCTGTTCCACGTGGAACTGTTCGGAGGAGCGACCGACCGAGTTCACCATCCGCGTTTCATGTGGAACAGAGCCTCTCCCGATGCTCCCACCGGCGACCGTGGGCCATTGGGAACAGGAGGCCGGGTGTCCTCGCCCCGCCGGGCAGCCCTGGTTCGCGGGGACTCTTGATGGCCTTAGCCAACCGATCCTGAAGGTCGTGTTTCGCGGTGGATTGCGGGGGCGTGTTCCGGCCGCGCCCGGTCCCACCGGGCAGTCGAGTTTCCCGTGGGTGGGGAGCATCGGCCGGCCCAGCAGTTGCGTTCCACGTGGAACGGCGGTGGCGTGTTCCGGCGGCCTACGGCCCAGCTGGGAATTCTCGTTTCACGTGGAACAGAGCCTCTCCCGATGCTCCCACCGGCGACCGTGGGCCATTGGGAACAGGAGGCCGGGTGTCCTCGCCCCGCCTGGGCAGCCCTGGTTCGCGGGGACTCTTGATGGCTCATTCCGGCCGCCTCCAGCCCAACCGGGGAAACATGTTTCACGTGGAACGCCCGGAAGTCCGCTCGTGCCGAGCCCGGCGACCGTGTTCCACGTGGAACAGCCATCATTTCCCGATGCAGAAGCGGGAGAAGATGGCGTCGATGAGCTCCTGGGTCACGTTTTCGCCGGTGAGCTCGCCCAAGGCCGCAGCGGCGAAGCCGAGCTCCGCAGCCACGAGCTCGAGCGGGAGCGCCCCGCCCTGCGCACGGCTGCAAGCCTCGGCGGCCCGCCGCAGCGACGCGAGATGGCGTTCGTTGGTCACGAGGGCTGCTTCCGCTGCGCCGCCGAGGCGCTCCCGGAGCAGCTCCCGAAGCTGCGCCACACCCTGCCCCGTCTCGCCGGAGACCCCATTCGCCGGAGGCTCTGGCAGGAGGTCGCTCTTTCCAGCGACCTCTATGCGGCGCTCCTCCGGAAACTCGGCGCGCCAGGCGGCGAGGTCTGCGGGAGTGGCCTCCGGGGGAATGACCAGCACGCCGAGGGCGGCCCCGGCCAGAGCCTCCCGGGTGCGCCGCATGCCTTTCGCTTCGACAGCCTCTCCGCCCTCACGCAACCCCGCGGTGTCCACCAGCACCACCGGCAATGTGCCCAAGGTGATGGGGGCTTCGAGCGAGTCCCGGGTGGTGCCGGGGGTGGCATCGACGATGGCGCGTTCGGCGCCGACGAGGGCATTGAACAAGGTCGACTTTCCGGCGTTCGGCGGCCCGTACAACACCACCCGGGCTCCGCGCCGCAAGAGCACCCCCCGCTCCGCATCGGCGAGGAGCGCCGTCAGGGCCTGGGCAGCGTCGGCGAGCAATCGGGTGAACGCTTCGTTTTCCTCGCCCGCCTCTTCTGGGAACTCCAAGAGCCCTTCCGCATGCGCCCGCGCGTCCAGCACCCGACCCCGCACCTGGGCGAGACGCTGGGTGAGTTCCCCGGCGAGCTGCGCCGCCGCCGCGTGGACCTGGGCTGCGTTCTCGGCACCGATGAGATCGGCGACGGCCTCCGCTCCCAGCAAGTCGACCTTCCCGTTCATGAGCGCCCGGCGGGTGAACTCACCGGGCTCAGCTAAACGGACGCCCTCCTCCCGCAGCACCTCGGCGAGGAGGAGCTGCAGCGCTACCATGGAGCCGTGGCTGTGCAACTCGACGACGGTCTCCCCGGTGAATGAGCGCGGCGCCGGGAAGACGAGTACCAATCCATCGTCGACGAGGCGCCCCTCGGCTTGAAAATGCGCCCTGGTGGCCACCCGCGGCGACGCCGTCGCCACGGCGTCTGCGCAGACCCGCGCCGCTGCCGCGAGCGCCCGCGGCCCCGACAGGCGGAGAATGCCAACACCGCCGGTCCCAGGAGGAGTAGCGATAGCGGCGATTGTACCGTGCATGGGTCCTCGCATAGCATCGACCGCTGCGTCGTGGCCGCTGCTAGCCGACCTTGTCGAGCAGCACCGGGGTGAATCCGGCGGCATCGCAGGAGGCGAGCACGTATTTGGTGGGCCCGCGCATGCCGGTGAATCCCAACGGTATGGAATCACCATGCAGATGTCCGTAAGCGCAGAACAGCGGCTCCCACGCCTCGATGGCACGTGAAAACACGCTCGGGCGGCCCTCCACGTACAAGGCCGGATAGTGGGTGATGGCCACCCGTCGCTGCCCAGGTTTTTCGCGTGTACGCGCGTCGGCGATGGACGCCTCCAGGCGCCGCAACTCTCGGGCAATGCTCTCTTGGTTCAACTCCTTCGAATGAGGAGCATACGGCGTCTCCTCGGTATCGGTGAGTCGCCCGCCGGCGATAATCCAAGGGCCGACGGAGACCGCGCTCCCCTGCACCGCGCCGACGAAGCTCGGGTAGCTCTCCAACAGGCTCGCGAGCTTCGGCCCGCTGCCCGGCCACCAGTGGTCGTGGTTTCCCTTGAGGAGCACTTTTTGCCCGGGGCGAGCGTTGAGCCAAGAGAGGTCCGGCGCAGCCGCATCAAGGCGCGAGGCCCAGCTCAGGTCGCCGACCAGCAACACCACGTCATCCGGTGCAACTTGTGCGTCCCAAGCTCTGCGGAGCGGCTCCGGGTGCCCATGCCAGCCGAAGCGATCCATGGTCTTCCCGCCGACGAAAGATAAGTGGGTGTCTCCAAGCGCGTACAGTCGCATGCCTGTCTCTTCGCCCATTTTCCGGGTATCGCGCAATCGCCCCGAACGACTTGTCCACCCGGCGTGGTATGTGAAGGGAATTTCCTGGAGGACTGCGTGGAGCAAGTCGAAGGCAATCTCAACATCATCAACTCTCTTGGTCTCCATGCTCGCGCGGCGGCGCAACTGGTCAAAATTGCGAACCGCTACCCGTGCGAAGTTTTCTTGGAGAGCGAGGGACAAACGGTCAACGGCAAATCCATCATGGGAGTGCTCATGCTGGCGGCTGCACAAGGGACGGTCGTGAAGCTCATCTGCAAAGGGGAAAAGGCCGCCGATTGCCTGCGCGACGTCCAAGCGCTGGTCAATAATCGCTTCGGTGAAGCGAGCTAACGGATGGACTTCCTCGGTAACCCTCGCTCCTTGAGCATTCTACAATTGCTCACGAGCGCATACCTCGCGTTTTTGTTTCTCCAGTCGGGGTTCGACAAAGTTGTCAACTTCGCGAGCAACCGGCAGTACTTTCAGCAGTACTTCGCCGTCACGCCCGTTCGGCGCATCACCCCACTCCTGCTCCTGTGCATCACCGCACTGGAAGTCGCAGTTGGGTTTCTCTGCGCTATCGGCACCGTGCTCACGTACGTGTACCGCTACCCGCTCCTCTCCGAGCGTGGCTCCATCTTGGCGGCGATCACCATCGGCATCTTGTTCGTCGGGCAACGCCTCGCCAAAGACTACGCCGCCTCGGCAGCGATGACGCCCTACTTCTTGCTCGCCCTCGCGAGCATTGTGCTGCACGGCCTTGGCCTTCAAGGTCTCACCGCTCCGTACGAAGTACATTCAATATACCAACAGAACACGGTCGCGCCCTCGGCACATACCGGGCCCGTTCGCTTCGTCGCGGTCGGCGATACCGGAAAAGGCACGCCCACCCAGCGGACCGTGGGCGAAGCCATCGGGCGGCAATGCGCAGCAGCAGGCTGCGACTTCGTGCTGCTCCTCGGAGACAACTTCTACCCCATCGGTGTCACCTCAACGTCCGACCCGCAGTGGCAGAGCGCCTTCGTCGAGCCTTACGCTTCGGTGTCCGCACCCTTCTATGCCGTGCTCGGAAACCACGACTACGGCCCAGCGAGCAGCGACGGACGCCGCGCCGCCGTGCAAATTGCCTACAGCCACGTCAACCCAAAGTGGCGCATGCCCGCGAGCCACTACCGCTTTCGCTACGGCGACGTGGAGTTCTTCGCCGCCGACACCAACAGTTCCTTCTTCGAGCGCGACCAAGACATTCGCCGCAATTTCCGCGCCTGGTTCGCCGCTTCCACCGCCCCCTGGAAAATCGCTTTCGGCCACCACAACTACGCCTCGAATGGACCCCACGGCGTCGCCGGTGCCTACGACGGCGTGCCCACGCTCACGCCCATCGCGAATGGCCGTGGAGTGAAGGCGTTCCTCGACGACGAGGTCTGCGGAAAGGCCGACGTGTATCTCGCCGGCCATGACCACATCCTCGAATGGCTCTCGGAGGGCTGCGGCAATACCCCGCACCGCACCGAGCTCCTTATCTCCGGCGGCGGCGCGAGCCCTACCCGCGTCCGAGACCCACCGCGGATTCCGATACATTGGCACGCGGCGGTCCCGGGATTCCTCTACGTGGTCATCGACAAGGACACGTTCACCGGCACCTATTTTGACCAGCACGGCGCGGTCCTCTTCACGAGGAGCTTCCGCCGCACCTGAGAGCGACATGTCGACCTTGAACGCCGCAACACTCGGACGCCTCGGGAGCTTGAAGCTCCGTGCGCGCGCGCTCATGGAGGGCGTCCTCTCCGGACTCCACCAGTCGCCGCACCACGGTCAGAGCGTCGAGTTCGCCGAGCACAAGGAGTACTCGCCCGGCGATGACCTGCGGCACCTCGACTGGAAGGCCTTCGGCAAGTTTGATCGAAATTACATCAAACGCTTCGATCACGAGACGAGCTTGCGCGCGAACTTGGTGGTCGACGCCTCGGGCTCCATGCGCTTCTCCAGCGTCGCGATGAGTAAACTCGAAGTCGCAAAAACCCTCGCCGCTACCCTCGCCTATATCCTCACCCGGCAGCGAGACGCCGTGGGGCTCACCCTCCTCTCCGAAGGCACCTCGCGAGAATTTCCCCCACGCTCCACCGGCAACCACCTCTCGCTGCTCATCAGCGAGCTTGAGCGCGTGGAAGGGGCCGAAGGTCAGAAACTCACCTCAGTAGCGCACGAGCTCGCCGAGAAATTGCATCGCCGCAGCCTCGTCTGCGTCTTCTCGGATCTCTTCGACGAAGATGAAGGCGCCCTCGCGCGCCTCGTTGCCCTGCGCGCTCGGCGACACGACCTCGTTGTTTTCCATATCCTCGACCCGGCGGAACTCACCTTCCCCTGGGACGACCCGACGCTCTTTCTTTCGCTGGAAGACGCGCGGCGCATGGAAGTGAACGCGCGCGAGCTGCGCGAGTCCTACTTGGAGGAGCTGAACGCCTTTCTTGCGACGACGAAGGAGACCTGCGCGCGCGCCAATTGCCAGTATGAGTTGGTCCGCACCGATGAACCCCTCGACGCGGTGCTCCTGCGCTTCATCACCTCGCGGAGTTCTCGGCGATGAGCTTCGCACACCCTTGGATGCTCCTTGGCCTCGCTGCGGGACTCGTACCTCTCGCGGTCCATCTGTTCGACCGTCGGCGGCCGCGGGCGGTGGAGTTCGGAGCCATGCAACTGCTCCTGCGCAGCCAAAAGCGCATGGCGTCGCGCCTACGGCTACGGCGGATTCTCCTCTACGTACTCCGGACGCTGATTTTCGTGGCGCTGCCGATTGCGCTCGCTCAACCACAGCGCGAAAGTGCATCGGTCGTCGCTGCCCCGCGCCGCCTCGCTGCTACGGCCATCGCGGTCGACACGTCGCTGCTCCTTCGCTGGGGCTCGCCAAAACCGATCTTCGAAGAAGCGCGCAGCGCCGCACAGGCAGCGCTCGCTTCCTTGGCACCCGAAGAACAAGCGACGCTCATCTCCTGCGGCAACAGCAGCGTGCCGATTGTCCCGCTCACTCTCGATCGCGAACGGCTCACTTCGGGCATCACCGAGCTTCGGGCTGGCTACGAGGCCGCGGATCTGAACCGCTGCTTGGAGACAGCTCTGCGCTCCCTCGACGGAGCTACCCTCGAAACCCGCCGCATCATCCTCGTAAGCCCCCTCGCTTTCGGCACTCTCTCGTTCGAGCAGCCACCGCCGAAAGAGAAGGGCGTTCGTCCGGAAATCCTCCTGCGACAAGTCGCCGCCTCCACATCCCTCGACAATCGAGCGATTATCGAAGCTCGCGCTGAGCCAACCCCAGAGCTCGGCCCCAATACCTGGCGCTTCAACTTCACTGTGAAGAACTTCTCCCCGAACGCGGCGAAAGACCTCGAAATCGCCCTCTTGGTTGACGACACAGTCGTCGCCAAGGGCTTTGTCGACCTCGGCGCACAAGAGACGGTGTCGAAGTCACTCACCTACAAATTTCTTCGCTCGGGCAGTTTCCAGGTCCGGGGAACGTTGCCTCGCGATGCGCTGCGCGAAGACGATTCCCGCACCCTCCTCGTGAACATCCCCCACGACGCGACCAGCCTCATCATCAACGGCTCCCCAAGTTCGCAGCGTTACAGCGACGAGGCCTATTTTCTTGAAGCGGCGCTCTCCGCTCCCGGAAGCCCCGTGAAGACAACCGTGCGCGGTGCGACGAGTGTCCCTTTCAGTGACCTCGGCTCGTTCGGCGCTGTATTTCTCGTGGGCGTCGAGTCGATAACGAAAGAGCAGGCCCAAGCGCTCTCGTCGTTTGTGAATACCGGCGGCGGCCTCTTCGTGAGCATGGGTGAGCTCGTTCGCCCAGAAGAATGGAACGCTTCCGGACTCCTTCGGAACAAGCTCCGGTTGGTGAAGACCGCCCCCGGGCAGGGCGCGCTCCTTCGCTCGTACCAGGCAAACCACCCTATCTTCGCGCCGTTTTCCGGCCGGGGCAGGGAAGGGCTGCTCGCCGCGCGCTTCCGCCGCTACATGCTCTTTGAGAGTGACGCTACTGCCTCCACGAGCGAAACCCTCGCCACGCTCGACGACGGCGCACCGCTGATGCTCGCTTCCCGCCAAGGACGCGGGCGGGTGCTTCTCTACGCTTCGTCTGCCGGTCAATCTTGGACCGACTTTCCGCTGCGCACTGCTTACCTCCCGGTGATGCAACGCACGGCAGCGTGGCTCATCAATGCGCTTGATGTGCGACCGCCAGTCTACGCTGTTGTCGGCAACCGAAGCACGATTACTCCGGTCCGAGAGGTACCAGCAGTCCTCACGACTCCCTCCGGAGAGTCCTTGCCTGTCGACGCTACGAACGAATCATTCTCCACGCCCGTTCTTCCCGAACCTGGCCGCTATACCGTCGCCGATGCGAATGGAAGTCCACTTCCGGAACTCTCTTTCGTCGCAAACCTCGACCCGAAAGCGAGCGAATCAAGCCGGATATCGGTGAGCGACCTCGCGCGCTGGCTGGAATCGGAAGAAGTCTTCACCGCGAGTACACAAAGTGGTGAATCAGAGAGCGCCCCGGTATGGACCTGGCTCTTCAGCTTGGTCGCGGTCGCCTATTTTTTTGAGGGTGTGATCGTTCGTCGGTAGATTTTCCAAGAAACTTCCAGCAATTGTGCGCCGTCATGTAGGTGCTGAGCTGGCATGAATATTCCCGCTCGTTCCTCACAAGAAATGCAGAACTCTTGGGGAAAGTGCCTATTGGGTTGTTGAGAAATCGTTCTCAAAACCGAAAACCAAAGGTCCCTGTTGCAATTGTTTTGAAACTGTTAATTGTTGAATTGAAATTTGAACCTAAGGTGCTGAAATCATGGCTCTTATCATCAATCCGCAAGATCCACAGGCTCTACTACCCCTACTTCATATAATACTTAATTAATATAGAAGGCTGTAGTCTATATACCGACGACCTTGGAATGAATATTCGGACTTTAAAGCTAAGATATCAGTTAAATATCTTTGGATTCTTTCGACCATAGCGTTAAAGGATCTCCTCTGTGATCTCTGAAAAGTCTGGACTAAGCTGTATCCTTCAGCCTCCAATCTGAGGGCTAGACGTATTTCGAGCGGTTAGCCATAATGAGAGCATAGAACGTGGCGACAATTTCCAAAGTTAAAGTATAATTTCAATATTCTAAAATGTTGAGAGCCACACATTGGCGCTACCTTTTATTGGTCGTCGCGCTCGCTGGATGTCCGGCGAGCGACAAGCTCGTCCCGACTACCGGCGGGCTCATGTTTCGCTTGCCGGGAAGTTCACCTTCCATTGATCAAGTTTGGCTCTACATTCAGGAAGACAACACCAATGCTTCTCTCACTCGTGAGGGAGAAGTCGAAATTCTCAACTTTGGAACCCGAGCGATTCAGCTGACTTGGGGAGAGCTCCAAAAACCGCTCCGCGCGACATTGCCGAAGTCGATTCCTCCGGGTTCTACGAGGCTCACCTTCTCCATCGATCCGGGCAGTGAGCGGACGGTCGAAGACCGAGTGACTGTCACCGGACCAAACGGCCTCACTGCAGAGCTCCACGTGAGTGGTAGCTCTGCGTACCTCACCAAATGTGTCCCGCCGAACGACTGCGTCGAAGCGAAGTACGACGAAAGAAATACCTGCGTCTATACGAAGCGCGCGGACGGAGCCACCTGCAATACCCAGACGCTCTGTTCCACTGGAGGGAAGTGCTCGGATGGGCAATGTGTCGGGACAGCGCTCAGTTGCGACGATGGCAACAAGTGCACGCTCAAGGCCTGCCAACCACTTGTAGGCTGTGAAATTTTGCCCGCTCCGCCTTGCCCGGGAGATGGGAAATGTAAAATGGGGGTCTGCGACCCGAAGAACGGTTGTTCGCTCGAGCCAGTTGTCGATGGAACTCGCTGCGGCCCAGCGGATAGCTGTAGCGAAGTAGACGTCTGCATAGCTGGTAAGTGCGTAAAGCGAGCGCTCCCAGATGGGTACGCCTGTGCGGAAGAGTCCCCCTGCCGAACAGCGGGGAAATGCACTGGTGGGACCTGCAGCTTCGCAGACAGCACCATCACAACGCTGAAGCCAACGTGGAGCTATGATTCCTTAACTGAAGCTCCGCCGGGAACCCCCTCGGTAACCCCCCCCGAAACCAACAACCGGAAAGTGGGGCACCACGACTTCGTCTTGGAACAATCCGGGGAAGCAAGCCTTCTCAGTTGGTTTTCCGCTCGGCCAATCCTCCGAGCGAACACCACACCCATCCATCTGTTTGGCAACGTGCGACGCTGCATCATCTGGAATGCTCGATTGGTGTGCGCCGACTACCAGCCGCCAGACGGCACGGTGACTTCCATCGACCTTTCGACTGGGCGAATTCATTGGAACTACGACATTTACGACCAGCCGAACTTCCCGGCTCAGACCGCCGTCAGTCTCTACCTCGCGCGCATCGTCGTACAAGCTCCGGATCGCCTCGCGGCCATCTTTGAGGGTTACCCGAAAGGTCCCGATGGAAAGACGAAGGGGGCCGACGCGAGAGGCTCGACCCAGTGTCGCCTCTATTATTTGGCGGTGATAGATGCGACCGGGAAGCCCATCTCTCTGTCGCGCATCGACGATCCGATGCTCGACGAATGCAACCATCCCCATCCTTACGGTGTGTCCACCGACGTCGTCGGAAATCTGTACATCACCTTCTCGCCGACCTTGAGTCTCTTCGCGCCGCTCCTGCCGAGCCCGAAGATGCTGACTATCAGCTACACCCGCGACGGAGTGTTGCGCTGGAAGAACTTCAATTCGTCGCTGCGCGGCGGCGAACTCGCTATCGCGAGAAGCCTTCTTTACCTTGAGAACTCCCGCGAAATCCTCGATGCCCGCAGCGGTGAGGTCGTCAGCAGCTTACCGCGGCCGGTTGGCCGGGCGGTCATCGCCAATAACCTCGTCATTCCAGCACCGGAGGATACGGGGACCGATCTTCGCGGTTACCAAGCCGGAACCAATAAGGAGCGTTGGACCAACACCTTGCCGAGCGACGAGATGTACTGGGGAGAGCAGATTCGCCTCGCAACTTGGCAAACCTCGCTTGGCCCGCGCACAGTTGCGCTCGCCTTCACGACTTCAAAATCAGCGGCAATGAGCACGCAAATGGATCCGAACCCCAAGCGGTCGGTGACACTGCATGCGATCGACGTCGAAAATGGATTCACGGCGTTCCGATGCCCCATCACTTTGAAGACGAACCGCACTGAGGTGCAGCTCTTTGAAATCTCCGATGAGGGCATGATGGTGATGAACGGTGCCATCACCACCGATGGTAATAACAACTTTGAACCCGGCTGCCTCAAGTGCGACCCGCCGCTCGCTAGCTCGTTTGCCGCGTTCAGTTTCTACAAGTTAAAGGGCATCACGCCTTCGAAGGAGCGCTGGATTGGAACCTTCGGTGGCGCCGGGCACGACGGAAACGAGAAGCCGGGCTCGGCGGTCATGAAGAGCAGTGACCAGCCTTAGCGATCGCTGCTCGTCGATGGCTGCAGGACTTCGCCAGCGCGCGCGAGGTCGTCAACACCGAGGAAGCGCTGGACGATGCGCTGAAACTCCGGCTCTTCAACACCGAGGAGCTTCGTGGCGGCTTCGTGGGCGCGGTTGGCTTCTCTGGTGTGCGAGAGTTCCTTGGCGGCTGCGTAGAGCCCGATCTGCACCTCTGGGTCGAAGGGGTTGACAGCCAGCGCATCGCGGTAGGCACGGAAGGCGCCGTCCCAGGAGCGGGCGCGCAAGCGGACCCGACCGAGGTGGGTATTGGTCATCGCCGAACCTGGATGCGCGGCGAGGGTTTCGCTCAACACCCGCTCGGTGTCGGCGTAACGCTTCAGTTCGAGCAACGTGAGCGCATACTTGTTGCCGATAGACTCGTAGCGGCCCTGCGACAACGACCAAGCGCGTCCGAAGGAATCAGCGGCCGCGGTGAATCTCCGACGAATGCGGAAGAGTTCTCCCAAGTGCGCCGCGCGGCGGGCTTCTTTTGGGGAAACCTCAGCGAAGTCCTGAAAAGTAACTTCATCCTTAGCCGGTGCAGATTTTTTGGGGTCGGAGATTTGTTTGCGCTCGTTCGTGGAAATCGGGATGGCATCCTTGGGGAAGGGCAGGGTGCGCAGCGAGGCCATCCAGGCCTGCTCGAATTCCGGAAAGCGCATTTTCGTGACCCGCTGAATGGCATCGCGCTCATCAACTCCCCGCCCGGCTTCGGAGAGGAGTGTCGAGAGCCCGTTGGGGCCGCCGAGCTCGTGGATGAGCTTCACGGCATAGAAGACCTCGGAAAAGGCCACGGCCGCATCTTCCGCAGTCGGCAAGAGTGCCATCGACGGGTGCATCCTCGCGAAGGGGATGAGGTGCCCATCGCGTACCCGCTCACCGAGCAAGGTCAGGGAGGACGGGCTCATGGCAAGCCCCGGCGCACCGCGCCAGCTCGTCTCCAAGTACTTGGCGAGGCCCTCGTGCAGCCAGATCGGGATGGTGTTGCGACTCTTCTGGGAGATGACGAGGTGGGTGTACTCGTGCGCGATGGTGTCCATCCAGTCGTAGCCGGTGAGGACCGCGCGCGGAGTGAGCACCATCAGCTTGTTGAACTTGCAGATGGCGACAGTGCCGGTGTTGCGAATGGCGTCGATGCGCAGCGTCGAGAGCACCGAGAGGTCTCGCGCCGAGTCGACGAATTCGAGGCGAATTTTCCCCGGGGGAGCCCAACCAAGGAGTCGCTCCAGCGCCGCTCGTTGTCCTTCCAGCACATCGAGAGCCCAGGGTACGAGGAGCTCCGCGCCGTCGGGGTAGCTGATGGACACATTCTTGCTCTCCGCCACATGGTGCCCCGAGAGAACTTTTCGGGTGTCGCCCACGAACTGCGCCCAGGCGGCGCTTTCGCCGGAGGACTCGGCGGCAGCAAAAAACTTCTCCGCAGCATCGTACCGACCTTCTTCGAAGGCGATGCGCCCGGCGAGATGGGAGGAGGTCTTCGCCGGAATACCGCGGGCTGCCGAGAGCGCATTCTGGGCGCCAGTGATGTCCCAGGCTTCGAGGTGTTGTTCGACGACCTGTGCTTCGTCGGAGTGCGGGCCGTTAGCGGCGAGCGCGAAGAGTGCGAACAGCGCGAGGGGGCTCAACGGACGAGCTCCTCGTAGTAGCGCTTGTTCTGTTCCCGATAGCTCTCTGGTGCTCCTTGCTTCATCAGTTCGAGCATCTCCTGGCGAAGCTCTTTGGGGGCCCGGTTGGTGCCCTCGTCGGGAATTTCCACGCGCTCATGGGCGAAGCCATTGCGCTGATCGGACAACGGCATGGGCATACCGCCGGAGCCTGTCGCACTCTTCTCAACCGACTTCTGGAGTCCACGGAGGAGCTTCAATGCGCTCTGCTGCTGTCCAAAGCCTTGCGGGGCGTCGCCTTGGTCCAATTCCTTGGCGGCGCGGTTGAGCTTCTCTGCCGCACTTCGGACCTGCTCTTGATTCTCATCGCCAAAGACGGGCGCTTTTTCCTCAAAGGCCGAGAACTTTCCTATGAGCTTCTCAGCGTCTTGAGCGAGCGCCTGCTGCTTTTGCGCAAGCTGCCGGAGGGTCCCTCGTGCTTCGGGGGTGAGCTGCTGGCCCGCTCCGGGTAACAACTCGTGCATGCGCATTGCCAAGTCGAGAGCACGCTCGGCACCTTGGCGAAGTTCCGAGGTCGGCGAGCGGGAAGGGGAGTTCCCCTGTCGCGGAAGCTCTTGCAACTCTGCCGAATCGGCGAGGGACCGCGCGGCCTCTGCGAGTCGCTCCGAAGCTTCTCGGGCCATGCCAAAGTCCTCGCTCTCGACCGCCTGTTTGGTGTTGTCGAGAGCCCGCAGGGCCTCGCGCTTACTCGCCTCGACGAACGGACTCGAGGCGGTTGAGCGGTCCCAGAGTTTCGAGAGCTCGTCTAGGGTGCGTTTCGCGTCGCGGAACAAGCCCGGAGCCTTTTCTGCGAGGGCTCGTCGCTCGGCAGCTTTGGCACGGTCGGAGAACCCACGGGTCTGCTCGGCGAGGGCACTTTCTTTTTCGACCAAGTTTTCGAGCGACTGGCGGATCGCTTGAAACTCCTGGGCGAGAGCCGGGTCGAGCATTTGCCCCGCAGACTTGCCGGCCTGGCGAATCCCATTGAGGAGCGCCTCGAGTTGCAGACCAAGGGATTGCAGCTCTTTCATGGCCTCCGCAGACTTCCCTTCTTTGATAAGGTCTTTCATCGCTTGGAGTGCCTGGCCGATATTCTTTTCGCTCAAGAGTTCGCGCAAGGCCTCGGGGTTGATGAAGCCGTCGCGCATGCCTTGGCTGAGTTCCGCAAGTCCGCGCCGCAGTGCACCCAAGCGCGACTCCAGCTTCGCGATTTGCTCCAGCGCCGCTTGTTGAACGGCCGGATCCTTTGCTTTGGCGAACTTTTCGATGAGCTGCTGTAGCTGTCGGCGCTGTGAGCGCAGCTCTTTGCCCATGGAGGTCAAAGCGTCAAGGCGTTGCCGGTGGAGGAGCGACTCCAAGTAGAGCACGTCGTTTTCACGGCGCTCGATGTCGGCGGCGATGAGCGGCGCGAAGAAGGCCCCGGGGTTCGCAAGGCCGACCGCAGCACGGCGTTGCGCGGCGAGACGAGATGTATCGGCCTTGAGTTTTTGGGAGAAATTCCGAAGGGCGGTCGCGAGTACCGGCGATGCTCCGCGGTCTGCGCGGAGGAGCGGCACCACTTGCGCGAAGTCTTCAGCGAGGATGGCTGCGCGAGAGTCGATGGCCGAGCCGGCACCTACCGCCGCGACGGTCGCCCCTAGGGTCCGGTCATTGCTCTCCAAGCGGTCGGCGAGGAGTTCCACCAATTTTTCCCACAGGGCCGCTCCGCGCGCCAACGCTGCGCGGACGTGCTCTTCGGCGCTGTAGAGCTTCAAGGTGAAGCTGCTGGAGGTGCCGGACTTGGGGCCGCTGATGGCGTCGTTGTCAATGGCGATGATTCTCGCGCGGATGGTTTGTCCGGGTTCAAGTTTAAGGGGAGTGAGATCCCACAGGTAATCCCCACGCCGGGAGCGGGTGGAGTCACGCCCAAGCGAGATGCGCTCCGCTGGTTGTCCGTCGATCTCGTAAGCTAGCTCCAGCGCCGAAAGGCCGTAGTCGTCGTCGGCCTCGTACTTGAGCAGCACCTGATGGGTGGTCGGCTTGAGTTCGACTTCCCCGACTGGGCTGATGAGTCGAACCTGCGGCGGCGCGTCTGCCTGGGCCTGGATGGTCATGTCGGGGCCCTCGGCGATGAGCCGGTCCCAAATCCCCAAAAACGAAATGTGGTAGCGGCCACTCTGGGTGACGGTGAATTGCCCGGAGAGGGTTCGGCCCTCGACGGTGAGCGGGAGATGTCGCCCGTCGCTGAACACGAGCAGCGCCTTCGAAACCGACCGGTCGGCGCGGGCCACCAGCGAAACGACAGTGCCGGTCGGCGCGGTCACATCCCCGGTCGAGGCGGACACGGTGCGCGGTTCCAGGCCCGTATGCGGCGGATAGGTGAACGTGAGCTCGAAGTCTCCCGTGAGCGGAGTGCGGGCGTGGGCCTCCTTCGCGGCCGGCTTCAGCGCGCCTTTCAGGCCGGGGCCGATGCGCGAAGCGAAAATTGCGCAGCCGAGGAGCAGCAGGAGCAGTGCGAGGCCAGCGCGGAGTGGCGGACGCCGGTCGACGAGGGCCTCCGCGCGGAAGCGCGCGACCCGGGTGTCGACCTCGTGGAGGAAGGCTCGGGCGAGGGCCGGCGAGAAACTTTCGCGGGGCAGGGCGCGGGAGAGTTCAACGGCCGAGCGGAGCTCGCTGACGATCCGCGGCTGTTTGATGCCGATGAGTTTGACCGCGGAGTCTGGCGTGCGACGCCGCTGCGCGGCGGCAAACACCGCGAGCCCAAACGCGCCGATGACCGCGAAGGCGAGGGTGAATTGGGCGAGGTGCGGGGAGCGGGCGCCGAGCAGGCCGCCACCGAGTACCCCGGCGATGAGCACCGCGACGGCGAGGAGGGCTAAGGTGATCAGCCGAAGCTGCCGCTCCCGGTCGAGGACTCTATCGACGAGGCTTCGGCACACCTCCCCGGCGGGGGCGGGCGCGGACTCCTCAAGCGCGGGTTCGGACATCCTCCCATTGTACGAGGACTCCTCAACAATTTCATCTCACCTAGGAAAGCTGTGCTGTATGGTCGAGCCATGCGCGCAGTACGACTCACGCACAATCGCCCGGACTGCCTCATCATCGATGTGGCCCGAGACTGGTTCTATGCGGTCGTCTCGCTCTTTGGGGTCGGGTTTTCCTGTTGGGTTATTGCCTCTCTCGACCCGGCGACGCGGCTCGGAAAGTTTGCACTCGTAGCGGCATTGGGGTCGCTCATCACGGGGCTCATCGTACTGCGTCGTTCGTTTGCCACCCGCCGCTGGGTGGTGGTGAAGACTGATCAAGGACTCCTGCTCAATGGTGACCCCGTCGAGTTCGCTCGGCCGGAGCTCCACGTGCGGACGCACTTCTTCGGGCTCCTGGCTCCGTCCTTCGAGCTGTCCCTCTGGGTCATGACGCTCATTGGGCCGGAGGAATTGCCCCTCGGCAACTTTCGGTCGCTCTTCGACGCCTCGGAAGTCTCAGGCGAGCTGGAAGAAAATCTCCTCGCCGGGGGCGATATCCCCCATCGGGTGCGCTGAGAGCGCGGAGGGCATTGAACTCGCGGGGCAAGTGCGTCTAAGACTGCTCGAACTATGTCGATTTCTGCTCCGCTGTTGACGCTCGGTCTTGCCCAGATTCTCGGCGCTACCCCGTCCGCCGTCGATGTGTCGGCGATGGACACCACGGTGGTCCCCGGCAACGACTTTTACGGTTATGCGAATGGTCGCTGGTTGCGCGAAAGCGTCATCCCCACGGACCGCCCCAGCATAGGGGTGTTCAACGAAGTCCACGAGCGCACCCAGGCGCACGTGCAAGCGTTGATTCAAGAGGCCGCCTCGACTCCGGGGCCGGGCGCCAAGCGCATCGGCGACTACTACAGCGCCTTCATGAATGAGGCGGAGATAGAAGCGCGAGGGACAAAGCCTCTCGAAATGACCCTCCAGCGCTACGAACGAATCCGCAACCGCAGAGAGCTGGCATTTGAATTGGGCCGCACGCTTCTCGCCGACGTCGACCCGCTCAATGCCACCAACTTCCATACCGGCAACCTGCTGGGGCTCTTCGTGGCGCAGGGCCTCGACGCGCCAGAGACGAATGTGCCGTACTTGCTGCAAGGAGGGCTGAACCTCCCGGACCGAGAGTACTACTTCTCGTCGGATGTCCGGCAGACCCAGGCCCGCGAGAAATACGTCGAGTACCTGACGACGCTCTTCACACTCATCGGCGACAAGGAGCCGGTGGCCAAGGCGAAGAAGGTGATGGACCTCGAACTCGCCATCGCCAAAGTGTCGGCGTCGCGCCTTGCGAGCCAGGACATCCACAAGGTCGTCTCCTGGAAGACCTCGGAGCTTTCCAAGAAGGCTCCGGGGCTCGATTGGGGAGCGTTCCTCGCCGGGGCGCATCTGCAGAATCAGCCGGTCTTCTACATCTGGCAGCCCGCGGCCATCACCGGCATCGCCGCCCTCGTCGAGAGTGAGCCGCTGGAAGCGTGGCGTGCTTGGTTGCAAGCGCACTACATCGATCAGCGCGCCCCAGTGCTCCCGAAAGGTTTCGCCGAGGCCAGCTTCAACTTTTACGGTCGAGTCCTCGCGGGCGTCGAGAAGCAAACTGAACGCTGGAGACTCGGCGTCAATGCGACCAACGCGGCTCTCGGTGAAGAAGTAGGCCGCTTGTACGTCGCGAAGCATTTCTCGCCGGAAGCGAAGGCGAAAGTGCAAGAGATGGTGAGAGCGATTATCCAAGCCTTCGATAAACGCATCGATGCGGTGCCGTGGATGTCTGCGGCGACCAAGCAGCAGGCAAAGGCGAAGCTCCACACCTTGCGGGTTGGCGTCGGCTACCCGGACAAGTGGGTCGACTACCAGAGCCTCAAAGTGGATCCGAAGGATGTCCTTGGAAATCTGGAGCGCGCCCGCGAGTTCGCCTACCGCAAGGCGCTGGCGCGACTGCGCAGCAAGGTGGACAGGGACGAGTGGTGGATGTTTCCGCAGACCATCAATGCGTTGAATCTCCCGTTGCAGAATGCCATGAACTTCCCGGCGGGAATCCTCCAGCCGCCGTTCTTCAGCGTCGACGGCGATCCGGCAGCGAACTTCGGCTCCATCGGCGCTGTGATCGGCCATGAGATCTCCCACTCCTTCGACGACACCGGCGCTGAATTCGACGCGACCGGGAAGCTCTCCAACTGGTGGACCCCCAAAGACGCAGAGAGCTTCAAGGCCGCAGGAGAGCTGCTCGTGAAGCAGTACGACAGCTACGAAGCGCTCCCCGGGTTGTCGGTGAATGGGAAGCTCACCTTGGGCGAGAACATCGCCGACCTGGCTGGCCTCGCGGCTGCCTACGACGGCTACCGAAGCAACGGACCTGCTCGGAAAGTGGACGACAAGCTGACCGATGACCAAGTGTTCTTCATCGCGTTCGCGCAGTCCTGGCGTTCCAAGGCCCGCGACAATATCATCCACCAGCGGGTCATCGTCGACAGCCACGCCCCACCGCGCTTCCGCACGTTGACGGTGCGAAACCTCGATCCTTGGTACCGAGCCTTCGACGTGAAGCTGGAGCAAACGCTCGCGCTTCCTGCCGAAAAACGCGTTCGCATCTGGTGATGCTGATTCCGATTATCGCGGGCCTCACCGCCGGTGGGATGGCGGGTCTCTTCGGAGTTGGGGGGAATGCTATCCTCATTCCCTTCCTGGTGTTCGGCATGAAGATGACCCAGCATGCGGCCCAAGGGCTGTCGCTCGCAATAACGCTGCCACCGCTCGGGCTTCCGGCGTTTCTCAACTACCGATCGCACGGCATCCGGCCCGCAGGGGCGCTCATCCTGCGCACTGTCATCGGCTTTGTCCTTGCGGTGCCGTTGGGCAGCCTCGTGGCGAACGAGCTGCCAGTGAAGACGCTGCGGATAATCTTCTCGGGGCTCCTCTTCTACAATGCGGTGCGCATCGGGCTTCGGAGTTTCCGGAAGAACGGAGCGGCAGCGGCCGACACAACTCCGCCGGTGCCGCCGACGAGCATGCTGTACGTGTTCGCGGGTGCGGCCTCCGGCTTCGCTGCCGGGCTCCTCGGGGTGGGCGGCGCCCTCGTGCTCATCCCCCTCTTGCGCAAGCTTCGGCTCAACCAACAGGAAGCCCAAGCGGCGAGCCTCGCCACCCTCATCGCCCCGGTGGCGCTCCCGGGGGTGCTCGTCTACTGGGGCGCCCAGCCGGCGGTGCCTTGGGCGCTCGTCATCCCTATCGCCATCGCGTTCACCCTCGGCGGGGTTCTCGGCGCTCGGGTGGCGCGGAAGCTGTCGCTCACCTCGCTCGAACGGGCCTTCGCTGTCTTCGTCGCTTGCATTGGCACTGCAACGCTCATCTCGGCACTTCGCACTTAGGCTTTGCTGGCGGTGGGCGTATACCGTGAGCCATGACCTTCGCTTATACCGACCTCCTCCCACTCCACCACAGCGACACTCCTTTTCGGCTCCTCACCAAGGATCATGTCGGAACGATTGAGGTTGCCGGGAAGAGCTTTCTGACTGTCGAACCAGCGGCGCTGACGCTGCTCGCGAAACAAGCCTTTCACGACATCAACTACCTCCTTCGCCCGGCGCACTTGGAGCAATTGCGGACCATCCTCTACGACCCAGAGGCCTCGCGGAACGACAAGTTCGTGGCCTTGGACCTCTTGAAGAACGCGGCCATCGCCGCCGGTGGAGTGCTGCCGATGTGCCAAGACACCGGCACCGCCATCATCAAAGGCAAGAAAGGCCAGTACGTGCTCACCAAGGGCGCCGATGCGGAGGCGCTCTCTCGCGGGGTGTACGACATCTACGAGTCCGACAATTTGCGCTACAGCCAGCTCGCGCCGGTTTCGGTATGGGAAGAGGTCAACACCGGCAACAACCTACCCGCGGAGATCAAAATCTCCGCCGTCGACGGGGATGCCTACGACTTCTTGTTCATCGCCAAAGGTGGTGGCTCGGCGAACAAGAGCTATCTCTTCCAAGAGACCAAGGCCATCCTCGGCAAAGAGAAGTTCATGAACTTCTTGAAGGAGAAGCTGCAGAGCCTCGGCACCGCTGCATGCCCGCCGTACCATCTGGCGGTCGTCATCGGCGGCACCTCGGCGGAGTTCACGCTGGAGACAGCGAAGCTCGCGAGCACCCACTACCTCGATGACCTGCCCAAGGCCGGTTCGCGCCTCGGCCACGGCTTCCGAGACCTCGAACTCGAAGCGAGCATCCACGAGATGACCCGCAGCATCGGCATCGGCGCACAGTTCGGCGGCAAGTACTTCTGCCACGACGTGCGCGTGGTTCGCTTGCCGCGCCACGGCGCGAGCTGCCCGGTCGCGGTGGCCGTTTCCTGCAGCGCCGACCGACAAGCGCTGGGGCGCATCACCCGCGAGGGCGTGTTCCTCGAAGCGCTGGAGACCGATCCGGCGCGCTTCCTTCCCGAGGTGCGGGAGAGCCAACTCCGCGACGAGGTCGTGGAAGTGGATCTGGGTCGACCGATGGCGGAAATTCGCGCCCAACTGAGCGCCCACCCAGTGCGCACCCGTCTGTCGCTCACCGGCACTATGGTGGTTGCGCGCGATATCGCCCACGCGAAATTGAAAGAGCGCCTGGAAAAAGAAGGCGAGCTACCCAAGTACTTCCGCGATCATCCGGTGTATTACGCGGGCCCGGCGAAGACTCCCACGGGCATGGCGTCTGGCTCCTTCGGGCCGACCACCGCCGGGCGCATGGACACCTATGTCGATACGTTCCAGGCCGCTGGTGGAAGCATGGTGATGATCGCCAAGGGCAACCGCAGCGCGCAGGTCACCGCGGCTTGCAAGAAGCATGGGGGCTTCTACCTCGGCTCCATCGGTGGTCCGGCAGCGCGCCTCGCCCAAGACTGCATCAAGCACGTCGAACTCCTTGAATACAAAGAGCTTGGGATGGAAGCGGTCTGGAAAATTGAAGTCCAGAATTTCCCGGCCTTTATCGTCGTCGACGACAAGGGCAACGATTTCTTCGCGACCCTCATGCCGCCGGGCAAAGTGGAAGCATAGGCACCGTCGGGAGAAACTACGCTACAGCATTGTCTTCGTGTATAGTCCGGGATTCGCCGGACTCGCAGCCCAGCGCCTCGGCGCGAAAGCTGTGATGATTCTGCGCAACGACCACCATGATGAACCTCGTAAGCCTTGTGTTGGCAGCAACGATAGCGACCGATGAGCAACAGCTCGCGGAAATTCTCGCACGCGCACGGCAGGCCTCTCCAGAAGTGCGGATTGCACTGCGCGATGTCGCAGAAGCCGAAGCCTTCCGCATCGGCCAGGGAGTCGTGCTGCCAGTAAACCCACGGCTCGCTGCGCAAGCGCGCGGCCTCGCGGTGCCGCAGGCAGGGGTGAGCGGCAGCGCCCTCGACCCGCGCATCGGCTACGACGTGAGCCTCGATTTCCTTTTTGATATCAGCGGTGCTCCGCGGAGCCGTGTGGCCGAGGCAGAGGAGCGGATTGAAATTGCAAGACTCTCGCTCGCCCTCACGCGAAGCCGGGCCGCCGCTCGGGCCTGGATTGCGTGGATAGATTTGGAGCTCGCCGAGCGCCAGCGGGTCGTCACCGAGGAGATGGTGCAGCTCTACGGCCGGGTCACCGAGGCGGTCCGCCAGCGACAGCAGTTTGGGGTCGCGGCCGGGCCCGACGTCGCCACCGCGAACCTGGAGCTCGCCTTCGTCCGTACCCAACTCGAAGACGCGTATTTGGCTCGGGCCAACGCAGAGTATGAATACCGCTCGGTGCTCGACTTGGGCCCGAACGACGCCTTGCCCACCATTCACGTCCCCCTCCGGCCGCCGCCGCTACCGCCGGCGCAAGAGCTGCTGGAACGCGCCTACGCCCGTCGGCCGGAGCTAGCGTTGATCGAGCGTCGCCTGCGCCTCCTCGGGGTTACCCAGACACGCCTCGGTCGAGAGGTCGTTCCGCGCCTCGGCGTGGTCGTCGGGTACGATCAGACGCCAGCCTCATCGAGCTACGCCTACGGCGGCCTGTCGATAGACCTGCCGATCGCTCAGCGCAACCAAGGGCCGAAAGCTGTGAACCGCGCCCAAGTGCTCACCGAAACCGAACGCTTGGAGCTCGTGAAGCGCAGCGTCGCCCGCGAAGTCCTCGCCGGGCGGGCGCGCTACGAGACCTTGCTCGCCCGGGTAGCGCTCCTCGAAGACGAAGCACTCCCGGCGGCGGAAGAATCGCGTCGGCTCGTCGAAGAAGGATGGCGCGCCGGCCGCATCGACATGTTTCGGTTGAATCTAGCTTCTCGTGAACTCGTCCGCGTTCGCGGCGAGCGCCTGCAATCCCTGCGCAACGCGTGGAATGAATACATCGCGCTGCTGCGCCTCTCAGGAGGTTTGAACGAATGACAGCGACACCCCCCATACGGACGATGCCGCGAGTAAACCGCCGCACCGCTACCATCATCGGCGCACTGGTGGTGGTCGGCATCGGCGCGACGCTCATCTACCGCAACAGGCACGCGAAGCCGGTGGCCACTACCGAGCGAAGCACGCCGTGGCTCGAAGAGGGCTTCATTCACTATCCCCAGCAGTTTGAAGAGCGCGAGAAAATCACGGTCGTCGAGGCGAAGCCGGGCCTCGTCGCGCCCAAAATCGATGCGACCGGCACCATCGAGAACGATGCTCGGCTCATCAGCGCCATCGGGGCTCGCATCACTGGCCGTCTGCGCTCGGTGCGAAAAGTCGTGGGCGACACCGTGGAGCCCGGGGAGATTGTCGCGGAGCTGGAAAGCGCTGAACTCGGCCGCGCCCAAGCAGACGTGCTGAAAGCCCGCGCGCGAGAGAAAGTCGCGCGGGTGGATGCGCAGCGAGAGCGCTCGCTTGCCGACGCGAAGGTGAGCCCCGAGCGCGACGCGCAGTTCGCGCAAGCGAACCTCGAAGCGCTCTCCGCCGAGCGCGTTGCCGCCGAACGCACGGTGCAGGCGCTGGGTGGTGTCCCGAGCATGGACTACGCAGAGGTCGGCGTCTTGCGGCTGAAGAGTCCGCTCAAAGGGCGCATCATCGCCGCGAAAGCACAGGCTGGACAGACGGTCGAACCCCGCGACACGCTCTTCACCATCGCCGACATGTCCCGTATGTGGGGAGAGCTCAATGTGTTCGAGCGCGACCTCGGCGCGGTCCGCATCGGCGACGCGGTGGACATGCGGTTCCCCGCCATCCCTGGCGAAACGCTGAAGGGCAAAGTCGCGCACATCGGCGAAGTCCTCAATGAGCGCACTCGCGCCGCCACGGTGCGCGTCGAAATCGAAAACAACGGCTCCCTGCGCCTTGGGCTCTCGGTCATCGCGACTATCCACGGCACCGGGCGGCAGCAGGAACTACTCAAAATTCCGCGTTCATCAGTGGTGCACGTCGACGGCAAGCCAACGGTGTTCGTGCTCATGGAGGAGCGGGTGGTCGATCCGCGCAGCGTGACGCTCGGCCCCGAAGATGCAACCTCCGTGAGCGTGATGAGGGGCCTGGAAGCCGGCGAGAAAGTCGTGAACCACGGCGTGCTGGCGCTCAAGGCCGAGGTCTACCGCTAATTATGCTTGAACGGCTCGTCGTCTGGAGTGTCACCCACCGCGGGTCCGCTGTCGGCGGACTCGTCATGCTGCTCCTCGTGGGTTTCGTCGCCGCCCGTACTTTGCCCATCGACGCGATGCCCGACGTCAGCAACGTGCAGGTGAACGTCGTCGTCGACGCGCCGGGCTTATCGCCAACCGACGTCGAGCGCATGGTGACGGCTCCGCTCGAGCTTGCGCTCAACGGCTTGCCGCAACTTCGGGAATTGCGCTCCGTATCTCGTCCGGGACTCGCGTCGGTGACGGTGGTGTTTCACGACGGCATGGACGTGTGGTTCGCTCGGCAGCTCGTGGGCGAGCGCCTGCGCGAAGCGGCGGGCGACTTCCCGAGCTTCCTGCCGCCGCCGCAGCTCGCGCCGGTGTCCACCGGCCTCGGCGAAATCTACATTTTCGTGCTGCGCAGCCTCACCGACGACCACTCCCAGCTCCAACTGCGAAGCCTCATGGACTGGGAGGTCATCCCCCGGCTGCGGAGCGTCCCCGGTGTCATCGAAGTGAACGCGATGGGCGGCGAGCTGAAGCAGTACCAAATTCGCACGAGCCCCATGCGGTTGCAGTCGGTCGGGCTTTCGCTGCGGGAGCTGACGAGCGCACTCGACTCCGCATCGAGCTCCGTCGGCGGTGGTTACCTGGAGCGCAACGGCGAGACGGTCCTCATCCGTGGCGACGGAAGGCTGCGCAATGAAGAGGATATCGGCACCATCATCGCCCGCGGCGCCGATGACCACCGCATCCTGGTGAAGCAGGTAGCGAATGTCGGAGTCGGTGCAGCGCTGCGCTACGGGGTGAATACCCGCGACGGCGTCGGCGAGGTGGTCTCCGGAACGGTGCTCATGCTCCTCGGCTCGAACAGCCGCGAAGTGACATTGGCGGTGAAAGCCAAGGTCGCGGAGATTCAGAAAATCCTCCCCCCGGGCGTGGTCATCGACCCAGTCTACGACCGCAGCATGTTCATCGGCCGCACCCTCAAGACGGTGATGACGAACCTCGTCGAAGGCGCGCTGGTGGTGCTCGTGGTGCTGGCGCTCTTCCTCGGGACTATCCGCGGCGCTCTCGCCACGGTCCTCGGCATCCCGGCAGCGATGTCCTTCGCGCTCGTCGCCATGCACATCTTCAATGTCACCGGCGACTTGATGTCGCTCGGCGCTATCGACTTCGGCTTCCTGGTAGACGGCCCCATCGTCGCCCTCGAAGCGGTGCTCGCGGGCATCGTCGGTAAAAAGTACGCCCATCGCGGCGACCGCTTGGCCGCCCTCGGCGCGAAGATGGCCTCGGTGGCGAAGCCGGTCGCAAGCTCGGTGGCCATCATCATGCTCGTCTACCTGCCGCTCCTCTCCCTCCAGGGCGTCGAAGGGAAGATGTTCCGCCCCATGGCGATAGTGATGGCGAGCGCGCTCTTCGGTGGGCTTGTGTTCTCGGTGCTCTTCTACCCGGGGCTCCTCGCGGCGGTGTTGGGCGAGCCCAAGTCGGAAGGGCCAAAGTGGCTGGAGACCTTCCGTGAGCGCTACCAGCGGGTGTTGCCCGCCTACATCGCGCTGCGCATTCCGCTCGTGGTCGGGTTGTCGCTCGCGGTCGTCGCCTCGCTGTGGGCGCTCGGCTCTCGCGGCGCCGACTTCGTACCGCGCATCGACGAAGGCGACATGGTGCTCACGATTCGCCGGGTGCCGTCCATCGGACTTGCGGAGGCGCTGAAGCTCGACCTGCAAGTGCAGAAGGTGCTCGCGAAGTTCCCGGAAGTGGTCACCACCATGGGCTCTACCGGCCGCGCGGAGTTGGCGCTGAATCCGGTGGGGGTCGACAGCTCCGACGTGCTCATTCGCTTGAAGCCGCGCAAGGAGTGGGTCACCGGCAAAAACCTCGACGACCTATCGGTGGCGATGAAGACCGCCGTGGAACGAGATGTGTCCGGCACGTTTGTGTCGGTGTCGCAGCCGATTGAAGACAAGACGAACGAGCTCATTTCCGGAAGTCGCTCCGATGTCGCCATCCAATTGTTCGGGCCCGACCTCGAAACGCTCACCGAGAAGTCGCGAGAGATTGGCGCGACGGTGCGCACGATTTCCGGGACTGGAGACATCCGCGTCGAGCGCCTCTTGGGATTGCCTGGCATCACCTTTACGCCCGACCGGGAGCGCCTTGCGCGCTACGGCGTCGCTCTCGAAGATGCCATGCGCACCCTCGAAGCGGCGCGGGTCGGCACCAAGGTCGGCACCATCTACGAAGGCGCGCGGCGCTACGACGTGCGGCTCTTCGCGCCGCCCCCGGTGCTCTCCAAAGAGGGCTTGAGTGAATTGACGGTCGGTACGTCTCAAGGTGCGCAAGTGCGCCTCGCGGAACTCGGAACCTTTACCGAGGCCGACGGTCCGGCGACGGTGCGCCGCGAGAATTTCCAGCGAACGGTGCGCGTGGAAGTGAATCTGCGCGGCCGCGACCTCGCTTCTTGGGTGGCCGAAGCGAAGAAGACCGTGGCGGAGAAGGTGTCGCTCCCCTCGGGCTACAGCATTTCCTGGGGCGGACAGTTCACGAACTTGGCTCGGGCGCAGGCGCGCCTCGCGCTGGTGGTGCCGCTCGCGATGGCCATCATCTTCGGCATGCTGGCGCTCACCTTCGGTTCGCTGCGGGTGGCCTCGGCGGTCTTCACCTTGGTGCCGCTGGCGCTCATCGGCGGCGCGCTGGGCTTACTCGCCCGGGGGATGAACTTCAGTCTCCCCGCGGCGGTGGGTTTCATTGCCCTCGCTGGTGTGGCGGTGCTCAACGGAGTGGTGATGACCACCGAGGTCTTACGGCTCCTGAACGACGGCGAAGACATCGAGCACGCGATTCTGCACGGCGCTGCGCACAGCTCCCGGGCGGTGCTCACGACGGCGGCGGTGGCTGCGCTCGGCTTCTTCCCGATGATGGTGAACACCGGCGCCGGCAGCGAGGTGCAGCAACCGCTCGCGACCGTCGTGGTGTGCGGCATCATCGCCGCGACCGGGATGATGTTGGTGGTCTTCCCGGGCATCCTTCGGATGATCCTCACCGCCGAAGAGAATGCGCTTGAGGAGGAAGAGGGTCCGCGCCCCACGCGCTCCTCCGCGCAGTGGAAAGGGTAAAACTGGGCGCTGCGTAAGGGCCACGAAGCCAGAGTCACTGCGCCAGGGCTGCGGTTTCCTTGGGGAGCGAGCGCTTCTTCCACAGGAAGTAAATCGCCGGGTACACCAAGAGCTCCATGGCGAAGCTGGTGCTGAGCCCTCCGACCATCGGAGCGGCGATGCGCTTCATCAGGTCGGCGCCGATGCCGGTGGACCACATGATCGGCAGGAGCCCGAGCATCGCCGACACCACGGTCATCGTCTTGGGGCGCACCCGCTTCACCGCGCCGTGGATGATGGCCTCCTCCAAGTCTCGCGTATTCTTGAGCTGCCCCCGAGCCTTCGCCTCGTCGTAGGAGAGGTCGAGGAATAACAGCATGAAGACCCCTGTCTCCGCGTCGAGTCCCATGAGGGCGATGAGGCCCACCCAGACGGCGATGGAGATGTTGTAGTCGAGGAGCCAGAGCAGCCAGATGGCGCCCACGGCGGAGAACGGCACCGCGAGCAGTACCACCATGGTCTTGAAGGTCGACTTGGTGTTGAGGCGCAGGAGTCCGAAGATGAGGAGCAGCGTCAAGGGGATGATGACTTTGAGGCGCTCCTTCACCCGCAGCATGTTCTCGTAGGCGCCGCTCCACACGAGCGAGTAGCCGACCGGGAGTTTCACCGAGGCGGCGACCGCGTGCTTCGCCTTGTCCACATACGTTCCGATGTCGGTCTTCGAAGTGTCGAAGTCCGCGTACACGTAGCCGGTGAGGAGGCCATTTTCGTCGCGGATCATCGACGGGCCCTTGGTGAGGGTCACGTCGGCGATTTCCTCCATCGGCACGTAGCCCTGTCCATTCATGAGCGGCAGCAGCACCCGGCGGAGCGACGTGAGGTCTTCGCGGTAGTCCCGGGCGTAGCGCACGCTGATGCCGTAGCGCTCGCGGCCCTCGACGGTGACGCTCTGGGTGTCGCCGCCGATGGCGGTCATCACCAGCATGTTGGCGTCGTCGACGCTGAACCCGTAGCGGGCGAGCTGTTCGCGCTTCAACACGAAGTCGAGGAAGTAGCCACCGGCGACGCGCTCCGCGTAAGCGCTGCGGGTCTCCGGAAGTTTGGCGAGTGCCGACTCCACGTCGCGGGCGATGTGCTCGATGGTGTTGAGGTCCGCGCCCATCACCTTGATGCCGACGGGGGTGCGAATACCCGTCGAGAGCATGTCGAGGCGGCCCTTGATCGGCATGGTCCAGGCATTGGAGATACCTGGGAACTGGAGCGCACGGTTCATCTCCTCTTCCAGCTCCTCTTGGGTGATGCGGTCGCGCCAGAAGGGGCGCAGCACGCTCTTCAAGAACGACGGTGCCCAGGAGGAGTACCAGCGCGGGGACTCGCGCCATTCGCTCTCCGGCTTCAAGATGATGGTGGTCTCCATCATGGTGAGCGGCGCCGGGTCGGTGGAGGTGTTCGCGCGACCGGCTTTGCCGAAGACCCGCTCGACTTCCGGGAAGGTCATGAGGATTTTGTCTTGGACCTGAAGCACTTGCTGGGCTTCGGAGACGGACATGCCCGGTTCGACCGCCGAGGGCATGTAGAGGATGGTTCCCTCGCGCAGCGCGGGCATGAACTCGGAGCCCAAGTGCATGTACATGGGGAGCGTCCCGGCGACGATCAGCGCCGCAGCGGCGATGGTCGCCTTCGGGTGGCGCAGCACGAAGCGGCAGGGCCGCTCGTAGAGCCAGTGCAGGAGGCGGCTCACCGGGTGCCGTTCTTCGGAGCGGTACCGACCGACGAAGAGCGCCGAAGCGAGCCACGAGATAGGGCGCGGTCGGAAGCGGAACGGTTCGATGCGCGCGAACAACATCCGCAGTGCCGGGTCGAGGGTAATCGCGAGCACCGCCGCAATCGCCATGGCGAGGTTCTTCGAGTACGCAAGCGGCCGGAAGAGGCGCCCTTCTTGGTCGATGAGGGTGAACACCGGCAGGAACGCGACCGCGATGACGAGGAGCGAGAAGAACACTCCCGGGCCGACTTCGAGGAGCGCTTCGAGGCGCACCTTGTAGAAGTCGCCGCGTTTGCCGTCGGCGACCCAGTGGTAGATTTTGTTGTAGGCGTTCTCCACTTCCACAATCGCGCCGTCGACCAGCACACCGATGGAGATGGCGATGCCGGCCAAGGACATGAGGTTGGCGTTTAAGCCCATGAGCTTCATGGGGATGAACGCGAGCGCTACCGACACCGGAATCGTGATGATGGGCACTATCGACGAGGGGATGTGCCAGAGGAAGATGAGGATGATGATTGAGACGATGATGATCTCTTCGATCAGTTTGTCGGTGACGGTCTCGATGGCCTGGCTGATGAGCACCGAGCGATCGTAGGTGGTGACCACTTCCACGCCTTCGGGGAGTGACGGCGCGAGTTCCGCGAGCTTGTGCTTCACCCGAGCGATGACATCGAGCGCGTTCTCGCCCTGTCGCATCACGACGATGCCGCCGACCACGTCGCCTTTGCCGTCGAGGTCTGCGACGCCCCGGCGAAGCTCGGGGCCGAGGGCCACCTTCGCCACATCCTTCACCAGCACTGGCGTCCCGCCGCTCGACAAGAGCGGCAGGTTTTCGATGTCGGCGATGTTCTTCACGTAGCCGCGCCCGCGCACCATGTACTCGCGCCCGGACAGCTCGACGAGGCGACCGCCGACGTCGTTGTTGCCTTTGCGGACCGCCTCGGTGACGGCGGAGAGCGGCAGCTTGTAGGCGGCGAGCGCGTTGGGGTTCACGGTCACCTGATACTGGCGGACTTGTCCGCCGACGGTGGCGACCTCCGAAACCCCCGGGACGCTCTGGAGAGCGTAGCGCAGGAACCAGTCCTGGTAGCTGCGCAGTTGGTCGGTGGAGTTTTTGCCCGAGTGGTCGACGAGCGCGTACTGGAAGACCCAGCCGACACTGGAGGCGTCGGGGCCGAGTTCGGTCTTCACGCCGGCCGGGAGCTGCGAAGAAATCTTCGAGAGGTATTCGAGGACGCGGGTGCGCGCCCAGTACATATCCGTGCCGTCTTCGAAGATGACGTAGATGTAGCTGTAGCCGAAGTCCGAGAGGCCTCGGATGGCCTTTACCTTCGGCGCCCCGAGGAGGGCGGTCGCGATGGGGTAGGTGACCTGGTCTTCGAGGATGTCCGGGCTGCGGTCCCAGCGCGAGTAGATGATGACTTGGGTGTCGGAGAGATCCGGCAGCGCGTCGAGGGGGATGGTCTTCATCGCCCAGCGAGCGCCGAAGAGGCCGATGACCACGAGCGCGATGACGAGGAAGCGGTTCTCCGCCGAGAAGGTGATGATGCGTTTAATCATCGCCCGTGTCCTTGGTGGGGGGTCGTCCCGGCATCGGTGCCGGTTGCCGGGAGCACCCGGGCCGACGACGGAGTCCCGGCGTCGCGGGCGAGGGCAGAGAGCGAGCTGCGCAGGCGAGATTCGGAGTCCACGAGGAAGTTCGCTCGAATGACCACCTGCTCGCCTTCGGCAATGCCCGAGAGCACCTCGACTTCGATGCCGTTCGACTGACCGACTTCGATGACCCGCGGCTCGAACTTCCCGTTGCCGAGCGCCACGAACACGACCTTCTGCTCGCCGGAGTCGATGACCGCATCTGCCGGGACGAGGAGCCCGTCGCGGGGGGCGATGGCGAGGTTCACTTCACCGAACATCTCCGGCCGGAGCGCGCCGCGAGGGTTTGGGAAGCTGAGGCGCACTTTCACGGTGCGGGTTTGGGGGTCGAGGAACGGGTCGATGAAGAGCACCTTCCCGTGGAAGGTTTCGTTGGGGAACGCCCGGAGCTTCAAGGTGGCCGGAGTGCCATCCTTCACGAGCCGGATTTCATTCTCGTACACGTCGGCGAGCACCCACACCGTCGAGAGGTCGACGATTTCGTAGGGCATCGCGCCGGGGTCGAGCTTCATCCCTTGGACCACGTCCTTCTTCGAGACCACCCCGGCGATGGGAGAATAGATGGTGACAGTCTTGGAGGGCTCGCGGGTTTCTTCGAGGCGCTTCAACTCCACCTCGGCGATGTCCCACAGTGCAAGGCGACGGCGCGCGGAGGCGACGAGGTCTTTGCCGCTGTCGCCGCTCGCCGATTGGGACGCGAGCGAGTCGCGGGTGCGCAGCGCCAGCAAGTACTCATTTTGGGCGGCGAGCAACTCCGGGCTGTAGATGGTGAAGAGCGGTTCGCCACGGCTCACCTGCTTGCCGACGAAGTCCACGAACACCCGCTCCACGAAGCCGCCGTTCTTCACGTTGATGTGGCGAACCCGCGTTTCATCAATCGCCACCCGGCCAGAGCTGCGCACTTGGCCGCTGATGCGCCCGCGGACGACTTCGGCAGTGCGCAGGCCGATGAGCTGCTGGCGCTCCGGGTCGATGGTGATGCTCGACAGCTCGGAAGCGCTTTCACCCTCGTGCGTTTCCTCCTGCTCGTCCATCTGCACGAGCTTCATCCCGCAGATGGGGCAATCCCCCGGGTGGTCTCGGATGATGTTGGGGTGCATCGGGCACTGGTAGCGAATCGGTGCCGGGGCTTTCGCCGGTGGTGGCGCGTCGGCCTTGGCGGTCGTCGCCGGGGGCGGGCGCAGAAAGTACGCCATCGCCGCGGCCGTGGCGGCCACACTCACGAGAATAGCGACCACGAGGACCGCAGTTCCAAACTTTCGGGGTGATGCGTGCATGGTTTCTCCGTTTCGGTGCGGCTGCTCTTCGCTCACATGCCGCTCGACATGTTCGAGCTTCCTTCGGGTGGCGACGCTCCGCCCATGCTGGGCTCTACCGACACTCCCGGTGCTGCGCTTGCGGCGGTGCTCACTTCGATGCTCGCGGCGACGAGGTCGTGCGCGACCGCGAGGCTCTCCAAGTAACCATCTTCATCGCGGAGCACACCGGCCATCGCGTCGAGCACCGCAGCGAAGGGCGCTTTCCCTGCTTGGTATTGGATGAGGGTGCTGTCGGCGGTGGCTCGCGACTCGGCGAGGAGTCCATCGCGGTATTCGAGCAGAATCTCCCGCAGCGACTTGAGGGCCGCGTAGCGTTGGCGGGCCCGCAACTGCACGAGGCGCTTTGTGGCTTCGATGTTCGAGCGCGCCTCTTGGGTGCGCGCGAGGCCCGAGGCGACGGCGCGCGACTGCTTGCTCCCGGCGAAGATAGGGATGGTGCCGCCGATGGACACTTGCCACATCGTCGACAAACCTCCGCCGCGCGGCATGACCCCGAGGTTGAGGGTCAAGTCGGGGATGTAGCTTCGGCGGGCGAGGTCCGTCGTCCGCTCGGCGGCTTGCACCGCGATGCGGCTTGCGGCGAGCTCGGGGCTGCGCGCGAGCGCGTCTTCCACGGCGGCGTTCTCGTCGTAGAGGGCCGGGATGTCGATTTTGTCGAACTGCGCGTCGGTGGCGATGGGCGTTTCAATCGGTTCGCCGCGCAGCCGGTTCAGGCCCTGCACCCGGGAGCTTTCGGTGGCTTCGAGCGCCGAGCGCCGCTGTTTCAAGCGCCGCACTTCGAGTCGCGAGCGCAGGATGTCGGCCTGGGTGCCGCCCCCGGCTTCGTAGGTGCTCCGCGCTACGTCGACCGCTTGGGTCCACAGGGAAATGAGGCGGTCGACGAGCACCCGGCGCGCGCGGGTGAGGAGCAAGTCGATGTAGAGCTTTCGCACCTCGGCTTCGGTGGTGAGGCGCAGTCGCGTGAAGAGCGGTTCGCCCTGGGCGGCGGCGAGGCCAGCGATGTCTCCCCGCACCTTTGTCGCCCCGGAAATCGGGAACGTCTGGGAGAGCATGATGGAGTAGTAGCTCATCTCCATTTTGCCGACGTCCCAACTCGTGAAGCTGCCATTCTGTATCCCGAACTGCAGCATCGGGTCGGACCAGGAGCTCTCCTGGTGCATGCGCTCGCGGAGCGCGGAGATGTTCGAGCGCATCGCCGCGTGCTCGGGGCGAGTGGCGAGGCTGTCGGCGATGAGCCGTTCGAGCAAGGGATCGCTGTAGGGCTGGTAGGGACCAACCGCGAAGGCGCTCCCGCTCACGAGCAGGGCGAGGAGGGCGCCACAGCGCACGAGCACTGAGGCGTCACGGACGGCAGCGGGTCGGGCGGGCATACACCCAGGTGGTATGCAATGACCGGTCCAAGTCGAGCCCTAGAAAAACACATGTGAATTCAGAGTTTTAGTTGAATGCAGGCCGCTCCGGCGGGGCCTTTCCTCGCGCATCCAGGCCAACAGGGATACAGTGTAACTCTGAAAGTTTCTATTGGCGGAGGCTCGATGGGTGGAGAAACGACGAGTGGTAGCGCGAAACCGGCGCGTCGTTCAGCGACCGGGCGGCGGCTCTTCATCGCCTTCGGCTCGCTCATCGCCCTCTACATCATCGCCGCGAGCTTCGTCCTTCACGGGTTCACCCAAATTCACAAGGAGCTCGCCTACGCGGAGCAGCGGGTCAAAGGGCTCGAACTGAGCCTCGAGTTCGGCAATGCGCTCCGCGACCAGTACGCGCATGTGGCCCACACCATCATCATCGGCGACGACAGCCACGCGGGCCTCTACCGCGATGCGAGCGCTACCTCCCGCGCACTCGCGGCGCAGCTCCAGAGCTTCGCGCTGGAACCCGACGAGCGGGAGTGGGTGACGAGCATCACCAAAGCGCTCTTCGACCTCGACGACTCCTACAATGCGCGGATACTTCCGGGCGTCCTCGCGTCGGCGACGAAAGAAGTGCAGGCCGAACACGCCGAGGTCCTCGGCACCGTCGGCGCGGCGCAGGAACGGGTGGCGCTGCTCGCGGCCCGTTTGTCGGAGGCCACCCGAAAGCTCGCGGAACTCGTGCAAGTCGTCCAGCACCGCACGGTGGTCTTCACGCTGCTGTTCCTCATTCTGGCGCCGCTCCTCGCGATTGCTGCCGGGCTGCTCATCGGTCGCTCGGTCGCGCGCCCCTTGGCGCTCCTCGAAGCTGGCGCACAGCGCATGGGCGACGGCGACCTGCGCACCCGCATTCCGCTCTCGACGCCCGATGAGTTCGGCGCCCTCGCCCAGCAGTTGAATGCGATGGCGGCCTCGGTCGAAGAGCACCAGCGGCAGCGGCTCGTCGATGAAAAGCTCGCGAGCATCGGCCGCCTCGCCGCCGGAGTGGCCCACGAGTTGAACAACCCCTTGGCGGTGATCCGCGGCTACGTGCGCCTTCTCGAAAAGCGCGGCGACCCGGCGCTCACCGAAGAGCTCTCGGTGATTCAGGCCGAGGCGCTGCGCTGCCAAGAAATTGTCGAGGGCCTGCTCGACCTGTCGCGGCCGCCGGTGGTCGCGGCGCAGCCGGTGGACTTGCGAGCGCTCGCCGACGATGTCGTGGTGCGCCTCGTCGACTCCAACGGCGCGAGCGCCGGAGCGCTCTCGGTGAGCGGCGAGGGCGCTGCGCTCGGCGATGCGACGAAGCTGCGCCAAGTGCTCGTGAACCTCTTGAAGAATGGCCTTGAGGCCTCGCCGCCGAACGGACAGGTGACGGTGCAGGTGTCGGAGGCGGGCGGCAATGTGGAGGTCGCCGTCGCCGACGCGGGGCCAGGATTCGGAAGCGAAGTGCGCGACCGCGTCTTCGAGCCGTTCTTCACTACCAAGCCGCAGGGCACTGGGCTTGGCCTTGCGGTGTCGCGCGCCATCGCCCGAGCGCACGGCGGAGAGCTGCTCCTCGCTCCGGTGGAGCTCGGCGCGCGGGTCGTCTTGCGCTTGCCGCGCTGGACTGGAGGCGCAGCATGAGCCGAGCGCGCGTGCTCCTGGTCGACGACAAGGAGAACATGCTCAAGTTGCTCACCAAGGTGCTCGAAGGAGACTGCGAGCTCACCACTGCGAGCGACGGTGCCCGAGCGCTCTTACTCATCGAATCCGAAGAATTCGATTTGGTGGTGACCGACCTAAAAATGCCGGGAGCCGACGGCCTCGCGGTACTGCGAAAGGTCAAAGAGCGTCACCCGGACACCGAAGTGATTTTGCTCACTGCCTACGCCACGGTGTCCGACGCGGTGTCCGCCATGAAGCTCGGTGCCTACGACTACTTGCAGAAGCCCTTCGAGCCCGACGCGGTGGCGCTCATCTGCGCGCGGGCGCTGGAGCGCAAGCGCCTGCGCGCGCAAGCGGCGAACCTCCGCGATGAGCTGACCGCCCGGCATTCGTTTTCGAGCCTCATCGGCAAGAGCCACGAGATGCAGGAGGTCTACCGGCTGCTCGCCCGAGCGGCGAACCTCGATATCACCGTGCTGCTCCAAGGCGAGACCGGAACCGGAAAAGAGCTCGCCGCCCGGGCCATCCACTACCAGGGCACTCGCCGCAGTGGCCGGTTCGTGCCGGTGAATTGCGGAGCGCTCCCGGCGGAGCTGATTGAGAGCGAGCTCTTCGGACACGCGCGCGGTGCCTTCACCGGCGCGAGCGGCGCAAAGCAGGGGCTCTTCGAAGAGGCCGACCGGGGCACGCTCTTCCTCGACGAAGTCGCCGAACTGCCGACGGCCATGCAGGTGAAGCTGAACCGGGCGCTCCAAGAGCGGGAGATCCGCCGGGTCGGAGAGAACATGCCGATTCGCGTCGACGTGCGCATCGTCGCCGCGACGCACCGCGACCTGCGCGCCGAAGTCGCCGCTGGTCGGTTCCGGGAAGACCTTTACTATCGCCTCCACGTATTGCCGATTCGGCTGCCAGCGCTGCGCGAGCGCCGCGACGACATCCCCATCCTCGCGGCGCACTTTGTGGAGAAGTACACCCGCACCTTCCAGCGCCCGGCAATGACGCTCACTCCCGCCGCGCTGCGGATTCTCACCGAGCACCAGTGGCCGGGAAACGTGCGGGAGCTGGAGAATGCGATTGAGCGGGCGGTCGCCGTGGCGAGCGGCGACGAACTCGACGCGCGCGACTTGCCCGCGGAGCTCGTCACGGCGGAACCGCTGCGCTACGACGACTTAGGGAAACTCACCTACCGCGCGGCGCTGGAAAGCGCGCGCGACCACGTGATGCGCGACTACCTCGTGGCACTCATGCGCGACTTGAAAGGGAGCGTCACCCAAGCCGCAGAACGAGCGGGCATTGAGCGACCAAGTCTGCACCGCCTGCTGAAGCGCTACGGCGTGCGCTCCGCAGACTACAAGTCTCCCTCGTAGGCGCGCGACCTCGGCGGCTTACTTCGGGTACTTGAAGGAAACCTTGAGCTGAACGTCGGGGTGGAGGCTGCGCGCTACCGGGCAGGTGTGCGCTGCGTCTTCGAGGAGCTTCTTGTGCTCGTCGGACAGACCCTTCGGCATCTCGATGTCGAGGGTGAGCATCGACACTCGCCGCGGCGGTCCGCCCATGTCCTTCACGATGGTCGCCTTCGCCTGGGAGAACGGAAGGTGATTCCGCGTCGCCAAGAGCGACATGGTGGTGAGCGCGCAGGAGGCAAAGGATGCGGCGAGGAGGTCGGTGGGAGAAAACGAACTACCGTCGCCGCCGTTGTCCTTCGGGGGAGAGGTGTTGAGTTGCGCTCCGGAAGGACCGTGGGTGTGGGCGACTCGTAGGCCGTCCAGAACAAAAGATATGCTGACGCTCATGGAGCGTTGGTAGGTACCTCAGGAAAAAAAGTCAATCCGGATGACCGGTCGAGGAAGAATCTCGGGCTTTTGCTCATCGGCGATTCCAGCAGAGCTCGGCAACGGGGTCATCGGCGTGATGACCGGCGGACGAATTTTTTTCTTCTCGCGCTCTTTTCGGTTCAGCTCGTCGATGATGAAGGTATCAACCATGTTGCCTCCAACACCATAATGATACAATTCTCATGTACACACAACCCGACTAGTAAGGCCCTGTGTACGTTCAGACTGACATTCAACCCTAAGGTATTACAGTACGACTCTACCGCTTCTGCTCGATGCGACGCTTAAAACTTGCAAGAAGCGTCGGCAGTTGGACTTCAACCAACGGACGGAGGAGCGCTTTTGGGACGAGCGGTCCTAAGTCCACAGCAACAGTATAAGTCGCCTTTGTCCCGGCGCCATCCGACTCCAACAGCCAGCCACCGTAATTATTTTTCATGAAGTCTCCGCGGATGAAGGTCCACGAGACTCGGTGTGGTGGTTCCTCGAACATGCGCACCGAGTAGGTGATGCGCTTGATGACGTCTGCGTCGTACTCCACCGACACGTTCGGGCCGCTGCGATCGAAGGTGCGTATGCGCTTCACCGCCAAGAGGAACTCCGGGTAGTGATCGTAATTGGTGATGACCTCATAACAACGCTCCACGGGTGCGTTGATGTGAATCGTTCGGGTCGCCTCTGCCATGCCCGGAAAATACCCTCGGGCGGCCCGGGCGTCACGAAAGTGACCACGGCCTTACGCGACCAGCGACCTACGGGCGCTTGCGCTCGAAGTCGTGCCGAGCGGAGATGAAGCGCACCGTGCCGGTCGCGCTCCGCATGACGATGGAGTGGGTCTCGGCTCCGCCGGAGAAGAACCGAACGCCCTTCAGAAGCTCGCTCCCGGTGATGCCGGTGGCGGCCACCATCACCTGTCCGTGCGCCAGCTCCTCCGCGGAGTAGATGCGGTTCCGGTCGGCGATGCCCATCGCCTCGGCGCGCTTCCATTCGGCGTCGTTGCGAAACCGGAGGCGCCCTTGGAAATCGCCGCCGACACAGCGGACCGCCGCCGCTGAGATGACTCCCTCCGGCGCGCCGCCCACGCCCATCAGCACGTCGACGCCGCTCGCCTCGAAGCAGGTGGAGATGCAGGCGGCTACATCGCCCTCTTCGATGAGGCGCACCCGTGCTCCGGTGCGTCGAACCTCTTCAATCAGCTCCTGGTGCCGTGGGCGTTCCATGACCACGACCGTAAGCTCGGTGAGGTCCCGGTCCAGTGCGCGGGCGATGCGCTGCAAGTTCTCGGTCGGGCTCACCGACAAGTCGATGACGCCGCGGGCACCGGGGCCGACGCAGAGCTTCTCCATGTACGTGTCTGGCGCGTTGAGGAGGCCGCCGCGCCCGGAGAGGGCGACAATCGACAGTGCACCCGGCTTCCCGTAGGCGCAGAGGTTGGTGCCTTCGAGCGGGTCCAAAGCCACGTCCATCGCCGGGGAATTCGGCGCCGCGCGGCCGACGCGCTCGCCGATGTAGAGCATCGGCGCTTCGTCGCGTTCGCCCTCGCCGATGACGACAGTGCCGTCGATGTCGAGGTGGTTGAAAGCGCGGCGCATCGCATCGACAGCGGCCTGGTCCGCCTCGTTGGCGTCGCCGCGGCCCATGGTGCGAGCGCTCGCGATAGCGGCCATTTCGGTGACCCGCACCAATTCGAGGGCGAGATTGCGGTCGAGGTTCATGGTTGTACCTGGGCGAGTTTGTGCAGCTCCGGGGGAATGGAGACGAGCTTGCCGTTTTTCCCGACGCAAGCGTGGATGGTGTGCCCTTCGCAAAGCAGGTCGTCCTGCGGGCCGCGGCGCACGGCGTACTCGAAGCGCAGGGAAACCTTCCGCAGCTCGACAATCCACACTTCAATCGCGAGTTCGTCCTGAAAGCGCGCCGGCTGCTTGTAGCGGACCAGAGCTTCCGTGACTGGAAGCGCGAAGCCACGTTCTTCAAGCAGGCGGTAATCACCGCCGAGCGCTAGGAAGAATTCGGTGCGAGCCAGCTCGAAGTAGCGAAGATAGTTCGCGTAATACACGACCCCCATCTGGTCGGTGTCGCCGTAGATGACCCGCAGACGGGTGCGAAAATGTGACTGCACAGGCCCTCAGAATCATAGAATGAGAGGAAGGCCAAGGATCTGTAGAAATTTGATAAAATTGCTCTCAAATGCCCTATGCGCACATGTTGTACGCGCTGCTCGCCGTCGCCGAGACGGCCGGATCGGACTGCCGTTCGATGGACAAGAGCCTTGGCATTTCGAGCCTCGCCTTCCAGCATTCGTTCACGGTGGAAGAAGCGAAAGTGCGCGTCGACCAACTCTTCACCTATTGGAAGCTTCGCTATAATGTGAGCTTTCATTGGACCGGGGACTTCCTCGACGCCACGTGGGAATTGAACCGTAAAAAGTACCGTGGCCGTTTGGTGGTAAAGCACGGCATCATCGAGATGACGTTCGAGCCGCCGCCGTCCGCGATGCGCCCATTCGCGTGTCGCTACGTATCGAAGAAGTTCCGAAAATATCTGAACTACGCGTACCTCGAGTCCTGACGCGAGCATCACAGTTTTCACAAACCTTCATGAAGAGGGGAATGGTGGCTACGAGTGCTTGAGCCGAGCGCGGAAACTGGTTTCTCCGGTATCCCGGTTCCACCGCAATCCAAGAGCGAAGTGCCGCGCTTCTTCCAGCGCTTTCTCGCGGAGGAACTATCGGCGCTGGGCCATCGCTCCGATGCGCGGCTCATCCCAACGCTCTCGCTTGCGAAGGTGGACTTGCACCCGCACCAGCTCGAAGCGGCGGTCTTCGCCCTCGATTCGCTGGAGCGCGGCGGCTGCGTCCTGGCCGACGAAGTAGGGCTCGGCAAGACCATAGAGGCCGGGCTCCTCATCGCCCAGCTCGTGAGTGAAGGATTCCGGCGCATCCTCGTGCTGCCCCCGGCACCACTGCGTGCCCAGTGGTGCGCGGAATTGAAGGATAAGTTCTCGCTCGATGCGGTGGTCGTCGATGGACGAACCGCTCCCACGCGCGGCAATTGCTTCGACCAGCCAACGCCGGTGGTCATCGCCTCGCAGCCCTTTGCCGCCCATCGACCGGAGCTCTTGGCGCGCATCCCCTGGGACTTGGTGGTCATCGACGAGGCACACCGCTTGCGAAACTCCCATCGGCCCGGACACAAACTCGGCATGGGGCTCAAGGCTGGCCTGCGCTCTTCGCCGAAGCTCCTCCTCACAGCCACGCCGCTCCAGAATGGCCTTACCGACTTGTTCGGCCTCTGCTCCTTGCTGCGCGAGGACCTCTTGGGGCCGGAGGAAGCCTTCCGTCGGCAGTTTGCGGCGGCCGACGGCCTCACCGACGAGACTGCTGAAGAGCTGCGGCGGCGCCTGCGCACCGTCGTCCACCGCACGCTGCGCCGACAAGTACGCGAGTACGTGAAGTACCCGCTGCGCCGCTCGCTCGTCGAGGACTTCACCCCATCGGTCGAAGAGCAGGCGCTGTACGACGACGTTTCGGAGTTCCTCTGGCGCGATGGGCTCAAGGCCTTTCCCCCGAGCCGCCGGGCACTGGTGACGCTCGTCTGCCGAAAACTCCTCGCCTCCTCGACCTACGCGCTGGCCTCGACGCTGGAGCGCCTCGCTCAGTCGCTCTCCGAGAAACAAGAGCAGCTCGAACTCGACGAGCTGGAGAACTTTTCCGAAGAGGCGGAGTCTTTCGACGAGCGGGATCCGAGCGAACCGCGCGCAGACTTGGCCCAAGAAGCGCGGGAGCTCGCGACCTACGCTGCCCGCGCCCGGGCGATTACGGTGAACGCCAAAGGCGAGGCGCTGGTGCGGGCGTTGGACCGCATCTTCACCGTCGCGCGGGCGAATCTCTGGCCGGAGAAGGTGGTCATCTTTACCGAGTCGCTGCGGACGCTCGATTATTTGTACGGGCTCCTCTCGGAGCGCGGCTACGCCGGGCGAATCTCCCGGCTCACCGGTGGGGCTGCTACCTTTGAAGCGCGGCAAGAGCTCATCGACGAGTTCCGCGAGCGCACCGCCATCCTCCTTTCGAGCGAGGCCGGTGCGGAAGGTTTGAACCTGCAGTTCTGCAACCTGGTGGTGAACTACGACTTGCCCTGGAATCCCCAGCGGATCGAACAGCGCATCGGCCGCTGCCATCGCTACGGGCAGGCCCGCGACGTGGTGGTGCTCAACTTCTTGAACCGCGCCAACGCTGCCGACGAGCGCCTGCACGAAATCCTGGAACACAAGCTCGGGCTCTTCAGCGGCGTGTTTGGCGCCTCCGATGAAATTTTGGGGGCGCTCGGCAACGGGGTGGACTTCGAGCGCCGGGTGCTGGACATCTACCAATCCTGCCGCTCCCCGGAGGAGGTCGAGAGCGCCTTCCTGAAGCTCCGCGAAGGGCTGACCCACCTCATCGACCAGCGCATGCTGGAAACCCGGGCGATGCTGCTCGAACGCTTCGATGCAGACGTGCGTGCCCACTTAAAACTCTCCGGAGATTGGGCCCGAAACGCGGTCGCCCAACGCGCCGGCGACGAGCAGCGCCTCGTGAGCGCTGTCCTCGGGGAGCGTGCGCCCACCCGCGAGCGCCTGCGGGAGGCGACCCAAGTGGTCCGCGCCCGCTCCAACACCGAGCTGCATCGCATCGCCCTCGACGGAGCGACGCTCCCCGGCTCCCTCGCGGGCCTCCAGGGCAAAGAGGGCTGGTGGTTCGCCTATGCCTTTGAGGTGCAGGGCGCACGGCTCTCGCGCGAAGTCGTCCACCTCGTGCTCCTGCGCAACGGCGATGGCTACGAGCAGCTTCCCCTCGCCCGCGCGGCGCTCTTTTCGCGCATGGTCGCTCGGGAGGAAAAACAGCGCATGCCCGGCGGACCCTCGCCGACTTCCGCACACGACAGCGCCCTCGAACGCGCTCGCTTGGAGCGCACAACCGAGCTGCAGCGGGTGCGTCTGCAGGAGTTGGAGTTGGCGCTCGAGCAGGCCGACCGTTCCAGTGAAGACGCGCTCTTTTCGTTGCGGGAGCAGCTGCGAGCTGCGCAGTCGCGCTGGGAGCAGGCGCGCCGCACCCAGGGTGAGGCGCTGGAGCTCGAAGCCCGACTTGCGCTGCGCTCAGCGACCGCGCGAGCGGAACATGAGTTCCGGGCGACCCTCAAGAAGCTGCGTTCTGCCGAACAAGACGTCTATGAAGCGAAGGATAAGCGCAACGCCGAACAGGAGCGCCTAGCGAAGTTTTCGCTGAAGGCTTCGCTGATTAGTTCTGCGTACTTCTGGATCGATTAATCGCTCGAACCGGTTCGCAACCGCGGTCGTCCCCGCTGCGGTGGAAGAGGCGATGCCTTTTTGAGCAATTCTTGAGGTTCAACTTGCAGGACAGTCGCGATGCGTACCAGTGTTTCGATGCGGAGATTCACCGTGCCCCGTTCAATGCGGCGCAAATATCGAACGTCGAGACCACTCAACTCTTCGAATTTGTCTTGGGTGTAACCTTGCTCACGGCGCAAACGGTACAGATTCGCCCCGATGTACATAAGGTACGATTGTGACCGCTCCAACGGCATGAGCCATGCTCGCAGGAGCAAGGCTCAATGAACCGGGAAACTTTCTACCCCTTTTAGAGATTTTGAAGGAGCAGATGCGGGATTTAAGGACCGCCTAGTGGAGCATGCTTAGCGTTGGCTAACTGTATCGCTGCTTCTTGGAGACAGCGATGGTCTCGGTATGCATCGGAATATCTCTGACGAGCGCCAGCAGCTCGAAAGCCTGAAGTCAGGTGAAGCTGAGCGCAGTGGTACTCGGCTTCGGCATGACGCAAGGCTTCAGCCAATGCCCGCTTCAATGCTCGATGTGGGTCTGGCTTTTCACGCTTGCTAGGCCGCTTCACTGAACCCTTCCCTTCGTTGTTCACTGCTGATTTCGATTTTCTCTTCGAAGATTTCCGCTTCATCGTCGCCCCCGTTAGTTGTCAAAACCCCACTCAGTAAATTTTTAATATTCATTCTTTGCAAGGGAATAAATGAGCCCCTGGTAATAGATTCCCCAAAATCCGTCGTTTAGCGGTTTTGGTGAACACCTCCGACGATAGCATCACGGACTGACAGTCATTCCATTGCGCGTTGTGCAGATTCGCGGGCAAAAAAAATCCCCGGAGGTATTCCTCCGGGGAAAGTTCTTCATGACGGCTCGCAGCCGAAACGAACGAATTACTCTGCGACTTTTTCAGCGGCCTTGTTCAGCGCGCCAGCGGCCTTCTTCTTCGCCTTGCCCTTGACCTCATGGTACTTGGCCGCGCCTTTTTCCTTCAGCTCACCAGCCTTGTGGGCAGCGGCGTCCTTGGCTTCAGTAGCCTTCGCTGCAGCAGCGTCCTTCGCTTCGGTAGCCTTCGCAGCAGCGGCATCCTTCACTTCGGTGGCCTTCGCAGCGGCGGCATCCTTCGCCTCGCCAGCCTTCGCGGCGGCGGCGTTCTTCACTTCGCCAGCCTTCGCAGCGGCGGAGTCCTTTGCTGCGGCGGCAGAATCAGCGGCTGCTGCCTTGACGTCGCCTCCGGCCTTCTTCGCCGCATCACCAATTCCACCAAAACCCTGCGCGAGCGCGATGGAAGAAACCAAGCTCGTTGCTACCAAAAATTTTTTCATATTTTCTTTCTCAAGTATGCACACTGGGGAAATCCCAGCCTAAGGTAGGGCACAACCTGCCACTAACTGACGCCCTCCGTCAGCAACAATCGTTGGGTCGGTGCGTTAAAGCAGTCGATTTAGCAAAAATAACTGGAAAATTGCAATAAAACTATACAAGTTTGCCGCGAAGCGCTTTTGCGCGCTCCTGAATCGTCGGCTCCATGGACATCATGGCCAGTGTCTGGAGGCGCTCCAGCAGCGATCGAGGGGCGCGACCCTGCTGAAGTTTTCCGGAGGAACACAGCTCTTCGAGTCGGGACAGCGAGCGTTCAACGACGGAATCTTTCGGGTGGTCGAGAATGGAATCGAGGAAAAAGGCGTCTTCCGGAAGCTCATGTTCATTGACGAATTGGCTGACCAGCACCGCCCAGGTCTTTCGGTCTTTTGCCTCCGCGATGAGCTTCAGCGCCGACCGAAGCTCGGTGCGCTTGCCAGCAGGGTCGAAAGTCGCGGCAAGGCTCTCCGGGAGTTCGCCGCCCTCGAAGATGGCATCGGCGGCCTTCTTATACTTCTCGTAGCTCGCGCTGCGCTCAATCCGCTGCTGGCTCGGATCGTCGTGGCGCGAAGCATTCTTGGTGCGCCCGCGAGCGGCGTCTATCTCCCGGAAGCTCTTCTTGCGCTTGCCGGTGTAGCCCTTGGAATCCTCGTCTCCCCCAAACTTCGCCATGCGTTCCTCCTCCTCACTTCTCCTCAACGCGCTCGTCGTGTTCCGGCTGGTACCCTCGCGCCTCGTCCATGTACCGCAGCACCGAGCCCGCGAGGATCAACGTCAGCGGCCCGATGAAGATGCCGGCAATGCCGAACAGCGGTACGCCGCCGAGGATACCGATGAATACGACTAACGTCGATGCCGCACTTTTCCCAGAGATGATGAGCGGGCGCAGGATGTTGTCGGCGGCGCCGACCAGAACTACCGACCAGATAGAGAGAATGATCGCCGACGACACGTTCCCCTGCACGTAGAGGGCAATAGCCGCAGGCACCCACACGAGGCCGGTACCAACTATCGGGATGAGCGAGGTCACTGCTGCCATCGCGCCGAATACGAGCGGGCTCGGCAGGTCGACGATTTTAAAGCCGATGCCTACGAGCGTCCCTTGAATCGCCGCTGTAGCGAGGGTTCCGAGCACCACCGCCCGGGTGACACCGCCCAATTGGGCGAAGAGCTCCGCCTTGCGCGCGTCCGGCAAGGGCGTAAGGCGCATCGCGCGCCGCAGGAGCCGCTCGCCATCGCGCAGGAAGAAGAACAAGAGGAACAGGGTGAGAAAGAATTGGGTCAGCACCGAAAGGGTGCCGATGAGCAACGAGCCGGAGTAACCAGCGGCGATTTGAAACGCGCGCTGGGAATAGTCGGAGATGGTGTCGAGAATTTCTGCCGGAGAGAGATGGGTCAACCCGGAGGTGGCCTCGAGTGCCGAGCGGACGAGCTGGGTGTCGAGGAGGTACTGCAGGGTGGGGAGCTGGCGATTCGCCGACTCGCGCTGCAACATCGACAACAGGCGGATAGCCTGGCGCAAGAAGGAGAGCGTAAAGAGCGTGACCGGGCCCGCGACGATGATCATCACTCCACCGGTGATGAGACCGGACGCAAGCATAGGCCGACGCAGGCGCTTCGTCAGTCGAAGCTGCACCGGAAAAAGCACAAAGGCGAGCATCGCTGCCCAAGCGATGGGGAGCGCAAACGGCCACAGCAACCGCACGACGGCGTAGGTGAGGACTCCTGCGGCTACTACGGCGATAAATTTCCCGTCAAAAGCAGCTGAAGCAGGCGGAGGTGAATCGGTCATAGAGAGGGTGTACCCGCAAATCGCCAGTAAGAGGCCAGGGTAGTCATTTCGTTGGATAGCACTTCGACACGGCTGCGGCGCGTGGTACATGCGCCCTATGGCGATGATTATACCAGTAGCAGGGCGATATGCGCGGGCGTTGCTCGACATCGCGGGCAAGGACGCAGATCTGATCTTAGGGGAGTTGGAGTCTCTCGGGGCGTACTTCGAGGAGAATGCTTCGATCTTCCATACCGCCGCGAGCCAAGTGCTCGACCGCAACATGCGACGGCGTTTCGTGGATTCCTTGGTGCAGACGATCCCCGACCTCCACCCGAAAGTTGCGAACCTCCTCCGGGTTCTCGCGGACCGGGACCGCATCGGCGCCTTCCCGTCGATCGTCGCCTGCTACCGGGATTACGTGGACGAGAAACTCGGTCGCGCCCGCTGTTCGGTGACGAGTGCTTGGCCGCTCTCCGACGAGCAGGTCGCTGAACTCACCGCGACCCTAGAGAAAATAACCCGGCGGAAGGTCATGATGACCACTGCGCAAGACGCCAAGCTGCTCGGCGGAGCAGTCGTACGGGTCGGAACCATGGTCTATGACGGCTCGCTGCGCGCTCAGCTGGAGTCTCTGAGTCGCCATCTAGCGCCAACGGCGCGAGCGTGAGGATGACCACGCCAGCGAGCTCGGCCTCGACGTTCACCTTTGAGGCCTTCTGGCGTTGGCTTGCGGACCATCGTCACTGCATCCTGCGCGTCGCCGCTGGAGACGTATCGCTGATGGATCACGAACTCATCCACTGGGACTTCTTCGACGAGGATGATGGCCGCGCCGTCTGCCAAGTGAACTTGGGCAAGACCCTCGTTGGCGAATTGCTGATCGATCGCTCGGAACTCCTCTTCGTGCAGGCGACTCCCGGCGCAGAGGGCGTGCCGTCGGGTTCGTGGACGTTTGAATGTATCGGTGGGCCACGTGACGACTCCTACCCCCTGTACACATTCGTCTTGTCGCACGGCATGGAAGGCGCCGCCGGACACCAGCTCCTCAAGCACTAACGCTTCGAGGAACGGTTTGAGTCGAACGCGCTGCTGACGTCGCCGACCTTCATCCGAGACAAAACCTGCGAGCGAGCTTTCGCGCTCGCGATGGCGTTGCGGAGCAGCTCAGGCCGAGGATGCAAAGGCAGCGCGCGCTCCCAAGAGTGGATGGCTTCCTTGAGATTGCCGGCTTGCGCTTCGGCCCGTCCAAGCTCGTAATAGGCTTGGGCGGAGAGTTCGTCTTCAGGGCCACTAGCGATGATCCGCCGGAGCAGCGCGCGACCAGCGTACTCACCGCCATTCATGCCGAGAAATGCAAGCGCTTGGAGGAAATTCGCTGGGCGGGCCGGGTAACCGTTTTGGGCCGCCGTGGCCGCTTGGGCCTCGCAGAGCGCGTAGTCCTTGAGCTCGCAGGCGAGTTTGGCCGCGCGGTAGGAGAGTTCGCTGCCTTTGGGTCCAGCGATGCGCGCGCTCGCCCGCACGTAGAGGTCGACGGCTCCGCGCGTGTCGCTGGAGTTGGTCTCCAGCACCTGGGCGAGGGCGATCATCGCCGCGAGACCCTCCTCGGAATCCGGGTGCCGGGAGATGAGCTCGCGGTAGATTTCCGCACCGGAGTGGAGGTCACCGAGCCGCAGCACATACACCGACGCCGCTCCCGCGAGCGCCTGGGTGCGAAGCTTCTCCATGCCGCGTTGGCCTTCGGTGAGGTCGAGTACCCGTCGGTATTCATCGAGCGCGAGTTTCGGATCCTCCCGAAAGAGTGCCGCACGGGCAGCTTCGAGATGTCGCTCCGGACGATCGCCCGAGCAACCGAACAAGGCGAGCAAGATGACGAGGCTGCGCTTCACTGGCACCGCGGAGAATGCAGCGTGCACCGTTCTGCGTCGCAAGAAACACAGCCATAGGCGCGGTCTTCCGGGCTCGTGCAGGCGAGCACGCCGTTCATCGGGCAGTCGTTAGCGCCCACACAATGTATGGTTCCGCCATCGGAAAAGGTCATCACCGCCGGTTTTGAGCAATACCTATCGCAGCCCAAGAGACCGAAAACTAAGGTGCTGAGACAGAGGAGGGAGCGCATCGAGAAAACTTCGGGTCGATACCGAGAGAACCGCAGTCGATTCTGTCAGTGGTATTTGCTAAGCCGCATTCATGCGGAATCGAACTATTGCAAGAGTCGCCATTATACTCGCATTCGCCGCCGTCGGATGTCGAAAACCTACGACTCAACCTGGAGCGAAATCGGAACAATCCGTACCGTCACGGCGGATTACTCTCCTCGTGACCAGTCACGAAGTAGGGAAGCTCGTTACACGAGGACCGGCGCTCCTCGCACAGTGGCAAGAGAAAGAGGGCTGGCCCGACGCGCTGGCGTTCTCCACCGGTGACCTCTTCACCGGTGATCCCATCTCCAGCTCCTCCGGCGGCGAATCGACGGCAGAGTTTGCAAAGGCGATGCTCTACAAGGCGGCGGCCCTCGGCAACCACGACTTGGGCCTCGGACTCTCCGGGTTGCAAACCTTCCGCGAGCACTCCGGCATCACCTTCCTCGCGGCGAACCTCCAAGAGCGCACTTCCGGGCCAGCTGCCCTCGGCATCCCGGGGGTCATGATTGAGACCCGCGGCGGCATCAAGGTAGGAGTCATCGGCCTCACCGGAAAGAAGACTGTCGGCGCCACAAGCCAGCTCCTCGATACCGGCTTCAAGCTGAAAGACTTAGAAGCGTCGCTCACCGAAGCGCTGAAAGAAGCGAAGGCCAAAGGCGCCGAGGTGACGTTGGTGTTGTTCGACGACTGCTTCGAGGAGCTCTCCTCCCGCTGGGCTGCGCACCCGGATTGGGCAGCGGACTTCGTGGTGGGAAGCAAATGCCTCACCGGCGAAACGAAGGCCCGGATCGGTCAGACCCAGTTCTATGCCGTCGAACCGCAGTTGGAGAACTACGCCAGCATTCGGGTCGAGCTCCAGGGCGACGGCAAACGCACCGTGAGTAGTGCCCTCGTATCGCTATCGGACAAGGGCCGTGAAGACCAAGATCTCGTGGTGCTTCGCAAGCGCTGGGAGGCTCGACTCAAAGAGGAACTCGGGCAAGTCATCGGCTACACGAGGTCGGGCTTTCGCCCCAATGACCCACGGCTCGCGAACCTAGTGTTGACCGCGCTCATGGAGCAGACGGGCTCCGAGGCCGCCTACGTAAACCGCAAAGGGCTCCGCGAAGGCTTCGCGAAGGGGGAAATCACCAAGGCGAGCATCTACGGGCTCGTCCCGTTCGTGAACGCTGTTCTCACCACCAAGGTCCCCGGGTCCGCGCTTGCGGAGCTGCGTAAGAATCCGGAAGCCTTGGTTGCGGCGCCCGCGAAGCTCGAACCAGCGAAGCTTTACCAACTCGCGACTATCGAATACCTCTACTTCGGCAATGAAGGCTTCGACCTGCAGAAAATAGCCGTCGGTGAACCAGCGCTGTCGGGACAAGTTTGGCAGACCCCCATCATCGAATGGGTGAGCAAACTCCACTCCGGCGAGAAGAAACCCTTGGAAAAGCTCCTCAAATGAACCAACCCAACGCTTCCCCGATGTTGATTGGCGCGATCCAAATGACGAGCGGCGAAAACAAAGCTGCGAATCTGGCGACCGCCGAGCGGTTGGTGCGACGTGCGGCCAAGCTCGGCGCACGCTTCATCGGCCTGCCGGAAAATTTCCCGTACATGGGCGAGGCCTCGCGGCGCGTTGAGGAGGCCGAAGCGCTCGACGGTCCGATTCAGTCCCGCATGAAGGCGCTCGCCAAAGAGCTCAACGTCTACCTGCTCGCCGGTTCCTTCTTGGAGACCGGGGCGCCCGGGGGCCGCACCTTCAACACCTCGGTGCTCTACGGGCCCGGCGGGGAAGTGCTCGGCATCTACCGGAAGATGCACCTCTTCGACGTGGAGCTTGGGTCGAAGGAGTCGTACCGCGAATCCGACGGCGTTGCCCCCGGCGAAGAGGTAGTCGTCGCCAAGACCGACTTCGGTCCCGTCGGCATGTCCATCTGCTACGATCTGCGCTTCCCGGAGCTCTACCGTCGGCTCTCCGACGCCGGGGCGGTCCTCCTCACGGTGCCCTCGGCCTTCACGCTGACCACCGGGAAGGACCACTGGGAAGTGCTGCTTCGGGCGCGAGCTATTGAAAACCAGGCCTATGTCGTGGCTCCGGCGCAACAAGGGCGACATCCGCAGAATCGGGACACCTATGGCCATGCGATGATCGTCGACCCCTGGGGAGTCGTCGTCGCCTGCGTCTCCGATGGCGAGGGTGTCGCGCTCGCCGCTGCCGACGGCCAACTCATCGAAAAGCTTCGGGCGCGCATGCCGTCGCTGAAACACCGACGACTGCGGGCGTAAATCAGTTGAACCACCAACGGAGAATTCGCATCCCTGGGAACACGTTGAAGATAAGGGCGGGTCGGCGTAGTTTGCGCTAGATGGCCCCCCTCCGACTCCGCTTGCGGCTTCCTCCGAAGTCGCTGTTGATATGGATTGCCCTGGCCGTCGCCTCAGTCGGAGCTTCGGCCATCTACTCCATCGGCGTAGGGGGGCGTCAGCTCCCGGACCTCACCGCAAAGGACATCGGCACCCCGTTTCGAGCCGGTTCCAGCACTGGGCTCAAGGCGGCGCGGAGCTTCGAGGCCGTCGATGAGCAGAAGACCAAGGTGCTGCGCGACGAGGCCCGCACCCGGGCTCGGCCAGTCTACGACTACTCCCAGAAGGGAGAGCAGGCCTCCCGGGCGGAAGTGCAGCGCGCCTTCGAGTGGCTGCGGGAATTTGGGTACCCCTTGCGCCCCAAGAACCGGGACCTCGCCCGCCTGAGCCAGGCGGTTCGGGAAGAGCGCAGCCAGCACCCGGAACTCGCCGTGATCCCCGAGGATACGGATGAGCTGGCGTCGCTCGCCGCCACCCGCTTTTCGAGCGACGTGCAGAGCGTCGTTTTGGACCTGCTGGATAGCGTCTACACGTCGAAAATTATCGCCACCCGCGACGAACTCGCTCGCGCCGGTCCGAATGGCATCACGATTCGCTCTCTCGACGAGGGCGAGGAGACGAGCCTCACCACGCAGAAGCCCCAGGCGGTGCTGGACCTCCATGAGGCGAGCCAAGAGCTTGACCGGGCAAAGCTCCCCCAGCTCATGAAGCTGCCGCCGACACTCCGGCGGGCCGTCATCCGCATCGCCAAGCGCGCCCTCCAGCCGACGCTCACGGTGAACACCGCGGAGACCGAGGCGCGGCGCCGCATGGCCGCCGAGGAAGTGAAGCCAGTGACCATCGTGGTGAAGCGCGGCCAGCGCATCATCGGCGACGGTGAACTCATCACCGAAACCCACTTGCTCCTCCTCCAGACCCTCCGCACCCAGCTCGACGATTTCGATCTGCTCCAACAGAAGTTTGGCGTCGCCGCCGTCGCCGCCCTCATCGTTGCGGCCGCTTGGCTCTTCTTCCGGACTGCCTTCCGAAGATTCCAGCCCTCGGCTACGGACGCTATTTTCATGGCGGGCCTCGCCGTTGCCCTCCTCGCCGGACTCCAGTGCTGCGTGCTGGTGGCCGAGGCGCTGCACGATCGCTACCCGCAGCTCCCCGTCGAGCTGATGTACTACGCCTTCCCCGGCCTCGCCGGAGCCATGCTGGTGCGCTTTCTCGTGGGCGCAGAGTGCGCCCTCTACTTTGCGGTGGTCTTCTCGGCGCTCGCCGGGATGATCCTCGGCAATTCGCTCTCCTACAGCCTCTTCACCTTGGTCGGTTCACTCGCCGCAGCAGACCAGGTGGGGCGGGTGAAAGTCCGGGCAGATTTCTTCCGTTCCGGCCTGCGGGTGGGGCTTGGAGTGGCAGCGCTTCTCGTCGCCATGTCGCTCGCGAGCGGCAAGACGCTCATGGGCGAGCTGCTCGGCTCGACGCTCGGAGGCTTCTTCGCGGCGACCATTGCTGCGCCGATGCTGGTCCTCACCTTGACGCCGCTCGTCGAGATGCTCTTCGGCTATGCGTCGGACCTGAAGCTCCTGGAGCTTGCGAACCTGAACCACCCGGCGTTGAAGGAACTCGTCCTCCAGGCGCCGGGCACCTACCACCACAGCATCATCATGGGGACCCTCGTGGAGGCGGCCGCGGAAGCTATCGGCGCGAACCCGCTCCTCGCTCGCTCCTGCGCCTACTACCACGACATCGGCAAGGGCCGGAATCCGCTCTACTTCGGCGAAAACCAAAAAGGCCAAAACCCCCACGACCGGCTGGAGCCGCTCGCGAGTGCGAGCATCATCAAGCGGCATGTCACCGATGGGTTGGAGATGGCGAAGCAATACAAGCTGCCCATCAAGGTCGCCGATGCCATCCCCCAGCACCATGGAACCCGCCTGGTCGGCTTCTTCGCGCACAAGTATCGCAGCGAGGCCGAGAGCCGGGGTTTCAAGATTTCAGAGGACGACGAGCAGTTCCGCTACCCGGGGCCCATTCCCCAATTCCGCGAGGCGGCGCTGGTGATGATCGCCGACGCCTGCGAGGCGGCGAGTCGGTCGATGAAAGACCCGACGGCCGACGAGCTTCGGGCCCTCGTGCGAAAGATGATTACCGTCATCTTCAGCGAAGGTCAGCTCGACGAGTGCGACTTGAATCTCCGCGACTTAAATCTCATCGGCGACGCCTTCGTCCACGCGCTGACGGGCATCTACCACAACCGCCCGGTTTATCCGCCCGCAGCGATCAGCGGCGCCGAGCCGGTCCCCATCCTTCGCGCGCTGCATGGCCGCGACAGCGACAGCCGTGCTGCCAAGTGAAGGGCCGTGAAGCGCCTGCCCACGGTCATCTTGGATACGAAGCGCGCCGGACGGGGAGGGCTCACCCACGGTCGTGCGCTCGCGAACCTCGCACGGCGGGTGCTTCCGAGTCTCGTCGACGGTGAGGTAGAGCTTTCCCTGTGCCTCGTGCAGGACAAGCACATCCGAGAACTCAAACGCGAGTGGTTCGGTGAGGACCGCGCGACCGACGTGCTCTCCTTCCCCTTAGGCGAGGTGGATCCATCGGGCGTGCGGCACTTAGGAGACATCGTCATCTCCCTCGAAACTGCCCGCCGCGAGGCTGCCAAGCGGCGGGAATCGGTGCGTGGGGAATTGGCGCTCTACCTCGTCCATGGCCTCCTCCACCTCGTCGGGTATGATCACGACACACCTGTGGCGCGGCGCGCTATGGGGCGTCGCGAACGCCTGCTCCTCGGCATGCAAGGGCTCATTCTTCGAACTGAGCGACTGCGGGTGCCACAAGTTTTTGATACATAGGGCCCTTACAAACCGAGGGGTCACATGAGCGCGAACAGCAACGGAGCCGGAGGAAGTGTGGGCGCGGATCGCATGCCCCGAGGTATCTGGTTCATCGTCAGCAACGAGTTTGCCGAGCGCTTTTGCTACTACGGCATCAACTCCATCCTCGTCGTCTACCTGACGAACTTCATGCACTTCACGGAGGCGCGCGCCGCCTCCCAGCAAGCGCTCTTCAAGACCGGCGCATATTTTTTCCCACTCTTCGGCGCCGTCATCGCCGACGTCCTCTGGGGAAAATTCAAGACCATCACCGTCTTCTCCTCGCTGTACTCGGTGGCGGCGCTCGGGCTTGCGCTCTTTGGCGATGTCGAGATTGCGATGCAGGCCGCCTTGTTCTTCATTGGCTTCGGCACCGGGGGTATCAAACCCTGCGTCTCGACCAACGTGGGAGACCAATTCAGCACCAAGAACGCGCACCTCATCGAGCGCGCCTTCTCGCTGTTCTACCTCTCCATCAACTTAGGCTCGTCCATCTCCATCTACATGTGCCCGGAGCTGCTCGATAATCCGGCCTATGGGCCGCGCTGGGCCTTCGGCCTTCCGGCGGTCATGATGATTGTCGCCACCATGGTCTTCGTCGCCGGTCGCCGTCAGTACACGGTGATTCCGCCCGCAGGCGTGAAGTGGCTCCAGGAGGTCTTATCGCCCGACACCCTCAAGCTCATCGGTCGGCTCCTCGTCATCTACTTCTTCGTGGCGGCGTTCTGGATGCTCTGGGATCAGGCCAACGGCAACACCTGGACCCTCCAAGTTCAGTCTGCCCTCGTAGATAAGACCTTCTTCGGCCACACGTTCCGACCAGCGCAGATTCAGGTGGTGAACGGCATCTTCATCTTGCTGTTCACGCCGCTCATGAGCTTCTTCGTCTACCCGTTCGTGAATCGGTACGTGCGGGTGACCCCGCTGCGAAAAATCGGCGTCGGGCTCTTCCTCACCGTGCTCTCGTTCCTCATCGTCGCCTGGATTGAGCGGCGCATCATGAACGGAATCCCCACCCACGCCGCTTGGCAGATCCTCGCCTATGCGGTCCTGAGTGTGGCGGAGGTGCTGGTGTCCATCACCGCGCTCGAGTTCTCGTACAAACAGGCGCCGCTGAGCATCAAGAGCTTCATCATGGCCCTGTTCCTCCTCTCCACGGCTGTCGGCAACCTCGGCATCGCGGCGGTCAACCGCTTGATGGTGCGGGAGATTCCCGGCGCGACGGTCGCCGCCGGCACTGAAACCTGGGTGACGCTCCCCTCGGTCGCCGGGTTCGTTCGCGGGCAGAAGCTCGATATCATGGGAGACAACGGCATCACCAATGTCGTCGGGGAGAAGCGCAATCCGCTCAAGGGAACCTTTGTCATCAGCGAAATCGACGCCGCTTCGAACCGGGTACACCTCATCGACAACGTGACCCGGCTACCGCTCACGACCGAGGGTAGCTTCGACGCCGAAAAGGGCTCTGTCTCGACCTACCGGCTCGTCGGTCCCGAGTACTTCCTTTTCTTTGCGGCGCTGCTCACCGTCTTGGGGCTCTTCTACATCCTGGTTGCGATGCGCTACCAGGAGCGAGTCTACGTCCGAGAAGCCTGAAGCCAGAAGCTTCGAGCGCTACCGAACAACTACAGGCACTTGCGTAGACCAACGCCACGAGGCCGCTCTGTCCTCCTCGATAAACGAAAATAATTTTTTATTATTAGTTGATTTTGTGCTGTGGTAATATTCGCCTAGGAGTCTACGCTGGAACAAGTCTGCGCGAATTCATTCGCGCATTTGAATTTTGTACCGCTGACCGGAGACGAGAATGAACTGCTTCCTAAACTGTGAATTGGCATCTTCCACAACGAAGCGCAACCAGCCTCAGTATCGCAAGCAAGCCTTCGTGCTGGCGCTGACGTTCCTATCGGCATTCGCTTGCAACAGTGGCCCACCGTCGAAGGACGGCGGCGACGATGGTGGAACCACGCCCCTCCCGCCAGACTCCATAAGCGTAAAAGAAATCACCTCCAACCTCTACATGGGAGGACACCAGTCCATCGCCTCTTCGGCAAACGGAGGCAATCTGGTCTATGTGGTGCCCAACGGACATGTCTACACCTCCTCCAATGCGGGCGAGACGTGGGACGACCGCTCTTCCCCTGCCAGCGGTATCGCGGGCAACCGCAAGTGGTGGGGGGTGGCGTCGTCTGCAGATGGCAAAAAGCTAGTGGCGATTGTCCGCGGCGGGCATCTCTTCACCTCCGTCGATAGCGGGGGGCTCTGGACCGACCGCTCTTCCGGGAAAATCGCCGGCAATCTCGCCTGGACCTCTTTGACCAGCTCTGACGATGGCACGAAGCTCGCTGCGGTAGTGTACGGAGGGCACCTGTTTACCTCCAATAATGCCGGGGCGAGCTGGGATGACCGCTCCTCTGGAGATATTGCCAACAACTTGAACTGGCAGGCTATTCACTCGTCGGGAGATGGCACGAAGCTCGCGGCCGTAGTGAAGGGCGGCGGCATTTTCACCTCCAAGGATTCGGGAGCGACCTGGACCAAGCGCTCGAACGGCGCAGCTGCTGGCGACCTCAATTGGCAGTCGGTGGCCTTGTCAGACGACGGCGCGAAGCTCTTTGCGGTGGTGCGTGACGGCCACTTGTTTTCGTCGACAGATATGGGTGCTAATTGGACGGACCTGTCTCTAGGCACCGGCCCGCTCGCCGGAAATCAACCTTGGCAGGCTATTGTCTCGTCTTCCTTGGGCCAAAACCTGACAGCTCTGGTCGTCGATGCAACAGGAGGAGGAAGCGTATACACATCGCCAGACTCGGGGCGTAGTTGGATTATTCGACCGCACGGGTTCAGCAGCCCTACGGCATATCAAAGCCTCTATTGGTGGTCGGTTGCTTCATCCGCAAATGGCAATAACCTGGCAGGGATTAGCAGGGGACCTCAGGTATTTACCTCTGCGAACGGAGGAGAGAATTGGTTTTTTCGGGCCGGAGTGGATAAATTAGAAGGGACTGGGAGCATAAATATCCCAATCGTTTCAACTTCAGAAGACGGGAGGATTGCAGCATGTGCAGGCAATCCTGGATTGGTCGTATCAGATGACTATGGTGAAACCTGGAGCGAAACGCTGGCAGGGAACCACAATATTAACTGGACTTTTGTTTACACCGCAGTGCTGAGCATGTCGAAAGAGGGAGCAGCAATCGCGAATGTGTACAGCGAACAAAACACATTCAGGATATCACGAAATCTCGGATCAACTTGGCAGGAATCGTCGGGTCAATTCGCGACAAATAGCGGTAGAGTTTTCAAAATGGCTGGTTCGGGGGATTTGTCAAAGCTTGTTTTAGGTTCAAGCACAGACTTGTACACCAGCATTGACTCAGGGAAAAACTGGAAGAGTCGGACCTCCACTGCGAATATAACTGCGGGGACTGGAATTGCCGTCGCTTCCTCTGAAGATGGGCTCAAGTTTGCGGTCGCAGCAAATGGAGGTCATATATACACATCACCAAACTCTGGTGATACTTGGATTGACCGTTCCCTCAGTAGCACCTTGATCTCCGGGGATAAGAATTGGGTAGACATTGCCTCTTCAGCCGACGGAAAGAAACTTGTTGCGATTGAATATGACGGGCATCTCTATACATCTGATGATGAAGGTAAGACCTGGGAGGATCGTTCTCTTTTGGCAGGTCCCATCGCAGCCAAACTGAAATGGCGGAGAGTGACCTCGTCTGCAGATGGGAAGAAGTTAGCAGGGATTGTTAACGGCGGGCATATCTATACCTCATCAGATTCTGGGATAACTTGGAAGGACCGCTCTGAGGGCTTACTCGCCGGGGATAGGCCATGGCAAAGCGTCGCGTATAGTGCAGACGGTAAACGGCTCTATGTCTTTAGGAGTGGCCCTCGGGCATACATCATTGAACATCTCAACTGACCTCTCGTAGGTCTGACCGGAGACGAGAATGAACAGCTTCCTAAACGGTGAATTGGCATCTTCCACAACGAAGCGCAACCAGCCTCAGTATCGCAAGCAAGCCTTCGTGCTGGCGCTGACGTTCCTATCGGCATTCGCTTGCAACAGTGGCCCACCGTCGAAGGACGGCGGCGACGATGGTGGAACCACGCCCCTCCCGCCAGACTCCATTAGCGTAAAAGAAATCACCTCCAACCTCTACATGGGTGGACACCAGTCGATAGCCTCTTCGGCAGACGGAGGCAATCTGGTCTATGTGGTGTCCAACGGACATGTCTACACCTCCTCCAATGCGGGCGAGACGTGGGACGACCGCTCCTCTTCCCCTGCCAGCGGTATCGCGGGCAACCGCAAGTGGTGGGGGGTGGCGTCGTCTGCAGATGGCACAAAGCTGGTGGCGATTGTCCGCGGCGGGCATCTCTTCACCTCCGTCAATAGCGGGGGGCTCTGGACCGACCGCTCTTCCGGGAAAATCGCCGGCAATCTCGCCTGGACCTCTTTGACCAGCTCTGACGATGGCACGAAGCTCGCTGCGGTAGTGTACGGAGGGCACCTGTTTACCTCCAATAATGCCGGGGCGAGCTGGGATGACCGCTCCTCTGGAGATATTGCCAACAACTTGAACTGGCAGGCGATTCACTCGTCGGGAGATGGCACGAAGCTCGCGGCCGTAGTGAAGGGCGGCGGCATTTTCACCTCCAAGGATTCGGGAGCGACCTGGACCAAGCGCTCGAACGGCGCAGCTGCTGGCGACCTCAATTGGCAGTCGGTGGCCTTGTCAGACGACGGCGCGAAGCTCTTTGCGGTGGTGCGTGACGGCCACTTGTTTTCGTCGACAGATATGGGTGCTAATTGGACGGACCTGTCTCTAGGCACCGGGCCGCTCGCCGGAAATCAACCTTGGCAGGCTATTGTCTCGTCTTCCTTGGGCCAAAACCTGACAGCTCTGGTCGTCAATGCAACAGAAGGAGGGAGCGTATACACATCGCCAGACTCGGGGCGTAGTTGGACTATTCGACCGCACGGGGTCAGCAGCGATACGGCATATCCGAACCTCTGGTGGTGGTCGGTTGCTTCATCCGCAAATGGCAATAACCTGGCAGGGATTAGCAGGGGACCTCAGGTATTTACCTCTGCGAACGGAGGAGAGAATTGGTCTTTTCGGGCCGGAGTGAATAACTACATAGTGGTTGGGAGGTTACGTAACCCAATCTGTTCAACTTCAGAAGACGGGAGGATTGCAGCATGTGCAGGCATTCCTGGATTGGTCGTATCAGATGACTATGGTGAAACTTGGGTCGACACGCTGGCAGGGAACTTCAATTATAACTGGAATAATGTTTACACCTCAGGGCTAAGCATGTCGAAAGAGGGAGCAGCAATCGCGAATGTGTACAGCGAACAAAACATTTTCAGGATATCACGAAATCTCGGATCAACTTGGGAGGAATCGTCGGGTCAATTCGCGGCAAATAGCGGTAGAGTTTTCAAAATGGCTGGTTCGGGGGATTTGTCAAAGCTTGTTTTAGGTACTTTACGAAATTTGTACACCAGTGTGGATTCAGGGAAAACTTGGACGATTCGGACCTCCACTGCGAAAATACAAACGATTGGAGGCATTGCCGTCGCTTCCTCTGGAGATGGGCTCAAGTTTGCAGTCGCAGCATATAGAGGTCATATATACACATCACCAAACTCTGGTGATACTTGGATTGACCGTTCCCTCACTAGCACCTTGATCTCCGGGGATAAGAATTGGGTAGACATTGCCTCTTCGGCCGACGGAAAGAAACTTGTTGCGATTGAAACAGACGGGCATCTCTATACATATGATGATGAAGGTAAGACCTGGGAGGATCGTTCTCTTTTGGCAGGCCCCATCGCAGCCAAACTGAGGTGGGTTAAAGTGACCTCGTCTGCAGATGGAAAGAAGGTGGCGGCCATTGTGGATAATGGCCATATCTATACCTCTTCAGATTCTGGGAAAACTTGGAAGGACCGCTCTGTGGGCTTGCTCGCCGGGGATAGGCAATGGGTCAGCGTCGCGTATAGTGCAGACGGTAAACGGCTCTATGTCTTTGCGTTTGACCCTCGGGCATACATCATTGAACATCTCAACTGACCTCTCGATGCGCGAGAACAGTTAGTGACCTGGACGAGCCACTTCGATGGAGAGGCTTCCCATGAGTGGCACAATCTCTGTTGAGGCCTCAGCACCGAAGGCGATGTGCGCCGGGTCCGCGACGTCTTGCTCAAACGTCGGGTCGAGCTGAATCCACTCGCCCACGTAGGCTTCTACCCATTCGTGCCAGTAGAAAGCGGGCACGCCGTCTTCATTCTGCACGTACACGATGCCGTCGATGCGACGAGCGGGGATGTCGAGGGCGCGTAGGAGCGATACGAGGAGGAGCGAATGCTCGGTGCAGTCTCCCTGCTTCGTCCGCAGCACCTCGGTCGCCCGGTCGCTGGAGACGCCGTAGGCGTTGCGCACATTCTTTGCCACCCAGCGGTTCGCTTCGAGGGCGATGCTCCAGGCGTCGGCCCCGGGCTTTTTGAACTGATGCGCAAGCGCGCGGATCTGCGGCGCGTCTTTCTCGATGGCCAGCGTGGCCTTTAGGTTGGTACCCCCTTCCGGGTCGGCGAGCGGTGGCACGTTGCGGACCTGTGGGAGGCGGGCGGTCACGGTGAGCTCGGTGCGTCCGTCGCTCAATTGGCGGTAGCTCTGGCGCGGGGTTGGAACCCGGAATCGCTCCGGCAGTCCTCGGATGAGGTAGGTGATGGACCCGGGCACGCGACGCGCCTCCGGTGCTATCGGCTCCGGGAGCACAATGCGGGTCAGGGAGAACACCTCGACTTCAGTGAGCTGCTTTGCCTTCTGGAGCGGTTCGGCGATGCCGAGCATGGTGGGGCCGAAGCGAAACTCGATGAGGCGGCCTCGCTCGTCGTAGAAGCTCTCCGCTTCGATTTTCTCCTTGTCGTTGATGGAGCGTACCTTGCGCAGCTTCATGGCGACGCCCGCGATGACTCGCGACTCCGTGGGTCCAGGAGTCGTGACGACGCGGTACGTTTGGAGGTCGGTCAGGTCGAGTACCTTGCCGGTGAGGACGGTGCCTCGGAGGAGGGCGACGCGATTGGCGTCTGCATCCTCGACGCGCTCTTCTGGGTCTGGGATGCTCAGCAGCTGCGGCGGTTGCCCTTTGCCAGTGCGGGTCACCTTGAACTTTGCACCCTCGCGAATGCCCACGAGGCGCTGGTCTCCGCCGTCACCTTGCGCGAGCCAGGAAAAGCGCAGCAAGCGCCCAGCCGTTCGGTCTTCGTAGGTGCGCTCTTCGACAACGGAGCGCTCCACGACCTTGTCGCCCACCTTGGCGCGGAGGCGCATCTCGGTTCGACTCGTCACCGTGCCGCGTCCACGGGTGAAGGAGCTGACCATGTAGCCGAGCTTCTTGCCTTGCAGGTAGACGCTGAAGGACTCGGGAGCCGTCGGCCGCTTGACGAGGAGCACGTCGGACTGCGGTGTTGCGAGCAAGAGCGTCGCGCAAGCGAGGGCAGAAAACATGGGGGTGTCCTTACGGGGAAAGCGCCCGCAGCGCGCTCGGGCGAACGCCGGTGAGTCGGCAGAGTTCGTCGAGGCGAGCACGAGCGACGTGGTTGGGTGCGGAAACGCGGTGCGCCCAGATGAGTTCATTTTTGAAGGAATGCTCGATGCCGGTGAGCTCGGTGACCATCACCGAATAGCCCTTCGCTTGCAGCACGAGGCCGCGGAGGACGTTGGTGAGGTGCGAGCCGAATTCCCGGCAGTGCAGTGGATGGGAGATGAGGGCTTGGATGCCCGGCTCAAGCTGGTCGCGCGACTCCTTGAGCTGACGGGCGACCTCCGCCTGGCAGCAGGGGACGAGCGCAATGTGGCGGACTTGGTGCTGCACGGCGAGGAGGAGTGCTTCGTCGGTGGCCGTGTCGCAGGCATGGAGAGCGACCATCAGGTCGATGTGCTCGGGAAGCTCCGCCGCACTGGGAAGAAAGCGCATGCCGGTGTAGCCGAGCTTCTGGGCGCGCTCCTCGGCGCGGGCGCGCAGCGGCGCCTGCCGCTCGATGGAGAAGATGCGTCCCGCTCGGCCCGCGGCGAAGTGCCGATGGTACAGCAGGAACCCCAAGTAGGCGCTCCCGGAGCCGAAATCGACGACCACCTTCGCTTCGTCGCCAGCGAAGACCTCGTCGAAGAACGCGAGCAGGTGGTTCACCTGCTTGAATTTTCGCAGCGCATCGGCGTTGAGTTCTCCACCCCGCGTGACGAGGTGGAGGAGCTGCAACAGCTCCAGCGGCGCGTCGCTCCCGAACTCCTTCGCGACTTCGGTGGAGGAGAGCTTTTGGCGTGTGCGGCGGGTCAATGGACCGGAGCGTCGACCGGAACGACCCCGACCAAGTCGGGGATGAGCTCCCGAAGGCGAGATTCAATGCCCAAGCGCAAGGTCGCGGTCGACGAAGGGCAGCCAGCGCAGCTCCCCTGCATGTGGACGTAAACGGTGCCGTCTTCGAAGCGGTCGAAGGTGATGTCGCCACCATCCATGGCGACCGCGGGGCGGATTTCCTCTTCGAGCACCCCACGGATGAGCTGCTCGACGTCGCCGCCGCGAGCTGTCGTCGCCTGGCTCCATTCGGCGAGCGCCGCTTCGGTGACGGCCGGGGTATTCCCAGAGACGTGCTTTTCGAGCACTTGCATGACGCCGTCGTTGAGTTCGTCCCAATCGCCGTCGGGGCCCTTGGTGACGGTCACGAAGTTCTTCCCCAGCATCACCGCGGCTACTCCCGTCACTTCGAAGAGCTGGGTGACGAGGGGGGATTTTTCGGAAGCCTCTTCCTTGCTTCGGAAGTTCATCGCTCCCCGCGGGAGCAGTTCAGCTTCGATGACGTACTTGAGGGTATTCGGATTGGGAGTCCACTCAAGTTGGATGGTTGCGGCCATAGTTGCGTACTCCAATGCGGTCAGCCGAGGTTCGCTGTGGCGAAGTCCCAGTTGACGAGTTTTTCAAGGAAGGTCTCGACGTACTTCGCGCGTACGTTGCGGTAGTCGATGTAGTAGGCGTGCTCCCACACGTCGCAGGTGAGGAGGCAGCGCTTGCCGGTGGTCACCGGAGTCTCCGCGTTGCCGCTGGTCACGATGGCGAGTTTGCCCTGCTCCTCGACGAGCCAAGCCCACCCGGAGCCGAACTGGCCGACGGCGGCGGCTTGAAACTTGGTCTTGAAGTCCTGGTAGCTTCCAAAGTCGCGCTTGATGGCCTCGGCGAGCTTGCCCTTGGGCTCACCGCCGCCCGCGGGCTTCATCGACTTCCAGTAGAAGTCGTGGTTCCAGACTTGGGCTGCGTTGTTGAAGACGCCGCCGGAAGTGCTCTTGACGATTTCGTCGAGCGAGCGCGAAGCCTCGGGCTTGCCTTCGAGGAGCTTCTTCAAATTGTTGAGGTACGCGGCGTGGTGCTTCTCGTAGTGGAACGCGAGCGTCTCTTCAGTGAGGTGGGGGGCAAGTGCGGATTTTGCGTACGGCAACGGTGCGAGTTCAAAGTTCATGAGTTCCTCAAGTTTTGAGCGCGGTGGACATCCATAGTCTCGTCTCTAAGGCCTATCACGGAACGCATCTCCTTGCGCTTCGCGGAAGGACACTCTACAGGAGACCTCGCTATGGCCCATGACCGCATCTCGGTGAGAGTTTCAGAACTCCGCGCTCGGCTCGCCGGGCTTCGGGGGTCTCTTTGACATCGACCGGAAGCGCAGCCGCGTAGCGCTCCTCGAACGGAATTCCGGCTTACCGAATTTTTGGGATGAGCCGGTCCAAGCGCAGGGCATCCTCAAAGAGAAGACCCAGCTCGAAGGGGAACTTGCGACCTTCGACAAGACCCAGCGGAGCCTCGACGACGCCGAGGCGCTGGTGCAGCTCGGCCTCGAAGCGCAGGACGAGGCCACTCTCGCCGAAGCGGAAGTGTCGCTCGACGGGCTCACCGCGGAGCTCTCGCGGCTCGAACTTGCGAAGATGCTCTCGGGGCCGGATGACCGGCGGAGCTGCTTCCTCGACATCAACGCTGGTGCCGGCGGCACCGAGTCGATGGATTGGGCGTCGATGCTGCTGCGCATGTACACCCGCTACGTGGAGCGTCGCGGCTGGAAGGCGGAGCTGAACGATGTGAACGCGGGCGAAGAGGCCGGTATCAAGAACGCTTCGCTGCACATCCAGGGCGACTTCGCCTACGGATATTTAAAAGCCGAGGCCGGGGTGCACCGGTTGGTGCGGATTTCGCCCTTCGACTCGAATGCCCGGCGGCACACCAGCTTTGCGTCGGTGGACGTGTACCCGGAGGTCGACGACGGCATCAAAATCGACATTCCCGAGAAGGACTACGAGCTCAAGTTCATCCGCGGCGGCGGCGCCGGTGGGCAAAAGGTGAACAAGACGAGCTCCACCGCCCAACTGCGCCACATTCCGACCGGCATCATCATCACTTGCCAAACCGAACGCAGCCAGGGACAGAACCGGGAGATGGCGTTCAAAATTCTCCGGGCGCGCCTCTACGACTTAGAGCTGAAGAAGCGCGACGCCGAAACCCAAGCGCGCGAGGCGCAAAAGTCGGACATCGCTTTCGGCTCACAAATCCGCAGCTACGTGCTCGCGCCGTACCGGATGGTGAAAGACCTGCGCACCGGCGTGGAAATCTCCCAACCGGACGAGGTGCTCGACGGAGATCTCGACGAGCTCATCATGGCCCAACTCCTCGGGGTGAAAAACCCCGCGAAGGCCGACGCGAGCGCGTAGGTGCCTTAGCTCGGGGTGCCGATGGGTGAGGCGTCCATGATAGGTGCGCCCTGGTTCGTCGTTCCGTAGCGGGTGCGGATAGCCGCCCCGATGGCGATGGCGATGAGCACGCTGAACACCAGCGCTCCCAATATCGGAATGTGGAAGACGATCAGCATGACCGCAATGCCCTTTGCGAGGATGACGGCTTGCGAAGTGCGCGATCGGAAGAGCGGAATGATGCGCCCCAACTCCGAAGCGATGACGACGAGCCCGGTGATGGCGACGAGGAACAGGACGCTCCACAGCAGGAACGCGACCGGAATGCCGATAATGGACACGAGGAGAATCACCGAGATTGGCGCTGCGGCGAAGAGCGCGAGAATACCGGTCACGGCATTGCGGAGCGGCTCTTCACGGACCGAGGCACCGAGGCGTTGCATGCGGTTCGGAATGAACATCCAGAGGATGAACCCAATTCCGAAGAGCGCAGCGAAGGTGAGCAGGTACGCGGCGTAACGGCTCTTGGGAGTATGCGCTTCCTCTTGTTCGCCAGAGATAATCTCGCTGAAGTGTTCCGACTTGGTCGACCAGCGGGACTTGAAGTTGTTGAAGACGTTCCAGTTGAATTGCTCGACCTTCCCCGAAACTTTGGTGTCCGCAGCGCGGGAGATAGTGCCGCCGATGGTGACGACATCTCCCTGAACGCGAACCCCGCGCTTCATGATGATGTCGCCGCCGAGGAGCGCCACGGCATCGCCGCGAACCACGACGCCTTCTTCGAGGATGATGGTGCGACCGTAGGCGACGACGTCGTCGACCACCTTGTGGGCGGGAATGACGAGGGTGTCTTTCTTGTCGCCAGGGCCAGAAAACACATCCTCGGTAACGGAGGAGTCTTCCGTGTCCTCTGCGTCGTCCATGTTCACCGTGATGTCCTGCTGTTGCTCTTCGTCGGTGACCGAGGGGTCGTTGCGAGTTTCGTCGGGGGCCATTCCTCGCGGAATGATGATGATGTTCTTCTTGCCGTTCTGGAAGAGCATCGGGTCGAGGTTCAAGCGTTTTTGCAGATGCTTTCGCAAGTGGTCGGCGCTGTCACAGTTCCCGGTGATGTTGCGTGCGCAGGTGACCGCGCAATTCGCGTTCCCTCGGCAGAGGGTTTCGCAGCGCTCGGCGGTCATGCAGTTGTTGTTGGTGGCAGCTTTGTCGAGCCCGAGGATCTGCGGAATGTCGATGATATCTGGGGGCACCCATCCCTGCGGCAGTTGCGGAGTCGCGGGTGGTGCCGGGGCACGCGGAGCACCGATGGAGAGCCCCGTGTCATTGCGTGTGCTGCCCGAGCGAGATCCACCTTGGCGAGAACGCACGACGAAGACATCGCCCTTGCGGATGATCTCTAGGTCGTGGGCCTGCGCGAGGGATTCGATAGCGGCGCTCGGGTCGGCGGCGTTTAAGTTGATGTGGACGTTCTGCGACAGGTCGCCGCCGCTCGTCATGAGGCTGATACCGCCGCGTTGGGCAATGCGCTGCAGAGCCTCGCCGAGGGTGCCGTTGTACTTCATCGTCACTGGCTCAGCGGCAGAGACGACGACCGCCATGAGCAGGGATGGGGCGAGGAGGAGTGACTTCATGAGCGGGTCTCGAAGGAGGGTGTTGCGACGACGCGGTGAAGGAGGGCGAGTGAGACGAGGGCTATAGCGACGAGCCCGGCGGCCATAGGCATCGAGCGGAGGAGAAAGTCAAAGCCGCCGCCGTCTTCCAAGTGCAAGTAAGCAGTCTTGGTGGCGAGGATAAGCTTTTCGAGTGCTACCGCGGGGTGGATGTTGTTGCCGGAAGAGACGAAGAGCATGTACGCCGCGACCATGACGCCGAGCTGTGCCACGGTAGCAGCGAAGATTTCACTAGGGGAGAAGCGCACAGCGACGCCGTGCTCGGCAATGCGGGCCATGACCTGCGCGGTGAAGTCTGCGGGAGGTTCCGGCTGCTCGAGCATCGCGAGCGAGTGAGCGATGTCAATGTGCGCAGCGCGGATAGCGTCGTGCTCGGACTCTGGGAAGTCGCGGAGAAACTCTTCAAAATCGTGTTCTTCTTCTCGCCAGCGCTGGGTGATCATGTTGCACCGCTTTTCGTTTCGTCTTTGTCAGGGGTTACGTCGATGACATTGTCAATCTTGTCGCTCTTTTGGAGGCGTTCGCGAAGTTTTTCTCGGGCTCGAAAGAGCCGGGCCATGATGGTGCCGGGGGCCACCTCGAGGATCTCCGCGATCTCCTTGGTTGTCCGCCGCTGGGTGTAGTAGAGCGTGAGGACTTCTCGGTCGCTCGCGGACAATGTGGAGAGCGCGGCCTCGAGGGATTGGAATTCCTGCTGTTGGATGAACGCAGTCTCGGCGTTGGTCGCTCCGGAGGGCAGGTAGTCGATGTGCTTCGACACATCTTCCACCGAGGCGAGCGACTTGCGGCGGAGGATGTCGAGGCAGAGATTGCGGGCGATGGCGAGGACCCACACTTCGAAGGGCCTCGACGAGTCGTAGCGGTGGAGATGCTCGTAGGCGCGCAGGAAGGTCTCTTGGGCCACGTCGGAGGCCTCGGTGGTGGAGCGCAACAGTCGAACGCAGAGTCCGTAAATGACGCGCTGGTGCGCTTTCACCAAGGACGCAAATGCGTTCTTGTCGCCGAGTTGGGCGCGACGAACTAGTTCTGCGCTCTGGGATTCCCCTCGGGCCAACATCTCTCCCAGCGGACTAGAAAGCGAGCTTCCCAACAGGGAAGGCGTGAAAGTTTTGGATTCCATAAGGGAGTATACGCTGGGTGCAATTCGTCATTTCACTGATCCTCCTTCTGGAATCCGCCTAGGGCCTAGCCCTTCGGTGTGAGCTGTGGATTGAAGGTTACGAACGAGAAAAGCAGTCATTATTGTGGGCGACGATGAGAACGATTTAAAATCGGTAGCCTTATGCAGTAGATAAATTCAAAGCTTCTAGAATTATGACCGCGCGCGTCCCATCGGCGGGCGACGGCGCGGTGCGTTATCGGGGCGCGCTGGGCGGCGTTCTCGCGGGTCCCTCTTCCGCGGCAGCGGTTGGTGCTCCTCCTCGCGCGCCGGGCGGCTCTCCTCGACGGCGGCAAAGAGCCGTTTAATCACCATCGTCGCGTAGCTGCCGAGCGGCAACGTGAATGCGACGTTCACCTTGGTGTAGCCGCGATTGAGTTCGTCGGGCCGAGGCTTGCCGACGATCAGCTTGTACGGAAACACCAACAGTGGTCGCTCCTCGTGCTTGAAAAAGAGGCGGCGCTCGGCACCGGGAACGACGAGCCGGTCGAGGGAGAGTTTTTCCTTCCCGAGCACCCAGTTGGCGGCCTCGGCCACGCGCTCGTCGGTGAACTTCGTGTCCGGCGCGAGGAGCGGGACTGTCACCTTGCGCAGATAATGGAGCACTTCCGGGGGTGCGGAGCGGTGGTGCAGCAGCGTGCCGGCTTGGTAGCGCATCGGAAAGAGCGATTCGCGCGGGAGGCACAACTGCAGGAGGCGCCGAGCGGTCTCGTTCCAGAGGTACGACTGGTAGGTGAAGAGCAACATGGCCCGGTAGCGCGACTCGATGCTGAGCAGCGCGCCCAAGAAGTCGTTCGGATCTTGTTTGAGCCGGTACAGCAGGCGGGCGTATTTCTTTCCTTCCGGCAACGGGCAGTGCGCGCGCCAGTCGCCCCAATGGTCGCGCCAGAAGGCTTTCACCTTGGCATCGTCGGTGCGGTCGAGGTCGGAGGGCACAGCAAAGAAATTGCGGAGGGCCGCTTCGAAGTCGCCGCGCAGGAGGTCTTTCGCGATGAAGCCCTGACCGTGCTTCAGGCTGCCGAAGCGCTGGTCATCGAAGTAATTGAGGATGCCGAGGCGCTGCACTTCGTCGGCGGCGATGGGGAGTTCGCGAAGCTCCGGCGAGGTGAGCGACCGCACCGTAACCGCGAAGCGGTTCGAGGTGGCGTTGGCGGCGGTGATCGGCTCGTCGGTGCGCCCCAAGAACTTGAGGCGGAGGTCCGGGTCTTGCAGCGTGACGTCGGTGCCTTCGACCGCGATGAGCTGCTCGGTCCACCCCTGCTTATCTTTGAGGCCGCAGTAGGAAACCGCCCCGGGCTTCAGCCCGAATTGGCGCTCGATGCGCCCGACGGCTTCGTAGGTTGACACCTTCTGCTTTTCGAGGAGATAGACGCGAAATTTGCCCGACGGGACTCTGTTGAACCGGTAGGACTCTTTGACTGAAAAGTCCTCCGGCTTCTGTTTCATGCGCACGTTGAATCTCCTGCTCCGAATCCGTCTCCGCATCTGCTAGAAAGTCGGAAGCTGTGATGGATCCAAAAACTCGAAGTCAAGGAGCCAAGAACGCTCCTGCCACACCTTTGCGGGCTACACAAATCCGTCCAGTCGGAGTGATCAATGGTCCGCGCCTCGAAGGGCGTTTTCCCGACGGTGAACTTGGAGAAATTCAGCTCGGGAGTGTGACGACGCTCGGGCGGCATCCCAACAGCACCATTCGCCTCGCGGACAATGTGGTTTCCAAAGAACACTGCGTCATTGAGAGTTCAAAGCAGGGCTTCATCGTTCGCGACCTCAACTCCACCAACGGAACCTTCGTGAATGGAATCCGGGTGCGGGATCAGGTGCGCTTGCGCGATGGCGACGAGCTCACCCTCGGCAAGACCAAGTTCATCTGCCACCTCGACGAGGAGAAGCCGGGGCGCACGGTCACGGGCAACGTCGCGGTGCGTTCGGTGGTGTACTCCCGGCCCGCCATCATCGCGCCCATTCCGCTTGCGAACTCCTCGAACTTCCGCGCAGCGGAGCAGATCACCGATTTGAAGGTGCTGCGCGAAGACTACGAGAAACTGCGGATCGCCAACGAGTTCCACCGAGCGATGGGCTTGCAGCGCGATCTCAAGGCGGTGCTCGACACCATTCTTCAGGTGGCCTTCGAGCTCATTCCGGCGGATAATGCGGCGGTCTTCTTTGCCGACGAGCGCGGGAACTTGGCTCTCCATGCGCGGATCCGCCGCGAAGCCGACGACAACTCCGAACTCGAAGTGTCCGATACGGTGCTCAACGAGGTCATCAGCCGCGGCGATGCGGTGCTCACTGCCGACGCGATTCTCGACTCGCGGTTCTCCACCTCGGAGTCGGTGGTCTCGCAAGGAATTCGCAGCGCGATGGCGGTGCCGCTCAAGTCGAAGGGCATTCTGCGCGGGGTGCTCTTCTGCGACACCCGCGAGCGGACGAACGCCTTTTCGGAAAAAGACCTCCAAGTGCTCGCAGGCATCGCCTCGCAGGCGGCCATCGCCTTCGAGAATGCGGAACTCGCGGAGGAAATCGAGCGCTCGGCAATCGCTCGTGCCGAGCTGGCGCGATTCCTCGCCCCGGCGGTCGCTGCGGCGGTCATCTCTGGAAAGGTCGAGATTTTCCGCGCCGGTCAGAACGTCGAGGTGACGGTGATGTTCGCCGACATCCGGGGGTTCACCTCGCTTGCCGAACGAGAAGAGCCGGAAGAGATCGTCTCGATGTTGAACGACTTCTTCGCGGCGATGGCCAATCTCATCTTTAAATACGAGGGCAACCTCGACAAGTTCATCGGCGACTGTGTGATGGCGACCTGGGGGCCGCCGATTTCCCACGAGGACGACGCCGCGCGCACCCTGCGCTGCGCCCTCGAAATGCAAGAAGTCATCCACGAGATGAACGCGCTCCGCGAGGCCCAAGGCAAGCGAGCGATTGAAGTTGGCATCGGCATCAACACCGGACCGGCAGTCGTGGGCTACTTCGGCTCCCACGAGCGCCACGAGTTCACCGCTATCGGCGACTCGGTGAATATCGCTTCACGCCTGTGCGGACTTGCGCAAGGCGGCGAAATCCTGGTGACCGGCGAGACTCTGGAGCGCGCTGGCGACGCCTTCAAATCGGTGCCGGTCGACAAACTCCAGGTCAAAGGCAAGGCCCGCAGCGTCTCGACCCATCGCGTCCTCGGGGTCTGAGCGAACCTACGCGTTCGTACCCAGCGAGGAGTTCGAGGGCTCAAGGTCGACGAGCTGTGTTTGAGCCGCTTCCGCCATGAGGATGCGGGGCTGATCTTGCTCATTCGGTAGTGTTTGGCATACACTTCGAAGCTCCGTTTGTACTGCCTGATTAATTGATTGTTGAGTTCCCGCCAGGTTTGAGAATTCGACCAGTGGGATTTATCCTGGTGAACGAACGGTCCGTAGCGAAGGCTAAGTTCGTTTGCTAACCGAGTGCGCAGCGAGATTTCTACCCGCTCAATGGCGTCGATGAGCAGTAGGCGTAACTCGCGATCGAAGTCGTAGATCGCTAAAACAGTCGCGAAATCGGCCAGGTCGGAGAAAGAGTGGTCGCCATCAAGCTTCGCTGGTGCTTCGTAGGGGCTCCAAAAGGCCCTCAGCCGGTAGTAGTTGATATGGGTGAGGCATTGCACTGCCAGTCTCGGATCTGAGACTCGCATCCCGCGGCGGATGAGCAAATCGAGCTGTTCCTGTGTGGTTAAGGCCTTCTTGTCGAACGTGCTCATCGGTGGCTCCAGCGATCGCTGAAGCTACAAGCAGCAAGAATCGGGCCGATGCGCGAAGCCTAGACTAAAGGAAAATATCCGCTCGCCGATGGTATGCCATCAGGGATTTCGGAGCTCATAGTGACGGGGGGCAAAAAAATGACCCCCCTGGTGCGCCCCGTGAAGAGGCGTGGGAGGTGCTCAAAAGTAATATGCGAAACGTATCGGACGTATGCAACCAAAAAGTGGGCGGGAAGGAGATTTGCTCCAGCGAATCCAGCGATGCTTGAGCCCAGCATTCAAAGCGTCCGAGCCCGAGCACTTTCCGAAGACTTACAGGCGCGGGCGCGCGGATGGCTGGTTTGAGCGGCGGCGGGGCCCGGCTTGTTCGCGGTAGCGCCGGAGGGCGCCGCTCAAGATTTCGTGGATGAGTGAGCGGTAGTCGAGGCCCCCGGCGTCGGCGATCATCACCAAGTCACCCCACTGCGGCGTGAGTCCCGGCAGCGGATTGCACTCCAAGAAGTAGATGCGTCCCGAAGCATCCATGCGGAAGTCGATGCGCGCCACATCGCGGCAGCCGAGCGCCCGAAACACCGTGCGGGCGAGGGCGGTGAGCTTGGCATTCGTGGCCGGGGGAAGCCGTGCAGGGATGTCGTAGCGAATGCGGCTATTGGCCGCGAGCTTGTCCTCGAAGCGGTAGATGGGCGTCGGGTCGCTCGCATCGGTGAACACCACCTCCATCGGCGGCAGCACCGTGAGCCTCCGCTCTCCGAGGACGCCGACAGTGAATTCACGGCCGGATACGAAGGTCTCGATGAGGGCCGGTTGCTGGTAGCGCTCGACGAGCTGCCGCACCACGGACCGAAGCTCCGCCTCGCTGTGGGCGACGCTCTTGGGGCCGACGCCCTTCGAGCTGCCCTCGGCGACGGGCTTCACCATCAACGGCCAGGGACCAAGAGCGCGGTCGAGGCGTTCGCGGCCGGTGTGCATAACCTGCGAGGGCGGGGTGTCGACACCGGCGGAGCGCACGACGGTTTTCGCGAGTGCCTTGTCGAGTGCCAGCGCCAAGGCCGTGGGATCCGAGCCGGTGTAGGGGATGTTCAACAATTCGAGGACCGCCGGCACGTGGCTCTCACGGGTGCGGCCGCGCGAGCCTTCGGCGATGTTGAAGACCACGTCGACGGGGTTGGCGAGCAGCGTAGACGGAAAAGTCTCGGTCGCTTCGAGGTCGACCACCTGGTGACCGTAGCCCGCGATGGCCTCGCGGATAGCGGCGAGGGTGGAGGGGGAGTCGTATTCCGCTTCCCGGTCTTCGATGCGCTTCACGGAAACGGACGGAGCGATGCGCTTGACGTTGTAGGCAAAGCCGACGCGAAGGGGTCGATACATTAGGCGACTCGTCGGCACTGGGCGCTCGTCTTCGAGGGACGCCAGACGGATTCGGAGGAGTTCGCAGCAGCGCCGTCGGCCGGGACGCGGCCATCGACAACCTGGGTGGCCGCCCAGCGGTCGCCGAGCCGTCGGCCTTCGGGGGAGCGGAGCGTGGCGAAGAATTCGAGGCCCCCCAAGCACACCACGGCACCCACGAAAATCTGCGGTGCATAGACCGGCAACATGAGCAGCAAGAAGATGAAACCAAAAATTGAATTGCGGGAGACGCTCTCCCGGAAGCCGCCGCTCTTTTTCATGTCGACCCGAAGTACTTTGACTCCGAAGAGCCGCTTGCCGGGGCTTTGCCCGGTGAAGAGTCCGTCGGCAAAGAGGATGTAAACGAGCGCGGCCACTGCGCCAAAGCGGCCGGTCGCAACGAAGAGCCCCCAAGCGAGAATGCAATCCATGAGCCTCGCTCCGGTGCGCAGGGCGAGCGACGCGCGGGGGAACTTGAGCGTTTCGTCGCGCTCAACGAGTCGCAGGGTTTTGGGCGGGGAATTCATCGAGGAGAATGCCTTTTGTGCTTCTTCTTCGGCGGCGCTTGGTGCGGGGGCGACGTATTCTGTGAGTCGGGCTTCTCCTGTACCGCAAGCGACAGCGGAGCAACGCCTTTTCGGAAAATGACAAATGCCATGGTGGGGCGGTGCGAAGATTCGCTCATCACGAAGTGGAGACCCTGGAAGAGATAGCCTTGGGAGGTTTGTTCATTGAGGCATTGCTCCAGAGTTTCTGCATCGACCGGGGATACCTCGACGACGTGGTAGTTCGCAGCTTCGGGGCCGCCGCTCTTCATAGGCGACGAAGTTACATCGGAGCCGCCGGTTGTGCGCAACTGCTTCGTAGCTGATACATGCATGCAGGATGGCCATCATCGCATATCGGAGCTTCGAACCGCGAATCCACCCGACCGCCTGGGTGCACCCGAGCGCCGAAATCATCGGAGAGGTCCACCTCGCCGAAGAGGTTTCGGTCTGGCCTACCAGCGTGTTGCGGGGTGACCGGGGCGCAATCGTCATCGGCGCGCAGACGAATCTCCAAGATGGCGTCATCGCGCATGCGACTGGCGGCGTTTCCACCACCCATATAGGTCCGTCTTGTACGGTCGGGCACCGGGCGATACTCCACGGGTGCAAGGTCGGCGAATGGTGCCTCATCGGTATGGGCGCCGTGCTGATGGACAACGTCGAACTCGGGGCCTGGTCCTTCGTCGCCGCCGGAGCCCTGCTCCCACCGGGGAAGGTCTACCCGCCGCGGAGCTTCGTGGTCGGCTCACCGGGCAAAGTGCTGCGGGAAGTTGGCGAGCGAGAGCTCGAAGTCATACGACGCTCCTGCGCTTCCTACCGGGAGCTTACACTCTCCTACAAAAATTCAGGCACAGCTTGACGACTGCTTGACTTGGACGAGAAGATTCGTCTAGAAGAACCCCATCCGGCGGATTGCCCCGTAGGCTAGGGCAGCAGACCGGAATTGAGGAGTGATTGCTCCTCGAAACGACCGGGGCCAAGGATGGTCGTGAAGCAATGACTCTGACGAGATTCGCCTCTCCAGAGGTTCAAAGTGTGGCCAACAAGACTTGTATCGAAACTCCCGGTATCTCCACGGCTATCTTCCGGCCTAGAGTTAATATTTAGGGATATTGCGATTAGCTCAGCGAAAATCAAAGATTAATAGCATCTCGGCAATTTGAATTATTGTGCGATTTAAATTTCGAATATCCCAATAAAGTCTAAAGCATAGCACTGATTAGTTCATTTCAACTGAAATTTGCTTCGGTGCCCGTTGTAGGTAGTTAGGTCGTGGTAGATAGGTCAGGAAATGCAGAGAATGAGGCAATGGGCTTCAAGAAATCTGCAGCAAGTAGTCAGACGTAAATTGTTGTTCAACTCAGGAAAGGCAAAAAAATGAAAAAAGGAATTCTCTTCTCTGCAGTCGCTGGATTGGGAGTGTTGCTCGCTGGATGCGGTGGTTTTGAGTACGGTGCTTGCTATCCGGGAGCTAGCTTTCGCTGTACGAGCGGCGACGTACTGCTTACATGTGTAAATGTGGTTCAGTGGAAAGTTTCATCGAAATGCGCTGAGGCTGGAAAGAAATGCTACGAAGGTGATCAAGCAAAAACAAAATGCACTGCGAGTGCGAATGATGGCGGAGTGGGTGATACAAACGCCTGCTGCGCGGCGCCGTAATTAGTTTCGTCACTACTCAATTCTTAAGAGCACCGTCATTCCTACTATGGATGACGGTGCTCTTTCGTTTCCGCCGGTCGGCGAAAAGTTCAGAAGATTCGGCCCTTTATCCGCCGAAGGCCTCGTCGCTCAACTCCATCGGCCAAAGGGTCGCCCGCTCAACAAACCCCGGGAGACTCTCGATGCTGGGCAGCACCTCGCGGCAGAAGTAGCGAGCGGAGGCGACCTTCCCCTCGTAGAAGCTCTTGTCCGGGCCTTTTGCGCTTGTGAGTTTGGCGAGGGCGAGGCGTGCGTGGTCGAGGAGCAGCCAGCCGATGATCACCTCGGCGATGGCGAAGAGCAGCCGGTTGCCGAGGAGCCCCAAGTAGTAGGGAGATTCGGAGCTCTTTTCCATGAGCGCCCCGAGCGCTTGGCGTACCGCTCCTAGGGCCGCGCCCAAGCGGGTGCGCTCTTCGGCGAGTTCCGCAGGGCCGCTCGCCACCAGCTCGTCGATCCGTTCAGTGAGCTTCATGAGCGCCGCGCCCCCGCTCTTGGGGAGCTTACGGGCGAGGAGGTCCAACGCCTGGATGTGGGTGGTCCCTTCGTACAGGCTGTCGATCTTCTGATCTCGGATGTACTGCTCGATGGGGTAGTCCCGCAGGTAGCCCGAGCCGCCGAAGGTCTGCAGCGCGAGCGACAGCAACTCGTAGCCCTTCTCCGAGCAGTAACCCTTGATGATGGGGAGCAGCAGGTCGTTCAACGCATGATCCTCGGCGGCGGCTGGATTCCCGTGGCCGCCCTTCAGCTCCACGATGTCCTGCACAGCAGCGTTGAAGAGCGCGAGCGCGCGCATGCCCTCCGCGTGGGCTTTCTGCGCGAGGAGCATCCGGCGCACGTCCGGGTGTCGAATAATGGGCACGCGCGGAGCCTTCGGGTCGCGGGCGGTGAGAAGGTCTGCCCCCTGGACGCGCTCCCGCGCGAACGCGAGCGCATGCAGGTAGGCGCTCGAAACGGCAGCGAGCGACTTCATGCCTACCGCCATGCGAGCGTTTTGGATGACCCGAAACATTTGGCGAATGCCGTCGTGCACGTTGCCGACGAGCCAGCCGTAGGCCTTGCCGCGTTCGCCGAAGGTCATCTCGCAGGTCGCCGAGGGGCCGAGGCCCATCTTGTCTTCAATCTTCGTACAGTAGACGCCGTTGCGCTCGCCGAGGGTGCCGTCGTCGTTCACGAGAAACTTCGGCACAAGAAAGAGCGAAAGGCCCTTGGTGCCGGGGGCTCCGCCCACCGGGCGAGCGAGCACCAAGTGGAGGATGTTGTCGACAGCGTCGAAGTCTCCGCCGGTGATGAAGCGCTTCACGCCGGAGAGCGACCAGAGGTCGTCCTTCTCTTGGGTGGCGGTGGTGCGCCCGGCGCCGACATCGCTCCCCGCGTCTGCTTCGGTGAGCACCATCGTCCCACCCCAGTTGTGCTCAACGAGCGGCGTCACGAAGCGCTTCGTCTGTTCCGGGGTGGCGATCTCAGCGATGATCGGAGCAATCACATTGCCGAGCAGGTAAAGCGCGAGTGGCTGGTTCGCGCCGGCGACGAGTTCAAAAATCGCCCACGTGATGCTCGGCGGTGCGCCGAGGCCGCCGAGAGCCGTCGGCAAGCTCACCGAGCCGATGCCCGCGTCGAAATACGCCTGGTAGGCCTGCCGAAGTGGCGGAGGAATGGTGACATTGCCGGACTCGCGATCGAGCGAGAGGGGGATCTCGTCGGAGGTGATGTACGAGGGCGCCAAGTCCTTGGTGCACGCGCGCAGCGCTCCCTCGATGAGGTTGCGCGCGGCCGCTTCGTCGAGATCGTTTTTCCCGTGGGAAAGCGAGGTCTCTCCGACGCGGAGGTACTCAAAGAGGTTGAATTCGATGTCGCGAAGATTTGCTCGGTAGTGATCGTGGGATGCCATAGCGCATCAATAATAACATCTTGTTCTCCTCTCGCCGGGAGTGGCCGGGTGGTCGCGGGTCGGAGTGAGGTCGCACATGGCGGCGATTTTCCTTGACCATTTTCCTTTGCGGCGAGTTATCTGCTGCCCCTGTTGAGGACGAGGAAGCTCGACCGTCGACATTGTTCGTCTTCGCAGTGCACACGCACGTAGTTCTAGGGAGTCAAGTCGATGGTTCAACCAGCATTTTGCCGAATGTTCATTGCGGTTGGGTTCGTGGCGGCCTTGCCCGCGTTGGCGCAAGCTCGCCCGGAGGGCAAAGGCCGCGCCCCGGAGCCGACAGCGAAGGACACCACGAAGGATACGCGGGTGCCTGCCGCGGGCACCGCTGACGCCGGCACGGCCGTGGCCCCTGCGCCAAACGCGGTGCCGACCGCTCCGACCGATGGTGGCTCGGTGGTCACCGATCCGGAAGTGCTCCGGGCGACCTTCGAAGCGCGCCTCAACGATGCGCACCGACAAATTGCCGACCTGCGCGAGGAAATGAAAACGCTGCTCACAGCGCAACCGGCGCAACGCGGCGGCTGGCAAGAGGATTGGGCGTTGCGGCGCCGCAAGCTCGAACTCGTCACCTTCAATGGCTACCTGCGCATCCGCCCGGAGCTCATGTACAACCTGAACCTCTGGGGCACCGACTCCAGCGGCCTGCCGTACACGGACCCCTCGGGCTACACGCTGGTGCCGACTTCGCCGGTGAGCAACCGGGAGAAGACCAACGCGGGCGTCAACATGCGCTTCCGCTTCGAGCCGACCATCAACGTGTCGGAAGAAGTCCGCATCCACGCCCAGTTCGACATCCTCGACAACGTGGTGTGGGGCACTACCCCGACCTACGGGTACTCGCTCGGCTCAGGCGCCAATAACTACAAGTACGATAGCATCCAGTTCCCGGTGTTCTCGAACTCGCAAGTAAGCCCGCGCTCCGGCATCAACTCCGTCTCCGACGCGATCGCGGTCAAACGCCTGTGGGGTGAAATCGCGACGCCGGTCGGCGTGCTGCGCTTTGGACGAATGCCGACCCACTGGGGACTCGGGATCCTCTACAACGACGGCCGCGATATCGACGCGGACCATGGGGACAACGTCGACCGGGTGAGCTTCACGACCGAACCGATCCATGGCTTCTTCATCACCCCGGCCTTTGAAATCAACCTCGAAGGGCCAACCTCGCTTGTGACCAACTACGGTGGCCAACCGTTCGACCTCTCTCCCACCGACGACGTCCACACCTACCTCATATCGGTCGCGCGTCTCGACACTGCGGATGAGCGAGCGAAGAAGCTCGCCGCCGGGAAGCTCGTCATCAACTACGGACTCCACTTCGCCTACCGGAACCAGAGCAACGACTCCATCGCTGCCTTGAACGACACCGGGTACAAGGGACTTGCCCCCACGGCCGCGTCGACCGCCTGGGTGCCCCGGCGCGCGAGCCTCTTCTACCCAGACCTCTGGGGAAAGATCGAAGGGAAGAAATGGCGCATTGAAGCAGAGGTCGCGGCAATCCTCGGAAGCATCGGTGGTCGCTCGGTGAGCCTCGCAAACCTCAACGACGCGAGCAACGATCAGTCGCTCTACATCTACCAAGTGGGCGCCGTGCTTCAGGGTGAATACCGCTTCTTGAATGGCGACTTGGAAGTGGGCGGCGAGCTCGGCGTTGCCTCTGGCGACAAGTCGCCGGGCATGGGCGTCTACAACCGTCGCGTCACGAAGGGCGCCAACGGCGCGGCGCTCCCCGGCGACATCGACGGCCCACAATATTCCTGCGGGAAAATCGGTGCCTGCGCGAACAACGAAATCACGAACTTCACCTTCAACCCGGCATACCGAACTGACATGATTCTCTACCGCGAGATTCTCGGCGGAATCACCGACAGCATCTACCTCAAGCCGCGCATCAAATACCGCATCGTCACCGGCTTCGAGGCCTGGTTCTCGTTCATGTATTCCCGGGCGATGTTCGTGGAGTCGACGCCTTCCTACGTGTACGGGAACACCGAAGGCAGCCTCGGCATCGAGCTCAATGCGGGAGCGCGCTACCAGACCCGCGACGGCTTCTTCGCGCAGGTCCAGTACGGGGTCCTCTTTCCGCTCAGCGGGCTCTCCCGACAAGTGGGCGCCCCCGGCAGCAACACCTCCTGGGTGTCGCTCAACATCGCCCATTCGGTGCGGGGGATGATCGGCATCAAGTTTTAGTTCAGGGCTCGCGGACGAGGCGCAACATCTCTCGGAAGCTCGGCGCCTTGCCGCGCCAGAGGAGCCCGGCGCGGAAGATGCGCCCGGAAACCCACAAGGTCGCGTAGATGGCGACGACGACGACAACCGCGCTTCCCACGAGCTGCCACCACGCGGGTCCGGGCGTGATGGCGAGCCGCAGCATGACCAGAAACGGCGCCCACCAGGGGACGAAGGTTCCGACCGTGGCGACGAGCCCTTGCGGATTTTCGAGCACTGTCATCAGCGCAGTTGCCGGGAGCACGAGCAAGATGACGACCGGCATCATCAGGCTCTGCGCTTCGCGCGGTGTCTCGCAGGCAGAGCCGATGGCGAGGTAGATCGCTCCGTAGAGGAGGAGTGCTGCACTCAAGCAGATGGGAAAAGCCACGATCACCTGCCAGGGGACGAGCGCAAAGAATCCCACACGAGTAACGATGAGCAGCCCAGCACCGGCGTAGACGAGCGCAATCACTTGCACCGCGGCCACCGCGCCGATGAGTTTCCCGGCCATCAGCTCCACCGGACTCACGAGTCCGATAAGAATTTCGCTCACCCGACTGGACTTCTCTTCAATCACCGCCTGCAACAAGAGCGGAGCGCCGATCGAGGTGAGCAGGAACACGAGGTAGAAGGCGACAAGGGGTATTACCGTCGTCGCGACCGGGTTCTGCACCGGCCGCTCCAGCAGGGTGCCGTCGGCGCCGCGTTCGAGGGGGCCTTTGCTTTCGAGCTTCACCGAGCGCTCCAAGAGGGCGACCGTTTCGTTGGTGAGCCCCGCGCGTAAGCCGCGTTGCTCGCGCACCGCACGGGTGATGTTCCGCTGCAGCCACATCCGGAGCCGGTTCGCGCTCGGGGTGACCGAGCGATAGCTGACCCGTGCGGCGTTGGCCGTGGCCGGATCCGAGGAGAGGAGCTCTGCCGGCAATTCGACGACGGCGGTGAATTTCTTCGCTTCGAGGGCCCGGGAGAGCTCAAGCTGCTGCGCATCCCGGTCGGGCTCCGGTGGAATTGGCATCGGCACGATGCCCGGTCCGTCGTCGTCGGTTTGCGCTGCCGCGCGGACGAGCGCATCGGCGAGGACGCCGGAATGATCGACAAGGGCGAACCGAGTGGGGCTCGAATCGATGCGGTTTAACCCCTGGGTTATGAAGAAGGAGCCGATTCCGATGGCTGGGAGCAGGATCGCCATCAGCAGAAATGCGCGGGAGCGAATGAGGCTCGTGAATTCGTTGCGGGCGACGAGGAAGATGCGCACCATGGTCACTCCTTGGGGCTTTTTTCAGAGACGATGTTGACGAAGATGTCGTGCAAGGAGCTGCGCGCGTGCTCAAAGTGGTCGACGCGCCCCATCGCGATGAGCCGGCGGAGCAGCTCCTGGGGATCGCCGCTGTAGCGCAGGTCCTGCAAGCCGTTGCGGTCGCGCAGCATCGTTACGCTCGGCACTTGAGCGAGAGTCGCCGCTCCGCCTTCGACGGAAACACGCAGCACGCCGCTCGTCCGCTGGATAGCGTCGAGAGTGTCGTCGAGTACCTTTCGCCCGCGGAAGATCATGCAGATGCGGTCGCAGAGGCGCTCGGCGCAGGCCATGTCGTGGGTGGAGAAGAGCACCGTCGCGCCGCTGCGCTTCAAGTCGAGTACGAGCTCCATGAGCAAGTCGCTCGTCGCCGGGTCGAGACCGGAGAAGGGCTCATCCAGAATGAGCAACTTCGGGTTTCCGAGCGTTGCAGCGATGAACTGCACTTTCTGCTCCATGCCCTTCGAGAGTGTCTCGATGCGCTTCTCCGCATACGCGGCGAGCCCGAGGCGGTTCAGCCAATCCTTAATGCTGGTATCGAGCTCGGCGCTTAGCGCCCCGCGCAGTCGTCCGATGTAGTGGAGTTGATCGCGCACCTTCATCTTCCGGTAGAGCCCCTTCTCTTCGGGCAGATAGGAAATCTCGGAGTGGCGGGTGCTCGCTTTCGGCGAGCCGAACACCTGGATTTCGCCCCGGTCCGGGCGGAGGATGTTCATCAACATCCGAAGGGTGGTGGTCTTCCCGGAGCCGTTGGGGCCGATGAAACCGCTGATGGTGCCGACGGGAACTGCGAAAGTGAGGTCGTCGACGGCGACCGAGGTGCCGAACATCTTCCGGACACCGACGAGTTGGATGGCATTGTTCACATTGCTCATAAGAGTGCTGGTGGTAGTGGCGGCTCGGGTTTACCGGGTGCCCGGCCACGCGAGATAGCCTTGGAGGATGACCGGTTCGCGTTCGAGGCGCACCGCGAAACGACCGTAGACTGCTGCCGCGAGTTCGTCGGCGAGTCGCAAGAGCTCGGTGGTGGTCCCGCCACCGTAGTTCACGAGCGCGAGCGCGTGCGCACCGGAGATACCGACAGCGCCGCGGCGGGTGCCGCGCGGAAAGCCCGCCTGCTCAATCAGCCACGCGGCAGAGAGTTTCACCCGGTCATCGCTTGCAGGCCACGAAGGCATCGCCCCGGCGAATCGTTGGGAGAGTTCGCTTGCGTGGGCACGAGTTACGAATGGATTCATGAAGAAGCTCCCGGCGCTGCGACGATAGGGATCGTCCGGTCGGAGCACCATCGATTTTCTCTGACGCAGCGCGAGGACCCCGCGCCGGAGCTCTTCCGGCGGAGCCTGGGTGGCACCGAGGAGTTTTCCGAGCTCGTCATGCGCGATGGGGGTACTCGTCGCTCGGGGCAGGCGCAGGGTGATGGCCGTCACGACGTAGCGCCCACCGGCAGACTTGAGTCGGGAGCTGCGGTAGCCGAAGGCGCAGTCGGCAGCGCTCCAAGTGTGGGCCGTTCCGTGCGCGAGGTCGAAGAGCTCCACCGCCACGAGCGTCGTGGCGACCTCCTGCCCGTAGGCGCCGATGTTCTGAACCGGAGCCGCACCAACAGTGCCGGGGATTCCGGAGAGGCATTCGAGGCCCGCAAGGCCCTCGTCGACAGACCAGGCGACGAGTTCGTCCCAAGGCAAGCCAGCGGCCACGTTCACCTGCACGGCCGCGTCGTATGCTTGGGTCACCGTAAGGCCGCGGGTGCGCAGCGCGAGAACGAGGCCGCTGACGCCGTCGTCAGGGATGAGCAGGTTTGAGCCACCCCCGAGGATGGCCACGGGGAGTTGCTCGCGACGAGCCCACGTGAAGGCTTCGGAGAGCGTCGAGACATCCTCCACCGATACAAAGTGCGCCGCACTTCCGCCGAGCTCAAGCGTCGTGAGTGGCGCTAAGGGTACGTCGCGCCGGGGAGCGAAGTGCGCCATGGACGTACGGTTATCGCACGCTCTGCCTGCATGACAAAGGGTAGGGATTCGTCTACAGGCTAACCCTTATGGAAGCTTCCCAGACCTATCCGAATGCACCACCGCCTCGTCCCCGCCGCGTCGGCCTCTTCATCCTCCTCGGATGTTTGGGGACCATTTTTCTCGGCTTTTTGGCGCTCGGGATCATCGGTTACGCCGCGTTCAAGGGCGAGACTGCAAAGACGCCGGACAAAGCGGTGCTGCGGGTGCGCCTCGCGGGCGAAATCCCTGAGACGGTCAACCGGGATTGGTTCATGGAGGAAATTTTCCGCGTCGGTCGGACGTTGACCGTGAAGGATTACCTCGACCTCTTCGAGCGTGCGGCGAAGGATACAAAAATTCGCGGGATACTCCTCGACGTGGAGCCGATGAGCATCGGCTTTGCGAAGGCCGAAGAGCTTCGCGACGCGCTCCTGCGCTTCAAGAAGAGTGGGAAGTTCGTCGTCGCCTACTCGGTGGGCATGCGGGAAGTGGACTACTTGGTGGCAATGGCTGCCGACCAGGTGTTCATGGCTCCAGAAGGCTTCTTCGAGCTCAACGGCTTCGGCTCAGCCATCGGTCACTTGCCAGGGGTCTTGGAAAAAGTCGGTATCGAAGTGCAGTACTACCGCTACGGAAAATACAAATCCGCCTCGGGAGAGAGCTGGGGTCGAACAAGCTTCACCCCGCCAGTCCGGGAGATGATTGAAGACGGCATCAAAATCGTCACCGAGCACTTCGTGAAAGCGGTGGCGGCAAATCGCGGCCTTGACGAAGCGAAAGTGCGCGCTGCGATCGACCGGGGAACATTCCGCGCCGAGAGCGCGCGCGAAGCTGGGCTCATCGACGGGATCATGTATGTCGACGAACTCGACAAGGAGCTCGCGACCCGGGTGAAGAGCGAGAAAGACAAGACACCTCCCTATGTGACCGCTGCGCAATACCGGAAGTCGCAGCGCCCGGATTTCTCGTCGTCGACGAAGCCAACCATCGCGGTGATCTACGCGCAGGGGATGATCGTCGATGGTAAGGGAGGCGCCGGACGTCAGGGATCGGAGCCGCTTATCAAATCGATCCGCCGCGCCGTGGAAGACGACCGGGTGAAGGCAATTATTCTTCGGGTGGACTCACCCGGAGGTGCCGGCATGGGTTGTGATTACGTTCGCCGAGAAGTCGAGCTCGCGCGCGCCAAAAAGCCGGTGATTGTGTCGATGTCTGACGTGGCTGCATCGGGTGGCTACTGGGTGTCGATGGATGCAACAGCGATTGTCGCCCATCCAATTACCGCTACTGGCAGCATCGGCATCTTCGCCGTGGTACCCAACATGAAGAAGCTCTACGAGAAGATTGGCTACAACGTTGATGTTTTCAAGGGGTCGCCGCATGCGGATCAGTTCTCTGGCGCTCGCCCGTTCACCGAGGAAGAATCGGCCTACTTCGATAAGCAGATTTACGCGAGCTACCAACGCTTCGTGCAACTCGCGGCGATAGGCCGCAAGATGCCGCTCGAAAAGATGGAAGAAAGCGCCCAGGGTCGCACCTGGTACGGCGAACAAGCGCTCGCGCGCGGACTTGTGGATAAGTTGGGTGGATTCCCTGTCGCCATTGATCTCGCAAAAGAAAAAGCCGGGATACCGGAGCAGAAGGAAGTGTCGGTAGAGAACTACCAGACCTCGCCAAAGCCTCTTGAGCAGCTCTTTGGCTCCGACGATGACGCATCGCTCCTCGACCAGCGGCTCGCGGAGATGATGCTGCGGACGGCGGGCTTCGATACCTCGGACCCGGTGCGGGTTGCGTTCCTGCGTGAAGTGCTGGAGAGAAAGCAGGTCGTCTTCCCGATGGCGGACCCACTGCCGCAGATTCGCTAGTGCTCTCGCGCCAACGCGTTGCCGGAACGGACGGCTTGATCTTCAATCCATGCGACCCGTTGCAGCACTTTCGGGGAGAGGTTGTTTGGGGTGCGCTTCTTCGGATTGGGTAGCACCGCCGCGAGGAGCGCCGCTTCTCGCAGCGACAGCTGGGAAGAGTGCTTTCCAAAATACACTCGACTCGCCGCTTCGGCTCCGTAGATCCCAGGGCCGAACTCGGCGATGTTTAAATACAGCTCCAAGATTCGGCGCTTGGGGAGGAGGATTTCCAGGAGCACAGTGAAGTAGGCTTCGATGCCCTTGCGGACGAAGCTCTGTCCACGCCAGAGGAAGAGGTTCTTGGCGGTCTGCTGGGTGATAGAGCTTGCGCCGCGCCGTCCCCGGCCGTCGAGCATATCGTCGAGGGCGTCCTCTATCTCGATGACATCGAAGCCCCAGTGGGTCCAAAACCGCTGGTCTTCGGCGGCGAGCACGGCGATGCGAATGTTGAGACCCATCGCCTCCAGTGGTCTCCAGTACTGCTGGGTAGGAGGCGCTTTCGTCTCAAAGCGAGAGGCGAAAATAAACGCTGTGGTCCCCGGATTGAAGAATCGCAGCAAGAGCACCAGCAGCACGGTGATGCTAAGAACGTAAAGAAGCAGGCGCGCGCATGCAAAGAGTACTCGTAGGGGAAGTGCCCTAGGCGACTGCAGTTTTCGTCGAGACAGGCGGCCGTAAGAGATCATCAGACAATCATCGACAGGGAATATGGTGAATATAGTGGCTAGAATCCATCAAAAGCGTTGGGTTTGCAGAGGAACTCCATCGCGTGAAGCGCCTAGAACGTTGGTTCAAATTTGCTCTGGTAACTGTAGCGGCGATGCTCCTATGGCGTCCAAGGCGTCGCCAGCAGGCGCTGGCGACGAATATCCAAAGCGGCAGATTACTCGTTGTGCGCATAGACAACCGGGTAGGAGAGGCCCTTCTTTCCACCCCCTTGATCTCTGCGCTGCAAGCCCGGGGGTTCGGGGTTGACCTGCTCTGCCACCCAAAAGTTGCCCGGGTGAGCGAGGGGCTTGTGAACGTTATCCCCTTTCGGCGGACCTTTCGCGAGGTGCGAGCGCTGCGGCAACGGGCGTATGTAGCGGTGATCAACGCAACTGACTGGGTAGCTCCCTCGGTCTCCGCGTCGGTATGGTCGCGGCTCATCGCCGCGCGGACGACGCTGATCGGCCCTGCGGCCTGGCCCTGCCGCTGGCTCGTGGATATCCCGGTACTCGCCCGCAGCGACACTGCCTCGGAGGCGCGACAGCGGCTCAACTTGGCAAGCCCGCTCCTCGGCGATCAGGCACCACCGCCGCTCTCCTTTCGGGCGGTGACACCGCCCCCTTGGACGCCGACGAAGCGGTATTGGGTGTTGAACCTCGGCGGTCGCCTCCCGGTGCGGCGGGCACCCTTGGCGGCCTTCGCCGCCGCCGCCCGCATCGCCCTCGCCCAGGGGGTAGTCCCGCTCGTGACCTACGGTCCGGGGGAGGAGGGACTTGCCGACGAACTGCTCCGGCTCGTCCCCGGGGTGCGCCGGGCGCCGCCGACCACCCTCGACGAGCTCGCGGGCTTGTTTTCTCGGGCCGAGCTCACGGTGACGAGCAATTCTGGTCCCATGCATCTGTCGGTGGCGGTCGGCTGTCGGACCATCGGGCTCTTTGTGGGGATGGATCCGGCCCGCTGGGGGCATGGCCCACCCCACCAGATGGTTGAAATTCGGCCTGGGGAGTCGGGTGGGGAAGCCGTCGAACGCACGCTGGGGGCCACCCACTAACCCCTGAACCGCAGCTTTTCGTTGACGCCGTAAGCTCGTACATCTACGAGACTGCCATGCAGGATGCCCTCTTTACTTCAGAGGAACAGCGAGCTTTCGACGAGGGAATCGCGAAGCTCCTCACGCGCTATCCACCGGAGCACAAGCGCGCGGCCATGTTGCCCGCGCTGCGCCTTTTGCAGACCATGAAAGGCTGGTTGCCTCCGGCGGGGATGAAGCAAATCGCCGACAAGCTCGGGACGAGTCTGAGCCACGCCTATGAGGTGGCCACGTTCTACGTGATGTACTTCACGGAGAAGCCGGGCGACCATGTCATCGACGTCTGTACGAACTTGTCGTGCTCCCTGCGCGGAGCGCAAGAGCTCATGGACTACCTCGAAGAAAAACTCGGGACCAAGCGGGGTGTGAACGGCCCGAAGTTCTATCTCCGCGAGACCGAGTGTCTCGCGAGCTGCGCAACGGCTCCGTGTCTGCAAGTCAATGAGGAGCACCACGAAAACCTCACTCGCGCAAAAGTCGATGCGCTCATCGAAAGGCTCAAGCGATGAGTATCCTTGCCAACAAAGTGATGATGCGGGACTGGGAGCGCCGCGGCCAGAACACCCTTGAAGTCTACCGGGCGAACGGCGGCTACAAGCAGTTGGAGAAGGTTCTTGCCCTAGCGCCGGCGCAGATCATCGACGACGTGAAGCGCTCGAACCTGCGCGGACGCGGCGGCGCCGGATTTCCCACTGGCCTCAAGTGGAGCTTCGTGCCTTCGCGCGAGAAGAACACCTTGCCGCGCTACCTCGCGATCAACGCCGACGAGTCGGAGCCGGGCACCGCGAAGGACCGCTTTATTTTGGAGCGAGACCCGCACCTGCTGATCGAGGGCATCGCCATCGCCTGCTACGCGCTCGGCGCCCACGTTTGCTACGTGTACGCGCGCGGCGAGTTCAAGTACCCGTCTTCGGTGCTGGAGAAAGCAATCGCCGAAGCCTACGCGGCGGGCATACTCGGGCCGAAAGTGCTCGGCAAAGACTTCAAGCTCGACGTGTTCCAAGTGCGCGGCGCTGGCGCGTACATTTGCGGTGAAGAGACTGCGCTCCTCGAATCGCTCGAAGGAAAAAAAGGCTGGCCGCGGTTGAAGCCACCATTCCCGGCGACGGTCGGCCTTTTCGGCTGTCCCACGGTCGTCAACAACGTGGAGACTATCGCCGCCCTCCCGCGCATCTTTGAGAATGGCCCCGAGGCTTTCGCGGCCTTGGGCGCTGGGAAGTCTGGTGGAACCCGGCTCGTGACGCTCTCCGGTTCGGTGAGCCGCCCCGGGACCTACGAAGTGTCCATGGACACTTCCATTCGCGAACTCATCTTCGACGACGCCTACGGACAAGGAATGCCCCCCGGGCGCACCGTGAAGGCGGTCATCCCCGGCGGAAGTTCGGCGCCGGTGCTCACCGCCGACGAAATCGACACCAAGCTCGAATTCGACGCTTTCAAGCCCGTCAACTCCATGGCTGGCTCCGGCGGGGTCATCGTCATGGACGACTCCACCTGCCTCGTCCGCTGCCTCTGGCGAGTCATCCGGTTCTATGCGGAAGAGTCCTGCGGTCAATGTACGCCTTGCCGCGAGGGCCAACCGTGGATGGCACGCCTCATTCGCTTCATCGAAGAGGGCCACGGCGAGCAGAAGCACCTCGATACGCTCATGGAGGTCGCCCGCGGCATTGCGCCTTTCCCGCCGTTCGGCCTCGGGAAGACCATCTGCGCCTTAGGCGATGCGGGCGCGCTCCCGGTGCAGTCCTTCGTCACCAAGTTTCGCTCGGAGTTCGAAGAGCACATCCGTCAGCAACGATGCCCTTACGGCGATAAGCCCTGGGGATACTTTGGGGCGTTCACATGAGCGGCGTCCACATGAGTGCAGAACTGGCCTTATTCCTCTTCTTCGGCGCCGCGGCGATCGTGTCTGCGGTCCTAGTCGTGGTGTCGCGCAACCCCATTCGTTCCGCTATGTCGCTCGTGGCGACCTTCTTCTTCCTCGCGGGCATCTACGTCTTGCTCTGGGCGCACACCATCGCGGTGCTGCAGATCCTGGTCTACGCCGGCGCGATCATGGTGCTCTTTTTGTTCGTGATCATGTTGCTCGCGCCGACTGAGGACCATGTAGAGATCATCAAGCTCGCTCCCGCACGCATCATTGCGCTCGTGGCGGCGACGCTGCTCTTCCTCGTGCTGGTCGACATCTTTCTCCAGCTTCCAGTTTCCACCGCTACCTGGACCAGCAACGCTGACCAAGTGCAGCGCTTCGGGACCATCGCGGAGTTGGGCAAGATTCTCTACACGCAGTGGCTCTTCCCCTTTGAGGCAGTCTCGGTACTCCTGTTGGTGGCGATCCTCGGCGCGGTCATGGTCGCGAAGGCGAAGGTGTGACGATGGCAACTACTATCCCCACGTCCTGGTGCCTCATCCTTGCTGCGGCCCTCTTCTTCTTGGGAATGGGGGCGCTCCTCGTGCGGCGCAACGCGCTCACGGTGTTCATGGGCATCGAGCTCATGCTCAACAGCGCGAACCTCACCTTCCTCACCTTTGCACGCGAGCGCGGCGATCAGATAGGTCACATCTCGGCGTTCTTCGTCATCTCGGTCGCGGCCGCGGAAGCGGCGGTAGGGCTCGCGGTGATCATCGGCATGTTCCGCTCGCGCGGCACCATCAACGTGGACGAAGTCCACACCATGAGACACTAACTGGGAGGGGTCTTGGAATCGTTGCTGACATTCTTTCAGACTTCGCCGGTCCCGCCGAGTTCGGTGAGCGGGTCGCTGTGGCTCATCATCGCGCTGCCGCTCTTCGGCGCTTTCATCTGCGGAGCCTTCGGGAAAATCCTGGGCCGCGGGAATGTGCACCAAATCGCACTCGGGACAGTCGGCGGCAGCTTCCTGCTCTCGCTGCTCACCTATTGGGTCATCGGCGATCGCAACACCGTCCTCGCAACACCGTATGCGGACTTGCAATACACACTCGGCAAGACTTTCGGCACCTGGTTTTCGTCGGGCTTTCTGCGCGTCGATTTTGGCCTCACGGTGGATCACCTCTCCGGGACGATGCTCCTCGTCATCACCGGCGTCGGCTTCCTCATCCACGTCTATTCGACCTCGTACATGTCGCACGACGACGGCTATTGGCGATTCTTCGCGTATCTGAACCTCTTCATCGCCGCGATGCTCACCCTGGTGCTCGCGGACTCGCTGCCCTTGCTCTTCATCGGCTGGGAAGGCGTCGGCCTCTGCAGCTACCTGCTCATCGGCTTCTGGTACGAGGACGACGAAAAGGCCTTCGCCGGGCGCAAAGCCTTCATCACCAACCGCATCGGCGACTTTGCCTTCCTCATCGCGGCCATCCTCCTCGTGCTCGTCTCTCAGGCTGTGGTCGAGACCGGACCGGACCGCTACTCCCAATCGGTGACGAGTCGTGGTGCGCTCAACTTCGTGTCGATTGAAGGGGCCGCTGACAAGCTCGCTGCCTTGGGTGATACGGCTATTGCTACCGGCCCACTTGCGGGTTTGCCCTACAGCGGCGTCGTCACCGCGATCCTGCTGCTGTTCCTCCTCGCCGCCGCCGGAAAATCCGCCCAGCTCCCGCTCTACGTTTGGCTGCCCGACGCCATGGCCGGTCCGACACCGGTATCGGCGCTCATCCACGCCGCGACCATGGTGACGAGCGGTGTCTACTTGTTCTGCCGCATGAGCGCGCTCTTGGTGCTGTCACCCACGGCGATGGGAGTCATCGCACTTGTCGGCGGCGCTACGGCCTTATTCGCGGCGCTGATAGCCCTCACCCAAACTGGAATAAAGAAGGTCCTCGCCTACTCGACGGTGTCGCAGCTCGGCTTCATGTTCCTCGGCATCGGCGCGGGTATTTTCTGGGCGGCGTTCCTGCACCTCGTAACCCACGCCTTCTTCAAGGCCTGCCTCTTCCTCGGAGCCGGGAGCGTCATGCACGGCAACGACAACGAGGAGGACATCACCAAGCTCGGTGGACTCCGCAAAGAGATGCCGCAGACGTGGGCCACCTTCCTCGTTGCGACTCTCGCCATCACCGGCATCGTCCCGCTGTCGGGGTTCTTCTCGAAAGACGCCATCCTTCACGGCGCTCGCCACAACCTTCTCACCGGCCACCCGCAGATGCTCACCGTCGCGGCGACGCTGGGCACCATCGCGGCGCTCTGTACGGCTTTCTACATGATGCGCCTCTACTTCTACACCTTCGAGGGGAAGCGTTCTCCCGAAGCAAAGAGCGCCCACGCGCACGAGTCGAGCCCGGCGATGACGGTGCCGCTCGTCATATTAGCGCTGCTGTCGGTGGTCGCCCTCGTGCACGGGCTCCCGATCTTCAAGAACAACGGGCAGCTCTTCACTCTGATGGAGCAGTACCTAACGCCCATCTTCGCGCACACCAAGCAACTCGCTCAGAGTAACAGTACCGTGAAGTTCTCCGAGGAAACGCACATCCCTTGGGGCACGTATTTCACTGCTTGGGGGATAGCGCTCCTCGGCGGCGCCATCGCTTACCTGCTCGTGATGCGAAAGGTGCAGCTCCCGGCCATGCTCAAGCCGCTGCAGCAGTTCTCGTTCCGGAAGTTCTTCGTCGACGAGCTCTACGACTTCGTCATCCTTCGACCGATCTCCGCCCTCGCACGGGTACTCTACCGGGTCGTCGACGTGGTGCTGATCGACGGGCTCGGGGTTCGTGGGGCGGCCTGGGTCACCACCCGGACTGGCGGTCTGTTGCGCTTCTTCCAAACCGGTGATGCACAAACGTATGCCGCTTTCATGGTGGTGGCGATAGCCGGTGGGCTTCTCTGGGCAATCTTCAAGGTGGTCATGTGATGGGGGCCTTCGACTCTCGACTTCTCAGCATCGCAATCTTCTTCCCACTGGTCATGGCGGTGATCATCGGGCTCTTGCCCAAAGGCGAGAAGGGGCAGATTCGCGTCCTCGCCCTCATCGGCATGGTGTTGGAGGCACTGTTCTGCGCGATGGTGTTCTTCCGCTTCGACCCGCAGAGCGCCCTCGAATTCCAGCTGGAGCAGCGCACTCCATTCCTCACCGCGCTCGGCGCCTCCTACCATGTCGGCGTCGACGGGCTTGCGGCGTGCTTGGTCGCGCTGACCGGCTTCCTCGGGCCACTCGTGGTGCTCGGGAGCTGGAGCTACATCGACGACAGAGTCAAAGAGTTCCACATCGCGCTGCTCGTCCAGCAGACGGCTATGGTCGGCGCGCTGTGCTCGATGGACCTGCTCCTCTTCTACATCTTCTTCGAAGCCTCGCTCATCCCCATGTACCTGCTCATCGGTGTCTGGGGTTCCGAAGAGCGGCGCATGGCGACGATGAAGTTCTTCATCTACACCATGGCGGGCTCGCTGCTCCTCCTCGTGGCGCTGCTCGGGGTTTCCTACATCGGCACGTTGGGCGGCGAGCGGAGCTTCGACTACCAGGTCGTCTACAACGGGCTCCTCTCGGGCCACGAGCAAGTCGCAAACGCGCTCAAGGCTGGCGGGGGAAGCCTCACGGATTTCACGCCGGTCGGGCTCGCGCTGCAGACCTACGGGCCTTGGTTCCTCCTGGCCTTCTCCATCGCTTTCGCGATCAAAGTGCCGATGTTCCCGCTGCACACCTGGTTGCCTGACGCGCACGTTCAAGCTCCCGCTGCGGGCTCGGTCGTCCTCGCCGGTGTGCTCCTCAAACTTGGCACCTTCGGTTTCTGGCGCTACGCGATTCCGCTCTTCCCGGTAGGGGCAAAAAACGCCCAACTGCTCCTCGGAATTCTCGCGCTCATCGGCATCATCTACGGGGCCTTGATGTGCCTCGCGCAGCGCGACGTGAAGCGGCTCATCGCCTTCTCGTCGGTGTCGCACCTCGGGTACTGCATGTTGGGCATCGCGGCGATGACCGTCGAAGGGGCGCAAGGCAGTGCCTACCAAATGCTGAACCACGGTATCTCCACCGGGGCGCTCTTCCTCCTCTTCGGTTTCCTCTACGAGCGTCGCCACGCGCGCCTCGTCACCGAATACGGCGGTATCGCGAAGGTGATGCCGATTTTCACCGCGTTCTTCCTGGTTGCGACGTTCTCCTCAATCGCTGTTCCGGCGACCAACGGCTTCATCGGCGAATTCTTGGTGTTGGTCGGCACCTACCGGTCAGCGCTCCCGCTGTGGGTGTCGATTGTTGCGACCTCCGGCGTCATCCTCGGCGCGGCCTACATGCTTCGGATGGTGCAGCAGGTCTTCTTCGGGAAAATAACCCACGACGACAACGCGAAGCTTTCGGACCTCAATGTTCGAGAAATCGTCGCCACCATCCCGTTCTTGGTGCTGATTGTGGTCATGGGACTGCGGCCCCAGCCAATCCTCGACGTCTTACAGAAGCCCTCCGAGCGCTTTGTCGCTCGATCCGGTTGGGCAACGAGTGTCCACGACCGCGAGAAAGTTGAAATGAAGATTACGGCGCCCGACGCCGATTCGGAGGTCGCACGGCGATGAGTCCCCCGAACATGAGCATCACCGACATCTACCCCATTGTCCCGGCCATCATCCTCGTGGCTGCAGCGACCTTCCTGATGCTGAGCGAGGCCTTCCTGCGCTCCCAAAATCGCGGCTACCAGTCGATAGTCGCGGTGCTGGCGACCATCCTCGCCGGTGGGGCGGCGACCACGCTCGCCCCCGGGACCGCCGGTGGTGCGCCCGCGCTCGTGGGCTTTGCGGTCCACGACAGCTTCGGCAGCTACCTCTCGCTCGTCGTCTGCGGCGCCGGGCTCTTGGTCGTGCTCTTCTCGCCGGGGTTCCTCCGCGCCCGAGACGCCGAGCGCGGCGAGTACTACGCGCTCGTGCTCTTCGCGACTGCCGGCATGTCGCTCCTCGCGGTGTCCGCGGAGCTGATGACGATTTTCGTCAACCTCGAAATCCTCTCGCTCGCGACCTACGCGCTCGCCGCATACCTGCGTCGCTCGCGCCGCTCGGCGGAAGCGAGCATCAAGTACTTCATCCTCGGGGCCTTTGCCTCGGCAGTGTTCCTCTATGGGGCAGCCCTCCTCTACGGGGCCGTCGGCTCTACCCACTTGCAGGCCATCGGCGACGGGCTCCCTGTGGCGCTCACCGAACGCCCAGGCCTGGTTTACGCCGGTGTGGCGTTCATCCTCGCGGGCTTCGCTTTTAAGATCAGCGCCGTGCCCTTCCACATGTGGGCTCCAGACGTGTACGAGGGCTCGCCGACGCCGATTACCGGCCTCATGGGTGCAGGCGTGAAGGCAGCGGCCTTCATCGCCATGATTCGGGTGCTCTCCTTCATTACCAACGGCCTCGACCCGCAGGTCATCTACGTGTCCCTGAGCGCACTCGCGGCGGCGACGATGGTCGGCGGCAACCTGCTTTCGCTTCCGCAGCGCAACGTGAAGCGGATGCTCGCCTACTCTTCTATCGCCCATGCCGGGTACCTGCTGGTCGGCGTGGCGGCCCTCTACGCCGCAGGAGTCGGCGACCGCGCGGGCCTCTTCAAGACCTCCGGACTCTTCGGGATGTCGCCGGACCTCGACGGAGAAATCTACCGGGCGATTCTCTACTACTTGCTCGGTTACGGCGTGACCTCGGTCGGCGCCTTCGGCGTGCTCGGAGCCATCGAGCGCTGGGATGCCGAAAATCGCACCGACACATGGGACATCGACCGCCTCGCGGGCCTCGCGCAGCGGCACCCCGGCTGGGCCTTTGCGATGGCGATATTCATGCTCTCCTTGGGAGGCATCCCCATCACTGTTGGCTTCGTCAGCAAAGTCGTGCTCCTCAGCGCGGCGGTCAAAGCGGGAATGATTCCGCTCGTTGTCCTCGCGGTCCTCACGAGCGCCGCTGGCGTCTATGTGTACCTCAAGGTTATTGTCGCGATGTACATGCGCCCAGCTACCGATGAATCCCAGGATGACATACCCCACTGGGCTACCCACATCGGTCTTGCGCTCGCGGCGATAGCGGTAGTGGTCCTCGGTGTCATGCCCGGTACGTTCCTCGACCTCCTCACCCACACCGGCCTCCTCTTCCCGGGCTAGCGCCGCGCAATTGAGCGGCGCACACACGCGTCGCGGATGTAGATTTAGTGGGCGCTGGGGTTCCACCCGGCACGCGAAAGGTCACCGCACATGGCGACAACAAAGCCGAAAGTCTATTTCATCACCGGAGCCAGCCGAGGCATTGGTCTTGCGATCGCCAAGCGCGTTGCGCGCGAAGGGGCCGCCGTCGCCATCGCTGCCAAAACTTCGGAGCCGCACCCATCCTTGCCCGGCACCATCCACAGCGCGGCAAAAGAAATCGAAGAGGCCGGAGGAAAAGCGCTGCCGCTCGTCTGCGATATCCGCAAGGAAGAGGAAGTGCACGCAGCGGTCGAGGCTACGTTGTCTGCCTTCGGTGGCATTGACGTCTGTGTCAACAACGCGAGCGCCATCAGTCTCACCGGCACTCTCGACACCAGCATGAAGAAGTACGACCTCATGCAGTCGGTGAATGCGCGCGGCACGTTTGTCGTGAGCCAAGCTTGCATCCCGCACCTGTTGCGCTCGTCGCATACGCCGCACATCCTCGCGCTCTCACCGCCGCTCAACCTGTCGCCGCGCTGGTTTGGGCCGCACGTCGCGTACAGCATCGCGAAGTACGGGATGTCGCTCACCGTGCTGGGCCTCGCCGAAGAGTATCGCGGGAAGATTTCGGTGAATGCGCTTTGGCCGCGGACGACCATCGCCACTGCGGCGGTGCGGATGCTCGGCGGCGACTCCATGCTCGCGGTCAGCCGCTCCCCGGAGATTGTGGCCGACGCTGCCGCCTATATCTTTCACCAAAACCTCAATTTCACCGGTAAGTTCTGCATCGATGAAGACCTCCTGCGTTCCACTGGGGTCTCCGAGGAGCAGATTCGAGCGTATGCGATGGTTCAAGGCAGCGAGTTACTCCCGGACTTCTTTGTCGAGTAACGCCTGGCTCATAGCTGTGTTGCTGCTTGTGGGCTGCCGCAAGCCGGTGGCTTTCGCGCCGCCGACGCCGGGAAAGCGCGAGCCAGACATCGTGCTCAAAGGCATCGCCTTCCGCCAATACCGCGGCCCCGACCTTGTGGTGCAAGGAAGCGCGGAGTCGTTAGAGGCAAACATCGCCGGGGGCTGGAACTTTCGCATGGTCAGACCCAAGGCCCACAATGGTGAGCGCTACTGGGTGGAGGCAGACATAGCGACCGGCTCCCGAGAGTTGGGCGACTTCATTGGCCAGCAAGTCCGCGGAGCGCTCCCTTCGGGGGCGAACTTCGTGGCGCCTCGGGCGACCTATCTCACCAACAACTCCACGGTGACCTTCGACGCAGGAGTCCGGGTGGAGAAAGAGCGCATGTCACTCATTGCTGAGGAAGGGCACTACTCCATCGACCAGGAGCTTTTCGAGTTTGAACAGGTGAAGACGGAGATACGCTGAGCGCCTCGCGGAAGGCCTTGGCGCGGGCGAGCACCTTGTCTCGGTCGTCGCCCCGGATGATGAAGTGTCCCATTTTCCGACCGGCGCGCGCCTCTTTCTTGCCGTAGAGGTACACCTCCAGCACGTCTGGGAAGTCGCGCCAGGCCGTAAGGTCGAGCTCTTCGCCCTGGCGTCCTTGGCGCTGCCACACCTCGCCTAAGAGCTGCCCCATGCAATACACGCCGGGATTGAGTGCGGGCGCTCGCAGCGGTGCGCCAGTGAGCACCAAGGCTTGCATGTCGAATTGGCTTAACGAGCAGGCTTTTCGAGTCACATGGCCGGAGTTGTGCGTTCGGGGCGCTAATTCATTCACGTAGAGGCGCTCGTGGCCGTCGCGGCCTTTCCCGTAGAAGAACTCCACGGTGAGGAGGCCGACCACGCCGAGCTCTTCGGCGATACGCAGCGCGGTTGCCTCCGCTTGGGAGCGGACGGTATCCGCGAGCCGGGCCGGGACGATCGTAAAGTCGAGGATGTGGTCGGTATGTAGGTTCTCGAACACCGGGAAAGCGAACGCGCTCGTGCCGTCGCGAGCGACGATGCACGAAAACTCTTGGGAGAGCTGAAGCACCTCTTCGAGAAGCCACGTCTGCTTCGCGTCCAGCTTCGCGAGGTCGCTAGGACCGCGCAGAAGGTGTTGCCCTTTGCCGTCGTAGCCATTGCGAGTGGTCTTTGCGATGCAGGGATAGCCGAAGCTCTCCACTGTTGAGGCGAGGGGCGTGCCGGCGGGCAGGGTCACATGCCGCACCGGTGCATGGCCATGGGCTGCGAGGAAGTGCTTTTCCTGCGCCCGGTCTTGGGTCACTTGAAGCACTTGGAGCGACGGTCGCAGGCGCTCGGCGTAAGCCGCGAGCGGCTCCGAAGGAATGTTCTCGGTATCAAAACAAGCGACTCCGGCGACGGCAAAGAAGCGCTCGATGGCCTGGGCATCGCTGACCGCTCCGACGATGCCACCCTTGCGCTTGCGCAGGAAGGGTGCGTCCTCGTCGGCATCGAGGGCGACGACTTCCTTGCCGAGGCGGTCCAGGGACTCGCCAAGCATCAGCGCGAGCTGGCCTCCTCCGAGGATGCCCACGGCCTGTCGAGAGGGCCGCACGAGTTTGGAACTCGAAGCGCGGACCTGCTCCTTCATTTTGGTGGAGTGGTCAGCGAGGGCCGCCCGCAGCCGGGGGTCGGTGAGCGCAAACATCCGAATCGCGAACAGCGCCGCGTTTTCGGCGCCCGCTCGTCCGATGGCAAACGTAGCGGTCGGTACACCCGCTGGCATCTGGACGATAGAGAGCAATGAATCCACCCCCGAGAGTGCTTTGGAGGGCATGGGCACACCGAGCACCGGAAGATCCGTGAGGCTTGCCACCATGCCTGGCAGGTGTGCCGCGCCGCCAGCGCCGGCGATGATGCAGGAGAAGCCATTCTCGCGCGCAGTCTTGGCAAACTCCACCATCCATTCCGGCGTCCGGTGCGCGGAGACTACCGCGCTCTCATACGGAACACCGAAAGAATCACAAACTTCAGCCGCAGCTTTCATCGTCTCCCAATCGGAGATACTGCCGACGATTAAAGCGATGCGCTGCATTGCTCCTCCTCAGATATGAATACGAGCTGTGGGACACGGAGCTCTGGGACCTTCGGTATAGCCCGGGAGCGCGACGAGTTGCACTGTCGAGGCGATGTCCAAAAATGACGAAGCGGGGCTGTGTGTCCAGCCCCGCTTCAAACCTACCTATACATTCGTTCCCATATGAACAAGGCGTCACCCCATACAGCAGACGATGCTGCTTCGCTCACTTATGGCTGCTTCGCACAAGAGTTTCAGTGGTTCGATGACTCAGCGCGAAGGAGCGCCGAATTATCGCTTCTTGTCAGCGTTGGCGCTAGCGCGGCCGCGCGGGAGGGTGATGTTGGCCACAGAGTTCGGCGGGGCGTGCTCTTTCCAATCGGCAGGAAGACGACCAGTCTTCTGGAGCATGCGGAACTTCTGGTAGTGGGCGGCGCAGTAGCCCTTGCTGCGGGCATTGCGTCCACAACCGATGAGCGCGCAGATGCGGTTATCCGCCTTGGCCGCGCGGGTGCGGGTGCTCTTGCGGCCACGGCGGGGGGCTCCCACGCTTGCGCTTACGGCGCGGCGCGGAGAAGAAGACCCGAAGGCCTCAGCGAGCTTGAATATCACGCTGCTCTTCCCCGTGAGGGATTCGAGGTTGCTGCGAAGGGCACGGACGGCTTGTTCTACTTCTTGGCGGACGGTTTCACGGAGAAGCTTATCGAAGGACATGTAGATCTCTCAATTGTGTCGATGTATCTGAGCAATAAGCACTAGCGCCACAGATTCTGATTTACTGCAGGAGCTGCTTTGCAAGAACTTTATTGCACCGGATACACGTGGGTTTTTTTTTGCTGCACAGGGGTCATTTACAAATTTCACTACTTTGCTGATTAACACTAATGCACAACTATAGCGTTGCAAATCAATATCATGTTTTGCGCGACATTACTACAATAATTGTTGCACCTTTGGATTAGTGGCGGCAGTTAGACAAGCCCGCAACCGGTTGTTTAGCTACTCCCCCAAAGGATGCGCCGAGACAAGCCCTCCGTTTTGGGCTTAGGCCACCTTTGCAAGACGCAAGCGAAACGTAGTTCAGAGATGGAACCCCCCCCCGGGGCGGACTCTGCCTTGGTGCGTCACTTCTTTTTGGCTGGGACTGCCGATTTGCGGGGCAGGCGGGGTTTCTGAGTGGGGCTAGGTTGGCTGGGAGTGCTGGGCGCTTCGGCGTTCGCCGGTTGGCTGGGAGCAGCGGGCTCTTGGGTGGGACCGAGCCCGATGGTCTTCCCTACAAAATTGTAGACCATCGCGTACTGGCTCGCCCGCTGCTGGTTGGTCGAAGAGCCTTTGTGTCCGCCTTCGATGTTCTCCCAGAAGTAAGCTTGGCTGTGGCCGGTGGCGTTCAGCAGGGCCGCCATCTTGCGCGCATGGCTGGGATGTACCCTGTCATCGCGCGTGGACGTGGTGAAAAGCACCGGCGGATATGCAGTCCCGGGGCGAACGTTTTGGTAGGGGGAGTACTTCGAAATCCAAGCCCACTCCGAAGGTTTGTCCGGGTCTCCATACTCAGCAATCCACGAGGCTCCCGCGTGGAGCTTGGAATAGCGGCGCATGTCGAGGAGGGGGACTTGCGCCACGACGGCTCCAAACAGCTCTGGGTGCTGCGTCAACAAGACGCCGACGAGGAGGCCCCCGTTGGAGCCACCTTGTATCGCCAAGTGCTTGGGCGACGTGACCTTGCGACGGATGAGGTCCTCGGCGACGGCGGCAAAATCGTCGTAGGCGCGCTGGCGATTCTCGCGGAGGGCCGCCTGATGCCACCGTGGACCAAACTCACCACCGCCGCGAATGTTGGCTATGACGTACGTGCCTCCTCGCGAAAGCCAGCCGATGCCGTTGATTGGATTGTAGGTCGGCAGCAGGGAGATCTCGAAGCCACCGTAGCCATAGAGGAGGGTGGGGTTGTTTCCATCGAGCTTCTGTTCCGCAGGGCCAATCTCGAAATAGTAAATCTTGGTGCCGTCTTTGGAGGCCGTCGAATATTGCCGCACCGCGAGCCCTTCGGTGGGGAACTGGCTCGAAGTGCTCTTCAGTTTTTTCGGTGGTGAACCTGGTTGGGCGATGCTCAAGACCGGAGGCGTCAAAAAGCCTTCACGCATGATGAAAAACTCGTTGCTGGTGCGAGCGTCGACAGCGCTGGTCATGAATTTCTCGAAGGCCGCGACGTCGGAAAAGGGCGTGCTTATCCAGCCCTTCTTGGCGGTCGGTTCGAGGAGTCGCGCTTTCGATTGGAGCGAGTCGAGCTCGGTGATGAGCAGATAGTCCTTGAGCTCCGTCAAGTTGAAGAGTGACTGGGTCGGGGTGGGGACAAAGAGACTCGCTACGTCTCGCTTCCCCGCGAGGAAGGAATCGATTTTGGCCGCTAGCAGGGAACCCTCGGTGTAGTGCTGGCCATCGATGTCCCAGGGGTCGCGCAGGTGGATGAGCAAATAGTCATTCCAAACGGAGACCTCCGCGGAGTTCGGAACTTTGATTTGAACGAGTTCGCCATTGCGGAGGAGATACGTATCCGTGGTGTAAAAAGTGCGACGAACTTCGAGGAGGTCGTGATTGCTGTTGCGCCCGAACTTTCGGGAGGCCGAGGCGTACATATCTTGCGGTTCACCAGTGAAAATCGTGGTCGCCGCCGACAGCGGAGTGCCACGGCGCCATTCCTTGACGATGCGTGGATAGCCAGAGGTGGTAAGCGAGCCCGGGCCGAAGTCGGTTGCTACGAAGAGAGTGTCGAGGTCACGCCAGGAGAAGTAGGTCTTAGACTCCGGTAAGGTGAAGCCATTCGGGACCCACGACTTGGTCCGAAGGTCGAACTCACGCACGACGACGGCATCCGAGCCGCCTCGGGCAAGCGCAATGAGGCAGCGTTGCTCCCTTGGCGGGAGGCACTTTATCGAGCTCAGCGACCAGGGAGTGTTCTCGGTTTTTGACAACGCATCGATGTCGAGCACGCTTTCCCATTTTGGCTCGGCCTTTTGGTACGACTCAAGACTTGCCACGCGCCGGAGCAAGCCGCGGGGGTTCTGCTGGTCTTGGTGAAGGTTGTAATAGTAGGAGCCGATTTTCCGGATACTCGGGATGAGATCCTTCGAGTCGAGGGATGCTTGAATCTTCTTCTGGAGCGAGACGTACGTATCGCCAGTCGCAAAGGCTGCCTCAGATATTGCATTGCGCTCCTTCACCCAAGCGAGCGCTTTTGGGCTGTCGACTTCCTCTAGGTAGAGGTACGGGTCCGGCTGGGCACTTTCTGCCGGTTTGGCGGGAGAACTCGCTTTCGCCTGCGTCATGTGGGAGCACGCGCTGAGTGTGAGGAGGAGTACCGCAAGGGAAGGCGAAATTGTACGGCGGATGATTGAGTGCATAAGAATTGATTCATTTTAGCATTGGGTGGCCGATGAAACTCGCATCCTTGAATTCTCAGGAAAACTTGAAAGGCAGTAGCAGGTATGCGGGACGAACGGTAAGCTTTAGCTGCTTGCGACGAACGGTACATCTAAGTGCTTCAAGTGGTGACTGATGTGAGCCGCAGAGGCTTCAACTTCCGAAGCAATGTTTCGGAGGCCAGTACGTTGTGTAGTGAAACCCATCTCCTGAGGTGATATCGAATCGCCATGCCGAAGTCCGTAGCCTTGGTCACAGGGGCGTCTGCTGGGCTCGGTGAGCAATTCGCCCGGCTGTTCGCTGAGCACGGCATCGACGTGGTGCTGGTCGCTCGCGACCGGGAACGCCTCGCGATGCTCGCTCGGGGGCTTGCCGCTCACGGAATATCTGCGCATGCGTTGGCGGTCGACCTCTCTCGGCCAAACGCGCCGCAGGAGATAGCATCGTGGGCGACCACCAAGGGGTTCGAGGTGGATTACTTGGTGAACAACGCGGGCTTTGGCTTTGCCGGAGCCTTCCTCGATTTGCCGTTGGAAGCCGAGCTGCGAGAGATTCAGGTGAACTGCGTCGCGCTCGTCGCGTTGACCCACCTCTTCGGCGAGACCATGCGCAGCCGCAAAAAAGGGCGCATCCTCAACATCGCGTCGACCGCAGGCTTCCAGCCCGGTCCATATATGGCCACCTACTATGCAACGAAGGCCTTCGTGCTCTCCTTCACCGAAGCGATCGCGAAGGAACTCGAGGGAAGCGGAGTCTTCGTGACCTGCCACTGCCCGGGCCCCACCGAAACCGAGTTCTCCCGCCGAGCTGGTATAGACGATTCGCTCCTGTTCAAGCGTCGTTACGCTGTCGCGAGCGCCTCGGAAACGGCGATGCACGCCTTCACCGCAATGATGGAAGGCCAAGTCCTCGCCGTCCCCGGATTCTTGAACAACGTCGGAGCACTGCTTGGCCGGTTCGTGCCCCGGGGTATCCTGCGGTCGGTCACGGCGAAGTTGAATCGCTCCGCGACTCCGCTAGACCCTCCGGCAAACGTATAACCTCCCCCGCACCGAAGGAGCGTAGACCGTGAGCGTAAAGCCGGACATCTGGATTCGCCGCATGGCCAAGGAAGCTCGACTCATCGAGCCCTTCGAGCCCGAGCTCGTCCGCGAAGTGAACGGTCAGCGGGTCGTCTCCTTTGGAACATCGAGCTACGGCTACGATGTTCGCTGCGCCGACGAGTTCAAGGTGTTCACGAACATCAATAGCACCATCGTCGATCCCAAGCACTTCGATGCGCGCAGCTTCGTCGACGTGAAAGCCCCCGAGTGCATCATTCCGCCGAACAGCTTCGCGCTGGCGCGGACTGTCGAGTATTTCCGCATCCCGCGCGATGTGCTGGTGGTCTGCCTCGGGAAGTCCACCTATGCCCGCTGCGGGATCATCGTGAACGTCACGCCGCTCGAGCCAGAATGGGAAGGGCACGTGACGCTTGAATTCTCCAACACGACGCCGCTCCCCGCCCGCATCTATGCGAACGAGGGCGTGGCGCAGATGCTCTTCTTCGCCGCCGAAGAGGTGTGTGCTACGAGCTACCGCGACCGCGGTGGCAAATACATGCACCAGCGGGGCGTCACGCTACCGAGTACCTAGTCACCTCGTACTTGGTCACCTCGTACTTGGTCACTCAGTTATCTAGCTGCGCTGTCGGCCCTCAGCCCTCATTCGATTAGCGGTTGCGGCCTACACGATACAAGGTGATTCCCATGGCGGCAAAGGCTGCTACCCCGAGCAATTGGTAGCCGCCATGGCCGAGCGCCGCGGTCAGCGACTTCTCGAGCGAAAGCACGGCGACGCCCTTCTCCATGCGGGCAACGAGGATTGCTACGAGCACTCCGGCAAGCGAGCCACCAGCGACAAGCCCGGTGCTGAAAAGGTTCCCGCGCCCCAAATCTTCTTCGCCTTCCTTGTGCTTCACGCCACGCTCAGCGAAGTAGCGAACGACACCGCCGAGGAAAATCGGCATGGTCGTGGAGAGCGGCAGGTACGCGCCCACGGCGAAGGCGAGGGAGCGGACGCCGCAGAGTTCCATGGTGATGGCGACGAACGCGCCCACCAGCACGAATTGCCAGTCGAGGTTCGCGGCGAGCAGTCCCTTGATGAGCGTCGCCATGAGCGTTCCCTGCGGGGCCGGGAATTTCTCGGAGCCGATGGCGTGGGTCATGACGTTCGTGACCGGGTCGAGCGTCGCGTTGTCGAGAACCTTGATGGTGAGTCCGACGATCACCGCCGCAGTGGCGACGCCGATGATAAGGCCGATCTGCTGCGCACGTGGCGTGGCGCCGACGAGGTAGCCGGTCTTGAGGTCTTGGCTCGTCGCGCCCGCATTGGCTGCGGCGATGCAGACGATGCCGCCGACGCAGAGGGCCATCGGCTGGAACGCGCTGCCGGTCCACCCGAAGGCGACGAAGATAAGGCAAGTGGCCATGAGCGCGGCGATTGTCATCCCGGAAATCGGGTTGGAGGAGCTGCCGATGATGCCAACGATGCGGCTCGAAACGGTGACAAAGAAGAAGCCAAAAGACACCATCAGCACGCCCAAGAAGAGCTTCGAGGCGATGCCCGTCCCTGGGATGAACGGCAGGAGCGCGGTGATGACAATGAGCGCGGTGGCGCCGATGATCACGGTCCACAGCGAGATGTCGCGCTCGGTGCGGCGGGTCGTCGCGCCGGCCTTGTTCCCCTTCAAGCTCGATACGGCGCCGCGAAACGCGGAGACGATGGTGGGGATGGTTTTCAAGAGAGTGATGAAACCACCGGCGGCGACGGCACCTGCGCCGATTTGGCGAATATAAGCGAAGTACACTGCGGAGTTCAGCCGGGCGAATTCCTTTGTCGCCAGGTCAAAGCCGAAGCGTCCTGTGGTCGGCACGTAGCCCAGGCGGGTGAGCTGCTGGGCGATGACGTCGCCCGGGACGAGCGTCGCGACGAGCGGAATGAGGGCGAGCCAGCCGAAGACGCCACCGGCGACGAGAACCCCGGCGTTGCGGATGCCGAGGATGTAGCCGACGCCGAGGTACTCCGCCGTGATGTCCGCGTTCACTGTGGCGGCGGGGAAAATCTTCGAGCGCATGGAGGAGACCCAGGTCGGGGTCTCGGCGATGATGCCAAAGAGGTGTTGTAGAAGGGCGTAGCCGAACCCCAGGCCGAGCCCCTTGTAGGCGGTGCGCGCGAGCGTTCCACCGGCCTCGCCAGCGATCAGCACTTGGGCGCAGGCGGTCCCTTCCGGGTAGGGGAGGGTGTCGTGCTCATTGACAATGAGTGCGCGGCGCAACGGCACCATGAGGATGACCCCGAGGACTCCGCCGATAAGCGCCAGAGTGAAGATGGTCCAGTAGCCGAAGTACGGGGCACCCACGCTCGCCCCAGAGAGGTCCTTTTCGAGGAAGAGAAACCCGGGGAGAGTGAAGATGACACCCGCAGCCACAGACTCACCAGCGCTGCCGATGGTTTGAACGAGGTTATTTTCCAGAATTGTCGAGCCGCCAAATCTCTTGAGGAGGCTGATGGAAACAACGGCGATAGGAATTGAGGCAGATAGAGTGAGCCCGGCCTTCAACGCGAGATAAACGGTACTTGCCCCGAAGACGAGGCCGAAGAGAACCCCGATGACGACTGCTTTGGGAGTGAATTCCGCTACGACTGCGTCGTCATCGACAAATGGTTTGATGGAGGGAGCCATAGGAGTTCAGCCTAGCCAATCAATCCGTTTTCGACGAGCGAGAATTGCAGTCGGAGCAGCGTATGGAAGTTGAAGTCTTATGATAGGTCCATCTAATGTTGGAGTCATGCTATGAGCGGTCCTCCATATGAGGGGTCGATGCGCACAAATTTTGTAGATTGCCGTCGTCGGATGAAAAAATGACCACAACGGAGTGCAGAGTTTCGTGCGCTAGAGCGCAGCACAACGGCTTTTTCGCTAGCATGTGACCCATGCGTGCACCGCTCACCGAAGGCGATCTCGATAGTCGGCTCGCCAGCCTTGGGTTGGTGCGCGATAATTCCATCGGGGCACCGCCAGCCTCGAAAAATCGCACGCTCATTTGCCGCGATGGAAAATTGCGGCTGCTCGTCAAAGTTGCCGACGGCCCCGGGAATGTCGGGGTGTTACGTGAGGGCTCGGTGCTGGAACGGGTGGGATACCTGTGCGACCTGCCCGACTCCCCCATAGCTCTGCCTACAGTCCATCGCTTTGACCCGGTGAAGGGGCTGCTCGCCCTCGAATGGATAAACCACGGCGAGACGCTCCACCACTTTCATCGCCGCACGCTCATGTACCCCATCGAGCTCTCCCGACAAATCGGGTATGCGCTCGGCTACCTCCATCGCATGAGCCGGGAGCGCCGCTCGCGCTTCGCCCTCGCCGACGCGTTTCGCGACGAATCGGATCTCCTCGATTGCTTTCTGCGCATGCGACCCGATTTCTACGCGCGCCTCTCCGACGTGGGCATCAGCTTCTTCGCGCAGGTTCAGACCGACTCCTCGGCGATGCGTGGACTCGCGCGCCTCTATGAGCAACAGACCAAGGAGTCGGAAGCGGCGCTGCTCCATGGCGATTTGCGCCAAGCGAATCTCCTTCGCGTGGAGCAACAGAAGTCCCCGGAACTCGTCTACTTCCTCGACTGGGAGCTCTCGCTGTGGGGTGACCCGGCGCGCGACCTCGGCAGCCTGCTGAGCGACTACGTCATCGAATGGCTCGCGCCGGAGCACCGCTCGGAAATTGTCGCTAAGCTTTCGCTTGAACGTTTTTCGAACGCGCTTCTGCGCGGCTACCGAAGCGGTCGCGAAGAAGGCTTCGAGCTCGACTCGGCCTTCCAGCAGCGCATCGTCGAGTGGATAGGGGCAGCGTTGCTCATTTCGGTCTACGGCCTTTCCCACTATGAGCAGTCCCTCGATGCCCGTGCACTGGCCGTGGCGCGCCACGGCCTCGACATGCTCGGGACGCCTTCCGGTTGGCCGACCTTCCTCTGGGGAGATGTGAACGATGGCTGAGCCCCGCCTCGACCCACGGCTCCGGGGGCTACATTCGCAGAAGTTTTGTCTGCGTCGCGGGGATGCGCCGCCCAAGGCTCGCGCGAGTGGCGATTCGGCCTTCGTCTCCCATTTGAATGCCTGTACCCAGGGAGCGACCGGTTGGGATTGGAGTTTCCGGTTGGTGTCGGTGTCGCGGGAAGTCGCCTGGGTAACCGACGGCAAAGTTCGCCTGTATGTGGACGAACCGCGACAGTACGTTCCGGCCACGGCCAAACCCGGCGACCAAGTGGCGCTGCGCCTTCCGAGGATTCGGGAGAACCTCTTTCCGGGGCGCTTCACGCTCAACGGCGGTCAAGGGCCGGTGGTCATCGGCGACTCGTACACCAAGTTCTTTCTTCCACTGACCTTCGAGGCGGCTCCGCTGATGGTCGAGATGGCGTGCTCGAAGCCCAGCGACCAGCTGCGCTTCTCGCTGCACATCGTGAACTCGCCCGCCGACTACGAGCGTGTGGATACTGGCATCATCGACGTGGGCGCCGCAGACCTTCAGGGAGTGGTGCGAGTCCTCCAAGCCTTTCAGCAGGCGCACCCGGGTTTGCTCGCCCCCAAAGGGCAGCCCTTCGCGACGGTGCCCGGCCCTCTAGGCTTTCCGGTCGCGACGGCAGCCGGTCGCGCGGATCTCGCCGACGGCTATGGCTGGCGGCGGGTGTCCGAGTCGCTCGCGCGGGGTTCGCAGTCACTCTTCGGTTAAGCAGTCACTCTTCGAGAGCGGAAAGCGCGCGCAGTATCCGGTGGTCGTTCAGGGCTTCTTTCGAAGACAGCGCGAGGAGCACTTGGTCGAGTTTTGAGCGCTCCGCAGCGCCGATGGAGGTGTCGTTCTGCAGCCGCGCCCATTGCTCGCGCGCCCAAGGGCCGAGAGTGTCGCGTGGGCTTGTGCCGGCGAGCGTCGCGGAGAGCCTCGCGGCGAGGGCGGCTTTGGACAGTTTTTGCGGCGCTTCCGCGACGCCGGCGGCGTCGGTGCGGCGGCCGATGGTCTTCGTCGGACGAGCGACGGTGGAAGGGCCGAGGGTCTTTGTGGGTTCTGTGGCGAGGTGCGGCGCGAGCAGGTCGAGGGCCTTAAAGTACCCGTCCCATCCCTCGCCATGGACTTTGCCCACCGATGCCTTGGTGAGCGGACCCCCACCGGAAGCGGGGGTGTCGAGGAGCACTTCGATGCAGGGCTTTTTGGAGCGAGCGACAGCGTCGGCGAGGCCATAGGCGATGGGGGCGATGCTTCCGGGGTTGATGATGAACCCGCCAGCCTCCGGGTTGGCTTCGAGGAAGTCGAGGAGTGCGGCCTCGCCGTTCGTGCGGTGGAAACGGACCTCAAGCCGCCGGCTGGCAGCCGTAGCGGAAAAGCGAGACTCAAAATCTGAAGTAGCCTTGAGAAACGGGAGGGGGCCACTTAGTACAAGGATAGTCGTCATCTGTGTGCTCCAGCTAGTTCAAGCGTGCTCCAGCCATGTCCAATGCTCAGGAACATAGCCTTCAGATTTTGGGCCGGAGGTATGAAAAATACATGGTCCAAGGGCGCCTCTCGAATGGGCAGACCTCGGAGGTCTTGCTCGTCGAAGCGTATCTCAACGGGAAGCCACAACGACAATACGCGTTGAAGATGCTGCGCGAAGGCGCCGACGAGCAGCGCTTCATCGAAGAGGCAGACTTGATGGGCCTCTTGGAGCACCCGAACCTCGTACGTTTGGTCGAGCATGGCAGTTATCTGAATCGACCGTTTGTGGTCATGGAGTACCTCGCGCGGGGAGATTTGCGCGCAGCACTCGAACGGGGCAAACGGCTCGGGTGGACGACGCCGCCTGCGCGAGCGCTGCACATCGCCATCGACATGCTGCGAGCACTCTCGTACTTCCATGCGGCGGCTTCGCGCTCGAATGATCCTCTGCAGCTCGTCCACGGCGGCGTGTGCCCGACGAATATCCTCATCGCCGAGACGGGTGAAGTGAAGCTCTGCGACTACGGCGCAGTGAGTTCGCGGCGGCTCAGCCTCGAATCATCGAAAGCGCTGGAGGGCGACCGGCGACGCTACCTGTCGCCGGAGCGAGCGCAAGGGCTGCCCGCGCAACCGAGCGATGATCTCTGGGCGGCCGCGGTGCTCCTTCACGAGCTGTGCTGCGGGACGCATCCTCTCGGCTACGACGAAACGGCGGCCGATGAGCAGCGGGTGCTCGCCGCAGGGAAAGCCACGCTTGATGAGGAGCTCCCCGGAGAACTCCGCGCGATTCTCGAGCGAGCGTTCGCGCCCACGCTGCGAGCGCGCTACCCGAGCGCAGGCGCTTTCGCGGGCGAGCTTTTCGGCTACAGCCTCGACCAAGGCTATTCCCAGAATCCTGCGGGGATGGCGCGTTGGCACGACCGACTGCGCGCCGGTACGCGGGGTCTCAAGAAGGCGCCGACGCGACCCACGGCTGTTGAAGTGGAAGAGGATGTCCACGCAGGAAGTCCGCTGCCGTAAGCGGGCGACCACCGGCGAGCTGCAGCTCGGTGATGGCTAGCGTGGTGTGCGCGCCGCATTGGACGACGATGCCGTCACTTCCAGCGGCGAGCACGGTTCCAATTGGAGCGTCGGCGCAAGCGGCGACGCGACACGCGAGCACCTGCACGGTGCCGTGGGTGCTTGGGAAGGAGCACTTCATCCAGGGAGCGAATGCGCGGACTTTGCGTTCCAGCTCCGGCGCGGTGGTAGAAAAATCGAGGAGGCCCTCGCGCTTCTGGATCGGCGGAGCCAGGACGACGCCCTCTGGCGGCTGCGGCACGGCCGGGCGTCGCCCGGCGAGGTACTCCGGGAGCGCTTCGCGCAGCAACGTCGCGCCAGCTTGCGCGAGCTTCGCAGTGAGACTGCCGCCGGTGTCGGTGGGCTCGATGGGAGTTTCGTTGGTAGCGAACACCGGCCCGGTGTCGAGGCCCTCTTCCATGAGCATGAGGCAGACGCCGGTGCGCGCGTCCCCGGCGGCGATGGCGCGCTGAATGGGCGAGGCGCCGCGGTAGCGCGGTAGGAGCGAAGCGTGCACGTTCACGCAGCCGCGCGGTGGAAGCTGGAGGACCGCCGGCGGGAGGATGCGTCCGTAGGCGGCCACCAGAATCAAGTCTGGGCGGAGTTCGTGAAGCGATGCCTGGAATTCGGCGGTGCGCAGCGAGGTCGGTTGGAACACTGCAAGACCCTGGGCAAGCGCGAACTCCTTGATGGGCGAGGAGGCGAGTTTGTGCCCGCGACCGCGTGGCCGGTCGGGCTGAGTGACGACCGCGACGACCGAACCGAGTTCCAGGCAAACCTGAAGTGCGGGGACCGCAAACTCCGGGGTACCCATGAACACGATGCGCATGCAGCGCTTATACGACGTTGATGGCGGCTACGGCTGCCCGGTAGATGAAGATCCGCTCGGTGTTGGCGATGGGTGTCGACGGAACGAGGAAGAAACCCGGCAGTTCGTTTTCGAGGTCGGTGGAGAATCCTTCTACCGTACGGCGATCGTGAAAATCCACGGCGACCCGTTTGCCTTCGGGTTGAGCCTTGGCCGGTGCCGGGAGTCCCGTGACCGACGAATTGCTGGAGTTGGCGAGAATGAAGACCGCCTTGAGGCTGCCTTGGCGAAACTCTTCGGTCTCGCCGGAGGAGAGCTTCATGAAAAGGTTTGTCCCAATGAGCTTTTGGTTTTCGATGGAGCCTCGCTTCACGCTGCCATCGCGGAGGTGCACCGCAACCCGACGGACACCATCCATTGTGTAATGATTTTTGTCGAAGCCCTTCGCTCCCGGCATTTCAGAAGCGGCTCCGTTGCTGGCGGGCTCCGGTGCTGGAGACTGCGCCGATTCGGCGAACGGTGCGCCGGGCGGAGTCGGGTCAAAGTTGTCGGCGTTGTCGTCGGGAACGTCGTGTATCACCGGTTGTACCGCCGACACCCGAGCCGCCGTCTTCGGTGCGGACTTGACCGGCGCGATGCTCGGAGGCGCGACGGGGGGGTGCGCAGACGGAGGCTGGAGGGCAACCGGTGGTACCGACGGCGGCTTGACGATCAGCGGCGGAGGCGCGGGCTTCGGGGTTCCCGGGCGAGCCGAAACTCCAGATTTGGTGAGCGGCGGTGGCTTGGCAATGCCTGATTTTCGAATCGGCGGTGGTCCGGAAGTCTCTTTGCCTGTCCAGCCCCACTTCTCGACGAACGGCCCATCGGCTTTCTTCTGGGGTACTGGAGAATCATTGGCCGCAGGTATGGTGCTTGAGAGAGCTTTCTTGGTCTCAACCCACTTGTCGAGCGGTGGAGGCGGGTGCGTACCTTTCGAGGCGGATGTTCCTTGCGAGGCTGGTGCTTCTTCCGTGGCCGGGGGCACGAGAAATGCTGCGTTCGCCTGCAGCGGGATGGGCACGGGCGTCGGTGCGAATGAGAGCGCCATGTCCGCTGGCTTTGCGCGTTCGGGACTCGGGCGTTCGGCATTTGCGCGTAGGCCACTGGAGCGTGCGGGAATAGGTGGTGGCTGCGATCGAGAAGAGACGAAGGAGCCAGGTTTGCCGAGGAGTTCGCGAACTGCGTCGCTCGCATCGCTCTGCTTCTGAATCACTCCCAGCATCGGTGCCACTCGCGCGTCGAGGCCAGAGCGCTCGAGGAGGTCTTGGGCGGACGTTGCGGGCAAGTCTAACTGGCCGACCGGCGGCGGCCGCGAATTCCCCGACACAAAAGGCGTGAGCCCCGAGCGGCGACGGCCCTCTTGGGGTGCTGCTATCGGCGGAGGTGGCGGATTTTCCTCGGGGCGTCGGTGGACCAGCGAGGGCATCGGCTTCACAGGGGGGATACTGGGAGTGCCGACGTCGTCGTTGGTGGGAGGGTGGTCGTTGGTGGGAGCGCGAAGCCCGGAGCCGTAGTTGCTCGCGGGATTGCCGTTGGATTTTCGCTGCAACGAGGAGGCGCTTGCGACGGGCGCGGTACGATCCGGCGGAGGAAAATTTCCCGATGGCCCAGAGGGTTGTGGACGAACGTTGGGAGTGAGCACCGGTAATCCTACTGGCGGTGGGAGTCGGATGCGACGGCTCTGTCGAGAAATTCGCGAAGCAGGTGCCGAGGCTCGTCGGGCGCTTTCGCTTGAAATTTTACGAGATGGCATTGACGCCTGCGGTCGCTGCGCAGAACTCGATGATGATCGTCTAAAAACACCACTCGGATGTGTCGGAATCGGAGCCATAATCCACCAAATGCTGCAACTTATTTTCTACCCCTCAAACGAGTTCTTACGGGCAGATAGAGACCGTACCAGAGCCCACACTTTTTTTATAATCTTATTTGTTTACACCTTCAATAGAAATTGACGATTAATTGCGTCGCTCTGTGGGATATAATTCTGTGGTCTAGCTCGCTGATTTTTTTCAATTATCGGCTGAAATCCAAGAATCGAAAAACGAAGATAAGTGAACTTTTCCACACAATCCGTGAAACTTTTGCCAACTATTAGTCAATAGAATCTTGATCGGTTCGACGTCTGATAGGGCTCATGGATGCAAAGCATAGCTAATGAATCTAATAACTTATTCATAATAAGATTACAATACGCCCCAAACTGATAAAAAAGTGGTAAAGTTGACTCATGATGGAAGCCACACAACTACCCAGTGCAGAATCACTTCAATCCCTTGGCCAACAGGTGCGTAAATTGCGCCTCAGCCTTGAAATGACCCAGGAGATCTTTGCGCGTCGCTGCGGGATCTCCGTTTCCTACGCATCCCTCCTCGAATGCGGCGCTCGAAGCCCCAGTTACGAAACACTCTTGAATATTGCGAAAGCCCTTGAAGTCCCAGTAGGCCAGCTCTTTATCGAGGAAGAGAAACCCGCTGAGGAAGTATCTGACCAAGAACTCCTTAGATTTGTTCGACGCCACCGCTTATCCAGCAGCCAAGTATCCCGGTTTATCGCCGTCGGAGAAGCAATGTTCCAAGGCAATAGTCAGTCTTCCGCCAATCGCGAAGGCTCCTGCCAAATGGAAGATTGTCATCGGCCGGTACTTGCTCGCGGGCTGTGTGCTTCGCATTACCACCGAGAGCGGCGCGCGCGACTGCAGGGCGGTCGGTTAATCCGCCTCCGCGACTAATACGCCTTCGAGAAGAGTATTCTCCCCGGCGAAGGCTTTCCAGTGACTACGCAAACCCCTGGTTCCTGAGGTAACGCGAACGGACGGTTACGGGTGGTTAGCCCCAGTTCTTCCTTGATGCGGCTTTCGGATTCGGCGGTGCCGTCCCAGTGCGCGAGGAGGAATCCGTCGTCGGCGCGCTCCTTCATTTCTTGGTAGGAATTCACCTCGAAGGTATTCGCTGAGCGGAAGGCGAGCGCCTTTTCGAAGAGGGCCGCCTGCATTTCGTCGAGCTGACGCACCACCTCGTTCGCTAGGGAGGAGAGCGGAAACGAAAGTTTCTGCCGAACGTCGCGACGGACGAGCACGCCTTGGTCTTTGTCGAGGTCCTTCGGGCCGAGCTCGATGCGCACGCAGATACCAAGCAGCTCATACTCCGCGAATTTGAATCCGGGGCTTTTGCTCGCGTCATCGTCGATGGTGACTCGCACTTTCTTGTCGCGGAGTTCCGCAGCGAGGATTTCGGCGCGCTCCCGGACGCGGGTTCGCTCTTCGGGCGTTCGACCGATGATGACGATGACGACCGGGCGGGGAGCGATTTTCGGGGGAACCACGAGCCCATCATCGTCGGAGTGGGTCATGATGAGTGCGCCGATGAGTCGCGTCGATGCGCCCCACGAGGTCTGCCACACGAAGGCGCGGGTCCCTTCTTTGGTCTGAAACGTAGTGTCGAACATCTTCGCGAAGTTCTGCCCCAAGTTGTGCGAGGTGCCGGCCTGCAGCGCACGGCGGTCCTGCATCATCGCTTCGATGGAGTACGTCTGCACGGCACCCGGGAAGCGCTCGGAGTCGGTCTTGATGCCCTTGTGCACGGGAATCGCGAGGTATTCCTCCGCGAACGTCGCGTACACGTCGAGCATGCGCAGCGCCTCCTCAATGGCTTCCTCTTCAGTGGCGTGGCAAGTGTGGCCTTCTTGCCAAAGGAACTCCGTCGTCCGCAGGAAGAGCCGCGGGCGCATTTCCCAGCGCATCACGTTGGCCCATTGGTTCAAGAGGAGGGGCAAGTCCCGGTAGCTCTGAATCCAGTTGGAGAATGAGCGGTTGATGATCGTCTCTGAAGTCGGTCGGATAACGTAACGCTCACCCTCCGGTAGCGGTTTGCCGCCGACCTGGGTGACGACGGCGACTTGCGGAGCGAAGTCCGCGACGTGGGCTTTCTCTTTTGCGAGATACGACTCAGGGATGAGCAGCGGGAAGTAGGCGTTCTCGTGGCCCGTCTCTTTGAACATCCGGTCGAGGACTTGCTGCATATTCTCCCAAATCGCGTACCCATTCGGACGGATAACCATGGAGCCGCGCACATCGGAGTTGTCCGCGAGCTTCGCCCGTTTGATGAGCTCCAAGTACCACTCGGAGAAATTCTCATTTCTCGTCGGCAGGCGGGACTCACTGCCTTTGCCACCACTCTTCGTCGGTTGCGCCGTCATGGTCTTCACCTAGGCGAGCTTCGGAGTTCGTGCAACGGCGCTTTCATCATCGGGGAAGACTTCGCCACCGACGACGCGCAGCCAGCGTGTCTCTGGGCCGGTCGCACGCTCCACAAGCGAGCGCATGGTCGTCGTGAGAAAGGTCTGTGCGCCGGAGCCAGCGATGTAGCTCATCAAGTAGGCGTTGCGCTCCGGGTCGAGCTCACTCGATACGTCGTCGAGGAGCAGCAGCGGCAAGTAGTCGAAGTGCGCGTGGAGGTTTTCGATTTCGGCAATTTTCCAGGCGAGGACGAGCGCCCGTGCTTGGCCCTGGGAGGCGTAGGGCCGCGCGAGTTCTGGCCCGAGTTCCACCGTCAAGTCGTCGGCATGCGGGCCGACGGTCGTAAAGCCACGCTCCCGGTCGCGGTGGAGAAGCTGGGCGTGCCGCTGCAGGAGAAATTCTTCGAGGGACTTTTCGGTTTCCGACGCAAAGGCCTCCGGTTCGAAATGCGTCGGTGCATAGGAAAAGTCTGCCCGGAGTTCGGAGGCCGCGATGCGAGCGAAGGCTTCTCGCGCTCGTGGGCGCAGTTCAGCGAGCAGTGTCCGGCGACGCACCCAGAGACGGGCGCCCAAGCGGGCGAGCGTCTCATCCCACGGTTGAATCACGACTGAGCTGGCACCGTCTTTCAAGAGGCGGTTGCGATTTTTCAAGGCGCGTTGGTAGTCGCGGCTCTCAGCGAGGTAGGCCGGGAAGCGGTTGAAGACCGCGCGGTCGACGAGGGTCCGTCGAATGTCTGGGGCACCCTTTATTGCCGCCAGGTCGTCGGGCGTGAAGGAGACGAGAGGAATTCCATCGAAATAATCGGAAAGGGACTGGATGCGCTTCCCATCTACGTATGCGGTGCGGCTTTTACCGTGTATCTCAACTCGCAGCGTCCGAGTTGCACCCTTAATGTGAAATTTAGCTTCTACTGTGGCGTCGTTCTCGCCGTGCTGTATCAATTCGACGAGGCGCTTGGCCCGCATTGCCTTCAGGGTCGACACATAGTACAAACCCTCAAGCAAATTGGTTTTTCCTTGCCCATTGTCTCCGACAGCGATGGTGCTGAATGGAGATAGCTCAACGGCTGCGGCTCGGATGTTTCTAAAGCGCGTGTAATGCAGGCTGAGGAGTTTCACGGGTAACGGTGGGCAAGCATATCTACCTCTGTTTTTGAACAGGTGGAGTGTGGATATTCAATGTTGGGGCCAAAAAAGGAGAAGGTAGCACCATGAAGTCAATTTACGCGATTGTAGCTTGTTTGTTCGTTTCGTCGGCCGCCTGGGGTCAAAACTCAGAACCACCCCTAGTGGATGCCCCACCACCGCTGGTGCAGGCCGCACCCACGCCCCCGCCTCCCCCGCAAGTTCCACCGCCCCAGGCGCCGCCACCTCCTCCGCCCCAGGCAAAGCGCCCCATTTCCATGGAGGCAAGTGATCCCTACGCTCGCAGGTACGGCAATAAGAGCTACATCAACTGGGACGTCCTCGCGACTGCAGTCATTGGCATCAATACCGCGCCCGCTGGCGGCCGCAATGACGGCTTTGGAATCGGGCTGCGCAGCAACATCGACGTCGGGGGCTTTGCGCTTTCGGTTCAGTACGATCACCTTCAATCCCAGATGAACAATCTTCCCAACCCACAGAACCGGTTGGGTGTATCCGTGGGTGGAAACCTCATCTACAACCGCTATGGACGGTTGCGACTTCTCGCCGGTGCGGACTTCCGATTTGGAGAATACCGGTCAACTTCCACGATGTTGGCGCCACACGGGATTGCTGTTTCGAGCCCCGTGATTTCGCCGATCATCACGCTGTCCGGTCGACTGGGGAACGGGATCTTCGGCCTCGATGCTGCGGCAATTTTCGGGACCTACCCGCTCTGGCAATTTGAAGCTCGCGCAGGACTCGCCATTCGCCTGCTGTTCGTCCAACTCCACCTCGGCTGGCGCTTCATGATCATGGATAACCTCTACGCGCGTTCCGACATCGGTGCCTCGTTCCGCCAAGGCACCATGATCAACGGCCCGTACATCGCCGCTGGCTTCGGTTGGTAAAGCGTCAGAGAGCCCTATAGCTGGTCACTTTGAGGCGCGGTCCGACCATGGCGATGCTGACGGTGTCGTGGTCGACCTCGCCTTGAACCTCGAAGCGTTGCCCGTCGCGGCGTAGCTCAGCTCCGCCGCCGACGAGCTCGTAGGTTTCACCGTCGTCGCCGACGAGCACCCATACGCCGAGTTCAACGGTGCGATGCTCGACCCGGCCAGTGAGCTTCATGGCAGCGCCTTCTGAAGCAGCGTCGAGCGCGCGAGCAGTAGGCAGAACACCAACTGCAAGGCGAGCCAGGGGATAGAGATGTAGCTGTGCAACAGCCAGTCGAGCGGCGGCTCGCTGAACCAGAGGGTGGCCGCGAACGCGGTAGCGAACCCGGTCGAAATTCCCGAGGCGACTGGTCGCAGCCGCGGCCGCACCAAGGCCACGAGCGTGAAGAAGAGCGGAATCACGGCGCTGAAGATGATGGCGGTGGGGATGAAGCTGTGCCGGAAGAGCCCTTGGGCCACCCACTCCAGAAACGGCACCTGCATCGAGCGAAGGAAGGGCACGTCGTGGAACCTCTGCAGCGACAACACCCCGCTGATGAGGACGAGCGGAATCACAAAGCTCGGCGCAGCGAGCACGGTGAAAAACGGGGGGCGCTCGCGTTTGGGCAGCGAGAGCAGCACGAACGCTAGGAACGCTCCCGGCCAGAGCAGCATCCAGGCAGACCTCGTGGACGTGCGCGGAGCAGGGGTAGCCACGCCATTGGCGAGCGCGGTGAGCGAGCGATCCACCTGCAGAAGTCCGTGGCCATACTGCTCGTCGCCGACGCCGTGACCCTTGGGCAGCGCGCCCGCGTAGAGAGCAGTTTCGACCTCGTCGGGAGTCTTCGCACCAGCGGCGAAGAGGAGCGCCGCCGCACCAGCGACATGCGGCGCCGCCATGCTCGTGCCCTGCAGCGCGAGATAGGTTTCCTTGGCATCGCCACCAGCGGGGGTGGTCGCTTGGAGAATGCCGCCCTCGTCGCCTTTGGACTTATCGCCGCCGGGAGCGACGAGGTCGAGGTCCGAGCCGTAGGCGGAGTAGCGTGCGCGCGAACCATTCGGGCCCACGGCGCCGACGGCGATGGCCAGCGGGTAGGCGGCAGGGAATTCCACTTTTCCGCGGCCGGTATTGCCCGCAGCGCAGACGACGAGAGCCCCTGTGTCGTGAGCGTACCGAATCGCAAGTTCGATGACCTCCGAGCGCGCTCCGCCGCCGAGGGAGAGGTTGAGCACGCGCGCGCCGTGGTCCGCCGCCCAGCGGATGCCGTCGGCGATGGCGGCGCTCTGTCCGGCGCCGGAGCTGTCGAGGACTTTTATCGGCAAGAGCGTCGCGGCGGGCGCGATGCCCGCGACACCAAGGCGATTGTCGGTGGTCTGGGCGATGGTCCCGGCCACGTGGGTGCCGTGGCCGTTGTCGTCGGTGGTATCATCGTTGTCCGCGACGAAGTTGTAGCCCTTCGCAAACTTGGTACCGGCCAAGTCTGGCACTTTCGAAATGCCGGTGTCGAGCACCGCGACGGTGACGCCTTCGCCGCGGCTCTTGGTCCAGGCCTCGGGCATACCGACGAGCGGGAGGTTCCACTGTTCCGGGTAGCGAGGGTCGTTCGGCGTGAATCCGAAGGCGTGGTAGGCGTAGAGCGGCTCCGCAGCCTCCACGTGCTTGTGCTTCCGTATTTTGGAGAGGAGCGCCGCGCGTTCTGCCGGAGTGCCTTCAAAGGTGGCGATGGTGATGGCGCTGTCAGGGCCTTCACCCTGGTTCGCAAGCTCAAGGTCGATGGACCAATCCTTTTCCCACTCGTCGAACTGCGCCTTGGTCGTGCCGTCGTCGAAGTCGACGACGATGCGGCCGGGAACGAGGTCTTTCGGGTCGTCCGGCTCTGGGTTGGCAGTCGCCGCCAAGGCTGCCGGGTCGATAGCCTGGACCGGCGGAGGCTTCGTCGGCTCGATGGTGTACAGGCGATAGGCGCCCAAGACGAGGACCATCACGATGAGGAGGGGCGTCCATTTGCTGCCAGGGGAGCGAGGCATGCGTATCTTCATCTACGAACTCGCAGGGTTTCCATTGGCAGGATGGCTCACGGACGCGTCGAATTTTTGGAGCACGTAAAACTTCAAATACTTGCCCTCGGGAAATTCGAGGCGCATCGGGTGGTCCGGGGGCTGGTAGCGTTCCTCCAAAAGCGCGAGTTCCGCCCCGGCGTTGCGCGCGCCATCGCGCACGGCGTCCATGAAGGCCGTGGCGCTGACCCGCGCTGAACAGCTCGCGGTGGCGAGCAGGCCGCCAGGGGCGACGAGGGCGAGCGCCTGACGGTTCAGCGACGCGTAGCCGTCTATCGCCGCTTCCACATTCTTCTGGGATTTCGCGAACGCCGGAGGATCGAGGATGACCATGTCGAACGTGCGGCCGCGCTTCCGGAATTGCTCGATCGCCTGGAAGACATCTGCCGCGAGAAATTCGTGCGCATGCGGATCGAGCCCGTTCAGCGTGAAGTTCTCGTGGGCGAGGCGCAGGGCGTCGGCGTCTTGGTCGATGGAGCAGACCTTGGTGGCTCCGCCGACGGCGGCGTTCACCGAGAATCCACCAGAAAAACAAAACGCGTTGAGCACGGTGCGGCCGCGGGCCAACTGACGGATGAGGAGGCGATTCTCGCGCTGGTCCACGAAAAATCCGGTCTTTTGACCGGCGTAGACATCGACGTGAAAGCGCAGACCGTGCTCCTCGATGGTGACTGGCTTCGGGGCCTCGGCTCCGGCGAGGCGGCGACCGGGCTTCTCTTCCCCCTCCCGGTCGATTTCATCGCGCCCGATGATGCCTTTGAGTCCGGGGACGAGGCGTTGGAGCGCGTCGACGATCATCGGCCGGAAGGCGTTGAGCCCGGCGGAGTAGAGCTTCACCACCGCGAAACCGGCGTACAGGTCGACGACCACTCCCGGGAAAAAGTCTCCCTCTCCATGCAGGAGGCGGAAGGCATCGCTCTCGCGGACGTGGCGGCGGCGCAGCTCCAGCGCTCGGAGGACGCGGCGGTCGACAAAGGCTTGGTCGATGAGCTCCGCCGGGTCGAGGGTGAGGACCCGGACGGCGATGGGGGAGAACGGGTCGAAGTATCCCCGGGCGGCGAATTTTCCGTCTTCGAGCACATCGACGACTGCTCCAGGCGGGAGGTCCGGTGCTTCCGCGACGCCGCGCCGGTAGAGCCAGGGGTGACCGGTGCGAAGATGGCGGCCTAGCCCCGGCTTGACGGTTACCTTCGCAAGGCGGCTCACGGCCCGCCGCGGATTCTCGGTTTTCTGCGCGAGCTTGTGCACTCGTGTACCCTAAGCCGTCCGGCGGTGTTGCGCGAGCCCCACTGTTGAGGGGAAATTGACCAACTCCATTCCAGACCTCCTGCAGCTCGCAACGGCAGGGACATGCGAATCCGCTATGCTTGGAATGTTTTTCAGCAACTATTCAAAGCTAATTCCGTGTAAGTCGCTCAAAAGACCTCGATTTGCTTCAAGAATTCCGACAATTTGGTGCTAAATTTTCCTACGAAGTAACAGAAATTTTTCAATTGATTTAAGGTCAGATAGAACTATGCGACTCTTTATTGCTTGTGTTGCGCTTGTATATTCAATGGATGGTTGGGCGCAGTCTTCCCCAGCCGACGGCGGAACAACACCGCCGGCGTGGAGTCCACCAGCGCCAGCAACTCCAAGTGCCCCCAGCACCCCGGCGCCGAGCAGCCCCGCTTCTGATACTTCCCCACTTCCTTGGCTCGACGCGCCTGCTCCCCCGGCGGCACCGGCGACCCCTCCGGCGGCACCGCCCCCGGCGACTGCTACTCCGCCTGAGGCTCAGCCAGCGGTGCCGAGCACCACCGACGCTCCCTCGGAGCCGGTCGCGGCTCCAGCGCCGCCGCCAGATGCGTATCCGCGCACACTTTTAAAGCCCCAGAAGCTCGCGAAGCACTACGGCTTTGCCCCGAGCTTCCATTGGGATGTACTCGCGTTTGGTTTCTATGGTCTCAATGTCGGCTCCATCAACAATACGACTGGTGGTTACGCGTTCGGAGCACGGACGAACATAGACATCGGCCACCTCGCTATTTTTGGCCAGTACGAGCGATTCAAGTCCGACAGCAAAGGCACGCCGATGCAGCTCGACCAAGGGAAAATCATGGTCGGCGGTATCCCGGTGTCTACGCCTTACGGTCGGCTGCGCGTCCTCATCGGTATGGACGTGATGTCGATGGCTGGCATGCCCGCAGGCTCAGTCGTCGTAAGCCCGGTGTTGGGAATCTCGGGTCGCCTCGGTAACGGCCTCGTCGGCCTCGAAGCCTCGGGGCTCTTCGGCATTTATCCGATGTTCCAGGCGGAGGCTCGTGCCGCGCTCGTACTTCGCATCATGTTTGTCCAACTGCATTTGGGCTACCAGATGTCGTACCGCTCTGCTGGACCGGGCACTTCTCCGGGAGTGACCGCTCTCATCGGCAATGGTCAGAACGAAATGATGCGCGGCCCGCTCATCCACGGTCCACACGGGGCCATCGGCTTTGGCTGGTAACGAGGAATGACAATCATGAAAAATCCATTCAGCCGAAAAGAAATCGCCTCAATGTTTGATTCCACCATGTTGCTCGCACGAAGAGTGCTCCTCGTCGCTGCAACCTTCGGGGCAGGGATAGCCCTCGCCGCAGGACAAGGGAGCCCAGCGACCGAAGGCACCGCGCAGCCAGAGCACGCTACGACCCCTCCTGTCGATGAACCTGTCGTCGCACCAGTGGCCGCACCGCCGGTGGTGCGTTCGGATGACCCGGATGCAGTGAAGCCGGTCGCCGCCGGATTGGCTCGGCACTATGGACCTACGGAGCGCTTTCATTGGAGCGCCATTGGCTACGGAGCCTTCGGCATCATCAACACGAGCTCAGTCGCTGGGGCGTTCGACTACAGCGTTGGCGCGCGAGCCTTCTTCGACTGGAAACGCCTCTCCGTCGGTCTTCAATACGAGCATTTCGTTCCCCGCACGCAGGCGAACGCGACGAGTGCGCAACATGCAAAAGCCCTTATCGGCGTGGTCGCTGCGGAAGGAAAAACCGGTCGCCTGCGCATCCTCCTCGGTGCCGACTTCGGCATCCTGCCCAGCGGGACGATACTCTACAGCCCGACCATCGCCTTCGCGAGCCGCGTCGGCAACGGCATGTTCAGCTTTGATTCCGGGTTGTCTCTTACGGTCTTCCCGTTCTGGCAAGTAGAAGCGCGAGCGGCGCTCGTCATCCGGGTGACGTTCGTAGAACTCCACCTCGGGTGGTACCTGAACATGATGGCCAATGACCCAGCGAGGTTTGCAAAATACGACTTGCAGAATTTCGTGAGCTCCGCGTTGGCGCTCAAGGGTGCTTCGATCATCCAGGGGCCACAAGTCGGCCTCGGATTCGGCTGGTAAATTCGCCCTCTAGAGCCTGCCCGCGGATTTCGCCGCAGGCCTTTTCAAATTTTTCCCACAGTCAATAGCGGTGTGCTACGCAGTCGCGCATGCGCGCATATTGGTCTTGGCGAGTCACAGTTGCGTCCATCGCATTTCTCATTTCGCTCGATGCTCGGGCGCAGGCAGCCCCTGCACCGACCGATGGCGGCATCGACGTGGCGGCCCCGAGCGCCCCAACTCCCGGCGCTCCGGAACCTAGCACCGCACCGGAGCCCACTCCTCCACTCGCGAATACTCCGGAGGGCGTCGTTGCCCCCGAACTGGTAGCGGAGCCTCCAAAGCCCGAGTCGAAAGTCTTCGTGGCCGAGCCCGTAAAGATCGCGCCGCCGCCGAAGAAAGAGGAATTCCCGACAAAGGGCCTCAAGGCGCAAAAGCTCGCGAAGCACTACGGATTTTCACCGAGCTTCCACTGGGAGGTCCTCGGCTATTACTTCTACGGGCTGAACATCGGCTCCATGAACAATAAGAATGGCGGCAGCGCTATCGGTGGTCGCGCGCACCTCGATTTCGGGCACTTGGCGCTCTTTGGTCAGTTCGAGCGGTTCGCCTCCGACAGCGACGGCAAGCCGCTCGTGTACGACCAAGGCAAGGTGATGATCGGCGTTGTGCCGACGATGACTCCCTATGGGCGTTTTCGCATCCTCGCCGGTATGGATATTCTGACAACGGGAGGTGCCAACGCAGGGGTATTGTTTTTGAGCCCGATATTTGGGTTATCCGGGCGGCTCGGGAATGGCATGTTCGGCTTGGATGTTTCGAGCATCTTTGGAATCTATCCCGTGTTCCAGATGGATGTCCGAGCGGCTTTCGTGCTCCGAATCTTGTTTGTTCAACTCCACCTTGGGTACCAAGTTTCGTATCGCACTGCTGGGCCGGGGCTCTCGCCGGGCTTGAATGCCATGCTGGGCAATGGCGATCAGTATGTGAAGGTTGGCCCCATTATCCACGGCCCACAAGCAGCCCTCGGATTTGGCTGGTAACGAGGAATGACAATCATGCACATCACAATCAGCCGAAAAGACATCGCAAGAATGATTGAGTTTGGCGCCCTCCATTCTCGCACCCTCGTGCTCGTCGCTATGGTAGCGGGAGTTTCCTTTGCCGCGCCCCCGAAAGCCGCGCCCTCAAAAGCCGCACCATCCAAAACCGCGCCTTCAAAAACCGCGGCTTCAAATACAGAGACTCCCCAAGTCGCACCACCGAAAACCACTTCCCCGAATCCAGCGCCTCCGCAGGCCACTCCACCGGCCAACGGGGTGGCGGCACCCCCAACTGGCGCCGCGGCAGACGCTGGCACCACTGGCGAGCCCACTTGGGATGTGTCCGACATCGTCGAATCATCGAGCGCCGCCAAGCCTGCCGCTGAGCCAGTGGCTGTGCCGGACTCTGGCGTGCCAGCGGACACGGCCCCAGCGCCGTTGGTTCAGCCGAAGGACGCGCCGGCAGTGGGGGATGGAGCGCCGGCGGCGAAACCGGAACCAGCGGTGAAGCCGCGCGCTGAGAATAAGCCGGTGCACTCAGAGGCTCACTCGCCGACTGCAGACTCGGAGGGTGCGCCAGCGCAAAGCTTCACTCCCTCGTCAAAAGACCCGAGTGCATTTTCGTCGCAGGCCGTCGGCTTAGCCAAACACTATGGACCCACCGAACGCTTCCATTGGAGCGTCGTCGGGTATGGCTCCATAGGGATACTCACCTCGAAGTCGCTCGACGGAGCATTTGACTACACCTACGGCGTGCGAGGCTTTATCGACTGGCGACGGCTTACCCTCGGATTCCAGTACGAAAACTATGTGCCGCGCACCCAGACCTATACACCGGAGGGGCAAAATCAGGATGGGAGTCCTCCCAAACCCCAGCCTGCCTCTACTTCCCAGCGAGCGAAAGCCTACATCGGCTTCTTGTCGGTGGATAACAGTGCCGGTCGCCTACGGGTGCTCTTCGGTGCAGATTTCTTGTTTGTCCCCGGGGGGACAGTCCTCTACAGCCCGATTCTTTCCTTCGCGAGTCGAGTCGGAAAGGGCATGTTTGGCTTCGACTCCGCATTTGCCTTCACGTTTTTCCCGAGCTGGCAAGTCGAGCTGCGGGCGGCCTTGGTCATACGAATCACGGTTGTCGAACTTCACCTCGGCTGGCACTTCACGCTCACCGCAAACTATCCAGAAAAGTATTCACAATACGAATTGATGACCTTCATCAATTCGGCGATTGGACTCACGAAGGCCTCGGTCATTCAAGGACCGCAAGTAAGCCTCGGTTTCGGCTGGTAGCACCTCAAGTACGCGAACCTGCCCGCCCTGAATACATCGAGCGCCGCTCACGACCGAGCGAAACTCAGTGAATTCTTTGAGAGTTTTCCGGGTGTCCCGGCGTTATGCTACGGACTCAGGCATGAGCTTACAAAGGGTAGGGCGAGTGACATTTGCGGTGGTGGCTTTCGCGCTTTCCGTGGAAGCCTGGGGGCAGTCGACGCAGCCGACAGAGGCAGAGCGCGAAAGAGCGCCAGCACTCCCGAGCGCGGCTCCCCCGAGCACTCCCGAGGAGGCGTCGCCGCTCGATAGCTCCCCTGCTCCACTCGTGGAGAGCGAGCCGCCCCCTCCCATGCCCCCGACGGATGCGGCGCCCGAGCCGCGGGCCTCGCCGGTGGTCGCGCCCCCGCCCGAAGCACCGCCACCGGTGGCCTCGACCTCCTATCCCCGCAAATGGTTGAAGCCACACCGAATCGCTCCGCATTATGGGCCGATTTCCAACTTCCACTGGGATGTCACTGGTTATGTGACCGGACTTTTAGGCACCGGCATCAACGAATCGTCCGGAGGATACGCCTATGGCGTCCGTTCGAATGTCGACATCGGATTCTTGGCGCTTTTCGCTCAGTACGAGCGGCTCATAGCTGACCAACGCGGGTACTCCACAAATCTCCATCAGGGAAAATTGATGGTCGGGTTCATCCCGCTCACCACGCCCTACGGGCGACTCCGAATACTCACCGGGTTCGACATCATGTCGCGCTACATCTCTGGCGCGACCCTCGGCAAGGTCACCGTCAGCCCGACAATCGCCATCTCCGGCCGGTTGGGGAACGGTATCTTCGGGCTTGAGGGGGCGGCGCTCATCGGAATCTATCCGATGTTCCAGGCGGATGCCCGGCTAGCGTTTGTAGTTCGCCTAGCGTTTGTACAACTGCATCTTGGCTACCAGATGGTGTACCGCTCTTCTGCTCCGGGTACAGGCCCGGGCGCGAGTAACTTTGTCGGCAACGCATCCGAAGAATTCTTAAACGGTCCATTCATGCACGGACCCCAGGTGGGGATCGGCTTCGGCTGGTGACGACAAACCAACTCCCATGAATGACAAGGGCATCCACGACATGCATACCTTCGCTCGCGCGGCGCAGTTGAATCAAGTCGCAAACCGCTGCCGGTGGTTGTTGCTCATCGCCATCTCGTTCTGGGCAGGTATTTCCTACGCAGCCCCGGAGCCAGGAGCTAGTAGGCCCAAGAAGCGGCAGCGCTCCAAGAAGAGACTCATTCGGCTTCCAGAGATTGTCGAAACCGGTACCCCCGCGACAACGGCTGCGGGTCTGCCGTTGGTGCCTGTCCCCACAATTCCCTCGGCCGGAGCCTCGGACTTGAGCTTCAAGGGTGAAGGGGGCGCATTTACTGCGACGGGCGCGGGTGTTCCCCAGGCCGCAGATGCTGGCAAGGCAACCGACCAGATAAAAGTACACACCATCATCTCCCCGCGACGGCCGATGGTTCCCCAAACGGCTGAAGCCCCAACGCCAGCAATTCAACCGCCAGCAATTGAACCTCCTGTAACCCAACCGCCAGCGATTCTGCCCCCAGAAATCCCTGACGCCACGGTGGCGCAGAGAGCCCAGGCCCCTGCTGCGACGCAGGCACCCAAGCAAACGGCACCGGAAGCGAACCAACCGGCATCGCAGCCGAACGCAGGGCCCCACGACCCCCCTCCACTGCTGGCTGTGCCAGCGGGCCTCGCGCGGCACTACGGCCCCACCGAGCGGTTTCATTGGAGTGTCATCGGCTATGGCGCCTTTGGAATCATCAACTCAAGCTCCGCCACGAGAGTGTTTGACTACAACGCGGGAGCGCGGGCCTACTTTGATTGGAAGAGACTCTCCGTCGGCTTCCACTACGAGAAATTTGCTCCGCAATCACAGGTCGCGGTCACGTCTGCGCAACACATCAAGCCCCTCATCGGAGTTGTGGCTGCCGAGGGAAAAGCGGGGCGTCTACGCCTACTCCTCGGAGTCGACATCGGCCTCCTGCCCAATGGGCCAACACTCTACAGTCCTCTCATCGCCCTCACGAGTCGGCTCGGTCACGGCATGTTCGGGTTAGATTCGGGCTTGGCGGTGACCGCTTTCCCGTTTTGGCAACTTGAGCTGCGAAGCGCGCTCGTCATCCGGGTGACCTTCGTCGAGCTCCACTTGGGGTGGTTCTTCAGCGTCGCCGCGCGAAACCCCGAGAGCTACGCTGTGTACGACAAACAACACTTCGACGATTCGGTAAAGGCGCTCTTCGCCGCGTCCATCATCCAAGGCCCCCAGGTCGGTCTCGGCTTCGGATGGTAAGAAACACAGAGTGGTAAGAGACACAGGCTGGTAAGAAACACAGGCTGGTGAGCAACACAGGCTGGTAGAAACTCGCAGTTGAAATGCTTCAGTCTCGCAGTGCCGCGAAAAGGCGCTCCATCGCTCGGGCGGGCTCCTGCGCTCGGAGCACATTGCTCATCACAGCCACCCCCGCGACTGGCTGCAATTCTCCGATGCGCTCCGGGCTGATGCCGCCAAGAGCGAAGGCTGTGAGTCGGCTCCCGGCAGCGAGGCGATGAAACCCTTGGGGACCAAGCGGTGCGGCGCCGGGCTTACTCCCGGTGGGGAACACCGGGCTTATGAGCGCGATATCCGCTTCCGGCTGAAGCTCGCTCGCCTGGTGTGCGGCGATGCTGATGAGGCGACCCGGTGGGAGCCGCGCGCGCGCTTCCTTCGCCGATGAGATGCCCACCGGCAGGTGCAGGTGCGCCCCTAGCGAGAGCGCCGTGTTGACCGACCCGTTGATGAAGAGCGGCACAGCTCGCGGCTGGCACAGCGCTGCAAGCTCCGAAGCCTCTTTCGAGAATTGTTCGCTCGTGCACTGCGGGTGGCGGTGTTGGAGCGCGAGCGGCCCCGGCACTGCGAGTACGTCGCGCAGGCGCGGCAGCAAGTCTGGAATGGACCAGTCGGTGACGAGGATGACCCGGAAGGGAATCCCAGCGCTCAAGGCGCGATGAGCCCACTTTCCGGGCTCGAAGCGGAGGCATAGGCACGAAACGGAATGCGGCCAGCGAGCGCCGCTTCGCGCCCCCCTTCTACCGCGAGGCGCATCGCCCGGGCCATGCGCACCGGCTCCCGCGCCAACGCCACGGCGGTGTTCATGAGGATGCCATCGCAGCCAAGTTCCATGGCGATGGCCGCATCGCTCGCCGTTCCGACACCGGCGTCGACGATGACCGGCACCTTCACGGCCTCCAGTATGAGCGAGATGTTGTGCGGGTTGCGGATGCCGAGGCCGGAGCCGATGGGCGAGGCCAGTGGCATCACCGCGGCGCAGCCGCAGTCTTCAAGTTTGCGAGCGGTGATGACGTCGTCGCTCGTGTACGGAAGCACCACGAAGCCCTCCTTCACGAGGCGGCGAGCGGCGACGAGGGTCTCTACGACATCCGGGTAGAGCGTCTTTTCGTCGCCGAGCACTTCGAGCTTCACCCAGCGGGAGAGTCCGAGTTCCGCGGCGAGGTGGCAGGTGCGGACTGCGGAGTCCGCGTCGTAGCAACCGGCGGTGTTGGGCAGGAGCGAGATAGCCTTGGTGTCGATGAAGTTGAGGATGGAGTCTTCGCCGCTCGCCTTCCAGTCGACGCGCCGAACCGCCACTGTGACAAGCTCAATCTCCGCGGCCGTGTAGCAGTCGCGCATGACCGAGAAGTTTGGATATTTTCCGGTGCCAAGGATGAGGCGCGAGCGGAACGTGCGTCCGGCAATGGTGAGCGGTCCCGCGTTGTGTACCTTTGGCATCATCCTCCTCCGACGAAAGTGACGACCTCCACCACGTCGCCCTTGCGCAGGACGTGGCGGGGATGCTCGCTGCGGACCACAACTGCGCCGTTGACCTCGATGGCGACCCGCTCTGAAGTGAGGCGCATCGAGGCGATGAGGTCACCTACCGTCGAGCCAGGGGCGATGCGCTCGGAGGCGCCGTTCACAGTGATGGTGTCCAAAGTCTCCATAGGTTGCTCCTGCGATTCACAGAAAGACTCTAACGGAGTAGCTACCAAGGAGTGATGCATTCATCACCGGCTTTTCGTGCCACGGGATTCGCGCTCCTCGTGCTCGCCGCGTGCGTACGCGCGGGGCAACCGTGCAGCGGCGGGGAATTTCGCTGTGTCGCCGCCGACGAAATGCTGGAGTGCCATCGCGGCACCTGGGTGGCGGCGAGCTGTCGCGGACCCGGCGGCTGCTCGGTGCGCGGCGACGCCGTGCTCTGCGACATGAGCGGCAACTTGGAGGGAGACCGCTGCCCGTTCGCAAGCGAGGGGCGCGGGCGATGCGCCCCCGATGGGTTGTCGACTATCGAGTGTCGGGGCGGGGTGATGGTGCGGAGCAATACCTGCCGACGCTGCGCACTCGTAAATGGGGCAGTGAACTGTGAACCTTGATGTGCTCGACGAGCAGAGGCCGAACCCGATGCCCTTCGTCGTGGCGACAATCGCCGCGCACATGTTCATCATCTTCCCGATTCAATTGTTCGATCAGCACCTCTCGCTGTGGATGACGAGCACCATCGCCTTCGGGGGAATCCCCTATGCGCTGCTCGCAGTGTCTGGGGTGCAACCGGCCCGCTGGGCGGGACTCGACTCCTGCACGCCCCGCTCGCTCGCCGTGGGCGCCGGGCTCGGTGTCGCCAACTACTTTGCCTTCATCATTCCGTCGATGGACCTCTCGTTGAAGCTCGCCCCCGATGAGTGGCTCGAAGGCTACAGCCCGGAGACGATTTTTGACCACGGAAACCCAGTGACGCTCGCGTTCATCCTCGTCGCGATCGTCGTCGCCGCGCCCTTCGCCGAGGAGTTTTTCTTCCGGGGAATCCTCCAACGGGGGCTCGAACGCTGGCTGTCACCGACCATGTCGGTCTGGGCGACCGCCATCATCTTCAGTGGCATCCACGGGGATATGATCGGCTTCGTCCCTCGCTTGGAGCTCGGCGTGTTGCTGGGGCTCATTGCTCGGAACGCGGGCTCAATTTGGCCCGCGGTGGCCGCCCACGCCGGGAGCAACCTCACCGCGTACTTGCTCATGGCCATCGGCTCCACCTCCAGCGTCGGCTCGCTCGAATCCACAGAGACCGAGCTCTGGCCCATCCTCGTCTGCGCTCTTTTCGGCCTCGCCCTGCTGGTGCCCCTCATCGCCAAAGGGTGGCACTTCTTGCGCGTGCCGAAACTTTGGAGCTTTGAGCCTCGCACGCCGCCCCGAGTTCTCGCAGCCTTCGCCCCGTGGGCGATAGCCGCTTCCTTTGGACTCCTCTTCGCGGCCTTGGCCGCGCTCACCAACCGGGCGGGTTGAGTGTGGATGCTCTGCAATTTTATGCCTTGTTGAGAGAACTCAAGACGACCCGGGCGCGCTCCACGACGGGACGGTCGATGAGCTTGCCGTCGAGCTGAATCGCGCCGATGCCGGCTGCCTCGGCGGCCTCGACGATGCGCCGCGCGCGCTCGACCTCCTCCGGCTTCGGACTGTAGCCCTCATTGACGATGGGCACTTGTCGGGGATGGATGCAGAGCTTCCCGCCGAAGCCGAGGTTGCGTCCCCGGGCGATGTCCGAGCGAAGCTGCTCGTCGTCGTTGATGGCGAGCGTCACGCCGTCAATCGGTGGCTTGAGGCGGGCGATGGCCGAGGCGAGGACCATCCGGGAGCGAGCATAGAGCAGCTCTTGGTTCTCGCCGTTGATGCCAGCGTCGAGCTGAAAGTCGACGGAACCGAAGGCGAGCTGCGTAACTCCTTGCACTGTTGCTAGCTCCCGCACGTTCCAGATACCGAGCGCCGATTCGATGATCGGGATAACCGGAATGCTGCTCGGCACTGCGCGCGCGAAGGCCTCCACGTTGGCCACCTCCTCGGCCTTGGGCAACAGCGCCGCCGCGAGAGAGGTGTGGCGCAGGAGCTCAATATCGCGCGCATACCATCCGGTGTGCGTGCCGTTCACCCGGACAGCGGCGCGATTCCCTTTGCCCAGCCATTCGCCGACCATTCCCCGCGCCTTTGCCTTGGCTTCGGGGAGCACTCCGTCTTCCAAATCGAGAATGACGAGATCGGCCCCGGTCGCCACCGCCTTGTCAAAGCGTTCAGGTCTATCTCCCGGAACAAAAAGGAGGCTGCGGAAAACCATGTGGATACTCTCCTGACTTCGGGGCGAAATGGTTCAGGGCTTCTCTGCGGTGCGCGCCGCTTTCGGGGCAGGGTCACCATTCGGGTCTGCAAAGGTGCTGGTGAGCTTTCGGATGGCTTCGCGCACCGTATGCCGACTCACTGTAAAGCGGTCGCAGAGCTCGAACTCCGTCGGCATGAGGCTGCCCACTGGATAGGTACCCTTCGCGATTTCGTCGATGAGCAGCTGCGCGACTGCTTGGTACCGCGGCCGGCCGACGCCAAGGAGACGGTTGGTGGGACCGTACATAGGGGTTATCGAGACATAGGGGTTATCGAGGCCTTGGTCTAGGCGCCGACCTGGAGGAACTCCAAACTCACGCAACGCCGGCGCTACGCGCCGGACTTGGGAGGAGTCTCGGGAGCGGGGATGAGCAGCGAGGCGACGATCGACACCGTGAGGATGCCCGCGATGACCGAGAGCGAGATGAGTATCGGCAGGTGGTACACGCCCATCAGCAGCATCTTCACGCCGACGAACAGCAAGACCGCCGAGAGACCCATCTTGAGGAAGCGGAACTTCGCCACGACCCCCGCGAGGAGGAAGTAGAGCGACCGCAGCCCGAGGATGGCGAAGATGTTCGACGTGAAGACGATGAAGGGGTCGGTGGTAATCGCGAAGATTGCCGGAATGGAGTCCACCGCGAAGATGAGGTCGGTGACTTCGACAGCGATGAGCGCAAGGAAGAGGGGAGTCGCAAGGCGCTTCCCGTTTTCGATGATGAAGAACTTCTCGCCGCGCAGGCCGTCGGTCATCGGGAGGCGGGACTGGAAGAAACGGATGAGCGCGTTCTCTTCCGGGTGCGACTCCTTCTGGAAGAAGAGCTTGATGCCGGTGATGACGAGAATCATCCCGAAGACGGGCATCGCCCAGCTGAAGCGTTGGATGAACGCGGCGCCCGCGAAGATGAAGGCCGCGCGCATGATCAGCGCCCCGATGACGCCCCAGACGAGGACGCGGTGCTGGTAAATGTCGGGGATGCGGAAGGCGGAGAAGATGAGGACGAAGACGAAGATGTTGTCGACGGCGAGCGCCTTCTCAATCAGGTAGCCGGTGGCGAATTCGAGCGCGTGCTGGCTGCCGGTCTGCGTGTAGACGCCGACGGTGAAGACACCAGCGAGCAGGAACCAGACGAAGCTCCAGATGGCGGCCTCGCGGAAGCCGACGACGTGCGCCTTCCGATGGAAGATGCCGAGGTCGATGGCGAGCATCGCGAAGATGAAGACGATGAATCCGCCCCAGAGGAGCGGGGTGCCGATAGTTGAGATTGGCATGGCCTGCGCTTGTAGCGAATTTGGCGACGACAAGCTTCACTGTCGTTGGCTGGAAAGTTCGCGCCGTCGCAGAATTGCGCCTCGCGTTAGAGGCGCGCAGATAATTTCGCACCCTAGTGCGCACGCTATTCGCGTTGAAAGGGCTCTATGATTTGCTAGCGGATATGAATTCATGAACAAAGCGAGCGTACAGAAGTTCGGTTCTCAGCCTTCGGAAAGGTCGCCGCAGGCGGGCGTTGCGCTCGGGGATGATACGCGCATTATCCCCGAGCCGCCGACGAGAGCCCCGGAACCAGAGGCGCTCGACGGTTGGGGGTTTGCGGACACGCGCTTTGTGGTTCGCCCCGACGGCAGCACGATATTGACCGGCAACCGCTACAACATCAGCAACGTTCCGCTGCCGGACTTGATGCCGTGGTTCGCGGGGCAGCTCGCGTCGCCCATCAGCTACGAGAACCGCAACGAGCCGCACTACCCACCGAAGATTCCCGCCCCGAGGGTGAACGCCCCGTTCATGGCGGCGCTGCGCTCGTTCCTGAAAGACGGCCAATGGACCGACGAGCCACAGCAGCGGCTGCGGCGCGGCCACGGGCACACCGGCGGAGAAATTTGGGCGATTCGCTACGAGGCGTTGGAGCGGGTGCCGGACGTGGTGGTGTTCCCGCGCAGCCACGACGAGGTGGTGAAGCTCGTCGAGGCGGCGACTGCTCACGGGGTGTGCCTCATTCCCTTTGGCGGGGGCACCAACGTGACCGAGGCGTTGCGCATCCCGCTTGCTGAAGAGCGATTCGTCGCCTCAGTGGACATGCGCCAGATGGGCCGCATCCTCTGGGTCGACCCTAAGAACCGAATGGCCTGTGTCGAGGCGGGCGTCACCGGTCGCCACCTCGCAGCGGAGCTCGCGAAGCTCGGCTTCACCATGGGGCACGAGCCGGACAGCATCGAGTTTTCGACACTCGGCGGCTGGATTGCCACCAACGCGAGCGGCATGAAGAAGAACCGCTACGGCAACATCGAGGAGCTGGTCCTCGACATGCAGGTGGTCACTGCCCAGGGAGTCGTCGAACGGCCGCAGCAGGCGCCACGGGAGAGCATCGGCGTCAACCCGCGCCAGTACATGTTCGGGAGCGAAGGCAACTTCGGCATCATCACCACGGCGGTCATCAAGCTCTTCCCGCTGCCGGCGGTGCGTCGCTACGGGTCGGTCATCTTCCGCAACCTCTCGACCGGGCTCGATTTCCTCTACGAGCTCCAGCGCACTCGGGCGATTCCCGCGAGCGTGCGGGTGATGGACAACAAGCAGTTTCAATTCGGGCAAGCGCTCAAAGCTGCGAAGCACGGCTTCTTCGCAAAGGCGAAGAGCAGCATGGAAAAGTTTCTCGTCACTCGGCTGAAGGGGTTCGACCCCTACGAGCTGGCGGTGGCGACGATTGTTTTCGAAGGCTCCGAGGAAGAAGTGGCCTACCAGGAGAAGGTGGTCTACCGCATCGCTTCGCAGTTCGGCGGCCTTGCCGCTGGCGCAGCGAATGGCGAGCGCGGCTACCAACTCACCTTCGGCATCGCCTACATTCGCGACCTCACCTTCGAGCACTGGGCAATTGCGGAGAGCTTCGAGACGAGCGTTCCCTGGAGCCGAGCGATGGAGCTCTACGAGCGCACTCGGCAACGTGTGGAGCGCGAGCACGCGGCGATGAAGTTGCCCGGTAAACCGTTCTTCAGCGGGCGCATCACCCAAGTGTACGAGACCGGCGTCGTCATGTACTTTTACCTGGGGTTCTATGCACGCGGAACGCCGGACCCTGTGGCCGCCTACGCGGCCCTAGAACATGCGGCGCGGGAAGAGATTCTCGCCTCGGGCGGCTCGCTCTCGCACCACCACGGCATCGGGAAGATTCGCCGGGGATTCTTGCGAGACATCTATTCGGAAGGGGCGTTGCGCCTGAACCGACAGGTGAAGGCCGCGATCGACCCGATGAATGTGTTTGGTGCTTCGAATTGTGGCGTCAATGGACCGGTGGCCTTAACGGAAAGAGGAGGGCTCTACTGATGGAGACAACTCTCGAGAAAACCCGAAACGATGCACCAGAAACCGAGCGCATCTTCGCCGGGCACCTGCACCGAGATGGCCAATCGGACTTTCGATGGGCGCGCGGGCGCGGCCTCGGCAACACTGCCCACAAGATGCTGGGCTTCATTCTGCGTAAGGTGTTTCGGAGATGCACGAGCTCCATGACCTTTGACCGCCCGTCGTTCCAGCGGGCTATGGCGGAGCTTCCGCCGGGAGCGCTCCTGGTACTGGCGCCGACTCACCGGAGCTACTTCGACTTTTTATTGATGAGCTACCTCTGCTTCGAACACCCAGAACTCGGCATCGCCATGCCGCATATCGCTGCCGCCGACGATTTTCGGAGCATACCGATAATTGGCCGCATCATGCAGGCGGCGCAGGCCTTCTACATCAAGCGCGGCGGCGGACCGAAGCCTGAGCTGGGTCGGGACCTCCGGCGCTTGGCTGATCAGAATGCCTCGCTGATGTTCTTCGTCGAAGGTCAACGCAGCCGGGGTCGGCTGATGTTGCCCCCGAAGCGCGGGCTCCTCCGCGCCCTGCAGGCCACTGGGCGTCGGTTTGCGATGCTGCCGGTCGCCATCTCGTACGATCGTCTCCCCGAGGAAGCCGTATTCCACCGGGAACTCTCCGGAGAGCCGAAACCGAAAATGTCGTTGCTAGGGCTTCTGCGCTGGAGCGTCCGGGTGTTACTCGGGCGCGTCCGCCTCGGTCGGGTACACATCGCCTGCGGCGAGCCGTTGCTGCTGTCGGAATCGACCGAAATCCACGCGCTCTGCCACAACTTGATGTTCGAATTGCAACGCGCCACCGTGGTGAGCGACTTCCACCTGCGAGCATTCTTGTCCGAGTCGCCGCTGCCGGGCATCGATGTGGCGTGGCTCAAAGAGGCGATTGAGCGCCGCGGCGGGCGAGTGGTGGAGAGCAGCCTCCCGGTACCCGACCCCTTTCCCAAAGAGCTCGCCCATTCGCTGCGCAACCAATGGAAGCATTGGTTTGCCGGAGACGCACTCGCGCGCGCCGGCCGGGTAACTCCGCGTCGAGGACTACGTGGCACGGCAACGGCTGGTGCTCACCGGCTATGCCGAACGCGAAGCCGACCGGGTAGACATGGTGGTGCGAGCGCTCTTCGAGCGGTGACGACGGACTACCTCACGGCCACCTTTGTGGGTGTGCCGCAGGAGCTGAACGACAAGGGAATCATCTACCGCCCACACTTCGAAGATGCTATCGAGGCACTCAAGGCCCTCGACATCGTCCGCCGCAAAGACGGCTCCCACGAGTGGGGGCCGAATGTCGATGCCCTGCAGTCATTCCGCCTCGCCTGCGAATGGCAGTCCGACCGGCGCTGAAGAAAAACTCAACAGAGGTCACGAAATGACTCTTGCCCAGCTAGAGTGCTGAGCAAGAGTCTTACTTCGTAGTTTGGTATGAACTATTACAATGAGCGAATACTGAACTAGTCTCATCGAGAGATTCTCGATTGCTAATTACTGGAATGTCAAAGCAACCACCCGGTATGTAAGAGGGCCACTGCCCGTTGGGGACGATTCCACTTGTTGAAAAGTAAGAACTCGTCCGTCCGATGAAGATTTGATTGCTCCAAAGGCTGGAGCTTTGGCGTCTGCTGGCGTGGGATTAATGCTTTGCTCAAACCAGGTGGCACCATAAGTAGCTGATGTAAAAAGGAGACGCGAAGGAGTTCCTTGCCCAGCTAATAATATTGCAATTCGGGATCCATCAGACGAGCTGGCGGTAAGAATCGAAATGTTAAGGTCTCCTCTGACCTTAGTCATCAAAGCCTGATCTTTGAGCTTCGATGGTGTACGGTCTTTCCATGTCGCTCCATAGGAATCGGAGGTGTAAACCTTGGCCTCGAGAGTAGGTTTTCCCGTTGCTGCATCTGCAGTTATGTAGTCGGCTCCAGCTACTAAATACTTCCCGTCCGAAGAGGTGGCAATGGTATATATGCTAATGGCGGTGGATTTGTTGTCAGTTGGTGTAATAATTCGCTCAATCCAATGCTTGCCGCCATCATCAGAAGTAAAAAGCTGACTGTAACCAGCTGAAAGTGTTTCTGTTATTGCGGCAAGCTTCTCGCCATCTGCTGATGAAACAACCCGAACCCAATTTAAGTTACCCGATGCATCACCACTGCTGGGAGAACTGTCTTTCCACGTTTTTCCTGCATCAATTGAAGTGTAAATGTGGCCACGTCCAACTACAGCCACGAGCTTCATTCCATCTGAAGACGATGCGATGTCTATCCAGTTTAGGGTGCCAGACCCATCTCCTGTTTTCGGTGTACGGTCCGTCCAAGTATCACCAGAATTATCGGAGGTAAAAATTCGCTTGTCCGGCGAGCTGTTTTGAGTGATCGCTGCAAGTTTCACGCCGTTTGCCGACGAAGCAATGCTATACCAGTATATATCTCCGCTCGCATCGCCTGACGAGCGATCAATCCAAGGTTTGCCGAAGTCACTGGAGTTGTAAATGTGACCATTCGTGTTTCCGGCGACGACTTTCTTGCCGTCTGATGAAGTAGCTATTGCAAGGAAGTATCCTCCATCGGCGACTACACCCCGGTCAATCCAAGTCCCTTGTTGCTCAGTATTCGGGCCAGACATGCCGCCGCCTCCGCCGCCGGTTATCCCACCGTCGTCTCCAGAGCCACCGCCGCCACCGCCTCCGCCCCCGGTTATCCCACCGTCGTCTACAGAGCCAACAGGCTTAGTGCTATTTCCGCAAGCCAGTACGGCAAGACAGGCGCCGAAGACCAAGAAAAATCGTAAAAGCGAAGAATCTGCCAGCAAATTCATTTCTTTCGTGTTCGGGTCTCGCACAGATAGCCTCCAGAAAAAAGGGCAATGTTTCTACCCCGTATTAGGTGTTGTGGTGAAGTTGCCCCTCAGGAATCGTAGGACGTCCGGTTAACATAGCTGTTGCTAGTGGTAAACTACTTTTGTGAGAAATACGTTTGTGCTCACAGGAGGACACCCTAGTCGAGGCGCAATGGAGACCATGAAGGCCAAGGAGTGAACCATTGCCATGGACAAGTGTCTGAAATCACTCTGCGAGCGCAGGACATAGTTACCGATAACAAAGGGCAGTCGAGTGGAACTTCAACTTTCCAGGGAGGCAATTTTCATGTCATAGGAGGCAATAATTGTTGGCGTCTGCCACCAGCGCGAGAACTCACCCCGAGTGCAATCCTGCACTACGGGAAAGTTAGCGAAAAGATGCGGTATCTGGCGGCTGTGTCGTCAGTCGATTTTTGCGAATTCTTCCCTCGCTAGAGTAAGTGCGCTCCCATCAGAAGAAGAGGCAATCGCAAGGTAATACGCTTTCACGACGCCCGGCGAAGGCAATCGAATCGTCTGGGAGTACAATTCATTTCCAAATTTGGAGGAAGTAAACAAGTAGCTAACACTACTCCCTGTAGCGATAATGGCTACCCTGGAACCATCTGCAGAAGAAGCGGGGTAGAGATAGATACCATTGTTTTGACCTCCGTTCATGGCCTTCAATTAATCCTTACTGTTGATTTCGGTGGGAGTAATTTCTACCCAGAATTCTCCGAAGGAGTTGGAGGTGAACACCTTAGCCACTGGGCCGGTTTCCTCGAGCCATGAAGCGGTTTGCGACAAGAAACTTACCGTCAGAAGATGAGGAGATTGAAGTCCAACTTTTGACATGTTTAAGAAATCATTGGTGAGCGTGCGGTCGATCCAATGTTCACCAGAATCGTAAGAAGTATAAAGATGGGCAGGGAAGGATTCTGCTTGGTAAGTGTAGGCAGTGGTGCCCGCAGTAAGATGTTTGCCATCGGACGACGATGATATGCAGTTCCAAATGAGCAGCCCCGAAGCGTCACGGGTTGATGGGGAACGGTCTATCCAGTTAGCTCCAGAATTAATGGAGATATAAAAACATGACCCCCTGGTCTGTCAGTTGTCCCCGGCACTGATTACCGCTATAATGCCGCCGTCTGAAGAAGTTGGTGATCCCGGCCCAGTTTTGTAGCCAGGAAGCATCGCCATTCGTTGGAGATTTGTCGTTCCAAGAAACGCCAGCGGTCGCTGAAGTATATAGTGGGCCAGGGTTAGTTACAGCACAATGTTCAAGCCGTCCGAAGATGATGCGATAGAAATATATTGAATATCACCTGAGGTAGAAAAGCTTGTAGGAGCCCGTTCCACCCAGTTCTGTCCAAAATCATTCGGGGTGTAAAGGCCGACCGGCATCCCAGGAGAATAGCTCCAACAACCATTTTCGTTTTCCGATGAAACAGCTAGTCTAAAGCCGTGACCTCTTGAGTTAGCAATGATGCCACGTTCCTTCCAAGTTCCTTGCTTTGATGTATCCGGACCGGAGCCGCCACCAGCGTTGCCTCCACTTGGAGTCGTACCATTTCCACAAGTCAATACTGCTAGGCAGGTCCCAAAGACCAAGACCGATCGGGGACATCTTAGATTTACTCGAAAAGTATTCTTCATGTTCATAATACGCATGTTGCCCCAAAAAAAAAGCATTATTAGGATCGTGGTCTGAAAGTGTAACCAGTGGTTGCCCTCATCAAGATTAGCCATCAGCAAACAGTTAGTTGCTCAAAGTAAAATGACATTCTTTGAAATTACGGTCACTCTGTGGCAGGGCCTGTGCGTTGACTCAACAATGTAGACCAAGTATGAACGCATTCAGTGGACAATAGTCAACATTCTTGCGCTCTGCCACAACTTGATGTTCGAATTGCAACGCGCCACCGTGGTGAGCGACTTCCACCTGCGAGCATTCTTGTCCGAGTCGCCGCTGCCGGGCATCGATGTGGCGTGGCTCAAAGAGGCGATTGAGCGCCGCGGCGGGCGAGTGGTGGAGAGCAGCCTCCCGGTACCAGACCCCTTCCCCAAAGAGCTCGCCCATTCGCTGCGCAACCAATGGAAGCATTGGTTCGCCGGAGACGCGCTCGCGCGCCAGCCGGGTAACTTGGCCGTCGAGGACTACGTGGCACGGCACGGCTGGTGCTCAACCGGCTATGCCGAACGCGAAGCGGACCGGGTAGACATGGTGGTGCGAGCGCTCTTCGAACCGGTGACGACGGACTACCTCACGGCCACCTTTGTGGGTGTGCCGCAGGAGCTGAACGACAAGGGAATCATTTACCGCCCGCACTTCGAAGATGCGGTTGAGGCGCTGAAAGCCCTCGACATCGTGCGCCACAAAGACGGCTACCACGAGTGGGGGCCGAATGTCGATGCGCTCCAGTCGTTCCGCCTCGCCTGCGAATGGCAGTCCGACCGGCGCTAGACGCCATCATTTGACTATGGGAAAGTCAAAGTATACATTTGTACATTGTTGGGAGCACCCTTAAATGAATTATTAGTAGTATCTACTGACTCTGCAGGATACTCGTACTGTGCAAACGTGGCTTTGCTGCCGTCCGAGAAGGGTGGATAACCACCATAAAGCATCGTTTTAGATATTCCCTTAGGGATTTCTGGTAGATTTTGTTTTGTCCAGTTATTCCCGTAGTCTGATGATGTGAAAATGTAGGTGCTTGTATTAAAGCTGGCAGTCAGGACTAATCTAGATCCATCTTTCGAAGAACTCACCTGTAGCTCTTCGAGAAAAAAATTAGACGGCATTTTACCTGAAATTTCTTGAGGGGTTCGCTCGATCCAGGAATCTCCATAGGTTTCTGATGTAAATACCTTCATTTGTGCGCCGCCAGTCGTTGAGAAACTCGTAAAGCCAGTAGCAACCAGATATTTGCCGTCCGACGAAGAGGCGATGGAAGAAAAGTGTTTGCTTGTCGCTAGGATAGAATTTTGAGTGGCGCGGTTGTGCCAAGTTTCCCCGAAGTTGTCAGAAGTATAAATAGCACCTGCTTGATGAGAATCCAAAGTAGTTGCAGCGATCCGAGTACAGTCGATAGAGCAGGCCAAAGCGAACCAAGCTAACAGAGGTGATGAAAGGCCTGATTGTTTGGAGCGATCTGTCCATTTCTTATCAGATTCGGTATACGTGTAAATACTGCCTTCAGTATTACTTCCAACAAATTTGACGAGTTTTGCGCCGTCACTTGATGTTGCAATTCCAGACCACGGATAGGCTCCGGAAGTATCACCGGGTGGTGGAGAAACTACACTCCATGAAGTGCCAGAATTTGCCGATGCATAAATGTAACCTCTCGAATAAACTGCATACACCTTACTGCCATCTGCTGAAGACGCGATCCAGCTGAGATAACTCGTGTCTGTATCAGCAGGGGGAAAGCGTTTATCCCAACTCTTTCCGGAATCTCCAGAAATGAAAAAATGCTCACCGGGGACGAGTACGGCGACGAAGAGCTTGCTTGAATCTTGAGAAACAGCAAATAATATCCCTCGGTAAGTATATGAAGAAGGTATTGCACTGAGGGCAGTCCATGTTCCTTGTTTCGATGTATCCGGGCCAGATCCGCCACCAGTCCCACCCACTCCACCTCCGTCACCTGAAGTCGAACCATTTCCACAAGCCAAAACGGCTAGGCAGGTGCCGAAGACCAAGTAAGACCGGATACTGGGCGACTTTTAAAACATACTCATGTGCTTGGTGTTCGAAACTCGCATACACAAGCCCCTGTAATCTAGCGAAGAGAAATACAGTTTGATTTACTTAAAGTTTAGTGAATAAAACTGGAATCTGGTTGGCACAGAGTCAGTAGCCGGAACGAGTTCAGCACGCACTATGATGAGGGTGCTTCCGTCGGCAGACGAAAGAATGGCCCGATAGCTAACCGTTGTATCTACGGAGGGTAAATCAGGTAAATTCTGTAGGGACCACTTTACTCCGTTATTTGTGGATGTGAAGAGGTAACTTTTCTTCAGACCGCTTGCCAGCAGAGCCAACATGGAGCCGTCAGAAGAATAAGCATGAGAGAGATAGATTCCGTAGTCCTGACCATTGGTCATGTCTTTCAACTTTTGGGAGGTATTCATTTCTTCAGGTGTTCGATCTGCCCAGGTTTCTCCCTTGTTGCCCGATATAAAGACCTTTGCGAATGGGCCGCTTTGTTCTACCCAGGTTGCGGAAGCGATTAGATTTAGGCCACTGCCAGATGAAGAAATCGACTTCCAGGAATTGATATCTTTGATGGTATTATCTCTGAGGCTCCGGTCTTTCCAAGTTGACCCAAAATCCTCAGAAGTATAGACGTGACCTGAGAAAATCGAATTATTGTTGTTGTATCCGCCGGTGATTGCAGATAAATATCTTCCCTCAGAAGAGCTTGCAATACCCATCCAGATGAGCGGTCCCGAAGCTTCTCCAGTGCTGGGTGATTTGTTCATCCAGCTATTACCGTTGTCGCCAGATTGATAGATATATCCTCCGGGAGAATCAAGTGGACCAGCGCTGGTGGCTACGAGATGTCCATTCGTTGACGCAGCAATGCCAGTCCAATACTGATTTATAGACGCTGACATTAGTGATCCAGGCGTCCAGTTCGCACCATTGTCTCTTGATGTGTAGATACCTCCGCCCGCGATTGCTCCAGCAAAGAAATTTCCTTGAGCTGAAACAACAAAGCTTTGCCACTGCTGATTGCCTGAAGCAGGTCCAGTGACAGGAGATCGATCATGCCAGGTTGACCCGAAGTCATCGGAAATATAAACGTGGCCTGAGGAGACGCCGGCGATAATAGTTTTTGTGTCGGCTGAAGCTGCAACTGCGATATTGAAGCCCGAGGAATTATCGACTAGTTTCTCGATAGAACCACGCTTATTCCAAACACCCTGATTAGAAGTATTCGTACCGCCACCATCTTCCCCGGTTATCCCTCCTCCGCCATCTTCCTTGATGCCTCCACCGTCGTCACCTCGACTTGGCGTAGTGCCATTTCCACAGGCAAGTACGGCAAGGCAAGTGCCGAAGACCAAGAAAGTTTGGAAAAGCGTCGATTCTGCCAACAAATGCAATTGTTTCGTGTTCGGAACGTGCATGGATAGCCCCAGTAGAAGATCGCTGAATACAACAGAACCGCGTTTTTAAGGTGTGACGAAGTTGCCCCTCGCGGAAAGTTACCCGTTCCGCTAACATAGGTATTGCTGAAAGTAAATAGCATTTCTGAGAGTACGGGGATTTTTGGGGGGCGTTGGTCGAGACACGCTGCAGACCATGGAACGAAACATTGCCGTGCACAAGAGGCTACTTACTCCTCCGCGCCCTGCAGGCCACCGGGCGGCGGTTTGCGGTGCTACTGGTCGCCATCTCGTACGATCGTCTCCCCGAGGAAGCCGTATTCCACCGGCAACTCTCCGGGGATTGGCCGTCGAGGACTCGTGGCCCGGCACGGCTGGTGCTCAACCGGCTATGCCGAACGCGAAGCGGACCGGGTAGACATGGTGGTGCGAGCGCTCTTCAGACCGGTGCCGACGGACTACCTCACGGAAAGGTCAAAGAAAGCACCCTGTACCTGTCATATACCGCAGACTGAGACAAAGTATTCTCAGCTTGTGCAAAAACAAGGATTCGTCCGTCCGATGAGGAAGCAACTCCGTAGAGAGCTACTTTCTTTGCATCTGGAGGCGGGAGGTTGAGAGTTTGTTTGAACCAAGTTTTGCCATACGAAGAAGAAGTATAGAGGAGATTCGTAGGGCTACCTTGACCATAAACTAAGACAGCTATTCGTGAGCCATCGGCAGATACTGCCGAGAAAGTTAAGATGTCTTGGCCTCCCCCCATGTTTCTGATGAGCGTTGGGTCGCTTCCCTCGGGTAGTGGCCGATCGCTCCAAGTCATTCCAAAATCGTCAGAAGTAAATGCCTTAGCATAAAATAAAACATCTCCTAGACCATTTGCAGTCGCGTATTGTCCAGTGACGATCAGATGATTGCCATCAGACGAAGCCGATATGGAATGGAAGCTTATCAAGTTAGTTATGTTGTCTGTTTGGATGGGCTTTTGCTCCTTCCAATTGCCACCGAAGTTGTCAGAAGTGAAAAGATGACCACCAACTGATCTGAATCCACTAGTGATTGCGACAAGCCTCTGACCATTCGATGAAGAGGCAACTTTGAACCAATCTAGATTTCCTGAAGCGTCGCCACTCGCGGGAGACCTGTCTTTCCAGGTTTTGCCAGAATCAACAGAAGTGTAAATGTGCCCCGGGTTTACTACAGCAACAAGTTTCGTACCATCTGCGGAGGATGCGATGTGTTGCCAGGTGAGTTTGCCCGACCCATCGCCTGATTGAGGTGTGCGGTTGATCCAAGTTTCTCCAGAATTCTCGGAAGTGAAAATATATTTAGCATTTTGGTCATTCCGGTATGTGACCGCCGATACGCTTCTCCCGTCGCTCGAGGAAGCAACACCCGACCAATATAGATTTCCGGCCACTTCCCCAGCTGAGCGGTCAACCCAAGGCTGACCAACGTCGCTGGAAGTGTAGAGATGGCCGTTCTGAATGGCGGCAACAGCTTTTTTCCCATCAGCGGAAAGAGCAAGTAAAACGCCGACTCCTCCATCAGTGACCACACCCCGATCGGTCCAGTTTCCCTTTTGCTCAGTGTTTGGTGGGGATCCACTACCAGGCGTAGTGCCAATCCCACAAGCCAGCACTGTCAGGCAGGTGCCTACGATGAAGAGCGTTCGGTAATACGTCGGTTCTGCCAACGAAATCAGTTTGTTCTTGTTCGTAACTCGCATCGTCGCTCCAGTTGTCCCGTTTCACTTGCACATGGCAGCGCGGCTTACGCGATACCTGGGTCGGGTATTGCGTAGTTGCTAGGTGCCTACGCCGACGACTAAGTACTTAGCAGAGAATTATCGAGAAATGCCGGAAAGTCGGGATCTGAGATACGCAATTATTCGAAATTCTTCAGGACTCATTTTACAAAAAAGTTATGGAAAAAAATTGGAATCTGACCGGAAGAATGTCACTAGGCGTTGTAAATTCGGCACGTACAACAATGACGGTTTTTCCATCGGACGAGAAGGCGAGGTCGCGGTAGCTGAAATACTGAATGCCGGGCGAGCTTGGTGGCAGCTCCTCTTTAAACCACTTCGCCCCATTGTCTGCAGAGGTAAACAGGAAACCTTTATTATAATCACCACTTACTAAGAGAGCGAGCTGGGAGCCATTCGATGAGTATGCATGAGAGATATTAATTTTATTGCTTGGGCTTATTTCGTTCATCTTCGTGGCACTGTTAATTTCAAAAGGTGTTCGTACTGTCCAGCTGGCTCCTCTGGTGTTAGAGGTAAAAATCTTTACGATTGTGTTGGACGAGTCCTTGTCATAAACGACTGAAGAAGCGATGAGATATTGGCCATCTCCAGATGAAGAAATAGAATTCCAGCTTGATACATCTTTGATGGTGGTGTCCGTAAGGTTACGGTCTTTCCATGTTGCCCCAAAATCTTCAGAGGTATAAATGTGACCTGGGTAATTCACAGGGTACGAAGAATATGCGTTGCTAACTGCTGCTAAATATTTTCCATCAGATGAGTTTGCAATGGCTTTCCATTGAAGATCTCCCGAAGCAGCTCCAGTAGCGGGCGATCTGGCCACCCATTTGTTACCAGATACGCTGTAAGAAAATATATTTCCTCCTTGAGAAACCATTGTGCCTTTGGAGGTGACTGTGAGTTTATCACCATCCGAAGAGGCGGCAATAGCACTCCAACTCTGAATTCCTGTTCCAGGACCTGTTCCAGGAGAAATATCTTTCCAGGTGCTGCCAGAGTTTACTGTCGTGTGGATGTTACCATAATTAATTGCTCCAGCGAAGAAACCGCCATCTGCAGAAGCCACAAAGCCGCTCCACAACTGGTCGCCCGAAATAGCTCCAGTCGTAGGAGTTCGATCTAACCAACTTTGTCCAGAGTTATTGGAAGTATAAACGTGGCCCTTAGATACGCCAGCAATAATAAATTTTAAATCTGATGAAGCTGCAATAGTGATCTTATCTGCCGCGTAATTGGCATTCGGCCTAACGATACTCTCTAGCATTGTCCAATTGCCTTTCTTGGAGGTGTCCGATTCTGTGCCGCCACCGCCGGGATTGGTGACTGTGCCGCTATCACCGGCATCGCGGTTCCCGGCGTCGCCGGCATCGGGATTAGTGACCGCGCCGCCATCACCGCCATCGCGGTTCCCGGCGTCGCCGGCATCGGGATTAGTGACCGCGCCGCCATCACCGCCATCGCGGTTCCCGCTGTTGCCTCCCACGTCGGGGCCACCAGGCAGGGGGCCTCCGCACGCCACCACTATTAGGCAGGCGCCCAAGACTAAGAATGATCGGAGATGCGTATACCCCGGCAACAAGCTCTTTTGGTTCATTATCGAAACCTCCGGGGACTAACCCCAGTGCGAATATCCAGAAAGCTACTACCCGTTTGTAAAGAGTCCGAAGTCGCTTCCTCGTTGTTTCAGGCATTTATCTGCCAGAGATACATATTTAAGTCAAGTGAAATAATTCAAGGATTAGGTAATATCACAGGTAGTGCTGTATAATAAGATGAAGTCATGCCGGTTCGCGAGGCAGTAAATAGCAGTTCGAACGAAGCTAGAATTGAATCTGCGTATGTGCTGAGTAAGAAGATTCGAAAAATTACCGCCAGCACGTCCTCATATCCCAAGCGCATGACTGAAGTTCCGCTTTGACGATTTACTGGAGAAGTGGAAGTTTCATGATCACGGTCAGTCGGCATTAACAAAGGTCAAAAGCGTTTAAGTCTGCATACTGAGCCTAGGCGAGCTTTCTCAGGCCGGGCTCCGGATGGCATAGCTTTCCCAGAAGCCGTTTCGACGCGATGAAGAAGAAGAGTGGGAGCCCGGCAGTGAGCCAATAGACAAGAAAATCTAACGAACTATCACAGACAAATTTCGCTGAGCTCTCAAGAGATGGGCATTCATGTGTTACGACAAGCGCAGCCCAGGCAAGCGATACGGCAACATTAAACCTGAACTGCCAGCGGGGGAGACGACGCAAAGCGAACGCTGCGCTGACCACAGCAGCGAGCCCAAGTAATGCCGGAAGGCCAGAGAGCCGGAATTGAAGGGGCATGAAGGGAATATGGACGAACCAAGCAATCCAAAAGAGGTATTGAAATTGTCGTAACAGCGCCGTAACCCGTTGCCGATCGTGAATATACTTGTAAACAAGAAAAGAATTCATGGGCAAAGAGGCAAATATAACGACAAATGCTATGCCGGAAGGATGGGTTCGAAAGGCTAGTCTGTGCTGGGGAAGTGAGGGAATCATGATGAATAAAACAGCGAAATACAATACTGAGAACAGGCCGATGGAGAACTTCCAGTTCCTACTGGGCTCCCTCGGGCGCACAGCCCAAATGAGCATGAGTCCCAAACAGATGACGAAAAGCAAGTCCATGGAACCTGGTTACACCATATTCCGTTCAGCGAAACGGTCGAGAGCGCCGTGGGAGACTGGGTAAGACGAAACCAGGGGAACAACAAAGTCCCCCCGCCGAGAGTTCGAGGCGCTCACAACAGCGCGGCGATGAAGTCCAGTGCCTAACGGTTGTAGGCAGTCTCGCCGTGTGAAGAGATGTCCAAGCCCTCGCGCTCTTCCTCTTCAGTGACCCGCAGGCCGATGGTCTTGTCGACGATGAAGTACGCGGCAGTCGAGACAACCCCCGACCAGAGGATAGTTATCAGGATGGCCTTCGTCTGCACCCAGAGCTGGGCGAGGATGGAGTAGTCGGCGGCAGTTATGCTGGTCGCAGTTACCCAGTCGGCCACGTAGCCCGGGCCACCAAGAGACGGCGAGTTGAAAACGCCCGTCAGTAGCGCACCCAAAATGCCGCAGACGCCGTGCACACCGAAGACGTCGAGAGAGTCGTCGGCACCAATGAGCTTTTTGAGGCCAGTGACCCCCCACAGACCGGCAAAACCAGCGATGAGGCCAATGACCAGCGCCCCTGCGATGCCGACGTTCCCGGAAGCAGGGGTGATGGCCACCATGCCCGCGACAGCCCCGGAGGCGGCGCCGAGCATCGAGGCTTTGCCCTTGTGAAGCGCTTCGCCGATGGACCAGGTCAGGACCGCCGCCGCAGCGGCTAGGAAGGTGTTCATGAAGGCGAGGGTGGCAAAACCGTTGGCTTCGAGGGCGGACCCCGCATTGAATCCGAACCAACCGACCCACAGCAGGCAGGCGCCCACCATGGTCAAGGTGAGGCTGTGGGGAGCCATTGATTCCCGGCCGTAGCCGACGCGCTTGCCGACAAAGTAGGCTCCGATGAGTCCGGCTATGGCCGAGTTGATGTGAACGACTGTACCGCCAGCGTAGTCGAGGGCACCCCAGCGCCAGAGGAGGCCGGCGGTGGCGGTGACTTTGCCCACGACTTCTTTGCTCGTGTAGGCGTCGGGACCTGCCCAGTACCAAACCATATGTGCAAGCGGCGCGTAGCTGAAGGTGAACCACAGGAACATGAAGAGCATCACCGCGGAGAACTTGATGCGCTCGGCAAAGGAGCCAACGATCAGCGCGCAAGCAATACCGGCAAAAGTGGCCTGGTACGCTGCGTAGGCAATCTCCGGGAGGACCACTCCTTTGCTGAAGGTGGGGTAGGTGGCGAACGTGCCCGTGACGTTGTTCCAAATGCCCCGCATGAAGATCCGGTCAAATCCGCCGATGAAGGCATTCCCCTCGGTACACGCCAACGAGTAGCCGTAGATGAACCACAGGACGATTACCAACGAGAAGGTGACCATCACCTGCATGAGTACTGAGAGCATGTTCTTGCTGCGGACGAGCCCACCGTAGAAGAGCGCAAGGCCAGGCAAACTCATCATGATGACGAGCAGCGTGGACACTAGAATCCAAGCGGTATCAGCCTTGTTGGGCACTGGCGCGGCGATGGTGGTCGGCGCAGTAGCCGAGGTGGCTGCTGCCGCAGCCGCGGCTGGCGCAGTGATCTGAGGAGTCGATTCAGTCGAGGGAGCGGCGGTCTGGGCGTGCGCGATACTGCTCGGTGTGACCCTTCTGGCGACCGAATCCTTTGACCTCGGTCACGGTGATTCCGTAGACGCCTATGGCCGTGAGGGCTGCACGCACCTCGTCGAGTTTGAAAGGCTTGATAACTGCGGTTACGAGTTTCACTGATTACCTCCGCATCCTTACCTGCGCGTAGCAGTCACGCTAGGTGCTGCCCGCTAAGTGCTGCCCGATGATTTCGCTCCCGAGAGTCCCCTTTGAAACGGACGCGAACCTATCGATTTCTCAAGGCGAGTCCACCAAAAACTACGAGGACGTACAGCGGGGAGCCCGCCGAACGAGACCTCTCCTTTGATGATCCCATCGACCAGAAGACCTGTGTCCTTAGATTGTGACAACCCGCGTTGAACCAATTGTGAAATAAGCTGTTGACAATAGGAAATGTTAAAAATACTGGTAGCTACCTCCGTCCTAGGGGCTCCCATGATTACCAACAAAAATATATCGAAGACGACAGGCAGTGTGCGAGTGGCAATCAATCTGACGATTGTTCTCAGTTTGATTGTGTTAGGTTGTGGCGGCTCACCGTTTGACACGAGGGGGTTTGGTGGCGGTAGCGGTGGCGGTGGCGGTGGAGGTGGAGGCGGGGGTGGGGGAGGAAGTGGTGGTAGCAGTAGCGGATGTACCGGTAAAGCATTCGGTAGCACTTGTACTACATCGAACGGATACTCAGGAATCTGCGATCATAATGGCCGCTGTGCCTACTGTCAGAATGGACAGGGGACGATGAGCACGTCGTGCTCAGGGTCTACCTGCGGAGATAGTACAGGCGGCACCTGCTGTTGCGACACATCGGGCGGTGGTGGAGGAGGCGGCGGCGGTGGTGGAGGCGGCGGCGGTGGTGGAGGCGGCGGCACTGGGTGCACCGGGAAAAATTACGGGAACTCATGTACCACCCAAACTGGATATTCAGGGATTTGCGATCATAATGGCCGCTGTGCCTACTGTCAGAATGGACAGGGGACGATGAGCACGTCGTGCTCTGGATCGACTTGTGGGGATAGTTCCGGTGGCACATGCTGTTGCGAAACTACAGGCGGTGGTGGAGGAGGAGGCGGCGGCACTGGGTGCACCGGGAAAAATTACGGGAGCTCATGTACCACCCAAACTGGATATTCAGGGATTTGCGATCGGGATGGCGTATGTACCTACTGTACAAATGGACAAGGGACCATGAGTACCTCGTGCTCTGGGTCTACCTGCGGGGATAGTTCCGGTGGCACATGCTGTTGCGGCACTACAGGCGGTGGTGGAGGGGGTGGAGGCGGCGGCACCGGCTGTACAGGGAATAATTACGGGAGCTCATGTAACACCCCATATGGATATAAAGGGATTTGCGATCTGAAGGGCTCATGTAACTATTGTACGAATGGACAAGGCACCATGAGTACGTCGTGCTCTGGGTCTACTTGCGGGGCAAGTTCCGGTGGCACATGCTGTTGCGGCACTTCAGGCGGAGGAGGCGGCGGCACCGGCTGTACAGGGAATAATTATGGGAGCTCATGTAATACCCCATATGGATATAAAGGGATTTGCGATCTGAAGGGCTCGTGTAACTACTGTCAGAATGGACAGGGAACCATGAGCACGTCGTGCACTGGGTCTACTTGCGGGGCAAGTTCTGGTGGCACGTGCTGTTGTTGAAAATGTCACACAAGGTCGATCCTACTTCTTACAATCATAATACTCGACAGCGTATGGTGCGGACACACAGCCCTTGTCCTGTAAGGCTAGGGTGAGTGTCCCTGATTACAATTGAGCGAACGATAACTAATGAATTGAACAGGTTGGCATCGCTGTTCGGGGGATGTCAATTCTATGAAAACTTGAAATTTATAATAAACCCAGCGAGGGCCAAAGAAATAAGTTCAACAAACAAGGTGAAGAGTACAAATGCACAGAACACCATGACCCGAGAGGCGACTCTCTCCCATGATGGAATGGTGATAGCGGAAGCCGATAGGTTGTTTTTGCTACTACGTTTGTCCAGCTTTCTCCAGATTGCAATGACTCCAAATGCCATGATGATATGGCCGATGACAAATGTTATACACGGGAAGCAGTGACCGCTTGATATGACTGTGAAGATCTTTGCTGGGATGTAGGCGACTGCGCAACCTGGCACCAACAGAAGCGGAGAACAAAGTATCCAGCGCCAGATCTTCACGGATGGAGGCGCAGGTTCGGGAGGCGCTGGTGCTGCAGCAGGTGTCGGTACAACTTGCATGGTTAGCGCCTCTCATCGTTGGCGCGCCGAACGCGGCTTGTTTTGACTCTTGCTGAGCCGTACAGCCCTCCTCTTGGTTCCAGCGTCGAGCGCACGTTTGAATACATTGCTTGATGCTCGTCCGGGTGCGTGGCGGAGTCAAGGGGGATTCGGGCAGCGCTCTAACTATTTCTAACTATTCTATTTCTAACTATTTGCAATCTCTGCTCCGGGGAGATGGCGGAGTTTTTCTCGTCGGACTGCGCTTGCAGATTGAGGCGTGAGTGTGGTTTTTGTTTGAATGACGGCCATGGCGGCCATCTGAACATTCCGGGCGCGCAGAGGCGTTGCCATTGGAGAAGACCATGACGCAAAAGCCCCAGCGGATATTCGTGGCCGCAACGTACGACACCAAAGGCCAGGAGGCGCAGTACGTCGCCGAGCTCCTCAGAGCAGACGGCCACAACGTGGTGACCGTGGATGTGTCCACCACCGGCGCGGCGAGTGCTGCCGATGTGCAGGCCCGAGAGGTGGCGAAGAGCCACCTGCAAGGCGAGAAGGGCGTATTTACTGGCGACCGCGGCACGGCTATCGTCGCCATGGCCCAAGCGTTTGAGCGCTATGCCGCTGGCAATCGGGAAATCGGCGCGTTGCTGGGCCTCGGCGGGTCGGGCGGCACGGCGCTCATCACCCCCGCCATGCGCGCCTTGCCTATCGGCGTACCGAAGGTGATGGTCTCAACCATGGCGTCGGGCAACGTGGCGCCGTACGTGGGGCCGTCGGACATCGCCATGATGTATTCGGTGACCGACGTGGCGGGCCTGAACCGGATTTCGCGCCGGGTGCTTGCCAACGCCGCAGGAGCCATCGCCGGCGCTTTCCGCCAAGCTTCCAGGGCCACCGGCGACGACAGCCGCCCGGCGGTAGGCATCACCATGTTCGGCGTCACCACCGCGTGCGTGAAACAGGTGACGGATTCGCTCGAAGCTCGCTTTGATTGTCTGGTGTTCCATGCGACCGGGACCGGTGGTCAGTCCATGGAGAAGCTGCTGGATAGCAATCTGCTTGCGGGGGTGCTGGATTTAACGACCACTGAAGTCTGCGACTTCCTCTTCGGTGGCGTACTGGCCTGCACGGAAGACCGCTTCGGCGCGGTAGCACGGACCCGGGCACCGTACGTCGGCTCCTGTGGGGCGCTCGACATGGTGAACTTCGGGGCCATGGACTCGGTGCCCGAGCGCTACAAAGGGCGCAAGTTCTACCCGCACAACCCGCAGGTGACATTGATGCGCACCACCGCGGAGGAAAACCAGCGCCAAGGCGAGTGGATTGCCGACAAACTCAATCGCTGCGAGGGGCCAGTGCGCTTCCTCATCCCGGAGGGCGGGGTGTCTGCGCTGGACGCGCCCGGGCAGGCATTCTGGGACCCGCAGGCCGACGCCGCGCTGTTTGCGGCGCTCGAAGCGAAGTTGGTGAAAACCGCCAATCGCCGCCTTGTCCGCGTTCCGCACCACATCAATGACCCGCTCTTCGCGAAAGCCGCCGTCGAGCATTACCTGGAAATCGCCAAACCATAGGGGGCCGCCATGCCGCGCTTCGAACGCAAAAAGTTGATGGAAAAATTCCAGTCCATGGTGCGCTCACGCACGCCGATAGTCGGCGGCGGGGCGGGCACCGGACTCTCAGCCAAGTGCGAGGAAGCGGGCGGCATCGACCTCATCGTCATCTACAATTCCGGCCGCTACCGTATGGCCGGACGCGGCTCCCTTGCTGGGCTCCTCGCCTACGGCAACGCCAACGAGATTGTCGTGGAAATGGGGAGGGAAGTATTGCCGGTTGTCAAACGCACCCCGGTGCTCGCAGGCGTGAACGGAACCGATCCGTTCTGCAACTTTGACCTGTTCCTCGACGACTTAAAGCGTCAGGGCTTTTCTGGAGTTCAGAATTTTCCGACGGTCGGCCTCATCGACGGCACCTTTCGCGCCAACCTCGAAGAAACCGGCATGGGCTACGCGCTCGAAGTCGAGCTCATACGCCTCGCCCACCAAAAAGACCTGCTGACGACCCCCTACGTGTTCAACGAGGCCGACGCAGTGGCGATGACCAAGGCCGGGGCCGACATCATCGTTGCGCACATGGGACTTACGACCGGAGGAGCCATCGGCGCCGAAACCGCGCTGAAACTCGACGACTGCGTCGCCACCATAGATCGCATTGCGGCCGCAGCCCTCAACGTGCGACCGGAAGTCCTCGTCCTGTGTCACGGTGGCCCCATCGCCTTGCCCGCCGACGCGGCGCACGTACTGCGCCACTGCAAGCACTGCCACGGGTTCTACGGCGCCAGTTCCATGGAGCGGCTTCCGACTGAACAAGCGCTGACCGCAGCGACCAAAGAATTCAAGCAATTGAAATTTTGAGCGCTTAGCCGAACGGTGCCGTTCGAAGCGTCCAATTTTCAATGTAATTTTGCAAAATCCTGAATCGGAATCGCCTCAAAGTTTGCTCCTCAGAGGAATACTTGGAGCAAGCATTGAATCGACAATCTGAATTTACCCAAAGAAATCCTGAACAGACAATCCGTATACGCTTAAGCGCCATGCGAAAAATGCTCAATATTGGAGACTCTGACGCAAAATTTCCCCATGAATACAGCTACTAGCTTTGAAGCTCATTTGTTTGGCCGATAAAACGAATATTCGGATTCACAATATAATTTAAATCACGCTCCCTAAGCAAAGCGACATAACGCAAAGCTCGCAAAAGAATCACTTGACGGGTAGAATACTACCCGGTATTTCGCCATCGCCGAGCGTCGAGCTTGGTGCGTCGAGGGAGAACACTCAATCTACATTCCGCAGGAAACACTCAAAGGGAGGATACGGAAATGAAGTCGCTGAAACTTTTGCATCCAGATGCGCGGGGCGGCGTGAGCGCCCTCATTCTCTGTTGTCTCGTGACCGGACTTGCAGCCTCATGCGGTGGCGGCCCGATTAAACCAGCGGGGACCGATCCCTACCCGAACGGCCAGAAGTGCGGGGCGGGTTCCGACTGTGCCTCGGGGGTCTGCAAAGATAACGTGTGCGTAGGCCTAGCGTGCGCGCCGGGTTGTGGCATTTCGGCGAAGTGTGGAGGCAACGACGACTGCGTCTCCGGGAACTGCAAGGCTGGGGTCTGCGCCGCGCCGACCTGTGCCCCCAATTGTACCAATGCGACAAAGTGCACCGATAGCAGTGACTGCGGCTCAGGCGTCTGCAAGGACGGCGTCTGCACCGCGCCTGCTTGTGGCCCGAACTGCCCGACCAACAACAAGTGCGGTGCGCCCATCGACTGCGCAACCGGAGTTTGCACGAACGGCATCTGCAAACCAGCGGCGTGCGCAGCTACTGCCTCAGGTTGTGGCAACGGTGAGAAGTGCGGTGCCAGCGATGAGTGCGCTTCTGGTAGCTGCAAAAACGGAACTTGCGCTGCGCCGGCATGTGCTGCAGCACCAGGTTGCCCAAATGGTCAGAAGTGTGGAGGAGACGGTGACTGTGCCTCTGGTAGCTGTAAGGCTGGCTTATGCTCGGCAACTGTTTGTGCGGAGCAAGCACCGTTCTGTCCGAATGGTCAGAAGTGTGGAAGTCCAACGGATTGTGCCTCGGGCGTTTGCACGAACGGAACATGTACTCAGCCTGCGTGCGCCAGTACAACCCCGGCCTGCGCAAACGGACAGAAGTGTGGCGCTCCCTCAGATTGCGCATCTGGCGTTTGCACGGCGGGAATTGCGCTTCGCCAAGCTGTGTGGGTACATGCCCGCGCTTCAACAAGTGCGGTGCAAATAGCGATTGCAAGTCTGGAGTATGCAAAGCTGGTACTTGCGATGTGACCCCCTGCACACCTGTGAAATCAGCAATGGTAGGCGTCAATGTCGCTGGCTGGACCACTCCATTTGATGACTCTACTAATGCTGAAGCTGTAGAGAGCCGTGAGATTGCACAGATTTCAATATCTGCAGGCGGGGATGAGATCAACTATCTGCAAGTCGACTATCGTAATCCGAATGATAGAGACAAAACATTCTCACTGGAAGGACACCACCCCGCATTCACTGACGTGAATACCCGCATAATTTTAGACAAGGGAGAATATGTAAAGACAGTATGGTTGCGGATGTGTGGATGGGCTCCTAATCCGGCGTGGAGGCGGATAGGATGGTTCGCAGTTGTGACAACAAAGGGAAAAAAGTGGGGAGATTATTCGAACGGATTGAGATGGCCACCAGATAATGGGAATGGATGTCAAGGACCGGTGGAGCTCACTGCGCCGCCAGGAAGTATTATCAACGGATTCTTTGGCGCGGAAGTGGGCACTAGACCGTATATCCATGGGCTCGGTGTATATTACTGCCCTGAGCCGTAGGGCATTGTCGCCTAAATAAAGAAATCAATAATTCTGGCTCCCCTTGGTCGCACTCGCGACTGAGGGGAGTTTCAGTTTATTAGAATGGCTCTAGTTGTTGGTGGAAACGCAGAACAAGAAGGACAACAATAAGTTTGATGGTGCAGAGGTCTACGAGAATTCTAATTATGGATAAGGCTTACGATCTCCAGGAACCATCAACTCGCGGATACAATTGACGCCCTTGAATTAGCCATTCTCGCTATAGTTGCAGATGAAAAATGCAAAACTGCTGAACTGTTAATTCGGCGGCTATCGTAAAGCCGAGAGGGAGGGCTAGGTCAGCAACGTTTCGCTTTGCGGCATGTAGCCCGTAGGGCCAGGAGAGCCAAGAATAGTAGGCCCCATGAGAATGCCCACAGCAATTAACGCAAAAATGTAATTGACCCAGGGAATACTCGTCGGTAATGGACGGCCGCCAGGCGCGGGGCTTGGTGCCTCGAGAAATCAGATTATCCACATTCGGCAGGACACACTTGCAGGGGGTACCGTAATGAAATCGCTGAAAGTTAATCTTGATGGTGGACGGGGCGGCGTGAGCGCCCTCATTCTCTGTTGTCTTGTGACCGGACTTGCAGCATCGTGCGGCGGCGGCCCGATTAAACCAGCGGGGACCGACCCCTACCCGAACGGCCAGAAGTGCGGAGCTGGGTCCGACTGTGCCTCAGGGGTATGCAAAGATAACGTGTGCGTGGGTCTAGCATGCGCGCCGGGGTGTGGAATTTCAGCGAAGTGTGGAGGCAACGAGGACTGCGTTTCCGGGAACTGCAAGGCAGGGGTTTGCGCCGCGCCGACCTGCGCTCCCAACTGTGGGAACGCTCAAAAATGCAGCAGTGATGGTGATTGTGGATCTGGTGTCTGCAAAGACAGCGTTTGTGCATCACCTTCATGCGCTCCGAACTGTCCAACAAACACTAAGTGCGGTGCACTTGGAGATTGTACTACCGGTGCGTGCACAGACGGACTTTGCAGGCCAGCAGCATGTGCCGCGAATACTCCAGGCTGCGGTAACGGTGAAAAGTGCGGGGCAAGTGATGAGTGCGCCTCACAGAACTGCAAAAATGGAACATGTGTAGCACCAGCGTGTGCAGCAGCTCCAGGCTGCCCAAATGGGCAGAAATGCGGTAGTGACAGTGATTGTTCATCTGGAAGCTGTAAGAATGGGCTTTGCACTGCAAGTGATTGTGCACTCAATGCTCCTAAATGCCCGAATGGTCAGAAATGCGGAGCATCTGGAGACTGCGCTACTGGAGTGTGCACTAACGGTGTATGTGCAAAGTTAGCTTGTGCAAGTGCCTCCCCGGGTTGTGCTAATGGCGAGAAGTGTGGATCTCAAGATGACTGTGCATCGGGCGTCTGCAAACAAGGTGTTTGCGCACCGCTTAGCTGTGCGGGTTACTGCCCGAGGTTCTCAAAGTGTGGGGCGGAAAGTGACTGTAAATCGAAAGTCTGCAAAGATGGTACTTGCGATGTCACTCCATGCACTCCACAAAAAGCAGCATTGGTTGGAAAATATTATGACGGTTGGGCTAAACGGTTCGATGACTCCGCGAATGCTGATTCGGTGGCAAGTCGAGAAATTGCGCAAATATCGCTCTTTGCGGCAGACGACCAAATTGACTATCTCCAAGTTGATTATCGAGATCCATATGATAGAGACAATACCTTTTCACTCGCTGGACATGGACCGTATTCTCCTACCGTAAACACTCGAATCATTTTGGAAAAGGGCGAGTATGTAAAAACAGTGTGGATGCGCGAATGTGGCTGGAGTATAAACAATACGGAGAGGCGTATCGGATGGTTCGGAGTATTGACAACAAAAGGTCGGAAGTGGGGTGAATACTCGACCGGCTTGAGGAGAACGGATTTGTATAAAGATGGGTGTAACCCTGGGCAAGAATTCACAGCCCCGGTTGGTAGTATTATTAATGGATTTTATGGAGCTGAGGTGAACGAGAGACCATATATACAGGGTCTGGGTGTATATTACTGCCCTGAGCCGTAGGGCATTGTCGCCTAAATAAAGAAATCAATAATTCTGGCTCCCCTTGGTCGCACTTGCGGCTGAGGGGAGCTTCGTTTTTGTCGGGCGTAGAAGTGGAGATTGTCGAGGAGTCGCCAGCGTAAGCCTGCGAAACTCCGGCCCTCGCTACGCGCGCTTTGAGATGCTTGCGAGCCGCGAGTTCACAAGGGTCGAAGGCAGCGAGACCCAGCCCTGGGACACGAAATACGCGAGGAAAGCCATGGTCTCAAAGTCGCGCAGGGGCGCGATGCGCACGAGGTGGCCCGCGGAGCGGGTGCCGTCGATGCGGGACAGCAGATACCGCTCTGCGGCGCTCAGTTGTAGCCCGGCGAGAGACTCGCGGGGGACTCCAAGCGTGAGCGGCCCGGGATGGTCGAGGAGTTCGGCCCCGAGGCGGGCGTGCCAGCTCTCCTCAAGGGTACGCAGGAAGGTGGTGTCGCCCGGCGTCGGCGAGGATTCTTGGGCCCGCCAAGCCTGGATGAAGGCGTCGAGGTAATTCGTGGAGTTGTCCGCTTCGACGGCTTCCTCCAGATGCTCGTCGATGGCGGCGAGCGTGCTGTCGGAGAATTGGAGGTCGTCGGGCGGCTTCACCGTAATCGCGCCGACCTGCAGATAGGCGTAGAGCCGGTTGAAGAAGAAGAAATCGGTGGTGTGGAGATGGAGGATCATCTCATCTATGGTCTTGTTCTTCTCGATGAGCTTGAACATCTCATCGTCGAGGCTGCCGGGCCGGGTGGGCTCGATGAGGCGTGAGCGGTCGAGGTTCAGGGTGAGGTCGCCGCGGGGGAAGGCCCCGCGGATCCGATGCCACGCTTCGCGGCGCAGGGGGATTTCGCGCTCGATGTCGGTGAGTGGAACCCGGACGTCGAGGCGGTCTTCTGCGGAGATAGTGATGCCCGCTTGGAAATTGAAGGTACCTTCGGTCCAGGTACAGGCGTCGAGGATGGTCTCGCGGAACTTCATGGCGAGCACTGTGCGCATCACCTCGTCGCTGATCAGCCCGCGCTCCACGAGAATGCGGCCAAAGTAGATCTGGTGGGTGCGCTGCGCGAGGTAGGCAGCCTCGAATTGCTCCTCGGTGAGGTGCCCCAAATTAATGAGGAATTGGCCGAGGTATTCCCGAGCCAAGTTCGTGGAGCTGTTCACCACGGCGGCGTCCTCTAAGTGGACGCGCTTACGAGCAAGGCCACTCTCGAAGGTCAGAAGACCGGTAACGTTCTCCCTGATGAGTACCTGGAGTAACTCCGGGAGCGGCGTTATGCTGAAATCGCCGTTGACGAACTCCATCTTGAGAATGTTAATCTCGCGAATTATCGAGTTCACTAAAACATCATTACATTATTTAAAAAATTTTGAAATTGTCGGTACTAACTTGGCGATAATTTTCGGGTGTCCCGCCAATATTCCGTCACTGTTTTCCAGCTCGGTTGAATCGTAGTTGTACGGCTCTCCTCGGAGGCCGACCAATGCATAGCCTGCTCCCCGTAAAATTGCTTCGGGTGCGCAAATGTCCCACCTTGCGCTGCGGCGGCTCGCATGCACGTAGAGGTCCACAAGTTCCTCGACGATGAGCCCGGCCTTGAGTCCGACCGAGCCCTGGATGCGCACCTCTTCGACACCGAGGTGCTCGGCGAGCCGCTGGAGCTTCGCCGAATAGTGTGACCTGGAGACGACGAGTCGAATCTTCCGGTCCTCCGGCGGCGGGTGCCCTTGGTAGCTCCGGGTCGCCCCAGCTCCAACTTGGACCGTGGTCCCCTCGCCGGGGATTCCCACGTAGAGCTTATCTGCGGTCGGTTCCGCCACCACGCCCAGCACCGGTTTGCCGCCTACCGAAAAGCCGATGTGGACCGCGAACATGCCATTGCGCGCGACGAACTCGCGGGTGCCGTCTATCGGGTCGATGTACCACCGGCGCTCGGACTGGGTGACGTCTTCGAGGCCGCTCTCCTCGGCGATGATGGAGTCCTCGGGGAAGGCCCGCCGCAGCCCCTGAACGATGAGCGCGTTGGCTTCCATATCTGCTGGGGTGACGGGCCCGCCGCCATCGGGCTTTTGGATGACTGTAAACTCAGAGGCGTAGTGTCGAAGGATGAGGGCCGAGGCCTCGCGAGCTAATTGACAGGCGACGTCGCGTTCGCGCGCCCAGGCGCTCATCGGGTGCGGCTCCGCAGCTCTTGAACGACATTTTTGAGCATCGGAGGGCGGTCGCCCTCGGGGGCTTTAGCGAGGTAGCGATCGAGCTCATCGGCAGCTTCGGCGTGCGCACCGGAGTCGGCGAGCATGAGGCCCGCGAAGAAGTGCGCGTCGTAGGCCTCGGGGTAGCGGGTGGCGAGCGACTGGAGGCGGTCAATAAACGGTCGCGCCGCTTGGAGGCTGGGGCTCTCCAGCGCGCTGTAGACTTCGCGGGCGACGCGCCCTCGGACGTTGAACGGGTCGAGGTTCGACAAACGTACCGACATCGGCGCGGCTTCGTCGAAGGCTTGGCGGCGCATGAGGAGCAGCGTGAGCTCGGCTAGGGAGTCGTAGTCGTTCGGGTTCGCATTCACCGCGGCGGAGAGCTTGGCAATGCGCGGGTCTGGCGCGGCGGCTTGTGCTGCTGCTGGTGGGGCGGCGCTCGGCGTCGGCGTGAGGTTGCTGAAGATGAGTGCGGCCATGCCCGACGCGACGACGCCGATGAGGATGCCTTGGAGTAGCGGGCGGGTCTGCGAAGCAGCTTGCGGCGGCGCCGCTGGAAGCTCTCGGCGCGCGCGGAGCAGGGCGGCGGCCTCGCGCTCCAGGCGGCTTTGGGTTTCGGCGCGAAGCTCGTCGGGGAGGAGTTCGGCGGTGCTCTTGTGGTCGCGAAGCTCGGCGATTTTCGCCTCGTAGAGCGTGTCGAGGTCGGCGGCGCGCTCGGCGAGCGGCACGTCGGCGCGGCGGCGGTTGTAGAAGAGCGCGGCAACGGCAGCGAGGACGGCAATGCCGCAGGCGATGGCGATGCTGGGCGCTTCGGGGAGCGAGGTGAAATTCATCGGTCGACCTCGGAGCGGACCTCGTCGACCAACGGGTCATCCTTGGGAGGCGACCGTTTATCCTTCGGCGGGGGCGGAGGACGCGAGGAGTTGCGCACGTAGCGGACGATGCCCCAGCCGCCGCCGAGCACGAGGAGTAGCGGCAAGAGCCACACGAGGAGCGTCGAACCGGATTTCCGCGGCTCCATCAGCACCCACTCGCCGTAGCGCTCGATGAAGTAGTCGTGAATCGCCGCGTCGCTTGCGCCCTCGGCGACGAGTTCGCGCACTTTGTCGAGCTGCGCGCGCGCCATCGATGCCGGGGAGTCGGCGATGGAGACGCCCTGGCAAACGGCACAGCGTAGCGACTTGCCGATGCGCTGGACGCGGGCTTCGAGGGCCGGCTCCAAGGGCGTTGAGCCGATGCGGGTGGGCGCGCGCTCCTGGGCGAAGGCGAGGGCGGCGGCGAGCGCGAGGAAAGACAGCGTGCGCCTCATGGGAGGATGCGCTCCAGGTAACTCTTGAAGAGCGCCCGGTCGGAAAAGGGCGCGGCATACTTGGCGACGATGATGCCGTTGCGGTCGATGAAGTAGGTCTCGGGCACGCCAGCGACGCCATAGTCCACGGCGACGGTGGACGAGGGGTCAAAGAGTTGCAGATACGACTCGCCGTGCTTCGCGAGGAAGTCGCGGGTGGCCGCTTCGGTGTCTTCGAAGACGATGCCGAGGAAAGACACGCGGTCGCGGTAGGTGTCTGCAGCCCAAGAGAGGATGGGGTGCTCGACCTGGCAGGGGATGCACCAGGTAGCCCAGAAGTTGATGACGAGCGGGCGGCCAGCGAATTCGGAGAGCGACACCTTGGTGGCTTTGTCGAGGCGGGCGATGGTGAAGTCCGGGGCCTTCTTCCCGGCGAGGCCAAAGGGCACTGCGTGCGGGTCGTGGCCGAAGGCCTTGAAGAGAATGGCCACCAAGAATCCGAAGACTGCGAGGACGAGCGCGATGGAGAGGCCGCGCTTCATTGCGACGCCGCCTGCGCGGTCGCCGGAGCCTCGCGGGCCATGCGCCTGAAGCTCGGCCAGAGGGAGAGGAGCGAACCCAAGACGAGGAGCGGAATCGCGTACCAGAGCCAGGCGACGAGCGGAAAGAGCCAGAAGTTGAAGCTCGCGGTGCCGGTCTTCGAGTCGAAGGCGAGGAGCGAAATGTAGATGTCGCGGACGAGGGTCGATTCGACGAGCGGAGTACCGATGGGGTCGGTGCTCTGCGCGTAGAAGTTCATTCGGGGCGCGGCGTTGCCGTGGCGGACGAGGGTGGTGCCGTCGCGTTTGACGATGGTGACGTCGGCGGCAAGCCAGTCGCGGTGCGGCTCGGCGCCGCGGGAGAGGCCGTCGAAGCGAATGGTGACATCGCCGAGGGCGACGCTCTCGCCGGGCTTCAGGGTGTGCGTGCTGTGGACCTCGAAGGTGCGGGAGGCGGCGATGGCGACCGCGACCGCGACGACGGCGAGGTGGATGAGGTGGGCGCCGATGCGTCGAGGTGAACGAGAGAGGGCCTGCACGGCGTTGCCCGGGGTGGCGGCGCGCACCGGGAGGGTGGCTTCCAGAAGCGAGGCGACGGCCGCGAAAGCGCCGAGCGTGAAGGCGGCAATGGCGGTGATGCTGCGGGCGCCGAAGATGAGCGAGAGGACGAGCGCGACCAAAGCGGCGAGGCCGGGGGCGGCGAGGCGGCGCAGGGAGGCGCCGATCTTCGGTTCGCCCCAGGGGAGGCGCGGGCCGACGCCCATGAGGAAGATGAGCGCCAGCGCGAAGGGCGCGGTCATCTGGTTGAAGTACGGCTCGCCGACGGTGATTTTCTTGCCGAGGAGCCCTTCGGTGATGAGCGGGTAGAGCGTGCCGAGGAGCACCACGAAGGTGAAGCCCGCGAACACGAGGTTCTGGATGAGGATGCTGCCTTCGCGGGAGACGAGCGCGCGCGGTCGCTCTTCGGCGAGGAGCAGGTGGCCGCGACCAGCGATGAGCGCGAGGGAGCTGAGCAGGATGAGGGTGATGAAGCCGAGGAAGGTCGGGCCGATGGTCGACTGGGTGAAGGAGTGGACCGAGTTAAAGACCCCGGAGCGGGTCATGAACGTGCCGAGGATGGTGAGCGTAAAGGACGCAAGGCACAGGGTAATCGTCCAGAGCTTGAGCGAGCGGCGGCGCGCGAGGACCATCGCCGAGTGGAGGTAGGCGGTGGCGGTGAGCCAAGGGAGGAGCGACGCGTTCTCCACCGGGTCCCACGACCAGTAGCCGCCCCAGCCGAGCACCGCGTAGGCCCACCAGCCGCCGAGGATGATGCCGACCGAGAGGAAGGTCCAGGGGATGAGCGTCCAGCGGCGCAGGCGGTCGAGCCAGGCGTCGCCGAGTTCGCCGCGAATGAGCGCGCCCATGGCCATGCTGAAGGGAATCGCGAGTCCCACGTAGCCCAGGTACAGCATGGGCGGGTGGATGATCATCAGCGGGTGGTTTTGGAGGAGTGGATTGGGGCCGGGTCCGTCGAGCGCTGGGTTGGGGATGCTCGTCCACGGATTCGCCGGGCCTGCGACGAGGACGGCGAAGAACGTGGCGATGACACCGAGCACCCCAAGCGAAATGGTCGAGAAGCGCTGGTGGCTTTCCCGGTAGGTATACGCGAAGGCAAACGCATAGACGCCGAGCACCGCACCCCAGAAGAGAATGCTGCCTTCGAGGGCGCTCCACAGAGACACGACGGTGTAGACTGCGGGCGTGCTCCGGCTGCCGACTTGGCTTACGTACTTGACCGAAAAGTCGTGCGCGAGGAGCGCCTTCACCATCACCAGGTTGGCGAGGACCATCGCGGCGCTAAAGCCATACATGCCGTAGCGCACCCAGGAGCGCACGCGCAGTCCTTGGCGAAAACCTGCACCGAGGCCGAGGATAGCAGTGAAGACTGCGCAGGCGAGCCCAAAGAGGACGAGGCTCGAACCGAGGAGTGAGTGGGTCATCGGTTAGCCTGTTGACGCTCAACCTCTTTCAACATGGCTTGGAGCTCTTGCTTGTCTTGGGGAGGCTTGTACTCGTTGCCGTGGTTCACCATGAGCCGCGTGGCATGGAAGACCTGCGCGTTGTCGAGGGCGCCTTCCACGACGGCGCCCGTGCCCTCGCGGAACATCTGCGGGGGCGTGGTGGTGGAGGTGATGCGCACGGCTGTGGCATCGGGCGCGGTGCTGTCGGCGAGGAGAAAGGTGAGCTGGGTATGGTTGGCGTTCCACTGGAGGCTGCCCGGCACCACGAGGCCGCCGAGGCGCACCGTGGCGTTTTTGAGCTTCGGCCCGCGGGCGAGGAGTTCGCCGGGGCTCACGTAGTAGATGAGGTTGTCGCCGAGATTGCCCCAAGCGAGGTACGCGAGTGCGCCGCCGGCGATGCCGATGGCTGCTACTGCGATGATGAGTCCTTTGAAGCGCGAGAGGGTGCTCATGGCGTTTGCTCCTGTGTGCGCGTTTGGTTACGGCGACGCACGGCGAGCGCTGCCGAATAGGCGATGAGCGCTGCCCAGGTGATGATGTACGAGGCGATGACGTAGCCAAAACCGCCGGTGACGTGCCCCATGGTGAAGCTCCTTTCGTTGGCGCTCGCGAGCTACAGGGTGGTCCCGAGCTCCCGTTGCCTGTCCTCTAGAGCGCTCCGGTAACGCTGGTAAAGCAACACCACGAGGAGTGCAAGGCACATGGTGTAGCTCCATCGAAGTACCATGACCATGGCCGGATCCACCGTGGCCGGATTCGACTGTACCTGGTGCATGGAGCGCCACCAGCGCACTGAATAGTAAGTCACCGGGATGTCCACCGCCGCGAAAATGGCGAGGACAGCGGACCAGGTGGCGCGGCGCTCTGGGTCGTCCACGAAGCGGCGAAGCGCGAGGTAGCCCATGTACACTACGAGCATAATCGCCGAAGTGGTGAGCCGTGGGTCCCAGGTCCACCAGGTTCCCCAGGTGGGCTTTGCCCAAATGGCGCCGAGGAGCGTGCCGAGGGCGCCGTAGAGCATGGCGATGGCCACCGAGGCCTCCGCGAGCGAGTCGACGCGGAAAGACTTTCGCACGAGGTAGATGACCGAACAGACGAAGTTGAGGGTCAGCGCCAGCATCGACAGCGCGATGAGCGGCACGTGGATGTACAGGATGCGCCCGGTTTCTCCCATGTAGCGCTCTTGCGGGACCCACTTGAGGGCGAGGTACGCTTGGACGATGAACATCCCGGCGGCGATGTACGCGAGGGCGCGCCACGTCCAACGACGAGAATCGGCGGACACGAGGTGGGTAATGATGAGCGCCACGACGATGAGCAGCAGGACGAGCGGCGACCAGAGCAGCACCTGCTGCGCGGATGTGAAGGTGTCGAGCCAGTAGAGTGCCATCAGTCCTCCTCAAGAATTCGCGGAAACAACGCGAGGCCCAGCGCCCAGTACAGCACGTCGAAGATGCAAGAAAGCGTAAGCCATGAGGGTAATTCTTCGAGTGGATCGCCGAAGAAAATGAGGTTCGTCGCCTTGACCGAAGCGAGCAGGCTCGGAATCAACATAGGAAAAAGCAGGAGGGGGAGCAACACATCGCGAGCGCGCGCGTGCGCGGCAATAGCCGCGTAGAACGTGCCCGGCGCGGCGATGCCGAGCGAGCCTGCGAAGAGCGTGAGCGCGAGCGCACCGACGCTGCCTTGCACCTCCGCGTCGAAGAGTCCGATAGCGACCGGCGCGAGGACGAGGGCGAGACCCCAGAGGAGCAGGGTGTTGGCGAGGGCCTTGCCGAGGAAGAGCGCGCGCAGGTCTATCGGCATGAGCCGCAGACCTTCGAGGGCGTTGTTCTCCCGCTCGACGCGGAAGGATTCGCCGAGCGCTAAGACCGACGCGAAGAGCAGTCCAAGCCACAGGTAGCCGCCGGTCGCGCGGCGCAGCGCGGCGGTATCGGGGCCGAGGGCAAACGAAAAGGTGAGCAGCATCGCGAGGGCGAAGAAGACAAGCGCGTTGAGGCGGGTCCGGGTGCGCCATTCGAGGAGCGCATCCTTGCGGACGAGATCGACGACCGTCGCGAAGAAGCCTCGGGGCTTCGGCAAAGGCGGCGCTGGAGGCGGCGCTTTCGCGGGGAGGGCGGGGGTGCTGGTGGGCTCGGTGACCCGGCCACGTTCTAAGTGGAGGCGTTCTTCCGTGAGGCCGAGCCCTTGGTCGATGAGGTGGGTCGCGAGGACGATGGTCGTCCCGCGCTCGCGCAGCTCTTGGATGAGCGCCTCCATGTGGAGGATGCCCTGGGGGTCGAGTTCGCCGAAGGGCTCGTCGAGGAGCGCCAACTGCGGAGCTTTGAGGAGGAGGCGAGCGATGGCGCAGCGCTTGCGCATGCCGGCGGAGAATTGACGCACCGGGCTTGCGCTGCGCGCGGCAAGGCCAACGCGGGCGAGGACTTCCCTTGTGCGCTCGTGCGGCGCGTCCATGCCGAAGGCGCGGGCGACGAGCAGCAGGTTCGCCTCTGCGGACAGGTCCTCGTAAAGATAGTTCGCGTGGGAGACGAGGCCTACCTGGGAGCGGAGCGCCACCCGGTCGCGCGCCGGGTCGAGTCCCAAGACGCGCACCCGTCCGGCGCTCGGGGCAATCGCGCTTGCGAGCAGGCGAAGGAGCGTCGTCTTGCCTGAGCCGTTGCTTCCGGTCAGGAGCAACGAGCGCCCGCGCGGAAGCGCATAGCTCACGCCGCCGAGGGCCCACTGACTGCCGAAGCGCTTCTTCGCGTCGTGGACCTCGAAGGCTTTCGCCTGGGGGTTCTCGTTCTCAGGCACGCCGCACCCTCTACCAGCCTCGCGGGCCGAGGGGGGAGTGAAACGGTCTACTCCTCGATGTCGTCGTGCCGTGGGGCTGGAAGCGCGGGCAGCTCCTCGACGTCTTCCCCGGTTTCGAAGTGGCTCAGGCTCTTGAGGATGTTGGAATTCTTTTTCTGGATTCTACCGAGCGAACTCGTCGCCTCGCCGAGCTTCTTTTCGAGGCTCACAATTCCTTGGGCCAATTCCTCTAACCCGGCGCGAGCCCCGGCGAGGCTCTGGGAAATCTTCGCGGCTTGTTGGGAGATGGCGACGTCGCGATGGACGAGGCGCAGGTTGTTGAGGATGGCCGCGAAGGTGGACGGGCCAGCGATGATGATCCGCTTCTTCCGGTAGAGGTCGTCGCTCAATCCTTTGATGCTCATCGCCTCTGCGTAGAGACCTTCGGAGGGCAAGAAGAGGATGGCGATGTCGGTGGTGACGGGCGGTTTGATGTACTTGCTGAAAATCTCTGAGGCGCCTTCTTTCACCGCGTCGGCGAGTTGCTTTCGGGCTGCTTTCTCGGCCTTCTCATCGCCGGAGCGCAGGGCATCCGTCAGCTCCTCGTAGCTCACCGTGGGGAACTTGGAGTCGACCGGCAGGTACACGAAATTGTCGAGCGACTTCTGGGGGATTTTAATCGCGAACTCGACATTCTGACCACTCAGGGAGTTCGGCGCGAACTTCTCCACGTACTGGTGCGGAGCAAGTGTGTCAGCGATGAGGTTTTTCAGGATGACTTCGCCAAAGTTGCCTCGGGAACTCACGTTGCCGAGCACGTTTTTGAGCCCGCTCACTTCGGTTGCCACCGACTTCATTTCGCCGATGCCTTGCTGCACTTGGGCGAGGTAGCCTTGGACTGTTTCGAACTTCTGGGCGAGCTTGGTTTCGAGCGTTTCACTCAGCTTCTGTTCGACGGTGAGCCGAATGCGCTCGATACTGGTGGTGCTCGTAGTTTGGATGTCTTTGAGCTTCACGTCGACGGCTTCCCGCAGCGTCTCCAGCGCTTGGGTCACTTGGGTGCTGGTGGTCGTTCCGCTGGTCTGGAGCGTCGCGTTCAACTCCTCGCGGTTCTGGCGTGCATCCTGGAGGAGCGCATCGCGGGTCTTCCCGAGAAATTCGGCGACCGATGCGAGTTTCGACGAGCTGTCCTGGGCGCCGCGTGCGAGCATCTCCCGCACTTCCTGACGGTCTTCGCGGGCGGTTTCCTGAAGCGTGGTGCGGAGTTGTTCCAACTGCACCGAGGAGCGTGCGGCGTTGGCATTCGCCGTTTGGAGTTCGAGGCGCAGAGTCTCGTCGAGTTTGCGCTGCGCCTCGCCGAGCGCTGCGAGGCGCGACGGCACGTAGGCTGCCACCACGAGCAACGTCACCACCGCGACGAGGAGCGAGCCATACAGAAGGATTTCAGTCATCTGGAAGGAATTGTATTCCCTACCATGGCCGCTGTGCTCTTTTTGCGCCGGTTTCGTGCAGTTGCTTCTCCAATAGTTCTCTCGCAATCCCCCTAGGGAACCATGTTCTTTATTGAATTTGCTCTCCTCCTGTTAGCCATCCTTGTCGGCGTCCGCATCGGCGGTGTCGCGCTCGGGCTCATCGGTGGTCTCGGCGTCGCGGTGCAGGTTTTCGTGTTCCGGATGCTTCCGGGAACTCCGCCGATCGACGTCATCCGCATCATCCTCGCGGTGGTCACGGCGGCGGCGGCGTTGGAGGCTGCGGGAGGCCTCCAGTGGCTCGTGCAGCAAGTCGAGAAGGTGCTTCGCGCGCGACCGCGATGGCTGCCGATTCTCGCGCCGTTCGCGAGCTTCTTCCTCACGATGGCGGTCGGCACCGGCCACGCGATTTACGCACTCTTCCCCATCATCGACGACGTGGCGCTCCGCACCAAGATTCGCCCGGAGCGCGCTATGGCGATGTCGTCCGTCGCCTCGCAGATGGGTATCACCGCGAGCCCCATCGCCGCGGCCATCGCGACCTACCTCGCGTTTGCGGCGAAGGTCGGCATCTCGGTCACCGTCATCGACATCCTGAGAATTACAGTCCCCGCCGGCATCATCGGCGTGCTCGCCGGTGCCATCTACAGTTCCCGACGCGGCAAAGAACTCTACGAGGACCCGGATTTTTTGAAGCGCCTCGAAGACCCAGAGTTCAAGAAGAACGTCGAGCGCTCAGTATCGACCTTGGGCGAGACTGGCCCCAAGAGCGCGAAGTCGTCGGTCTTCATCTTCTTCGGCGGCGTGCTCTTCATCGTCATCCTCGCGCTCATCGAAACCGCCATCAAGAGCGGCGTCAATATTCCCTCGTTCATTCCGCGGGAAGCTCCCGGCAAGCCCATCGACATGGGCGTCGTCGTCCAATACGTGATGCTCGCCTTCGGCGCGCTCATCCTCTTCACTTCGAAGATTAAGTCCGCGAGCATCGCCAAGTCGGCGGTGTTCAACGCGGGGATGATTGCGGTGGTGGCGATTTTCGGTATCGCCTGGATGAGCGACACGTTCGTGCTCCAGAACAAGTCGGTGCTCGTGAACGTGATGGGCGACCTCGTGAAGCACTCCCCGTGGACCTATGCGTTCGCGATCTTCGTGGTGTCGGCCTTCGTGAAGAGCCAGGCGGCGACGCTCGCCATCATGCTCCCGCTCGGCTACACGCTCGGCGTTCCCGCGCACATCCTCATCGGGCTCATGCCTGCCTCGTACGCCTACTTCTTCTGGGCGTTCTACCCGAGCGATCTCGCGGCCATCAACATGGACCGCAGCGGCACCACCCGCATCGGCAAGTACCTCCTGAACCACAGCTTCATGATTCCGGGGCTCCTCAGCGTGACCGTGTCCACGACCGTTGGTTACTTACTTGCACAATTTGTAGCCGGGCCGCTGGCTACTGTCCCCCCAGGGTAATATCCAGCGCTCATGGAGCGCTTTCCACTGGTAGCAACCGCCTCGCGCGGCACGGAGCCTATTGTCGCGGACGAGCTCACGAAACTCGGCGCGCGGCGGGTGCGCCAAGACCGGGGCGGGGTGCGTTGCATGGCCGACCTCGAAGAGGCGACCCGCTTTTGCGTGGAGAGCCGGGTCGCCATGCGGCTGCTTCTGCCGCTCGGCGAGTGGGAAGCGCCGGGGCGCGAGGGCTTGTACGAGGCTGCCCGGGCGGTGCCCTGGGAAGACTGGCTCACCGCCGACACGACTTTCGCGGTCGAGGCTTCGACCAAGAATACCGAGCACCGGCACACCGGTTTTGTCGCTCTGTGCATTAAAGATGGACTCGTGGACCGGCTGCGGGAACGCCTCGGGGCGCGCCCGAACGTCGATTCGCAGTCGCCGTGTTTTCGCGTGGTGGCGCACCTGACGGGTGCGCGGCTGCGGCTGTCGCTCGACCTCTGCGGCTCGCCGCTCGCGCAACGCGGATATCGGGTGGCGCCCGTCGTGGCGTCGATGAAGGAGACGCTCGCAGCGGCGATGCTCGTGGCTGCCGGCTACACCGGCGAAGAGCCCTTTGCCGATCCGCTCTGCGGTGCCGGGACGCTCGCGATTGAAGCTGCGCTCATCGCCACGCGGCGCTCGCCGGGGGCCTCGCGCAAGTTTGCGTTCGAGCGTTGGCCGCAGTTCGCAAAGACTGCCGTACCGTTTCTCGCCGCGGCGCGGGGTGCCGCGCGCGCTCGGGTGCGAGCGGCGCCGTGTCCGATACTTGCCCGCGACTACGACACCGAGGCCATCCAGTCGGTGCACCGTAACGCCGCGACCGCCGGGGTGAAGCAGCTCCTCACCATCGAAGAGGCAGACGTCTTTGAAGCTGGTCCGCCGGGCGTACCGCCGGGGCTCCTCGCCACGAACCCGCCCTACGGGGAGCGGCTCGGCAACGGCCAGAAGGGCATGAAGACTTTCTACTACCGACTCTCCGAAGCGCTGCGCGCGTGGAGCGGGTGGCGCCTCGCGGTGCTCGCTGGCAACCGAAGCTTCGAGGGGGCTTTCCACCGGCAGCCGTCGGGGCGGCGCGAGCTGTGGAACGGGCCGCTTGCCTGCGAATTGCTCGAATACGGCGGGCCGTCTACGGCTGCGCCCAGTACGGCAGGCGCTTCTCGACGAAAGCCAGGATCCCCTCGGCCGCCTCCGCGGTCGCGTTGAGCTTCGCGATGTGAAGCTCTCCGAACGAGAGCGCTTGGTCGAGGGTGAGGTCCTGCATCGTGTCGATGGCGGCTTTGCCGGCTTGGAGCGCTTCCGGGCCTGCGTTGCGCAGGCGGGAGAGCACGTCGTCGATGGCGGCGTCGAGGTTGGTGTCGGCCACCACGCGGTTGACGATGCCGTAGCGCTCGGCCTCGTCGGCGGTGATGAGTTCGCCCAAGTAGGCGAGCTCTTGGAAGCGACGCCGCGGAAGTTGCCGCAGCAAGTAGCTCGCAATCATCATCGGAAAGAGGCCCACCTTCACCTCCGGCATGCCGAAGCGCGCCGAGTGGGCTGCGTAGGCTAAGTCGCACCCGGCCACGACGCCGAGTCCGCCGCCGACCGCTGCGCCGCCGATGCGGCCGATGATGATTTTTCGGCAGCGACGCATGGCCTGGTAGAGCATCACGAGCGGGTTGGTGGCGCCGCTTTGGGCGAAGAGTCCGCCTTGGTCGCCTTCGCTCGTTTCCTTCAAGTCGGCGCCAGCGCAGAAGACCCGCGACCCGGCGGCGGTGAGGACTACGGCGCGCACCTTCGAGGTGGCGGAGGCCCCGTGGAGGGCTTCGATGAGTTGCTCGATGAGCGCTCGGTTCAAGGTGTTGCGCTGCTCTGGGCGGTTGATGGTGAGCCAGAGCGTGTCGCCCCGGGTCTCAATGAGGAGATTGTTCATGGCACCGTAACCCTACGCCAAGGCGAGGCCCGGGGAAAAAAATCCATTGGGAGCCGAGCAGCAGCGCAAGAGTGGTCCCCGTCGGGGGCGGGGAAAGGGGGCAGGTCTGGTAGCCCACAAGGGCCAATATTTGATGAGTACTTACGAAACACGCAAACCGACTTGCGTGTTTTGACGTGAATCATCCACAATCGGCCTTTGTGGGGCACCGCACCTCCCACGGAAGCGCCGCCCACATGGCTACATGCTGGAATCGGTCAACACCTCGCTCGCGAGGTACTAGTCCGCCTGCATTTCGCCCAAGCCGCGAACGAGTACTTCGCGGGGCTTCGAGCCGTCGGCCGGGCCGACGACGCCGTCGCGCTCCATGCGCTCAATCATCCGAGCCGAGCGGTTGTAGCCGATGCGCATCTTGCGCTGGAGCATGGAGATGCTCACGTTCTGCATCTCGGAGACGATGGCGAGAGCTTGATCGTACAGCTCGTCGGAGAGGTCTTCGTCGTCGGAGTTGCCGTCGTTCTCGCTCTCGCGTGGTTTGAGAATGCTTTCGTCGTACATCGGCTTGCCCTGTGCCTTCAGATGATCGACCGCGCGCTTAATCTCCACGTCGGACACGTAGCAGCCGTGCACCCGCTGGAGGTGCGCGCTCGTCGGCGGCATGATCAGCATGTCGCCCATGCCGAGCAGCGCCTCCGCGCCCGTGGTGCCGAGGATGGTCATCGAGTCCGGCTTGCTGCGCAGCATGAAGCTCACGCGGGTGGGGAAGTTAGCCTTGATGATGCCGGTCACGACGTCGGTCGAGGGCCGCTGCGTCGCGACCATCAGGTGAATTCCGGCGGCGCGCGCCATCTGCGCGAGGCGGGCGATGGAGGTTTCGACTTCCTTGGAGGCGACCATCATGAGGTCGGCGAGTTCGTCGATGATGACCACGATGTACGGCAGCTTCTTCGGCGGCGCGGCGTCGGCCGCGGCAGCGATAGGCGTACGCGGATCTTCCGGCGCTTCCTCGGGTACCGGCACCCCGACCGGCTCGGCCACTGAGCTCGTCTCTGGGGGCGGGGCGGCCTCGGCCTCGCTCGAAGCGCCGTTCTCGCCTTCGACCTCCACGATGTACATTCGCCGCGGCTTCTTTGGCGGCTCCGCAGGCGCGAGTTCCACCCGGGGCTCCTCGCTCTCCGGCACAGTCGCCACGGTCGGCGGGGTAGCGGGGAGTTCGCGCAGGGTTTCTGTGGCGGCCGGCGCACGCTCGACTGCCGCGTTGTAGGCGGAGATGTTGCGGACGCCAGCCTCCGCGAGAATCCGGTAGCGGCGCGTCATTTCGTCGACCGCCCACTGGAGCGCGAGCGCGGCCTTGCGCGGGTCCGTGACCACCGGCAGGAGCAAGTGCGGAATGCCTTCGTAGACCGAGAGCTCCAGCATCTTCGGGTCAACCATGATGAAGCGCACTTCCTCGGGCGTCGATTTGAGGAGGAGCGACATGATCATCGCGTTGACGCTCACCGATTTTCCGGAGCCGGTCGTTCCGGCCATGAGCAGGTGCGGCGCCTTCGCGAGGTCGAGGATGTACGGCATGCCTTCGATGTCTTTGCCGAGGCACATGGTGAGGCGCGAAGAGCTCTTTTGGAACGCGTCTTGGTCGGCGATTTCGCGCAGGAAGACGCCCTCGCGCTGCTTGTTCGGCACTTCGATACCAACGACGCCCTTGCCGGGAATCGGCGCCACGATGCGAACCCGCATCGCTTCCATGGCCATTGCGAGGTCGTCGGACAACGAAGCGATGCGCGAGATTTTCACGCCCGGCGCCGGGCGGAACTCGTACATCGTCACGACTGGGCCCGGGCGAATCTCGACAACTTCGCCGTCGATGTCGAAGTCGCGCAGCTTCGCCGTGAGGCGTTGGGCGGTCTGCAGGTAGGCGTTCTTGTCGACCACTTGCCGCTCTTGCTTCGGGATATCGAGCACGTCGATCGATGGCGGCACAAAGCGGGTGTGGCCGTTTTTGAACTGGAATTCCGGGCGGCGCGTGGGCACTGGCGGCGCCTTCGGCTCCACGATCAGCGGCGTGTGTCCGCCGAGCGAGGGCGGCGCCGCGGAGTGGGTTGGCACCGAGAGCGGCGGGGTCGGCGGCGGGAGCGGTGGCGTTGGCTCCACGTGCTCTGGAATCGGGGCGGTGGTGATGATCGGCGCCTGCCGCGGAGTCACTGCGGTCGGCACTGGCGGCGGCGGAGGGAGCGGCTCGATGGCGAAACCATCGACCCACTTCGGGTCGCTCCCGACGGCCGTCGACAGCAAGCCGGCGGCGGCCGGGCCGCGAAGGTCGCTCGCGAGCGTCGAGGCGAGGGTGGAGACTGCTTGTTCGCGTGCGTCGCGCGGGTCGGCGCCACGGGCGAGGCGCAGCGCCTCACGGGCCATGCGGGTCGCCTCGCGTTCGAGCTGCAACTGCTCGCGCGCAATCCGTGCCTGCTCGCGCTGCTGGATAGCTTCGAGCTTCTGGCGGGCGCGCAGCGCGCTCTCCGACTCTTGAGCTTCGGCGGCCTCTTCGGCCTCTTGGGCGAGAGCTTCCGCCCGCGAGAGCTCTGCTTCCTCTTTGTCGAGCTCGGCAAAAAACGCCGCCTCTTCTTCCTTGGCGCGCTGGGCGGCCTCGCGACGCTTCTCGACGAGTTCCTTCTGGTGCGCGCGCAGGGTGCGGAGGAGTTCGATGGTCCGCAGCGCGGCGGCGTGGGCGCGCAGAGCGAGGTAGCGGGCGACGCGCAGAGCGGCGAGGCGGGTTCCGATGATGAACGAAGCGATGGCGAGCGCCGACATCAGCACCACCGTGCCGATGGTCGAGAACCAGGCGCCGAAGAGTTCGCTTGCGGCGCGGCCGACGATGCCGCCGAGCCCGTAGGGCCAGGCGTGGTTCGGCTTACCTGCGAGCGCCGACAGTACCGACACCGCGAACACCAGCGCCACGAGGCTCAGCGCCTGCGGCCATCGCCGCTGCTCGCGCTGGAGTGAGAACAGTTGCAGGGCCATCGCGAGGATGAAGAGCGGGAGCGCGTACGACGGAAGCCCGATGAGTTCGCGCAGGGTTTCCGCCAGGGTAACGCCGACGGGGCCCACGGCGTTGTGGAGGTTGTCCACCCGGTTGACGTTGGGGTCGAAGGTGACGAGCGCCAGGAACGCGAGCACCGACACCGCGATGAGCGCCACGCCGAAGACGATTCGCAGTCCGCCGCCTTCGCTCTTGCGGGTCACTTTTTTGTACTGGATGGCCCGCCGCCGGGCGACGATGTCTTGTTTCTTCAGGAGAGACTTGTCTCCGCGAGGAATCGCGCGCATTTCTTCAGGTCCTTGGCAAGCGTAAGAGCCCCGGAGTGTAAGTCCGGGATCGCTTCACAGCAAAAAAACGAAGCCCCCCGGCCAGGAATTCTCGCAGCGTCGTACAAGTGCGCTCCGCGGCGAATCCGCGAGCGGGTTTTCTAGGTGGATTCGACGGTTGTGTCCGCAACCAGCGCAGCGACATTGCGTCGGCGCCGGTCGGGGATTCCGGGAGTGAGGAAATGCCGGGCAAGCGCATCGAGCGTCATACCCAAGGTGCCGATGACGAGTAGCGCCGCGACCAACTCCGAATAGGCGAGGCGATCGCGCGCCCCCAGGATGAAGAATCCGAGGCCCGAGTCGACGCCGAGCATCTCCGCCGGAACGAGCACCACCCAAGCAAGTCCGATGCTGACCCGAACCCCGGTGAGCACTTGGCCCCGAATGCTCGGCCAGATAATCGAGCGCGCTATTTCGAAGCGAGTCCCGCCGAGGGTGCGACCCACGGCGGCGAGTTGGCCGTCGAGCGCGGCGATAGACGACGACACCGAAAGTGCGATGGGCCACAGGCTCGCGATGGTGATGAGGAAAACCACCGGACGGTCGCCGATACCGAGGGCCATGATGGCAAGCGGCGTCCAGGAGAGCGGCGAAACCATCCGCACGAAGTGCATCACCGGCCCGCTCGCGCGGTTCAGGTTGCGATGCACGCCGAGCGCCGCCCCCAATGGAAAGCCGATGAGGATGCTGAATCCGAGTCCCAAGGCGATGCGGCGCAGGCTCGCGAAGATGTCGAGCCAGAGCGCCTCCGAACCCACGAGCCGCTGGAGCGCAGCGAAGGTCGGCCGCGGTAGGAATTGCCCCCAAAAGGCATCCGGCGGCGCAAAGAGACTCACCGCCCACCAGAGGGCGAGTGCCAGCGCCGGACCGAGGAGCGGCAGGGCGATGGAGAGCGAGCTGTGGCGCTCTTCGCTCATGGTTCGAGGCGCTCTCTCCGGGTCAGCGCTTCGAGGCCGAAGCGCGAAAGACCGCCGGAGGAGTCGATGGCTGCGCGGGCGAAGCGCTCGTCGACGAGCGAAGCGTGGACGGCCGCCGGGTCGAGCTTCTGCAGGAATTCCACATCGCCCTCGACCTTTGTTTCCTTGAGCAGCTTCACGAGCAGCTCGGTGTAGCTCGCAAACGGAAACGGCTGAAAGTCGATGCGCTCTTTCGTGAAGTCCTTGTGGGTAATGGCGCCCGTGGGCCCGTACTCGGCAAAGTCGTAGTGGGCGAGCGCCCGAGCGATGGCGGCCTTCGGCTGCGGCAAGTAGTTGTTCCCCTCAGACGAGAGGAGCGTCGCCGTCGCCTCGCGGTTTTCGCGAGAGTAGATTTGGGCTTTGGCGATGGCGTTCACGATTTTCTGGGCGCGCGCCGGGTTTTCGGTGATGAGCGATTCGTGCATGACCACGACGCAGCAGGCGTGGTGCTGCCACACGTCGCCGGTGAAGCGGAGCACTTTGCCCACCTTGTTGATTTCGGCGAGCGCGTTGATGGGGTCCGCCACGATGAATCCGGCGATGGAGCCGTTCGCGAGCGCCGGGGGCATGTCCGGCGGCGGCAGGACGACGATTTTCGTTTCCCGGCGAGCGGCGACCGGGTCGGTGCGGAGGACCGGGGTGATGGAGTGCTTCTTGAAGAACTGCTGGAGGATGACGTTGTGAATCGAGTACCAGAAGGGGACCGCGACGGTGCGACCGATGAGGTCCTCGACCTTGTTGATGTTGGGCGCCACCGTGAGCGCCGAGCCGTCTACGTGGTCCCAGGCGACGATTTTGGCCGGGAAGTTCTGACCAAAGCGCAGCCAAATCGCCATCGGCATGAGCAGGTGGACGACATCGACTTTGCGGGCCTGGAAGGCCTCCGCAACTTGCGGCCAACTGCGCAGGAGCACCGGCTTCTCGGCGCGCACGCCTTCGGCATCGAAGAGCCCGCGCCCGTGGGCGACGAGGAGTGGCGTCGCGTCGGTGATGGGGAGGTAGCCGATCCGCAGGAGCTCGCTTGCTTCTTGAGCTTTGGGCGCCGCTTGCGCAGCCGGTGCGCCCGACTCGGAGCTCTTGCGGCAAGCGTTGAGGATGAGGGCCGCAGCAACGCCGGAGAGAAATGCGCGGCGGCTCGGGTGGGTGTCTTCGCTCAACAGGGAATCGTTCTTGGGAATCATGAAAGTGTGCTCACGGGTTCGAGGTCTTGGGTGCGAAAGCAGTCGAGGATTTCCGAGCGAAGCTCTGCGGCGCTTTGGTCGCGCTGCGGGGTCCAGCGGCGGACGAAACCGCGGGCTTTGGACATCAAGAGCACGCGGTCCCCTAAGCGGAGCGCTTCTTCGATGTCGTGGGTCACGAAGACGACCGACAGGTGGTAGCGCTCGCGGAGCTTCAAGAGCCAGGATTGCAGCTCGCGACGGGTGCGAGGGTCGAGGGCGCTGAAGGGCTCATCGAGGAGCAGCACGTCGGGGCCGGTGATGATGGTGCGCGCGAGGGCGACCCGCTGGGCTTGGCCGCCGGAGAGTTCGTGCGGGTAGGCGTGGGCGAGTTCTTGCAGTTCGAGGTCGCGCAGGAGCGCGGGCACGTTCGCGGTCTGCGCCGCTGCCTCGTTTTTGCGAAAGGTGAGACCGAGCTCGACGTTGCGGCGCACGTCGAGCCAGGGCATGAGGCGCGGCTCCTGAAACACGAGTCCGACTTTGGGCCGCGAAACCGAGAAGCGCAGGTCGCCGGTGTTGAGGTGGTCGAGCCCAGCGAGGCACCGCAGCAAGGTGGACTTGCCGCACCCGCTCGCCCCGAGGAGCACGAGGAGTTCGCCTTGGGCGAGTTCCAAGTCCAGCTCCGAAAATATCGCCGAGCCTTCGTGCGGGTAGCGCTTGCTGGCGCGCTTTAGCTCGAACGCGAGAGTTCCCATCGGAGCAGCCCTTCCGTCGGTGATTGCACAGGCAAAAAGGATGCTTCGCGAACGCGTCGGGCGCTCTCACTCGTCTTCAAGTACCCGGCGCCGCCGATGAGCTTCGCTTCGAGCCGGGTCGCGGCCCCCGCGAGTTGGCCCAACTCCAGGCGAATTTTGACCGCGTCGCGTGCGGCCGGCGGAGTGGCGGTGGTGAGGGCCGCCAAGCTGTCACGGAGCTTCGTCCCGAGCCGTTCGTGCTCGTGCTGCAGCTCTCGGTAGTCGGAGGCGAAGAGCTCGTTGATGCCCGTGAGTCGTAAGGACGCCTCGTGCAACGCGCGCGCCGCGAGCCCCCAGCAGAACGACGCTTGGAGGAGCAGGAAGCGCGGCCGGATGTGCCGGATAAAGGTGTCGAAGTCCGAAGCGAGTATCGCCTCGTCGGTGACGATGAGTTTGCTTAACCGCAAGGAAGAGCTGTGGGTCGGCTGGAGTTCGATGAGCTCCGGGTACGGATCCACCGTGAGGCCCGGAGTTCCGGCGGGAATGGAGACGACGCAGGGCTTGCCGTCACAGTCGGCTACCGTGATGACGAGGTAGTCGTTGTCGTACAGATTCGACGCCCAACGCACCCGGCCGGTGAGGGAAAGCTTGTTTGCTTCTCGCTCGGCAGTAATCGGCAGCGGCGCTCCAGTGACGTGGTGAGCGATGGCCGCCGCGAGGGCGGTCGTGCCGAGGATCTCCGCGCGCTCCAAGCGTTCGCGGGTGGAGCGGTGCCGCTGTGGGTCTTCGGCAGCGGCGAGGTACTCCAGCACCATGCGGTGGCTCCAGGTGCCGAACGCGAAGCCCATGTCGAGCCAGGCGCTGGTGGCGATGACTCTCGCTGCCTGCGCGCTTGCGTCTGCCGGAACGCCATAAAGCGGACCTCCCGGGGAGTGGGCCCAGCGCAGAGCCGCCTTCAGGTTGAGCGAGCCATCCGCCGCACGAAGCTCGGGGCTATCAAGGGCTGTTTTGAGGGTCGCGAGCAGCTTCGGATCGAGCAGGTCGTTGTCGAGTCGGCCGACCGGCGTGGCTAGGCCGTGCCCCGCGTGGCCGTTGCCGTTGAGCGCGGAGTTCTTCAGCCCGGAGTCGTGGAATTCGCCGTTAAGAGCCATGGTTGTCCAGTTGTGCAAGTCTGTCCACTGGCGCCGAGACGACCTCGCGCGCATGCCGCACTGCTGCCTCGTCGGGTGCCTGGTACAAACAGACGCACTTGGCCATGTCTTCGCGCACGTAGGTGCGCAGGAACTTCACGTCCGGTGCATTCGCATAGAGCGGAGTCTTCTCCGCTTTGCGCTGCAGGTACTGGTCCATCTTGAGATTCTGGGGGAGGTCCCACTCGACTAGGTGCGACGGCTGTTCGGCAGCGCTCTCCGCGGGCGTACCGACGACGCGCACCAGCGCTGCTTCGAGCACTGGGAGCTTCGTGTCCTTCAGCACCGCATCGATGATGCCTTTGTTCGCGGCCTCAAGCACAACGTACAGGCGCCCTAAGGACGCAGCAAAACTCGTCTCGACGAGCGTCACTTTGCTGTTTGCGAGAAGTGCCTTCACCTGGGTGAGGAGCGCCTTCACTGCTTTGTTGTCTTTTGCCGATAGCTCTACGAGGACGGTTGCTTGTGCCATTTTGGGATCTCCAGTGAAAACCCCCAATACCTATCTGACAATAGCCTGGGTGGTCAAAGGAAATGATCGAGAATGCGCCGCTCGGATCTATGAGCGTAAATCATTGGAATAATTGAGTATTTTCTTGATTTTGGTTGTTCTTGGATTCCGAGGAATCGCTTCGCATAATCCCCCATCAGAATAGGGGGATTCGCCGGTCGATCAATATTCGGAGGTTATTCGCGGAGCTGGAGTCCGCGACTCGGGCCGCGACTCGGGCTGCGACTCGGGCCGCGACTCGGGCCGTGACTCGGGCCGACCGAGGTTGGCGTTTTCGGAATGGGTGTGTCTCTACTTTGTTCGTCGGTACTTTTGTAATCGGCTGCCGGGCTTTTCAGGAATTGTGAATTCGATCGCGCCATCATCGAGCAGCATAGCTATGGCCTTCTTGAGTTGGCCCGAAACGGCTCGTTGGCCGAGCGCTTGTGCGAGTTCGGACTTGGAGAGCGGGCCGGATGCTAGCGCTGAGAGCACGCGATCTTCGGATGACGACTCGGGCCGCGACTCGGGCCGTGACTCGGGCCGCGACTCGGGCTGTGACTCGGGCCGTGACTCGGGCCGTGTAAGGGCATTCTTGCGGCGGACCGTTGCGATAAAGAGCCCTCGATCTCGGTCATCTTGGAATTCAATATCGGGCCATTCAACCACAGCGCGCGGAATGCCAGAGCCAAGGCCTTTGTAGGGCAACACGCCCTTAGCAACGAAACTCGCAAGGATGGGATTGCGGAGGTTCGAAAGACCGGAGCGGATATTTGCGACAGTGAGGGTATTCGGAAGCGTTCCAGGGCTGTGGATCTCAATTCGGTCATCGAACATGAAAATGCGAATCGGTGCGCTGATGAGATAGTCGCGGTGGACGAGCGCGTTGACGAGAAGCTCTTCAAAGACGACAACTGGGATCTCAAGGACGCCGAGGCTGTTGACGCCTTGTCCGGCTTGAACCTTGTGGAGATTTCGGAGCACGAAGGCAATGGCATCATCGAAAACTCGGCGGAATGGTCCGCTCAAATCTTCTGTATCGTCGTACTGAGACGCGTGAATTTTCGTGCCGGGGAATCTCACTGCCTTGACGACAAACTGCGGTTTGAAAAGCTGGGGCTTTTCCGCAAAAAGTAAGAGGCCCGCGAGGTTCAGTGTTCCATCATCTGTCGCGAGCTTCATGTTCGCGAGGAGGCGTCGCAACTCTTCTTCGCGAGATGGCAGCGCTTGCTCGTAGGCAGTCTGCAGAAAATCGCGCAGACGGATTTTATCGAGTGCGTCGATGCTTGCCTTGGTCGGCAGTTCGTCCGCGTGGAATTGATCGGTGGCTTGAAATATACGACGGAGTTCTTCCTTTGAATTCACCCGTCGCTTTTCGGCGCCAGCCTTCAGCCAAATGCCGCCATTTCGGTCAAAGTAGGGCTTGTCGAGCCCTTGAGGTACCGTAAGCACGATCACGATACGTCCGTTAGGAAGGAGGACGTTCTTCGTGGACACCGTGAGTGGGCTTTTCACAGATTGGCTCGCGGTGTTGCTGATGAGCTGGTTCAAGCGCCGCACGTCGTTAGCCGATAGGCCTGGAGTCGTCCCATCGTCGGCGACACCGAGGTAGATTGTTCCTCCTTCCGAGTTCGCGAAGGCAACCATCTCAGCAGCGAGAGCATCGGGGTTGGTGACGTCGCGCTTGAATTGCCGGGTGCCATCTTCACCGAGAACAAGTTCGCGGAGCGCTGCATGCACTTTCGACTGATTTTTGGATGTGCGTGGCGCTGGACTCATTCGGCTTCTCCTCCTGTCACTGGGAGCTTCCCGAGGGTAGTGAATTACCGAATGAGTTACGAGTTCGCGACCGCGCGGCGGGTTTTGCCAGCGTTCTCTTCGACGAAGCGGAAGAGGCGCTCCAGCGCGGCCGGCACGCGAGACGGGTCGGTCCCCCCGGCTTGGGCCATGTCTGCTCGGCCGCCGCCTTTGCCGTTGATTTCGGTGGCGAGTTCGCGCACCGCATCTCCAGACTTGAAGCCCGCCGCGACGAGGTCCTTCGTCGCCGCGACAAGGATGAGGGCTTTGCCGTCGGCAGTTTCGCCCCCGAGTCCGACGATGGCCGACGTATGCCGGTCGCGCAGCTTGTCGGCAAGCTGACGCAAGAGCTGCGGGTCCGCCTGACGAATGCGCTGGGTGAGCACCTTGATGCCGTTCACTTCTCGCAGCGACTCCGGCTCGGAGCTCTCCTGCGACAGGCGTTCCTTCACGAGTTCTTCTTCCATTTCGCGGGTGCGGCGCTGCAGGGCTTCGATGCGCTTTGCGAGTTCGGCCGGCGTCGTCTTGAGGAGTTCCGCCGATTGGGCTAGGGCGCGCTCCTGCTCGCGGGTGTAGCCGAGCGCTGCGCTCCCGGTCATGGCCGAGATGCGTCGGACGCCCGCCGCAATCGAAGACTCACTGACGATGCGGAAAAGGCCGATGTCGCCGCTGCGTTTGGTGTGCGTGCCGCCGCACAACTCCAACGACTCCGGGTGGGTGCTGACGACGCGCACTCGCTCACCGTACTTCTCGCCGAAGAGCGCCACGGCGCCACTCGCGCGCGCCTCTTCAAGCGGCATCTCCACGGTGGTGGTGGCGGCGTTGTCGCGGATCCATTGGTTCACCAAGTCTTCGATGCGCGCGAGCTCTTCCTTGGTGACGGGCGAGTAGTGGGCAAAGTCGAAGCGCAAGCTCTCCGGCGCTACGACCGAGCCCTTCTGGCTCACCGTGGGCCCCAGTACGACTTTGAGTGCCCGGTGGAGCAGGTGCGTCGCCGAGTGGTTGGCGCGAATGCGGGTGCGGCGGGCAGCGTCGATGGCGAGCTTCACCTCTTCGCCGACAGCGACCGCGCCCTTCGTGAGGCGAACCTTGTGAAGGAAATGCGCACCCGTCGGCTTCTGACAGTCGAGCACTTCGCCCTCGCCGCTAGGCGCGAGGAGCTGGCCGGTGTCGCCGACTTGTCCGCCGCCCTCGGCGTAGAACGGCGTGCGGTTCACGAGGAGTTCGATTTCGTCGGGAACCTTGGCGCTCTGCACGCGCTCGCCCGCCCGGAGAATCGCGAGCACTTTCCCGGTGGCGGTGATGTCTTCATGCCCCACGAACTCGGTAGCCGGGAACTGGGTGGCGAGGCTCAAGTGCGCGTTCGTGAGAGCCGTCGCGTCGTTGAGCTGGCCACCGCTGGCGCGGGCTCGTTCTTGTTCGAGGAGCGCCTCGAAACCGGCGCGATCGATAGAGAGGCCGTGCTCTTTGCAGATGATTTCGGTCAAGTCCGCTGGGAAACCGTAGGTCTGGTGGAGGTCCCACACCTTCGCGCCGGAGATGCTCCCGCCGGCGGCCGTCGCACGCACTTCTTCGGCGATGAGTTGCAGCCCGCGGCGGAGCGTTCGCCGGAAGGTCTCTTCTTCGTGCTGCGCCACTTCGAGGATGAACGGGCGGTGCTCTTTGAGCAGCGGGAAGGCCTCGGACATCGTGGTGATGACCGCGTCCACACACAGCGCGAAGAAGAGGCTGTCGAGGCCCAGGTGCTGATCCGCATGGCGAATTGCCCGACGCATGATGCGCCGGAGCACGTAGCCGCGCCCCTCGTTCGATGGTTGCACTCCGTCGCCAGCGAGAAACGCGGTGGCCCGCGCATGGTCGGCGACGACCCGCATCGCGGCATCGGCCGGTGAGTCCCAGCGACCCTCGTAGCGGCGGTGCGAGAGCTCCTCGACCTTGGCGATGATGGGCGTGAAGAGGTCGGTGTCGTAGTTGGAGAGTTTCTGCTGGACCACCGACGCGATGCGCTCCAGGCCAGCGCCAGTGTCCACGCAAGGCTTCGGCAGCGGGATGAGCGGGCCGCCGCTCACCTTGCGCTCGAATTGCATGAACACCAGGTTCCAGATTTCGAGCCAGCCCTCGCTCTCGCCCGGGTGCTCGTCGGCGCGCGGCGCGCGCTCCGGCAGGAAATAGTAGATTTCCGAACACGGGCCGCAGGGGCCGACATCGCCCATGGCCCAGAAGTTGTCGGCCATTCCCAAGCGGCGAATGCGGTCCTTCGGAACGCCCACTTTCGCCCAGAGGGTTGCGGCCTCCTCGTCGGCAGGGATGCCTTGCTCGCCCACGAATACGGTCACCGCGAGGCGCGCCGGATCGAGCGCGAGTTCCTTGGTGACGAACTCCCAGGCCCAGGCAATGGCGTCGGCTTTGAAGTAGTCGCCGAAGCTGAAGTTGCCGAGCATCTCGAAAAAGGTGTGGTGTCGGGCGGTGAAGCCCACGTTGTCGAGGTCGTTGTGCTTGCCGCCCGCGCGCACGCAGCGTTGGGTGCTCACCGCGCGCAGGTAGTCGCGCTGTTCCTTCCCGGTGAACACGTCTTTGAACTGCACCATCCCTGCGTTGGTGAAGAGGAGCGTCGGATCCGACGCTGGCACAAGGCTGGAGCTCGGCACGCGGCGGTGGCCGCGCTTTTCAAAAAAAGAAAGGAATGCCTCGCGGAGTTTCGCCGCGGTGAGGTGAGCGCGCATCGTAGGTAATTATGGCACAGCCACTGCGGGAGCGGGAGGTGTAGCGATGTTCCAGGAAAGCATGGCGTGGAGCGGAACGAGGAGCGTCGCATCGCCTTGGCCGAGGAGCACGTCGAAGGGGCCAGCGGCTTGAAGCTCGTCGGTAAGTGTGAGCCCGTTGCGAAGTTCGACTGTGATCCGCTGCCCAACGGAGGCAAGCATCGGACGCGCATCGTGGACGCGCCGCTGCGCGGGCTCAAGCGGTACCGGCGGCGGTCGAGCGGCGAGTTCCGGGTTTCGTGGCAAGGCCGCGGCAAGCCCCGCCCAATTTGTCGCGGTGGTGAGCAGCACGACGTCGATTTTTCGCAGGCGCTCGTCACCCTCCAAGATGAAGAGGGTGGGCTTCACAGCGTTGATTCGCCCTCGACGCACTATTTTCCCGAGCACGAAGGCGATTTCCTCGCCGCGGCTGATGAAGCCTTGGAGAAAAACGTCGATGGGCTCTTGGGGAATTTCGGTGCGGGCCGCCGCCACCTTGCGCTTATCTTCCTTCGACTTGTGCCGCGCCAAGAACTGGTCAATCGGCATGTCCGATTCTGCTGCGCTCACCGCTTCGGCAAGGGTGAGCTCCGGATGTTTCGACAAGAAGTCGTAGGCCTGCGCGAAGCGCTTGGCTGATTCCGGGTGGAGCTTCTTCCAAATGCGGCACTTCATCTTGCCCGCGAGTTCTCCGCGAGCAATCCGCATCGGCACCCGCTCCTTAGCGGCGAGCGTCGCGGCCGCATCTGGCGCGGGGGCGGCACCGCGCGGCCTCGTGGGCTTTACTGGCCGACGGGGCGTCGTCGTCGGGCGCACCTCGACGGTGGTGGGTTTCGGTGGTCCAGCGCTCGGCCGTGGGGGACCAGCGGTCGGCTTCGGCGGCTGTGCAGCAGTCGAAGGGCGGCGCACGTAGGCGACGCCGAATTTGGGGCCGGTCGGGCGACTCACGAGTCGGACACCATGCCGAGTTGCTTCACAAGGTCGATGCGCCAGTGACCGGCCTCGGAAACCAAGAGGACCTCCCGCGGCCCTGCCGGGGTGGAGACCGTGAGGTGCGCCTTCCCGTCGCTTACCGACACATCGACCACGTTCCCAGTGCGCGGCTGCACACCGCTCTGCAGGAAGAGCGCCGCCGGGTCATCCACCACGAGGCCGCCACTCAAGTCCTTCATTCCCGCGCTCGAATGGCGCATCAGCTCCTGGGTCGGCTTCGAAAGCAGGGCAAAGGCCTGCGCCGGTTCCCGTTTTTCCAGCGCCGCGACAAACCGTTGGTAAATCCCGGCCGGAGTCTCGCGGGCTTGGCGCTTCTCGATGAACGAACGGAAGAAGACGAGCGAGAGCCCGACGAGCGAAACAATCCAGGCTATGCGACCGATTTTCCGAAAATTCATGCGCCCCATATTCTTAGCTTTTTTCAGCTATTGTCACCAGGTAGGCGGAGGAGTCGGGCTCGAAAAACCGAGCCGGGAAGGGTGAGGAATCGTCGCTCCCGCGCCGAGGGAAGTTCTCCGGGCGGAGCCTCTTGAAACTTTCCAAATCCAGCCGGGTTGTAGAAGCCACCGCGCTCGAAGGCTTCGAGGAAGCGGGTGGCGCGGTCGGCGACGTCGGTGCGGAGGTCCACCATACCTAGAGTACGCAGGGCTGCCCGATACACTGCAACCGGGCCGTCGGCGATGACCGTTCGGTGACGGTGGGCGGTTTTCCACCAGGGGTCAGGAAAGTGGATGCGGATGGTGTCGAGCTGACCAGGCAGGAAAAGGCGGGGAAGGAGCGCGAGCGCATCGCCCTCAATGACGACGAGGTTCGAGAGCCCCTGCCCCCGAAAGGCCGCTTCCCGGGCGTACTTCTTGCGCTTCTCCACGGCGATGTAGCGGGTGTTTGGGTAGCGGCGGCAGTGCGCAATCGCGAATACGCCAAGACCGGCGCCCACTTCCAGCTCCAGAGGGCCACCGCGCCCAAAGACGGAGTCCCAGTCCGGCGGGGAGGTGAGGTTCAAAAAATCCGCACCGGCGACTTCTGCTCGGAGGAGGGGGCGAGTCATGGAGAAGCCGCTTTATACAGAAATCCTTGCGCTGCCTTCATCGTCGTGCGCGGTATGCGCCCCGCTGATGGACGTATTCTCTTCATGGGTCGATGCGGCGCGCGCTGGGTATCGCCGTGGCGCTGTGTGTCTCGGTGCTTTCGACGGGGTACACCGCGGGCACCAGCTCATCCTGAGCTCCGCCGCCGAGCGCGGCCCGGTGGTGGTGTTCACCTTTTCGCCACATCCGGCAAAGGTGCTGCTGCCGCTGGGTGCGGCGCCGCCGCGCATCGCCACCACCGAGAACAGCCTGCGCTTCTTGGCGCGCGCCGGATCGAAGGCGGTCATCGTCGCGCCGTTCACGCCCACCTTTGCGCGCACCGAGGCTGCGGATTTCGAGGCAATACTGTTTCGCACCCTCGAAGCTCGGGCGGTCGTCATCGGACGGGACTTTACCTACGGTCGTGGGCGCAAAGGTAACACCCGCAGCCTTGGAGCTGCGGCTGCGAGCGCGGGTGCGGAACTCGTCGTGGTGCCTCCACTCCTCGACGGCGACCGGGTGGTCTCCTCAACCTGGATTCGGGAACTCGTCGCTGCGGGCGAGGTCGCTCGGGCCGCAGAGCTTGTTGGACGGCACTTTGCCCTCGAAGGGGAAGTTGTCCATGGCCGCGCGCAGGGTCGGGAGTTAGGGTTTCCAACGGCCAATCTCAAAGTGCGGACCGAGCTTCGCCCCGGCAACGGAATTTACGCGGTCCGCGTCCAGCTCCCAGATGGGACCTGGCACGATGGGGCCGCCAGCATTGGGACGAATCCGACCTTCCCAGAGGCGGCTTCGAGCGTCGAGGTCTACATCCTCAGTTTCCATGGAAATCTATACGGAGCGGAAATTCGGGTCGCCTTCATCGAGCGGCTCCGAGAGGAACGGCGCTTTGAGAGCGTCACTGAACTCGTTGAACAAATCCGGATTGACGTTGAAACTGTAAAGCGAAGGTTGGCCTTGCTTTCTGCATGGTCTGCAGCCGATAATTAGGACCCTGTCGCTTTGCAAATAGTATGAAGCTTGTCGTTTGATCTGCACGAATCGAATTGTGATACAGGTGCAGGACTTTAACGCTGTTAGAGGATTCTGAAGCTATGTCTGGTCGCTTGGGCGAGTTATTAGTTCGCGAGAACATCATTTCGGTCGCCCAACTCAAAAAGGCACAACAGGAGCAGCAAAAGTCCGGGGCACGGCTCAGCACTGCGCTCATCAAAGTGGGCGCGATCGAAGAGACGATGCTCACCGAGTTCATGTCGAAGCAGTACGGCGTGCCCTCGATCGATCTGCGAGACTTCAACGCCGATGCCGATGTGATCAAGCTCGTTCCGAAAGAAATCGCGGAGAAGCACCTCGTCGTTCCGGTGAGCCGCACCGGGAACACGCTCGTGGTCGCGATGTGCGATCCGGCGAACATCTACGCCATCGACGATCTCAAGTTCCGCACCGGACACACCATCGATCCGTTCATCGCGAGCGAGCCTGCGATTAAAGAGGCTATCGACCGGTACTACAACTCCTCTGGACCGACGATCGAAGAGATCGTCGCCGATTACGGCGCCGACGATGTCGAAGTCAGCGAGGATGACGAGCGCGAGCAGTTCGAAGAAGCCTCGCGCGCCGCCGATGAGGCACCGGTCATCAAACTCGTGAACCTCATCTTGAAGGACGCCATCACTAAGCGCGCCTCCGACATCCACGTGGAGCCCTACGAGAAGGACTTCCGGGTTCGGTTCCGCATCGACGGGGTTCTCTACGAGGTGATGAAGCCGCCGCCGAAGCTCCGCGCGGCCATCGCTTCTCGTATCAAGATCATGGCCTCGCTCGACATCTCTGAGCGGCGCCTCCCGCAAGACGGACGCATCAAAATAAAGTTGAGCCAAGGGCGCGAGATGGACTTCCGCGTGAGCGTCTGCCCCACGCTCTTCGGCGAGAAAATCGTCCTCCGGCTCCTCGACAAAGAATCCCTCCAAGTCGACATGACGAAGCTCGGCTTCGACGCGGAGCCGCTTGAGTGGTTCCGCGAGGCGATCGATCGTCCCTACGGAATGGTGCTCGTGACCGGTCCGACCGGGTCTGGAAAGACCACCACCCTCTATTCTGCGCTCACTTCCCTCAACGATGCGACGAGCAACACCAGCACCGCCGAGGATCCGGTCGAATACAACTTTGCCGGTATCAACCAGGTTCAGATGAACGAGGAGATCGGCCTCAACTTTGCGGCCGCGCTCCGAAGCTTTCTGCGTCAAGACCCGGACACCATCATGATCGGAGAGATCCGTGACTTCGAGACCGCCGAAATCGCGGTCAAAGCCGCGCTCACCGGTCACTTAGTGCTCTCCACGCTCCACACCAACGATGCGCCAGGAACCGTGAGCCGCCTTCTGAACATGGGCATCGAGCCGTTCATGGTCACGGCCTCGCTCAACCTCATCTTGGCGCAGCGGCTCTGCCGACGCCTGTGCCCGGTGTGCAAGAAGCCCTCTGGCAACCCGGATCAGGAAGCGCTCATCAAGGCCGGAATCTCCCCGGAGCAGCTCGGCACCTTTACCGTTTACGAGAAGACCGGATGCCGGGAGTGCAACAACCGCGGATACCGAGGCCGCGTGGCAATCTACGAAGTGATGCCGTTCTGGGATCCGCTCAAGGAAATCGTCATCAACGGTGCCTCGACGGCGGAGATCAAACAAGAGGCAGTGCGCCTTGGCATGCAGACCCTGCGAATGGCGGCGCTCGGGAAAGTGATGGCCGGGGTTACTACCCTTGAGGAAGCGGTGAGCAACACCGCACCGGATCGCTAGGAAACCTTCGTGGCAACACTTCACCAGCTTTTGAAAGCGATGATCGAGCGGGGTGCCTCTGACCTCCACTTGGTCACGGGCTCCCCCCCACAACTGCGCATCGACGGAAAGCTCGTACCGTTGAAGCTCCCGGCGCTGTCGGCGGTCGAAACAAAGCAGCTCTGCTACTCCATTCTCACCGAGGCGCAGAAGCACCAGTTTGAGGAAGAGAACGAACTCGACCTCTCTTTCGGCGTTCGCGGGCTCTCGCGATTCCGTACCAACCTGTTCACCCAACGCGGCTCAGTATCCGGGGCTTTTCGAGCGATTCCCCTCGGAAACCGCAGCTTTCATGAATTGGGCGTTCCCGCGGTTATCGGAGAACTCGCGAAGAAGCCGAGCGGACTTGTGCTGGTCACCGGCCCGACCGGCGCCGGTAAGTCTACTACCCTCGCGGCGATTATCGATAAGATCAACTCCGAGGAACACTCCCACATCGTCACGATCGAAAACCCGATCGAGTACATTCACCAGCACAAGAAGTGCATCATCAACCAGCGGGAAGTCGGCAGCGACACCCGCAGCTTCAAGGTCGCCCTCAAGTACATCCTGCGCCAAGACCCCGACGTGGTGCTGGTCGGCGAAATGCGAGACTTGGAAACCGTCGAGGCCGCGCTCACCATCGCTGAGACCGGCCACATGGTCTTCGCGTCGCTCCACACCAACAGCGCGCCCCAGACCATCAACCGCATCATCGACGTGTTCCCGCCGTACCAGCAGGAGCAGGTGCGGACCCAGCTCTCCTTCGTGCTTGAGGGCATCGTCTGCCAGTCGCTCATCCCCAAAGCGCAGGGCGGCGGCCGGGTCCTCGCTATGGAAATCCTCATTCCCAACGCGGCGATCCGAAACCTCATCCGCGAGGACAAGGTCCATCAAATCTACTCGCAGATGCAGCTCTCACAGGCCAAGTCGGGTATGCAGACCTTCAACCAGGCTCTTACGGCTTTGGTTGCGAAGCGCGTTATTACGATGGAAGATGCGGTCCTCCGTTCTTCAGACCCTGAAGAACTCCGCAGCCTTGTAGCCGCAGCCTCAATGCAACAACAGCCGAGGTGAAGACTTTCGAGGAATGTGTTAGTGAAGTTGGGAAGTTGGGCGACGCATATTGGGCAACTAAAGTGCCAAATACCTTTTAGGGTGTAAGGTCCGACTATGGCGCAAACTGTCAGCAAAGCACCCACGACGCTTCAATTTCGTGGCGGAAAGCAGCCTGGGGCGAAGCCTCCAGCGGCGCCCAAGGGCCCGAAGCGCGACATCTACATTTGGGAAGGGAAGACCCGGCAGGGAGAGGTTCGAAAAGGGGAGATGGAGGCGGCGGATCGCGCTGCCGTCGAAGCTCGTCTCGTAGGGCTCGGGCTCACACCTTCGAAGATCCGTCGCAAGGGCATCCTCGATACCTCTTTTTCGCTGCCGGCCTCAATTACCGGACGAGATCTGCTCATCTTCGTGCGCCAATTCGCCACGATGATCGACGCTGGCCTTCCCATTGTGCAGTGCTTAGAAATCCTCGGTAGCCAGACCGACAACTCGCAGCTGAAAAAAGTTATCTTCGCGATCAAAGCCCGGGTCGAGGCAGGCTCAAGCTTCTCCGAAGCCCTGAAGGATCACCCGAAGGTCTTCGACGATCTTTTCGTTTCCCTGTGCGCTGCCGGTGAGGTCGGAGGTATCCTCGACACCATTCTGCAGCGCCTCGCAGTCTACCGAGAGAAGGCCCAGAAGCTGAAGGGCAAGGTTCGGGGAGCGCTCACCTATCCGATCGTCGTTCTTCTGGTCGGTGTCGGTGTCACCCTAGTGCTGCTCCTCAAGGTGACGCCGGTCTTCGAGAAGATGTTCCACGACATGGGTTCGACGCTGCCTGCTCCTACCCAGATGTTCATCGACTTTTCCCGCTGGTTACAGGCAAATTTCCTGTACCTCATCGCAGGGGCAATCATCTTGACTGTCAGCGTCACAGCGTTCTACCGCAGCGTGCGCGGGCGGGAGTTTGTAGACGCGCTGCTCTTACGATTGCCCATCGTGGGCGATCTCTTGCGGAAGATAGCGGTCGCGCGCTTCACGCGAACCTTGGGAACGATGATCTCTTCTGGCGTCCCCATCCTCGACGCGATGGATGTCACGCGAAAGACTGCCGGTAACCGAACGGTCGAAAAGGGCATCGAATACGTCCGGACGAAAATCTCCGAAGGTAAAAACATCGCCGGTCCGCTCGCGGAGACCAAGGTTTTCCCGTCGATGGTAGTGCAGATGATCGGCGTCGGTGAGGCCACCGGCGCCATGGACCAGATGCTCGCCAAAATTGCCGACTTCTACGACGAAGAGGTCGACGTTGCGGTGGCTTCGCTGACTTCCCTCCTCGAGCCCATCATGATGGTGTTCTTGGGCGTGATGGTCGGCGGATTTCTTATCGCGATGTACCTGCCGATCTTCGACATCGCTTCCACCGTCCAATAGTGGTCGGGGCACCGCGAAGCCTCGCGAACAACGATGCGAGCGGCCTAGAAGCGGGGCGCATTTTCCGGCTCCTAGCTCTGGTCGGTATGCGCACCGTCGTTGGTGCGCTCCTCCTCGTCTACCTTGGAATTCAGCTCTATCGATCGGGGCAGCCGCTCAAGGTCACCGACTACGTCGCGTACATTCTGCTCGGCCTCGTCTTTCTCGTCACCCTAGTGACGGCGCTCTACGTGCGTCGCCGGGTGCCGCCGAAAATAGCGCTCTGGGCGAATATCGGCTTCGACCTCGCGCTCTCAACTTCCGCAGTCGCCCTTTCCGGCTTCACCGACTCTCCCTTCGCCTTTCTGTACTCGCTCGCGGTCATCGGAGCTGCGACCTTGCTCGGCCTGCGCGCGGCTTTCGTTTCGGCGAGCATCAGCTTCACGATTTGGTTCGCCCTGGCGCTGTACACGAGCCACGCGAAACTTGGGATACTCGCGCCGCAGTTCGCCGCGCTGCTGCTGGTCGCACTGTTGAGTGGATACCTCTCCGGCCAACTCGGGCAAACAAGTCTCCAGTTGGAAGAGAGCTATGCTGACCGACAGCGCCTAGAGGTGTTGCAGGAGCAAATCCTCTCCATCATTCCATCGGGGCTCGTCACCTGCGATGCGCATGGGCGTGTCACCTACTACAACCCGGAGACAGTTCGCCTCTTCGGCGTTCCGTTGGATATCCCGCTGCTCGAAGAGCTCTGTCGTTTGGATGGCGTCGAAGCTGGTCGGGTAGTGGAGCGCACCGTGCGACTGCAGAAGGGGCTCGGAATCGTGAGCGTTGCTTGGGTGCCCATTGCGAGCATTGAGGGCGCCCGGCTTGTCGTCTTTCAAGATGTGAGTGAAGTGCGTCGCCTTGAAGCGGAGCTAACGCGCATCGACACGCTCGCGACCATGGGAAAGATGTCGGCTCAGCTCGCGCACGAGGTGCGTAACCCGCTTGCCGCAATGCGAGGAGCGGCGCAGCTCCTCAGTTCCTCGGAAGATGCCACCCGGGCCCGCCTCGCACAGCTCATCATTTCTGAAGTCGACCGCCTGAACGCCCTCGTTGGCGGTTACCTCGATGCCACTCGACCGGCGTCTCCGAAGCGCATCAACCTCGACCTCGCGCACGTCGTGGGGGAAGCGATGGCTATCCTCCGTGCTGACCCATCGTACGTCCACGTCGAGCTGGTGCTTGCCCCGGCTCCGGCGTTCGCCGATCCGGTCCAGGTGAAGCAGGTGCTCCTCAACTTGCTCCGCAATGCCGTCGCGGCTACTGCTGAGAAGCGGGGCCGGGTGCGCGTTGAAACCAGCGCCGCCGCCGGTGCGGGCGTGCTGCGGGTGTGGGATGACGCGGGGGCGATACAACCCGAAGACACGGAGCGGATCTTCGAGCCGTGGGTGAGCCGCAGCGAAGGTGGGAGCGGGCTTGGCCTCTTCACGGTGCGCAGCATCGTCCGAGCGCACCAGGGCTCTCTTTCGGTGACGTCGTCCCCTGCGCAAGGAACGACGTTTACGGTTACATTCCCAAGCCAGAGGTAGCGAATGGCGAAAGTTCTCATCGTCGACGATGAGCGGTCCATGCTCGAAGTGCTGGAGATGACCTTGACCCAAGCGGGTCATGAGGTCGTTACGGCCGCGAGCCACGAGGAAGCAGCCGCCGAGCTTTCGCACGGGTCAATAGAGCTCGTTCTCACTGACTTTCAATTGCGGGTCAAAACTGGGCTCGACGTGTTGCGGAGTGCACTGCGTTCTACCTCGGCGCCCGAAGTCATCATCATCACCGCCTATGGCACGCCGGAATCGGCTGTCGCCGCCATGCGACAAGGCGCCTACGACTACATCAGCAAGCCCTTCGACAACGAGGAGCTCATGCTCCTCGCCGAGCGCGCGCTGGAAAAACGCCGCCTCAAGCTGGAGAACGTCTCCTTGCGCGAGTCGGGGCCGCTGCGACCGCTCATCGGCGAGAGTGCGGAGATTCGGGAGGTGTGGGCACTCATTGAAAAAATAGCCCCGACGCGCGCAACGGTGCTCATCACCGGTGAATCCGGAACCGGCAAGGAGGTCGTCGCCCAAGCAATCCATCGCCTGGGCACGCGTGGCGCGGCGCCGTTTCTCCCGGTCAACTGTGGCGCGCTCACCGAAGGGCTCCTCGAGAGCGAGCTCTTCGGCCACATGAAGGGCTCCTTCACCGGCGCGAGCGCAGACCACGTGGGGCTCTTGATCGCTGCCCGCGAGGGCACCGTGCTGCTCGATGAAATCGGCGAGCTGTCGCAGAACACCCAAGTGAAATTGCTTCGGGTGCTCCAGGAGCGAAAAGTGCGCCCAGTCGGAGGTACGTCAGAAGTGCCATTCCAAGCGCGGGTGCTCGCGGCGACCAATCGCGACCTCGAAGCAGATGTCCGCACCGGGCGCTTTCGGGAAGACCTGCTCTTTCGGCTCAACGCGCTGTCGATTGACCTTCCGCCGCTGCGCGACCACCGAGAAGATATACCGCTGCTCGCCCAGCACTTCCTCGCAAAAGCCGCGACGGAACTTGAGCGCCCGCGGCTGCGCTTTCGCGAGGAGACGCTGCGGCTCCTCACCAAATTCGAATTTTCGGGGAATGTTCGGCAGCTTCAGAACATCGTGGAGCGCGCGGCGACGCTCTCCGACAGCGATGACTTGGGTCCCGAATCCCTCCCGGCGGCACTCCGTGGGGAAGAGGAGCAGGAGCCGACAGCTACTTTCGAACTGCCGGAGGGCTTCTTGCTCGAAAAGCACCTCGACGCACTTGAGCACCGCTATCTGCTCGAAGCGCTCAAACGCGCCGATGGAGTGAAGATGCGGGCCGCAGAGCTGCTGGGGCTTACCTTTCGCTCGTTTCGGTATCGACTCGCGAAACACGGACTTGGTGAGCGCGAGGAGCGCTCTTCGAAAAGCTAGGGAGCAAAGGCATGCGCACGCGCACGAGGCGAAGACTCCTAGCGTTGCTCTTCGGACTCTTCGTGTTCGCTCCTCAGACAACCCTCTTCATCGAATTTCTGAAACTTCGCCGGGAACTCGGCCGGGTCGCCCCGAATCTGCACATCCCCTGGTGGATTTCATCGGGCTGGGTGTTCGCGATGCTCATCCAGCTCGGTAGCATCATCGTCATCCTTTACGTGGCACTCCAGGTTTATGAAGATTGGCTGTCCCAGGAACTCGCTCGGTATTGGGAGTCCATGAAACCCAAAGAGCCGAACTCGATGAAGGAGGAGAGTCCCCTCCATGGCTTTCTGTTTCGACTCCACGAAAGAGTTTCTACAGAGGAGGCAAACCATCAGCTCGACCTCGTGAATGCAAGGGCGAGATCGGAAGGGCTCCTACGGATGCAAGCAGAGAGTGTCGCCATCGATCGCCTCGCGACCGTCGGCCGCCTCGCTGCGGGAGTGGCCCACGAAATCGGCAATCCGCTCGGGGGCATCATGGGCTACATCTCGATTTTGCGCTCGCGGGTGAAGGCCGACCCGGAAGCGTTGGAAGTCCTCGAAGGGCTCAATACGGAAATCCAGCGCATCGACTCGACGGTGCGTTCACTCCTCGACGTCGGCCGCCCGTCGCGCGGCTCGGCGCAGCCGGTGGAATTGCGGGCAACCATCGATGCAGCGGTGCGACTCGTCGCCGCCGGACGCCAGGCGGACGTTCGCTTTGTCGTCGATGCTCCGAGCACGCTGTGGGTGCTCGCGGAGGGCGGCCCACTCGCGCAGGCGCTCATCAACGTCCTCTTGAACGCCGTGCAAGCAGCCGGCGGCGGCACTATCCGGGTGTCGGCGACTCTCGAAGGCGAGCGGGCGCTGCTCCGCGTGGAAGATGAAGGGCCAGGACTTTCCGACGAAGTGGCGCCGCGACTGTTCGAACCGTTCTTCACCACCCGCTCTCCGGGGCAAGGGACCGGGCTCGGGCTGCCGATGACGAAGCACCTTCTCGCACAATTCGGGGCCACTATCTCCGGCGCAAACCGGCCGGAGAAGGGGGCCGTGTTCACAATAACTTTGCTCTTGCCCCCGGCGGTCTAAAGTAGCCCCGTGCCTGTGTTCCGTTCGGTGCTCATCGTCGATGACGAGCCTTCGCTCCGGCGAGTGCTCACCATGGTGTTCACCGAGATCGGCTTCGAAGTGCGCTCGGTTTCGAACGGCGCCGAAGCACTCGCCGACCTCAAGGGCCATCCTGCCGACGTCGTGTTTTCCGACCTGCGCATGCCGGTGCTCGATGGCTTCGGCCTGTTGAGCGAGGTTCGGACACTCTACCCGGACCTCGTGTTCATCGCGATGAGCGCGTACGGTTCCCGCGAACTCGCGCTCAAGGCCGTCGGCGAAGGTGCCTTTGATTTTCTGGAGAAACCGTTTCCCCCGGAGGAGGCGGTCTTCGTTCTCCGCAAAGCCGAAGAGCGCCAGCGTCTCGTCCAAGAGAACCGACGTCTTCGCGCAGAGAAGTCGCGACCTGCGCTGGAGCGCATCATCGGGGAGAGCGAACAGATTGCGACTCTCAAGAGCCAGTTGGCTCGCCTCGCGCGGGTCGGCAGCACCGTGCTCATCCAGGGCGAGTCGGGCGTCGGCAAGGAACTCGTAGCCCGTGCCATCCACGAGCAGAGTGCGCGCGCCGCTCTTCCGTTCATCGCGATCAACTGCGGGGCTATTCCGGAGGGCCTTCTCGAATCGGAACTCTTTGGGCATGCGAAAGGTGCGTTTACCGACGCGCACGCAGCGCGGCGCGGCGTGTTCACCGAGGCCGACGGCGGCACGCTCTTTTTGGACGAAGTCGCTGAACTCCCGCCTACGGCGCAGGTGAAACTCCTGCGAGCGCTCCAAGACGGCGAAGTTCGCCCAGTAGGCGAGAGCCGACCGGAGCGGGTCGATGTGCGGGTCATCGCCGCGACCCATCGCAATCTGCAGTCGATGATTTCCTCGGGGCGCTTTCGGGAAGATCTCTATTTCCGTTTGAGCGTGGCGCAGCTCACGGTTCCTCCGTTGCGCGTGCGCGGCGACGACATTCGACTCTTGGCCGAAGCGTTCGTCGCTCGCTTCAATCGCTCACTCAATCGTCGCCCGCCGGTGACCGAGCTAAGTCCGGAACTGCTCGGGGTTCTCGCCGAATACTCGTGGCCGGGAAATGTTCGCGAACTCGAAAATGCGATTGAGCACGCGCTCATTTTCTCCGACGACACGTTGCTCGGCGCGAATGCATTGCCAGAAAAAATCTGGTCGCGAGCAACGTCTCCCGCGCGCCCGACTTCGGTCGACGACTTGTCCTTGAAGCGGGCGATTTCGGAACTCGAAGATCGCTACATACGACAAGCGCTCCGCCGCACCGGCGGAAATCGCACCCGCGCCGCAGAACTGCTCGAATTGTCACCCCGTGCGCTTCTCTACAAGATTCGGGGCTACGGCATCGACATCGGCGATGGGAACGAATCCTGAGTCGAGACTAGTTACTTTTGAATCATAATTCAGTGAGACTGTAGCCCAATCGATATTTCTACATTTTGCTGCTTTATTATAGGTCAATGACGTATAATTGATAGCTAGGTGATCGGGTAGCGAACTTGACACGACAAATTTGTAGGGGAAAAAGACTAAACAATGAGCGATAACCCGAAGCGCCCGAATCGAGTTCAAGTACTCCGCGAGGCGCAGCTCATGTCGAAAGCGGAACTTGCTCGACGAGCGAAAGTTTCAGTCCTCACGATCGACCGTGTGGAACGAGGCTCCCAATGCCGCTTGGATACCAAGCGAAAAATCATTCTGGCGTTGGGGTTGGACGTTGCTGATAACAAAAAGGTCTTCGATGCAGAGGAATGATTATACCCAAGCGGTAGAGTCAAACTTCCTCGTGAGCCGGGGACAACCGCCTTGATCTCCTTCCCTTTTTTCCGCGAGAAGCTCGCCCTTGGCCTCGACATCGGCTCGTCGGGGGTCAAGCTCGTGCAACTGCGTCAACATCGCCGCGATGGCGAGCTGATTCATTCGCTGCAGAGCTTCGGCATGAAGCCGCTGCCGCCGGAAACTATCGTCGATGGCGCGCTCATGAATTCCAGCGCGATTGTTCAGGCAGTGCAGGAACTCGCCGACCAATTGCGGGTTCGTCGTCGTGATGTCGCCATCGGGGTGAGTGGCCACTCGGTCATCATCAAGAAGATCGGCATGCCGCGGATGACGCAGGATGAACTCCAAGAAGCGATTCAGTGGGAGGCCGAGCAGCACATCCCCTTCGACATGAAAGACGTGAACATCGACACCCAGATTCTCAGTGGCGGTGATTCGCTCAGCACCCAGATGGAGGTCCTCCTCGTCGCGGCAAAGAAGGACATGATTAACGACTTCACCACAGTCGTCTCCGAAGCTGGATTGAACCCAGTGGTGGTCGACGTCGATGCCTTCGCCGTCCAAAATTGCTTCTTCGCAAATTACGAAATTCCGGCGAACGAAACTGTGGTCCTCATCAACGCCGGAGCGGCTGTCATCAACATCAACATCATCACCAACGGCGTCACGACGTTCACCCGCGACATCACCACGGGCGGCATCACCTTCACCGAGGAGATTCAGAAGCACCTCAACGTCTCCTACGACGAGGCCGAGGCTCTCAAGGTCGGTGGTGCGCGCAGCGGCGATACCGACGCACTGGTTCCGCAAGAAGCGGAAAAGGTCATTGCCCAGGTGGCGGAACAAGTCACTGGCGAGATTCAACGCTCGCTCGATTTCTACTCGGGCACTACCAGCGACAGTCGAATCTCCCGGGTCTTTCTATCGGGAGGAACGGCGCGAGTTCCAGCGCTCTTCCGCAACATCGAGTCCCGGGTCGGTGTCCCGGTCGAGATTTTGAACCCCTTCAAGCGCATTGAAATCGACGCAAACAAGTTCGATCCCAACTTCATCATGGAGGTCGCACCGCAAACGACAGTGGCCGTGGGATTGGCGCTTCGGCGTCCGGGGGACAAAGGGGAATAGACGATGAGCTCCTATGTCCGCATAAATCTCCTCGCCGGTAAGAGCCAACGCAAACGCGACGGGACTCGCCAGCAGCTCTGGTTGCTCATCGGGGTTGTGCTGCTCGTCGTGCTCGGCAACACGGCTTGGAACTATGCGCTCGGCAGACAGGAGAAGCGTATGGAGGCGAAGGTCAGCGACGTGCGCGCGCGCATCGCGCAACTCCAACGGGTCATCGGCGAAGTCGACAACATCAACAAGCGCAAGAAGGAGGTCGAGGCGAAACTCAAAGTGCTCGACGAACTCGCGCGGCGCCGCAATGGTCCGGTACGACTGCTTGACGCCTTAAGTCTCGTTACTCCTGACCGGCTCGCACTTCTATCGGTGGAAGAAAAAGACGGAGTTGCTCGCATCACTGGTACCGCCGACAGCCTCGACGATGTCTCCGAGTTCATGAAAAATCTGTCGAATGTGGTTTGGACGCCCAAGGGCATCGGGAAAATCGTCGAAGTGAAACGCGATACGACGATGAACCGCGTCGAGCTTATGACCGGCGCAGGAGGCATTGAAGACTTCAAAGCGGCCGAGACTGGGAATTTCTTCACCGGGGTCGAGTTGAAATCGACGACCACGGATACGGCGGGTGCACGGACCTCGGTGAAGTTCGAACTCAACTTGCGGTTTAATTACGTGAGCTAACCCATGAACCGCCTTAACCAACTCCTTCAGCGGTTCCAACGCCTCGCCCTGCCGGTAAAGGTGGGCGGTATCGTTGGCTTCGTCGTGGTGGTCACCGCGATTTGGTACTTCCTGCTCACCCAATCGCAATTGGAGCGACTGGATTCTTTGCGCGCCGAGTTGACGTCGGTCGAAGCTTCGCTCTACGAAAAGCAACAGATCGCCGACAATTTGAACGAGCGTCGGCGGGAGATGGACCTCCTCGACCAGCGCCTCCAAGAGGCCTTAACCCAGCTTCCGGAGCAAAAAGACATCGGAGATCTCCTTACCCAACTGAACGAGGTAGGGCGTCGCTCTGGGTTAGAGATTCGGTCTGTTACGCCAGGAAACGAAGAGACGAAGAGCTTTTACACCGAGATCCCTATCGCCATCTCCATTGTGGGAAATTACCACGAGGTCGCGATGTTCCTGCAGGAGATCTCTCGACTTCGCCGCATCGTCAACGTGAGCGACCTCAAACTGGCCAACCCAACACAACCTCGTGACAAAATCGTGGTGATCGGAGATTTCCTCGCTACAGCTTTCCGCTTTGCCCCTCCGCCGACTTCAGGCAACGATAAACCCGCCGCTGGCGCGAAAGGCTCCCCGTGAGATTCTCGCGCATTCTCATAGGCTTCGGACTCATCGTCCTAGTCGCCGCCTGCGGGAATTCCACCGATCAACCGGTCGCTCCGGCCGTGAAGAAGCCTAAGGCTCCTACTGCCGCGGAGGCGACCCCGACGCAGAAGATCGATTACACGTACAATCCGGTCGGGAAACGAGATCCGTTCCGTCCCAATGCGGCTTCCGGTCGCGCGGCTGGAGAAGCCGAAGAAACACCCACCTGTGCAGATCCGCTTTGCCAGTACAAAGTCGATGAACTGACGCTCGTTGCTGTTATGAGTGGAGAGGCGAATCCGGTCGTCGTTCTTGAGGATCGCGCAGGCGTCGGATACATCGCCCGCCGGTTTTCGAGCGTGGGGCGCGAGGGCGGAAAGATTACCGGTGTCAGCAGTTCGTGTATCACTGTGACAGCCTACACCACCAACCTCGCCGGGAAGTCTGAAGCAAAGAAGACGACCCTCTGTATTCCCGAGGACCCGAAGAGTGCCCCGGTCCTCGACCTCTACACTGGGAGGCCTCTGTAATGCTTCTGCATATGGAGAAGATGATGGCAATCGCCCACCGGCTGAGCAGGACACTGGCTCTGCTTAGTATCGCCGTCGCTTCTACGGGTTGGAGTCAACAACCGGCGGCCGATATCCTCTCGACCCGACGTGATGAGGTCGTCGCGGTTAAGCCAGCGACCACCATTACCCGGCTGGCAGTCAACACCAAGGGATTGCGAGTATCCGCCGATGGGGAAGTGGCAAAGTTCGACATCATCGAACTCACGAACCCACCGCGGATCGCACTCGATTTCTTCGACGTTCGCTCCATCGTGCGCGCGCCGAAATTCAGCAAAGGCGTCGTCCAAGCGATCCGCGTGGCTCCTCACGAAGGAAAGGTGCGGGTCGTGGTGGAGTTTGTCGAACCAGTAGCCGCAACAATTGCCCGAAAAACCGATGGAGTGGCGGTAGCGTTTGAACAAGATTTGTCAAAGCTTTCAGCCTCGACGAAGCCAGAAAAAACAGAAGCTCCAGCCGCTGAAGAGATTCCGAAGCTCTCAGACCTTCCAAAACGCCTCGAGCTACCCACGATTGCGGTAGGCAATGAACTCGCTCCACAAATCTCAGTGGCAGCGCTCCACAAGACTTCTCCGGCGTCGCCCCCGCCAGCGGCGCCTTCGCCAGTAGCTCAGAAACCAGCTTCGACTCCTGCGGCACCGGTGGCCAAAGCTCCTGCGCCTCCCAAAGTTGAGAAGCTCGATCTGGCGCCTTCCCGAGCCGTGAGCATCGCAGCTCCGGAGAAGGGGGCGCCTTCGGCAGTGCGCGCGGCCCAAGCCGAACTCGTCGATATCCGCTTCACCGACACCTCCTACGGTGGGGTGCTGGAACTCACCTTTGCCGGTCAACCGCAGTACGAAGTCCTGCGGACCGACCCCAAGGGCGCGGTGCTGAATTTGACCAACACCTCCGTAGCGCGAGGGATGGAAAAGACCCTCGACACGAGTTCCATGGCGACGCCGATAAAGACCGTGAGCATCTTTTCAGTTCCCGGTACGTCGCCACGTGCGCGCATCGCGGTAGCATCCTCGGCGCCGTTCGAGCAGACGATTACCCGCAGCGGCAACCGACTGCGCTGGGAGCTCCGCGCTCGTGAAGCTGGCGGCGGCACCGAGCTTGAGCGCGCGTTCGGAGCCTCCGAAGTCGCTGCAGATGTCGTGGATCCGGCGAATGCGCGGGCCATGGGTTCCGCAGAAGCGGAGAAGCGAGCTACGTCGCCAACCCAGCGGGTTTCCTTTGAATTTAAAGATATCGATATTCACAACCTGCTGCGCATGATGGCTGACATCTCCAAGAAGAACATCATCGTCACCGACGATGTTCGCGGAAAGGTCACGTTGCGGCTCCGGAATGTCCCTTGGCCCCAGGCGCTGGAAATCGTCCTGCGCTCAAAGGGACTCGGCAAAGAGGAGTTCGGGAACATCATCCGGGTGGCGCCGCTGGGCGTTCTCGAGTCAGAGTCAAAAGCGCGAGTTGAACACGAGAAGAATCGCAAGCTCTCGGCTCCGCTCACCATCAATTTGATCCCCATCAACTATGCGACGGCCGAAGAACTCTCTAGCCGCGTCAAAGAGGTCCTCAGTGAGCGCGGTAGCGTCACTACCGACGCGCGAACCAACACCTTGATTGTCCGCGAAATCGCCGAGAATATGCCGCGGGTTCGAGCACTCGTATCCAGCCTCGATTTGGAGACACCTCAAGTGCTGATCGAAAGCCGCATCATCGAGGCGAGCATCACCTTCAGCCGTGAAATTGGTATCCAGTGGGGTGGTCAGTACAACGCCTCGTCTGGGACCGGAAACCCCACTGGGCTCACGTTCCCGAACTCGGTCTCCCTCACCGGTGGTGCTTCCAACACCCAATACCAAGGGAACAGCTCGAACCCGAACTACGCGGTGAGCTTGCCGGTCGGCGTCGGCGACGGAAACGGTGGTGCGCTCGGCCTCGTCTTGGGCTCTGCTGGTTCAGCGGCGGTGTTGAATATGCGCCTCTCCGCATCGGAAGCGAACGGCGTTTTGAAAACTATCTCCGCTCCAAAGGTGACGACCATGGACAACACGACCGCGCGCATCAGCCAAGGCGTGTCCATACCCTTCGCACAAGTTTCGGCCGCCGGCGTGAATACCCAATTCATTGAAGCGCGCTTGTCGCTCGACGTGACCCCACACATCACCCGCGACGGAAGCGTGCTGATGAAGATTATTGCCCAGAACAACCAACCGGATGCCGCGAACACCGGGGCTAACGGTCAGCCGGGTATTTCCCGAAAAGAAGCGAATACGACGGTCATGGTGCGAGACGGAGAGACGACGGTCATCGGCGGAATCTACGTCCGGTCGGGCAACACCCAATCAGCCGGGATTCCCTTCCTCAGCAAGATTCCAGTCCTCGGGTTCTTCTTCCGCAATTCGCGCGAACGGGAGACGAAGAATGAGCTCCTCATCTTCATCACCCCTCGAATTCTGAACCGAACTCCTGTAGCCCAGAACCAGTGAGAGCCATTATGCGAAGTATAAATCTGATCTTCGTTTTCGCGTTCAGCCTCATCCAGGCATGTGCCCCCAACGCGGGACCGCTGGAGATAAACAAAATATATCCTGCTTATCCGTGCGAGATTCCGAAGGAGGATGACGGGATGATCTCCTCTGGTAGTCTCGATACCTACGGGGCTGCTAGTTACAAACTTCGATTCTTGGTTTCGACTAACCTCAGCGCCGGGGGGACCGCCGACGACCTCGCCGTCAGTGGAACCGTCCTTGAAACCAAAGGACGAGAAGGCGTTGTCATCAACGCAATCAAAGTCTCCTACACCTCGGATCCTCCATTGTCAGGATTCAAGGATTTCACTTTGCCTATTCTGGTGATGTCGCCACTGGGTGCAAATTCGAAGGTGTACTTAGGTCCCCAGGAAATAATTGGTTTGGAAACAGCGAAAGCGCTGATGGCTCTCCCGGAAAACCATGATCCGGTGACGCTCTATGCAAAGATCGTTTTTCAGGGTTACACGCAGCGCGGCAACACCAAGGTGACTTCAGGGCCTGCAATCTACCCTATCACGGTCACGAAAGTACCGCTTGCAGGATGCAATAAAAAATGGACAACCCTCGGATGTCTCTATCCGGGCCAGGACCAGATTAAGACTGAAAAATTCCGTTGCTGTGACGGTCAGTGCGCCGACGGCGGGACCAACAGCCCGGGGGGATTTTGCACGCCACCTTCAGGCTGCGAGTAATTCATGTTCGAAGACGTCCTCCGCAATGTGGTCACGAACGTCGATGGGGCCCTCTGCTGCAGCATCATGGGCTTCGACGGCATCGTCGTTGAGTCCGAGCGGGCTGCGCGGGTGACAATTCCCCCCGACCTCGAAACCGCCTGGGTAGAATACGCTAGCGCGATGCAGCAACTGCGCGCCTCGGTTTCCCCGTTAGGTACCGGGGAGCTCTCCGAATGTGCGCTCCACACCGCCGGGACGACCACCATCATCCGCCTGTTGACAGAGGACTACTTCGTGGCCCTGGGGCTTCTCCCCACCGGGAATTACGGCAAGGGACGTTACCTGCTTCGGCTCGCTGCGTCGTCACTCGCCCGCGAACTCTAGCGCAGTCCTCTTGTCACCGGACCTGTCGGGATATAGAGGAGGCGGGTCAACCCCTGAAGGAGACCCATGGCTGGAGTTTACGATACTTCTGAATTTCGCAAAGGTTTGAAAATCGAGATTGACGGAGAACCCTTCGAAATTCTCGACTTCCAGCACGTCAAGCCAGGGAAGGGTTCGTCGTTCACCCGGACCACCATCAAGAGTCTGATCAGCGGTCGCCAGCTCCAGCCCACCTTCAAGAGCGGCGACAAGGTCGGTCGTCCGGATATCGAGGACAAGGAGATGCAATTCCTCTACTCTCAGGGCGACGAGTACCACTTTATGGACCGAAAATCCTACGAGCAGACCTTCGTGAGCGCCGCCGTCCTCCAAGACGCGAAGTACTTCATGAAGGAGAATATTCAATGCTCGGTCCTGTTCTTCAACGGGAAGGCCATTGGGGTATCGCTTCCCAACTCGGTCGAGCTCAAGGTCACCAAGTGCGACGCGGGGATGCGCGGAGATACAGTCTCCGGCGCCACCAAGCCTGCGGTCCTCGAAACCGGATTCCAAGTGAACGTCCCGCTCTTCATCAACGAAGGGGATGTGCTGAAAGTGGACACCCGCGAAGGGAAATACATTACCCGCGTAGCGACCGTGTAACATCGCAACAGTAGCTCAGCAGGAGCATCGCATTTGAGGAGCACGGATTCATGGTCAAGAACCCCAAGCCCGCCAGCAAACGTGAAGAGCCGAACCGAGCCAGCACGACGCTTGATGTCTCAGCCTTGAGGCAAATCGTCGAGCTCCTCGAAGCAAGTGAGGTGACCAGGCTCGAATGGAGCCGTGGCAACGAGAAGCTGCATATCCGCCGCGGACCGGTCGCGTCGGCGGTCGAGTCGATGCCGCTCATCTCCTCGGCGCCCACCCGCTCCCAGGAGCCCCGTCCACGCACCTCGGCGCCCCGCTTAAGCCCGCAGCCGAGCGCGGTGCCTCCACCGCCACCTCCGGAACCGGAGAAGAAGGGACACATCATCACCTCGCCCTTCGTCGGTACTTTCTATCGCTCGCCTTCGCCGGACCAGCCGCCCTTCGCTGAAGTGGGCGCGGTCATCAAAAAAGGGCAAGTGCTCTGCATCATCGAAGCGATGAAGCTGATGAACGAAATCGAATCGGAGGTTTCCGGTAAGGTCGCGGAAATTCTCGTGAGCAACAACCAACCGGTAGAGTTCGGACAAGCACTCTTTCGTATCGAGGCGGTCTAGAGGCAGGTTCGGAGCGGCATGTTCAAGAAAATCCTCATCGCAAATCGCGGCGAAATTGCCCTCCGGATTATCCGCGCTTGCCGCGAACTCGGCATCGCCACCGTCGCCGTCCACTCCACCGCCGACGCCAACGCGCTGCATGTGCGCTTTGCCGATGAGGCCGTCTGTATCGGGCCGCCGCCCTCCAAAGAGAGCTACCTCAACATCCCCGCGCTCCTTTCGGCGGCGGAGATTACCCGCGCCGAGGCGATTCACCCGGGGTACGGCTTCCTGTCGGAAAATGCGGATTTCGCCGACGTGTGCTCGAAGTGCAAAATCGCCTTCATCGGCCCCAAGCCCGAGCACATTCGCCTCATGGGCAACAAGGTGCGCGCCCGCGAGGCGGCGACCGCAGCAGGCCTTCCGCTCCTCCCGGGGAGTGCTGGGGTCCTCAAGTCGGTCAGCGAAGCGACCGACTACGCGAACGAGGTCGGCTACCCGGTCATCCTCAAGGCTGCAGCCGGTGGCGGTGGTCGAGGAATGAAGATTGTCCGCGAGGCTCGGGCGCTCGGCCCAGCGTTCGCGACCGCCTCGGCAGAGGCCGTCGCGGCCTTCGCCAACGGCGACATGTACTTGGAACGCTATGTCGAGCGGCCTCGCCACATCGAGATTCAAATCGTCGGCGACCTGTACGGGAACGTCATCCACCTTTTCGAGAGAGAGTGCTCGGTCCAGCGACGCCACCAGAAGCTCCTCGAAGAGAGTCCCTCTCCGGCGGTTTCGCCGGAGCTACGCGAAGAGATGGGGCGGGTGTCGGTGGAAGCGATGCGGGCCATCGGTTATGCAAATCTCGGCACCATCGAATATCTGCTCGATGAAAAAGGCCGCTTTTATTTCATGGAGATGAACACCCGCGTCCAGGTTGAGCATCCGGTGACCGAGCAAGTGACCGGGGTAGACCTCGTTCGTACCCAAATCCTGCTGGCCAGCGGCGAGAAGTTGGCGATGACCCAGGAGCAGGTGACGATGCGCGGCGCTGCTATCGAGTGCCGCATCAACGCCGAGGATCCGGTCACTTTTGCCCCTTCCCCCGGGAAAATTACCGCCTACAACCCGCCCGGTGGGCTTGGCGTGCGCGTCGATACGGCCGCCTACGAGGGTTGTACGATTCCGCCATTCTACGATTCGCTCATCGCGAAGCTGATAGTCACCGACGACAACCGGGCGAACGCCATTCGTCGAATGCAGCGGGCGCTCTCAGAGTATGTCGTTCAGGGTGTCCGAACGAATATCCCGTTCCATCGCGCGGCCCTACAGGACGAAGCATTTATCCAAGGGGAATACGACACGCGCTTCGTCGAGCGCCTCCACGCCTCAGAGACCGGTTCGCTACACTTAAAGCAGGCGGTCGAAGAGACGCCATAGGTGCGCGCAGCGAAAAACTTCGATATTGTCGATACTCGGGCCAGAATGAATCGGCTCTTTCTAACATATTGGAATTAAGCAGCCCAGCTAACGTGGGATGCCTGACGATTTGCGCGATTGGACAAGAACAAGATCATCGAGACTGCGGCGAAGCTGATCGCGAAGGGCGCGTACGACAAAGCCATTCGCGAGTACCAGCGCATCTTGGAGGTCGACTCAAAGGACGTGCGCATTCTCCAGAAGTTGGGAGAGCTGCACCAGAAGCGCAACGACAACGTCCAAGCTGCCCAGTGTTTTGCGCGCGTCGCTGAGAGCTACACCTCCGAGGGTTTTTACTTAAAGGCGGTCGCGCTCTACAAACAGGTGCTGCGCCTCGATCCAAACTTGGTCGAGATAAATCTGACCTTGGCGCAGCTTCATCAGCAGCTCCAACTGTCCGGCGAAGCTATCGCGTATCTGCAGGTGCTCCTCTCGCATTACGAGCAACTTTCGGACGTTCCGAAGTGCATCGAGATTCTCCGGCGCATCGTCGGGCTCGATCCGGAGAGCGTCGCCTTTCGCACCAAGCTCGCGGGCCTCTACGAACGCAGCGGCGACACCACAGCGGCAGTCTCCGAGTTTCGCGAAGTCGCAGCCGTGCTCCGGAAGCTGGGTCGGGTGGACGACTTCGTGCGCGTCGCCGAGCATTTGAGTGGGCTCGACCCCAAGGACATCCAACTCGCCCGTGAACTTGCGACCATCTATTTGGGACGCGGAGACCACAAGCGCGCGCTCGCCAAACTCCAACTGTGCTTCAAGGCCGATAACCGCGATGTGGAGACGCTCCGCATTCTCGCGACGACTCTTGAGGGCTTAAAGCAAATCCCCAAGACCGTGAGCGTCTACAAGGGGCTGGCACACATCCTCCAAGAGTCCGGGGATTTTACCGAGGCGAACAAGGTGTGGAAACAAGTCGGAAGGCTCGACCCACAGGACCCGCAATACGTGGAGTACATCGCCAATGCGAAGGATCCCGCAGGGGAACCCGCAGAGGAAAGCGGGAGCGGCGAACACACGAGTGGCGATGAATCGGTGCGGGTCGCAAAGCTGCTCAGCGAGACGGTCGTCTATTCCAAGTATGGGCTCTTCCAGAAGGCGCTGGAGCACCTGACAAAAGTCTTCTCCATTGAGCCTGAAAACATCGACGCCCATGAGCGTGCCTACGAAATCTATATGGCGCAGGGCGATCGCGAACGCTCCTTTGAGCAGCTCCTCAACGTTCTGCGCCTTCACACGCGCAGCGGGGATGCCAAACGCGCCCAACCGTTTCTCGAAACCATACTGCGAGAGCACCCCGACCATCCGGAGGTCGTCACCTTTGTTGCGGAACTCGGTTCTGCGGAGCAGGAGTTTACCGGCTCTGGGAACGAAACGAAGCGGGCTGAGTCCGCACGAACGGCGCCCACCTTGCCGCCGCGCCCGGGTGCACTACCGCGCCCGCCGGTGAAAAACAATCAGCTCACGGAAACGACCGTGCCGGGGGTCCCGATGGCGAGAGGAGCTCCCCAGCCACCGGCTGTCCCCCCATCGGCACCACCGTCGAGAATAACTCCTGCGCCCCCCAAGGTCGCGATGACGCAACCTCCGGCGCGCCGGACGCCCTCGCGGCCCCGCGCCGCCATTCCACTTGGTCCGAACAACATCGCGCCGCCCACGACGCAGCCGCCCCCCGCGGTGCCGCTGCTTAAGCTCGGTCGCCCGGGCCAGCCTACGGCGCCGCATACGGGCGGTCCGCCGCAAGCGCTCCACCTGAAAGCGAGTCCTCAGCCTCCGAAGTTCACGAAGCCCAAGGACGAGGTGCCCCCGCCGCGTACAGCGTCGCCCAGACCGCCCGCGCATGCGCCGCCGCCGAACGCACCTATCCGGTTGGAAGCTCGTCCTCCGGCCGCTCTTCCACGGGAGCAACCATCCGCGCCGAAGCCGCAACTGGAGGCACCGCCGCCAGCGACGCTCAAAAAACCGGAGCGCGCGCCTATCGATGAGGAGCAACTCGCGGAAATCGACTTCTTCACTGAGCAAGGTTTGCACGACGAGGCGCGAGCGATTCTCCAGTCGCTTCTCGCAGCGTCGCCGGATCACCCGGTGCTCCTGGAAAAGCTCAAAGCGCTTGAGTCTCCGGTGGGCGAAGACCCGACGCCAAAAATCGCAGCGGAACTTGCAGAGCTCTCCGACGAAATCGGAACAGTGGAGCCGTTGTCCGCATCGTCGTTCCAAGTTTCAGCGGAAGAGGTCATCTCCGAATTCAAGAAGGGCATCTCTCGCGTCGTCAAAGCGAAGGATGTGGAGACCCACTATGATCTCGGCATGGCCTACAAAGAGATGGGCCTCTTCGACGACGCGCTCCAAGAATTCTCGGTCGCTCGACAGCAATGCATCGGAAAGCCAAAGGAAATCAACTGCCTGTCGATGATTGGCCTCGTGTATTCGCTTATGGGCGACAACGATCAAGCGATGACAACCTACCAAGAAGCGTTGGCGCTTCCGGAAGCGGCGGGCCACGCAGAGTGTGCGCTCCGGTATGAACTCGGGAAGGTGTACGAAGCCTCCGGGGAACCAAGGAAAGCGCTCGCTCAATACATGAAGGCTCAGGCCATCGACCGCGGCTTCCGCGAGGTCGCAAGCGACGTCGAACGCCTCTCCGCCGAGGTGAGCCCCGAAGAAGATGCGCCGTCGGCGCGACCACCGCCCCGACGTGCAGATTCAAAGTGACCGCCCGGCGCGGAATTCGCCCTAGCGGAATGGACCGGCTACATTTGGCGGGTCTACACTAGGGTAGAAAAATTCGTGAAATCGCGCCGCAAAAAGTGGAGAATTTTTCTCCTGCTCGTGCTCCTCGCCGTCGTCGCCGCCGCAGCGTTCGGGACGAGACGGTTGGAGACCTTTCTCTGCGCGGAGCTGCGGCGCCGAGTACCAGACGCCGTCGGTGGCGAAGTGGAGATTGGCACCTGCTCTTTAGAGGCACTTCGGGGAAGGGTTTCGGTCTCCGACGTGAAAGTGCAAAAGAAGGGAGAACTCTACTTTGCCGCGAGCGAAATCGACCTCGGCGTGACAATTTTTGGGCCGCCTTGGGCGGTCGTGAAACTCGTCCGACCTCGGGGTACCTACACGCTTTCGCAGACCCAGCCGAATGACGCGAAGCAGCCTCCTCGGCCGAGCAAGTGCTTCCTGTCGACCATCGCTGCGCTGCCGGTTGCAGAACTCGAAATCGAGGATGGCGAGGTGACACTCACCGATGGGACGAATTCCCTCTTTGTCCAGGGGTTATCGGCAGTGGCAACCAACGGTGGGCGCGACGTGCAGCTCTCTTTTGGATTCGAGCAAGGGATGCTCACCCGCAAAGGTGGGGACAAGCTCGCACTCGGGGCTCTCTCTGCCAAGGCCGCAGCAGACACTCGTCGGAGGACTATCCGGGTGTCGTCGTTCAAAGGCATGACGCCCGGGGTTGAAGTTGAGGTATCCGGCAATATCGACCGCCTCTGCGACCCAACGCCGCCGCGCCTCGACCTCCAGGGCGAGCTCTCGGTAGTGTTCGCTGAACTTCCGGTCCTACACCCCTCGCTTCGCGGAGCGACCGGATTTCTCCGAGGAACGGCGACGGTCAACGGCGCACTTCCTCGGCCGCGGGGGACGCTGGTGCTCGAAGGCCGAGAGCTCGGCACGCAGAAATACAACTTTGGTAGCTTCCTCACTTCGCTCACCCTCGAATGGCCCCAGGTCATCTTGGAAAACCTCACCATCCCGGTGGGAACTGGAACGCTGCGGGCCTCTGGCAACCTGTCGCTCACCAAGGGGATGCCGTTTAGCCTTACCGTGAAAGCCAACGAGGTTCCGGTGGCGCGCGCGTTGTCCATGGCCGGCATGGCCCATCCGCCAGTGGAACTTCCCCTGTCCACGGATATTACGATCACCGGTCAAGTACGGCCGACGCTCAGTGCGGCGGCGACGGTTGGGCTGAGAAGCGGGCCTGCCCGGCTCCTCTCCCGGACCGCCGGGAAGCCTCCCATTCTCCACATTGCCTCTGCCCAGGGCACCGCACGCCTGACGCTCGTCGGGACGAACTTGACGCTCGACGAGCTCGACCTCGGTGTGGGTACGCCAGTCACAACGAAGTTGCGGGGCAAGGGTGAGCTCGCGTTCGGCGAAGAGCCCGCTATCGACGTTCGCGTGGATTCTCCCGCGCTCGACCTCCGGGATTTTGGCCCCATCGTCGGCACGCCCGTCGCCGGAGTGGGAACGCTTGAGAGCACCATTCGTCGGCGCGATGGAGCGTTGGAGATTGTCGGAGTCGCCGCCCTGCGGGACACGCGGTGGGGCCGCTTCCGGCCCGGCGAATTGCAGGGCGGGCTTCGTTACGACGGTGCGACGCTGTCTGTGAGCGACCTGCGCGGCCACAAAGGCTCGACCGACTACCGAGGCTCTTTAGACATGGCGTTCGAGCGCGCCGCAACGAAATTGAAAATTTTGGTCGATGCGCCGAGCGCGCGCATGGCCGATCTCGCGGAGCTCGCCGCGCTCGACGGCTCTCTGTTCGGCGGCACTGCTGGGCTCTCTGGGGAGATTTCGGGTCCGACAAACGAGCTCCAGGGTCGGCTCAACGTAGCGCTCGAAGACCTCGAAGTAGCAAAGCGAAAACTGGGAACCGGAGACCTCGCGCTGAGCCTCGAAGGAGGCCAAAAGCTCTCCATCGATGCGCTTCGCCTGCGCGGAGATGTCGGAGTCACGACAGCCGTGGGAGTCATCGACTTTGCCGGTCCTCTAGAACTTGATCTCGCCATCTCCGAAGGATTGCTCGAAGAGCTCATCGACCCGGAGGACAAGCGGGTGCTTCCGGTGCGCGGCTCCTTTTCGCTGCTCAGCGAACTGCGCGGAACGCTCTCTGCACCAACGGCCAAAGCAGAATTCCAAACCGGAGGTATGCTCCTCCGTAGAACGCGCATCGGGGCGAGCGATCTCAAAGCCGAGTGGGCAGAAGGGCGCGCCACGATTTCCGGGACGCTCTTTGATGGAGCGATCGTGAGCGCGAAGGTGGCTACCAGCGGTGAGTACGCCTATCGGGGAGTGGTGGATTTCCGCGAGGCAGAACTCGGCCCGTTTTTTCCCCGGTCGGTCGGAACGATGTCCGCTCGGGTCTCCGGGCAGATTGCGGGAGACGGGGAGATCTCCAACATCACCCGTTCAGTTGCGACGGCGAATCTCTCCTCCGTTGCGCTGGTTCGCGGCGATCTTTCGGCGAGCACCGTCGGTGAGATTGACGCGCGCTATGAGGACCGCACGCTCACCGTGAATCCCTTCACCATCCGCGGGCGAGGCAATGAGCTTTCGCTCGAAGGGAGCATTGGCAAAGACGGCATCGATGCCAACGCGCAGGGCAACCTTGAGTTGGCTCCCTTCGCGGCGCTGGTTCCGAAACTCTCCCAACTGCGCGGCCGTCTCGACTTCTCTGCAAGCGCTACCGGAGCGCTCGCGAATCCCGTGTTTGCTGGAAACGCGCAACTGGCCGACGGGAACTTCGCTGTCGGCTGGATGCGCTTTAGCGACGTGCGCGCATCTGCCGAATTCGCTGAGTCGGGAGTTTCGGTCAGCGACATTGAGGCGATACTGAACGAAGGGAAAGTGCGTGCAAACGGAAACATGTCACTCTCCGGCTTCACTCCGCAGAATGCCGTGTTAACCGCAGATCTCGATGGTGTTCGGGCGGACATCATCCCCGATGCGCCAGCCACGGTGAAGGGAACGCTCAACTTCACGAGCGAGACCTTGAAGACTTGGCAAGTGAATGGCGACTTGCTCGTCGAGAAGATGATCTACTCCAAGTCTCTCGGCATCGATGCACTCCTTGCTTCGGCGAAACGCGGGGTAGACTCCGGTGAAACTCCGTCGACGACGTTCAACCTCGGCGTCGGCCTCAAATTGGGGAATGAAGTGCGTGTGGACAACAACCTTGCGCGGAGTCGCCTCGAAGGTACGCTGCGGGTGACCGGCACGGACCTCCAACCGGTGATACTCGGGACAGTCTCCGCAGCTCCTGGCTCCCAAGCGTACTACCGGAACAATACCTTCGACATTTCGCGCGGAACCATCGAGTTCGACCAGGGCATGACCCAGTTCGATCTCTCCGCGTCGACGCAGGTGCGCGACTACACGGTGTTCTTGAAAGGCTACGGCAAGACGAGCGATCCCAAAATTACGCTGTCGAGCGATCCAGCGCTTTCGGAGAGCGACGTCGTTTCACTGCTGACCTTGGGATTCATCTCGCGGGACCGTCTCGAAACCCAATCGAGCGCTGGACTAGCGGCGGGCGCGCTGTTCCAAGCGAGCGGGCTCGACCGGCAAGTGCGGCGGTTCCTCGACCAGCAGATTGGTCTCAAAGACCAAGCGCTGTACTTCACGACGACCTTCAACGAAGTGACCGGCGCCCTCGATCCGGCGGTCGCGTGGGAATCGCGCATCTTTCGCAACGATGTGAAGCTGAGCCTCATTCAGCCGGTGACCGGCCGCGGCACGCAGGCGAAAATCGAATACTTCATCAACCAGCGGACGTCGGCACGGCTGAAGTGGGATAACCAAACTCCGAACACGACTTTTGGAAACCCCGGCGTCGAGATGCGCGTACGCTTTGAATGGGAATGAGCGCCTTCTTCATCTCCTTGGCCATCGTCGCAGCCGCACCGAAAGTGGTGGCAGTGGACTTGAGCGGCATGGTGTTGGATCTGGGCACGCGCGAGCAACTCAGCAAAGTCGTGACGGTCGCCGTGGGCGACCCACTGTCGCAGGATGCCATCGCGAAGAGCATTGAGGGACTCTACGCCTACGGGCGCTTCGCGGAAGTGACCGCGCTCGTGACGCCCGTCGAGACCGGCGTGGTGCTCAAGTTCCGCCTATCGCCCAAAAAGCTCATCGGTCGCATCAACTTCGTTGGTGCTCGCGCGGTGAAAATAGACACCTTGAGGAACGTGAGTCGGCTGGCGGTCAACGACGAATACTGGCCCGAACGCGTGGAGCGGGTCGCGACCACCATCCAAGACGACTACCAAGCGCGCGGCTATCCGGAAGCCAGCGTGCAGGTGGAGGCGAAGCCCTCCGAGTCGACGCCGACGCTCTACGAAGTGACCTTCACCATTCGGGAGGGGGAACCGCGGCGCATCACCGCCATCGACTTCACCGGCCAACTCGGATTGCCCAAAGAGCAGCTCCAGAGCACCTTTAAGTTGAAGGTCGGAGATGTTCTCGACCGCTCCCGCGTGGAAGCAGGCGCGTTGGCCCTGAAGGAGCTCTTCCGTTCGCGCAATTACTACCGTGCCCGCGTGGAGAGCCCCGAGCTCAACCCCGACGGGAAGGTGATTGTCCCGATAACTGCCGGGATGCCCTACGAGTTTCGGTTCTCCGGCAATCGCGCGTTCTCGGACAGCTCGCTGCGGGTGATACTCGGCTACAAGGGCGATGAAGGCATCGACGGCGTGACCATCCGGCGCCTCACCGACCGCCTCATCCGCTACTACCAATTTCACGGGTACCACGATGTGCAGATAACCGCAGAGGAGTACGTTCGCGGCGACGAGTCCGAGGCTGCCGTCGGGTTCGCCATCGTCGAAGGGCAACAGCTCATCGTCTCCCGGTTCAACTTCCAAGGGCGCAAGGGAGTCTCGCAGGCTGAACTCGAAGATGTGATTCAGCGCGCGGTGAGCTCGGCCGCGCCGGACGCCCCGTTTGACGTGAAGGCTACCGATGCGCCTCCCGGCGCGTTTCGAGCGGGCAAACCCACTTTTGCCGCTTCACTCCCTGCGCCTCCGGGGCGGCAGGTTTATGAGCCCGATGCCTGGGCCGAAGCGGTCAAGGCGATGAACGTCTTGTACCGAAACAAGGGGTACCTCCAAGCGACAGTCCGCTTCGACCGGCTGCAGGTAGCACCGAACGGCATCGCTGAAGCGCAATTTACCGTGCAGGAAGGACCGCAGGCGCTCTTCCAGAACGTTCAAGCGACGGGCCTGCCGCAGAAATTCCGCGTTAAGCGGTTGGAGAGTTACGTCGGCACGCCGTTTACGCCCGACCGGCTCGAAGAGGCACGCAAGCAAGTCCAATCCGAGCTGAGCATGAGCGGGTACCTCTTCTCCAGCGTGACGGCGAGCGCGCGCATCAATGCAGCAGGCAATGCGGTCAACGCACAGTTTGCGGTCGAGCCTGGGCCACTCGTCCGGGTGCGGGCAGTGCTGGTATCCGGGAATACCCACACCTCCGAGGGACTCGTCTACCGGCAAGCTGGACTCAAGACCGGGCAGATACTCGATACCCAGCTCGTCAACGATGTGCAGAACCGCCTCTACTCCCTCGGCATCTTTCGCACCGTCGAAGTTGAATTGCTGAGCCCGCAGCAACCAGAGGAATTCAAGACGGTGGTCATCAGCGTCCGTGAGCGACCGCGCTACAGCTTGGACTTCGGCGCTGGCTACTTTCTCGCGACTGGTCCTCGCGTCGTCGCGAACTTTGGGGTCGGCAACATCGGCGGGCAGGGCGTGAATTTGACGGGGAACGCCCAAATCGACCTCGCGGGGCTCTCCCAGCCGGTACTCACTCGGCTCGTGGACCTCTCCGACATCGGCTTCTGGCAACAGATAGGAGGTCGCGCCGCACTCTCACTCCAAAGCAGGAGTCTGCTCCCCCCGAGCTTTGCACTGCGGTTGGATACGGTGTTCGATCGCGTCTTCCGTTCCGAGTTTCGGTTCAACCGATTCACCGCAACCCCCACCGTGGAGTGGGCGACGACGTTTTCGCTCCCGGGACTCCCGGCGTTGAATCCGTCGTTCCGGATTTCGTTGCAGTACGAAGTCGAGTGGTCGAACGTCGAGCGCACCAAGAGTACGCTCTCGACGTCGCTCACGACGGTGAATGTGCTCGACCAACAGCGGCTGCGGTTTTTGTTCGGCACGTTCGTCCTCCAGAGCGGGCGCATCAACGCCACGCTCGACCTGCGCGACAACTCGATTTCGCCGCACCAGGGGTTACTCCTGCAGGGGAGCTTCGAGGCGACCGGGTCGCTGCTCGCGCGCGACGCGGCCTCGAATCCAGTCACCGTGGAGTTCATCAAGGCGTCGGGGTTCGGGACCGTCTACCTCCCCATCGGCTCACGCGTGGTGCTCGCGCTCTCGGCGCGCGGTGGCCAGATTTTCCCGCTGAAGCCCGAATCGGTCACCCCGCCGGTGCGGCGCTTCTTCCTCGGCGGTGCGACGAGCATCCGCGGCTTCAATGAAGACCAACTCCTCGCCGAAGATCTCCGCGCTCGTTACCGGAATGAACTCGCCGCCTGTCGAGCGACCATGGTGCGCCAAGGATGTAGCCAAGCGGCGCAGGCGATAATGGCTGGCCTCCAAGTGCCCTCGCAGGGTGGCGAGCTCTACTTGCTCACCAAGACCGAACTGCGCTTTCCGATTTACTCCCCCCTCGAAGGCGGCGTCTTCTTCGAAGCGGGCAACCTCTGGCTCGCGCGGCCGGAGTACATCACCTCGCTGCGGATGGTCGTCGGCGGAGGTCTTCGCTACGCGACGCCCATCGGCGCTATGGCCTTAGACCTTGGGTTCAACTTGAAGCCAGACACGAACCTCAACGAACCTACCGTCGTCGTCCACTTCAGCATCGGCCTCTTTTGAGGTGCGTCAGCGACTCCAGTCGGGAGTCGCTTCGCCTTGGGCCACCCGCACCGGCAGAGCCATTGCGTTATTGCCCTCGGCAGTCATGACGAAGAGTCGGGCGGAGCCACCGACAGTGCCGACATAGATGATGAGGCGTCCGGACGGCGAATAGATCGGCTCTTCGCTGTTCCCTTGTCCCTGAGTGAGCCGAACTATTTTTCCGTTGCTCACCGACACGGTGAAGATGTCGAAGGCATTGCGCTCGTCGCGGCCAGTGAAGGCGATGACGTCGCCCCGCGGACTGAACGCTGGGGTGGTGTTGTAGTTTCCTTGGAAGGTGAGGCGGCGCACGTTGCTGCCGTCGGGACTCATCAGATAGATTTGCGGGTTCCCGGCGCGATTCGACACAAAGGTGATGCTTTTCCCGTCGGGTGCCCAATTCGGGCTAGTGTTGAGGAATCCCGGCGTGTTGGTGACTGCCGCGAAGTCCGAGCCGTCGGCGTTGCCCACCCAAATCTCCGTGGTCCCGTTGCTGCTCACGACCGACGCGGCGAGGCGCTTCCCATCGGGGCTGTAGGCCGCACCAGTGACGAGGTTTCCGGCCTTGAGCGGAGTCTCGACAGTCTTGCCATCGAAGGAGCGGTAGACGAGCTCCGCGCCATCGGGCTTGTAGGCGGTGTACGCCACGCCGAGGTTTTGCCGAAAGGCTGGCAAGACATTGAGGCCGCTCTTGGTGATTTTGGCGCCGTTCGAGCCGTCCCAGTCGGTGACCCACACGTCGCGGTCTCTTCGTCCGGATTTTCCTGTGAAGGTGATGCGGGTGAGGAAGGGGCTCTCCTCTCTGACGAGCGACTTGTACAGGACGTCGGCGAGGAGGTGCGCTAAGCGCCGCGGCAAATTCTTTGGGGCCTTCGCTTCGGCGCGGAAGAACTCTGTGCCGCTCGCGACGTCGTAATATCGGAGTTCGCCCACCAGCGTGTCTCGTGAGAGGGAGATCTGCACTTTGATCAGTGCCTCGGCACCGATGTCTTTCCAAGGGCGAAATTCAAAGCGGCTCGCGTCGAATTCTTTGTCGGGCTTTGCGAGGAACGCCTTGCGAGCGAGGGTCTGAAAGATGCCGCACGCGGCGAAGTCGTAGGTTAGCGCTGCATCAACATCCGCGAGGTACTCCGTCGCCAGCGGGTCGTTGGTCCACGGTTCGGCGATAGCGATGGGCATGGGCCGAAAATTCGCGCCAGTTATCTCGATGACTTTTTGCTCTGCGGCGAAGGCGCTGAACGCTACCATCGCAAGTGAAACGGCGAACCAACGGTGCATGGCTACTCCTTGGGAAAAAGAAACGTCACTTCAAGGCTCGAAAGGCAAAGGCAATGCCGATGCTCTGGAGTTCATCGCGGATTTCGGGCGGTGGTGGTGGAAAGGGCGCAGCTTGCTCGACGGCCCGCAGCACCGCCGCATCAAAGGTCGGGTTTCCGGATGATTTTCGGAGTTGGGTGACGATGATCGCCCCCGTGAAGTCGAGGCGCAGGGTGACTTCCGCGAGGAGGTAGCGGCGTTCCTGCTCCGGGATGGCGTCCGAGACATCGTACCGTCGCTGGATTCCGCTCTGCAGGATGCCGAAGTAACGGGCGCCCTCCTGGTGGTCGGAAGTCCCCTCCGGATCGCCGTCTGGTGCTCCTTCCGCATCGTTCGGTCGTTCAATCTTCTTGAAGGCGTCGGCGAGTGCGCGGGCTTGTTTGGCGGCGTTTTTCTTCGACTCAGCCCTGGTGGTCTTCTTGCCGTTGGGTTCGGGAAATGTCGGTACTGAAGGAGTTGCCGACGGTGGTGGTTCGCTCGGCTTCGTCGGGAGCAGCTTTTCCTCTCGCGGTTTGCCCATGCGCACGAGCGACGCGCGTATCGGCGTGCCGGTGACGATGCGTTTCGGTGCCCCGAAAGCCACTTGGGAGAGGACGATGATGAGAAGGCAAGAGACATGGCAGATGACGGAGCCGATGAGGTAGGGGCGCAGAGAAGTGTGGGGTGTCGCCCCTGCCGGTTCCAAACTCTCCGGCGTGGCCAACGGTGCTTGTGTCGGCGGATTCGGCGCGGTGGGCTCCGGGTTTTCACTCATGGAGTTTTTCCGGTGGTCGAAGCCGGGTCGGTGAGCATTCCGATATTCTTGATGCCCGCCCGTTGCGCTGCGGCCATCACGGCCATGACGCTGCCGTAGGGGATGGCGGTGTCGGCTTGGAGGTAGACTTCCTTGTCGCGCTGCACTTTCTCGTTAAGTTTGAGTTTGACCTCCAGGTCGTCGAAGTCCACCGGCGCGGTGCCGATGAAGATTTTCCGATTGACGTCGATGCTGATAACGAGCTTCTCCGCATCGCCTTCCACCGGGGTCGCCGAAGCGTCGGGGAGCTTCACTTCGACGCCTTGTTGGATGAGCGGAGTAGTCACCATGAAGATGATGAGCAGCACCAGCATGACGTCGACCATCGGCGTCACGTTGATTTCGTTCATCGTCGTACGGCCAGTCGCGCGGGCGATTCCCATGAATTAGTCCCTCCTTTCGGAGAATCGGCGGCTCATTTGAGCACGTGCCTCTTCACGACGTTGAGAAAGTCGCTGGAGAAAGTCGATAGGTCCGCGTCGATGACTTTGATGCGGGTGACGAACGAGTTGTAGGCGATGACCGCGGGAATGGCCGCGAAGAGGCCGGCAGCCGTGGCGAGCAGCGCGTTGCCGATGGGACCGGCCACGGTGGTGATGGTGGCGTTTCCGCGGGCGGCGATTTCGTTGAAGGCGCCGAGGATGCCCATGACTGTGCCGAAGAGACCGACGAACGGCGCGGTGCTCCCGACAGTGCCGAGGAAGGCGACGTGGGATTCGAGTTCGGTGAGTTCGGCGAGGGAGGCGCGATTGAGCGCTCGTTGCACGTTCTCGATGCCGCTCATCCCGGAGCGTACCGCCGAGATAGACGTGCTGGTATTCGCTACCTTGGAGAGCTCTTCATAGCCCGCGCGAAAGACCCGGGCTACCGGCGCATGGTCGAGGTCCTTAGAGCTCTCGAACAGCTTCTCGAAGCTCGACGCATTCCAGAAGGTTTCGATGAACTCTGCGGAGGCTTTTTGTCCGCGGCGGAGTTGCCGCCATTTGAGGGCGATGAGTGCCCAAGAGTAGACCGACGTGGCGGCAAGTGCGAAGAGCACCAGCAGCTCGATCGTTGAAGCACTTTGTAGGACGGTGACGAGATTAAACGCAGCAAGAACCATGTTCCCTGTTCTTCTCTAGAATATTAGATGAGTGAGAAATATTATTGCATCACTGTTTAATGAAACCGCGTGCACGAAGCGAGGTGTAATGCTCCCCAGCGATAATTATGTGATCGAGAAAACACACCTGTAGCATCGCACAAATCTGTTGGACCTGTGACGTAAATTCAATGTCATGGAAAGACGGCTTGCACTCGCCCGAAGGGTGATTGTGCACGAGAGCGACACCGGTCGCGCGGGACAATATCGGCGGCGCGAGGAGTTCTCGCGGGTCCACGTGACATTGATCCGAAGAGCCGATGGCTGTGCGCGCATGAAGGATGAGCCGCTGGCGCGCGTTGAAGCAGAGAATGTGGAATTCTTCGCGCCGCGACGCGGTGATGTAGGGGCGAATCCAGGCTTCAATCGCTTCCGGGGTGGTCAAGAGCGGAGTCTGCGGCGCCTTGGCCCGGTGGAGTCGGCGGCCGAGTTCGACCGCCGCCGTCAAGCGGACGCTCGCCTGCGCCGGGAGCTCGAAATAGTACGACAGCACCTCCGCCGGTTCCTGCGCGAGTGCGAACAGTCCGTTCGAAGCGAGTTTCGCGACGAGCGGTTCATCGGTGAGCCCGGTGACAAGGGCGATGAGCTGTTGATCGGAGAGTGAGTCGACGCCCAGGCTTGCGATGCGCCGGGTGGTCGTCTCTAGGAGTTCGGTCGAGAGTGTGGAGGTATGCACGGGAAACCGAGGAAGCAAAACTCCCGCCAACCCGGTTCAACCGAAGTGACTGAACCCTCGCACCGGCGGTGCCCAGCTCGGCAGGAGGACTTTCGGCGGGCCCCGGCGCAGCTTGCCGATGAAATGCGCGGCAAGGCCGCGACGACGGAGCGCAGCGACGAGCGCCGAGCGTCGAGCTATTGAGACGGTCGCGAGCAGCACGTAGTCTTCCCCGCCGCCGAGCGCCAAGGCGAGCGCACGCTTCCCGGCGTAGGAGCGCAGGGCTTTGGACAGCGGAAGCGCTTCGAGGTCGAGTTCGGCGCTGAGTTTGGAAGCGCGGCAGAGGTGGCCCAAATCCTGGACGAGGCCGTCCGAAACGTCCATCGCCGCCGACAGGTACGGCGCAGCCACGCTCGCCCAGGCGAGTGCCGGGGTGGGCCGACGCTGGGCGGCGACGAGCGTCGAGCGGCGGACTCCGGAGGAGAGGAGTTCGAGTCCGGCGGCGGCGTCGCCGAGCGGCCCGGACACGCACAGGAGGTCTCCCGGGCGGGCGCCGCTGCGCAACAGCGGCCGTGGGGCCTCACCGAAGGCAGTGATGGTGATGGAGAGCTTCGTGGCGCGGCAGAGGTTTCCCCCGAGGAGCGGCGCTTTCGCACTTCGGGCGAGCGCCGCCATGCCCCGCGCGAGCGCGCGGAGTTCCGGTGCTCCGAAGGACTGCGGAAACTCCAGGGCGCAGACGAAGCCGCGGGGTTGAGCGCCCATCGCCGCGAGGTCGGAGAGGTTCACCGCCAGCGCCTTGTGTCCGATGTCGGCGAGGGAAAATGTGCTGCGCCGAAAATGGACTCCCTCCCGCAAGGTGTCGGTGGTGACGACGCCGTGGCGAAGCTGTGGAAGAAGCGCGCCGTCGTCGCCGGGGCCGTGCGGCGAGGCCGGGGGCCGGAAGGGCTTCGTGAAGCAGTGGATGAGCGCGAATTCGTCCATATTCAAAGCCAGCGTCGCAGGCGCAGCGCCAAGCTCGCAAGTGCTCGGCGGATGGGACCCAAGGCCGGCACCGTCACCCGGCGGCATTGGAGCAAGTCCTCGGTGAAGAGCGCTTCGAGCCCGGCGGCGACGCTCGGGTCGCGGAACACTGCGTTGACCTCTAAGTTTTCGCGGAACGAGAGCGCGTCGAAGTTCGAGCTGCCGATGGTCGACCAGGAGCTGTCGATGACCGCCGTCTTCGCGTGCAGCACCCGCGGGTCGCCCTCGGCGCTGCCGTGCCACTCGTACACCTCGATGCCGGCGGCGAGGAGGCGGCGGTAGAGCCCGCGGGTGGCGAAGAGCGGAAACGGGATATCCGTGGCCTCGGCCACAATCAGCGCCACCCGCACCCCGCGCCGCGCAGCGCGGAGCAGCAGGCGGAGGATGCGCACCGGGGGCACGAAGTAAGCGTGGGTGAGGAGGATAGACTTCCGGGCGCTGGTGATGGCGCGGGTATACGCCCGGCGCACGTCGCGCCGCCCGGGGAAAAACTCGTTGGAGAGGAAGCGCACGCCGTGGAACGACGGCACCGGCGGGCGGGCGAAGCGACGCTCGTCGAACTCTGGCCCGCCGTGGCGCCTCCAGGTTTCGAGGAAGAGCCGTTCGAGTTCCACCGCTGCCGGGCCGCGCACGCGCACGTGCGTGTCGCGCCATCCCCGACCGCCGTCTTCCCGCGCCGCGTAGTCGTCGCTGATGTTGAGCCCGCCGGTGAAGGCCACCTCGCCGTCGACGACGAGCGACTTGCGGTGATTCCGCCGCGCGAGCCGCCGGAAAATCTGGAAGAAGCCGAGCGGCTCGAAGGGCAGCACCTTCACCCCCGCCGCGGTGAGCCGCGCACGGGTCTCGGTCGCAAGTTCCGTCGACAGGGAATCAAAGGACAAGAGCGTCTCGACGCCTTCTCGCGCCCGCTGCATCAGGGCTTTCAAGAAGTGCAGCCCGGTCAAGTCGTCGAGGATGATGTACGACTCAAAGCAGATGGTTTGCTTCGCCGAGGAGATGGCGTCGAGCATCGCCGGGTAGGCTTGGGCGCCGTCTTTCAGCAGCGACACCTCGTTCGGACCGACGATGGTTTCCCAAAATGGCGTGCGGGGAGACTTAGCGAGCATCGGCGCCTCCGGGCAGTTCGCTCGGCGCGGCGAGCTCGTGGGCGCACAGCTTCGCGTAGTGGCCCCCGCGGGTGAGGAGCGCCTCGTGGTTGCCTTGTTCGACGACTTGGCCCTGCGAGAGCACAACGATGTTTTCCGCGAGCCGCACGGTCGAGAGCCGGTGGGCGATGAGCAGCACCGTCTGTCCCTGGGAGAGTTCGCGAAGGCCCTCTTGGACGGCGCGCTCGGTGCGCACGTCGAGGGAGCGCGTGGGCTCATCGAGGAGCAGTATCGACGACGGGCAGAGCAGCGCCCGTGCCAGTGCGAGCCGTTGCCGCTCTCCGCCGGAGAGCCGCAGCCCTCGCTCGCCGACCTGGTCATCGAGGCTCCGCGCTCGGACGAGCTCCGCGAGTTGCGCGCGCTCCAGTGCCGCCCAGAGCGGCGCTTCACTCGCCGTCGGTTGGCCGAGGAGGAGATTTTCCCGGAGCGTACCGGCAAGCGGCACCGGCTCCTGCGGCATCCACGCGAGCTGACTGCGACGGGAGGGCAGCGAATAGTTTTCGAGGGACTGGCCGTCCCAGAGGATGCGACCGCCGCTCGGCGCTGCGAAGCCGAGGAGCAAGGTGAAGAGGCTCGTCTTTCCGGCGCCAGAGGAGCCGACGATAGCCACGGTGCTTCCGGCGCGAACCTCGAAGCTCACCCTGTCGAGCGCGCGGCGGCCGTCGGGGTACACGAGGGAGACTTCTTCGAAGGCGAGGGCGCGCGTGAGCGGCGGGCAGGAGCGGCGCGGCGAGGGCGGCACCGGCGTGTCGAGCAATTCGAAGAGCCGCAGAAGCGCCGCACCGGCGCGAGAAGCTTCTGCGGCGGTGTTGGAGAGGTTCTTGAGCGGTTGGTAGAGGAGCAGTGTCGCCGCGAGGAACGTGACCAAGTGTTCGGCGAGCGCTGGCTCGCGTCCGACGGCGCGGGCACCGTAAAAGAGTGCCGCCGCCACGCCACAAGCGGCGATGAGTTCCACCGTCGGTGAGTACGCCCCGCGAATAGCGAGGGAGCGCTTGGTGATGTCCTTCAACTCCCGCTGCTCGTGGTCGAAGCGCTGGAGGACCGCCTCGCCAGCTCCGAGGGACTGGACCACGGGCAGCGCCTGGAGCTGCTCCGCCGCCAAGGTGGTGAGGCTGCCCATGCGGACGAGCGCTTGCCGCGCCGTGCGGCGCACCGCGCGTCCGAAGGACGCTACCGGCAGGATGATGCTGGGGATGGCGACGAGGAAAATGAGGAAGAGTTTCCAATCGGCGCGAAACCCGACGACGAGGAGGCTCACCACCATCAGTACGTCGCGGGTCGCAGCGACGAGTGCCCCGCCCGCGACGAGCTCCACCTGGGCCACGTCGGAGGTGGCGTGGGCGAGCAGCTCGCCGGTGTGACGCTCCGCATGCCACGCCGGAGGAAGCTGCAACAGCTTGCTCTGCAGCGCGGTGCGCAATCGCTGCAGCACCGACTGGGCTACCCGGGTGACCGCGTTGGCATTGACCCACCCTCCGAGCGCCTTCAAAATTCCGAGGGCGAGGATGAGCGGTGGAATGCTGGTGAGCAGCGAGCTTGCGTCAAAACTCCAAGGCCCCCATTGGAAAGGCTTTTGGGTCATCATCGACGCCAAAAGCGGACCTAAGAGCGAGGCCCATCCGGCGGTCGCCACACCGGTGACGACCGAAGCGCCCAAGCCCAAAAGCAGGCTCGGCCACTCCGGGCGCATCAGCGCAGCGAGTCGACGCCACAGGTTAGGGGCCTTCATGGTTCGTCAGGTGGGAATTGCCGAGGGCAAAGATTGGGTTATAGAGCGAGAATCCTCATGGTTCAAAAACGGGATTACTACGACGTACTCGGGGTTTCGCCTGGCGTCGATGCTGGCGAGTTGAAGCGCGCCTTTCGCAAGGCGGCGATGGACTACCACCCTGACCGCAATTCTTCTCCCGATGCGGAAGAGCGCTTCAAAGAAATCGCCGAAGCCTACGAGGTGCTTTCCGACCCAGCGCGGCGGCAACGCTACGATCAATTTGGCCATAGCGGCGTCGATGGAGTGAACATCCCGAACGTCGGGGACATCTTCTCGGAACTCTTTGGAGACCTCTTTGGCGGGGGGCGACGCGGTACGACCGTGATGAAGGGTGCGGACCTCCGCTACGACCTCGAACTCACCTTTGAGCAGGCGGTGTTCGGTGCCGAAGTCCCCATCACCCTCCAGCGTCCAGTGCGCTGCGAAGATTGCGAGGGCACTGGCTCCAAGTCCAAGAAGCGCCAGCCCTGCCAGGCCTGCGGGGGGACTGGCGAGTTGCGCTTCAGCCAAGGCTTCTTCGCCGTCGCGCGCACCTGCTCCCGTTGTTCCGGTACCGGCCAAATTATCAGCGACCCTTGTCGCTCCTGCCGGGGCGAAGGGCTCAAGAATTCGACTGTAGAGATAAAAGTGAAAATCCCCGCAGGTGTCGGGACCGGCACCAAAGTGCGGGTTCCCGGCGGCGGCGAACCGGGGCCGAACAACGGCATCCCCGGGGACCTCTATGTGGTTATCCACGCCAAGGAGCACCCGCTCTTCCACCGGGAAGACACCGAATTGCTCTGCGAGGCGCATATCTCCTTCACCCAAGCGGCGCTCGGGGCAGAGATTGAGGTTCCGACCCTGGAGGGCAAGGACACCCTCGATATCCCCGCGGGCACCCAATCAGGCCGGGTTTTCAAGTTGTCGGGGAAAGGAGTTCCCTTCATCCGCGGACGCGGTCGCGGCGACCTGCACGTGCGGGTAGTCGTCGAGACTCCGCAAAATCTTTCCGCCACGCAAAAAGAACTTCTCCTCCAGTTAGAGGCGGAGTCCGGTCAGACGATGTATCCTCGCACCAAGGGTTTTCTTGAGAAGGTCAAAGCACTCTTTCAATAAGAGTCGTACACTCTGGAATTACAGTCCTCTCCCTCGGGCGACGCTGACTCTGAATGACGAAGAAGCCCTTCCATAAAGCCGCTATCGGCTTCAACCACAACGTCAACCGGAAGGGGAAGGTCTACCATGTCCAGACAGAGGACTCGGGCGTAGGCAACCCCCTCGTCATCACCCACTTGTTCGTCGGCGGAAACATCCTCGCCACCAAGAAGTCTTCCTACGAGTCGTTCCTCGCTGATCCCAACCTCAGCCAGCGAGTGCGGGAGATGATGGAGGATCAGCACAAGGAGATGCTGCGCTCCCTCGTCGCCGGTGCCTTCGAGAAGAGCGTCGCCGACGCCCCAAGCTACCAACCGGGAGAGATTGTCTCCGAGCCCCTGCAACTCCAAGACCAGACGATGCCGCTGCCGCTCGTCGACCTCGTGGATGCGGACATCCCCAATCCGGTGCCGACGGCACCCCACAACGGGACGGCCGGGCGACCAGATTACGGCGTCGCTCCGCTCCCTGCCGACGAAGCGAGCCTCGACGAAATCATCCTCCGGTATCTGGCCTCGGAGGGAGAACGCAAAGGTTGAAGGGGCAATGAACACGCTTCGGTGGTTCGACCCTCCGCCGAAACCGCGCTGGTCTTGGCTCCCGTGGACACTGCTGCCGGGCCTGCTCCTCACCGCGCAGGTGTGGTGGCTCGCGCTGCCGACCATCGACGATGCCGCCATCAGCATCGCCTACGGGCAGAACATCTGGCGAGGCTTCGGTTCGCGGCTGACGCCGCGCTCGCAGATTGTCGAAGGTTTCACAAGCCCGCTCTGGACACTCTGGACCGGACTCTCAGCGCATCTGCCCGTGGACCCGCTCGCCTTCGCCAAGTGGTCCGGCACGGCTGCGGCGGTGCTCGCCTTCGCGTGGCTCGTGTGGCTCGCCTTCAGGCGCGGGGCTGGTCCCTTTGCGTCGCTCGCGCTCTGCCTTGTGTGCGGGTTTCCCAGCTTCGCGTTCTGGGTCGGCACCGGCATGGAGGTCGGACTCCATCTCCTCACCCTCGCGGCCTTGCTCACGTTTGCGCTCTCCGGGCCGGAGTGGAGCTTTGGAAAAGGTGCGGCACTCGGCGCGACGTTACTCATACGGCCGGAACTCACGCCGGAAGCAGCGCTGTTGTTCCTCGTCTGGGCGGCGCCGATACTCTCCTTCGGGCGGCTCGCGCCGCTGAAGCGCGCGTTCCTCGGCGGAGTACTCACCCTCGGGGCGCTGCTCGCTTTTCGCTGGGCGTACTTCGCGTCGCTCTTGCCCAACACCTACTACGCGAAGCTGCATTTGGATTTTCACTACGCCCGGTACGTCGGTTCCTACGCCTACCACCACTGGCCGCTCCTTACGGCCTTTGGACTTGGGACCCTGGCGCTCCTGTGGCAAGGGGAGCGCCGACTCCCGGCAGCGTTGACCATCGCCGCTGGCTGGCCGTTCGTGTTCACCGCCGTCGCGAAGGGCGACTGGATGACGGAGTGGCGCTTCCTCACGGTAGCAGCGCCGTTCCTCGTGCTCCCGGCGGGTTTCGCCTGCGCTCGGCAGAAGGCTCCGAGACTCGCGTTTGCACTCCCGGCTCTCGCTCTCGCGGTGATGCTCGTCGGCAGCGTCCGCCAGTACCCGCGCCACCGAGAGTTGAAAGCGACTCCAGACCTTCCGGCGGTCTTCATTCGCTCGCAGTTTGAGCCCTGGCTGCGGCAGGTTTTTGCCTTGGGCGTGCGCCGTCCGTTGATGGGCTTCCCCGACATCGGTGCCTCGGGGCTCCTCTTGCAGGAGGGGGAGCTGATCGACGTCGCGGGCCTGGGCGACTACGCCATCGCTCGCGCCCAAGGGCGCGCGGTCATCACCGACTATCTTCTCAACGAGGGTCCACCGGAGATGCTCGATGCGCATGGCCCCTCGGCGGGGCTATCGACGCCGGAATTGCGAGCGCACTTCTTCCAAGGCTGGGGATGGGGCAGCGCCATCATGACCGGACTCACCCTCGACGATGACCCGCGGTGCCCGGGGGCGAAGACGCCACTCCTCGCGGGCGAGGACTATGCGCCGACCCTCCGGGCGATGCTCGCGGATGACCCAATCGCAGCGCTGCGCCTCTGGCGGTGTGTCATCGCGTATGTCGACGATGCGCAGCTCCCCGATGCGACGCTCCGCGCCGATCTCCTGCGCACTGCGCGAGCCTATGCCGCGAAGCTGCGGGCCAGCTCCCCGGAGACTGCGCTGCGCTATTTGTCCATCATCGCGGTGCTGTCCGAGTCGCCCTGGGAGCGCCGCCGCGCCGAAAAGCTCCGCAACGAGCTCTTCGGTACACACGACTCCCCAAGCGAGGTGCGCTTGCGGTAGGTTCCCGCCCGCATGACAAATCTCATCGACGCGCTCACCGTCAACACGCTTCGCACCCTGGCAATCGATGCTATCCAAAAAGCCGACTCCGGCCACCCCGGGCTTCCGCTCGGCGCGGCGCCGCTCGGCTACGTGCTCTGGCATCGGCACTTGAAGCATTGTCCGGCGGACCCGCAGTGGCCAGACCGCGACCGGTTTGTGCTCTCCGCCGGTCACGGCTCAATGCTCCTCTACGGACTCTTGCACCTGACCGGCTACGACCTCACCCTTGATGATATCCGCGCCTTCCGCCAGTGGGACGCACGCACGCCCGGCCACCCGGAATACGGCCTCACTCCCGGCGTCGAGGCGACGACCGGCCCGCTCGGACAAGGGCACGCCAACGCGGTGGGCATGGCCATCGCCGAGCGCGCGCTCGCCGCTCGCTTCAACCGCCCGGGCTTCACGTTGTTCGACCACCACACCTACGCGCTCGTCGGCGACGGATGCCTCATGGAGGGCGTCGCCACCGAGGCCGCGTCCCTCGCCGGGCACTTGAAGCTCGGCAAGCTCATCGTCATCTACGATTCAAACGACGTGACCCTCGACGGGCCGACGAACTTGAGCTTCACCGAGGATGTCGGCGCGCGCTACCGCTCCTACGGGTGGCAAGTCCTCACCGTGGAAAAAGGCGACACCGACCTTGCGGGCATTGACGCGGCTCTCACCGCCGCGAAGGCCGACACCGAGCACCCGTCGCTCATCATCGTCCGCACCACCATCGGCTATGGCTCTCCCAAGAAGGCGGGCTCCGCGCAGTCACACGGCTCGCCGCTCGGCGTCGACGAAGTGGCCGCGACCAAGAAGGCGCTCGGCTGGACGGCTACCGAACCGTTCTTCGTCCCCGAAGAAGTGCGCGCGCACTTCGCCAAAGCGCTCGTCGGACAGCGTGCGAACTACGACAACTGGAACGCCCTGCGCGAGCGCTACCGCGCCGCACACCCGGAGCTCGATGCGGAGCTCAAGCGCGTACTCGCCACCGAGCTGCCGCAGAACTTGGCGAAAGCGATGCCGACCTTCGACCCGGCGAAGCCCTTGGAGACCCGCACCGCCGCTGGCGAAGCGCTGAACGCCTTCGCGGCGGTGATGCCGGAGCTCATCGGCGGCGATGCAGACCTCGCGAGTTCCACCAAAACGACTATCAAAGGCGGCGGCGACTTCGACGGGGTGACCGGGAAGGGCCGGAACATCCACTTCGGCGTCCGCGAGCATGCGATGGCGGCCATCGCCAACGGCATGAGCTACCACGGAGGAGTTCGACCCTACGTGTCGACCTTCTTCTGTTTCGTCGACTACCTGCGCCCGGCGGCGCGGCTCGCGGCGATGAATCACCTGCCGGTCATCCACGTCTGGACCCACGACTCCATCGCCTTAGGCGAAGACGGCCCCACCCACCAACCGGTGGAGCACCTGATGGCGATGCGGGCAATTCCCAACTTCGTGGTGCTACGCCCGGCAGATGCGGCAGAGGCCGCCGAGGCCTGGCTCTTCGCGTTGGAGCGCGTCGACGGGCCGACGGGCCTTGTGCTCACGCGGCAAAAAGTGCCGACGTTGGACCGCAGCACTCTGGCCCCGGCGAAGGGACTCCACCGCGGCGCCTATGTGCTCTCAGAGGCGAAGGGCGGCGACCCGGAAGCGATTATCATCGCCACTGGTTCGGAAGTGGCGCTGGCACTCGAAGCGCAAAAAGTCCTCACCGCGGAGGGCAAGCGGGTCCGCGTCGTGTCCATGCCCTCCATGGGGGTCTTCGCTCGCCAAGAGCGCTCGTACCATGAGGCTGTGCTGCCGGCGAAAGTCCGGGCCCGGGTTTCCGTTGAGGCGGGCATTACCTGGGGCTGGGAGCGGTGGGTCGGTGAGAGCGGAATTTCCATTGGCGTGAACGAATTCGGCGCGTCCGCCCCGGAGCGCGAACTCACCTCTCGCTACGGACTTACAGCTACAGCAGTCGTGAAAGCGGTACACCGCTGCCTACAGCGGTAACTTTTGAGAAGAAAATTTCTGCTAAGATGAATGGACGCAAAGGCTCCCCCTTGGAAGCCTTCCTTACGTTCATTTAGCTTTGGAGACAGTATGACGAAATGGCTCACGCTTTCACTCCTCGTTCTAGGCTCGCTTCCGGCTTACGCCCAGGCGCCGTCCTACTCCTCAGTTCGCGAGCGCATCGCCGTCGGCGACGCTGCGATGGGTGCGCTCAACTACCAAGATGCCGTCGACGCCTATGAGGGTGCGGTAGCGATAGAGCCGAAGAACGCCGATGCGCAATTCCGACTCGGCAACGCGGCCTCGGTTCTCGGCGACACCGAGCGGGCGACGGCTGCTTGGGAGCAAGCACAGCAGCTCACAAATGACCCGGGCCTCAAAGCCCTCATCCGCTCGCGCCTCGAAGGCCTAGCGCCGGCCGCTGCGGAGGCCGTTCCATCGCCGACTGCCGCACCGCCACCGCCGGTAGCAACGCAACCGCCCCCGGCACAGGCAGCGCCACGAGCCCCAGCAGCACCAGTACCACCGGTTGTGGCCACAGCGCCCGCGGCCCCGCCACCGACGTCCGGGACGGTCACTGCAGTCGCCGAAGTGCAGAAACCAACCATCTCTGACGCCGCCCGCGCAGACTATGAGGCCGGTGTCGCGGCCATCAACAACCGCCAATTCCCGGAGGCCCTCCGAAAGCTGAACCTCGCGCTCCGCAGCGCGCCGACCTTCGCGTCGGGCTATGTCGCTCGCGGCTCGGCCCTCATCGGACTGCGCCGGTATTCAGAGGCACTCGCCGACTACCAGTACGCGCTGAAGCTCGACCCGTCGCGCGTGACTCCATACTACGGCATCGGTGAAGCGAACCGCGCCCTCGGAAAGAAGGATGAAGCGCGTGAGGCCTACAAGCGGCTTGTCGATAGCAATTCACCGGACATTCACCCCACCGTCCGGACCGATGCTGAAAAGAAGTTGAAGGCCTTGGAATAGTTTCTAAGTTCCTGCGTAAGAAATGTGCCCCCATCTTCAGCATGAGGCTGAAGACGGGGTTGGGCCTATGAATACAGACATCCGTGCGATTACAGAGGCGGTACAGCGGGAGAGTGCTTTTCTCGACCCGCTGTTCCTGGAGACGAGCAAAGTCATTGTCGGCCAACGTTCCATGGTGGAGCGCCTGCTCATCGGGCTGCTCTGCAACGGCCACATCCTCTTAGAGGGTGTGCCGGGGCTGGCAAAGACGTTGGCGGTGCGGACCTTCGCAGAGTCGATGGCGGTGCAGTTTCAACGCATCCAGTTCACTCCCGACTTGCTGCCCGCGGACCTCATCGGAACGGTCATCTACAACCAGCACACGGCGAGCTTCACCGTGCGCAAGGGGCCGGTCTTCGCAAACGTGGTGCTGGCCGACGAAATCAACCGCGCCCCGGCGAAGGTGCAGTCGGCACTGCTGGAGGCGATGCAAGAGCGCCAAGTGACCATCGGCACGGAGACGTATCCGCTGCCGCGCCCGTTCATCGTCCTCGCGACCCAAAACCCGATTGAGCAAGAAGGCACCTACTCGCTGCCGGAAGCGCAGATAGATCGCTTCATGCTCAAGGTGAAGGTCACCTACCCGACGCGGGTGGAGGAAAAGCAGATCATGGAACGGGCGGCCACCGGCGCGTTCCCGCATGCGGCACGGGTATTCACCGCAGAGCAGCTCGCGGCCACCCGAACGATCATCGATTCGCTCTACGTCGACGAGCGGGTGAAGGACTATATCCTCGACATCGTGTTCGCGACCCGAGAGCCGCTGAACTTCGGGCTCAAGGAACTCCCGAGCTTCATCCTCTACGGCGCGAGCCCACGCGCGACTATCGCGCTCCTACAGGCCGCAAAGGCGCACGCGTTCCTCCGCCGCCGGGGCTTCGTGACCCCCGACGACGTGAAAGCCATCGGCTACGACGTGCTCCGGCACCGCATCGGCATCACCTACGAAGCAGAAGCGGAGAGCTACACTCCAGAGCGGATCATCCAGCGGATTTTCGAGCGCATCGAGGTACCGTGATTCCCGCCGAGCTCCTTCGGAAAATCCGACGGCTCGAACTCAGCACCCGCCGGGTCGTTTCGAACGTCCTCTCCGGCCAGTACCATTCGACCTTCAAAGGGCAGGGGATGGCGTTCCGCGAGGTGCGCCAGTACCAGCCCGGCGACGACGTGCGCAACATCGACTGGAACGTCACCGCACGGATGAACGATCCGTACATCAAGGTCTTCACCGAAGAGCGCGAGCTTCTCGTCATGCTCCTTGTCGATGTCTCCGCTTCGGAGAATTTCGGAAGCTTTGAGCAGAGCAAGCGGGAGCTCGGCGCCGAACTCGCCGCGCACATCGCCTTCTCGGCGGTGGCGAATGGCGACCACGTGGGGCTCATGCTCTTTACCGACCGGGTGGAGAAGGTGGTTCCACCGCGCAAAGGCCGAAGCCACGCGCTACGCCTTCTGTCGGACATTCTCCGCGCCGAGCCCGAAGGGCAGGGCACGAGCTTGGAAGCGGCGCTCGGCTACCTCAGCCGGGCCATGAAACGTCGAGCGGTGATTTTCGTGCTGAGCGACTTCCTCGCGAATGGCTACGAGCACAGCCTGCGGCTCGCCGCGCGTCGCCACGACGTCGTTCCGGTGGTGGTGACCGATCCCTTCGAGGCCGAGTTTCCATCGGTCGGTCTCGTCGAGCTCGAAGACCCGGAGACCGGCAAACGCTTCACGGTGGACACCTCGAACCGCCGCGTGCGGGAAGACTACGCGCGGCTTATGGAGTCGCGGCGAGCAACGCGCTCGAACCTCTTCGCGAAGTTGAAGCTCGATGCGGTGCAAGTCCATGCGCGGGAACCGTACGCGGATTCGTTGCGGCGATTCTTCGAAGCGCGGGCCCGTCGCGCTGCCCGGGCGTAGCCACCCACGGAAACTGCCGCTACGCCGGGATGATGCCTTTGCCTTGGCGGAGGATTTGAATTTCGTCGCTCACGAGGGAGACCACCGTCGACTGCTCTTCGATGCAGGTCCCGCCGTCGAGGATGAGCGCCAGAAAATCACCGAAGTGCTGCTTGATAGTGCGCGCGTCGGTGAAGATGCCTTCTTCGCCGAAACTCGCTGAGGTCGTCGCGAGCGGTCGGCCGAGCTGCTTCACAATCTCAATCGCGAGCGGCGCATCGGGCACGCGAATGCCCACTTCGCGCTGCTTCGACTGCAGGAGCTCCGGCACGAGGCGCGTCGCCTCCATCACAAAGGTGAACGGCCCCGGCGTGTAGTGCCGGAGCGCCCGGTAGGCGAACGTGGAAACCTTGGCGTACTCGCTCACGTGGGCGAGGTCGGCGCAGAGAAAGGTGAAGGGCTTCTTTCGGTCTTCGCGCTTCAGCGCGTAGAGCATGTCGACCGCTCGCTTGTTGTGCACATCGCAGCCGAGCGCGTAGGCCGTATCGGTCGGATAAGCGATGCAGGCCCCGGCTTCGAGCAGTTCGACCGCCCGGCGCACCGCTCGCGGCTGCGGATGCAGGGAATCCACCTCCAGAATGGGTGCTACCCCAACGTTGCCGCGAGAATTTTTCGCCATAGGAAAGAGGTTTGAACCTATACCCTAGAAGTTCCAGTCCTTCTTGATCAACCTAGGGGATCAGTAAATCGGAAAGTGGCATCGACAAGGTACAATATTTGTGTATAAGGAAATTGGTATGTAATATAGCCACAAACAACTTCAATCTTATAGCGTGACGAACATGAACGAGTTAAGGAGCGCAGCCATCCGAGGCCCTCCCATCGCCGAAAAACTTCGAATGCGGGAAGCCCGCAGAGGGGATACTTCGGCGATAACTGCATTGTTTCGATCAGATAAGTTGGCCGTTGATCTCGAAACTGTCGGCTGGGTCATTAGTCACCCAGAGATTGATCTCTTTGTGGCCACTACTACCGGCGACAAGATCATCGGTCTCGTCACCCTCTATCACGGCCCCTCCCTCACGAGAGGCGGCCGGGTGGGCAGCATCAACGAACTCTTCGTCGTAGCCGAATGGCGTCGGCGGGGCGTCGCTCGCATGCTCCTGCGAGGCATCGTCCAACGGGCGAGATCGCTGGCCATCAAACGCCTCGAAATGCGGATCAGCGCTGAGTCCGGTTTCCAAATTACGCCGTTTCTCGACTCCGAAGGTTTTCTCCCGAAGCAGTCGAGCGTATTCGTTTTACGTCGGTAATCGTCGGTTGAGCGAGTCGGTCGAAGAACTTCGACCGCGACCCGACCGATAGGCTTCCCCAACTCTCACGGTAGTAGTAGCAGCAGTGGAAGCTTTCGCTTGCGGCGCTACGAGAGCGTTGACCCGCAAGATGCGCATCTCTATAACCTTGGGACTAACCTTCACGAGGTGCTGGTGAGCAGCTACGCGGTAGAGAATATTTCGGCCCGACTTCGAGACGCTGTCGTCGAAAAATATCGAGACCGTACAGGTGCGTCCTGGGCGGTGATACGACCGGCGCACATCATCCAAGTCACGCAGCTCCTGAAGTTCGACCTCGGCTTCCGCAATTTCCTCTCTATGGATGCGGTCGATCGACTCCACCTGCCAGACTATGATCCGGCCGTGCGCTTCGAGGTGCTGTACTTCCTGCGCCATGTCGAACGCAAAGAGGTCGCTCGCTTAAAAGTGCGAGTAGCCGAGGACGAGGAAATTCCCACCATCACCGGCGTGTACCAGGGCGCCTCTTGGGCGGAGCGCTTCGTGTGGGACTTCTACGGCGTCGTCTTCACCGGCGGACTCAAGCGGCGCATGCTGATGTACCCGGAGTTTGAGGGCCACGCCCTGCGCAAGGACTACCCGCTGCGCGGGCGCCAGAGCCTCATGCCAGAGCGGCCCATTACGGACATCATCCGTGGCCCAGGGACCAACGGCCCTGTGCAGTCGGAAGGAGAAGTCTGACGCCCTCCGAGCGCTCACGCTCGGCCGGCCCACGACGACGTACGATGAGGAATTGAGATGGCGGATTCGCTTGTAAGACACTCGCTGCGCGGCAAAGAGCTCGAGACCCATTTGGCCACGAGGAACATGGAGCTCAACCTCGGGCCCTCGCATCCGGCTACCCACGGTACGGTTCGGCTGCGCCTCGAACTCGACGGCGAGACGATCGTCAAGATGGACCCGGAGATTGGTTTCCTGCACCGCGGCTTTCAGAAGAGCTGCGAGAATGTCTCCTGGACCCAGTGCCTGCCATACACCGATCGCCTCGACTACGTGGCGTCGCTGCAGATGAACTTCGGTTTCCTCACCGCCGTCGAGCGCCTCATCGGCATCGATATTCCGGCGCGCGCCAAGTACATCCGGGTCATCGGCGCGGAGCTGCACCGCATCGCGAGCCACCTCACGACTGTGGGCGCGACTGCCATGGAACTCGGCGGCGTCTCCGCGTTCCTCTACGCCCTCGAAGGGCGCGAATACATCACCGACCGAGTCACCGAACTCACCGGCGCACGCCTCACGACGAGCTACGGCCGCATCGGCGGCCTCAACCGAGACCTGCCGCCGGGCTGGACCGATAAAGTGCTCGCGAGCCTCGACCGCATCACGGTGCTCGCAAGCGAGCTCGACCAACTCCTCTCGCGAAATCGCATCTTCACCGACCGCATGCGCGGCACCGGCACCATCACGACCGATGACGCCCTCGACTTTGGCTTCACCGGGCCGTGCCTGCGAGCGAATGGCATCGCCAACGACGTGCGCAAAGACCACCCCTACTGGGCGTACCCGGAACTCGACTTCGAAGTTCCGGTCGGCAAGAACGGCGACAACTACGATCGCTATTACCTGCGGCTCCTCGAAATCACCGAGTCGGAGAAGCTGATTCGTCAGGCGATTGAAAAGCTGCCCGAGGGCCCTGTGCTCGTCGACGATTGGCGTGTGGCGCTGCCGCCGAAGGAAGAGGTCTACTCGACCATCGAAGCGACCATCGCCCACTTCAAGCTGGTGATGGAGGGCAACCCGGTTCCGGCGGGCGAGCTCTACAGCTCCACCGAGTCAGCGAACGGCGAGCTCGGATGGTACATCCGCAGCGACGGTTCCGGTCGTCCCTACAAGGTCCATGTGCGAGCCCCGGGGTTCCAAATCCTCTCCGGCCTCGCGCGGATGTGTGAGGGTAGGCTCCTCTCCGATCTCATCCCGACCTTTGACACCATCAACATGATCGGCGGAGAGGTCGAACAATGAGTGACAAAGCTCCCAAGAATCCGGGAAAAATCACCTTCACTGTCGACGGCAAAGAAGTCGTCGCTGCACCCGGCACCAATCTCATCGATGCCGCGAAGTCCGTCGGCATCCACATCCCGTATTACTGCTACCACCCGTGTCTCTCGGTGGCGGCGAACTGCCGCATGTGCATGGTGGAGACTTCCCTCGCGCCGCCGGGGAAAATCGTCCCTGCCTGCCAGACCGCGCTCGTCGAGGGCATGGCCGTGCAGTCGGAGACTCCAACGGTCAAGCAGGCCCGCCGCAACGTGATGGAGTTCTTGCTGCTGAACCACCCGGTCGACTGCTCCATCTGCGACCAGTCCGGGGAGTGCAAGCTGCAGGACTACTACATGCGCTACGACTACCGGCGGTCGCGCCTCGAAGGCAGCAAGATCCTCCGCCGCAAGCGCAAGGTCCTCAACGAGCTCGTCATCATCGACCAAGAGCGCTGCATCCTCTGCACCCGCTGCGTCCGCTTCATGCGCGAAGTCGCCAAGACCGATGAACTCGGCGTGTTCGGCCGCGGCTCCGCAGAGTGCGTGGACTTGGCGCCGGGACTACCGAAGCTCACCTCCCAGTACTCCGGCAACATCGTCGACATCTGCCCGGTCGGCGCGCTCCTCAACCGCGAATTCCGCTTCCGCGCGCGCTCCTGGTTCCTCTCGACGGCGCCGTCGGTCTGCACCGGTTGTTCCCGCGGCTGCAACACCTACGCCGACTTCATGGGGCAAGACGTCTACCGCTACCGGCCGCGGGAGAACAACGACATCAACAAGGTGTGGCTCTGCGATCCAGGCCGCATGTCGTACAAGGAACTCGCCGCTCCGCGGCCCCTGTCCGCTACCGTCGATGGCGCCGAAGTCCGGCCCGAAATCGCGCTGGAGGCGATGAAACAGGAACTCCTCCGCCTCGAATCGCGGGTGCTGGTCGGCATCTCGCCGATGCTCTCCAACGAGGCGGCGTTTACCGCGCTCACGTTTGCTCACGAGATACTCAAGGTAACGGGCGTGTACGTCACCGGGCGCGCCGACGGAAAAGCCGATGATTTCCTGATGACCGCCGACAAGAACCCGAACCGCCGCGGCCTCACCACCATCGCCAAGGCCCTCGGCGTCGAACTGCACTCGGCCTCCGATTTCGAAAAGGCCGTGAAGCCCGAGAGCGGAGTGCTGCTCTTCGGCCACGACGTACCCTCTACCGCCCTTGCGGAGAGCCTCGCGAAGGTGACCACGCTGATGGTGGTCGCCTCCGGGTCGAACGAACTCACCCAAAGCGCGAAGGTGCTCCTGCCAGCAAGCCACCACCTCGAAGAGGAGGGCACCTTCACCCAGGTCGGCGGCCTCATCCAACGCTTCCGCCGCGCCTTCCCGCCGAAGGGCGACGCGCAGCCGGTCTGGCGCTGGGTTGCGCACTTGGGCGCTGGCCTCTCCCCGCGCTTCTCCTTCTCGACGGAGTTCCAGGTCTTCGCGACCTTGAGAGACCGGGTGCCAGAGTTCCTGAAATTCGATTGGACTGGTGCTGCTCCGCCGGTGCAGATGCGCGCTGGCATCGGCACGCTACCGGCGGCCGCCGACGGGCGCCCGCCCGGATGGCGCGAGCAAGGCGTCCCCAACATTCGCGGCCTCACGGTGCCGCCGTGAAAAATCTCATCGGCGAAACCGCTCGCAGTGAAGCCGCTCGAAGTGAGGTCTGCGCATGGTAACGGCACTCGTGAGTTTCTTCACCATCGGGATTGCTTCATTCGGCATCATGGCGGGCGCCTACCAGCTCTCCGGGTGGCTCTCCTCCGGGAGGTTCGGGCCCATAGCCGGCGCCATCTCCAACGTGGTGCTCTTGAACTTGGTCGTCGTCATGGTCTTCGCGACTCTCTTGACGATGGCTGAGCGCAAGTGGTCGGCGATGCTCCAAAACCGCGTCGGCCCGAATCGCATTCGGGTTCCAGTGCCGTTCTTCGGGCGCTCCGCCCTCGGTGGACTGCCGCACATCATCCCCGACGTCGTCAAGCTCCTCACCAAGGAACTCACCTCGCCGCGCGCGGCGAGCCAAGCGCTCTTCAAGCTCGCACCGATGCTCGCCTTCGCGCCGGTGTTCGTGCTCTTCGCCGTCATCCCCGCGGGGCCCACGCTGACCGTGCTCGGCTCCACCGTGGAGATGGTCGGCGCTACCCCCGACTTCGGACTCCTCTTCATCTTGGCTATGGCCTCCTTGGCGGTCTACGGAACGTCCATCGCCGGGTGGGCGTCGAACAACAAGTTCGCGTTGCTCGGTGGGGTTCGTGCGAGTTCCCAGATGATCAGCTACGAAGTGGCGCTGGGCCTGTCGCTCGTGGGCATGATGATCGCCTTCTCGACGGTATCGCTCACTGGGTCCACCGGCATGTCCGAGCTGCAGAGCGGCTACCTGCTCTCCGGCCACTTGGGCTCCTTCGACGTCGGCCTGCCCAAATGGGGCTTCATCCTCCAGCCGGTCGGCTTCTTCATGTTCTTCGCGGCGGCCTTCGCGGAAACCAAGCGAGCGCCGTTCGACGCACCGGAAGGTGAGTCGGAGATCGTCGGCTACTTCGTTGAGTACTCGGGCATGCAGTTCGGCATGTTCATGATCTCCGAGTTCGTGGAGATTGTGGTGCTGTCCGGCGTGATCGTGGCGGTGTTCTTCGGCGCTTGGTGGCTACCGTTCGGCAACGAATGGGTCATGTCGCTGCCGGTGATGAAGGCGCACCCGTGGGTGCTCGGCGGCTTCTACGGCATGGTCTTCTGGCTCAAGGTGCTGCTCTTCTGCTTGATTCAGCTCGTCATCCGCTGGACCTACCCGCGATTCCGGTACGATCAGATTCAGCACCTCGGCTGGAAAATCCTGATTCCTATCGGTTTATTCAACATGTTCCTCACCGCCGCACTGGTACTCGTCGACCCGTCCTTGCAACTCCTCGTAAAGGTAGGCATCTTAGAGCTTGCCGTTCTCGCATTCTTTACGATCACTCCTGCGGCACAGCTCCGACGCCGCCTGAGTCCTGCCGCTGCACACCACGACACATGAGCCACCATCGCGAACCATCCAAAAGCGAGCTCGTCGAGGTCGACATCCGTGAGCGCACGTATTTGCCGGAGCTGCTCCGAGGCTTCGTCATCACCGCGAAGAAGTTCGCCCGGAACTTCTTCGGCACCATCGACAACTCGCCGGACATCCTCGAACGCAAAGGGCTCTCCGGCGTCGTCACGGTGCAGTACCCGGAAGAGCGCGTTACGTACCCCGAAGGGTACCGCGGGCTCCACCGCCTCGTGCCGCGCGAAGACGGCAAGCCGCGCTGCGTCGCCTGCTACATGTGCGCGACCATCTGCCCGGCCCAGTGCATCCACATCGAGGCCGGCGAGTACGAATACGACGACGCCTCTACCGAATCGCGGGTCATCGAGAAGTACCCGGTTCGCTTCGAGATTGATGAACTTCGCTGCATCGTCTGCGGCCTCTGCGTCGACGCTTGCCCCAAAGACGCCATCCGCATGGACACCTACCGCCACACGCCGAGTGGCTACGAGCGCAAAGAATTCGTCTACGACGTGAAGCGCCTCCTGAACGGCCCGGCGGTCGCACACAAGTCCGACCCCTGGTTCAAGCGGGGCAGCTCGTCGGATCCCGCCCACCAGCACTACGAGAAGCACACCGGCATCGGCGAAACCGACGAAGGATAACCCTCCTTGTCCATCTTCCTCCGTCGGCGTCTCCAAGCGCTCGCGGTGATTTCGGTCGCATCGGGGATGCCCCTCGGGTGGGTCTTCAACACCTTTCAGTTTTTGCTCGTCGACCTCGGGGTGTCCGTCCAACAAATCGGCGTGCTCTCGATGGTTTCGCTGCCTTGGACCTTAAAGCTCCTCTGGGCACCGCTCATCGACCGCTTCGCCCCTACCGCCTGGTTCGGCGCACGGCGGAACGTGATGCTCGCAACCCAAGTGCTTCTGGCGGGAGCCTTCTTCGCGCTCTCGTACGTCACCCGACAGGGCTTCGCACTGCCGCAGATGCTTCTCCTGTTGGCGGGCTTGGCCTTCGGCGTGGCACTGCTCTCCGCCACCTTCGACATCGCCTACGACGCGCACGTCGTCGAGACGCTTCACCCTGATGAGCGCGCAGCGGCGCCGGGGCTGCGCAGCGCCTACTACTTCGGCGGCATGCTCATCGCCGGGGCGTTTGCGACGTCGCTCTCGGGGAAGCTCGGGTGGCCCACCGTCCATCTGCTGATCGGCGCGGCCTTCCTCGCGATGGTCCCGATGACGCTGCTCTTCTCGCGCGCGGAGGAGGGTCCTCCGCGCCAACAGCGCACGCTGCGTGCGGCCGTCGTGGAGCCCTTCCTCAACTTCGTGCGGCGCCCGGAAGCGCTGTCGCTTGCGGGCTTCCTCGTACTCTACAAGTTCGGCGACAACGTCGCCGGCACGGTCATCAACCCGTTCCTTCGCGCGCTCTGTTTCACCAACGTGGAAGCTGGCCTAGCGGTGAAATCCCTGGGACTCATCGCCACCATCTTTGGCGGGCTCCTCGGCAGCCTCGTGGTGCTGCGCCTCGGGTTGTGGCGGGCGCTCTGGGTGCTCGGCATAGCGCAGGCGCTCGCAAACCTGCTCTACTCACTCACCGCCGCCATGAGCGACGGGCCGCTCATCGCCTCCCAATGTGGGAGCGTGGAGCCCGTCGTGCGAGGGCTCGCGTACACTTCCATCGCTGTCGAGTACGCTTGCAAGGCCATGGCCGGAAGTGCGCAGGGGGCGCTGCTCCTCAAGGTGTGCGACAAAGACAATGCGGTGACCCAGTTCGCGCTTCTCACGAGCTTGTTCGCGCTCGGCCGGTGGATCTCCGGCCCACCGGCGGGGTACCTCGTCGCAGCCCTCGGATATCCGTGGTTTTTCACCGGATGTGCTACATTGCTTGCAATCCCTGGCCTTCTTTACCTCTACAGACTCGGTCCCTACCTCGCGTCGAGTTCACGCCAATAATGAACCCTCGTTATCTCTTCATCTTGATGTTGGGTGTATTTCTTGCGTTCGTTGCCTACGTCGTCAAACGCGTCGTATTCGACCTCACCGACAACATTGGCCTTCGCATTCTCGGAGTCATTGGCATCGGCGGATTGACCATCCTCGGTCCGATTCTTCGGGTGAGCATTCGCAAGTCCAATCCGCCGTACATGCTCTCGTTTTTCACCCTGGTGTGGATGGGGCTCTCCATCTACGTGCTCTTCGGCCTCGTTGTCGGTGATGCGCTCCGCGGTGTTCTGTCGCTCTTTGGCGGCGCTGGCGATCCAGAGCGCCGCCGCTTTCTCGGCCGGGCGACCGCCTACGGCGCCATGGTCTTCAGCGGTGGGGCGATGATGCTCGGGACTCGTTCCGCATTTCGCGATGCAGTCGTGAAAGAAGTCCCCATCCGACTGCCGGGTCTCCCCAAAGAGCTCGACGGCTTTACCATTGTGCAGCTCTCCGACATCCACATCGGCCCGCTCATCCGAGAGAAGTTCGTCGATAGGCTCGTGGCGCAAACCAATGCATTGCGCGGAGACTTGGTAGTCCTCACCGGCGACCTCGTCGATGGAACACCCACCCAGCTCGGCCACATCGTCGCCCGCCTCGACAAAGTTGTAGCGCCGCGCGGCCGGTACTTTGTGTCTGGCAACCACGAGTACTACTCCGGCTGGGAACCGTGGGTAGAGCCCATCACGAAGTCGGGCTTCGAGGTGCTGCGCAACCGACGGGTCGCCGTCGGCGATGGCACCCACAGCTTCGACCTCATCGGCGTCGATGACTGGAGCCAACGCGGACGACCGGGCGGATTTGATTTGGCCACTGCGGTAGCGGGGCGCGACAAGTCTCGCGCCTCCATTCTCCTGTCGCACCAACCGGCGAGCCTCGAACTCGCGGCCGCCGATGGCATCGGCCTTCAGCTCTCCGGACACACGCACGGCGGGCAGTTCTTCCCGAGCTCCATTTTCGCGAAGCTCATCTGGGGGCAGCGGGTCGCCGGTCTCTCGACGCTCGGCGAAACCCAGCTCTACACGAGCCGTGGTTGCGGCTTCGTTGGTCCGCCTTCGCGCCTCGGCGTGCCCACGGAAATCATCAAAATCACTTTGCTTCCGGCTTGAGCGGGAGCGGCGGCTCTCCGGGCGTCGCTTGGAGCGAAACCGCGAAGCCCGCTTTCTCAAGCGCGCGCAACTGCTCTACTTCCTGCGCATCGAGGAAAACTGAACGGGAATAGCCGGTTTTTCCCGGCCCCGACGGGACATTGCCCACATTCAGCGGTGTGGGTGGTAAACCCAGAGTTCGCGCATGGGTGGCGCTCGCGATGTTGCGCAGGAGGAGGAGGGTGGGAATGGGGTCGCTCGCGAGCTTTGGGAAATCGCTTCCGGCTAGGGACGTAACTTGAAGTTGTAGGTTCGGTGGCATTGCTACGGCAAAGGCCGCTTGGGTAAGAGAGCTCGTCGCGGCCTCATCATCAGCGACCACGATGCGAGGAACGTTAAGAAATGGGAGCCATCCTTCAATGACTTGCCCATGTATGAGCCGAGCATCGATGCGAACGAGTACGAGCATGAGGAATTCTCCAATGTTGCAGCGGCTGTACACCTGTACCATCATCTGTACGCCGAGGAAGCATTGGAGATGAACTCGACCGTTCGCACTCGCCTCGATCACGCGCTCACGCATGCTGAGGAGCGCTTTCGGGGGATGCGCGCCCGTTTCGTGGAGGGCTTTACCCGTCCCTTCGACATCCTAGGTTTCATCGCCGAAGACCGCTACGTGCTGCGGACCTACCTGCGGGTGGCCGTCGCGCAGACGGTGATCGCGGTGGTGCTCGGAGGCATCTTCGCGTACATGATGCCCCGGCAACCGGGCGAATGGGGATTTTTGAGTTGGTTTGCAACCGGCATCTTCGTGGTCCAAACCATTCTCGTCGCGCTCACCCACGAGTACCACGACCGGCTCACCCAACAGTTGAGCGAGATGCTCGCTGTTCCTCCGGAAGACGACATCACCGAGCCGCGAGTATGGCTCGATGTCCCCTGGATTACCCGCAAGTTGCGGCGGTACGCGCGGGGCTTCGTTGTCACGACTGGCAGCCTTGCCATGTTCTTCCCGCTTCTCTTGCCGGTAGCGATTGTCTACGAGTTTGGACCAACCGGGCGCATCGCCGCCGCCGTGAGCGCTTCCTACTGGTGGGTCGTCTTCACCGGCGCCAAGAGCTCCCGTGGATGGGTCACCGATGGCGACCGAACTCCGCCGATTCCCCTGCGCGCGCTTGCCGAAACTGTGGAGCGTTACCGCATCCTCCGCTGGTGGGGTCCGCGGATGTGCCTTCGCATCGGCTTCCGGACCGGGCGCTCGATGTTCGCACCCGCGCGCGCCGTGGATGCCGACTTCGCGTGCTTCATGGGCATCGGAGTGGTGCGGATCCTCGCGACACTCCCTGTTCTGCGACTCCTGTTGCGCTCAGCAGTGCGGGTGGCCGTTCATGAGCGGCTCGTGCAGCTTGAGAGACAACCTTCGGCGAAAAATGCGCTCAGCTTGATCAGAAGTGCAGATACTGCCGATACCCTTCGCCGCTAGCCCATATTCCATTTCTGTCGAATATTTCTCTTAATATTCGATTAATCTAGGGCGACTGGCGATCTTGTCTCAGCGATACGAGAATTATCGTTATAATTCTGCTGTAAAAATTGTAAAGGCATTTAATTTTTATAATTCGTAACAAACTGAACAATTCTTGTATACAGCGGCCCAGATGTTCAACCCGTGTCGTTTCGGAACGCTGTACCAAGGAAGTGCATCATGAACCGTCGAACAGTAGCACTGTGTTTTGGAATCTCGGTTGTCGTCGTCGGGTGTGGCTCGCTCACAACTATGCCGGGAGCGGATGCTGGAGAGCTGCCCGTGTGCAGCACGACCCCAGGAGTCTGCACCGGCGGTACAGTTACCGCTGACAACCAGGCGAACGCCTGTGGGACGAAGCGGACATGGACCTGCAGCGTGGGCGACGCCCGCGTGGCGTGCGCGGCGGATAACCTGGCCTGCGCCTGCGGTGCGAACCCGGGCACCTGCGCAACTGGCCTCCCGAATGGCGACAACGATGTCACCTGCGGTTCTCCACGCACGTGGTCTTGCGGGTCCGGCGGCACCCAAACCTCCTGCAGCGCTCCGAATCCCAACTGCGAATGTTCGACGACCGGAGGTACCTGCAAGGCTGGCACTCCGACGGGCGACAACCAACTGACGACCTGCGGCTCCACTCGGACCTGGTCCTGTGGCTCCGGGAATACCCAAGTCGCATGCAGTACGGTGAACCCAAGCTGCGCGTGCAGCACCGTGCCTGGAGAATGTCTGACTGGCACCGCGAGTGGCGACAACAACGTCGTCTGCGGCTCTGAGCGACGGTGGACCTGCGGAAACGGCGGAACCCAAACTCCCTGCACGGCGCCCACTCCGAGCTGCGCCTGTGGAACGACTCCCCTCACTTGCCTCGCGGGGAATGTAGACAACGACGACCAAGTGACGACTTGCGGTCAACAGCGGACGTGGTCTTGCGGTTCCGGCCCCACCCGCATTACCTGCACCGCCTCGAATCCGTCCTGCGCCTGCGGTACGGCCCCCGGCGCGTGCACCTCGGGCACCGCGAGCGGCGATAACTTAGCTTCCACCTGCGGCACCACGCGTACGTGGACCTGCGGCACCGGCACTGCCCAAACGCAGTGCAGCGCTCCCCCGAATCCGGCCTGTGAGTGCAGTACGGTCCCCGGCAACTGCATCACCGGCGGCGCGACCGGCGACAACCAAGCGACCGCCTGCGGTACGACGCGGACGTGGACCTGTGGTTCTGGCGGCGCCCAAACGCAGTGCAACGCGCCTCCCAATCCAGCGTGCGTGTGCAGCAAGACCCTCGGTGCTTGTATCACTGGTACACCGGGCAGCGACGATCAAGTGTCCACCTGTGGTTCGACGCGGCGGTGGACCTGCACCGCTGGTGGTATCGCCACCTCATGCGAGGGTACGACTCCGGCCTGCGTGTGCGGTACAACGACGGGCTCATGTGTCACTGGAACCCCGACGATCACCAACGCTGCGAAGATCTGCGGGACGACGCAGACTTGGTCGTGCAGCGCTGGCAACCAAGCGACGCCCTGCACTGCACCAGTCTCATGTGATTGGACCGCCTCGCTGAGTAACACCCAAGAGACGCTCTACGGCATTTGGGGAAGTAGCGCGGACAACGTCTTGGCTGTCGGCGACACCGGTAACATCAGACAGTGGAATGGTTCGACTTGGGGCACATTGGCGTCGGGCACCAACTTCACGCTCTTTTCCGTGTGGGGCGTCGACAAAGACAACTTCTTGATAGGCGATATCACCGGCGTCATTCGCCGCTGGAATGGAACCAGTTGGACTGAAGAAACAGCCGCGAAACAGTTCAGCAACACAACCCAGTCCAACCAAAAACCGGGTTATTTCGTGGGTGGACTCTGGGGTTTCACCGCTGGCAACGTATGGGCCGTCGGCAGCGAAGGACTCATCCTGCATAAAACGAATGGCGTGTGGGCCGCTACCGCAATGGCGGGAAGTTCACCCTACGTTCTGCGAAGCGTATGGGGCATTATGACAAATGACCTCTGGGCAGTTGGAACCAATGGCACCATCCTTCGCGGCGACGGTAGTAGCTGGCAGCGGATGGTCAGTGGCACCACCGAATACTTGCACAGCGTCTGGGGCAGTGGTCCGTACGACGTTTGGATAGTCGGTGAAAACGGGGTCATCATCCACTGGAACGGCTCCAAGCTTGAACCGATGACAAAGATTACAAGCAAGTCTCTCTACGGTGTCTGGGGAAGTGCCCAGAACGACGTTTGGGCTGTCGGTCAAGATGGGATCATCCTCCATTGGAATGGAAGCAACTGGAGCATCATCCCGAACAGCGGCACCTCGAACTCCCTCAACAACGTGTGGGGCTCCAGTGCGGGTGACGTCTGGGCGGTTGGTTACCTTGGGACCATCGTCCGCTACAGGCCGTAACGCCCAAGCACGCGCCTCGCGCGCTGCAAAGCCAAAGTAACTGAAGAGGGTCCGATGTCATCCATCGGGCCCTCTTCTACTTCTTGGCGCTGACTTCTGGACTATTTCTCCAGACCTCCTAGGCTCTTCTCTGCGCACCGGCTGTGATGAACACTTTGGGAGGTAGGCGTGATTGCGATTCGAACCAATGCGCTGTGTAAACGTTACGGCAAGCAGGTGGCGGTTAACTCCTTGAGTCTCGAAGTGCCCGCGGGATCGGTCTACGGATTCCTGGGACCGAACGGGGCCGGCAAGACGACGACTATCCGGATGCTCCTCGGCTTGTCGAAGCCTACTTCCGGGGAAGCGTTTCTCTTCGAGCGCCCCGTCGGCGCGCGCGACGGCACTCGCAAACGCATCGGCGCCATGGTCGAGAACCCGGCCTTCTATGGCTACCTCTCGGGGGCGGACAACTTGCGGGTGTTCGCGGCAACCATCGGCCTTGAGTTAGAGCGCAAAGAAGCGGGCGCACTCTTGGAGCGCGTCGGTCTTGGCCATGCACAGTCGCGACGCGCCGATGGATATTCGCTCGGCATGCGGCAACTCCTCGCCATCGGCATCGCGCTCCTCGGCGACCCGGAGCTGCTCTTCCTGGACGAGCCGACCAACGGCCTCGACCCCGAAGGAGCACGAGAAATACGAAAGCTCCTGGCTTCGCTGCGAGCCGATGGGAAGACCATATTCCTCTCGACGCACCTGCTCCTTGAAATGGACAGCGTCTGCACCCACTTCGGAGTCATCCAAGGGGGGAACCTGCTGCGCTCGGGAGAGACTGCAAAGCTGGTCGGAGACGTCGTGTTGCGGGTGCGCGTCGATTCGGTGGATAGGGCGCTCGCCCTCATCCCCACAGCGAAGAGCGGCGCCCCCGGCTGGGTTGATATCTCCGCTGCTCCCGCGAGCACTCCGGCAATCCTCAAAACGCTCCTCGACGGTAGTGTCGGCGTCTTCGAGGTCAACTCGTCGACAAAATCCCTCGAACAAGTCTACTTCGACACGCTCGCCGAACACCGTGGGGCGCCTGCCGCCGGGAGGGCCGCATGAGACTTCTCGTCAAAGCAGAGCTGTTTCGGATCTGGAACCGACCGTTCAATCTCATCCCTGTCGCGATTGGCTCGTTCTTCGCCGTCTTGCCACTTGTGTACTTACTTTTGAGCCGTATCGACCCAGTTCACTATAACGATTATCTCCTATGGTATTCGGGTTTCCCCGATGGAATGTACAATATGTTGCTCACTGGAATCGCAGTGCTGCCAATGGCACAGGCCGTGCTCGCAGCCGGGGCAGCAGGTGAAGACTATTCTGCGGGAACGCTGAAGATTGTCTTGCCTCGAGTGTCTTCGAGAGCGAGCGTATTGCTCGCGAAACACATCGCAGTGGTTGTTGCTAGTTTTTCATTTCTCGCTGGTGTTTCAATTGCGAACGTGTTGACCGGGCTGGTAGCTCGCAGCGTTGCCGGCATGAGCCTGATAGACGGAAACGCCGATGTGGGAATAGTCCTCGGCATCCTGCTCTATTTTTTCATCAAGTCCGCGTACCTCGGTCTGATTGCGATTTTCGTTGTGACGCTCTCTCGGTCTCAAGTCTTGGGGGTCTTCCTCGCGCTCATTGCACCGCACATCATAACGTTCCTGACTTTTATGCCCGGAGGTCGTTACATGCCGGGAATTCAATCGGACGTCATCCAGCTTGCGCTGTTGCCAGGCACCCACTTCTCAAAAGAGGAATTGGCGAGCGTCATCGGAGCAGAACCCAATCTACCGGTAGCGTTCGTGTTGGTCTTAGGGTGGTGCCTCCTGATTGCGACCGCGTCGTTCGTGCTGTTCGAGCGTCGCGACGTGCGCTGAGCCGAAGCAGCACAATACTCCATGTCTAGGTCGCGATCGATCAGGTGGATAGCCAAGGTTATAAGCAGTGGCGATGATAACAGTTATGTATACGCTGAATGGGACAATCAAAAACTCGTAACAAATACTTGGAGTGGGTGGATTGTCGTCATTGATCCGGCGACCGGTTGCCTCCTTGAAAAAACATCCACCAAGTAGTCTCTAAGCCGGTCCTTACTTGAGCTTCTCCTCCGGTAGATCCTCGTACTCATCATATCCCCTCTTCGCATCCAATACCCCTTGGCCACTTCGACGATTCCTCCGCAGTACTGGGGTTGCTTGAGCCCATCGAGGATTGTGCGCTCAAGGTCGGATACGAAGACCTTTTCCGACTTGTCGACCCAGTGCTCAGCAACGCCAAACAAGTGCTCCCCCTTGCACCGTACGAACCGGTACTCCGTGCCAAGGATGGTTCTCCCCCGCCTGGCTCCTCGCCACAGAGGTTGTGACCGATTCAGTGATGTAGCCAAATGGGCGGCACCTCAGTGGGAGGTGCGGAGACCCGCAAAGGCCGAGTCTGAAAGCTTCACTTCAAAACTCGCCAGACGGTTTGCGCGTTTTGCAAGGATTCATCAAGTATTGGCCTCTGTGGCTCACCAGACCTGCCCCTCCGGCGCGAGCAGATTCCGGCGGGCGATGCGGCGTCCGTCAGGGGTACAACCTTTACGGTCTGGCCTTGGCTGCCGGCAGGCGTTCGGAAGCGGCGGGGCGCTCGTCGAAGAGCTCCTGCTTCTCGTGGTCGGCGGCAATGCGCACCGCGACGAGGCGAACCCGCACCAGCCGGCCGGCTCCCCAGTCTTCGAGGTTGCCGCCGAACTCCACCTCTTCCACGTCGGATTTGATTTTGGTGCGCGGCGGGCGCTTCATCTTGCGATCGACCTCGGCCTTCCCAAAAGTAAAAGCCACCCGCGCCGCGAGTCCAAACCGGTTTGCCGCGTAGAACTCTTTTGCCTTCGCGAGCGACAGCATCTTCAACTCGTAGCTCTGCTCCGGAATCTCCCAGGTGTTGAGGCTCACCGTGTTGCGTTCTTTCTCCTTGGGAGAAACCGCCTTCGCGTTGCCCCAGGCGATAGTGATGGGCCCCGCCGAATCGAGGCACGCGATGCCGCCCACGAGCGACACGGTGAACTTTCCATTCGCCGCGTCATACGGCGAGAGAGAAACAGACGGTGGCCCGACGAGGCGGACCAGGAACTTCGCGTCGGCGTATTTCGCGCGGAACCCCTCGCGGAGCTTTTCGTTGGCGGCTTTCTCCTCGGGAGTGCTCCCCGGCGCCGGGAGTTGGAAGAGCGCCCAGAAGCCTTCTGGGCATCGCCCGTCGGCGGAGAGCACGAGCGCTTGGTCGAGGTCGTAAGGCCCGGGAAGCGACAACGGAGCTACCGGCGCCGGCGGCGCTTTCGCTGCTTCAATCGCTTCGCGCTTCTGTTGCAACCGCTCAAGTTCCTGCTGGGCTCGCTCTGCGCTCGATTGGGTGTTGCAGGCGCAGAGTGCGAGCGTCAGGAGGAGAAACGCACGCGGCTCAGATGACAAAATCAAAACCGGTCTCCGAGCCCAAAGTGCCTCGGGGACGCACTTCGCTCGTTCGGGTAACCCAGGAGTTCGGTGGAACGCTGCGGGTGAGGAACACGTTGCCGCCCACGAGCGTGTCGTGCCCGACGACCGTCTTGCCGCCGAGGATGGTCGCACCGGCGTAGACGACGACCCGGTCCTCGATGGTCGGGTGGCGCTTGGCGTTCGCGAGAGACTTGTCGACGCTCAAGGCACCGAGCGTGACGCCCTGGAACAGTTTGACGTGGGAGCCGAGTTTCGCGGTCTCGCCGATGACGATGCCGGTGCCGTGGTCGATGCAGAACTCGGAGCCGATGGTCGCGCCGGGGTGAATGTCGATGCCGGTGCGCTCGTGCGCAATCTCGGTGATGAGCCGCGGGAGCACTGGCATGCCGTTCACGTGGAGCACGTTGGCGAGGCGGTAGTGGGCTATCGCCAAAAAGCCCGGGTAGGTGAGCAACACCTCATCGAGCGACCGCGCCGCCGGGTCCTCGTTGAAGGTCGTCATCGCATCGCTCATGAGCAAGGCGTGTACCTCTTCGAGGCTCCCGACGAAGGCGTCGGACGGAACACCCACGCGCAAGAGTTCGCCCAACGTGCCAAGGAGCTCGACGAGGTGGTCGAGCTCGCCCTCGAAATTCTCGCTCGCGGGCACGGCGCAGGTTCGGAACTCCGGGAACAGGAATCCAAGCGAACAATCGGTGAATTTCTTCGCGAGCGGTCGAAGTTCGCCGACCTTGGGGTTCGCTGCGCGACGCTCATGAAGCGAACGCAAAAATTCTTGAGACAGGAGTTTCGGCTTCGGAGATAGCTCTGATTTGCTCATAGGGTGAACACTACCTTAGTATTGGGGAGTCGTACTTTCTTCCGCACACTCAGGTGCTCGGGAGCTTTTCGCGGAGGGTATCGGAGGCGACGTCGATGGTCCGGCGGCCGTATTCGGCGATTTGGATAGCGAGTTCGTGGAGGTCGTTGACGACCCGGCGCAGGCTCACGGCCTTGAGCACCATCGGGAGATTCACCCCGGACACGACTTCGATCCGCACGGAGCCGCAGAGGGCGAGGCTCTGAACGCACGGCGAGCCCCCAAGCAAATCGGCGAGCACCAGCACCCCGGCGCCATCGTCGACTTGGTGAACGGCATCGTTGACCCGGGCACGACAAGCGACGCTGTCGTTCTCCGCGGCGATGCCGGTCGCGACCACATGCGGCAACTCTCCGATGATGCCTTCGGCGGTTTCGACGAGTTCGCGGGCTAATCCACCATGGGAAGCTACGACGAGGCCAATCATTGATACTCCTCTACACTTACTGCTCTCCTGCATGAGCGCTTACGCAATTTGCGCTTTGGCCAGCCCGACCTCAACGGCTTCAATCTACTCCCGAGCGCGAGGTAAGCGCAAGGTGGAGTAGGGGAATCTACTCACAGGGTAAAGATTTTGGTCTTGTGGTGCGCTTTCGGTTATGAGTCGCCTAGTCGAAGTTGGAGAGGTCCCCGAAATTCTAAGGCGAGAGAACTGCGAGAGAAAGATCCATGATGGAATGGCTGAATAGTATCTTCTCGCGCGATCTTGCCATCGACCTTGGAACTGCGAATACTCTGATTTACGTGCGCGGCCTCGGTATCGTCTCGAACGAACCCTCGGTGGTCGCCGTCCAGCAAGACGCACGAGGCGCGAAGCGGGTGCTCGCCGTCGGCAAAGAGGCGAAGGAAATGCTCGGCCGAACTCCGGGCTACATCACCGCCATTCGCCCCATGAAAGACGGCGTCATCGCCGACTTCGAAATCACCTCGGCGATGCTGAAATACTTCATCACCCAGGCGCAAGTTCGCAAGTTCAACATCAAGCCGCGCATCGTCATCGGCATTCCGTCGGGCATCACCGAGGTCGAGCGCCGCGCCGTGCGCGAGGCCGCCGAAAGCGCTGGCGCCCGCGAAGTTCACCTCATCGAACAACCGATGGCCGCGGCTATCGGCGCTGGGCTTCCAGTCACCGAGCCTTCAGGCAATATGATCGTCGACATCGGCGGCGGCACGACCGACGTGGCCGTCATCTCGCTCGCCGGCATCGTCTATTCCAAATCGGTGCGGGTCGGCGGCGACAAACTCGACGAGGCGATCATCCAGTACGTGAAGCGCAAGTACAACCTCCTCATCGGAGAGCGCACAGCGGAGCTCATCAAGTTGGGCATCGGGAACGCCTACCCCTCGGAGACCGTCAGCACTATGGAAGTGAAGGGCCGCGACCTCGTCGCCGGTGTCCCGCGCACGCTCCTCGTGACGAGCGACGACATCCGAGAGGCGCTCGCGGAAGCGGTCAACGGCATCGTCGAAGCAGTGAAGATGACCCTGGAGCGCACGCCGCCGGAACTGGCTGGCGACATCGCCGACCGAGGCATCGTCCTCGCCGGGGGTGGGGCGCTCTTGAAAGACCTCGACAATTTACTCCGCGAAGAAACCGGCCTGCCGGTCTTCCTCGCCGAGGATCCACTCTCCAGCGTCGTGATGGGGGCGGGAAAAGCTTTGGAGTCGCTCGACATTTTGCGCGCAGTCGCGGCGCAGGGGTAGAGTTCCCAAGCGTACAGAAGAGTTTGAAGCACGCACTGCAGTGGCCGCTCGGAGGAATTCGTGGAGAGTACACGTTGGGATGAGCGGATGTCCGGAATCGCACTCCCGTTGTTTTCTGTTCGCCGCAGCGGCGACTACGGCATCGGTGATTTCGCCGGGCTCGTGAGCCTCTTCGACTGGCTCACCCACGCGCGACAACGGATGGTGATGCTGCTGCCGTTGACCCCGCTCGCGGTCGGCGATTCGAGCCCCTACGGCACCCGCTCGACGGTGGGCTTCGACCCGTCGTACATCGCGCTCGACTGGCTCAAAGACACATCGCCGCCCACCGCTGCCGAAGCGGCCACGCTCGCGCAGCTCCGCGCCAGCGCACGGGTAGACTACCCGGCCGTCCGGGCGCTCAAGGAGTCGATGCTCGCGCGGGCCTTCGCCAACTTCCGAACCCGCGGCGATGCGTCTGAAAAGCGCGCCTACGAGACTTGGGCGCACGAAGTGGATTCTTGGCTTTCGAGTTTTGCCATCTACATGGCGGTGCACGAAGAAGAGCAGGGTCGCCCCTTCTGGGAGTGGCCGCACGGACTCGCCGAGCGTAGCCCCGCAGCGCTCGAAGCCGCCCAACGCCGCCTCGCCGATCGCGTCGAGTTTCATCGCTGGGTGCAGTGGGTGGCGCACATGCAGTGGCAGAAAGTCCGGCGCGCGGCGCAGGCGGCACGGATTCTCCTCTGCGGCGACGAACCTTTTTCGGTCGCGTCGGACTCGGTCGATTGCTGGCGGGCGCCGAAATACGTGCGGAGGGACGCGCGCCTCGGCGTTCCTCCCGATGACTTTTCCGACGACGGCCAGGACTGGGGCCTGCCGTGGATTGACTTCGACGCCCTCGACAAAGACGGCGGCACCTGGCTCAAAGAGCGCGTCGCCTATGGGGGCCATATCTACGACGTGCGCCGGGTCGACCACGCCATCGGGTACTTCCGCCAATATTTGCGCGACGAAGCACATCCGAAAGGGCACTTTGTCCCCGGCGACGAGGACGCGCAGCGCAAGCGGGGAGAGAGCAACTTCCGACTCCTCTGCTCATCGAGCCACATCTTCGCCGAAGACTTGGGCGTCATCCCGCGCTTCGCCCGCGACAGCCTCGCGCAGCTCGGCCTCCCTGGCTACCAAGTGATGCGCTGGGCCCGGGAAGACGGTGTCTACCGCGACCCGCACCACTATCCGGAATGCTCGCTCGTCACCACCGGGACCCACGACACCGATTCGCTCAAAAACTGGTGGACGACTGCCGAGCCCTGGGAGCGGGAAGCGGCCACCCGCAGTTGGATGGAGCTGCGTTCCTTGGGCACGCCGGGCGCGGAGTTTACCGAGAGCGTCCACGAGGCGCTGATACGCGCAGCGCTCAACGCGCGGTCAACTTGGTGCATTTTGCCGTGGAGCGACATCTTTGGGGTCACCGACCGAATCAACATTCCAGGGACCATGAGCGACGAAAACTGGACCTTTCGTATCCCGGTGGAAACTGAGCAACTCCTCGTCGACCAGAGCTCCCGCTGGCGAGCCGAGTGGCTCGCCCGACTTACACGAGAAGCCCAACGCTCCCACTAACGCGGTTTCGTATAGTTTTATTGAAATTGACCCTCGCAGAGCGATCTTTGCAGAGCCAGCCGCAAGGGGGTATGCTAGAAGCCGCAGTAACGAGCACCCGTTGGTACTAGCTTACGGCTCTGCACCTTATGCATCGACGAAAAGCAACCCCCGATCGATCGTCGTTGTCGCTGATCATCGAATGAAGCACGGAGTTGTTGTCGCTATAGAAGTCTTACGCATCATGTAAAACTGAATTGCCAAGTAATGCGGTGTTGGTGGGTAGATATTGTCGGGATGTATTTTGAAGGATTTGTAATTTTTGTTTTATTGCAGTCTAGTGAGAAGGCAACGGTGACCATGTCGTTTTTGAGTTTACGAGCCCGACTCCCGTGAAACCTGTCCGACTTTTAGGCGTTGCGCTGGCATTTACGCTTTCGATGTCACTGATGGACTGTACCTGCGGGGCTCGTCCGCTCCCGGATGCCGGAAGCACGAACCCCGACGGCGGCAATACCGATGGCGGCCAGACTCCCTTCGATTGTACCGGTCGCTGTGGTCCGATGCGCGACTTCAACACCGGAGCAAACGTCTTCTGCGGAGTTTGCAAGCCCCTCCCCGATGGCACTCCGCAATCCTGCAACCTCAATACGAATACCTGCGGTCCTCGCCAGGAGACCTGCGCCGACCTCAAAGCCGAGTGCGGCGTCCCCATCAATAGCTGTGGAAGCCCCGTCAGTCCCGCCTGCGGGAGCTGCGCACCGAATCAAGAGTGCGACAAGATAACGTACAAGTGTAAGCCCTGTGTGAACCCGAAGCCGAGTGACCTCGGGTACGAATGCGGAATGGTGTTCCTCGGCTGTGGTGACGAGACGAAAGACAAGGTCGACGCCGGTACCTGCAGTTCAAGCTCCACCTGCAACCCCATCAACTTCCACTGCGAGCCCAATTGCACACCGAAGAGCAAAGAGGAAATCTGCCTCGCCGCGAATGCGAACTGCGGGTTCATCACCAACGGCTGCGGTGGCACCGTCGACTGCGGATCCTGCTCAGGCAAAGAAAAGTGCGCGGCGGCCGGCACACCGAATCGCTGCGAGATTCCCCCGACGCCCAACGAGTGCGTCGCGGCAAACCGCAATTGCGGAAAATTGACATCCGTCTGCCGCGACGGTGGCATGGGTGGCCCTTCGGAACTTTGGTGTGGCGACTGCCTGACCCCCGGATATGAATGCAATGATAACGGTCGCTGCGGCCCGCCCTGCACGTCGACCCAGTGTGGAACTGGAGACCTCATCGGGCACTGTGGTCAAGGCATCGACGCCGGTTGCCAATTTACTCGCGATTGCGTTTGCCCCGGTGCGCTCACCTGTTCGACGAACCTACCGGGCGTGTTGGGCGATTGCGTCCAACCACAAGCGTGCAGCAAATTTACCTCTGGGGATGAAGGTGCTCCGTGCTCCAACGGGGCGAGCGACAAGTTCCCAACGGGAGTCGGCGGAAACCTGACCTGCCAATGCATGGGCAACGGCATCTGCCTCAACGCCGCAAAGCAGGTCGTGAGTGGCTCCGAATCCGGGACCTGCTGCGTGAACAAGAACGTCTGTGGGCCGGATGACTGCAACAAAACCGTCACCGACTCCTGCACCGGTGTCACGACCACTTGTAGCTGTAAGGATTCATCCACGTTCTGCAACAAAAATAAGAATAAGTGCGAACCTCCCAATACCTGCGCAAGCTTTAGCGCAAACGGCACTCGCGGTGCACCCTGTACGCTCATGGGCCAGACCTCTCCGGCCTTCCCCCAGAACGCCACCATCAACCTGAGCTGCCCCTGCAACACCGGAGGGTTATGCAATGTCCCGGGAACCGTCACCCAAGTCACCGGGGACAACGCCGGAACGTGCTGCTTCAACACATCGTTCTGCGCTGCCGACGAGTGCAATACCGTCAAATACGACACATGCACCGGTGCTCGCATCAACTGCTCCTGCAGAATTTCTGGCACGCACTGCAACAACAACACCAACCGCTGCGAAGCCGACAATAACTGCAGCACAATGACTTCCGGCAACGTCGGCGCCAAGTGCTCCAACGGGCCCTCGTCGGCGTTCCCGACAGGGAGCACCGGCTCCGACGGGAAGCCCGTCTATCTGGCATGCGCCTGCACGCAACCTGGCGCCGGCTGCTTCAGCGGCACCACTGAACTCTCCACCAGCAGTGGTAACACGGGTACCTGCTGCTTGAAGGGCACCTGCCCTCAGGGTGCCTGCAACCAGAATTACACTGAAACCTGCTCGGGCCAGACACTGCAGTGCCCCGACTGTCCGTCGTTCCAATATTGCGACTCGCAGACTTGTAAGCCGCTAAAGACCTGCAGCAGCTACAACGCTCGGGGAACCTCCGGGAGTCCGTGCTCGAATGCCAATGCATTTAGCGACGGTCGCTCCGTTTCGCTCACCTGTGGATGCACCTCGGGCTACTCTTGTTCCATCAGTGGAAGGCTCGCAACAGGCACCGAGCAGGGCACCTGCTGTCTCGACACGAACTTCACGTGTACTCGCCTCGATGGCTCCAAGGTCTGCGGCAGGACTCTCACCAATAGCTGTACTGGCGCGACGATGAACTGCTCCTGCGGCTCTGGTGAGGTGTGCGACACGACCACGAACACCTGTAAATCCTCGGCCTCCGCCTGCACCGCGAACGGCGCCACCGGAGTGAGCGGGTCGAGATGCTCGTCCTCTCCCAACCCTGCATTCCCAGCCTTCTCCGGCGACACGGTCGGCGTCACCTGCTCCTGCTCGGGCAGCGGCGTCTGCGTCACTGGAAACCGACGCGCCGCACCTGGAGAACTCGGCACCTGCTGTACACCGGCGGGCTGCGGTTCCTCTTGTGAAACCGCCATCGGCAATAGCTGCGTTGCCGGTGAAACCCTCAACTGCGGTGGCTGCCCCGGCGGGCAATTCTGCGACTCCGGCAGCAAGACCTGCACCGGCAATCGCACCTGTGCGTCGTACATCACGAATCCTGGCGCCCAAGGATCGTCGTGCAGCAACCAAGGCAATCCTTCCTGGCCGCAGACTTCTGCTTCTGGGTCTGGGCTTACCTGCCAGTGCAACTCCGGTCTTGAGTGCTGGGACGGCAGCGGCAGAGTGGCGACGACCTCCGGGAACTGTTGCAGGCGCGCGAACTGCCCGTGGAACACTTGCACGCCGATCTACGACGAGTGCATGAGGACCAACGTCACCTGTAGCTGTGCTTCGGGCAACTTCTGCAACAATGGATCCTGCACCACCAACCGCACGTGCGAGTACTATGGTGCGACCGGTCAAACTAACGCTTATTGCTCAAACGGTCCTGCCTTTGAAGCGGGAGACGGCACCAAGCTTCATTGTGGCTGCGCCGATTCGTCGTTCCAATGCGTGTCTAACGGTACGGTCGTGACTGGGTCGACGACTGGTACCTGCGTCAAGTCAGCGACATGCTCATCCTATAACGCGACCGGCCAAGAGGGCGCTCAATGCGGCGGTGGCTTCAGCAGTAGCGGTCAGACGTTCTACTGCGGCTGTAACAACGGGCTCACCTGTTCGAACGGTGGCCGTACGGTCTCCGGGACCCAGAACGGAAACTGCTGCCGGAACACCAATTCCTGCAGCAATGGCCGGTGTTCGTATGTCGACTCCTGCACTGGTGCAACGGTGAACTGTGGCTGCTCTTCCGGCACCCACTGCGATACTGCCTCGAACAACTGCGTCGCCGACAAGACCTGTTCGAACTACGGTGCGAACGGGAACCTGAACAACCCCTGCTCAAACTCACCGAATCCGGCCTTCCCTGGTGGGCCGTTCAACAACAACCTCTCTTGCCCCTGCTCGACAGCCGGTGGCTACGGCAACATCCAGTGTGTGGGAGCGACGAGCAGCAATGCCGGCACCTGCCAGTGCACGCCTACCACGGGAACCTGCAGCCAATCCGGTCAATCCAATGGCTGTGGGGGAGTTATCACCGCAAGCTGCTCGTCACCGCAGGTTTGCTATAACAATGCCTGCTGCACGCCTCTGAAGTGTGAGAACAGCTCTGGGGTGGCCTATTCAGGCAAACTCAACGAGCCCTGCGGTCGCTTATCTGATAACTGTGGAAATTTCCGTAGCTGTGTTCAGTGCAACAAGGGGAACATCATTCGTAATAGTCCAGAAATCATCTACGAGTGGGAAAAAATATTCTGCGATACGACATCACAAACATGCAAATGCACCCCATATACATCTACTGATTGCCAGAACCGGGGATGGACAGGCTCGCAGCCGGATGGTTGCGGCGGTTTCGTCAACTGCACGAGCTAAAGCACATGCGATACATCTTCTCAATTTCGATATTGCTCCTCGCGGTCTGCACTGTTCATTCCTGTGCGCGGTACCCGATACCCTACGACTCGGGAGTGGTATGTATCCCGACCCCAGCCTGTGACTGTACGCAGGTGGAGATTTGCGACGCGGGTTCGGCCTTCAACCCCGATGGAAGCCTACGTGACCCAGACTGGGGGAAGCCCTGCTACACTGTCCCTACCCCCATTGTCGTCAACCCCTTAGACATCATGCTGCTCCTCGATGAGTCCGGCTCGATGGGGTACGAGTACAAGTGGTTCGCGGTGAAAGATGCGGTGCAATCCTTCGTTACCAACAAGCGGTTTTCGGGGATGGGCGTCGGCATCCAATATTTCCCAACCCGGACCCCACCCTTGTGTCGGCTCACGGATTACCTTTCACCAGAGGTTTCTATCGGCGTCCTTCCGGACAACGAGAGTGCCCTGACGACTTCGCTTGATCGTCAGATCATCAACAGATCCAACAGCACCCCGATGGTACCGGCGCTCGCAGGAACCACCGAGTATTTGCGAACCTACGTCGCCCAAAAACCTGGCCACCAGGGACTCGTGGTGTTGATGACCGACGGGTTGCCCGACAACACCTGCACCCGCGGCGACGAGACGAGCACCCCTGTAGTGTACCCGAACACGATTCCGAACGTGGTTCGCACCGCCGAGCGGGCGTTCACCGGCACGCCAGCCATCAAGACCTTCGTCGTCGGCGTGGGAAAGAATCTTCAGTCGCTCGACGAAATCGCGGATGCCGGCGGGACCAAAGCGGCGATTCTGGTCGATATCGCCGCCGACAACGCCACCCGCCAATTCGTCGATGCGCTCGAGACGATTCGCCGCGCGGCCTTGGGGTGTGAGTTCAACTTGCCTCCGGCAAAGATTCCCAACAACCCCTCGATCGATCCGAACTTCGTCTGGATGAGGCTCTACCCGGTCGGCGATGATCCTTCGTTGGTCGTCCAGGTGCCTAGCTTCGAATCTTGCACTGGGCCCGGCGCTCCAAAATATGGCTGGTACTTTTACCGACCGGGTTCCGATGGCGGCTCCATCGACGCCGGTTCCAGCGACGTCATACGACTTTGCCCGGCAACCTGCGACTACGTCACGAGCGGCATCACCGGCAAAATCAGAACTGAATTCCGCTGTGGTGGCGAATGATGCAGATGCGTAAGCTTCTCTTCGGAGTAGCGCTCTGCAGCGCTACGGCCCTCGCTCAGGGGCCCACCTTCGAGGGTCTGAATAAGCGCAAGCCGAAGCCGACCCCCACGAAGGCTCGCGTACAACGACCAGCACCGCCGACCCCTCCTAAGCCCACGGTTTCGGCAAAGGGACTGGAGCAGGTGGTAGCAATTCCGCCGCTCAACGCGAGAGGCACAGTCGACCGCCTGCTCTACATTGAGCTTCACAAGGCGCTCGAGAACCAGCTCGGTCAACGCCTCGTTTCGGTCAAAGACACCCTTCGGGCCGTTGACTCCCTCGGCGCGCTGAAGACCCTCAGCACCGAACCAGTGCGCGAGCGCTTGGCAAAAGCTTTGAAGACCCCAATCTCGGTCACCTTCGAGAGCGACGGGAACCAAGTGAATGGAGTCTTGCGGTCCGCGCCGGGTGCGCTGCCGTCGGTGACCACGCCTCACCGCAAAATTCGTCGCGGCGAAATAACTCGCGCCCACGCGCAAGATATCGCCTCGGATATCGTTCAGAACGGGCAAGCGGTACTCGCCCGGGCCTCGAGCACTGCAACTGCTGACGCGACGAAAACACCCGCAGCGAAGCCACCTCCGCCAGAAGAAGTTGGCGGCTTCGACCTGTCGAGCGATTCGACGAAGCCTCCAGCGCCGCCACCTCAACCTCCGCCGCGAGTCCTCGAACCGGGTCTCGACGAAGTTCCTGATGAATTTCGGTTGCCGACCCAAGGCAATGTGGTCTCGGTCGCGCGAAAGCCGGAAAAAGTCTGGAATCCGACCCCGCCGATCTTCCAGGTCTTCGCGGGAGGTGGCCTCGTGTACCGCGGGATGTCGACAGGAAGAGCCATCGCTCCGATACCCGCCCCGGCCTTAGCGATAGTGCCCCCACTCGCCGCGGGCTTCGCATTTAGTCTTCGCTTCATGCCCCTAAGGCTCGTCAAGGGCGTCAAAAGGACCGCTTACGACGATCTCTACCTCGATGCCTACTACCGCCTCTCGCTTGTTGAGGCGAGTGTCATAAAGCGCACGCTCTCGGTCAATTGCGGAGCGTCGGACTGGGAAATCGCTGGTCGCGTCGGTTACCGAATTCAGGTGCCGGTGTCCAAGACCCGACTGGGCCTCGCCTTTGGCGTGGGCCACGAATCGACTACCTTTGCGGATGCCTGCAAGGTCGACGTCCTGCCGACCGTGAACACTTCGACGGAGTATATGATCACGATCCTTCAGCCCTTCGGCAGCGAGAAGTGGACTTGGGAACTCATCGGCGGCCCGAAGCTCCTCTTCTCAACCCGCGCCCTCGGCTTTGATACCTACGCATTGCTCATCGAATCGTGGGTCACATGGCGCCCAATTGAGGTCCTGAGCGTTCGCTTTGGCGGTCGCTTCACCCACACCAAGCAGACGAGCTGGCCGAACGGTTTCCCCACTGTCGACTCCCGGGCCTTCGTCGGAGTTCAGATCGGCGCCTCGCTCTAGGCTTGCGAACTCGTCACCCCGGAGCCTCGCGTATGCCCGAAGGGCTGGTCGCCACTGTTCCGGGTCGTGGTCGCTTCATGTAGGTGTTCACGATGATGAGTCCGATGATGAGCCCGGTGCCGATGTAGGTGGTCACGCTCAATTTTTCAGACTCCGGGTACAGCACGTACGCGAAGGCGATGGCGTAGATCGGTTCGAGGGTGACGGCGAGCGCGAAGGTGTAGGGCGTCAGCCGTCGGAGAATGGCGAAGCTCGAAAGCCACGGCAGAATCGTGAAGACCACCGAGAAGATGACGAGCAGGAGAATTTCCTGCTGCGGCAACTCGGATGGGTGGATGAAATCCTTCGGAAAAATGAAGATGGCGAGGGTCGTGAAAACCATCGCGAAGAGGAGCTCGTAAAAAGCGAGTAGCTCGCCGCGTGCGTGCCGCGCATACTTGCCGTTGAGGACGCCGAAGCCTGCAGACGAGAGGGCCGAAAGGAGTCCTAGCGCTAGCCCCAGAGGGGAGGCGTGAATACCTTGGGCGACAAGGATGCTTACTCCGAAGACGACGAGAGTGCCGATAACGAGCTCCGCAAAGCGGAGCTTGCGGTGAAAGATGAGGGGCTCGAAGATCGCAGTAAAAAAAGTGATGGTCGAGAGGGTGATGACGGCCACGGCGATGCCGTCATGCTTGATGCAGGAATAGAAAAAAATCCAATGGGCGCTGATGAGCGCGCCGACGAACACATACTGCCCCAGCTGTTGCCGAGTGATGCGGTAGGGAATCCGCAGGATGGGCAACAGAATGAAGAGGATGACCGACGTGATGACGAGCCGGTACCAAACGAGGGAAATGGCCGGAAGTCCCAAGGCCCTCCCGAAAATTGCGGTGAAACCCCAGAGGAGCACCGTGAGGTGCATCACGACGTGGGCCTGAAGGTGGGTCAGCAAGGCGACCGCCCTAGCACAACTTTGAATTGGCGCATATTTTTGAGCTTGGTCTAACTTGGATGTAAATATAATATTGCGACCGTAAGGCCATGAAAAGTCTCCAACTCGTTCGGATAGGAACAACGACCAAGGTAGAGCTCCCGCAACTCGTGGAGCCCCTTCGGAAGGCACTGGGTGTCGAGGTCGTCGTATCCTCGGCATCGCTGTCGGAGCCGAGCTACGCCTACAACAAGGACCGCAAGCAGTACCATGTGACGGCCATCGTCCGCCGCCTCGCCGGTCTCAAGACCGCAGACGATGTAATGGTCCTCGGTGTTACCGACCTCGATCTCTTTCAGCCGGAAGTGGCCGCCGTCTTCGGTGAGGCTAATCGGGAAAACGGCGCCGCGCTCATCTCCACCTATCGCTTCGAAGCATCTGGGGCGGGCTGGCTGTCTCCCTTTTTAGGGGAGGCGGTGCATCAGGTAGGCCATCTGTTGGGCCTCTCCATCTGCGAGAATGATAGCTGTGCCATGGCGACGCCGCTGAACATCGGCGAAGCAATCCGGCGAAGCTCCGTCATCTGCGGCTCCTGCACCGAGGAACTCCGAAAGATTCGCGCACGGCTTCCCGTTTTTTAAAAGCGCTCTTCTCAGCGCTCGTAGTGAGAGTAAGTGCGATAAGAACGCTGAAGGGAAGGGTCAGAAACCACCACCTAACCCCCCACGTAGTAATTTCTTGCACACTTTCTATAAAGGAGTACCCTCTTGAGGGAGCTGGGATATTTACAACCTTTGTGGGATTACAGCAGTACTTTGCTGTGACATCTCATGTTGCAGGTGGCAAGAGTTACTTGAAGTGAAGTCCTTAGGAGTCAAGGTGGGGAGCTGGAGTGACGGACCTCAGTACTGCGACCTTTACAATCGGCAATTGACAGATAGCATGACGACTTAACCTATTAAGTTCATAATCCCTCCGAGAGAGCGAACCATGGACGTACCGGCAAGCGACGTATTTTGCCTCCCCCTGTTGCAGGCGTTGGCCGACGGCAAGGAGCACAGTATTCGTGAGCTTCGCGATCTTCTCGCGAGGAAGTTGATGCTCGCCTCGGCGAGTCGCGCCGACGAATTACCGCCCAGCACATTCCGGCTCTTTTTGCGTAGAGTCGGTTGGGCGAAGACCTACCTTCAGAAAGCCGGGCTCATCGCCACTTCGCGGCGAAGCTGGTGCGTGATCACTGCTGCGGGTCGAGAAGTCATCGCAAATCCTCCACAGCTGATCACCCGCCGGTTCTTGCTCCAATACGACTCATTCCGGACGTTCACCCAGGGGAGCCAGTCGAAGCAGGAGCAACTGCAGGAGCAGTTGGAAGCCGAGGAGGTATCACCGGTTATTCCGCGTGAGAGCCGCCCGCAGCCCCGACCGCTATTGGGTTAAGTTCTCCTCGTTTGACTCCGCTCGTCGTGCGTCATAAGCGCTAGCGAATATGCGCACCGATGAAGCTCCTACGAATATCAGTCCGGATTTGCAGTGGCCTCAGCGAGGAAAGCCACGATGACTGAGTCTACAGGCGAGCAGAGCCCACAAGCACCAACACCTCCCAGCGATCACTCGGGCCACCACCGTGCGGAGCCGAAGGGGCGGGCGTTTCTCCTGTTGAGTTTAGGGGCCCTCGGAGTGGTATACGGCGACCTCGGGACGAGCCCCCTCTACGCGTTGCGTGAGTGTTTCGCCGGGCATCACCCGCTCCCGCTCAACGAAACCAACGTGCTGGGGCTCCTCTCAATAATTTTCTGGTCGCTTGTCCTCGTGGTGTCGGTGAAGTACCTCGCCTTCGTCCTGCGGGCCGACAACGACGGCGAAGGTGGCATCCTTGCGCTCATGGCGCTCGTCGAGCGGGTCGTCGCTCGCAAGGGAAACATCGCCTTCATGGTGCTCGTCATGGGAGTGTTCGGTGCGGCGCTCCTCTACGGCGACGGAATCCTCACTCCGGCAATTTCGGTCTTGAGCGCTGCGGAGGGGCTTGCGATTTATGCGCCCGCGCTCCACGACGCCGTCGTACCGCTCACGCTCGTCATCCTCGCGCTCCTCTTCCTCATGCAACGCTGGGGAACCGGCGGTATCGGCGCGATTTTTGGCCCGGTGATGCTCCTGTGGTTCGTGACCATCGGGGTGCTCGGGCTCGTCTCGATTTTGCAGACTCCTCGGGTCCTCGCGGCCTTGAGCCCCCACCACGCCGTCACGTTCTTCATCGAAAACGGCTACCACGGCTTCCTCGCCCTCGGCGCGGCGTTCCTCGCCCTCACCGGTGCCGAGGCGCTCTACGCGGACATGGGGCACTTCGGCCGAAAGCCGATTCGCTTCACCTGGATTGTGCTCGTCTTCCCGGGGCTCATCCTCTGTTACTTTGGCCAGGGCGCCTTGCTCCTGCGCGACGCGGAGGCCATCGCCAATCCCTTCTACCGGCTCGCTCCGTCGTGGGGCCTCCTGCCGCTCGTCGCGCTGGCGACGACCGCTGCCTGCATCGCCTCGCAGGCCGTCATCTCCGGTACTTACTCTCTCACGAGCCAAGCTGTGCAACTCGGCTTGTGCCCCCGCCTCGAAATCATCCACACCTCGTCGACGCAGGTCGGCCAAATCTACGTGCCGGTCGTCAACTGGTTGCTCATGGGCGCGGTGATGCTGCTCGTCCTGAGCTTCAAGACGTCGACGAGTCTCGCGGGCGCCTACGGAATCGCCGTCGGCAGCACGATGGTCATCACCACGGTGCTTGCGTTCTTCGTCGCCCGCGACATCTGGAAATGGGGCCCCGTCGCACTCACCATCGCCGCCATCCTGTTCCTCACGGTGGACCTCGCTTACTTAGGCGCGAACCTCACCAAGATTGCCGACGGCGGCTGGCTCCCGCTCGTCCTCGCCGGCGGCGTGATGTTGCTCCTCACCACTTGGCGGCGCGGTCGCCAACTCCTCGCCGAGCGCCACAAGGAAGGCGTTCTGCAGTTGAGCGACTTCCTCGAGAGCATCGGTTCTTCCGACCGCCCCATGCGCGTTCCCGGCACGGGCGTGTTCATGACCGGCAACTCCGATGGCGTGCCCGCAGTGATGCTTCACAACTTGAAGCACAACAAGATTCTCCACGAGTGCAATGTGATGCTCACGATCGAGAGCCCGGTGGTTCCGTACATTCGCGGCGAACGGGTTACCGTCGAGGATTGCGGGCACGGCTTCTACCGGGTCGTCGCCCGCTATGGCTTCATGGAGCCGCCGCGGTTTGTGGGCCTCATTCAGCTCATTCGCTCAAAGGGGCTGGCGATGCCGGTCAATGAGACCTCTTACTTCCTCGGGCGAGAGTCGCTGATCGTCACTGGTCGACGTGGCATGTCCCGCTGGCGCAAGGCGCTCTTCGCCTGGATGGCGCGCAATGCCCGGACGATGACCGCCTTCTTCCACCTGCCGCCGAATCGGGTGGTGGAACTCGGAACCCAAGTCGAGCTGTAAGGCCCCGAAGCTCATGTGGGCCCCGGATGTTATGACTCGCACATGATGGCGAGGCTCGGCGTGGAGTATGCGGCGGAGGTCGGTGGCTTGCGAAAGGCGGTCGAAGGAGTCCGGGAACTCCTAGAGCTTCGACTGGAAGATGCTCTAACGCCGACGGAGTGCTGGCGTTCGACGGCCACCTCCACGAGTGCGATATTGTCGCTCGTGAATACTCGGCTCTCAATGCTTGAACGAGTGTTGCGCGGGCATCTCGACCCGCAGGTGCTGCTTACAGATGACAACGCCGTCGACCTCACCGATCGCCGGTCCCTAGAAGGTTCTCTTGTCTCCAAGAGAGCGCCCTCGTCTCCTCGACGCCGCCGTTCTGTTGCTCCTCTATAGGGTGCGTGGCATGGTTCGATGATGAAACTCATCATCGCAAATAAGAATTACTCCTCCTGGTCCATCCGCCCCTGGCTCCTCCTGAAAGAGAAGGGCATCCCCTTCGAGGAAGTTCGGCTCTCGTTCAATGATCCGGAGTTCCACCGAAAATTATCGGCAGTGAGCCCATCCGGTCGGGTGCCGGTGCTCGTCGACGGCGCGCTGACAGTCTGGGATTCGCTCGCTATCATCGAGTACCTCGCCGAAAAATTTCCGGAGAAGGGCATCTGGCCCAAGGAACTCGCTGCTCGCAGCCGTGCACGTAGCCTCTGCGCGGAACTGCACGCCGGGTTCATGACGCTACGCCGTTCGCTGCCGCTCTGCATAGAAGCGGATCTCCCGGGTTTAGGCTGGAGCCTCGCGGTGCAGGCCGACATCGATCGCTTCAAGCAGGCTTTCACCGCTGAACTCACGGCGAGCAAGGGCCCCTTCCTGTTCGGAGAGTATTGCGCAGCAGACGCGTACTTCACGCCGATTGCCTCGCGCTTCCGTACCTACCGAGTTGCCATAGATGGGCTCGCGGGCGGCTACGTTGATCAATTGCTGGCAACCGGGTCGTTCCGGCAGTTGGACAAAGAAGCTCGCGCAGAGAAGGATTTTTACGTCGCCGACGAACCGTATCGAACCAAATAACCGTATCATTGAAATTATCGCATTATCTGTTCAACTTTTACACTCGACATCCTCAGCGATCGAATATGCTAGCCAAGGTGGAGAGAAGAGCAAATGGAGATCAAGATTCGGCCACAAAAAACGTAATAATTTATTGATATGAACATCAAGCTCCTTCCACTCGGCTTCTGCGTTATGCTCGCTGCCTGCGACAACGGGATCAGTGTTACACCACTGCCCGATGCTTCCGGGACGCGAAACTCCTACGTGGGCGAAACCTACAACGTGACCGGGTTCATCGCTGACGCGGGGGGGGCGAGGTCGGGGGTCACTCTTTCAGGAGTCAACGGCATAGGCAGCGTCCAAGTCGATGCCGATGGGGGATATGCTTTCATCGGCGTCCGTCCGGGAAACTACGTCCTCACCCCTGCTAGTGAGGGCTACTACTTTGTCCCCGCATCGGAGTCAATCAAAGTCGTCGATGGCAACGTCATCGTCCCACCGATTCAGCAGCGCGCTGCACTGAAGGTAACCGGCTATCTCAATGGCTGGATGATCGAGAGTGTGCCAGTAACCCTTTCGCAGGAAGGCGGGCGTGACCGCGTCGCTATTGCAGACATCAATCATGACTTCGTATTCAATAACGTACTCCCTGGAAAATATACGGTCACACCGAAAAGCAAAAAGTTCATATTCCAACCAGCTAGTATTTCTTTGGATCTCAAGAATGATGATGAACGGGGACTCGTATTTAGAATGATCCCCGCGAATAAAAGCATCTATGGTAAAATAATAGGGGCGACAACTGCTGGCGTGACAGTCACCGCTCAGTTGCAAGACAGTGCAGATGAAAAAATTACTACAGTCACAAACGCTGCTGGAGAGTATCTCTTCCAAGGTTTGAGAATTGGATTCTATACCATTACACCAAATCTCGGCAATTATATATTTACTCCTGAAGCTGCTGAGGTGCGGGTAGATTCAACGAGCGAAACTGAATTCAATTTTGTTTCCTCCCGCAAGGAGATTCAATGCAATGGCGGTTGGTGTACGCCTTGGGATGTCGAAAACTATGAACTCGTCAATGTGCGCGGCGTGAACGGCCAGGATATCTGGACCAGTGGAGCACGGAGCGCTCTGTTGCACTACGCATCCCCAAGCGCAAACGGCATTCCTGCTTGGTTCCCAACGCCTCTCAATACTGGCGACATCGTCTTGGCAGGAATATGGGGTTCTGGCCCTAAGGACGTCTGGCTTGTCGGCTCCCAAGGCATAATTCTGCGAAATCTTGGAAATGGCTGGATAGACGTTCCATCCCCCACGCAGAAGGACCTCTTCTCGGTCTGGGGAACCAGCGCGACCTCAATATGGGCGGTAGGCGCCAGTGGAACCATGATCCGCTACGAGAAGGGTGTCTGGCAGGATGCCACCCCCGCTAATTCGAAGCGGGATCTCAACGGAATTTGGGCTTCGAAGAATGGACAGTGGTGGGCCGTCGGTGCCAACGGAACCATTTTCAAAAACACGGGTTCCGGTTGGGCACAGGAAACTTCTCCGACGACGAACAATCTCAACGCCATTTGGGGGCAAGATGACAAGATCATCTGGGCCGTCGGGAATAAGGGAACCATACTGCTCCGCACCGATAACACCTGGAAGGTTGTTGAGTCGGGCACCGATGTCGACCTGTTCGGTGTATGGGCAAGCGCCACGGATTCGAGTGTGTGGGCCGTTGGGCCTCGGAGCACAGTGCTGCGCTATGGGCCTGTTGCCGGAAGCACGACGCCAAAATGGCAGAAGTTGATGCCGCCGACCCTGACTTTGGACTTGGGAGACCTCCGCGGTGTCTGGTCTGCGGGAGATGGCTTCATCTGGGTGGCTGGTAACCGCGGCATCTTCAGCTACCGGCCAACTCCCTAATCCACGCATCAACTGTTGCTCGCAAGGGCACAGCGCACTGTGCGCGCAAAATAGCGCGCCGCGAGGCTCACCGTGCGCTCTGCCCCCGAGGGCGCAGTGCCCAACGACGGCGCAACCTCCATGATGTCTCCACTCACCACGGGCGCCACCTGGGGCAAGGCTTGAATGAGTGCCTCGACGAAGTCTGGGGAGAGGCCCCGGGGCTCCGGGGTGCCGGTGGCGTTTGACCAGGCATCGTCGGTGCCGTCGATGTCATTCGACAAGGCGATGCCCGAGGGTGCAAGCGAGCGCAGATGATCGATGATTTCCAGAAGCGCTGCGGCTTCGCGGCCACGAACTGCGTTTGCCCAGAACTGCCGGACCCCCAGCGACTCCCAGTGCGCCTGCGACTGCCCAGAGGCGCGAATGCCCACCTGCAACAGACGACCTCCACCGCCGAGGAGCCGGTTTGCATGCCAACTCCAGGTGGCGAAGCAGTGCTTCACGCCGAGGCGCTCCTCGAGGAGGTCGGTGTGGGCGTCGAGTTGGACCACCGCGAGACGGGGCTCGGTCCGGGCCATGGCGGCAACCGCCGGGAGCGCCGTGGAGTGATCGCCCCCGATGGTGAAGAGCCGCGCCCGAGGATTGAGCTCCCGAACGAGGGCCCATACTCGGTCGGCGATGGAGAGCGGGGACACCGGCAAGCCAAGCTCGCTTGCGCCATAGAGCGAGCGTCGCGCCGCAGCGATTTGGCTGGAGGAGAGCATCTCGTCGTGGAGGAACTGCGGCACACTGCGGACATCTCCGATGTCTACGACGCTGGGCACGCTTGCGTAGAAACCATCCGAAAGCAGTTGGCGGCGTAGCGCTGCCGGGCCGAGGTTTGACCCGCGCCGATAGCCAGCGCCCGCGTCGGATGGGATGGCGAGGATGATTCCTCGGGCTGATGGAATCCGGGCCAAGTTGTCCCGAAAAATCCGAGCCACACTTGCCGAGTCCGAAGCGCCCAAGAGATGCCGCTGGAGCGACTCTTGTTCCGCTCGGCCAGTCGAAAAGAGCGGTACGCCTCCCCCGGGCGGGGCGAGCAGCATAGCGAGTTCTTCGTCGGGGCGCATGTCGTTACCATCAGTGCGCCGCGCCGTCCCGTCAAGCGCCTTTCACCGTAGAGCGCGCCCTCGTGCTACGAGCGCATGCATGGCAGCGCGAACTTCGTGGATTGAAATCTCCCGTGGCGCTTATGCACGCAACGTCGCAGCGTTTCGTACCCTCGGCGCCCCAGCGCTCGGTGCGGTGCTCAAAGCCAACGCCTACGGCCATGGCTTTGTAGAAATCCTCGCCTTGGCCCACAGCGCGGTCGAAGTGCTCTATGTCATTCGGCCCGACGAAGCCCTCGACATCCGTGCCTGGGAAGGGCGCGAAAGCGCCCCGAGGAGGCGAGTCGTCGTGTTGGGCGCGGTCGCGCCGACCGAGTGCGTGGCGCTCGCGAGGGCTAACGTGCAGGTCGCTGTCGGCGACACCGACCTCGCGGCTGCCGCGCCGCTCTTGCGCGAGGCAAAACTCGCTCTGGAGGTCCACCTGCACATCGACAGTGGACTCGGTCGAGAGGGCTTTACGCCCACGCAGCTCGAAAAAGGCGAGGCTGATTACCTGTTCCGGCACAACGAGGCGTTCCGGGTTGTGGGCGCCATGAGCCACTTCGCGAACACCGAGGATGTCACCGAGCAGACCTATGCCGACGGGCAACTACGCGCCTTTCGCGAGGGCACCGAGCTCTTCGAGCGCCGCGCGGGCCTTACGGGCCTTGAGCGACACATCGCCGCTTCGGCGGCTGCCCTCGTGATGCCGAACGCGCGCTTCGACGTCCTTCGGGTGGGCATTAGCCTCTACGGCCTCTGGCCCTCGGCGGAGACTCGGCTGTCGACCCGCGTGGTGCGCGGGAGCACCCCGGCCTTGGAGCCAGTGCTCTCGTGGCGGGTGCAAAGCCAACTCACCAAGTGGCTCCCAGCGGGGAGTTATGTTGGCTATGGGTGCACGCACCGCTGCGGGGAAGCGACGCGCATCGCCGTGCTCCCGGTAGGCTACTCCGATGGATATCCACGCCTGCTCTCGGGCAAGGCGCATGTGCTCGTCCACGGGCAGCGCTGCCCGGTGCTGGGGCGGGTGATGATGAACCACCTGATCGTGGACATCACCCGGGTCACTTCCGGTGAAGAGACGCTTACCGCGACCCTGCTCGGCCACGACGGTGATGAGCAACTCGGTGCGGAAGCGCTCGCTCGCTGGGCCGAAACCATCAACTACGAGATAGTCGCTCGCCTCGGAAGCCATCTTCCGCGTCGACTTGTGCCCTGAGTTGCGGTGCCCTGATTTGGAGCAGGGGGCGCCAAGTTTCCGCGTAAGACTGAAAAATTCTTGCAAAATAAGGTTAATTCTCAAGTCCGCTTAGAATCTCCTAGAAGATGCAGTTTGAGCGGTGTAAGCCTCAAACAGACATTGGGAGGGTCACATGCGGCATCGACAACAACTTCTGGTCGCGGGCGGGTTCGCTCTTCTCTGCGCGGCCACGTTCTTTGGGTGCGGGGTACAGCCAAGCGAAATTGGCCTGTGCGCACCAACAATCGGCGCCTGCACTGTCGGACCGGCGAATGAAGACAACTTCGCCGTGAACTGCGGCACAACGAGAACGTGGTCCTGCGGAACAGGAACCAAAAAGTTCAGTGCGATGCCGGAAACCCTCCCTGCGGCTGCGGAAAAACGCCCGGTAGATGCACCCAAGGCTTTGCGAGTGACGACGATTACGCGTCAGCCTGTGGCTCTATCGAACCTGGTATTGCGGCGCGAACGGCAGCAAAAATAAATGTGAAATACCGAATGCAAAATGTGAATGTGGAGTTGATGCTGGAACTTGTTACTCTAAAGGTCAAGTAGTAGAAGACAATAAACTAGATTCCTGCGGTACGACAAGAATCTGGAAATGCGGTGAGGAAGAACCACCACTCCCGCTGTCTGTACAAAGCAAAATGTGGATTGCAAGTGTGAACCTGGGGTGGAATTTGTGCCGAGGTGAACCTAGCGAGGACAGCAAGGCTTCTAGCTGCGGCACAACGCGCACCTGGAAGTGTGGTTCCGGCGTTGGCGCTGTTTCCTGCAGTGAAGCAAATAGCCAGTGTGTTTGTGGTTCAAAGGTTGGGACGTGTGAATTAGGTGTTGTTGAATATGACAACCAATCCACTGAATGCGGTACAACCCGAGCTGGAAGTGCGGTGCCGGGGGGCTGCAGCAGCCGTGCGAGATAAAGAATGATCAATGCCTATGCGGCAGAAAAGTTGCTACCTGTTACAGTGGCACTCCCAAACTAACCAATAGCCCGGCGAGCTGTCTCGAGCGTCAGGAATGGAGCTGCGGTTCAGGAACGTTCGTCTGTATCGTGCTCGAATTCAATATCCTGTCCCTGGGTGAGCTACGACTTGAGTATGTTGAGTAATAGTTTCAACACGGTATGGGGCTCATCACCAAATGACATTTGGACCGTGGCTTCCAACGGTGCGATCGCACATTGGGATGGCGAGAAGTGGATGAATGTACCCAGCGGAAACTTGCAGTACCTGCGAGTGTGAAGGGAATAGATAAAAATAATGTCTGGGCCGTTGGGTACAATATCATACTCTATTGGAACGGGAGGGATTGGAGTAAGCAGTTCACTCGTGATCGCGTCACCCTCGAAAACTCCGTCTCTTTTTATGACGTTTGGGGGTATAGCCAAAGTGACGCCTGGGCGGTCGGAAGTGGCGGGCAAATCTTTCACTACGACGGAAGCAGCTGGAAGAAGGATGACAGTATAGTCAATGTGTTCAGTGATTTTCGGGGAGTCTGGGGAAACAGCTCGAGCGATGTATGGGCTGTTGGTAACTTGGGTGCCATCTATCATTGGAACGGTTCAAGTTGGCGCAATGATTCGCTCCCTCTTTATAGAAATCTTGTAAGCATTTGGGGGGCGAGTTCAAACAACGTGTGGGCCGTTGGACAATCTGGAACCATCGTGCATGGGATGGCATTGCATGGAAAGATGAAAGTCGGAGATCGGTCATAGATTTTTCGGCAGTATGGGGTACCAGCAAAAATGAGTCTGGGCTGTGGGTGTGCTGGGTGACATGTCTGACATATACCACTGGGATGGTTTCGAACTGGACCGACATGAAGGTCGGACTCAATAGTTTGGATGGAATTTGGAATGCCGGCTTGAACGACGTCTGGGTCATCCAGGATTCAACACTGATGCATATGAAGAAGTGAGAATTGCCCAGGCCCAAAAGAGGGCGCGATTCGCCCTCCTGAAGTCCCCGAGAAGCCCTCTTGCCGAACTGGGCGCCCGGCCCCAGTATCAGTTTTGCTGTAGTTTTCATTACAGGATTCATAAAAAACATTCCTGCTGGATCGGCTGCGGTTGGACTATGTTCCAACTAGAATCCCGGGGGAGTCTAAGTACGCTATGAGCCGACATCAGCACACCGTTGCACCTGCTCTGGCGATTTTCGCTGTACTGTTCTCCGCCTGCGAGCCTGCAGAGCATCCCGAAGCTTCCAGCATTTCGTCCCGTCGTGCGCTGCGGGGAGCAGATGGGTACCTGTAGCTTGGGAAACGCGAGCGACGACAACCAGGTTGCTGCCTGTGGCACCGTGCGCAAGTGGACGTGTTCCTCTGGCGCAGTTCAATTGCTCTGCGTCTACGAAAACCTGCCCTGCACCTGCGGAAGCACGCCGGGTACCTGCACACCGGTCACTGAGTCCCGGGGCAATCTGCCGTCGCCGTCCTGTGGCACCCCGCGCACGTGGACCTGCGGCTCCGGGCGAGCCCAAATCTCCTGCAGAACGAATTCGCCTCCCTGCGCTTGCGGCACGACACCCGGAACGTGCGCGTACGGTGAGGTCGGCGATGATTCCGCTAGCAACGCGTCGATTGCCTGCGGCGCGCCGCGGAGGTGGTACTGCGGAAACGGGAACGATCGCGTGCTCTGCGCATCCCCAAACCTAACCTGCGGCTGCGGCACGACCCCGGGCACGTGCGCAGTCGGTGAAGTCTCAGACGACAACGGAGCCACCCTCTGCGCCACGACTCGTACCTGGCGATGTAACGCAGACGGCGCTGCTACGACGTGCGCGGCTACCGTCCCCTGCATCTGGAGTTCGAGGCAGTTGAACCTGAAGCCGACCCTCAACAGCGTCATGGGGAGCAGTGCGGCGGATATTTGGGCCGTCGGGCAAAAAGGCACCATCGTCCACTGGAATGGCTCGGAGTGGATATCTTCTGCCCAAGAGCATCAGCACAATCTCTACAGCGTCTGGATAAGCAGTCGCAGTGAGGGTTGGGCGGTTGGTGAAAGCGGGTCCGCCCTGCACTGGGATGGCGTAAAGTGGAAAACCCAATCCCCCAAAACCGATGAGAACCTGAAGGGAGTTTGGGGGAGTGGCCCTTCCAACGTTTGGGCGGTCGGCGACAAGGGGAGCCTCTTCAACTGGAACGGCGAAACTTGGACGGCTTCGGCAAGCGGCGTGAGCGCTGACCTCCACGCCGTATGGGGCAGTAGCCCTGGAGACGTTTGGGCCGTAGGCCACAACGGCACCATCCTCCACAAGCGGGGCAGTGCCGATTGGAGAATTGAGCCGAGCGGCACCGACAACGACCTCCATGCTGTTTGGGGCTCAGACGCGAATGACGTTTGGGCGGTCGGCGAGATGGGCACCATTCTTCACTGGAACGGCATCATCTGGAGCCCTGTTTCGAGCGGCACTCGGGCCCCCCTCTTTGGGGTTTGGGGCACGAGCGCGTTCAACATTTGGATAGTGGGCACGAGCGGCACCCTCATCCATCGGTATGGCGATAGCTGGAGCCCGGCGAGCAGCGAAAACCAGGCGGATTTCGCCGGGGTTTGGGGCACGAGCGCGCAGAATGTATTCGCGGTCGGCGGCGACGGCTCCGTCGCGCGCCTCGCGGAGTAGCTCGACGCTCTACCATAGCAACGGCAATACCACTGTGAGTGAAATGTAGTTCAAGATAGTAGATCTGGCCCTAACAGGAGTATGATTTGAGATCATACTCAGGAGTTACAAGGGTCCAGAATGCACCTTCGACAACCATTGCGCGCGTTGGCTCTTTCATTCGGGATGGCCGGAGTGTTCATTGGCTGCTCGGAAACCCCAGAGCCAGTAGACACTGCTCCAGGAGTATGCGGCATCCTTCGAGGTACGTGCTTCTCGGGCGCGAGGAGCGCCGACAACAACGCTGCCTGCGGCACGAAGCGCTCGTGGTCCTGCGGAGTGGGCGATACCAAAGTGGATTGCTTCGCCGACAACCCCGTTTGCGGGTGTGGGGCGTCGCCGGGAACGTGTAGTTCTGGCGAAGCGAGTGGCGATAATTTTGCGACTGCCTGTGGCTCGAAGCGGGTGTGGGCATGCACCCATGAGGGCACGTTGTACCCCTGCTCGACAGAAATCGCCGCCTGCGTGTGCGGAGCGACACCGAGCACTTGCAACACTGGCGCGGTGACCTCCGACAACAAATTGGCCCGCTGCGGCGAGACGCGGCTGTGGACCTGCGGCTCCGGCGGTACGAATGCTCAGTGTACGAAGACGAACCCCTGCGACTGGCGCCCCTGGCCTGGCACTGCTCCGACAGCGCTTTACAGCGTGATGGGCAGCGGTCCCAACGACATCTGGGCGGTAGGTTGGTTGGGTGTGATTGTTCGTTGGGATGGCAAAAGTTGGAGCTCCAAGGCCATCAGCGCCCAGTACTATTTTAACGGTTTGTGGCTTTTGAGTGCGAACGAAGTGTGGGTCGTTGGTGAAAACGGCAAGGCGCTCCTCTGGAATGGCACGTCCTGGGATGAGAAGTCCACACCAACCACCGAGCATCTCAACGACGTGTGGGCTTCCGGGTCGAGCGACGTATGGGCCGTCGGAAATTCCGGGACCATTCTCCATTGGGACGGCTCAAGGTGGAGCAGCTCGCAGAGCGGCACAACTACTGTGCTCAGAAACATTTGGGGCTTCAGTTCGAAGGACCTCTGGGTCGTGGGTGACAATGGGCTCATCCTGCATGGCGATGGAAAGAACTGGGTAGTTTCTCCCACCCCGGCGAAGGTGAGCACGACCTTCCTCTACGGTGTGTGGGGCTCAAGCCCAACCGACATCTGGGTGGTCGGCACCGGTGGGGTCTTCCTGCACTGGAATGGCGAAAGTTGGAAAGTCTGGGACGGTATCCCGAGTGTAGATTTTAGCGATATATGGGGTTTTGGGCCCAATGATGTCTGGGCTGTCGGTGATAAAGGGAACATCCTTCATTGGAATGGCACCTCCTGGAGTTCTGCTCCGAGTGGCACCAACAGCACCTTCGAAGCAGTATGGGGGTCAAGTCCAGACGACATCTGGGCCGTGGGTTGGTACAACAACATCGCCCGGCTTCAGCAGTGAGCGTGGCACTTCACCACCAAAATCCGAAAGTTATTTAGGTTCACGGGATTTTGTGTAAGGTGATGTGACCTACAAAATTCTTCAAAGGCACTTCATGTTCCGACGAACTGGTGTACTTCGAGCTGGGCTGTTGACACTAGGTTGTACTTTTGTAGTAGCGGCATGTTCAACCGAGCCCGACCCCGGAGGTGGTGGAGGGACCGAGCTGTGTGGTGCCCAGCCTGGAAAGTGTAACTCGGGCACCATCAGCGGCGACAACAATGCGACCGGTTGCGGTACCAGGAGAAACTGGTCGTGTACCGAGGGCGCAACGAAATCAGACTGCTCCGCCATGAATCCTCAGTGCGGCGTCTGCAGTCCAACTGCCGGATCCTGTGCTGTCGGCGTCGTGAGCAACGACGACAATATGACCGACTGCGGCACGAAAAGGAGTTGGTCTTGCGGTGCGGGTGTCGGGAAGATTGACTGCTACCTCGAAAACCCTGTTTGCGTCTGCAGCGGGACGCTGGGCCAGTGCGTCTCGGGAAATGTTCTCGATGACAACAACGTGACCTCCTGTGGCGGACTTCGAAAATGGTCTTGCGGCTTTGGGGGCCAAGTGACGCCTTGCGAAGGCAACAACCTGCAGTGCGGTTGCGGCTCCCCTCCGGGAACGTGTTCCGCGGGGCAACCGAGGAACGACAACAAGCTTACCACCTGCGGAACCATTCGCTCGTGGGTCTGTGGAAGCACGGACTCCGCCATCACTTGTACGGATGCCAACCCGCCCTGCGCCGTGTGCGGTGCCGATGGGGGCACGTGCACCGTGGGCTCTCCCCAGTCGGATAACGACTTCACCGCTTGTGGAACGACGCGCCTGTGGGCCTGTGTTTCGGGGACCCACCAAATCAGCTGCAATACTGCCAACGCGCCTTGCGCCAAATGCAGCACCAAAGCTGGTGAATGTCTTTCGGGCGTGCTGCGGGGCGACGACAATGTGGTCGCCTGCGGCAAAACGCGCACCTGGTCGTGCGCATCTGGAACATCTGTGGAGCCCTGCACGGTGGTCAATCCGAAGTGCGTCGAATGTGGAACGGCTGGAAATTGTACTGAGGGTGGCGTCGCCAGCTATGACAACAATTCGACTGCCTGCGGTACCAAGCGAACCTGGACTTGCAGTTCCAGTTCATCGACAATCCCCTGCGAGGCCCCACTGCCAGCCTGCGTGTGCGGACCAAGACCGAGCACCTGCAACACCGGCACAGTGACCTCCGACAACAATCTCTCCCGCTGCGGCGAGACGCGGCTGTGGACCTGCGGCGCCGGCGGTACGAATGCCCAGTGTCCGAAGTCGAACCCCTGCGACTGGCACCCCTGGCCTGGCACTGCTCCAACAGCGCTCTACAGCGTGATGGGCAGCGGTCCCAACGACATCTGGGCGGTAGGTTGGTTGGGAGTGATTGTTCGTTGGGATGGCACAAGTTGGAGCTCGAACGCCATCAGCGCCGAGTACTATTTTAATGGCTTGTGGGTTGTGAATGTGAACGAAGTGTGGGTCGTTGGTGAAAACGGCAAGGCGCTCCTCTGGAATGGCACGTCCTGGGATGAGAAGTCCACACCAACCACCGAGCATCTCAACGACGTGTGGGCTTCAGGGTCGAGCGACGTATGGGCCGTCGGTAATTCCGGGACCATTCTCCACTGGGACGGCTCAAGTTGGAGCAGCTCGCAGAGCGGCACAACTACTGTGCTCAGAAACATTTGGGGCACGAGCTCGAAGGACCTCTGGGTCGTGGGTGACGATGGGCTCATCCTGCATGGCGATGGGAAGAACTGGGTGGTTTCCCCCACCCCGGAGAAGGCGAGCAAGGCCTTCCTCTACGGTGTCTGGGGCTCAAGCCCGACCGACATCTGGGGGGTCGGCACCGGTGGAGTCTTCCTGCACTGGAATGGCGAAAGTTGGAAAGTCTGGGACGGTATCCCGAGTGTGGATTTTAGCGATGTATGGGGTTTTGGGCCCAATGATGTCTGGGCTGTCGGTGATAAAGGGAACATCCTTCATTGGAACGGCACGTCCTGGAGTTCTGCCTCCAGCGGAACAGAAAGCACCTTTGAGGCGGTATGGGGTTCGAGCCCAGACGACATCTGGGCCGTGGGCTGGTACAGTAATATTGCGCGGTTTCAGCAATGACCGTGGCGGTTCGCCACAAAAATCAGAAAATTATTTAGGTTCACGGAATTTTGTGTAAGCTGATGTGAACAACAAAATTTTTCAAAGGCACTTCATGTACCGACGACGTGATGTTCTTCGTGCTGGGTTGTTGACACTAGGCTGTGCGCTCGTAGCCGCGGCATGTTCAACCGAGCCCGGCCCCGGAGGTGGCGGAGGGACCGAGCTGTGTGGCGACCAGCCTGGAATTTGCAAATCGGGCACCATCAGCGGCGACAACAATGCGACCGGTTGCGGTACTAGGAGAAACTGGTCGTGTACCGAGGGCGCAACGAAATCAGACTGTTCGGCCATGAATCCGCAGTGCGGCGTCTGCAGCCCGATTGCCGGAGCCTGTGCAGTTGGCGAAGTGAGCAACGACGACAAAGCGACCGCCTGTGGCACGAAAAGGAATTGGTCTTGCGGTTCGGGTGTCGGGAAAATTGACTGCTATTCCGGAAACGCTGTTTGCGTCTGCAGTGGGACGCCGGGCCAGTGCGTCTCGGGGAATGTCCTCGATGACAACAAGGTGACCGGCTGTGGCTCGCTTCGAAAATGGTCTTGCGGTTTTGGGGGACAGAAAACGCCTTGTGACGGCATAAACCAGCAGTGCGGCTGTGGCTCGCCGCCCGGTACGTGTTCCACGGGGCAGCCGAGGAATGATAACGGGTTTACGACCTGCGGAACGATTCACTCCTGGGTCTGTGGCCCCCCGGACTCCCCGATTACCTGTACGGATTCCAACGCGCCCTGCGCCGGGTGCGGTACGACGCCGGGCTCTTGCATCTCAGGTGAAGTAAGCGGTGACGACTTTCAATCAGCCTGCGGGACGATGAGGACGTGGTCCTGCGGCTCCGACCGGAGCAGACCCGCTTGCACGTACAAAAACCCGGCTTGCGCCGCTTGCGGCACGGCGCCGGGATCTTGCACGGTCGGCTCTCCCCAGTCGGATAATTTCTTCAGCAACTGCGGAACGACCCGCCAGTGGACCTGCGTCTCAGGAACCAACCAAACCAACTGCAACGCCGCCAACGGGCCTTGCGCTAGATGCAGTACAGAGGCTGGTAAATGTATTTCGGGAGATGTGCGAGGCGATGACAATATAGTCGCCTGCGGTAAAACGCGAACGTGGAATTGCACTTTTGGAGCCTCCGTGGAACCCTGCTCGGCGGTCAATCCTCAGTGTGTCGGTTGTGGAACGGCCGGAAATTGTACCGAGGGTGGCATCGCCAGCAACGACAACAACTCGTCCGCATGCGGAACCAAGCGAACTTGGACTTGCAGCTCAGCGGCCAACTCAATCCCGTGCGAGGTCACCATCCCCCCATGCGCGCTATGCAGTACGACGAATCCTGGGACGTGTTCAGCTGGCGGTGCAGCGAGCGGAGACAATTTCGCGTCTTCGTGCGGAACGACGCGAACCTGGACCTGCGGCTCCGGTTCGTCGGCAATCCCCTGCCAGGCGCCACTCCCCGCCTGCCCAGCGTGCGGCTCCACGCTTGGTAGCTGTGCCCCTGGCACTCCATCTGGAGACAACAACGTGATCACCTGCGGGGATATGCGCGTGTGGACTTGCGACTCAGGCGCATTCAGCACGACTTGTAAAAAGTCTGCTTCCTGTAACTGGGAACCCATTACGTCTGTTACGACGAACTCCCTCGGAGCAATCTGGGGCACTGATGCGTCGCATGTTTGGGTTGTTGGCGCAAACGGCACTATTTTCTTTTGGAATGGGAGTACTTGGAGTCCTCAGAACAGCAGAGTCACTGGCACGTTGAAGAGTATCTGGGGATCGAGCACGGGTGATATCTGGGCTGTCGGCGCTGATGGAACCATGGTCCGTTACAACAGCGTTGACTGGATACCTTATGAGCGTCAAACACAGGAGTGGCTCAATGGGGTGTGGGGCACCAGCGACAGAAATATCTGGGTGGTGGGGAATGGTGGATTCGCTGTTAACTGGAATGGCAAAGAGTGGATTTCCAGGCCGGTCGGTACCGGGAGTAACTACGCGGTTTGGGCCGCCTCCCCCGATGATGTTTGGGTCGTCGGCCAGGGCGGAGCCATCAATCGCTGGGACGGTTCAAAGTGGAACCCGATAAACAGTGGCACCTACTACAACTTATTCTCAGTATGGGGAACTGCAGCGGACGACGTCTGGATCACCGGTGACAATGGCCTTATTCTCCGGTGGAACGGCAGTACCTTGACTCCTGTGAGCACGTCCATTTCGACGAATCTCTTGAGGGCATGGGGGCCATCGAAGAACAACGTCTGGTTTGTGGGTTATCCGGGAAGCATCTACCACTGGGACGGAACGGCGGTTAGCCTCGTGAAATCAAACCCCAACGCAGGGCTCGACCATGTCTGGGGTTCTAGCGGCAGCGATATCTGGGTCGTAGGCGCCAATGGAACAATGTTCCACCTCAAGTAAATCTTGGCGGCAAAAACCGCAGGACTGAAATGCGGAGGGTGAACGAAGTTCATGGGATATGGTCACTCGTGATCAAGTGCACAGCACCGAAAGGGATATGATTCTCCGGCGAAATCCACTCCATGGAGCGATGGTGGCTCTGTGCCTCACGCTTGCTGTGGCCGGTTGCTCGTCCGGCCCAAACGATGATGAGGCGAACGGAGTGTGTAGCATTGCGCTGGGGAAGTGCGTGTCTGGGACGATGAGTGGCGATAATTCCTTGACCGCTTGTGGAACAAAGCGCCGATGGGCCTGCGGAACCGGCACCACTCGCGTTATCTGCGATGGCGATAACCCTCAATGTAAATGTGGAATTGCGCTTGGAACCTGTGAGGTTGGTTCGCCGAGCAACGACAATAAACAGAACGACTGTGGTCGGGTACGTGCCTGGAACTGCGGCTCTTCGGACTTTTCAATTTCCTGCACGAGAGCAAATCCCAATTGTACTTGTGGTGCAAAAGTAGGAACCTGTGATTCTGGCAACGTGAGCTCAGATAATAATCTCACTCAATGCGGGACTACTCGTATTTGGGTGTGTGGGTCTGGGGGCATACAAACTTCCTGCCCGCGTACGAATGAACCGTGCGGAGTTTGTAGTGCCACCCCAGGTTTCTGTGTCATTGGTACAGCAAGCGACGATAACAACGCGTCGTTTTGTGGCGCCCGGCGAACCTGGAAGTGTAATTCCGGTGGAAGTCCCCAATCCTGCGTCAGCACCGTGCAGTGCAAATGGGCCCTGTGGCCTGGTGGTGAGGGAGGGAGTTGGTGGAGTGTCTGGGGCACGGACAGGGACTACGTATGGGCAAGTGGCGATTCAGGTGCTCTCATTCGGTGGAACGGCTCCGGCTGGAGTCCAGTACCCAGCAATACGCAGAGCAATCTACGATCTTTGTGGGGTTTTGCGCGGAATGACATCTGGGCTGTTGGCGAAAATGGGACAATCATTCACTGGGACGGGATCTCGTGGACACCGAAGACGAGCAACACCAGTAACGCGCTTTACAGCGTGTGGGGCATAGCCCCACACGACGTGTGGGCGGTTGGCGACAACGGAATCATCCTCCACTGGGATGGCAATGAGTGGAGCTCAACAACGGTGAATTCGCAGCAACTTCTGTCCGTGTGGGGGACTAGTTCGACTGACGTTTGGACGGTTGGCAAGGCTGGCGGGATTTTCTATTGGAACGGTTTAACCTGGAGCCCTCGTAACGGATACTCTAACCTCCAACTCAACTCGGTGTGGGGGGTGGGCGAGCGCGACGTGTGGATCGTCGGAGAACACGGCACCATCCTCCGATGGAATGGGTCATTCTGGAATGTCACTCAGAACTCTGCGCTCGGCAATCTCAACAGTGTGTGGGGGAGCACCTCCAACGAAGTTTGGATCGTGGGCGACATCGGGACCACCATCAACTGGAATGGCACCGATAGAACTTCTATCGAGCCGGTCACGTACAGCTCCTTGAAGGGCGTTTGGGGCACCAGCCAAGGCGACGTTTGGGCAGTAGGTCCGAGCGGGACCATCCTTCGGTACCATTAGCTCAGATTAGTGAGAATCGATGGTCGCCTGTAGAGAAGGGGAAATTCCTTTTCCAGAGGATAAAGATACTCAGACCGTACTAGCCATCCGAAAACTGGGCAGTTGAAGTTATAGTGTAACCGTAAATTTGGATTTTTTTAGTAGATGTTGTATCATTCCCAAAATGACGTTGATCAAGGGAAAAGGTGCAACATGCTGAAACAGCAGCCGCGTGCCTCCACAGCGTTGATCAGTACCCTGGGTATTATTTTCCTGCTTTCGGGATGTGGATCACTGAACACCCCGGGATTGGTCAACGACCAGGGTAACCCCAATAATAATGTCGATGATCCAACTAACCCGGACGGCGGCGGCACTGGCGGTGGGAACAACAACGGTGGCGGCGACGCCGACGACGGTGGAACTGGCGGTGGGAACAACAACGGTGGCGGCGACGCCGACGACGGTGGGACTGGCGGTGGGAACAACGGCGGCGACGGCGGTGGCACTGGCGGCGGTGGGACTGGCAGTGGGAACAACGGCGGCGACGGCGGTGGCACTGGCGGCGGTGGGACTGGCGGTGGGAACAACGGCGGCGACGGCGGTGGCACTGGCGGCGGTGGGACTGGCGGCGGGAACAAACCCGACGCAGGCCCCCCCGATAATCTCGGCCGAGGTGGGTGCGGTACCAGCCCTGGGACCTGCACGGCTGGGCAAGTTACTGGGGATAATAAACTCACGAACTGTGGGACCATTCGTAGCTGGAAGTGCGGGACCAACGGCAGCGTGTCGTGCACGTACGATAATCTGGCCTGCGCATGCGGAACCAAGAACGGCACCTGCGCCGGTGGCACTGCTGGAAACGATAACAAATTGACCCGGTGTGGTACGGTGCGAAGCTGGACCTGTAGTTCTGGTGGCACAATAAACAACTGCAACCGGTCGAACGAGTGTGTTTGGAGTGCTGTTGGAAGTCCCACGGGCGTGCAGCTGAATAGCGTCTGGGGAAGCAGCGCAAACGACGTGTGGGCTGTCGGCCAAGGTGGAACAATCATACACTGGGACGGCACTACGTGGTCGCCAGTGAAAAGCGGCACGACCGCCGAATTGAACGGAGTCTGGGGGGCTAGTGCGAACGATGTCTGGGTTGTGGGCAGTAGCACCGTGCTTCATTGGAATGGCCGTGCTTGGAGTGCGGGGACTATCAGTCTCGGATATACGCTGAGAAGTGTTTGGGGGGCGAAGTCTGGTGATGTTTGGGCTGCTGGGTCGATATCCAATAATGCCCTTCACTGGAATGGGTCTGCTTGGAGCTACATACCGACATCTACAACACAGTCCGGGCACTATAGGGTTTTTGGATCAGGTAGTAATGACGTTTGGATTGTTGGACAGCAAGGTGTTTCTATTCATTGGAATGGGAGTGCATGGAGCAACACCGGCATCCCCAGTTATTACAACGTGTTGTCCGGATGGAGTGTTAGCCCGACGTTAACTTTTGCTGGCGGAAATCGCGGATTTGTTATGCTGTGGAATGGAAAGGGATGGGCAGAGGTGCGGGGTCAGCAACCTAACAACCCCTGGAACCAAGACCTCTTTGGGATATGGGGTATAAAGGAAGATGAAGTCTGGGCAGTCGGAATGAATGGTGTCATCCTGCGCTGGAATGGCACCGAGTGGCATGTCGTGAGACTCATCGGTCAAAGTCCGGCACTCGTATCAGTTTGGGGAAGTAGCCCCGACGATGTCTGGGCAGTTGGTCAAGGTGGCACCATACTCCGGTTTCAACCCTAGTGCGGGTACGCCTGTGATCGAGGGCCGAAGGAGTTCGTTTTCATATTTCTCCCAGGGAAAGAGCATATGAGAGGATCGCAACACCGAATCGTACGATGTTGGTTTCTTGTCGCTCTCAGTACCACTGGGGCCTGCGTAGCAGCGCCAGGAGACCCTGCCGACGGGAACAATAGTGGTCCCAAAGGAGTGTGCAGCCCGACGCCAGGAACGTGTGTCGAGGGTATGCAAAACAGCGATGACAAAGCGAACCGCTGTGAAGTGACTCGAAACTGGAAATGTGGGGTCGGAACCAATGCTGTGCCTTGCAGCTACACCAACCCCAAGCCGTGTGTGTGGAACTCGGTAAACGCTGGAAAAATTGAAACACTTTATGCTGTGAAGGGTACGAGTTCAAAAGATGTACTTATTGTTGGGGATAACGGCCTTATTCTCCGGTGGAATGGTGTGTCTTTTGTGCAGGAAACAAGCGCCAGTAAAACAGTATTGAGCGGGGTTTGTGGTGTCAATGGGTCAACCACTTATATCGCAGGCGATGGCGCAGTCCAAAAGTTCAATGGTAAAGATTGGGTTACAGTGCTTAACGACAGCTCAATATATTATAATAACTGCCTTGCTTTTAGCGCCAACGACATCTGGTTCTCAACACCTAGTTTCTCTGTCATCCGCTGGTCGGAGACGACTCAAACAATTGAACCCATCAGATTCGAGCAGAAAGTGAGTTCACTGTGGGGCATAGATTCGAATGATGTGTGGGTTGTAGGGGATCAGGGATTGCTCCGACATTGGGATGGAAGCACATGGACCCATTTTGACAAAACTCAACGTAACCAGCTTATAGGCGTTTGGGGGCGCACATCAAGCGATGTGTGGGCAGTTGGGGTAAATGGAACTATTCTACACTGGGACGGCAAGCTTTGGGAGCCGCATAAGCCTTTTACCAAAGAGGTGCTAACGACAGTGTGGGGGAGCAGTGCGACCGATGTATGGGTAGCAGGCACGAATGGCACTATTATTCACTGGAATGGCAAGGAGTGGAGACCATCGAAAAGCAATGCCACCTCTATGATCAATTCTGTCTGGGGTAGTAGTGCAAATGACATTTGGGCAGTCGGGGTTGATGGAGTGATTCTTAAATTACAGTAGAGAGCAGCAGTGGTGTGGGCCCGATCACTGCATGTGCTGCATGTAGCGCTCTTGTGCGACTATAGAGTACCTCGACCCTACTTCTAGATACACAAATAACGTAAAATTGAACCTCCGAACGTTCATCTAATCGATATTATGCATTTTTGTTCCGTTTTCATCAAAAATAAATAACACTTTCAAATATTCAGGAAATCAGTTATGAGACGTCATAGTCGGGTGCCAACCGTATGAAAGGTAGCAGTATGAATTCATTACGATCGTCGGCAGTGCGTCCGTTGCTGTGGAGTTTTGGAATTTCCGTCATCATGCTGGGATGCGGGTCTCTTCCGCAATTACCCCCAAAGGAAGTTCCTTCGACACCCCAAGACCCCTCAGGGAATCCAAAAGATGGCGGCAGTACGCCACAGGATCCTTCAGCGCAACCGAAAGATGGCGGTAGCACAGCTCAGGATCCGTCAATTGAAACGAAACCCTTAACTCAAGATGCTTGTAGCACGCTCCCTGGAAAGTGTCAGGAGGGCTCTTCGCAGGAATACCCCGGGGAACCCATTTGTGGCGGAACCCGGAAATGGGAATGCGTAGGACCTCTCAATAGGGTCAAATGCGAGGCAGTTACTCCACCCTGTAAATGCGGCTTTGCCTACAATACATGCGATCTCGGATACCCGACTGGTGGATTCAAAGCCAGTTGTGATTCAAGAAGCACCTGGAAGTGCAGTGGTGGCGGCGCTGAAGTACTTTGCGAATTTTGGACGAAAGCCTGCGAGTGCGGGAAAACACCCGGATCGTGCGAGTCCGGGCCAGCGAGTTCCGACGACAACCAAACAACTTGCAGCACCATGAGAACTTGGAGATGCAATTCGGGTGGCACGAAGATTACGTGCCAAGCAGCAAACCCACCTTGCCAGTGCGGCACGAAATTTGGGACTTGCACGAATAACGGCACCCCGGACACGTTTGGCAATACTGCGGGCTACTGCAAGGCCACATGGAACTGCACCAGCCAAGGTGCGGTCATACCATGCACTGTCGAAGAATCGTGCAAATGGGAAGTCAAGAGCCTGACAAATGCAACAAATTTCTATGGCGTTTGGACTGCATCATTCACAGATGCATGGGCAGTCGGAGAGCGTGGCACGTTGCTCCGCTACGATGGTGGCTCATGGACTGAAAACCAGGCTAACGAAGCGAGTCAGCTCAATTCCGTGTACGGCCTCAACAGTAATGCTGTTTGGGCGGTGGGGAACAGTGGGACCATTGTTCAATGGAACGGCGAGCGCTGGACGTCAGAGCTTAGCCCCAAGCTAGTTAACTTGAACGCCGTTTGGGGTATAAGTGAATCTGACTTGTGGATAGTTGGTGATAATGGAACTATCCTTAAGAAAGAAGGCAACGAATGGCGTGAGGTTTCTTCGCCAACAAAAGAGTCGCTGTACGGGATTGGCGGACCCGCAGCTAACAGAGTGTACGCAGTGGGTGCCAACGGGACAATTCTCTCCTGGGACGGGACTCGTTGGACCAATTGGACTAGCACCGAGACGAACTTCAATCTTCGAGCAGTGTGGGGAGATTCAAATACTAACGTTTGGATAGTGGGCGACAACGGGACTATTCTCCACTTGAATAAATCAACATTTTTGGCTGATTCAAGCGTCACAGATAAAGATCTCTATGGTGTCTGGGGCAGTGGCCCGAACGACATCTGGACAGTCGGAGAGGCGGGAATAGTTCTCCACTGGGACGGAATAAATTGGAGGCTCGAAGGCAACTTTGTGCCTGGAAATACACTGCGCTCCGTCCACGGAAATGCTTGGAATAATGTCTGGGCAGTTGGTGCGAAGGGTGCCGCAAAAATGAACTCCCGGGCAAAGTAAAGCGCTGAAGGTAGAAGGAAGCGCGGGCTGTCGAAACCCTTGGCTTCATCGCCACATGGAAGCGCTAAAGCTTCCATGTGGCTTTCGCTATGCCTCATTTGCGCATTCCGACGCATCGTGAACGCACGTTCCGACCTCGTGAACGCTCGTTCCGATTCATCGTGAACAAAAAAACAGAGCTATGTGACGGCTGGGCGGGAGGCCAAAAAGCGTCCCTAAGGAGGTACGCCAATGGCGACCGAAAGACTGTCCATGCGACAAGTACGAGAGGTTCTGAGGCAGAAGTTGGAGTTGGGGGGCTGTCGATGCGGCAGGTGCACCGCGGAGGGGAGAAGCTCTTCATCGCCAACTTGAAGTCGGGGATGACGAAGGCCGACAGGTACGAGGGAGAAGTCAACCGGACGTACGAAGAGATGGCGCGTCACTACGGAACGGTGGTGTTGCCGGCGCGGCCGTATCGACCCAAAGACAAGGCGAAGGTCGAACTTCATTCACTGGGCAACCGAGGTCGGGCCATCGACGCAGATGCTGGTGCAATGAATTCTCGAGGAGAGGCCGCACCCGGAAATGGGGTTTCGCAGCTGCCTTGGGATTTTGAGACTGGCGAAGAAATACGGCTCCGAGCGCCTTGAGAATGCCTGCGTCCGCGCGGTGCGCGTCCATGCGCGCAGCTACCGGCATGTCGCCACCATGCTGAACCAAACCCGGGCGCATCGCTTGAAGACATCGACTACTGTGCGCCAAGCGCGAACTCGACAAGCCGCATATAAGACAACTCGCAACCTGCCGCTGGGTCGATGAGCATCAGAATGTGCTCGTCACCGGTATGACTGGCACTGGGAAGACATACCTTGCATGCGGACTCGCCCAGGCAGCCATCCGTAAGGGCCATCGAGTCGCCTACCGCCGTGCCCCGCGCCTCTTCGAGGAACTCACCCTCGCGCACGCCGACGGCAGCTTCCCTTCACTGCTCAAACGGCTCGCCAAAGTCGAAATCCTCGTCATCGACGACTGGGGACTCGCCCCCCTCAAAGACTCTGAACGTAGAGACCTGCTGGAGTTGCTCGAGGACCGCTACGGAGCGCGTAGCACCATCATCACGAGCCAACTGCCGACCTCGACTTGGAATGATCGATCACGATGGATTGGAACAGGCGATCACGATGGTCGGAATGCGCAGCACCGAAGGCCGGAGGAAGCGCGGGCTGTCGTAGCCGTTGACCACATCGTCACATGGAAGCACCGGCGTTTCGAATGGTTTTCGCTAAGCCTCAATCTGGCGGGGGCATCGCCTAGCCGGTGCAGAGCAGCGAAAAAAATGCCTGGACACAGGCGTTTAGGTTGAAGTATAGTGTACCTTCAATATTCCGTTCCAGGGAGTGCAGATGAGCATCCAGCGAAGGTGGCCGTTGAAGATAGGCGTCATCGCAGCCCTGAGCGCAGCATTGATGAGCTGTGGGGATGGAGGGAAGGGAATATGCGGTTCTTCACCCGGGCGATGTGACGTCGGATATGCTACCGAAGAAACAGACACAGCGGGGTGCGGCGCAAAGCGGGCCTGGACCTGCGTGACTGATGCCGGTAGCTATTCTTGCAGCGGAGTCACGCCATGCTCGTGCGGATCAGTCCCCGGAACGTGTCTTTCGGGCGAAGCGGTAGATGACAACCGAGCCCCCTGCGGAACGATGCGGGAGTGGTCCTGCAGCGGTGGCGGCACCAAAACGGCCTGCGCTGCGGGCACAGTTGTCCCGTGTATGTGCGGCCTGAAGCCTGTAGAATGTATTGCGGGCACGCCAAACAGCGATGACAAGGTGACCCGCTGCCAATTGACCCGAAGCTGGAAATGTGGCTTCGGCGTCGGCGCGGTGTCTTGTCGCTCCACCAATGACTCGGCATGCGTGTGGACCCCGGAGCCGAGCAGGACAACTGAGTTGCTTATGACCGTGAGGGGAACTCGCGCTGATGATGTTGTAGCTGCAGGCAGGGGGCATACTGTTCTCAGGTGGAAAGGCGCGGCTTGGGCTCCTGAGCCGAATGACGGGCAAGGGAATTTCAACGGGATTTGTGGCCCTATAGGACCGAATTTGTATATGGTTGATGGGTCAGGAAAATTATTCAAGTACGATGGCTCTCGCTGGGTGAATCTGTTGGGTAGTGATAGCTTTGGCATATTAAATGGCTGCTTTGCGTTAAGCACCGACCGGATATGGACGTACGGAATCGGTGTACAACACATGATTTGGTCGGAGGCAACGAAGACGAAGAGTCAATTCACGACGGAAAGCTCTTTGTGGGGGATGTGGGGAGCAAGTGTGTCCGACATTTGGGCCGTCGGTTCTGATGGGTACGTCACCCATTGGGACGGAATCAGTTGGTCCAAAAAAGATGTTGGTAACCAAAAACTATACTACGGAGTATGGGGGAGCGCCTCTGACGATGTATGGGCGGTGGGGATGCAAGGTGCTGTCATGCACTGGGACGGCGGGAGCTGGACGCCGCGTACGCCTTTTACTGCAAACGACCTCTTCGCTGTATGGGGTAGCAGTGCCAACGATGTTTGGGCAGTTGGCGCCTTGGGAGACATTTTCTTGTGGAACGGAAAAGAATGGAAGCGAACGACGAGTGGTACCACCGCCAATCTCCAGGCTGTCTGGGGGAGTAGCGCGCTCGAAATTTGGGCAGTCGGGCAGAATGGCACCATTTTGCGGTTGAGGTAGTAATCTTCGAAGCCTAAGGCGGTGGTCGATGAGCAGCCAGCGAAGGTGGCCGTTGAAGATAGGCGTCATCGCAGCCCTGAGCGCAGCATCGATGAGCTGTGGGGATGGAGGGAAGGGAATATGCGGTTCTTCACCCGGGCGATGTGACGTCGGATATGCTACCGAAGAAACAGGCACATCGGGGTGCGGCGCAAAGCGGTCCTGGACCTGCGTGACTGATACCGGTAGGTATTCTTGCAGCGGAGTCACGCCTTGCTTGTGCGGATCAGTCCCCGGAACGTGTCTTTCGGGCGAAGCGGGAGATGACAACCGAGCCCCCTGCGGAACGATGCGGGAGTGGTCCTGCAGCGGTGGCGGCACCAAAACGGCCTGCGCTGCGGGCACAGTTGTCCCGTGTATGTGCGGCCTGAAACTTGGAGAGTGTATTGCGGGCGAGCCAAACAGCGATGACAAAACGACCCGCTGCCAATTGCCCCGAAGCTGGAAATGTGGCCTCGGCGTCGGCTCGGTGCCTTGTCGCTCCACCAATGACTCGGCCTGCGTGTGGACCCCAGTGCGAGGCGGGGGGCTTGAGTGGCTTAAGTCTGTGAGAGGGAATAGTGCAGACGATATAATAGCTGTGAGTTCTAGAGGCGAGATCCTACGGTGGAAGGGTACCTCATGGGAAACCGAGATGAATCCAACAGGAGCCCCTCTCAATGACATCTGCGGGCCACCATCATCTGCCGTGTATATTGCAGGGGTGGCCCACCTGCTAAAGTTCAATGGTACAATCTGGGACAAAGCCTATTACACGACTAGCCAAAATTTTAGTAGTTGCCTGTGGCTTAGCCCTAACGATATTTGGCTTTCCGATTATTCAGGGGGGATGAGCCATTGGTCAGAGTCAACCAAGAAAATGGTAATGACAACATTAGCTAGTGCTGTCTTCCGAATGTGGGGTGCCAATGCAAACGATGCCTGGGGCGTAGGGTATGAAGGTGCCATGTACCGATACAATGGAACCGCATGGACGAAGCTCGACAAAGTCAGCGATCAGTCCCTCAACGGAGTGTGGGGCAGTGGCCCCAAGGACGTTTGGGCGGTGGGAGACAAAGGGACTGTCTTGCACTGGGATGGGATAAACTGGACACTAAGACCGGCTTTTACGCGGAGCAACCTGTATGTTGTGTGGGGTAGCAGTGAAAACGATGTTTGGGCTGGCGGCCGTGATGGTGTGATTTTCCATTGGGATGGCAAAGATTGGAGTCCATCGAAGAGTGGTACTACTCAAGAGATTTGGTCAATTTGGGGAAGCAGTGCCAAAGATATTTGGGCAGTTGGGACTGAGGGCACTATCCTCCGGTTGAAGTAATGAGCCTTGGGATACGCAGACGGGGCTGGGAATAGCGACGATGGGGCCGATGCCGGCGGCTCAGCTAAGCCTGGGCTCGTAACAAAAGGCGCATGCGGTAAGCCCGCGGCACCCTATGCGTCGGCTAGGGTGAGTAGCGACAACAACTCGACCAACTGCGGCACCAAACGACGCCGATTCGTGACGCACCCCTGCGTTTGGACGAAAATACCGACGAACGTGGATGCAAACTTCTATAGCATCTGGGGAAGTAGCTCGAACGACGTATTCCGGTGGTCAGCCGTAGATCGCTGGTGCGGAAAAAATTAAATCTGAATGTATTGCCGCGCTGGTCGGAACGGGCTAGACTATGGCGCTAATACTCTACCGTGAAAGGACTCTAATGAGCCGGAAACTTGGTGTGCACTTTGGGCTTCTCGTAGTTGGCATTGCGTCGGTCGCCAGTTGCTCGGTCGAGCCCGGAGGCTCCGACGCGAATGACGCATCTACCACGGACGCAGCTACCGATGGCGCATCAACCGGTCCGGTGAGTGGCGTCTGCAGTCCAACACCCGGTAAATGTGACGCGGGCGCTGTGACCGCCGACAACAACGAAACGCTGTGCGATACGACGCGGACATGGACTTGCGGTAGTGGGAGTGGAGCTGTCACGTGTCCCTTTGAGAATCCGTGCGAATGGACACCGGTAGATAGCGGAACGACAGCAATTCTCTATGGCGTGTGGGGCACCAGCGCCGATGACATTGTAGCAGTGGGTGGAAGGGGTACGCTTCTCCGCTGGAAAGGCTCATCCTGGACCACTCAAGATAGCGGGGTAAGTGTGGATCTCCTTGCCGTTTCGAGTACGAGCAAAAAACAGTTTGTAACTTCTGGCGATAACGTATTCCTTCGCTCCGATGGAATAAATTGGGTACAAGATAACAATTTTCCGGGCACGAGAGGGACCGGTGTTTGGGTAAGCATTGAAGATGATGAAATCTGGGTGGCTCATGTTGGTGGATTCGTTGGCCATTGGAATGGTAGTTGGAGCACCAGTATTGTCACTCCCCGGGAAGGGTTAATAGGCGTATGGGGGAGAAACTCGAAAGATGTATGGGCAGTTGCAGGTTCAGGAAAACTTCATCACTGGGATGGTGGAACTTGGGAGGTCCACGCCGCGAACCCTCAGAAAGCATTGGCGGGTATTGGGGGGGTGGGCACAGATATATGGTCGGTGGGGGCTCAGGGATCAATTATTCGTTGGGATGGTAGGAATTGGAATTACGATGAAAATAAGGCGACTGTCACTTTGCGTGGTGTATGGGGGAGCAGCGCCAATGACGTTTGGGCCGTAGGCAACGAAGGGACAATTCTCCACTGGAATGGCTCGAGGTGGAGGTCAACTACGAGCAATACAAAAGAGTGGCTTTATGGTGTTTGGGGAAGTAGCGCGAACGATGTTTGGGCAGTCGGTGCTAACGGTACAATTCGGCGGATAAAGCAGTAGCACCGTGGGCCTGGGAGGCTCACGATGGGAGCGGATTTGGATCCTTGTGGCACCGCGGGGGCAGCTTCTAGGGCCGCCTCCCGCAAATGCCTGCGGCATTGGAAGTCTCTTGCCCAGGAGGCGTCACCCGTGACAGGTGGGGGTGCATGGAGCCTTTGAAACTCGCCGTCAGTGGCATCAACGGACGTATGGGAGCGCTCGTCGGGCGACTCGTGCGCGACGCAAAGGACTTGTCGCTCGTTGCAGCACTTGCGCCGGAGCCCAGCGCACGGGCGTCTGCGGAGGCGGCCGCACGGGCACTCGGGCTTTCGGGGCTCGACGATATCGCCGGGGTGCGAGCGCGGGGTGCGCAGGTGCTCATCGACTTCACGGTGGGAGAGGCTACGGCGCAATACGCGCAGGCCTGCGCGGAGTCGGGGTTGGCGTTGGTGTCGGGAACTACGGGCCTCAACGAGGCGCAGCGGAGTCGGGTGGTGGAAGCGGCCCGCCGAATTCCCATACTCTGGGCGCCGAACATGTCGGTGGGCGTGCAAGCGCTGGTGGCTGCGGCACGGGAACTCGCCCAGAACCTCGGCGACGGCTTCGATGTGGAGGTCGTCGAAATCCACCACCGGCATAAGAAGGATGCCCCGTCGGGGACGGCGCTGCGGATTGCGCAGGAGGTCGCCCAGGCGCTCGGTCGGGGGCCCGAGGCGCTGCGCTGTCAACGGGAGGGGCTCGTGGGGGAGCGTCCGCTGAAAGAAATCGGCGTCCAGACGCTGCGCGGCGGCGACGTAGTGGGGGAGCACACAGTTTACTTTTTGGCCGACGGGGAGCGCATCGAGCTCACGCATCGGGCCACGAGCCGAGAGCAGTTCGCGCGCGGCGCGCTTCGGGCCGCACGCTGGATTGTCGGGAAGCCGCCAGGGCTGTACGGCATGCAGGACGTGCTAGCGAAGCAATCCAAGTGACAATGGTATAAGTGAGGCCCCATGACGAATGCTCGAACGGAATATCCCGCTTACAAGGTTGCTGATCTCTCGCTTGCGGATTGGGGGCGAAGAGAAATTCGCCTCGCCGAAAAGGAAATGCCAGGGCTCATGGCTCTGCGCGCGCAGTATGCCGGGAAGGCGCCGCTCAAAGGCGCGCGCATCGCCGGGTGCCTGCACATGACCATCGAGACGGCGGTGCTCATCGAGACCCTCGTGGCTTTGGGGGCGGAAGTCACCTGGACGAGCTGCAACATCTACTCCACGCAGGACAACGCTGCCGCGGCGATTGCGAGCGCGCAGGTGCCGGTCTTCGCCTGGAAGGATGAGACCTTGGAAGAGTACGACTGGTGCCTGGAGCAGCAGCTCCACGCCTTCAAGGGCGGCGCAGCGCCGAACCTCATCCTCGACGATGGTGGCGACCTCACGACCTGGGTCCACACGAAGCACCCGGAGATGCTGCCCGGCCTCAAGGGGATTTCCGAGGAGACCACCACCGGCGTGCATCGCCTCTACCACATGGCCCGCGAGGGAAAGCTCAAGTGCCCGGCCATCAACGTCAACGACTCGGTCACCAAGTCGAAGTTCGACAACCTCTACGGCTGCCGGGAATCCTTCCTCGATGGCATCAAGCGCGCGACCGATGTGATGATCGCCGGAAAGGTCGTGGTCGTCGCGGGCTATGGCGACGTGGGCAAGGGCTGTGCCCAGTCGGCGCGGGGCATGGGCGCGCGCGTGCTGATTACGGAGATCGACCCGATAAACGCTCTCCAGGCGGCGATGGAGGGGTACCAAGTCGTCACCATGGAGACGGCGGCCCCCCAAGCGGACATCATCTGCACGGCCACGGGCTGCTGCGACGTCGTGACTTCGAAGCACTTCCCGATGCTGAAAGACGGCTGCATCCTCGCCAACATCGGCCACTTCGACTCGGAAATCCAAGTGGCCTGGCTTGAATCCCAGAAGAACATCCGCTGGGAGAACGTGAAGCCGCAGGTCGACGAGGTTGTGTTCCCGGACGGTCGACGCGTGGTGCTCCTCGCAAAGGGCCGTCTGATGAACCTGGGCTGCGCCAATGGCCACCCCTCGTTCGTGATGTCCAACTCCTTCACGAACCAAGTTTTGGCGCAGCTTGCGCTCTTTGGGGCAATTGACACCGGGGTCAAGCTGCGGCCTGGCGAGGTGTCGATGTTGCCGAAGAAGCTCGATGAGCACGTGGCCCGACTCCACCTCGCTAAGGTGGGGGCCGCCCTCTCAACCCTGAATGAGGCGCAGGCGAAGTATCTCGGTGTGACGGTCGATGGGCCGTACAAGCCAGAGCACTACCGCTACTGACGCGCGCTGGCTCGTAGGCGCCCTCGCGCTGTCGGCTCTGTGCCATGCGGTGGTGCTTGCGTTCCTTCCGGCGGGGGTGCGCCCGCCCTCTGCAGGGAAACGTGAGGCGACGTGGTTGATGTTCGATGGAGCGGCCTCGACGGGCGTGGCGCGCCCACCACGAGGTGCGGAAGCTCTCGCTGCGCCGGGACCTCCAGCGCCGACGACTGCCGAGGCGATTCGCCCAAACGTGCCGGCGGCACCGGCGTCGAGGCCCGCGCCGCCCAAGGCTCCCGCCGAGCGTCCAGTGAAGCCAGCTTCCCCAGCGCCACCCTCGATGCGGGCGACAGAGGAGGAGTCCGGCGCCGCGACGGCCGCCCCCTCGGGACTGCACTTTGGCGACGTAACCTACGGCTCACCAGGCAACGAGGGCTCTGCGAGCGGAGAAGCACCCTCGGTTGGAGGAGGCGCGGGCGGTGGAGGCACGGGGACCGGCGAAGGTGCGGGCGGCGGCTCCGGGGGCGCAGGCGCGCCGAGCTGGCATGCAGAGCTCCACGCGAAACTCGCCGAGGGGGCCAAGGGATGCTACCCGCGCTCCGCGGCGCGCTTTGGGCTCCGCGGCGAGGCACAGGTGGCCTTCTGCGTGGGGAACGACGGACTCGGGCACAATGTGGAGGTGCGGCGCTCCAGCGGCACACCCGTACTCGACGCCGCCGTGGGTTGCGTCGTCGAGCGTGCGGCGCCGTTTCCGACACCGGCGCGGGGCCAGTGCTTCGAATTTCCGTTGGTGTTTGGTCCGCCGCCGTAGGGCGCTGCTTGAATCGTCAGATGGTGCTTGCTCCGGGTGATGTTTAATCTGGAGCGACAACACCTTGAATTTTCAGGTCGGCATGGAGCTTTACCCGCAGAAATCCTTATCATCTCATGCAAAATCTAAATTTTGTCCTTATGCGATGATGGATGTTGCGCAACGCGACACCAAACCTCCATATCTGCGCGAAATCATCGGAATCGTATTGCTTTAAGAAAGAATCGAAAATCACAAGAAATCACTTGATTTGACTTTTGGTTGATGGCTATTTTGCGCCAACTTCTTCGGGGGGCACAAAAATGCATCGACACATTTCGGCAGCTACTTGTTGTCTCATTTTTTCTCTTGGCATGAGTGGCGTGCTGCTGGGGTGCGGCTCGAAACCTGGAAATCCCGACGCTAGCGGCGAATTTATCGGCGGCAGAGATGGAGGCGGCAACGACGACGCCGGCGACAGTGGATATATAGGCCCCGATGACGCGGGCGATGCGGGCGTTGATGCGGGCGGCGATGACGCTGGTGTTGCGGAGTGTAGTCCGACGCCCGGGATATGTGCGAAAGGCACTGTTGTCGATGACGATCAAGTCACGGCATGCGGGGCCAAACGAAACTGGAACTGCACCCTCGGCAGTTCCAAAAAAGAATGCCATGTTGCGAACCGCTCCTGCGCCTGTGGCGAACTCCCAGGTACCTGCAACCAGGGGGTTGCAGGCAATGATAACAAGGAAAGTTCATGTGGGGTGGCGAGATGGTGGACATGCGGAACAGGCGATACGAAAACAGACTGCTTTTGGTATAATCCGATATGTAGGTGCGGCTTTATAGCAGGTAGTTGTAGATTGGGAACTCCGACCCTAGACAATGTGTCAAATGCATGCGGAACGATTCGAAGATGGGATTGCGCTCTAGGCAGCGGCAAGGTTTCTTGTCATATTGAAAACGATAAGTGTATAGACCCTGTTTGCGGAGTTGCTGCCCTTACCTGCGATGCTGGCGTTCCGATAGGGGATGATGGAGAAACGGCTTGCGACTCCTACCGTAGCTGGAAGTGTAGTTCAAACGGGAAGGAGGAAAGGTGCACAGCAGCAAATCGCGTTTGTGCCTGTGGCGAAGCGGCTGGAACCTGCACCGAGGGAACACCCGCCGACGACAACAATGCAAAGGCCTGTGGCACAAAACGAACCTGGAAATGTGGCTCCGGGGCTACGCAAGTCGCTTGTTCAGCAGCCAATCCGGCATGTGGAGAATGTGGCAAAGAACCCGCGAGCTGCTTGGCTGGACTGATCAGTAACGACAACCATGACTCCACATGTGGTGGTGTTCGAAAGTGGAGCTGCGGCTCTGGAAACGGAGTCAAGTCCTGTGAACTCCAGAATATTAAATGCGAGTGTAATTTGTATTCAAGTGGTTCTTGCAAAGCTGGCGATCCAAGCAACGACAACAAGGAAACTGCATGTGGAGCGCTTCGAACGTGGACTTGTGGGTCCACGAGTGCGCAAGTTCAATGCTCAAAGTCTAACCAGGAATGTGCTTGCGGTAATCAGCCTGGCACTTGTTATAATGGTACTGCAAGCGGGGATAATAATGCTACCTGTGACACTGCCCGCACTTGGGCCTGCGGCAGCGGAAGCAACCAAGTTACGTGCACGCAAGCGACCCAGCCCTGCGCCTGTGGAACTGTTCCGGGTACTTGCGCGTCTGGTACACCGGTGAATGATAATTTTGCTTACGTGTGTGGCACCAAGAGAATCTGGACCTGCACATCTGGGGGCGCACCTTCAACTTGCGCGGCTACCAATCCATGCATCTGGAACGTGAGGTCTAGCAATAGATCGGATTTTGTTGTGAGTGTTTGGGTAAATCTTGACAGCCAGGTATGGATTGTTGGGAGTGAGACAGTATTTGATGGCTTTAATTACATATATAATGGGACAATCCTGCGATGGAACTGGCTAGCGGGAAATTATAAATATTTTACCGTCTCTAACCCTGCAAAGATATCGTCAGCATGGTCAGTTTTGGGGTTCACGGCAAATGATGTCTGGACTCTGGCAGATTACGACGAGTTTAAATATTCTAGTCTTCTTCATTGGAATGGCTCAGAATGGTTGGTCGTTGTTGATAAGTTTGAAAAAAGTCCGTACAAGATATGGGGAGTAAGCTCGACTAATCTATGGATAGTCGGGGTAGACGGATACTTGGCGCGGTGGGATGGTAGCAAGTTAACGCCTTTCAACAGCAAGACTACCAATGCTTTGGTTAGTATTTGGGGAAGTAGTGCCGACGATGCGTGGGCTGTTGGTGAAAATGGTGTGATCATTCACTGGAACGGGAGTGATTGGAGTCCGTCGGAAAGTGGCGTGAAGGAAGGACTGTTTGCTGTTTGGGGTTCGTCGAAAACCGACGTATGGGCTGTTGGTAGACGGGGTGTCATCCTTCGATACACAGGTGAAAAGTGGACGATAGTAAAGCCTGCTACAGGAATCGACTTGAATGATATCTGGGGTAGTGGCCCCAATGACGTTTGGGCTGTGGGCGACAGCGGGACAATACTTCATTGGAACGGTATAGAGTGGAGCCTTGCAGTGAGTGGCACAAATGCACACTTTAATAGTGTTCATGGAAGAGGTTCAAGCGACGTATGGGCACTTGCCAATCGTGGCGGCGTTGGCTTTATGCTACAACTCAGCAAGTAAAATAGTTACTCTATCTCTTGCGTAGTGGGCACCGTGATTGCCCACTACGCAATCAGCATCATCAAAGGGCGGGTGCTGCTCCCACGCGAGTAAGCCGAGCCGATGCGTGTTCCTCGCTGTGGAAGAATCAGCGGATGCTTGAATCAGCGGCGCGGCCCTACCTGGGCCGTTATTGATTCAGCAGTTGAGGGGATTTCGGAAGAGTCGGGGTACAAAGCGGATAGGGGTTGCGGTTAGGGTGCACGGGTTGAAGGGTAGGGCGTGGGCAGGGGGTGGGGCGTGGGGTTGGAACAGGGCGGGAGGCTTGGGCGGTACCGTATTCTTCACAAGTTAGGCCAGGGTGGCATGGCCATCGTCTTCCTCGCCGTCAACGAGGAACCTTTGGGCGACGGCCAGTGCATCGCCTTAAAGGCGCTCCACCCGCGCGCGGCGCAAGAGCCGGGGCTGCTCCGCATGTTCGAAATCGAAGCGCAGGTGCTCGGGAGCCTTGCGCACCCGAACGTCGTCCGGCTCATCGACACCGGCGTCGCCCGCGGCATGCCCTATCTCGCGATGGAGTATGTGCCGGGCGGCTCCCTCTGGCAGCTCTGCCAGCGCCTCCGGGCCACTGGCGCGGCTTTTCCGCCGCTCGCAGCCGTGGAACTCGCGGTGCAGGTCGCCCGGGGTCTCTCCTGCGCCCATGCGCACCGCAGCGACAACGCCTCGCAGCCGGTCATCCACCGCGATGTCTCCCCGCACAACATCCTCCTCGCCGCGGGCGGGGTGGTGAAGCTCGCTGACTTCGGCGTCGCGAAGCTCTCCGGCACCGAGACCGTGGGCGGCTTCCTCAAAGGGAAATACGCCTATATGTCGCCGGAGCAAGTCGCTGGAGGAGTCGTCGATGCGCGCACCGACATCTTCGCGCTCGGCGTCGTGCTGTGGGAGCTCTTGGTGGGCTCGCGGCTTTTTCTTGGCGACTCCGAGAGCTCCACCCTACGCGCCGTCCGGCTGCGACAGATACCGCCGCCGGACCACTTGGCGCCGGGCATCCCCCGTGGGCTGTCCGATGCGGTCATGCGGGCGCTCGCCCGCGACCCAGAAGAGCGCTTCCAAAACGCCCACGACTTCGAGCGGGCGCTGCACCACATCGAATTTCTTCCGTGCGGCCCGGGGTGTTCGCTCGCGGAGCTCGTTGAAAAATTCGGAAACGCCCAGAATACGCATGCTGGTGGAGCACTTCAACCCCAAAAGCGCCTGCGCCGCTTAAAACTGCTCGCGCAATCGCTGCTCGGACAGGCTTCCGAATGACGAGCCGCGCTACGTCGTATGGGTTTCCCTGAAACGCAAAAAAGGTGTTGAATCAACCCATGACCACACTCGCGATGATATTGGCTGGAGGCGCTGGAACGAGGCTTGATCCACTGACGCGGGAGCGAGCGAAACCCGCCGTGCCCTTTGGAGGGCGCTACCGGATTATCGACTTTTGCATCTCGAACTTCGTCAACGCGCACTTCTACAAAATCAAAGTGCTGACGCAGTACAAGTCGGACTCGCTCAACAACCACATCTCGCGCACCTACCGGCTCACGGCGTCGATTGGCCATTACTGCGAAACGGTGCCCGCGCAGATGCGCACCGGCGGCGACTGGTACAAGGGCTCCGCCGACGCCATCTACCAGAACTTAAACCTCATCACCGACGAGGCGCCGTCGACGGTTTTTGTCTTCGGCGCGGACCACGTCTACCAGATGGATGTTCGGCAGATGCTCGACTTCCACTTGAAGCACAAGGCCGACTGCACGGTGGCGGTGCTGCCAGTGCCCATCGAAGAAGGGCACTCCTTCGGCATCGTGGATGTCGCCCCCGACGGCGAGGTGCGCGGCTTCGTCGAAAAACCGAAGAACCCGCCGCCGATGCCCGGAGACCCGACCCGCTGCCTCGCGTCGATGGGCAACTACATCTTCCAGACCGAAACGCTGGTGCGCGAAGTCACCGAAGACGCGAAACGCGAGGGCTCGGCCCACGACTTCGGCAAATCCATCCTCGCCGACTTGAACAAGCGGGCGCGGGTGTACGCCTACGACTTCTTGCAAAACGTGGTCCCCGGCCAAGGCGACCGCGAGCGCGGCTACTGGCGCGACGTCGGTACCCTCGATGCGTACTTCCAAGCCAACATGGACTTGGTGGGCGTCGAGCCGATTTTCAACCTGTACAATTTCCAGTGGCCGACGCTCACCTTCACGTCGAGCTACCCGCCAGCGAAGTTCGTCTTCGCGGATGAGGCTCGCGGGCGCATCGGGCGCGCGACCGACTCCCTCGTTTCTGAGGGGTGCATCATCTCCGGAGGCTCGGTGAATCGCTCGGTGCTGTCCCCGCGGGTCCGGGTGAACTCCTGGGCCGAAGTCTCCGACTCCATCCTGATGGAGAACGTGGAGATTGGCCGCCACAGTATCGTCCGCCGAGCCATCATCGACAAGAACGTGACCATTCCGCCCAACTCGGAAATCGGCGTCAACCGCGAGAAAGACTTAGAGCGCTTCCCGGTGACAGAGAGCGGTATCGTCGTCATTCCCAAGGGCACGAAAGTCGCCTGACACCGGCGATGGGTTCGTCGAGCGCGGAGTTGTCCCCGAGCGCCGTGCGCGGCGCCGCCTCCTTGCTGCCGTGGGCGGCCGGGCTCTGGGCGGTCGGTGTGCAGGTGGGCGAACTCACCGCGACGCTCGGGGCGATATGCACCACCCTCATCGTCTTGCTCTCGCCGAAACCAACTGTCGGACGGCGAGCTTGGCAATGGGTGCTCATCGCGTTCATCACTTGGTGCGCTCTGGCGCCGCTCCTCGCCGGGCACCCTCCGGCGTCGTATGGCCTCGCGCGCCTCGCGGATTTTGTGCTCATCCCCATCGCGGCGCTCGCCTTTCGGATGCTCCCAGCGCAGTCGCGCTATTCCGTCGGGTTCGCTGCTGGCGCCGCACTCGTTCTCTCCACCATTGTCGCGGGCGCCCAGCACTTCGGGTGGTGGCCTCCGCTTTCGGCCTTCAAGAGCCTCGAATGGACGGGGCTACCCTTCTGGCGCGTCCACGAGCCGGTGAGCGAGGGCGCGCAGCGCTACATGGCCGGGGGCCTCCTCCTGCACCGGCTCAAGTACGCGAACGTCTCCGCTATTGCGACCTTGCTCTTCTTTGGCGCCGCCGCCGCTCGGGTGCGCCATCGACGAGTGTTCCTCGGCTTTGCGCTCGTCGGCGCCCTCGGAGTAATCGTTTTCCCCTACGCACGCGCGGCCGCCGTGTCGATGCTCCTCGCCATGTGTGCCTGCTGGGTGCTGGTGCGAGGCAGCTCCCGCTTGCTGCGGCTCCTAGCCCTCGTCGCCGGGTTGCTGGTCCTCGTGCTCGCGACGCCGACCATACGCAGTCGCTTCGTCCGCGGGCTGTCGCTCGAAGGCAACGAGGCGCGTCTTGCGCTCGTGGAGGCCGGGCTCAACTGCATTCGTGCCCACCCGGTTGCGGGCGTGGGGCTCGGCGGATTTTCGGCGAAAGAGTTCTCGGTGCCCGACGCCCCGCCAGAAGCGCGCGAGCACGGCGGCAAGGCCCACAACCAATTCCTCACCGCGGCCGCCGAGGCGGGCATTCCGGCGGCGGTGCTGTTGGCCGCCTTCCTGGTGCTCCTCGCCTGGGAGGGCCTACGCGCAGGCAAGCGCGGCGGCGTGCTCGTGGGGGTGGTGCTCCTGTTTGTGCTCTTGGCGCTCCTGCACGATCCGCTCTTTCACCCGGAGACTTCCATGGCGATGATGCTCGCCCTCGGAAGCTGCCTCGGCGGGCTAGGACTCGTCGTCGACGGCAATCGAGATTTCACCTGACGCCACCGCGCGGACGATGCCTTCAAAGCACGCCGACGACATCGCGACTCCATTCTCGGCTACCTGGATGAGGCCGCTCACTTCGAGCCGCTCCAACTCCTCGGTCGGCGCATCGCCTTCGACGCCTGTGGCAATCATCTCCAGCACGCTCCGCTCGGTCGGGCTCAACTCGACGGCCAAGAGGTGCAGGTACGCCTGCACGAGCTCCTGGCCCAAGGCGGATTTCGCCAGCGCATCCACGGACATGAGCTCGTCGATGCGCTCCGGCGGAATCACTCCTCGGAAATTTTCGGGGAGTTCAGCGGCGGCGAGAGCTGCGAAGGTCAACAGCTCGTAGGGGCGACTGCCGCTCGCCTCGGCGAGTGCGCCAAGGCTCTCGTCGGCGAACGGAGCGCCGTGCGCCGTTGCCGGGGTGTTCACGAGGGCGACGAGCTCGTCGTCGGCGATGGGCCCGAGCAGCACCGAGCGATGCACCCGAGGTAGCAAGTGGGTGCGAATCATCGCCTCCCACTGGTGGTGGAGCGGGGCGATAATGGAGAGCCGCACGTTTTTTGGGGTTGCAAAGAGCGCGTCGAACACCGGGCGCGCAGTCTTTTCGCTGAGCGCGCCCAAACCGTCGATGCCCACGAAGAAGGGCGCCGAGAGGTCTCCCAAAACCTGGAAGGGCTCCTTCGGGTTTGCCCAGAGCTCTTCGCCGCTTGCGGCCTGCTTCACAAAAGCGTCGACGCGCTCGGCCACGTGCTTCTGCAGCGCCTCCGCGCTCTCGCCCGGCGACAACTCCACGAAAAAGGCGGCGCCGCCGGTGCGCTCGCACACGTCGGCGAAAGCCCCGCGAAGGAGCGTGCGTTTGCCGATGTGCTGGTGGCCGCGCAGCGCCACATGGTTTCCCGAGCTCTGCATTTCGGAGACAGCTCCTTCGAGAGCCCGGCGAGCCCGGAGCTCTGCCGGTGGGGAGCGACGCGTTTCGAGGAAGGCTTCGTAAAGAGGGTGCGCCATGGAGAGCGCCTTACTCTAGCGCACGAGGCGCGCGAGGGGTCTTCATACGCATCACCCCCAAAAAGAGCTGCTTCTCGGTATAGCGCCGACGGTTGACTTCTCCGCCGTCCGTGGTTTGGGGCTGCTCCAGCCACTGCTGCACCCAAACCTCGCCGTTGTAGGAAAAGCGCTTGAGGAGGGTTCGTGGCAGGTGGCGCCAACACCGGCGCTCCAAGGGGCGGAAGGTGCGGGCGAAGGAGCGCCCGGCTACGTGGTGCCGCCGGGTCGCTTCGAGAGTGCCGTCGAAACCAAGCGAAATGTGGAAGAGCTCGTGGACGATGGTGGAGACGCGCTGCCTCGGCGTCGAGCGGCGAAAAAAGAGCGGCCGCAGGGTGATGATGTACTTCGCCTGAAGGCCGTTGATGCGCACCATCGGTTTGCGGCGCCCGCTGGCGTCGGTCCGTTTCCCGCCAGCAAAGAGGAGCGGCCGAACCGTTGCGCGAGATGCGCGGCGCGCGTCCCCGGCGACGACGACGATGCGCCGAGGGTCAATGTGTTGGAAATCGACGATATCCGTCGCAAGAAAGTGCAACAGTTTGGAGACCGTCTTGGTGAAATCCGGTCGTTTGCGCGCCAAGGAAGACCTCGGAGGGGGCACTGCCAAGAAAACCTATACCCCACCTACGCGCGCGGGGACAAGGCGGGGCAGAGCCGGTCAGATGCTCCGAAGGACCGGAATGAGTGTTGCGATGAGCAGCGCAGCCATCAACCAGTTGAATTTGGTGCGAATCGAGTCGGTGCGGAGGAGGCGTTCCATCTTCGTGCCGAGGTAGGCCCAAGCGCCGACGCAGGGGAGGTTGACGATGCCAAACAGGGCGCAGGCGACGAGCACGTCGAGGCGACTTAACGTTCGCGGGATGTAGTTGCTGAAGTACGTCACCGCCATCACCCAAGCCTTCGCGTTCACCCACTGAAAGGCGCAGGCACCGAGAAAGGAGATGGGCTTCGCCTTGCTGCCCCGGGCCGAAGGCACCTCTGTGGGTTCCGGTCTGGCGCTGTTAGCGACCCGCCAGGCAAAATAGAGCAGATAGAGGCTGCCCAGTATCTTCATCACGAGGTAGGTGCTGGGGTAGTTCCGAAAAAGGCTGTCGAGCCCCGCGCCCACGAGGAGCAGCATGAGGAAGAAGCCTCCGGACACCCCGAGCAAGTGCGGCAGGGTTCGGCGAAAGCCGAAGTTAATGCCAGAGCTCAGAAGCATCATGTTGTTTGGGCCCGGTGTGATGGAAGACACGAAGGCATACGCAAACATGGAAAGGAGCAGATCTCTGGAGATATTCATGACGGTCGTGGAGAGGCCGATGGCCCCCCTCCCTTCACCCTGCTTTGCAGGTCGAAGGGAGGTCCGTCAAGCACGAGCAGACAGCGAGCGCGTCAGTACGTGAGTTCGAGGTGGTAGACGTACTGACCACTGGCAGTGAAGAAGAACTTCGTGCCATCAGCAGATGCGGTGGCACTCGTCCAAGCCCTATTGCTGGGTGGAATTCCTGTGGCAGGAGAGCGGTCGATCCAGGTCGCGCCGTAATCAGAAGACGTGAACACATGGCCACTAACTCCACCCACGGCGAGCTTCGAACCGTCAGCCGACGATGCAACCGACCACCAGCTATCAGGGACTCCACGTCCAGGCGGTATTGAGCGGTCGACCCACGTCTCGCCCCCATCCGCCGAGGTAAAGATTTTGCCCCCGCTGGAGACAGTGACCAGGTGCATACCGTCAGTCGAAGATGTGATGTCATACCAATCACCTTTGCCAAGTCCGTAGGCGCGTACGGCCCACGTCCGGCCGAAATCCTTGGAGATGAAAACGGTGCCACCAGCAATGGCAGCGATGCGCTCTGCGTTTGCCGAAGTAGCGACGGCCCGCCAGGGCAGGTTTTCGGCGATGACGCCTGATGAGCGATCAGTCCATGTTTCCCCGGAGTCGATGGAAGTGTAGAGATGACCTGAATCGACGACTGCGACGAGCTTCGAACCATCTTCTGAGGATGCGATAGCATGCCGCTTTTGGGGCTGAAAGTCAGAAGCAAGTTTCTTCCAAGTCGCGCCGAAGTCATCACTCCTGAAGAAATCATCCCTTCCCGGAAACGTAGTGAACAATTTCGTGCCGGCTGCAGACATTGCGGCTCGGGCATCACCCCCTGATAGCTCCCTCAGGAAATAGTTCGTTTGCGTCCAAGTATTCCCGCTATCCGACGAAATGAATGTACCGGTTGAGCCCACCGCCACAAGCTTCGTCCCGTCGGGAGAAGCTTTGATATTTGATAAATGGTAGCCTCCGTAAGCATTCATGGGAACAGGGTCAACTGACCAAGTGGCGCCAGAGTCAAAGGAGAACAGCATAAGTTTCTTGGCTCCAGAGGTAATGACGTATCTAGAGCCGTCGTAGGCGCCAGCGATATCGTTCCAAACTTGTCCCGGACCGGACAGAGGCTTTCGTTCAATCCAAGTAGCTCCGTTGTCAATAGATGTATATACGTTGCTCGTATAATTGGGCATCATTTCGGACGTGATGGCTATGAGTTTGTCGTTGATTACGGATGAGATAACTCTTTTCCAATATTTGGCACCGTTGATGGGGCCTTGAGCGATGGAGCGGTTCGTCCAAGTCTCGCCGAAGTCGCTCGAAGTATACAAGTATCCACCGAAGCCGTCCGGACTCGATGGCTCGGTCACAGTGAGAGCAGTCACGTATTGGGTGGATCCCGAGGCGGCGATCGATACCCATGCGCGGTTGCCGGATATGGCGGTTGCAGTCAACGAGCGGTCGATCCAAGTTTCGCCACTATCCGTAGAAGAGTACAGATGTCCCGGACTCTCGACTGCGAACATCCTCGCTCGGTCTTCAGCTATGAATATATCACTCCAAGGCCTATTGCCGTTGATGGGGCCTGCAGCAAGAGAGCGATTGGTCCAGGTGACGCCCAAATCCTTGGAAGTATAAATTTGGCCAGTACTGCCAATTTCAGAATCCTTGATCGATATGAGGACCATGTCTCCACTGCTGCTTTTGGAAATCGCTACTTTCTGCCAGGACGGTGTGGTGCCGGCAGGAATCGATGTGGGCGTGCGGTCCGTCCAGGTAACGCCATAGTCTGAGGAAACAGCGACACGGTTATGCTGAATGACCGCGACGTATTGGCCACTCAATGTCGTCGTGATGGATTTGGGGGGGTTGACGTTGTTGGGGGGAGCGAGGCTAAACGAGCCATCGACCCAAGCAACCCCCCAGTTGAAGGATTGGTAGAGGTTGCCGCCGTAGAGCGCGTTGGTCGTGGCGTACACGCGCCTGATATCCGACGACACGTCGATGCCGGTCCACGCTACAGAAGGAGTCGGCGTTCCCTGACCTGGATACAGAACGCTGTCTCTCCAGTTCACTCCCACATCAGTCGATGTATATACATGGTAGTTATAGCAGTAAGCAGCCAACTTTTTGCCGTCTGCGGAGGAGGCGATTCCCCACCAGTTCAGTCTATTCACTAACACACTGGAGACGCGCTCCAACCAAGTTACACCGGAGTCGGAAGAGGTATAGATGATGCGTCCAATGACCGAGACGGCAGCGAGCTGTTCGCCGTCCGCCGAAGAGGTGATGGACTGCCATTGGAACTCCCCGGCATTGGAAATACCGGTGGGGGTGCGGTCTATCCAGGTGATTCCGGAGTTGTTCGAAGTATAGACTTGGCCAGTTTTGAGAACGGCTGCTAGCTTGGCACCGTTGGCTGAGCTGGTAATGGATTGCCAGGGAAGATTCCCAGAAGCCACCCCGCTGGTGGGGCTTCGGTTGACCCACGTGGCTCCGGCGTTGTTGGAGAAGTAGATGTTGCCGTTCATGACGACCGCGACGAGCGTCATTCCATCTGCGGAAGAAGTGATGGCTTGCCAGTTGAGGTTGCCGTCAATCGGAGCCGGAGCGCGCTCGGTCCAAGTGGCACCGGCGGTTTCCGAGGTGTAGATGTGGCCGCCTTTCACGACAGCGGCGAGCCTGTTGCCATCGGTAGAGCTCGCGATGCTGAACCAGTTTCGGTCACCGGCGATGGTATCGTTCGAGCGGTTGAGCCACGTGGCGCCAGAGTTGGAGGAAGTGTAGAGCTTTCCTTGTTGTACGACTGCGGCCAGCTTCGTGCCGTCAGCGGACGAAGCGACCGCCCACCATCGAAGATTTCCTGAGGCCTCACCAGAAGTTGGCGTCCGGTCCGTCCACGATGCGCCGCCGTTGGTCGACGTAAAAATGTGGCCTCCGTTGTGGACCGCCACCAGTTTGTCGCCGCTCTCCGAGGAGGCGATAGCCTGATGGCCGCCGGTGTTCACGCTGTTGGAGAGGTCTGACCAGACAACGCGCGCTGGTGGTCCGGCATCACCAGCGTCCCGGCCAGCAACATCGGGCATGGTAGTGATGGAGCTACAGGCGAGCGTCGGCAGGACCACGGCCAGCAAGCAGAGGAGGTGGATTGTGGAATTGGTGCGAGGATTGGCGCTTTGCTGAGGATAGGTCGTGGCAACTGGGTTCATCTGGTTCTCCGAGTGCTCAATTTTGAGGCAAATGAGTGGTAAAAATTATCGTGATATTAAATTAATTGGCTCCGAGACTCAAGTTTCTGGACCTCGAGAGCCGGAGAAGATTCAGAATCTTCTGTAATTACGGAATGTTCAGTTCCAAGGTGTAGAGTTGGCCGCCTTGAGCCATGGCAATAAACTTTTTGCCGTCAGCAGAGGCGACGATGGTTTCCCAGTTTACATTTCCCGAGGCGGGTCCACTCCTCGGCGAACGGTCTTTCCAGGTTACGCCGTTGTCATGAGAGGTGTAGACGTGGCCGCCCATGACGGTAGCTGCGAGTACCGATCCATCTCCAGATATGGCGATGCTCGACCAATTCAAGTTACCGGAAGCAGGGCCGGAAGCCGGCGAAGTGTCATTCCAGTGGAATCCAAAGTCGCTCGAAATGTAGATGTGGCCGCCCTTGACTACTGCGGCGACGGAATCGCCTCTCGTGGTGGTGGTTACCTTTGCCCAGTCACGGTTTCCGGCCAGTACAGGATTGGTGAGGGATCTGTCGACCCACACGTACCCAGTATCAGCGGTTGAGTAGAGATGGCCTCCGGCAGCGACCGCGTAGACCTTGGTGGTGTCTTTCGACATGGCAACGGATTTCCAATCTCCTATCGCGCTCATGCCCTCGTCGTTTCTTTCAGACCACCCGATCGTTGGGAGTGAAGAAAAATGGAGAGGGCCGCCAAGGACGCCTGCCCAGACGAGAATCTGTGTTCCCGGTTCCTGATTTCCCGACACCGTGACAGCACTCCATCGTCGTTTCGGGTAGCCCGGTGGAGTTGAGCTGTCAAACCAGGTTTTGCCGTAGTCTTTGCTTACGTATACCCAATTGTTCGGGAACATCGTGACGATAAGACTGCCGTCTGCTGAGGAACCTATTACTCCCCAAGATGCTGCGGTGGGATCGGCGTCCGGCGGCGGCCCTTTCGAGAGAGTCCAGGTTGCGCCGAAGTTGGTCGATAGCAACGTACCGCTAGCGCCGACGACGGCGAGCCGTTTGGCGTCCTCAGAGGCGGCGATGTCATTCACCCGCATGGCAGCGAAGGAGTTCGGACTCGCACCGCGATCCCTCCAAGTGAAGCCGGAGTCGTTCGAGGTGTAAACATGGCCTCCGTAGATGACGGCGGCGAGATTCGCGCCGTCTGCGGAGGAGGCAATAGACCACCAGCGCATGGTACCGGTGAAGACCGTTGAGGATTGAGCATTCCAGGTGAGGCCCGAGTTGCTCGAGGTGTACACCCGATTGCCCTCCGCGACGACCGCTGCGAGCTTCGTCCCGTCGGCGGAAGAGGTGATGGATTGCCAAGGCAGGTCGAGCCCAACCTTCACATCGGAGCTTTCAGACCAGTGCACGCCAAAATCTGTCGAGGTGTACACCCGGCCATCGCGCACGACTGCCGCGAGCTTCGCTCCATCTGCCGATACGGCGATGGATTGCCATTGCAGATACCCGGAGGCGGGTCCTGACGCTGGGGAGCGCTTTCTCCAAGTGATGCCAAAGTCGTCTGAGCTGTATATTTGGCCACCCTTGACGATGGCGTACAGATACTTCCCAGTGAACGAAGAGACGATGGACTGCCAGGCGAGGTTGCCAGAGGCCGCGCCGGTAGCAGGTGATCGATTCGTCCAGGAGAAACCGGCGTTCTCCGATGTGTAGATGTTTCCGTCGAGGACCACCGCGGCGAGGTACTTGCCGCTCGCCGATGAGGTGATGCTCATCCAGTTGCGGTCGCCTGCGGCTGGTCCCGTGGAACGGTCCAACCAGGTGAGCCCAGAGTCCGTCGAGATATAGATGTGACCGCCACGGACGACAGCGGCGAGTTGCAGGCCGTCTTGCGAACTGGCGACGGCCCACCATGGAAGCTTTCCGGCATCCGGCGCAGGCGCCCGTTCAGTCCAGGTCCAGCCAAAGTCTCCGGAGGTCATGGGTTTGCCGTCGTTGACGGCAAGAGCGAGCACTTGGCCGCTCTCCGAAGAGGCTATCGCCTGGTGGCCGCCATTCGTGAGGTTGTAGGTCTTGTCGGTCCAGAGCGCCTCCGGGGGAGCCGGGGCCTTGTCGGCCTGACCGGAGTCGGCGATGCCAGTGCCGGCATCGAACCCGGCGTCGGTTCCGGCGTCGTTTCCGGCATCAAAGCCGCTGTCGAGGCCCGCGTCGTTGTTGCGGCCCGAGTCGACGATTCCATCGGTGGTGACGGACCCGCAGGCCAACAGCGGAAGAACTGCGAAAAGTGCCCAGGCGGTTGAGCCGGGGCTAGTTTTGCCTCCGCGCGTGAGACTCGCCGCGGAGGTTTCGGTCGTGACAACTTTGGATTGCGATGGTGACTTCATAAACGCTGCCTTCAATTCCTTCTTCGGACGCACCGGAGCAGTGCGCAGTGTTGATCAACTGCGTCCCCAGATACCACACAGTAAACGGAATATTACCATTTATGTTTACATAGTAATTGCCGGGGTAATGCTCAATCCTATTGGAATTTCGCTAGGAGCGGAGAACCCGGCGAGCGCATCTGCTCCAGGCGTATGTCCGCAAGGAAGCAGTGCTTTCTTGTCAAATTGAGGGCCTTGACGCTTCTTTCGCCGACCTACAGCGAGCCGCGCGAGGGCCTTGCGTCAACTGCAGTCGTAGGAGCCGCTGCAGTTCGTCGAGAGGGAGCTGCCGAAGACGAGCTCTCCGCGGACCACCGCTGGGATGGCGTTGGGCGAAACTCCACCATCCGGCAGCGCGACGCCGGCATAGCCGACTGCTTCGACAGTGTAGACCCGGTTACCGGCATTTTGGGGGTTGCCAGAATCCCTATCGATATAGACAATATAAGTGTACTGGAGTCCTTCTCCTCGCATCGGGGAAGGATCAAGACCATTGGGATTCGGCACATTAGCCGGGATACCCCCAGCCGGCCATTCGATGTAGGCCGCCGACCCGCCAACGCACGAACCAGGCAATTTGTACCAATCGAGCATGTAGTTGCGATCTGGGGTAACACTGCCCGGCGTAACCGGAGAAAAGTTTACCGTGGGCTGGATGCAGTACGAACCAACGGGGATGCTGGCAACTTGAATCGTTCCACTGCGGATACCGCGGAACGCATCCTGCAGGCCTCGAACAGCGTTTGCATTCGCGATTTGCCCAAAGACTGCCACACGGGATGCAGTGCTTAAAGATTGTGCTTGGGCGTAGAGATTCGCGACGATAAGGCTCATGAACATGAGCGATAGCATCACAAAGAGAAGAACGTACCCGCGCTGTGAACGCATGCTCATGGTGTCACCTCAAGGTAATTGAACAACCCCACCACTTGTTGGGTAGTTGCGTAGAAGTAGCCGGTGTTAGCTGTTGGCGGTACGACGGGGTTGTCGAGGAGTTGGACTTGGCGCATCATCAACATCCCGGAGTTTTGCGTCACTGCTGCGGAAACATTCTTCTGTGAAGCTAAGGCAGCGGAGTTCAAGCTGCGCGCAGTCACAGCGATGATGACCGCGCGGACCCAATTGAGATGGGACTTCTCATTGGTCTGCGTGGTCGCAAAATCAAGCGAAGCACCGTTGCCGTCCGCACCGGTACAAGCCGTAGACGTCAGGCAATCACAATACTGACGCCCACCCTGCGCAGTGCAAATGGCATTTGCTCCGGTAAGTGCGCCGAAGGAAGTATTCGGCGCAGGGGGCGAACCCACCATGGGAACTTGTAAACGCAGGCCGATTTGGAGGTCGACAATATTATCCAAGACAAGTGCAGGGGGGCCCAAAACCCCAAGAGAGTCTGCTTGTCCGAAAATATTCAGCGAAGTCTGGCGATAGAGCTTTCCCCCAGGTATCGCTGTGCTGTTGTCTTGGCAGATCATGTAGCGGGTGCGCTTGCCAAGGCGAAACGCGCTCATGTTTTCGACTGGGCAATTTGCTGGCGGCACGAGCGCGGGGCCAAAATCCGGGGCTAAGTAGGTAAAGCTGATGGACATGTTTCCCGGATTGCCGCTGTTCGACCCTGGTACGGTGACTTTCGCGAGGCAAGAGTTGCGGAGGCTGTCCGAGAAGAGAACGACTGCCTCAATCGGACTCGCGCCGCGGTTGGAAAGGAATTCAATGCCCCGAAGATCTTTAAAGCGCACAGTGCTGGATGTGCCACCGGCGCTCACCCCGGCAACGGTCCCGACGCCTTCGGTGTCGAGGCCTTCAGCGATTTCTATGACGTCCGTGCCAATGAGCAGTCCTTCGCCGCCAGTCGCGATGCCTGCGTCACCAGTGCCACCGGTGCCAGCGTCGGGGGAGCAGTTCGAGGTAGTCGTGATTGTCGGCGGTGTAACGCCCTGACCGGATTGGGAAAGGGTGGTTGCGCCGCTGACGTTGTTCACGACCCGGAGCGAGAACGCCGGGGCAGGAAAGCGGTAGCCAGCGTTGGAAATGTCGAAGGAGAGCGTTGAGAGTGCCAGACTCGTGCCATCGTAGACGTCAATGCGGCCCTTGGCCTGCTTCTTCTGGTCGAGGATAGAGGTCACGAGCGCGACCACTGTCACGACGACGATGCCGAAGATGGCAACGACGATGAGCACCTCAAGGAGGGTGAACCCTCTGCGTTTGACCGCTTGGTTAGCAACCAGCATCGAGGTCTCTCGTGACAGTTGCACTGAGGCGAGTAATCCGTTCAATCTGTATGCCGCTGAGCCAACGGGAAGTTACTGTCAGCCGAAGCGCCGGCAAATCGGTGGAATTCGTTGTGGGGAGCTGATCGACAGTGACACCCCAAGAGTAGGCGCGGCCGGTCATGTCGGTGTCTACGCCGCCATCGCCTCCGGGCAAAGCAGAGCCCGCTGCTGCCGGAGTGGCAGATGGTGGCGGAGTCGGGGGAAATCCAGCGACTTTGAGGCCGCAATACCCAATGGCGGCCATCGATTCCAGGCGCGTGCTCGCAAAGAGGGCAGACTGGAAGGCGGTGGAGGCATCGCGGGTCGACGTGGCCGCCGACTGGAGCATGATGAGTACTCCGACGACGCCGATGATGAGCACAGTTGCAGAAATGAGTCCTTCAATGAGGGTGGCACCGTGAAAACGCTTCATGGGATGAACTCCGGATTTGTGCTTGCTCCGAGTTGGACAATGACCCGACCGTAACCGCGAGTGTCACTTACTTTTCGTTTGTATCGAATTTCGATAGACGCGTTGTTATTCGCCGGCTCAGCGGTCCAAGTAGCTGTAGATGACGTTGAACCCAAACCGGTGCTGATGCGATGTTCGCCATTGGGTAGAAAGGCAATGCTGATGGCAGTGGTGGCAGTTGTGGTTTCTGCCCCGCCCCCGGGAGGCACCACGTACGTCTGGTTGAGGCTGGCTTCGCCGCTTGCGCTACCCGTGAGCGGGAAGTCGTCGATAACGATGTCTCCTGGTTCGTAATACCCATTGGGGCTGGCACATTTATTTTTCCGGATGAGCACCGCGTGGTTCGGTCTGCCTCCGGGAGCTACAATGTTCGAGGTCGAAAACGACGCAAACTGGTCTGGATTGAGCTGCGCGACGAACGTGCAGTGCTGGAGAATGGCGAAGCGCCGAGCGTTGTTCAAAACTTGGGCTGCGACGGTGGCCGCCCCCCGGAGCTTCGCCATCCGGACGGTATTGATGATGCCTGCGGCCGCGAGGCTCGAGATGATCCCGATGATGGCGACCACCACCAGGACCTCCACCAGCGTAAAGCCCCGGGTGCGCCGCATCAGCGAATTCTCCGGAATGAACGGATGCCGAACTTGGTCGTCGGAGTCAAGTAGGAGACCTTGAGGAGTCCGGCATTCGAGGAATTGAAGAAGATCTGCCCGTTAATGGAGATGAGGTCCGATGGAATTCCGACGTTCCCCATGTCGAGCACCGAGGTTTGCTTGCGTTGCCAACCTGCGACGTTGCCGCTGTAGTTCAGGCAGTCGCTGAGTGCGCCGGTACGGGCGTTGAATGCATACAACGTGGTCTTCCCGATGGGCGCGCAGCTTGAGGCGCCGGAGATAATCGCTGGCGGCAGGTACGTAGCGACCACCATGCAATTCGGAGTGAACGCCGGTTCGGACACGACTTGTTCCCGTGGGTCGAGGAAATAGTGGGCCCACATGAATTCACCGGCCAAGCCCGAGGTCGGGTTCTCTCCGCGGTCATGCAACGCGACGATGTAGTTGAACTTGTAGTTCGAGTTGAGCGCCGAGGTGGCGTTTTCGTCGCCGGTCAAGATGAAGACATCGGGAGTCTGGCCTGAGCTGTCGGTGACACCGACTGCGCGCGGGCGATTGAGGATCGGTTTGATGGCCTTCGGTTTCAACCGACCGTCGATGGGGAAGCCGTCCGCACCCCACTGAGCGAATTCCGGATCCTGCGATGGGATGCTGCTCGGCGCCACGAGTTTGTACGTCGGAAGCGTTGTCGCCGTGCCAGCGTCGGCGAGAGCGACCTGGGTGATGTCGGCGCCGGTCGGCCCCGAGGATGGTGTCCCGCCACCTGCGTCGGCGGTGCCAGCGTCGGTCCAAGAGGGCACGACCGAGCCTGCATCGGCCACGGGAGTCGATGCGTCGGGTGCGGTGCTTCCCGGCCCTGTCGAGCCGCCGGTGAACAACACTTGGGTGTCGTACGGCGTCCAGAACACAGAGGGGGCCCACTTGATCGGATCTGAAATGGTTCCGCCGTCTGCTCTGGAGAAGCGCAGGGTGATGACTTCGCTCGACTTCATCGGCACGTAGACCGCGAAAAGGTAGGGATTGTTCGGCTGCCGGTAGCTCCCCGGTCGCGGTTCGATAGCATCGCGGAACGCGACCCGGGTGGGGCTAGTACCATCGAAGTAGCTCACGAAGGGATAGTACGTGGTCCCGCTGGGCTGTTGCTCGCCCATGACTGGAGCGCCGGTCAGGACATCGATGATGAAGAGAGCGCGCCCTTGGTAGGCGTTGACCGGCGTGCCAGTACCCAGAGGAGAAATGGGCCAGCTACCGCCGACCGTCGGCCGTCCACCGCCAAAGATGCCCACGAAGGTGTCACGCCCACGATTGTTCACCCGGCCTATGACTGGGGAACTTGAAGTGCTTCCCAATAAGTAGTGGGTGAACGACCACAGATACCTGGGTGGGGCCTCGCCTCGGGTGATGTCGAGCGCGAACAGCGAGCGACCGGTGCTGCGCATCGAGCCGATGGCGATCGTCTTCCAATCAGCCGCGCTGCAAGCGCCACTCGAACTCGAACAAACGTCGGCCACCGAGGTCAGCCCGTCGACGCCGTCGGGTGCTCCGCGGGGAATGAGGAGGTCGCCAAGGGTCGGCAACGACTCGGGCGGGATGAAGGCCCAGGCCTCGGTGCCGTTCGGGCAGTTCGCGTCACCGTCATCAGGAACGCCGTCGGGCGACTGGATGAAGGCGGTGCCGTTGGTGACCGCGAGTCCAACCACGTCATGACTCGGGCGATTGGGAGCGCAGTCCGGATTCCCGCCGTCGCTGCCCGGGGTAGCTTTTCCATAGCCGTCGCGTACTGCTCGGAGCATGCCATCCCCGGAACCGACGAGGATGATCGGTTTGCGCGACTCGGTGTTGCGAGTGAATTGCACGAACTGCTGTTGCGCAGGGCTGGTGCTCGACCCGGCAGTCGGCGAGCCACCCCAACTTGGGTCGTAGGGAGATATTCCGACGACGACCGGTGCGGAACGGATGATTGGCCCCAAGCGTGATTGTCGGTACTTCGGCGGGGTGGTGCTTGGGAAAGGTTGGCGGAAGTCCGGGTTGCGAACAAATTTGATGATCTGATCGGCAGTGATGAGAGTGCCATTAGCGTAACGCGGAGTTTGTAGAAGCGCAGCGTTCAGTCCAGCAGAGGAACTCGGAGCTTGGAAGGGGACGGCAGATGCGGAATCCGGCCCGAAGGCAGTCAAGATGGTTCGGCCCGTGTCGGGGGTGACGCTAGGGTCGTTGAGTTTGAGCGAGTGCCCCCACATCATTGCAATGGGAGAGTTGGCGTCTCGGCCGACAGCGAAGGAGTAGAGTTCACCTAACCACTCCGGAGTCCCGGAGCCGCGGGCGTAATAGCCCGCATAGAGGCGCTCGCCGTCGGTAGAGAGCGTCGGCTTTGACCGGCTGTAGGTACCAGAAGTGATGGACGAGAAAATCGTCGTGAGGGCTGTTTTCAGCGCTGCCGGGTCAGTGGCGGAGAATGCGCGGTTGAGGCCGACATCCCCCGCGACTTGCATGCGGTCGAGAACACGGGTACCACCGGCTCCACTGAAGGAGTTGCCGAAAGCAACGATGAAGGGTTTGATAGCCTTGGTCCTGCCGCCGGCAGTGCGGTTAGTGCGATAGTCACCCATGAGAGCAACTAAGTCGTCGTCGCTGTATTCGCGCGGCGTGTTCTCCAAACCGTCGGTCGCCAGCACCACATAGTAGCTGCGGCACAGATAGTCGTCGTCGCTATCGATGATCCGGTTGATGTAGTCTTTCGCGCTCGCAAGCGAACCGTAGATAGGCGTAAAGTCGAGTCGCGAAGTCCAAGTGGGTGCCGTGGGATCAGCCTCGTCGGCGATGCAGACGCCGCTTCCGCGCGAATCCCAGGTGGCGGAAAGGCCATTGACGGTTACTGGTCCACCAGCGTCGACACCAGTCATGGTGCTAAAAGGTGCACAGCGCTTGAGCGAATTCATCAGCCGAAGATTTTGTTGGTTTTCGTCAAATCCATCATTCGGGATGGGAACGAAGATTTGCGAGGCTGGCGGCCCACCGTCGGGCGTAGGACCACTAAACCCCATGGTGCGTTGGTTCATTTCGGTGTCCGTTGTCGTGCCCTTCGACCACGCAGCCGAATCCCACCGAATGCCGGAGTTGAGCTGCGCGGCATTGAGAACATTCTGGAGCGAAGCTCCCGAACCCCTTGGCCCACTCGGCGCGTACCAGTCGGCGATGAGCTTGAAGCTGTGTTGTTCGGGAGATCCAGTCGATAAGCACCATGCGGGTTTGGGCAAGCTCGATCCGAGCGGAGCGTCAGCGGAGTACCCGGCGCCCTGATCTTCTGGCAACCCCGAAGGGCACAACACTTGACCACTCCTGCCTATGGACCCGTTGTTCATCGGATCTGGTTGATTTGTATAGCCAGGTCCGCCAGCAAAAGCAAACCAATCGTTTGGACCAGCTCCCGCAGGACGAGGGTACGGAAACATATCGTCTTGTTTTACAAATGCGAACCGCCCGGTGGAGGGTGACCAGGGGATCACTCCCGAGCCGTCTCTGAGTTTGCAATACGTTTGTGTTCCCGGCAGACAATCCCTGACGGCCGGGCAGGTGCGCTTGAGGTTCTCCGACTCTGGGTCACTGTTGGCAAGCGAAACATTCGGGTCGGTACACCAGGAGCCTTTTCCCTGAGCGAATATATATGCTCTTCCGAAGATTTCGCCGCCCTTCGTGAAATAACTGTAGGAGTAATTATACGTCTGCGCCGTCAGTTGGACTGGGTGGACTGTATACTTGCATAGCTTGAAGGAGCCGGATGTCCAGTCGTAGCGCGAGGCGGTGACCCCGTACTGGCAGTTGCCAGTGCATCGTTGAACGGGATATCGGTCGCGCTGGTAGTAACAGAGATCTTCTTCGGTTGGCCTGTACACCGATATATTCATGTCGTACGTGCAGCCCGAACTTCGCACTTGAAACTCATACGCCAGTGGTTTGAATGTACAAACCCAGCATTGAGATGTTCCTTCCGAACCACAGGTACTTGGGCCATGAGGACCCTTGCTAAGATAGATTGCAGAACCTACGCCCTTCAGTGTCACTCTAGCACCATTGGTGAGTGAAGTTTCTTCGGTTAATTTCGAACAATCTATAGCTGTCTCAGTATTGAAAGTGGGATCTGGAGGCGATTGGAAGTAATAGCCATCCGATCTCTGGCGGTCGGAGTGAGGAGTATTCAAGGAGATCCCAAGCATGCTAATAATATTTCCCGTATCTATCCAACCTGGTTGGGCCTGACTTTTCTCCTTCACGTAATAGTAGGTGGTTGTTGCTCGGCCTGTGCCGCCGCTGAGCACAAGCGGATAGTTTACTCCCGCAAGAGTAGATAAATCCCCACCAGTAGAGGCGATGTAGTTTTTCGCCTCGGTACTGTCTGCAATGGTAACGGTAGACGGACAGTCACCGGTGATCGCGGAGGACCTCGTCACTTTGGAAGCTGAGACGATAGGTGCTCTGTAGGCCTTCGGAACGCCAAAATTGAGTTTGTACTGAGGACAGGCGGCCTCCGCGTCGGCAGCACTGAGCGGTGCGGTACTGTCATAGCGAATGGTTGGCAGACACGTCGATGGGGCCCTCACGGCATTTACGGATTGGGCTCGGAAAGTGCACGCGTCTTTTCCTGGCCCGCAGTCAGTAGGCCAGGCACTAGCAGACGGAAAAACCTGCGTGCCGTTGACGCGGGGTTGAGGAGTTGTCACCGAGTTCATGTCGGATGTGAAACTCGACGCACAGGAGCCGCTTGAGGAAGCCAGCGTTGCATACATGGGGCCAGTGAAGGATTCTACTGGACCCGCGCGGCAAGTGGCGGTGGAGACACTACTTGCGGTACAGCTCGTGGCCGTGCAATTCGGGTCTGGCGCATTGGTGTAGAGTCCAACACCGGAAAAGTTTGGCCGTACCATGCCTTTGTACGTGATGTCGCAGGGCCATTCCGGCGTGCAATTGTACGAATTTTTTGCGGCGTAATACGCGGGGCTTGCATCGACACTCAAGGGATCCTTCGTTGGGCTCACGGTCCACACTTTAGCCGGTGCGTCATTCAAGCCCATTTCCCAGAGATTGCCTGACGTGATTCGATACTTTTCACCTGGGGTTGTAAATGTATGCGCGCTGCCCACAGGACCAAGCTGACAAATACCATCGGTGTTCCCATTATCCCAAACGTGCTCGGTTCCCACGACGGGGGATCTGTAATTCACGGCACTATCAAAGCGATTTCCGGCTACGATAGTACCGCCAGGAGTAATAAGGGCACCGTTCGAAGAATAGACGGTGGAATCATAAAATATAAACACACTGGATTGCCCCGCAGGAGTCGGTGGCTCCTTCAAGTAGTAATGTATCGGGTAGGCATTGGAGACTTGCATGCCGCCTGAGGAGTTCGGTAAAAAACAATCCAACTGCTTAACAGTTTGCCTGTCGGCGCAAATAGATCCTGGCTTCTTGGTACTGATCCAAGCCGGAGGGCTGAGGCGATCAGGAACGCCGCCCGTGTAGGTGGCAACGAGGTCCATCCCTGGCAAGTTAGGCGAGCAATTATCGCTTATGGCCCGACGATAAGTATATTCAAAATTCCCTGGTGACCGAGCGCCTGTGTAGACTTGTGTGCTACTGTTAGCACAAGAAGGCAAATCCAATATCTCCTCGGGAGTAAAAGTCTTCGGAAAATGTGCGCTTGGGTTAGCCAAATAATCGCGAGTGACGTCATAGTTGTAGAGATTGCAACTGCTTATGACTGGGCCTCCTGGCGTAGGAACCGCAGCTTCTTTTGTATAAGTGTACGTAGTGGCAGATGGTACTGCCGAGCCAGCAGAAGGCTTACAATAGCTATTCAAGGAGAGCCCATTTGCCCTGGGGCCCAACTCGACTTCTTTCGAATCGCCGCTGCAGGTGTACGGAGCTGTTGACATACACGATGAAGCGCCTCTGCCGGTGAGGTCGGTAGTGGTTACTGTATATCGCTTTTTACCTGGGGCTTCGAGGATGTCATACATACAATTCGCTCCCCGTGTATCTGCCTTCATGAGGTACAACACGTATTGGTAATACGTTGCAAGACCAACTGCCGCCGTCGAAGATAGTCGGTTATTCGAACTAGCGGAGGTCATCGTCTCGCAGAGAATCTGCTTTGCGGAGCAGAGTTTGCTCACGCATGCGGCATTGGAGGCAGAGGTACAGTCGTAGTCGCCGCCGGGGGCACCTACACCAGTGATTGTCCTGCCATCTGGCGATTCAGTCATCGACTTCGAAGAGTCGATGATAACCAGAATTCTCGGCAGTACAGTGGTGCTGTCCTGGGGCAGGCCGGTCTGCGCGAGCGCGATGTCGGCGAGGATGAGGCTGAAGAGCGCAAGAGTGCGGTACATATGCACTTGGTCCTTGCACGAAATGGTCCAACGCAAGCGTTTGGATCCACAGGCTTATTTATTGGGAAAACGCGATTATCGGCAATTAGTATCGAAGCCCGCTACTTTTTGCGGCCCATCACGACGCCTCTGAGGCAGAAAGCTCTAGGGTCATTCCGTCGTAGGCGGCATCGACGGGCCCTGAGAATTCCTGTCGAGCCTGCGACATGAGGGGGCGGGTGTCGACGTCGTGCCGGGTGGAGAAATGGGTCAGCACGAGGCGGCGCACTTGGGCTTCCCGGGCGACGCGTCCGGCTTCCCGGGCGGTGGAGTGGCGTGTGTCGAGCGCCCTGGGTTGTTCATCGTCGCTGAACGTCGCTTCATGGACGAGCAGGTCTGCTCCCCGTGCGGCGTCAATGAGCTTTGCGCAGGGGCGGGTATCGCCGGAGATGACGACCTTGCGACCCGGGCGTGGCTCACCTAACACCTCGCGCGGTTGTACGGATTTGCCGCCCGGGAGCTGCACGGTTTCTCCGCGCTGGAGGGCGCCGAAGAGCGGCCCCGCGGGCACGCCAAGAGCAGTCGCGGCCGCCGGGTCGAAGCGACCTGGGCGCAGGTGTTCCTCCACTGCGTAGCCGTAGGCGTTGCCCCGGTGGTCGACGGGCACTGGCCGCACAGTGTACCGGGGGCGCTCGACGGTTTCGTCGGGCCGGAGCTCCACTATCGACACCGGGAAATGCAACCGCTCGACGCCGAGCAGGAGGGCATTGTCGAGGTAGCGCTTGGCCGACGGCGGGCCGTAGAGGGTGAGGGGAGCTTCCCGGCTTCCCATGGAGAGGGTGCGCAGGAATCCGATGATGCCGAGGTAGTGGTCGGCGTGGAAGTGGGTGAAGAAGACTGCGTCGATGTTGAAGCCGGTGCCGTAGCGGATGATCTGCCGCTGGGTGCCCTCACCGCAGTCGAAGAGCAGCAGGTCCGTATCGGCTTTCATCGCGATGCCGGAGACATTGCGATGCAGCGTGGGAGTCGAGGCCGAGGTTCCGAGGAACGTCAGGCGCACTATGGACATTCCGGCGGAACTCAAGGCTGCCTCGATGCCATAGGCTCGGTGAAAAGGCTACCGCTTCGCCACCACGAATTCGCTCAGCGGTGATGCCCGCCGCCGTGGAAGCCGCCACCGACATGCCCACCACCGTGGAACCCGCCGCCACCAGGCGAGCCACCGCCGCGGAACCCACCGCCACTGGGGGGACCACCACGAAATCCGCCCGACGGCGGCGGGCCACCTCGGAAGCCGCCACTCGGCGGGCCGCCTGGGAAGCCTGGGCCTACCTGTACTCCGCCGCCCTGCACTCCGCCGCGAAACCCTGGGCCGCCCTGTACCCCGCCGCGGAACCCTGGGCCGACCTGCACGCCGCCGCGAAATCCGCCGGGGGGCGGCATCGAGGGGCGCGAGAAGTTGCCGGTCCCGTGGTGGAATCCGACATTGGGTGGGACGCCTGGACGGACAAACACGCCTCCGCTTGGGCGGTTGAATCCGCTAGGACCAACTGGCGAATGGATGGTCGGACGGTTTGGCGCGGCGAAGACACCGCCGCGAAATACCGGTGGGGCTCCAGCGAATCGCCGGACATCATGGAAGCCTGGTCCGACGCGCCACTGGACGTTGCCGTAGAGGCGCGGGTTGATCGGCGCACTTGCGGACCAGGCGCGGTGGAAGTCATTTCCGCCAAGACGCATGCGCCACGGGTCGCGGGTGTAGAAGTCGCGCGAGTTCACGAAGTACCAGTTCGGGCGGTAGGCCCCCCGCATCCAGAAGCTCGGAGCGAGCGGCGCCCAGCCAGCGTAGCCACCGCCGAAGCGCCAATCGACCCACGACGGTCCCCAGACCGTGTCCGGCCACCAGACCCAGCCGTAGCTAGGGTCTTGCCACCAGCGCCCGTAGTGGAACGTGGCCCATCCGAAGGGGTAGGTGCTCTGGAAGCTCCAGCCAGCAGAAGTCCAAACCCAACTGCCGCCAGTGGCGTACGGCGAGAAATCGGTGCCAACTACCGAGGGCGACGGCCGCCAGACCCGCACGCCGTTCACTTGCACCCACTCGCCGTATTGGGAGAGCGATTCGTCGAATTCATCGACGGAGTTCACTTGCCGGATGTTCTCCGGTCGGGCGCGAATTTCGCCGTCGGCTTCGGACGCAGTGTTCTCGGCAGCAAAGTAGTCGGAGTTCGGGTCGGACTGGTCTTCGCTGTACTGCTCCTCAGGCTCGCTCACCTGTTGGGCAGGGGCGACCTCTTCGGCCCTAGAGTCTTCGGCAGCCGTAGGGTCTTCGGGACCGGCGACGAGCGGAGGAGCGCTCTGCGCGAAGGCCAGACCGACGAACATCAACCAACTGGGGAATGCGAGCTGTTTCATAGGTACCTCAAGGGTGCTTCATAATATTACATCGATACTGGGATTAGTTGTGTTTACGGTGCGACGGTTTCACGAGGAGCTATCTGGATGAGACCTAACCCGCCACCGGCTACCAAGTAATATGGAAATTCGTGGCAAGAAGATCACGAAGTTGCGCGCCGCGCGACGGAAATTACGCTCGGGCTTCATCCAGCTTGTCGTAGCGGTCTTGAAGCGACTCCCCTTGAAAGTGGTGACCGGCTTTGGCGCTTTCGCTGGATTGCTCGGATTCTACGTGGCCGGGCGGCAGCGGCGGCGGGCGTTGGTGCATATGGCGATTGCGTTCCCACAGGAAGCGCCGCGAGAGCGGGCGGATCTCGTGCGACGATGCTTCCGCCACTTTGGCCGCACCCTCGGTGAAGAGCTACGGCTCTGGGGCGGCGGCATCGCCGACGAGCTCTGGGTGGAATGGCCCCCGGAGGAGCGGGCCGCGCTCGACCGGGCACTTCAACGGGGCCGGGGAGTCATCTTCGCGACCGCCCACTTCGGCAACTGGGAGTTGCTCGCACGCCATGTGGCGCGCTCCGGCTATGCGGCGAGCACGGTGGCACGCACCAGCAGCGAGCCGCGCTTGACGGAGCTCATCCAGTCGGCGCGCGCGCGCAGCGGCCTCCAAGTGATTTGGCGCGGAGCGCTGTCGGCTCCCAAGGACATGCTGCGTGCGCTGCGCGGCAACCGCATCCTCGGCTTGTTGATAGACCAGGACACGCGGGTGCAGTCGGTGTGGGTCCCCTTCTTCGGACGCCTCGCGAAGACCCCGACCGCAGCGGCGAAGCTCGCGCTGCGCACTGGGGCTGCGGCCTTCGTCGGCTTCGCGGTGCGCATCGGGCCGCAGCGCTACCGCATCTCCTCGCGCGAGGTGCCGCTCCCCGACGACCGGGGCGAGCGCGGCGTCTATGAGCTCACCGCCCGCTTCACCGCCGAAATCGAAGCGGCGATTCGCACCGCCCCGGAGCAATGGGTGTGGTTCCACGAACGCTGGCGCTCACCACCGCCGCAAGAAACAAGCTGACCAAAACGCGCGGGTCTGAAATGGAAGAGACATGATTCCCTGGAATGAGCCCTTCGAGCGATTTGCGGCACTCTTCGAAGAAGCGAAGCGGGTAGTCGCCCCCGACCCCAACGCGATGCAACTCGCCACGGCGAATGCCGAAGGGCATCCGACGATTCGGACGGTCCTGATGAAAGGCTTCGACGAGCGCGGGTGGGTCTTTTTCGGAAACAAAGGCAGTCGCAAGGGCCGCGACCTCTCCGCACAGCCGCACGCCGCCATCAACTTCGCCTGGCTACCCATGCGTCAGCAGGTGCGCATCGAGGGTGTCGTCGGACCGGTGAGCGACGCCGAGGCCGATGAGTATTTCGCGACGCGCCCCCGCGACTCGCAGCTCGGTGCCTGGGCCTCGTTGCAGAGCGAGGAGTTGGGCGCCCGCGAAGAGCTTGAGCGACGCCTCGCCGAAGTGACTGCGAGCTACGAGGGCAAGACCGTTCCCCGGCCGCCGCGTTGGGGCGGCTGGCGGCTCGCGCCAGAGCGCATCGAGTTCTGGCGCGCCCATCCGAATCGGCTGCACTGGCGCGAGGTGTACACCCGCCTCGACGCTCGCACCTGGAGCAAAGGGTTTCTCTACCCGTAAGCCCGCGCCTAGGCGCGCTTCTTCGGTGCGGCTTTTTTCGCGGCGGCCTTCTTCGGCGCGCCGGGCCCCGGGGAACTGCCGGCGTGCTCCTGGAGCGCTTCCAAGACTCGCTCTGCGTGGCCCTCGGTCTTCACCGAGTTCCACACTCGCGCGAGCGTGCCGTCGGGGGCGATGAGGAACGTCTTGCGCAAGAGGCCGATAAAGACCCGCCCGTAGCGCTTCTTCTCACCCCAGGCGCCGTAGGCGAGCGCCACTTCGTGCGTGGGATCGCTCAGGAGCGTGAAGGGCAGGCTAAACTTCGCCGCGAAGCGCTGGTGCGAATCCGCTTCGTCGGGGGAGATGCCGAGCACCACCGCACCGGCGCGTTCGAATTGCGCGTACGTGTCGCGGAAACCGCAGGCCTCGGTGGTGCATCCGGGCGTGTCGTCCTTCGGGTAGAAGTAGAGCACCACGTAGCGCCCCGCGTAATCGCGGAGCGCGTGTGGAGCGCCGCTTTGGTCCTTCGCTTGAAATGCTGGTGCCTTGTCGCCGTCGACGAGCATTGTCCTCTCCTGGGGAGCGTCGCTACGGGACTTGGAGGAACTCGCTCGCGTCGACGCTACCTGCTTTGGGTTGTTTCTCTTGCGGAACTGTACCCCGCTTTAAGAGGACGCTCACGGCGTTTGCGGGGCTATCGCTCAAGCGCCCGGTCTTACGATCGACTTTTGCGCTGATGAGCTCCAGCGATTCGGAAGGAACGAACTCGTCTTGCCTGCGGCCAGCGAGCGCGGCGCGCATGTAGTTGAGCCAGATAGGAAGCGCTGCGCGGCCGCCGGTCTCGTAGCGACCGAGTGGATGTTGGTTCAAGTCGTAGCCAACCCACACGGTGGTGACGAGGTTCTTGGTGAAGCCGGTGAACCAGGCGTCGAAGGAGTCGTTGGTGGTGCCGGTTTTCCCGGCGGCAGGTTTCCCGAGTCGCGAGGCGGGACCGCCGGTGCCCTCGCGCACGACGCCGCGCAAGAGGTCGACCATGATCGCGTTCGAGTCCGGCGAAATCACCTGCACCCCGGGCTCGAAGAGCCGCGCGTATCCGGCGGAGAGCCGGTCGTCGAGGGCCGCCCAAGGATCGTCGTAGGCAGTGCGGTCTTCCAAGGTGCGCCCGAAGCGATCCTCGATTTTGCGAATGAAGTAGGTGGGCTTTCGCACGCCGTTGCGATCGAACACGCTGAAGGCCTGCACGAGTTCGTAGGGCATCAGGCAGGAGCTTCCCAAGGCCGTGGAGTAGTTGAGGGCGATGGGCGAATCGGGCACGCCGTCGCCGTCGGTGTCGGTGTGGTTTCCGATGCCGAAGGTCCCGACGAATTCACCGAAGGACTTCATGCCGGCGATTTCTCGTTTGTTGCCGAGCGAACGGGCCACTTCGATGAAAGTCTTCACGGCGGGGATATTCATCGAGTTGACGAGCGCTTCACGGAGGATGACTTCGCCCTTGAAGTCTTCGTCGAAATTCTCCGGCTTCCAGCGGTTCATGTTCTCGGCGTCGTCGTAGACGATAGGGCTGTCGAGGAGCACCGTCGCTTGGGTGTAGTCGAGCTTGTCGATGGCCGCCGAGTAGACGAAGGGCTTGAAGCTCGAACCGGGCTGACGGCACGCCTGGAAGGCGCGGTTGAATTCGTTCGCGTCGAAGTCGTAGCCGCCGACCATCGCCAACAGGTACTGGCGCTGGGGCTCAACGCTCGCGAGGGCGGCTTGGGGCTCCGGGTCTTGCTCTAAGCGCACGAGCGGGAGGTCGGTGGAGATTTCCTGAGCGAGCTTCGCATTCCACGCCTCCGAGTCGTCGACGAGCTCGCGGGGTTTCGCTACCGCGCGGACGATGATGACATCTCCGACCGTGAGCGTCGGCGTCACTTTGGTGAGGAACACGAGCGGGTAGGGATTCACCGGATTGACCGTGCGCGCCCAGCGCATCCCCAACAACGGCAGGTGGGCGAGCTGGTTGCCGATTTTCACGGTGGCCGAGCGCTTGTCGCTAGCGATGGTGTGGACGAGACCCACGTAATAGTTCCCCGGCGTCAGTTTCTCGTTGCCGACGATCGCGCGGCTGCGGGCGAGGAACGCTGCGCGCTCGGCGTCGGTAGCGAGCTTGGCGAGTGGTCCGCGGTAGCCTTGGCGCTTGTCGAGCGCGAGCAGGCCGTTCAGCACCGCCTCTTGCGCTGCGCGCTGCATCTCCGAGTCCATAGTGGTGAACACCTGGAGTCCCTCTTTCAAGATGGTCTGGTTGCCGTAGCGGGCGACGAGGTCTCGGCGGACTTCCTCGGAGAAGTACGGAGCGAACTGCCGGAATACATCTTCAATCGGGAACACCTTGAGCTCTTCGGCGAGCGCCTGGTCGTGCTCGGCCTTGCTCACCATGCCCTTTTCCAGCATCTGCCGGAGCACGTAGCGCCGGCGCTCCAGCGCCGCTTCCGGGTTGCGCAGCGGCGAGTAGGTCGAGGGCGCCTGCGGCAGTCCGGCGAGGAGCGCCGCTTCGGCGAGCGTGAGTGCGCCGACTTCTTTGCGGAAGTAGTTCTCGGCGGCGGCTTCAACGCCGTAGCTCTGGTGCCCGAGGTAGACGTTGTTCAAATAGAGGTAGAGAATCTCTTCCTTGCTGAAGGTGTTCTCGAGCCGCAAGGCGAGCAGTGCCTCCCGCAGCTTGCGCTTTAAGGTCTTGGCGGTGGCCTGCTTGTAGCCCTCTTGGGAAATCAGGATGGCCTTTGCCGTCTGCTGGGTGATGGTCGAGCCGCCCTGCACGCGCCCGCGCCCAAAAATCTTGCTGACCGCGGTCTTTATCGCCGCCCGGAGCGTCGAGACGCCGTCGATGCCGCGGTGGTCGAAGAAGTCGGCGTCTTCGGCGGCGATGAAGGCTTGAATCAGCCGCTTCGGAATGTGCTCGTAGGGAATGACCCGACGCCGCTCGACGTACAACTCCCCGGCGAGGACTCCGTCGAGGGTGTGGAGCTTGGTCACTATCGGCGGCCAATATTGATCTGCGCGCGGAATCGTCGGTAGTCCGCGGAGCTGGAATGCGCCGTAGATGATGACTCCGATGATCGCCGCCGTCAGTCCAGTGAGCCCCAGAAATCCACCGACCTTGAGCGGAAGCTTCCACAGCGATTTTTTCGGAAGGCCGACGAACTGGAGGGTCACGGGGCACCAATAGCTGCGCGGTCGAGGACGGCGGTGAGTTCTTGCGGCAAGGGTGCCTCGATGGTGACCCGGCGTCCGTCCTCCGGGTGTGGGAATTCTAGGCGTTTCGCGTGGAGGAAGAGCCGCTGTAAGCCCCAGCGCGTTTTGAGTACCCGGTTCAGCGGAAAGTCGCCGTGGCGCGTGTCGCCGAGGACCGGGTGCCCAATGGAGGCGAAGTGGCGGCGGATCTGGTGCGTCCGGCCAGTCTCGATGGTGCAGCGGACCAGCGCCGCTTCGCTGTTCTGCCCGAGCAGCGACCAGCGGGTGAGCGCCGGTTGGAGCGTCGCGCCGTTGCGCGCTTTCGACACGGCGCTCTGCTGCCGGTCCGCGAGCGGCAGATCGATGAGCCCTTGGCGCGTGGAAAGTTTCCCCTTCACGAGAGCGACATAACTCTTTTTCGCGGTCCGGCGAGTAAACACGTCGGTCAAGTGCACCATCGTCTTGCGGCGCTTTGCGACGAGGAGCACTCCGCTCGTCTCTCTATCGAGCCGGTGGGCGGGGCTCGCGCGAAATCCGTTCCGTTCGGCGGCCACGCCCAGGTAGTTGCGGACGATGTCCACGACTGTGCCGTGGCGAATCCCAGTGCCTGGATGGACGGCGAGGCCGGAGGGCTTGTCGATGGCGAGGAGCCAATCATCTTCGAAGAGCAGCGGCGGCATGGTGCCGGTTTCCGCTGGGACCGGAGTTTCTTCCTGGACTGTGAGCCGATCCTTGTCGCCCCGGATACTGACCTTATCCCCCGATGCTAAAAGCTGTTCTGGCCGTCCGCGAGAACCATTCACCCGGATTTTTTTTGTGCGGATCATTTTGAACAGATGCGATAATGGGACGTTGGGTAGTGCTCCTCTCACGAACTTGTCGAGGCGTACTTGTGAGAAGTCATCGGACACTACAAATTCCAACATGGATGGCACTAGGATTACCTACCAATGGCCTTTGAAACAAGTCAGGTCCTCAAAGTACAGTCGCAGTAGCGAAAACAGCCTCCTACGTGCGTAAGCTCATCATCGAAGACGACGAGGGTGGAACCTCAATTGTACCGCTCAGCGACACGAGCATTCTGTTGGGGCGTCTTGAGGAGAGCACAATTTGCCTGAACGAGCGGAACATCTCTCGACGGCACGCGATTATCCGCAATGTCAATGGGGGGATGGTGATCGAGACGGTCGTCCGCCCCGAGCTTCCCGAGCACATGCGGGAGACGATCGTCTGGGTCAACGGGAAGCGCATCTCCGGGCAAATCCCGATAGAGGAGGGCGACGTCATCCGCATCGGCGATTTTCGCATCAGCATCAGCGAAGAGGTGGAGCCGATAGAACGTCGACCGACCGTTCGTTTCAGTAGACCGGCGCCCGCCAGAGTGGAAAGGGCTGAAGAGGAGCCGTTGCCCGCCGACTTCGGCACCGCGCAAACTCTGCGGCAGGAATACCTCACGCTCAAACCTGAAAACGCGATTCCCGGCGAGAATGTGGCCGCTCGCACGTCGCGGCCGAGCACCGATCGACTCGCGGACTATGGTCTGCTCGAGAACATCGAGCCGCCGACCATCGAAGAGGTGATCACCCTTCGCTTGAGTCGAACCCGACGGCTCCTGTACGTGGCAGTGGTGATCGCGGTCGGCTTGGCGATTACTTTGGTGGTGCGGGCGGGATGCTCTGGCGCGAAGAGGGTCCAGAGCGCAGTTCCTGAACCTCGTTACGCCGCTGCCCCTGCATCGTCTTCGGAACTGCAGAAGGCTGGGATTTTTGCTGCAGGTATGCTCTAGCGAGCGCGCCACACTCGCTGAAATTTAGCGTGGCCTTTTTGCCAGGCGGATCGTTAACGTAGCTGCAGAGAATTACGCTGAGCGGAATTCCTAAGAGGCGGTATTGCTATTTTTGGAGAGGGGTCAAGTAGAATTAAAATTCGTAAGCCGCTGATTTGGCTCGGATAATTATTTTCGCTTAGCCTTGCCCCTATAAAAATTCTTAAGGCTGAAAAAAATCTATCGAAGGCGTCAAAAAATACCTTATACTTGCACAAAATATCGTCTAAATCGTTTTAGAGTGAAAAAGTTGCTTCTGCTTCAAAAATTTTTAGCCGTGCAGGTGTTCAGGAAAATCCTGACTCCAACAGGTTATGGCCAAAACGCTCGCGATTGAGAGCGCTCAGAAAGGGTAAAATTGTGCGTGGAAATCAACAAGTTCGAATTCTCGTAGTCGACGATGAGCCTGATAATGCGGAACTTCTCCGCGCTTTGCTCATCAAGGATGGCTACACCGTAACTACTTTACAAGACCCTACCCAGGTTCTGGCGCAGCTCAAGGAGGGTGAATATCATCTAGTCATACTAGACATGATGATGCCGGGCATGTCCGGTACCGACGTGCTGACACTCATCCGAGAATTTGACGATGATATTGCGGTTATCGTTGCCACTGGATTTCCTGCTGTCGAGACTGCCGTGGCGAGCCTCAAGGCTGCCGCGAGCGACTACCTCCGCAAGCCGGTCGACGCGACGACCTTCTTGGAGACGGTCAAGCGGGTGCTCGAAAAGAAGGGCATCACCCGCGACCCGGAGGCCGACCTCCACCGCGCCATTGGCCGCTTCATTCGCGAAGGCCGCACCCGCCAGACGCTCACTTTGAAGCAGCTCGCGCGACGCACCGGCCTCTCCGTGTCGCTGCTCTCGCAGATTGAGCGCGCCGAGTCGTCCGCTTCCATTTCGTCGCTGTACCGTATCGCGAGCGCTCTTCGCGTGCGGATGAGCGAACTGTTCACCGAAGTTTAGGTTTACGAAGTTTTGGTTTTTCGCTGAGGAGAGCGCGCGGTCATTCGCGTGTTCTCCTCGCGACGTTTCTTACGGCGCTTCGCCGATAGTCACCAAGTCAAAGTCTGGGATGTGCTCCTTCACGTACTCGCGGAGCCGACGGACGACCGCTGCTTCCATCTGGCGCACCCGCTCTCGGGAGAGGTTCCACTCTTTGCCGATTTCTTGGAGGGTTTGCGGGGTGTCGCTCATGAGGCGATGCTCGAACAGGTAGAGGTCGCGCCCAGTGAGGGTGGCGGTGAACTCCTGCAGGCGCTCGCGGAACATGGCGCGCAGTTGCTCGTAGCCGAGATTCTCGTCGGCGCGCTTCTCGTGGCCTTCGATGCGGTCGCCGCGGGTCTCGTTGGTGTCCTCGTTCTGCCGCAGGGGCGCTTCGAGGGAGAGCTCGTCGTTGCCGAGGCGCTGATCCATCTCCCGGACTTCGGCCTCGGTCACGGATAGTCGCTCGGCGAGGAGCTTTGGCGTTACTTCGAAGCCTTGGGCGGCGAGCCGGTCTTGCTCTTGGCGGAGCTTGAAGAAGAGCTTTCGCTGCGGCTCGGTCGTTCCGAGCTTCACCATCTTCCAGTTGTCCATGATGAACCGGAGGATGTAGGCGCGTATCCACCAAGCGGCGTAGCTCGACAGCTTCACGCCGCGCTCCGGGTCGAACTTCTCGACGGCGTGGATGAGGCCCACGTTGCCCTCCTGGATGAGGTCGAGGAGCAACAGTGGACGCCGGTGGTACTCGTAGGCGAGCTTCACCACGAGGCGCAGGTTTGAGATAATGAGCTGCCGGGCGGCGTTGCGGTCGCCTTCGTCGCGCAGCTTCCGGGCGAGGGTCAGCTCTTCCTCGCGGGTGAGCAGCGGATAGCGGCGGATTTGCTGCACGTAGGTGGAGAGCGCATCCCGCCGGGCGAGTCCGCTCGCTTTCGCGTCGGGAAGTGCGTCGACCACGTCGTCGACGATGCCCTCGACGACGGGCTCGCCGACGAGTTCTATGGCGCTCGGATCCGCAGCGGCCTCGGGTTCCTCACTCGAGTAACCCGCATCCTGCTCTTCTGGCGGCTCAGGGCGAACCATCGCCTGTGACGCTTAGCATAGAAGCTCGGTTCTATGACTCCGACTTGCTCATCGACGACTCGATGCGCATTCCGTAGAACGAGCGGTACACGAAGATCATCGAGAGGATGAACGCGATGATGGAGAAGGTCAGCGTCACCGAGTTCGCCTTGAACACGAAGAACGCCAAGCCACGGGCGTCGACGCCGGCTTGCACCTTCCCGAGCTCGTAGGCGAGTTCCACCGCCAGGAGGCCGAAGAGGGTGGTGAACTTAATCACCGGGTTGAGCGCGACCGAGGAGGTGTCCTTGAACGGGTCGCCGACGGTGTCGCCAACGACAGTCGCCGCGTGCAGCTCGGTGCCCTTTGCCTTGAGCTCGGTTTCCACGAGCTTCTTCGCGTTGTCCCAGGCGCCACCGGCGTTCGCCATGAAGATGGCTTGGTAGAGGCCGAAGAGCGCGATGGAGATGAGGTACCCGATGAAGAAGTAGGGCTCAATCGCGGCGAAGGCGAGGGTGCCGAAGAAGATGGCGAGGAAGATGTTGAACATCCCCTTCTGCGCGTAGAGGGTGCAAATTTTGACGACCATGCGGGAGTCGGAGACCGAGGCCCGGTCGCTGCCTTCGAGCTTGATGTTGCGCTTGATGAACTCGACGGCTCGGTAGGCGCCGGTGGAGACCGCCTGCATGGAGGCGCCGGTGAACCAGTAGATCATCGCTCCACCCATGATGAGGCCGAGCAGGAACGGCGCGTGGAGGAGCGAGAGGTTCGCGATGCCGACCGAGAGGCCGTTGGTAATCGCAAAGATGATGGAGAAGATCATCGTGGTAGCGCCGACGACCGCGGTGCCGATGAGCACCGGTTTCGCGGTGGCCTTGAAGGTGTTTCCGGCGCCGTCGTTCTCTTCGAGGAACTCCTTCGCTTTGTCGAAGTTGGGCTCGAAGCCGAATTCTTTCTGAATCTCTGCCTTGATGTTCGGCACGCTCTCGATGAGGGAGAGCTCGTAGACCGACTGGGCGTTGTCGGTGACCGGCCCGTAGGAGTCGACGGCGATGGTCACTGGACCCATGCCGAGGAAGCCGAAGGCCACGAGGCCGAACGCGAAGACCGGCGAGGCGTCGATGCCCGAGGGCAGCGGGAAGAGGTTCACGAGTCCCATCTGCGACACGAAGTAGGCGATGCCCATCAACGCGACGAACACGAGCCCCATCCAGTAGGCGGAGAAGTTACCGGCGACGAGGCCGGAGATGACGTTGAGCGAAGCGCCGCCCTCTTTGGAGGCGGTCACAATCTCACGGACGTGGCGGGACTGGGTGGAAGTGAAGACCTTGACCACTTCGGGGATGATGGCACCGGCGGCCGTACCGCAGGTGATGATGAGCGAGAGCTTCCACCACATGTCCGGGTCACCGGCGAGGCTCGGGATGAGGAGCTTCGAAGCGATGAAGGTCACGACGATGGAGAGCGCCGAGGTGAGCAGCACCAACTGGGTGAGCGGGGCCTCAAAGTTCATGGTCGCGGCGTTGCCGTAGCGGGCGCGCGCGAGCGCATCGTTGATCATGTAGGAGAGGAAGCTCGTGAAGACCATCATCACGCGCATCGCGAAGATCCACACCAGGAGCTGCACCTGGACGGCGGCGTCTGGCGCGGCGAGGAGGATGAACGTGATGAGCGCGACGCCGGTGACGCCGTAGGTCTCGAAGCCGTCGGCAGACGGGCCAACGGAGTCGCCAGCGTTGTCGCCGGTGCAGTCAGCGATGACGCCGGGGTTGCGGGCATCGTCTTCTTTAATCTTGAAGACGATCTTCATCAGGTCGGAGCCGATGTCGGCGATCTTGGTGAAGATACCGCCGGCGATGCGGAGCACCGAGGCGCCGAGAGATTCACCGACCGCGAAGCCGATGAAGCACGGACCGGCCAAGTAGCCGGGGATGAAGGTGAGAATCGCGAGCATGATGAGCAGCTCGGTGCTGATGAGCATCATGCCGACGGACATGCCGGCCTTCAGGGGAATGTCGTAGGTGCCGAAAGGCTTGCCACGCAGCGAGCTGAAGGCCGCGCGGGAGTTGGCGAGGGTGTTGACCCGGATGCCGTACCAGGCGACGAGGTAGCTTCCGGCGATGCCGATGAGCGAGAAGGCGAGGATGATGATCACCCGGATCGCGGTCGGGATTTTGGCGGCTTCCCCTTGGGCGTGGGCCATCGAGAAGTACGCGGCGATGACGGCGCCGATGAAGAGCTCAAGGATGAGGATGAACTTCCCTTGGGTGATGAGGTACTGCTTACAGGTCTCGTAGATGAGCTCGCTTATCTCCCGCATGGAGCGGTGGACCGGGAGGTTGCGGAGCTGTCCGTATTGGACGAAGCCGAACACGAGGCCGAGCGCGGCGACGATCATCCCCAAGAGGAGCAGGGTGTGACCGTTTATCCCCATGAACGTCTGGGAGGAGAGGTCCGGGAGGACGAGGTTCGCTTCGGAGGCGAGCGCGAGCCCTGGAGAGAGCAGCGCCGCAGTGAACAGCAGCAATCTTGAGTTCTTCATCACCATTCCCCTTTTGAACTGCATGGAGTTGAAAGTCGTACGTTACGGCGAGCCTAGCGGCCCGATGAGGCTATTTCTTTGCGCCCTTCCCGGCGCCTTCGCCAGGCTTCTTGCCAGCGCGGGGCTTGCTTTCGGCGAAGAGGGCGGCGCTGTCGACGGCCGCTTCCTTGCGCTTCGCGAGGACCGCGTTGACGGCCCGGAGGATCTTCGAGCGAGCCTTGCGCGCTATCGGCTTGTCGGCCATGGCCGAGCGAATATTCGCGGCGGAGAGCGCGCGACCGGAGGTCTTCGGCGCTTCGAGGCCCAGTTCGGTGTAGCTCTTGCCCTCGGCGTCTTTGCGCTTCCGCTTCGCCGCGCGGGCGAGGAGCTTTGATCGATCTTCACGGCTGTGAAGTTCGATCCGCGCGCTCGCACGGGTCAATTCGTCGATGGACAGCTTCTTCGTTTCGATAAAGGACTGAAAGGTTCCCATGTGCGCGCTCCAAAAACAGAAAAACGGGTACCGCGCAATCAAGAAATAATTCGCAGCTGATCCCGGCAATCCGGGGTCTTGGTCGGCGCGTGGACGTACTTTGTAAGCTGCTTCCGGATACCGCGTAGCAGTAATGGCTCGCCGGAACCGGGAAATTATCCAAGGCACTTGCTTCCATTCAGATGGAAACGAGTTGTTGAGAGTGAAACAAGCTATCGGCCTACTCTGGCTCGTGGTCCTCCAACGACGGATTCGATTGTACGGTATGCCCCGAATCCTTTGCCCTCTGCTGGTCCGAACCCAACTCTACGAGCAGTTCCTTTATCCTCCGAACAAGCCTAGGACCTCTTATTGATGCGACTTTGAGAATAATGTCGAGGTTGGTTGTAGCGTACGCATGCGCAAGACGATTTCGAAGGCCGATCAGATTCACGAACTCCAGCTCTTCAAAACACTGCTCGTAAAACGCCTCATGTTGATCGCGGATTTTCACCGCCGCCTCACCTGCGATGAAGATCGCACGTTCGATGGCAGCTACTCTCATGGGGCTCGTCGAATCTTGCGCCCAACTTTCCGCGTCGGAAAGGGCCTTAACAACATCTCCCAATAGCTCCTCTAGAGATCGCTTCAAAGCGGCGTCGCCTCGGCGAGGATTCGGTGTCTCATGGCGGCGCTCAGTTCCGAATCCATCAGGACGTGCACTGGCACACCGGTCAGCATGGAGATCCGTTCCTGCATGCCGCACACGTCGAAGAAGTCGACGTCGGCCTCATCGACGAGAATGTCGAGGTCGGAAGTAGCGGTGTCGTCACCTCGGGCGACGCTCCCGAAAATCCGGGGATTCCTGCAGCCGGTCTCTGCAATCAGACGACGAATAGCAGTCCGGTATCGACCTAGCGCGTCTCGGGCGTTCATCTTGACGGAATCTCACCTCAGGCTCGGCACAGGGTCAATAGCGCTTGGAGTACATCACGACTTGATCTTCCAATCGGAAAGCTGTACGAGGGGCTCCCCTTTTTCCTGGGACACACATTGGCGAAGACCTCATCGATTTTGAAGAACGAACGCCGCAAGGCGCTCGTGAAGAAGTACGCGACCCGACGGAAGGCTCTCAAGGAGACCATCCGACGCCCTGAGACTTCGAGCGAAGACCGCGCTGCGGCTCAGCTCGCGCTGGCGAAGCTCCCCCGCGACTCGAACCCGATCCGGGTGACCCTGCGCTGCCAGCTCACCGGGCGTTCAAGAGGTAATTTGAGAAAGTTTGGACTTTCTCGGATTAAGTTCCGCGAGATGGCTCTCAAAGGCGAGTTGACCGGCGTCGTCAAGGCGAGCTGGTAACACAAGCCTTCTAACAAAGTGAGGATGTCATGAGTCGAACCTGCCAAGTCACCGGAAAGCGCCCATTGGTCGGCCACCGCGTGAGCCACGCCAACAACAAGTCGAAGACACGTTCGCTGCCGAACCTTCAGAAGCACCGGTTCTGGGTCGCGAGCAAGAAGCGCTGGATCACCCTGCGCGTGTCCGTTCACGGCCTCAAGATCATCGACAAGCTCGGAATCGAGCGCGTCGTCCGCGATCTCGAAGCTGCCGGCACCAAGGTTTAAGCACAAAGCTCGTAGCTACCTACTTGTAACTACCTAAGAGTGCCTCTTGGTTGGCGGGAGAGATCCGCATACGGAGAGGCAAGACTATCGGGTGAGGTCCTTGAAAGGATCACTCAGGGTATGTCATCAAATCATTTCTTGCTGGTTGCTGGGGACCATTGATTACCTCCCGTCGAACATAGGCTCCATTTGTCCACCATTCCTCCACAAGCGTTTCATATTTGTGGGATTTGTAGTTGTATTCGTTATATTTGAGAACAGCAGGTCCATCAGAGCGATGAATCTTGCCATGAAAATACCATGTATATGTGCGTGACGAGGTGCCTCGGTTGACTTCATCCCATGGCGCGTTAGTGTTTTCTTGTCGAATAACAGCAGCCCCGTTCAAGCGATGTAATTCGCCATTTTGCCACCACTCATTATTCAATCCATAATTCGCTAATGCGGTTATGACTGCAGGTCCGTCAGAGCGATGTCGTTTCCCTTTTAGCCACCACTGAGTATCTCTTGACGTAACAATTGCAGGTCCGTCCTTGCGATGTAATACGCCATTTTCCCACCACTCCTCGTCTCCATTCGCGTACTTAATTGCTGGCACGTTCTTACGGTGGAACTTGCCATTTATTAACCACAATTTGGTCCCATTGGACCATTCGACCGCTGGACCATCCTCTCGATGCAAAACTCCGTGTCGGAACCAGAACATACTATCGTCCTCTAGTTTGCCTGCTGGGCCATCATCTCTATGGGGTTCACCGTTCACAAACCACCACATGCCCGTTAGGGGGACTCTGGTTGCTGGCCCATCGGTTCTATGGCGGACTCCATTGACACATGAATATTCAAAGTCATGGCATTTCCCGCTGGGACCAATGTAAAAAACATTTTTGCTGCTGATAGGAATCAATGGATACATGTTCTTGCCAGTGTGTGTAATCTCAGAAGCGCAAAATCTTTTCCGGTACTGGCATTCAGGTTCTTTGCTCTCGGAAGTACAATATTTAGGTTTCACGCATTTCATCCAATACTGGGCACCTTCCTTGAAATCGATTGCTGGGAGTTTATTGCCAGACTTGTCATCTTCCCTGTAGGGAAGATTATCAACCCACCATTCACGGGATCCATCTGCCCATTCAACGGCGGGCTTTCCTTCTGCGCGATGGCGCGAACCCGTGGACCACCATTCCTTAGTTCCATCTGCCCAGAGTATCGACGGTTTCTTCCCAACACTTTCAATTGTTTTCCAAAAGCAATGCACCGAAAAATTTTTGCCCTGAACTTTGCCACTGTATAAAAATTTCTCTTTTCTGAGTCTTGAGGGGCAGAATCCGCTACTCATCATTATCGCAAATTCTGGCTCTAGTTCTGGCTTGTCGGCTAGGAAATATGGATTCCAGCATCCGACCGCGATGAGAATTGCAGAGGTTACGAAAGAAGTCCGAAGAATGGTTGTGATAGTCATATGTCGGCTTTCGATGAATGAATGCTCAATCTTTAATATGCGCCTATCATGGATTAGGCAGTCAATCCCTGATTTGTCGACAGCCATACTAACCAATTACACGCGAGACGAATCTCCCTTTCCAATACTGGCGACTGAAGAAGAAACCCTGTTTCACTTATCATTCCATCCTTTTCCTGGTAAATCTTGCGTTGAGTCCCACTGCGCGGTCCAAAATACCATCTGCTCAGAGTCAAGCTGGCCAATTCGACTGAGTTGAGACCATCCTCAGCATTTCTTGAGAAGCTGGGGAGGCTGTACCGCAAAAAGACGGAGGAATGAAGCCCGCGAAGGCTTCATCCCTTAGGAAATTCTCAAAGTAGGGGAATCTTATTTCTTGGGAGCGTCGCTCTTTGCCGGGGCAGCACCCTTGGATTGAGTGTTGTACAGGCGGATAAGCTCGTTGGTGAGGTCGAGAGAACTCGGCGCCCAAGCAAGGCCTTCCTTCGTGAACACCATAGTGAGCGCCTCTCGTTGCGCAATCTGCTCGACGACTTTGCCCAGCTTGGAGGTAATCTCAGCGAGCTCCTTATTCTGGGCCTCATCCATCTCGACACGGGCCTTCTCGGAGTTCTCATAGAACTTTCGCTGCTTCACCTGTAGTTCCTGCGCCTTCTGGACCCGGACTTTTTCATCCATCGCAGCGGCTTGTTTCTCGAAAGTCGCCGCTTCCGCTACCAGCGTTTCTTGCTCTTTTTGCAGAGCTTTCCGCTTTGCTTCGCCCAGGGTCTTCAGTCGAGCTATAGCGGCCTTGCCGTCTTCCGTCTCCTGAAGTGCGCGTTGAATATCTACGAATGCAGCCTTGAATTCTGCTGCGTGAGCGACGCCGCCAATGAGAAGCGCCAACAGACCTAATGAACGAACCATAGAACCTCCAAAAAATGAACGAGCACCCTATACACCTGTTTTTCGCGGAAAGTGAAGCTTCCGTTTCAGGAGTTTGCGTGCCACATATCTACGAACCAAGGGAGAAGCACTTGCATTTTTCACACGCACATCGCGGGTTATGGTTCGGCGCACTTTTTCTAGTTTCCTGCGCACTCGTTTCTTGTGCAACGGCACTGAAAGCTCCCGACGGCCGACCGGCCACCGGGCAGTTCGACCGGACGATGCGGACACTCCTCGACTACCGCGCTGTCGTTCGGCCCACGGTAGTCCTCTCCCAGTCCGGGGTAAGCGTAGATCTGCACTATGAAGCTTTCGGGGTTTTCAAGCGCAGCTCGAAATTCGAGGTGGAGCTCTACCGCGCAGAAAAGGCGGTCGGCATCATCACCTGCGAGCACGACGAAGAGCTCGTGAACCAAAAGAAGGCCAAGAACTTTTTGCGCCACACCCTCCATTGCCAAGGCGCGGAGCTGACGCTCGACTTGGATACGGTTTCACGCGGCGTCTGGCGCGGGAACGTGGCACTCGAGGGCGGGCCGCGCCTGACCATCGAAGGCAAAGCGCTTCCGGGAGCTACCCGAGCGCCGGCGGCCTACATCCTTTCGTCGGACACGGCGTGGGTGGCGAGCGTCGAGGCGCTCTCGGAAGGGCGGTTCTTCGTGGCGGAGCCGCTGGAAGCCAACCTGCGCGAACTCGCCGTGCGGGCGGCGATGCTGCTCGGCAGCGTGACCGACGCCTTCGCGCCGAGCCGCGAGGGCTCGGACCCAACCATCTAAACGCCGCGGGCGTTCGGGTCCCAGAGGTACTTGTGCAGTTGAAGCTGGAGCCGCGCTGGAAGGTGGTCGGCGATCATCCACTCGGCGACCTGCGTCGGCGAGAGCGCGCCGAAGACCGTCGAGAACAAGAGGCCGAACGGCTTTTTGGCAAGGCCGTGGTCCGTAATCAGCGCCCGCGCGAACTCGTAGTCCTCGCGGCTGCCGAGCACGAACTTCAGCTCGTCGCCCGCGCCCATGGAGTCGAAGTTGCGGAAGTCGTTGCGCGCTGATTCGCCGGAGGAGGGCGTCTTCATGTCGACGATTTTCCGCACCGCGCTCGGCACGAGGCGCACGTCGATGGCGCCGGAGGTCTCAAGCAGCACCGTGAGTCCTGATGCGAGGAGCAGTTCCATGAGCGGGTACACTCCCGGCTGCAAGAGAGGCTCGCCGCCGGTCACCTCCACCATCGGCGCTCCCAGCGCCAACACCCGCTCGCGCACCTGCTCGTTGCTCATGCGCTCGCCGCCGTGAAACGCGAAGGTGCTGTCGCAGTAGGTACAGCGCAAATGGCAACCGGTGAGGCGCACGAAGCTGCACAGAAGCCCCTGGTGCGACGACTCACCTTGCAGCGAAAGGTAGATTTCCTTCACCACCACCGAGTCGGCATTCGGAACTCGCCGGGGTTCGATGCGCGGGGCACCCAAAGTCAGCGGCGCTCCGAAGCGGTCACTTTGAGGCGCTCGAGCGCATTTTCGAGGAGGTGCCCTTGCGCCTGGTCGGTGTTCACCGTGAGCGACGCCAAGCGGGTAGCAAGGCTTCGCTCCTCGGCGACGCGCCAGCGCACGAGCGTCCCGGTGGGCGTCGGTTGCAGGTAGAGCTCATGGAGCTGCTGGTGGACTTCCGGGCGCTCGTATTCAATCTGCGCGATGACTCGGCTCGGCTCTCGGCTCTTGATGGTGAGGGTTCCGCCGTTGCTGCTCGTGCCCCAGCGCATCGTAGAGCAGGGCTCCTCCGGCGCGCAGGGGAAGGTGGCCGATGGCGCACCGAGAATGACTGGCCAGTCCCGCACCTCGGAGAGCACCGCCGCGATGCGCTCCGGCGGCACCGGTATCGCGAGCGAGCGCTCTACAATATAGCCACGGGGGCGGGTCGCCCCCACCGTGAAGAGCAGCGCGGCTTCAACCACGAGGCTGATGAAGAAGACCCGCATCGGCAGTTAGGCGGCGCCTTTGACGGCCTTCGTCAGCTCCGGGAGCACGACGAAGAGATCGGCGACGAGTCCGTAGTCAGCGACCGAGAAAATGGGCGCGTCCGGGTCTTTGTTGATGGCGACGATGGTCTTTGAGCCCTTCATTCCGGCGACGTGCTGAATCGCTCCGGAAATGCCCGCGGCGATGTAGAGCTTCGGGGCGACCACCTTCCCGGTCTGGCCCACCTGCAAGTCGTTCGGCTGCCAGCCGGCATCGCAGACCGCGCGCGAAGCACCGATGGCGGCGCCGAGCGCGTCGGCGAGGGCCTCAATGGCCTTGAAGTCGCCCTTCGTGCCGCGTCCACCGGCGACGACGCAGGTGGCTTCGGTGAGGCTTGGCCGGGTGTTCTTCACCGCCGCGAAGGAGATGTGCTTGCTCTTCGCTGCCGCCGCCGGAGCTGCGACCTCGCGGACCTCCGGCGCGGTGGCGTCGGTCGACGCCGGGAAATTCGTGCTCCGGACCGACAGCACTTTGACCGGCGACGCGAGCTTCACGGTGGCAATGACCGACCCGGCCCACATCGGGCGCTGGAAGGAGACATCGGCCCCTTTGCCTTCGATGGCCAGCACGTCGGAGGCCATGGCGGCGTCGAGCTTCGCAGCGACCCGAGGGAGAACGTCGCGCCCGAAACTGGTGGCGGCGCCCAGCACGTACTCGGCGCCGATGGCTTTCGCGACGTCGGCGATGGGGCCCGCGAAGTTTTCGGCGATGGGGTGCGCGAATTGCGGAGAGCTTCCGGCGTGGAGCACCTTCACTCCAGTGACGCCGAGCGCCTTCGCATCGCCCGCGAGGGCAACGGCCTGCACCTCGCTACCGGTGGCTTTCCCCAATTCCACGGCCGCGCTGATGGCGTTGAGGCTCGCCTTGCGGAGCGTGCCTTCGGGAGTTGCTTCAATGACGACGAGAACAGTACCCATGATGGATTCCTTTTTAAAATACCTTGGCTTCGTTCTTGAGTTTGTCGATGAGCGTCGCGACGTCGGGGACTTTGACTCCCGCCTTGCGCGCCGGAGGCGTCGCCAACTTCACGACTGTGAGCTTCGGAGTCACATCGACGCCGAGCGCCTGCGGGGTGAATTCCTCAATCGGCTTCGACTTGGCCTTCATGATGCCAGGCAGCGACGGGTAGCGCGGCAAGTTGAGGCGCAGCTCGGTGGTGATGACGACTGGAAGCGTACACTCCACGGTGTGGATGCCGCCGTCGATTTCGCGCATCACCGTGAGCGCCTTTCCGTCGGTGGACAGGGTGAGCGCCGGAGTCTTGCTCTTCTCTTCTGGTCCTTCGAGCGACACCTCTTTCGAGGCGCAGGTGGCCTGCGGCCACCCGAGGATTTCGGCGAGGTAGGGGCCGACTTGGCCCTGGTCGCTGTCGATGGACTGCTTGCCCAAAATGGCGAGGTCGGGCTTTTCCTTCTCGACGAGCTTCGCAAGGCAGCGCGCGATGCCGAGTTGGTCGATGGGGCCCTCGTGGTGTACCCACAGGGCGCGGGTCGCACCCATGGCGAGCGCCTGGCGCAGTTGCTCGTGCACCTCTTTGCCGCCCAGCGATACGACCACGACTTCGCCGCCGTGTTTCGCGTTCAGGCGCAGCGCTTCTTCAATCGCAATTTCGTCGAAAGGGTTGAGCTTGTATTTGAGTCCTTCGGTGACGATGCCGCTACCATCGGGCTTCACCTTGATTTTGGACTCGGAGTCTTCGACACGTTTCGCAGTGACGAGGATTTTGATGGCCATCTGGTACTCCCTTTGAGTTGCTTACAACTGCGTGAATACGGTCAACGGGCGGATGATGAATGCCCCATCGGACTTTGTGCGCAAAGTGTCCGGCGCACAGAGCGGACCAAGAAGTCTAGCCCTTGAGTAGCTCTCGGGCAATCACCAACCGTTGAATCTGGCTCGTGCCTTCGTAAATCTGGAGCAACTTCGCGTCGCGCATCAGCTTTTCGACCGGATAGTCCTTCGAATACCCATTCCCGCCGAAGATTTGCACCGCGTCGGTGGTCGCACGCATGGCGATGTCGGCGGCGAAGCGCTTTGCGTAGCTGGAGGTAAGTGTCGCTCGCTGCCCTTGGTCGAGGAGCCAAGCGCCCTTCAGGGTGAGGAGGCGCGCCGCTTCGACGTCGGCGGCGATGTCGGCGAGCATGAACTGTATGGCCTGGAATTCGGCTATCGGCTTTTTGAATTGTTTGCGCTCCTGCGCGTAGGCGAGGGCGTGCTCCAGCGCCGCGCGCGCGATGCCGACCCCGAACATGGCGGTCTGGGTGCGACTGCGGTCGAGGGTGTTCATGGCGATGAGGAAGCCTTCGCCCTCTTGTCCAAGGCGATTCCCGACCGGCACCCGCACGTCGTCGAAGGTGAGGGTGACGGTGTTCGACGCGCGCTGTCCCATCTTGTTTTCGTGGTGGCCGACGGTGAGCCCTTTCGGGCGCCCCTCCACGACCAGGCACAGGATGCCCGCGCGGCCTTTGGCCGGGTCGGTGGTGGCGAACACCGAATACTGATCCGCGAGGCCGCCGTTGGTTATCCACTGCTTCTGCCCGTTGAGGATGTAGCTGTCGCCGTCGCGGCGAGCGGTGGTGGTGAGGCCAGCGACGTCGGAACCGGCGTTCGGCTCGGTGAGCCCGAAGCTCGCGAGTTTGAGCGAGGTGGTGAACGGGCGCAGGAAGCGCTCTTTCTGCTCCGGGGTTCCAGCGATGATGATGGGGAGGAGCCCCAAGTCGTTCGCGACGAGCGAAGTGCCGATGCCCGCACATCCCCAGCTCAGCTCTTCGGCGATGACGACTTGGTCCACATGGCAGAGCGCATTCCCGCCATAGGCTTCGGGAATGCCCAAGTTGATGAGGCCGAGTTCAAAGGCGCGCTCCAGCACGTCTTTGGGGAGTTCGTTGCGCTCGTCGCAGCGCGCGGCCACGGGCCGCATGATGTCGCGCGCGAATGCGTGTGCGGTCTCTTGAAGAGCTTTGGTTTCAGGGCTGAATGCGAAATCCATCGAAGTTGCCTCCAGTGCGCGGACTTCAAACCGGCAGTCCTTGCGCGGCGAACTTTACTGCGTTTTTCAGCGGCGCACCTGGTACTTCGGCAGTTAGCCCAAAGGTGCGCTCCGTCAGTAGATGGGCCCCAAGGTGTAGATATGTCCGTTTTTCACCGTAGCGGCGAGCTTCGAGCCGTCGGCGGACGAAGTGATTCCGCTCCAGGCGAGGTTGCCTGCGCCTTCTCCGAACTCGGGACTGCGATCAATCCAAGTGGCGCCGAAATCGTTTGACGTGAAGACATGTCCGCCCACTACCGCGGCGGCGATCCTCGTGCCGTCGGTCGACATCGTGATGCTGCCCCAGCGCCGGTTTCCGAAAATCGTCTCCGAGGCGACGCTCCTGTCTACCCACGTCTCTCCGGAGTCGATGGAGGTGTAGAGGTGGCCGCCGTTGACGATGGCCGCGAGCTTCGTGCCATCGGCCGACGAGGTGATGGCCCACCAGCCGAGCGCTTCACCCCCGGTCTTGATCGCGGCCGTTCGGTCCACCCAGGTGACTCCGTAATCCGACGAAGTGAACACCCCGCCAAAATTCCCCACGACAGCGAGCTTTTCCCCATTGGCCGACATGGTGATGCCCTTCAGCCACTGGCTCATGAGGGAGGTGTTACCGGACTTCTTCCAGGTGTTCCCGGAGTCTGGCGAAACCCACACATCCCCTACGGAGCTGGCGGCGGCGAGCCACGTACCATCCCCGGAGGAAGCAACGGAGCTCCAGCCTTGATTCCCGCTTTGGGGTTTCCGAGACCACGAAGTGCCCGGAGAAAAAGTGAATATATTTTCAAACTGAGTGCCGATGACGAGTCTCGTTCCGTCGGTGGAAGAGGCGATGGAGAGGACGTACTTCGACCATCTATCGGTTCCCTGTGGGGGAACGTTCTGGGACCAAGTGGCGCCGTAGTCTGCGGACACGTACACGTAGCCCCCCATGATGGCCGCGAGCTTCTGACCGTCGGACGAAGAAGTAATGCCCGCCCATGGCAAATTGCCGGTGTGTGGGCCCGGATCCGGCGTGGCGTCTTTCCACGTTTCGCCGTAGTCCGTCGATGCATAGAGGTGACCGAACAACATGCCACCGTAGACGACTTTTCCGTCACTTGACGATGTGAGCGCGTACCACCAGGTTGTATACGGCGTTGGGCCCGTGAGCGAACCACTGAGCCACGTTTCACCTCGGTCTTTGGAGTAGTACACTTTGCCTTCTTTGCCGTAAGTATCGCTCTTGCCGGCTGCGACGATAAAGTTGGCGTCCGCGGAACTGCTGAGGGCAAACCAATCGACGAAGGGCCCGCGTTGCTGCCACGTCGTGCCGTAGTCCCGCGACACAAACAAGCTACCTGAGGCGGCGATGACGATAATCTCTCCGCTCTGCGAAGCGGTGATGGCGCTCCAGTAGTATGTGGTGCCGCCTGGAAAGACGATAGCTTTGGTTGCAATGGACCACGTGGCACCGAAATCCTTCGACACAAAGACGTGCTCATTCGCCGCAGCAGCCACGAGCCGATTGCCATCCTCAGAAAGAGTGACCCCATTCCAGGTCCTATTGCCCGCAGCTTCCCCCGTCGTGGTGCTGTTGACCCATGTCTTTCCGAAGTCGACGGAGGTGAAGACGTGGCCATTCCACGCTGCGGCGACGAGCTTATTTCCGTCGGGCGTGGCGGCGATGGCGCTCCAAGCGAGATCGCCAGCGGCGGGACCCGTGGCAGTGCTGTCGACCCACGTCACGCCGAAGTCGCTCGAAGTGTAAATGTGTCCCTTGTTTACGGCGGCGGCGATTTTCGAGCCGTCCTTCGACATGGCGAGGTGCCCCCAGGGCCGCTCACCAGAGAAAGGCGACTGCCCGACCGAGCGATTCGTCCAAGTGACCCCGAAATCATCGGAGGTATAGAGGTACTGGTCGGTGGCCGTAGCGGCGACGTACTTTCCGTCGCTCGACGTAACAATCGATGACCACTTTTGGCCCTGAATCGTGGGCGGGGCTTTGGTGCGGTTCATCCACTGAATACATTTTCCTGCAGCATTGCAGGTGCCCTGTTGTTGCGTGGTAGCGCAGGTTGCTCCAGGGAGCTTTCCGTCACAGCTCACGACGATGGGACCGGTATCCACGGAGCCAGCGTCCTTTGTTGAACCAGAATCCCTGGTGCCGGAGTCGTCGCCGGAGTCTTGGTTAAGATTCCAGCAGCCTTGCCCGAGGGCGATGATACCGAGGAGGGATATACCTCGCACGCTTGAAAGGGCGAACGTCCTCCATACTGGTGGGGAGAGTTGAAGACTGTTGTGGATCATGCCGGACTGCTTTCTGGTGCTTTCCCGGGGCGCTGCGTCGGGTGAATCAATCGCTTCGATGCGCACTGCTCCTACCACCGATCGGCCTCACGACGCACTCGGGCATAGGCGACAATGTAGGCAATAGTGCGCACGCTACCCATAAGGATAGCCGCGCCCGGCCCAATTCGCCCGCTGCGACGCTGGTTTCCTGCGCGCTAGGTCTTCGGAACCTTCGTCCAATCCTCGAGGAAGCGCTTGATGCCGAGGTCGGTGAGCGGGTGTGCGGCGAGCTGGTTGATGACCGAGAGCGGAAGCGTCGCCACGTCGGCGCCGATGCGTGCCGCATCGAGCAGGTGAATCGGGTTGCGGATGCTCGCGACGAGGATTTGGGTCTTGAAGTCGTAGTTTCGGAAGATGGTGTGGATGTCGCGGATGAGGTCCATGCCCGGCGTCGAAATGTCGTCGAGGCGCCCGACGAATGGAGACACGTAGGTCGCGCCAGCCTTCGCCGAGAGGAGTGCCTGGGTCGCCGAGAAGACGAGCGTCACGTTGGTGCGGATTCCTTCTTTGGTGAGTGCGGCGACCGCTTTCAGTCCCTCGACGCAGACCGGAACTTTCACGACCACATTGTGGTGAATATTCGCGAGCCGCTTCCCTTCGGCGATGAGCTCCGGCGCAGTGAGGGACACGGCCTCTGCGGACACCGGCCCATCGACGATGGAACAAATCTCCTCGATGACGGCGGCGAGCGTTCGTCCGCTCTTGGCGATGAGGGAGGGGTTAGTCGTCACGCCGTCGACGCAGCCCATGTCGTAAGCTTGCCGAATTTCTTTCACGTCTGCGCTGTCGATAAAGAATTTCAAGTTGCCTCCAAGTGAATTTGATTCGTCGATGCGTCATAGGCGATGTAGAGCGCTATCGCCATGCCCAGCCCAAAACGAGGTGCCGAAAAACGCCGCACAAAGTCGCCCTCCAAAGCTGCGGAACTTGCCGCTGTGCGTGCGTTGTTTGAGAGCGAGGCGCGGGCTATCGCCGGGCTCGCAAAGCACCTGGGGCCAGCGGTGCTCGCCGCAGCGGATGTGCTGAGCGCTGCCAAGGGGCGCATCATTGCGACCGGTATAGGGAAGTCAGGGCTCGTGGCCCAGAAGTTCTCCGCGACGCTCGCCTCCATCGGGAGTCCATCGTTCTTCGTGCATGCGGCGGAAGCGGTGCACGGTGACTTGGGGCGCATCATCCGCGGCGATGTGGTGGTGGCGTTCTCGAATTCCGGAGAGACAGCGGAGCTCCTCGCGCTCATCGGTCCGCTCAGCCGGGCGCGGGTGCCGCTCGTCGTCTTGTGCGGGGAGAGGGACTCGCCGCTCGCGGATGCGGCCGACGCGGTGCTCGCGGTGGGCCCGGCGGAGGAGAGCGGCCCGACCGGGCTTGTGCCGACGTCCAGCATCGCTGCGCTCCTCGCGGCGGGAGATGCGCTCGCGATGACCCTCGCGGCGCGCCGGGGATTCACCGCCGAAGTCTACGCGCGGATTCACCCCGGCGGAAAGCTCGGCCGAAGCGCTCGCACGGTGCGCGAGTTGCTGCGCTCTGGAGCAGCGCTGCCGCTGGTCGCGGAGCACACGAAGCTCGCGGCCGTCGTGGTGGCGATGACCCACACTCCCGGGCGTCCGGGGGCGGCGATTGTCGTCGATGGCCAGCGCCGGCTGAAAGGCGTCTTCACCGACGGTGACCTCCGGCGGATTGCGCAGCGGGGAGAGCTCGACCTCGAAGTCGAGGTGTCTCGGGTGATGACCCGCAAGCCGCTGTGCATCGGCCCCGACGCTCTCGTGCGCGACGCGGAAGAGCTCATGCATGTGGCGATGGTGGACCAACTTCCCGTGGTCGACGCGCAAGAGCGCGTCGTGGGGCTCCTCGACGTGCAAGACCTGCTCGTCGCCCACGAGGGGACGCTCGCTAGCGTTTCTTGGAATCGGCAGCGAGCCGCGCGCGCAGCGCCTGCGCGCCGGAGCGGTCGCCCAGCTCCGCGAGCCGCCCGGCGAGGGCGTCGATAGCTGCTGGCGATTCGAGGGCGACCTGCCACACCCGGTCGGCCATCGGCTGACGGTTGAGGCTCAGCATGGTCCAGGCGAGGCCGGCGCGCATGCGAGGGTCCTCGGGGTGCGAGGGCATCACCTGCAGGTACACTTGCCGGGCACGCTCGAAGTCGTGGGCGGCGAGCGCCGCTTCACCTTGGGCGTAGAATGCGGCGAGCGATTCGTCGCTCGCGCTCGGCGGCGCTGCTGGCGGCGGTGAGGCCGGTCGCGGCGTCGCATCGGCCACCGGCGGACCTTCGGCGACCTTCACCAAACGTGCGGCCTGCGCTGCATGCGGTGAGTTGGGAGCGGCAGCGAGGAAGGCCTGCAGCTCACGCACCGCGCGGCTGCGGCCCTCGGGGGTGTTGCCGCGCGCATCGAGGAGCGCCGCGCCCAAGGCGTAGTGCGTGTCGGCTTGCTCCGGAAAGAGTGCCAGCGAACGCTCGTACAGCGCTATCGCCGCCTTCGCATCGCCGAGCAGAAAGAGCGTGTCGCCGGTACGCCGCTCTAACTCCGCGACTGGTTCCAGCGCTGCACGCAGACATCCTGCGGCGGCCGCTTTCGACGGGAGCGCCTTGGCTTTGTCGAACAGCGCGGCGAGGGTCTTCTCGTCGGTGGGTGCGCATTCGGCGCTCGGCTCCGGCGCCGTGCCGCCGAGCTCCCGCAGCTTCTGTGCGTACCAGCGGCGCGGCGCTTCGGCCTTGGCGAGGGCGCGCTCGAAGTAGCCGCGCGCGTCTTGGAAGCGACCCTCCGAGGCGTAGAGCCGCCCGATGGATGCGCCCACTTCGAAGCTGAGGTCTCGGTTCTTGAAGCCGGGCATCGCGTCGAGGCGCCGGACAATCGCATCGGCCGTGGGGGCGATGCCCCCGTCGCCCATCGGCGGGTGTCCGGGTGGGAGCGACGTGTCGACCTGGGCCAAGAGCAGCATGAGGATGGGCAACTTCATGCGCGGACTCGTAGCATGCGGGCGAGGGACTGCGCCGTGTGCCGTTGCGGGGGAATGGGCATTTCGGGGGCGAGGGCGGCGAGCGGCAGAAGGACAAAGTCGCGGCGGGCAAGCTCCGGGTGGGGTACGCGCAGTCCGGGCTCGTCGATTGTGCGCGCACCGTAGAGGAGCAGGTCCAAGTCGATGACCCGAGGCGCCCAGTGGGCTTTGCGAGTCCGCCCCATGGCCTCTTCGATGCGCAGGAGCTCCGCGAGGAGCTTTTGCGGCGGGAGTGTCGTCGCGAGTTCGACGACCGCGTTGAGGTAGGGCGGCTGGGGGCGCGCGTCGCGGGTGGGGAGGAGCGCCGGGTTCGCGTAGAGGAGCGCCGGGCCGCGGACTGCCCGCACGCCGTTGCACTCCCGCAGGCGGCGGAGCGCTTCTTCGAGGTTGCGCAGGCGATCGCCCTCGTTGGAGCCGAGCCCGACAAAGACCCGCTCAACGCTCATGTGAGCCCGCGATCGGCGAGGTAGTGCTGCGCCTCGATGGCGGCCATGCAGCCCATACCGGCGGCGGTGACCGCTTGGCGAAACTTCGAGTCGGTCACGTCTCCCGCGGCGAAGACCCCTTCGAGACTCGTGCGGGTGCTTCCGGGTTCGACCCACAGGTACCCGTTCTGCTGGAGCTTCAAGGTGTCGCGCACGAGTTCGACGACGGGCGTGTGGCCGATAGCTACGAAGAGCGCCTTCGCTTCCAGCGTGCTCGTCGCGTTGGTTTTCAGATTCTTGAGCCGCACCGAATGCACGCCCTTGTCGTCGCCGAGGACTTCCTCAATTGCGCTGTCCCAGACGAAGGAGATTTTCTCGTTGGCGAAGGCGCGGTCCTGCATCACCTTGGAGGCGCGGAGCGCGTCGCGGCGGTGGATGATGGTCACATGCGAGCAGAGCTTGGATAGGTAGTTCGCCTCTTCGAGCGCCGTGTCGCCGCCGCCGGCAACCAACACCGGCTTGCCGCGGAAGAAGAAGCCGTCGCAGGTGGCGCAGGCGGACACGCCGCGATTCATGAATTCGTTCTCCCCGGGGATGCCGAGCCACTTCGCGGTTGCGCCGGTGGAGATGACGAGCGCGTGGGCGCTGGTCTCCTGCGTTTCGCCCTTCACCACGAAGGGGCGCACCGACAAGTCGAGGCTCAAGACGTTCTCTTTATGGATGACCGTCTGGAAGCGGGCCGCTTGTTTCTCCATGTGCTCCATGAGCTTTGGACCGTCGATGCCCTCGGGGAAGCCGGGAAAATTCTCGACTTCGGAGGTCAACATGAGCTGCCCACCGGGGACCCGGCGAGGGTCGGAGTCGGCGGCGCCACCAGCGAAGACGACGGGTGAGAGGTTCGCGCGAGCGGCGTAGATGGCGGCGGTGTATCCGGCCGGGCCGGAGCCGATGATGATGAGGGGGGAGGTGTTCATGGAATCCTGAATGAGCTTTGCTGGTGAAAAGTTGTAAAATTCTCAAAGAGTGGTTCACTTGCACTCGAAATGGATATCGACCTTATCCGAAAAACGGCGTTGTTCGAGAGCTTGACGACGACACAGCTCCGCAAGCTCGCTGGCCTTCTTACGGAGGTTCGGTACCCGAGCAACGCGATTATTTTTCGGGAAGGCGATCCGGCGGCCTCCATGTACATCATCGGTGAGGGGAAGGTTCGAATCTCGAAGCGCATCTCCGGTATCGGGGAAGAGGCGCTCGCGATTTTTGAGAAGGGGCAATATTTCGGGGAGATGGCGCTCATCGAAGACGGGCTCCGCTCTGCCGACGCGACCGCCTACACGAATTGCCTCATCTGGGAATTCGAGCGCGACCGCATGGAGCAGGCGATGTTCACCGACAAGGACTTCGCGAGCGCGCTCTTGTGGACTTTCGTCCGGACGTTGTCGACACGCCTGCGGGAAACCAACGAGAAGCTCCGCGCCTTCTTCGCTCTTTCGTACTACCCGGACAAAGATTCACAGCCGCGGATGGATCTCCCGTTGACGACTCCGCCGCAGCAGACTCGGTAAGCCTCCGCGCTCAGCGGTTACTGGGGCACGGCGGGAGCAGCCGCCGCTTCATCCATCTTCTGGGTGGCCATGCCGAGGGTTTCGGCTCCCGCCTGCCGCGCACCGTCGAGGGCCTTCACGAGTTTGCCGTAGTTGGTCTTGTCGTCGGCGGTGAAGAACACCAGCTTCTCGCCGCGCGCTTTCACCGCGAGCAGGGCGCTTAACTTGTCGACGTATTCGGCGTCGGAGACCTTCTCAGAGTTGATGGAGAACTCGCCTTCCTTGGAGATGGAAACGACGAGCTGGTCCGGCAGCACTTCGGTCTCGGCCTTTTGCTCCGTATCCGGGACGCGCACCTCGATGTCCTTCTCCAGGAGCGGGGTCACGACCATGAAGATGATGAGGAGGACCAGCACCACGTCGACGAGCGGCGTGATGTTGATGTCGGAATTGGGAGGAACTCCGGCGCTGACTTTGAATTTACGCACGCATGCCTCCGCTCTACTTCTGCTCCTCGACGCCGAGCGCGATGGACTTGGCGCCGGATTTCTGAACGAGGGCGAGGACCGTTCGGATGTCGTCGAAGGTTAACGAGGAATCGCCCTTCAGCAGGAGGCGTTTGGTGGGGTCGGCGATAAGCTTCTTGCTGAGTTCCGCTTGGAAGCCCTCGGTGTCGAAAGAGTCACTCTCTATGTAGAGCTTCTTGTCGGCGGTGTAGGAGATGATGATGGGGTCGGCCTTGCTCTCGGCATCGACCTTCACCGCTTTGGGTAGCGTCACCGGCTTGCCGCGCTGGAGCATGGGGGTGATGACCATGAAGATGATGAGGAGCACTAGCACCACGTCGACGAGCGGGGTGACGTTGATTTCGTTCTTGATGCCCCCGGAGGGGCCTGCGGTCATTGCCATGCTTGCTCCTCGAGGGAGACCTTTGGTGGGTGGCTGCGACGAGCCAGCACGTTAGGTTCCGAGCTGCTTCGAGATGAAATCCAGGAATTCGTTGGAAGACTCCGACATGTCGACTGTCCGGGCGTCGATCCACCCTTGCAGGAAGTTGTACGCCATGACCGCCGGGATGGCGACGATGAGGCCGAACGCGGTGGTGATGAGCGCTTCGGCAATACCGGCGGAGACAGTGCCGAGGCCGCCAGCTCCCGACATGGCCATGCTCTGGAAGGAGTTGACGATACCCATTACCGTTCCGAGGAGCCCGACGAACGGGGCGGTGGAGCCGACGGTGGCGAGGATGCCGAGGCCGCGCTTCAACGTCTGGACCTCGCGGGCCACCTGTCGCTCGAGCGAGCGGGCCACCGATTCGATGGCGACGTCCCTCGATTTGGGCGCGAGCCGCAGGGCGGTGAGGCCGGCGTTGATGGTTCGGCCAAGGTAGCCCACGTTCTTCGACTGTTCCGCCGACAGGGCGGTGCCGAGGTTCCCACCTTCGAGTAGCTTCGACATCTTCGCGGCAAAGCGAACCGAGTCGAGCCTCGAACGTCGGAAGAGGACAATGCGTTCAAACATGACGACGAGGCTTGCGAGGGACATGACCGCGAGCACGAAGACGATCGTGCGAGCGAAAAGGCCCATCGAGGCCCAGAGGTGACCAAGTGAGAAATCCATAGGCTTCTTATTTCCCGATGAGCCCCCGCCCTAGGGTGGGCGAGACTGAACGGGTCCTTTCAGTGGTGAAGTTCAAACAGCGTCTATGCGTACTCCAGAGAGATTGCTGCTCGCACTGCGACAAAGGTCGCGGCAATGCCCCGCTCCGGTGTTCGCGAGCGTCCGTCGGTAGCATGGATGTGGGGGTGCAGAGATTCAAAGGTCACTTCGGGGCTTCGAATTTGAAATTGAAGACGTAGCTGATGGAGACCGGACGCCCTTGGTAGGTGGCGGGTTTCACGGTGATAGTGTTGAGGAATTTAACCAGCGGCTCGGCGATGAAGGGCAGAGCCTTCAGCACAGTGCATCCACCGACTCGGCCGTCGGCGAAGATGTTGCACCGGACGATGACCACGCCCTGAATTTGAGCCTCGCGCGCCTCTCGGGTGTAAACCGCGCGCTGGATGTCGGAGCGGAGGTCTGAGGTCAGCGTAGGGGCAGTCATCCCCTCGCCGAAGGGCACGACTTCCGTGCCGGTGCCGCCGATGACGCCGCCGATAACTCCCCCAAGCGTTCCACCGACGACTCCTCCCTTGACCCCACCTTCGACTCCACCCTCGACGCCATCGTCATCGCCATCGTCCGCCGGCGCTTGAGTAGTCTCCGGTTGCTTGGGGACCTCTTTGGGCTTCTCCCGCGGAATTTCCTTGGGCTGGATGATCTGATCTGGGGGTTTGACGGTCTTGACCGAGTTCGTGCGTCGCTTCGGCGGCGGCGGCGGTGGGGGCGGAGGCGGGGAAGCTGCGAAAAAGGTCACCTCCGCAAACGTCTCCTGAATTGGCGGCGGGCGGGTCGAAATGTAGACCACAATCCCCACAACGATCGCGTGAGCGGCGATGGACATGACCGCCCCAACGCCGAGCTTGCGTTGAGGAGTATTGCCTCGATTCAGTACGGAATCGAACATTCGGCTCGTCTACCATTAGAGAAGTCGCATGTTCAATCGCAGTGTGCGTTGGCAGATCTAGGAACAGACACCCGATTGTAAGTTTCCAATGTTGATATGCATCGGCCTAGATTCTTCGAAGGTTCGGAGCTTCGCAGCTCTCGGGTTTGGAATCACCCAATTCCTTCTCGGAAAACAAATTGGTGTAGGCGTTTGCCTGCGAACTTTCTGCCTGCCAATCTTGGAATGCTGCATTTGGACTCCTGATTATCTAGTTAATTCAATATCTTACATGGTACTTCCGGCAAGTTTCATTAAATAATCTTATTAAATCATCATTTATGGTTAGAAAAATATCACCATGTAATTCTGGCAATTATTGACTCTTGGAGTACTAAAGCTAGGAGGTACAAAGACGAACTTCAAGAAGAGGGGGGGGACGTGAGACTGGCATATAGGTTCCACCGGTATACTTTTGCCCTCGGAATAGCATTGGGCTCCGTTGCGAACGCTCAGGGCACTTCAGTGCTTTTGGGCACAGTTACCGATGCGGCATCGGGCGCCAAACTGGCGGATGCGGTCGTGACCGCTACTTCCCCGGCGAGCCAAGCCCCCCAAATTGCAATCACCGACTCCGCTGGGTATTACCGGCTGCCTGGGTTGCCTCCAGGGAGATACACCATTCGAGTTGAGCGCGAAGGCTATCGACCTTTCAGTCGCAATGACCTCGACGTGAGCATCGATCGCCAGTACCGGGTGAACATCGCAGCTCAGCCGGAGACCTTGAGCAGCGAACAGATAACAATCACTGGCCTTCCCCCCATCATCGACATCGGTTCGGCAAACCAGGGCATCGTCATGAACTCCAAGTTCATGGATCGCGTCCCTATGGTGTCTGAATATGGCCCAACAAACTTCGACGCAGTAGTCGGCCTGGCTGCCCAGGTGACGACTCAATATGGTGGCTTACTTACGAACATCTCCGGAGGAACTACTCCGGAAAATGGCTACACCGTAGACGGTGTTTCGGTTCGTGACGTTTCTACCGGGATGAATAACGGAACCGTACCTCTTGCCTTCATCGAGCAGACCAACGTCGTCACCGGTGGTTTTCAAGCTGAGATTGGGCGGACGACTGGAGGGGCGGTCCGAGCGGTGACACGTTCGGGCTCGAACGAATTCCAAGGCGACGTCCATGTGCACTATACGCCCGGCGCAATTTTCCCGATGCCAAAAGCAATTCATTCGAACGCAGATACATTCGTAGTTCAGATATTGCCATGGAATACCGTCGACATAAGCGCCACCTTAGGTGGTCCCATTCTGAAAGACCGAATTTGGTTTTTTATGGGCATGAGTCCTAGGAGATCACGGTTACAATATCGGGAATGGCTTCAGGCTTTTAAACTCAATGCTGCCGGGGATGATTATCTGTACGAGAGTGACGGGAGCAAACAATACACGAATATAGCAGGAACGCGCAAAACACAGTTTTCAGACGAAATGCATCTGCCGTTCATCGCTAAACTAACATTCTCGCTGGCTGCCAATCATACATTAACAATTAACTATAATGGCGCGTATGTAGCCAGGTCTGAAGAACGCGCGACAACTCCGCGAGGGCCACCAGACCTGGTCCGGTGGAACGGAGGGTCCGCGGGTTTTGACTTCTCGAACACCTTGTCGCTCCAGTACCAAGGTTCATTTTTGGAAAAGAAGCTTCTCACTCAGGCGCAGTTGAGTTGGTACAGGTCCTCACAAGGAACGGGCTACTCAGATGGTAGTTCCCTGACCGACAGCCCGCCCGGGAGTGCCACTGGCACCCCCCAAATGGATGCATATTTTCTCAATAATAATAAAGATCCACTTAGTTACAATGATATTCCTTGGATTTCCTCGCGGTACGATGCGGCTACGCGGGCGCGCATCGCCGCCGCCTGTGAGCCGTCTATTGTCGGGGATAAGAAGACACTTCGTTGTCCCCTATCATCGTTCCGATTTGGAGGTTCAGGGCGTCTTTCCGAATCGGTCAGCGACTCCATACAAACTTCATTTTCCTTGACCTACTTGCTGCAGCTACTGGGGCATCACGTTTGGAAGGCCGGTTTCGATCACGAATGGCTTCGCCGCCGGGAGACACAGGGCTTTTCCGGTTCCCAATGGCTGGAGGACAATTATGACAACTCGGACTACGTGAGCGTACGAAATGGATACGGATATCTAACGGGTCCAGACAAGGTGATGATTATTAAAAATTATACCTCTGAAACGAGTAGTCATAAATTCGCCTGGTACCTCCAGGATAGTTGGTCAATTTTAGATAAGGTCACGTTGAACGCCGGTGTTCGCTTCGATAACCAACAGATTCTTAGGAACGACGGCTCGGTCGGAATCACTTTCAACAATCAAATCTCCCCTCGGGTTTCTGCAATTTGGGATCCTACCCAGCAGGGCCGTTCGAAGATTTTTGCGAGCTACGGCAGGTATTTTGAATCCGTTCCTTTGATTTTAGGGAGTAAACTCCTCAACGGTGAACCGGAGTACAAACTCGCAAGCAGCCCGAGAAGCATAGGGTGCGATCCCCTCCAAAACTTTAATTCCATGTTCACGAACTGCCCCGGTGGAAGCAGCGAGGTACTCGTGGAAACCCAGAATAATCCTCGGTTGAGCAGGAAGTATCAGCTACCTGGGATAACAACTGCTCGTGTCGATCCAAGCTTGCAACCACAGAGTTCAGATGAAGTAACCGCGGGTGGCGAATACGAAATCTTCCGAGATGCACGAATCGGAGCACGCTACACTCGCCGATGGCTCAATTATGTTGTCGAAGATGTTTCCTTCGATGATGGAGTCTCGAAAGTCATTACAAACCCGGGCTACGGGCTCAGTTCAAACTTCCCCAAAGCAGTGCGAAACTACAACGCCGTAACTGCCGAGTTTACCAAGTCCTTTAGCTCCGGATGGCTCACCCAGGCGAGTTACACCTGGATGACGCTCACAGGAAACTACGAGGGGCTCGCCAGCAACACTTACGGTCAGTGGAACGAGGCCAATACGACGCAGGCTTTCGATACGTTGATTCTGTTAAAAAATGCGAACGGACGACTCCCGGGTACTCAAACCCATACTGTAAAAATTTATGGCGGCAAAGAATTTCAAATTGGTAAGAGATTAATATTAGGTGTTTTTCTCAATTACACTGGGAACTCGGGCGCTCCGATAAACTATCTGGGTTCCAATGTTCGCTACGGCTCCGGCACCGTTTACATGCTGCCGATGGGAACCGGCGGCGACATGCCGTGGATACACAGGCTCGATCTGATGGTTTCAGCAAATGTGCGGCTACATCGAGATACGCATCTGGAGTTTCGGATCGATGTGCTCAACTTCATCAATCTCCAGGGCGTAACCTCGGTGGATCAAGTGTTCACCTATTCCAGCATCCAGCCGTTCACGACCCCAAAGGGAGCAAATCCGCAAGTCGCCGCCTGTATTGCAGGGAAGAACGCTTCGGGCTGCTCGACAGACGCTTTGCCAGTGAAAAAACCAGATGGAACCAAGCTGCAGGTGAGCGAAATCAACGAGAACTTTAAAAGGCCCAATGGCTATCAAGCCCCTTTCACAGCTCGGTTTGTGGTGAAGCTGTCATTCTAAGGGTTCCACAGAAATCTTTGAGTTATGAAGTCAAGAGTATTCGAGAACTACAAAGGTACGACAAGCCAGCCTGACAAAGCTGTAGCCGGGCATTCGTTGCGAGTAGTGAGCCATTCCAGAGGTTCGGTATGAGATTGCGTACATTCCATTTGAGGCTTGTCGGCGTAGTGAGCTCGATGCTGGTAATAGCAGTTGCGTCCTGCACTACCGTTCAGCCGCCCTTTGAATGTTCGGCCCAAAATAACGACATCTACCAAGTTCGTTTCTACCCGCAGGGGAACAACAACTGCCCCGCCGATGCTGGGTTCATCACCTCCGCGCTGGTCGGGGACATTGCGGGCATGCAAACCTACATGCTCGTTTCGCCAGATGGGGGAGGTGGTCCCGATGTCGTGTTTCGGGACGATCCGGGTAAACTCGACCGGTCAGCAACAAAATTAGGGTTGCGATTCAACACACTCGTTGAACCGAAGTTTCCAGAGGCCTGCGACGATGACCCCACCAACAATTGCGCGGATCCAGATACCGATCTCGCTTGCACCTACTGTGTTGATGGCGACGGCACTGCCGCAGCCCCTTATGCTTTTGCCGATGGCAAGCCCGCCGAAGATGTCCCGACCATTGCCGGGGAGCGCCAAGGTGTTGAGGTGCAATTCGCCGACGGAGGGACGAAGCGCATCTCGCTCGACAACTCGTGTCTCCCTGGTCTGAAAGACGAAATCACCCGAAAAGCTTTGGATTCACCAGATCCGAACCTCTTCTTGATGTTGCCTCGCTACGGAGCCAACGACATCTGCCGCTCCATCGATACCGCGTTTGCCACCTCGACGACTGTGTTTCCAAAGTACACCTGCAAAGACGGTACCTCCTTCGACTCAACGACCATCAAAACCCAGTTGTCAAACTTTGCGCTCGTTGCTTCTTCGAGGGTGCCGGGCAACCTTGCGAACGGAACGATCACCTTTGAGGAGACCAACGCCGCCGGAAGTACCTGCAAGTCCGTCTACAGGGTAGTGATCTTGAACCCCATCGTCCACTGTGCGACGGATTTGGATTGTTCGCCAGAGCCTGTTCCTGGTGCTGCGCGATGCACCAGCGAGTCCCCTGCCACGAGTGAGTATTGCTACACCGGCGATATTGAACGGCCGGGATTTGGAGCTTCGAGCGAATTTGGTTCAGGTTTGAACCAATTTTTATTTCGTAAATACCCCGATGGTGGTTACGACGTGCGCAATATCTGCGATCCGGTTCTGAAACGCTGCATCTGGGACGCTGACACTGGTTTGTGACCGACGATGGCCACGAGCTATTGAGGCTGGTCAGCATGAAGCGATGTAATATTTAAGCACACATGCTGCACAATGGATACAAAGTTAAAGTGGTATTTGGAGCGCGAACGAGTTGCTAATTGCTCGAGCAGGTTTTGGCCACTCCGATGCCACTTTAGGGGATTTGGCGGACGTGGATTGAAGAGAAAATTCAACTCAAATACGCATCCCAAATGCTGATGAACTCGGAAAATACTCCGTCGAATGTCGCTGAGATATTTTGAATCATCAACTAAACTTCGAAGATTCAATTGAACTAGTAGAATTATTTATGCAATCGAATTAGGAGGAGCTTGACATACCGAATCTGAGGCGTAGTGTCACCTCCCTGTTTCGTCTACAAAACCTATTGGAGGGGTGGTAATCGTGAACATTCATAATTGGTACCGCCGAATAGTTTTTACATTGGGGGCGGCGGTGGGAACTTTTGCGTACGCCCAAGGCTCTTCGGTGCTCCTTGGCACTGTCACAGATGCGGCTTCTGGTAAGAAGCTGGCCGATGTCGTTGTGACCGCAACTTCATCGGCGAGCCAAGCCCCGCAGGTAACCGTGACTGACTCCGCCGGTTACTACCGCCTGCCTGGTCTACCGCCAGGTCGCTACACCCTCCGTATCGAAAAGGAAGGCTACCGGCCCTACAGCCGCAACGACCTCGAAGTGAGCCTCGACCGGCAGTACCGCGTCAACGTCGCCGCTCAACCAGATTCGATGAGCAGCGAGGAAATTACGATCACCGGTCTCCCTCCAGTCATCGATATTGGCTCCGTTAACCAAGGTGCCGTGGTAAATTCAAAGTTCCTAGAGCGCATGCCAACAGTTACGCAAGGACCCACAAATTTTACCTCTGCCGCCCAAGTTGCTCCACAAGCCTCGAGGGATATCGCCGGCACCTCTTTTTCAGGTGCAACTTCACCAGAGAATGCATACATTATCGACGGGATATCTGTACGGGATAACGCAACAGGATTAAATAGCGGTGTTGTGCCAGTAGGATTCATCGATCAAGTTAACGTACTTAGCGGTGGATTTCAAGCCGAAGTCGGTCGGGCGACTGGTGGTGCAATTAGGGCAGTTACCAGATCCGGCTCGAACGAATTTCACGGAGAGGCTTGGGTTAATTTCACGCCGGGTGCCTTGAACAGTATACCCAAAGCTATACACTCAAACTCGAGTGCATTTGTGGACCAAACTTTGCTTTGGAATGCAGTAGATGTAAATGCGACTCTAGGGGGGCCAATTCTTAAAGATCGAATTTGGTTCTTCTTTGGATTTAACCCAGGGAGAGTCCGCAATCAGAATAGACAGTGGTTGCAGGCATTTACACTCAACCAAGCGGGTACTGATTATATAACTGACGCTACTGGCACGCGGCAATATACAAATATTGAAGGGACACGAAAAACTAGATTCCAAGATGACTTGAGTCTTCCGTATATTGCAAAGTTAACGTTCTTACTAGCCCCCAACCATACGCTAACGCTCTCAACTATAGGCACTTACGAATCATCTTCAGTTGAGAGGAGCCTTGCTCCGCGCGCTCCGGAAGGCCAGCTGAACTGGAACGGGGGAAATTCAACTTATCAATTCAATAACTCTCTACTCATCCAATACCAAGGGTCGTTCTTTAACAAAAAACTATTAGCGCAAGGACAGGTGAGCTGGTACCGATCTTCTGCTTGGCAAGAATTCTCAGACGGAAGCTCAATCGGAGAAGGAGGCCCAGGAACTGCAACCGGCACTCCATTCATGCGCGCCAACTATCGGAACAACAACGACGGACAAATCCTAGGATATAATGACCTCGGTTGGCTATCTGGCTATTACGACACTGCAACGAGAGCTCGCATTTCGGCTGCCTGTGCTGCATCTGTTGTAGGCAAGCAAAGGACTGAGCGTTGCCCTCTGAATGCAGGTGGCCCATTTGGTATTGGAGGTGCTGGTTATCTGCAAAACACGCTCAGCGATACTGTCCAAGCGAACGCGTCACTTACGTATTTGATGCAATTCTTGGGTCACCATGTTTGGAAAGCAGGATTTGATTACGAGTGGCTGAGATACCAGATTACCAAAGGTTACTCTGGTTCTATGGTGTTTGATGAACGCCCTAATTCCGATATTCTTGTTTATCGAGGTTTTGGTTATTTGTCAGGTCCTGATGAATTCAACAAAATTCGCTACTTTATTTCTACTGTTACGTCCAATCAAATCGCTTGGTATGTGCAGGACAGTTGGGCGATAATGGACAAAGTAACTTTGAATGCCGGTGTTCGGTTCGATAATCAACAGACCTTTAACAATAACGGAACTATTGGCATCACATTCAACAACCAAGTAGCTCCTCGTATATCCCTGATCTGGGATCCGACACAGCAGGGACGATCAAAGATATACGCGAGTTACGCGACCTACTTCGAATCAGTACCGTTGGTGATGGGAGATCGACAATTAAACGGCGAACCAAACCTTATAGCTAGATCAACTAAAGGCTCTGGCTGTAACCCCACGCATAACTTCAGTTCAGTATATACAAATTGCATCGGGGGTGATACTACCAAGGGCAAAGTTAGGTTTCCTGACCCGAATCTCAGCAAAGTATATGGCGTGCCTGGGACGGCAATTTCACCTGTAGATCCGAACTTGAAACCGCAGAGTACAGATGAAGTTACAGCGGGGGTTGAATACGAAATTTTCCGTGATGCCCGACTCGGAGCAAGTTACACCCGGCGATGGCTCAATTATGCAATCGAAGATCTTTCTGTCGACGAAGCCTCGACGTATTTCATTTCAAATCCTGGCTACGGACTTGCGTCGAGCTTTCCGAAAGCTGTACGAAATTACAACGCGGTGTCGGCGGTGTTCACCAAAGCGTATGGTTCTGGGTGGTTCACTCAGGCAAGTTATACCTGGATGAACCTCACCGGTAATTATGAAGGCTTAATATCTTCTCTTTATGGGCAAACAACAGCTGCAAATATTACAGCCACGTTTGACCTTCGCTCTTTGCTCCAAAATGCGAGTGGGCGATTGCCTGGAAATCAAGCCCATACCATTAAACTTTGGGGAGGCAAGGACTTCGACATCGGCAGGAGATTCGCGCTCGGCATCTATTTGAGTTACGTAGCTCGATCCGGGCGCCCGATTAACTATATGGGGGCTCATGTTATATATGGGGGTGATTCTGCCTTTGCATTGCCGATGGGTTCTGGCGGGGACACTCCTTGGGTTCACCAACTCGATGCTGCAATATCTGCAAATGTGAAACTATCTGGCGGTATCAATCTGCAATTCCGGATTGACGCTTTAAACTTTATCAACCTCCAAGGGGTAACTGGAGTTTCGAACACATTCACTGGGACCAAAATATTGCCACTTACTGTACCAGCTGGAGTGAATCCTCAGGTCGCAGCGTGCATAGCTGGAAACAACATCTCTGGGTGTTCGGCTGAAACTTTGCCCATTAAGAATGTAGAAGGATCCTCCATGCTGCGATCTGAGATCAATCCCAGCTTCAAAATGCCAACTTCATATCAAGCTCCATTCACCGCAAAATTTAGCATTCGTCTAACCTTTTAATCAGATGCCTGAAATTATTTACATGAAATATTTTCAGAGAGATGTAAGTCAAACTGAATTCGAGAAAACAGTACACAAAGAAGTTGCTGACTTCACTTATGAATTATTTGATAATCTTATGATTTGTTTGGTCAGTGATTTGGGAGCGCCATAATGAAAATCAGCAACCATATAAAGTCTTTAGCAGTATCTTTCTTCCCGGTAGCTATCATGGGTGCAGTGACTAGTTCTTGTGTCACTAGTCAGCCAGAATTTGAATGCTCGGCGCAAAATCATACCATTTATCAGGTGAGATATTATAAAGATGTAGCAAATTCGAATTGCCCGGCAGATTCTGGATATCTCACTGAATCATTGGTGGGAGGTGCTGCTGGCTTGGAAACCTATATGCTGATAACCCCGAATGGTACTGGTGGGCCAGAAGTTTATTTCACTAACACAACCGGAAAGCTGGATCGATCATCAACAAAGTTGGGCTTACGACTCGACTCTTTGGTGAATCCAATATCCGTTCAAGCATGCGATGATGATCTCGAGAATAACTGCACTATCCCTGATTCTGATTTTGCCTGTGGTTACTGTCTAAACATTGTTGGAGACGGCGGGCCAAGTACTACTTACACTTTGCCTGATGGGACCAATGGACAAGATCCGACACCACTGCCAGATGGCGGCACAGATGGGATTGAGAAGCAAACTGCTGATGGTGGTAAGAAACGAATATCACTCCGAAATTCCTGCGTTCCAGGAAAAAAAGATGATATTAAACGTTTAGCTAATGCTAATCCTGATCCTAACTTGTTTCTGATGCTCCCCAGGTACGGTGTTAAAGGATTATGCACTCCGATTGTCGGTGCTACTGCTACATCTAAAGCAGTAGTCCCTGAAAAAACTTGCAAAGATAAAACGAAGTTGGATTCAGTGGAAATAACAACAACTCTATCAAACTTTAGATTGGTATCCTCGGCGAGTTTGCCCGGTGTGGCTGCAAAGGGTCAGCTAACTTTCAAGGAACAATTAGGCGCACTCGCCGCTTGCCAAAACGTTTACCAAATAGTGCTGATTGCTCCGCGGGTTCCGTGTAAAACAGACTTAGATTGTAGCCCAGATCCAGTTCCAAGTGCGCCCGATTGCAAAGAAAATCCTGATTCAAAAGAGTTTTGCCTATCTGGTCTAGAAAATGCCGCGGGAAAAGTTGTTGGATCTGGCATCACGCCGTGGTTCTTTACCAAATTTCCGGACGGCGGATATAATCTTGCAGATGTATGCGATCAAAAACTTCACTTCTGTATCTGGAATACAGATGCTGGCGGTTTGTAACTTCATTTGATTGAATGTTGTTTCAAATATTAATGGGGTTGCATGTATAATCGCAACTCCATTAATATTTGATAATTACACTGATCAGCTTTCGCGAATATTCATGGCAATGAGCTACAGTGCTGGGAGCAGTGAAACTGATCAGTGACGCCCGGGATGAAGAGCGTTTTCCGATGTGGTTGACTGGGTGGGAGCGGAGGGGTTCAGGCGAGGGATTGCTTAAAGGCCGCCGGAGTCATCTCCTTGAGGGAGAGATTAGCGATAAAGTTACCGCACTCCGCTGCCAAATATGGTTGCGTTGCCTCGGCTTCGCGAAACTTCCTTCGGCCATGCGCATTGCACCCGGCCTCGAGAATATGCCCCGATTCGTAGGCCGCGTTGAGACGGTGTTCCGCGTCTGCGGTGAGAGTTCCACGGAAGCGCGCAAGTTTGCTGACGAGTTGCTCGCTGCCCTTGTCTGCCTCGTATTGGAAAACTGCGCAGCGTTGGTTTCGGTAGAGCTCAATATACCCGTTGTGCGCGTTGGGGAGCCCTTTGACGAGTACCTTGAGGCCCGTGCCGTCGGTCGCCATCCAGGACGAGGCAAGCAGTTGCTGCCAGTGGTGGTGGTCGACGGGTGCAAGCAAATCCGCAGCGCGCTCAATAAAGGAGACGAGGCTGCCCATCGCCATAGGTATTCCGCGCTCCTTCAAATCCCGGCGCAGGAGGTCGAGGTGCGTCAGCATCGAGAATTTCGAAGTGACGAGCCATGCAAGCCATTCGCAGGTCACCTTCGAGCGCTCGTACGGCGCTGGCAATGAGCGCGGTGTCGTGCGACCTCCGCAGGTACAACAGCGGCACGTAGTGCGCGGCACCACGCGACGACGCTGATGCTCCTTCACGACGTGCAATTTCTCCTCGACAATTTCGTCGGCCACCTCAAGCGAAGTACTTCCGCAATGGACACACTGCCCGGGCTTGAGGGAATGCTCCTCTGCCGGCAAATGTGCAGGTAGCGGCTTGCGCCCTGTAGGCTGTCGACGGACTCGTTCCGGTTTCACCTTCGGTGGCAATACCGGGGGTTTGGGCCGCGACTCGAAGTTTGCTTTCACCTCGCCTTCCACCACCGGTGGATCCTCGGGCGGCCTCGGCGGCGCAGGCTTACGCTGCTTTCGTTGAGCGACGTCTAGGAGTTCCGTCACCCGCTCGTTCAGCTGGGCGATGTGTTCGACGAGCTGACTCATTTGAGCGCGCAATCTAAACTGCAGTGAAGTCGATTCTGGCCAGAAGCGCGGTGAAAATTGTGCCGTCGACCTCGACGCGGGAGTCACCGTCGAAATTTCTGGAAGTTGGAAACTCCCCGCCTCAAGTCGCTTCGCCAAGACGCACCATCCCGTACCGTCAAACCAAAGTGCCTTGGCGATTGGGTGACGCTTGTTCAGGAAGAGATAGAGATGTCCGTTCACCGGGTCGAGTCCCAGTCGTCGCACAGCACCCGCCAATGCGTCGAAGCTTCCCCTCATGTCGAGTGGTTCGACCGCCACAAATACTCGCACCGTCGGCGCTAGGCTCAGCACGACTTCAGTACACCAACGAGGCGTCGCAATGATGCCTCATCAAAATCTGCTCCGACGTCGAGTTCGATTTCGCCGATTAGAAGAACGTGCCGAGCGGATTTCGAAGCCGACGCCTCGAGATTAATATCCACCACCCTCAATGCAGCTAAACTGACCGACCTGCCTTTACCGCGCCGCGCCAAAGCCATCTGACAAGCATGCTGGGGGCTCATTCCGGTGTCGCTCATGGTCAAGTTCCGAATTATTTATAACTGCTACAAAGGGACCATCTCGCCAAAAGGAGGAGTCAGTCTAAACCAACCTCTCACGCTCTTTTGCGTTAACAAAGGATCGCAACAGGCGATCATGATCCTCGAATTAAGTAAACCAAGGAATGAAATAGTCGTAAATAATTGAATTTGCGATGAAAATATTCAAAGCATTATGCAATGCAGCAAGAAGTGACCAAAATTTATGCAAAGCATAATTGCTATGAGAAATTGTTATGAAAACTAACTAAAATACTACTTGACAGAGGTTTGCTGGGTGCTAGGGAATTTTGCCGTGTGACTCAGGCTGCTTTGATTGGCGCTTCGAGGACAAATATACGTTAGATGCTGGTTCTGGGGGGATCCATGGAGAGCAAATTTCGCACATTCCTAATTTTACTCTCTGTAGCTACAGGGATAGCGGTGCCATTGTCCTCCTGCACCGATAGTCAACCTCCCTACGAATGCGCGACCCTAAATTCGGAAATTTACCAAGTGCGGTTCATTCCGATGCGCGTAAGTACTTGTCCGGTAGATGGAGGCTTCATCACGGACAAACTCACTGGCACATCCGCAGGCATGGAAACCTATGTTCTTATCTCCCTCGATGGGGGCGGAACAACTAATGTGGAATTCGTTAATAATCCTGGGAATCTGGATCGCAGTGCAAAAACAATAGCAATTCGACTAGGTACCTTGGTGAATGTGATCGAAGATGGAATTTGCGAGAACGATGAGTTGTATCATTGTTCAAATCCCGATACTGACTTTGGGTGTAGATACTGCGTGACAATGGTTGGGGATGGAACTCCTGGAGGAACGTCATACAAACTACCAGACGGTAGCAACGCCAGGGATGAAAGTGCTCCTGCATATCCACCAAATGGACCTCCACAAGGGGTCTACAAGCCTACCGCCAATGGCCCCAAACGAATTTCCCTGTATAATTTCTGCCAGCCAGGAGTCCGTAGGACATCAGCAACTAATCCAGATCCGAACCTTTTCCTGATGGTTCCGCATGTAGGTGTCAAAGGCGTTTGTAGCACTCTCGATTCTGGTAAGGCTAGGTCACAAACAGTTTATCCGGAAGTAAAATGCAGTGCTGCGAGGACATTAGGTAAAATAGCTATCACTACAACAGTTTCAGATTTCAAACTTGTAGCAACTACCCAAATCCAAGGTAGACTTGCGAAAGGCATCATTACCTTCGAAGAGGACAGAGGATCCTCTGGTTCATGTGCCACCACATACAAGGCAATCTTTATGAGTCCGCAGGTGAAGTGCATGACCGATTTAGATTGCTCGCCGGTAGCGGTGCCATGGGCGTCACGATGTAGTAATCCAATGCCAGCAGTTGATGAACCATGCTATTCAGGTATTAATGGACTTCCGGGAACTCCCTATACTGGAACCTCCGATTTACAGGGGTCAGGCTTAAGTCCCGGTCTCTTCAGTAGTTTGCCGGATGGCAAGTACGATGTTCGCAATACTTGTTATTCGCCCAATCCCATGAATCCAACGCAAAGAGTGTGCATCTGGGACGCTGACGCTGGAATATAAACGCGTGCATAACCCCTCACGTAAAGTTATCGACAGGAAGACCTAGGCAATTGACAATGACACCTAGAGGAAGCAATCATAGCGAAGTGAAAGAATGACATAGACTTTTTAGAGAATGAAACTACGCTCAAGGCAACCTATGCGCCGGGCTGTTCGAGGGAGTGAACATGAGCTGTCGACCGCTGATTAGGAAGATTGTACTTACCCTGGGTGTCCTAGGCGGAACAATATCGCACGCGCAAGGGACATCAGTGCTCTTTGGCAATGTCACCGACGCGGCGTCAGGTAAAAACCTGCAGGATGTCGTTGTCACCGCAAGTTCGCCAGCGCTTATCTCTCCACAAACAGTGGTAACCGACAACACTGGCTACTATCGGATTCCAGGATTGCCACCTGGCATTTATACCATACGAATAGAAAAGGAAGGGTTCCGGCCATATAGCCGGAGCGATCTCAATCTGAAGTTGGACCGCCAGTACCGCGTCAATATCGCAGCTCAGCCAGATTCAATAAGTAGCGAAGAAATATCAATTTCAGTGCTACCGCCGGCTGTTGATACAGCGAGTGCCAGCCAAGGACTTGTCCTAGATAGGCAATACTTAGACCGAGTCCCAAATGTGACCATAGGGAGCGCTGACCCTTCTGAGGGAGCTGCAACAGCACCTAAAACTATGCAGGATAAAGGTGGCCTGAGTATGTCTGGAGCAAGCGGACTTGAAAATGCTTACCAGATTGATGGAGTTTCAGTAAGAGACAACCAATCGGGTGGAAATAACGGCATGACACCCATGTCGTTTATCGACCAATTCAATGTTAGTACCGGTGGATTCCAAGCAGATATCGGTCGCACGACAGGGGGAATGGTCCGCTCAGTAACACGTTCAGGTTCAAACGAGTTCCACGGGGAGGTGTGGGCGAATTACACTCCAGGAGCAATAATTCCGATGCCAAGATCTAATCGGAATGCCTCTAGTGCATATGTTAGTCAAAAAATTACTTTGAATTCGGCAGACGTATCTGCAACGGTTGGCGGGCCGATACTCAAGGACAGGATCTGGTTTTTTGCCGGCATACGACCATTGGTTAGTCAGATACAGAATCGTGAATGGCTTCAATCTTTCAAACTTAACGAAAGAGGGGATGATTTTCTTTATGGGAGCGCTATAGGCAAACAGTATACTGATATTGATGGTACAAGGAAAGAACAATCCCTGGATACCTTCAGTGTCCCGTATATAGCTAAACTTACTTTCCGACTTTCTGATAATCATACACTGACCGTCTCGGTCAATGGTAAGCATGAATCATTGCGCCCTCCAGGTGGACTTAGGCCGCAAGGTCCAGCAGATCAGGTCTCATGGGATGGAGCTACGACAGACTTAAGGTTTAGAAATTCATTGCTTCTACAATACCAAGGTTCATTTTTTCAACATCGCCTTCTCGTTCAAGCACAAACAAGTTGGTTTCGGTCTTCAGATTGGAAAGAGTTTAGCGATGGCAGTACCATTGGGAATGGCCAGCGTGGTAGCGCAACCGGAACGCCTTCTGTATACTTTAGAACAATCGATCAGTTTGGAAATCCATTATCATTTGAAAATCTTCCTTGGTTGACAAACCGATACGATGCTGCGACAAAAGCTAGGATTGCTTCTGCTTGTACATCGAGTTTTGGAAGGAATGGACTGCTCGAGCGCTGCCCCATCGCGCAGACGCTGCCAATATCTGCAGGCGGGGCGGGATTTCTCAATGATACGCTAAACGACACAGTTCAGCTGACAGCTTCGGCAACATATTTGCTCACATTTCTAGGACACCATGTGTGGAAGGCAGGGGTAGACTATGAGTACTTGCAAAGTATAATCACGAAAGGAATTTCTGGTGGTCGTGGCTATACTGATGGTATCGATATGGGAATGCCTGACAAAACAGTACTTAATCCAGTTTACGCATACCAGACAGGCCCAGATAAAATTAATGTTGTCAAGACCCTGCGCAATCTCACGTCCTCCCATCAGGTTGCTTGGTACCTTCAAGATAGCTGGTCAATTATGGACAAGGTTACGCTCGTAGCTGGGCTTCGTTACGATAATCAGCAGATGTTCAATACCAATGGAGCCCTAGGCTTAACATTAAACAACCAACTGGCACCGCGACTCTCCGTCATTTGGGATCCAACCCAACAAGGACGTTCAAAAATTTATGCAAGTTATGGACGTTACTTCGAGTCGGTTCCGTTGGGGCTCATAGAAAAGGTTATGAACGGTGATCCGATGCTAACTAGCAGGCCATCATCATCCAAGAGCGCTGGTTGTAATCCAGCTCAAAACTTTGCGTCTGTTTATTCGCAATGCGTTGGATCCAATGAAAATGATGTGAATTCTATCAATCAAAACTCAGTGCGTCTTAGCAATAAATATGGGACCACGGGTACGACTGCAAGCCCGGTGGATCCAAATATTCAACCCCAGAGCACCGATGAGGCGGTTGCGGGGGCGGAGTATGAAATTTTCAGCAATGCTCGATTGTCGGCCAGTTATACCCGGCGCTGGATGAACGACATCATAGAGGTCATGTCCGTTGACGAGGGCAAGTCTTATTTTATTTCCAACCCTGGCTCAGGGCTCGCCTCATCCTATCCTAGGGCTGTGCGCAATTATAACGCTGTTTCACTTCAGTTTTCTAAGAACTTCACTTCCGGCTGGTTGGCACAAGCTAGCTATACTTGGACAAATCTCACGGGCAATTATGAGGGAGTTGCTAGCAGCACCTCTCTTTATAGCCCCAACAATACTAGTGCTTTTGCTACACGCGAGCTACTAGCAAACGCGAGTGGAAGACTGCCAGTTGATAATACTCATTCGATAAAGCTGTTTGCTGCTAAAGACTTCCAGATAAATAAACGGTGGTCATTATCAATTTACATGTCATATGACAGTCGATCTGGTCGGCCTATAAGTTATATGGGCAGTCATCCATTGTTTTTCGGTTTACTATTCGTTCTTCCTCGCGGGCAGGCTGGCGAAACGCCCTGGATTCACAATCTGAATTTGGCGGTTGCAGCAGGGGTATCTTTGGGTAGAGGAATAAAACTCCACTTCCGAATTGATGCTATGAACATACTTAATCTTCAGAGCACTACATTTGTGAATGAAACCTTAGTTTACTACCCGTCGGTCTTACCCCTGAACATCCCCAAAGGTTCAAGCGCTCAGATTGCCGGATGCATTGCGGGCGCTAATTTGGCGACTTGCTCTGCAGATGCTATGCCCATCAAAAAGTATGATGGCTCGCAATTAATGCGCCAAGAGCTCAACACTAGTTTCAAGACGCCGACAAACTTTCAATCACCTTTCAGCGGCCGCTTTTCAATCCGTCTGACATTCTAACAAGTCGCGTCTGAATATTGAACTTTTCCCCTATTTGTCGGCCCTCGACAGCCTGCTATGTGTAGCCAATAATGCAATATACCCGACATTCACTATCTGGGCATGTGAAAATCAAGCAACCTGATAGATAACTTCGTTGAGCAACACGCCTCTCTCGCAATTATGATATTGCTGACCGAGTGGCTTTGTAGGGTGGATACTGCTACCCTGCCCGTCTCGACCAACTAATTCTAGTGAAGCCCATGACCAATAATTCTGCTTTGCATCACACTGCCTAGCATCTCCGGATGGCTGGTTTATCGCGGACAAGATGACACTCAGTGCCGGTTCGCTTTACGACAACCAGCAGTTGTTCAATACCAGCGGCGGCCTAGGGATGACGCTCAATAACCAGCTCGCTCCGCGAACTTCGCTGGCTTGGGACCCCACCTAGCAGGGAAGTTCGAAGATGTACGCGATTCATGTCCGTGATTTTCAATCGGAGTCGCAAGACATCTTCGATAGACTATGTAACGGAGACTCAGTGGCCTTGCCCCGACTTTTTGTACATCTAGTTTAAGTAAACAAGGCGCATGAACGCCAGTTGAATTCAAACTCGTTCGGGCTGCAAGACTTGTTTTGCGAGTGAAGCCTCCTTGCATTGTTGGAGCTCTCGATGAACCTGAACATCTCGCTCGGCTGTGCCACCGGTTCCCGCAGGGCCTCCCGTGATAGCTTTGCCATTGAGCGAGCCACATACTTCTGGCTTGGCTGGGTCCCACTGCGACGCAGCTCCTCCTCCGGTGGAGTGCCATACCGCCCCTTATTTTCGGTAAATATTGCCGCATTGGCGACGTCGAGCTTTTCCTGCGTGAGCGTCTTGAAGTCCCTCCGAAGGCGTGTCAGCTCCACGCGTTCCTCACTCGTCAGGGGGACATTGGGGTCACGTTTCGAATCTACACCAGCCTGCTTGACCCGGAGCCGCACCGTCGAATCGGTCATCTCGAACATATGACCAGTCTCTCACACATCTGAGTTCTTCACGAAATCGGGCAAGCTCACTCACCGGCGGCAACGTGTTGCCGAGCTTTATGCTTTCGCACTTCAGTCCGTCGCAGTTTACCGCGCGCTTCAGCGTCAGGCTCACCTTCTAGCGGCAGGGCGCCACGCCGCCTGGGAAGCGCATTTCACTGGCGAAATTTGGCGAGGAATAGGACAACGGGAGGCGATGAGCGCACGGGTCAAGCTCGTATATTTCTTCCGCGCGGCGCTCGACGGCATTCGCGGCTCGCCCTTCGTGCATGTGGTCGCGGTCCTCACCCTGACCCTCGCGCTCACCGCTTATGGCGCGGTGCGGCTCGGTGGCCGGGGCCTTGATGCGCTCCTCAAGTCGCTGGGAGGCCGGGGGGAACTCGTCGCCTACCTTCGCGGGAACCCTTCCAAAGACGCGGTGGAGCGCGTGCGCAGCGTCGCCGCACGCTATGGCGAGGCCCGCGCCGTGGCCCCAGCGGAGGCCCTTGCGCGGCTCGCGGCGACCCTCGGCGATAAAGGGGAGCCCCTGCGTCACCTGGGCGAGAATCCGTTGCCCTGGCGGGTGGAAGTGGCGTTTCCGCCGGAGGCCGGCGTCGACAACGACCGGATGAAGCAACTCGCCCGGGAGCTCTCTGCGCTGCCGGAGGTCGAGACTGTCGATTATGGCGAAGACGCGGTCCAGCGCTTCACCATCCTCGGGCGGACCCTCCAACGCGGCGCCTTCCTTGCCTTTGGGCTCATCTTCGCTACGGCGGTCGCCGTCGTGGCCGCGACGCTCCAGCTCGCCATCTTCAGCCGCCGCGAGGAGTTGGAAATTCAGAGCCTCGTCGGGGCGACCCCCACCTTTGTGCGCATGCCGTACCTAGTGGAGGGCCTTCTCCAAGGACTCTTCGCAAGCGTGCTGGCGGCGCTGTTGTCGTTTGTCGCGGTAACAGCGTTGGGCGGCGGGCAGCCCGCCTGGGCCTCGGACCTGCTGCGGCGCATCGCCCTTGAGCAGCTCGCCCTTGGGCTCTTCCTTGGGCTTGCCGGGAGCTTTGTCGCAGCCTGGAGGTTCATGCGGACGTGAGCGCAGAATTGCTCGCCGCGCTCGTCGCGCTGTCGGCCGCTGGTCCCGAGCGTTCGTTGCAGGAAGAGCGCCGGGCCGTCCAGGAGTCCATCGCGAGTGCTCGCGCCCGCGCTCGCGAACTCGCCCAGCGGCGGGGCGCTATTTTGGACGCGCTCGACGGCCTCCAGCGCGCGGTATCCCGGGCCGAAGCGACGGCGCAGCTCCTCGACAGCCGGGCGACCCGGCTTGCGGCGAGTGCCCGAACCGCCCGCGACGAGGAGCGCCAGCAACGGCGGGAGGCGGCCGCGCAGCGGGTGCGGCTCATCCCCTTGGTGCAGCTCCTCGACCGGCTCTCGTGGCAGTCCTCCGGGAACAGCGGCCTATCGACGCCCGATGAAGTCGTGCGCCTCGCCGGGCGGCGCCGCGCGCTGGAAGTGCTCGTCCGGAGCAGCGCTGCGCGCTTCGCCGAGGTCGACGCCCTGCGCCAGCGAGGGGAATTCTTCGCCCGCCGCGCTGCCCGCTTTGAGGAGCAAGGCAAGCGGCTCGTAAGCTCGGTGGCGCTCGCGCAGGAAGCCGCCCGCGACCAGTCGCTGGAGTTGCGCGAGAGCGTAGCGATACTCGGCGCCCAAGAAACGACCCGCACCCGCCTCGTTGCGGAGCTCGAAGCCAACGAGCGCGAGCTCGCAGGCCAGCTCCAGGCGCTCGCGGAGACTGGCCCCGGGGCCGCCTTCGTGGCCCGCCGCGGGAAGCTCCCATTCCCCGTCAAGGGCACCGTGACCGCCGGGTTTGGCCGCGTCGAGAATCCCTACTTCAAGACCGTCACCATCCAGCGGGGCTTCGACATCCGGGCGGCCGCCGGTTCCCCGGTGAGTGCCGTGGCTCCGGGGCGCGTCGTCCACGCGAAATGGCTGAAGGGGTACGGTAACTTGGTCATCGTCGACCACGGCGGGCAGTACTACACGCTCTACGCCCACCTGCGGGCACTTGAGGTCGCGGCCGGGCAAGAGGTCGCCGCCGGCACCAAACTTGGCGAAGTCGGCGACACGGGCAGCCTCAAGGGCGACGGCCTCTACTTCGAGCTGCGCCACGGGAGCACTCCCCTCGATCCGCGCCCCTGGCTCCTCCCCGAGCCCGGCGGCTGAGCCTCAGCGTTTGCTCACGGCGACCGGGTGGAGCTTCAAGCGCCGGACAATCGCCGCGTGCATCGCGTAGATGAGCGGGGTCAGCAGCACGGCCACCACCACCTTGATGGAGTACTCGCGGCCAATCTTCTGGAAAATCCAGAGCTGGCGCTCGCTGTGCGCAAGCTTTCCCAGAAAGCTCTCCGGAGCCGTGGAGGCGCTCCAATTCCAAAACATCTGGTTGATGGCGACCGTGTCGAGGAGCTGGCTCGTGATGGTGGAGCCGGTCGCGCGCAACCAGAGGTGGCGCGAATTGGTGAGCGCCTTCCAGAATTGAAACATGCGGATGTCGAGGAGCTGACCTGCGAGGTACGAAATCATCGACGCCACGAAGAGCATCGCGCTGCCGCCGAAAATCTTCGAGAACTCCTGCGCCGAAAAATACGAGGAGATGTCGGTCGGCATCGCCGTGGAGCCCTGCAGGAATACCCAGGCGAGCGCGGCCATCCAGAAGCCGAGGAAGGTGAGGAAGCGCGCCCCGCGGGCCCCGTAGAAGTCGTTGACGATGTCGGTGAGCAGGAACGTCACCGGGAACGGCAGAATGCCCACCGAAATTGGCCCGAGCGGGGTGGGGATAGTTTTCCCGCCGGTGATGTCGCCCAAGAGCAAGCAGGCGACGAAAATCCCTCCCAAGTAGATGTAGAGCTTCTGGGCGCCGTCGAGCCGCAGGAACGGTGAAGGCGGCGCGTCGCCAGGAGAGCTCATGGAGTGGCAGGCGCAGCGTTGCGCTCGAGGTACTTCCGCAATGCAAATTGCTGGATGATGGAGAGGATGTTGTTGGTGAAGATGTAGAGCGCGAGGCCCGCCGGATAGCTCATCATCAGGACCGTGATGAATATTGGCATTATCCAGGTCATCATCACCGCCTGCGATTTGTCCATGGTCATCTGCGGCTGGAGGCGCTGGGTGATGATCATCGTCACGCCCAAGGCAATCGGCAAGAGGTACGTCGGGTCTTTCGCCGTGAGGTCGCCCCAGATGAGGAACGGTTCCGCGTACAGCTCGTAGCTCGTCCGCAGCGCCGTGAAGAGCGCACCCCAGATGGGAAGCTGCAAGAGGAGCGGCAGGCATCCACCGAGCGGGTTCACCTTGGCCTCTTGGTAGAGGCGCATCATCTCGCTGTTCTGCTTCTCGCGGTCGTTCGGGAATTTCTTGCGGATTTCTTCGAGCTTCGGCTGGAGCTTCTTCATGGCCTCAGCGGAGACCATGGCCTTGTGGGTCAGCGGGAGTAGGACGACCTTCGCGAGGACAGTCAGGAGGATGATGGACACGCCCCAGTTACCGCAGATGGAGTGGAACATCCGCAGGAGCATCACGAGTGCGCGGGCGATGACTGCCCAAATCCCCATGTCGACAGTCTTCTCAAGGTTGGGTGAGATGCCGGGCCCGCTCTGGTCGATAGTCTGCAGGAGGGCTTGGTCCTTCGGCCCCAAGAAGACCCCAAACGAGCGTCGCACCGTTTCGCCAGGGCCGACGGTGAGCGGCTCCGCGAGGGAGGAGGTGCGCAGGGTCGTATTCGCCACGAGGCTGCAGTCGCCGTTGGCCGGGCCGTTCTTCGGCCACAGGGCCGTGAGGAAGTACTGCACGTCGATGCCGACGAGGCCGATGGTGCCCGGCTCGCGCCAGCTGGTCGGCGACGCGCCACCGCAGCCACCGCTGCCCGGGGGCGTGTGCCGCTTCATGTCGGTGCCCACCATGCACACGACCGACGCCTGGTTGCCGATGCCCGCAAACATACTCGGCGCTTCCTCGTGCTCCGGCGTAATGGAGCGGATCGTCTCAACCACGAGCTGCCCATCGAGCTTCGCGTCGGAGGCGTTGCGCAGTGCCACCTGGAGCTCCAGCAAGTAGTTGTCGGGGCTCGACGGCGATGCGGGCGACGGATTCCACGTGTAGCTCTTCTCGATTTCCCAGGGGCCGCTCCTCGTCGTGAAGACGATGTGCCCTGGGCCTTGCTCCTTCAGCGCGTAGCGTTGGATTTCCGAAAGCGGTGCCGCGCCGGTGATGGCGAGCGCGAGCTGCGGCGGCCCGCCCGGGGGGACGAGCGCCATGTCCATCTGGGGCGCTGGTGGCGGCTTCTTGCCGAGGAGGGTCCGATAGCCTTCCGCGAGGGTGAGGGTGCGCGGCTCTCGTTCGCGGTTGCCGAGGAGCACGGCGCTGCTCAAAGCTGCGCCCTCGGTAGTGAAGCGGAGTTTCTGCAACGGGCGCACGACCTCGTATTCGTGCGCGGTGAGGTCGGTGGGAGTCGGCGCCACCACGAGCGGGCGCTCCACCGGAGCGGGCGTTGGCGCGGCCGCGACGGGCGCCGCCGCGGTACCGGCGTCTACTGCGCCCGGTGCGGGCGGCGGCGTCTTCCACACGAAGGTCTGGAAGATGAATATCAGCCCAAAGGAGAGAGCGATGGTGATGAACAGTCGTTTTTGTTGGTCCATGAACTTTCTCAGTGATGCGGGCCGAGCGCCGCCAAGACGACCGGCGCCGGGCGTGACAGCTCGTCGGCGATGCGAGGATGGGTAGCTCTCAAGTAGGTGGCCGCGGGCACGCCATCCTTGGGCTGGACAGGGTCGAGGCCGCCCTTCGCGAAGGGGTGGCATCGGCAGATGCGCCGCACGGCGAGTCCCGAGCCCCGGAGGGCGCCGTGGGTGGCGATGGAGCCGAGCGCATAGACGCTACACGAGGGGTGGTAGCGGCAGGCCGCTGGCAAGAGTGGCGACAACAGGCGCCGGTACGCCCAGAGAAAGGCGAGCAGCACCTGAGAAGGTATCGCCACAAGGCGCTGGCGGAGCGTCCTTAGCAGCGGAATCTCCTGACGAGGTTTTGGCACAGCTCGTCGACGGAGCGCTTCAACGCCGCGCCATCGGCGTCGGCGGCGCTCTGGCGAGCGATGAACACCACGTCGACGCCTTGGGGCAGGGTGGCCCGCTGGTGTCGGTACGCCTCGCGCAAGTGGCGCCGAACCCGGTTGCGGGTGACCGCGTTGCCGACTTTCCCAGACACCGTGAAGCCAGCCCGCGACGGAGCATCCTTCCGCGACGCATTACGCAACACGAGGGCCACGAGGCACCCCGCGTTGAGCCTCATTCCCTGGTTCTGGACCATGCCGAACTCCGCCCGCCGAAGGAGGCGGACCGTCTTGGGAAAAGCGCGGGAGGTCAAGGCGAGACTACTTTTCGTACGCACGGACGACGAGGCGCTTACGCCCCTTCGATCGTCGGCGCTGAAGTACGGCCTGGCCGGCCTTTGTCGCGTTGCGTTTGCGGAATCCGTGAGCGCGGTTCCGTTTGATCTTCGAAGGTTGATAGGTCGGTACTCGTTTAGCCACGATTTCGCTCCTTGCGCGTGCTGGAGAAGTTGACGCTGCCCCACCGCGGGCGGAGCGTGCCCTTTATGCCGCAGGCGGTCCGCTCGTCAACTCCTTCTGGCGTATGAAGAGGCGAGGGTAGGAGCAGGCGGTCGAAAAATTCTTCGGTTCCGCTCTGGATCTGCAGGCCCGCAACCCCTCGATGCGTGCCGCCGACCCGCTGCTCTCCCACCGTGCAGGTCCATGATGAATTTTCTTAATACTTTAATTTTGCAAGATTTTATATCGAATAATCTGGTAGCGGTCGCGAAAGACCCAGTCGACAGAGAGGACCCAAGCGTGAATTGTCACGGCAAAATTTTGAACGCCTGCCTGCTGTCTGTTTCACTCATTGCCTGCTGGTCTGACCAGACTCCGGATGCCGGAGACTCCGGCACGTCTGGTGCCTCGACATTTGCGGTGCGAGGAGCGATCACCGGTCAGGGTGTCGACAATGTGTCTATCACCCTGAGCGGTACTGCGCTTTCGACTAACCTCGCAGCCACCACCGGAGCCGACGGGAAATACTCTTTTGCGGATATCAAACCAGGCTTCTACAAGATTCAGCCTTCCAAGACCGGGCTACTATTTTCTCCGCCTACGAGGGATATCGAGGTCAAGAATACGGCGGTCACCGTGCCCAATATCGTCGCTAATTTCCCGGAGCCTATGACTTGCGATGATGCCAACAGGAGTTGGTGTCGGCCAGATCCGGCAGTGAATAACGCAATCAATGGCATCTGGGGGCCAAGTGGGTCCGACCTGTGGTTTGTGGGCGACAGGGGCACAGTGCTTCGGTACACCGCTCCGGCCGACAAAGCCGCGACATGGACTCGACTCGATGCCGGGACCACCCAAGACGTGTATGCAGTCTACGGCACCAGCGCCAATGATGTCTGGATTGCAGGAGGGTCCTGGTGGGACAGCGCGAGTTCCTCCACGAATTACTCTGTTTACCACTACGTTCGAGGAGCGAGCCCGGAGTGGAAACTATTAAGTGGCCGGGGTACTTATGATGACTTTCAGACGCTCTGGGGAGTTGATGGATCTAGTGATTTGAGAATTGCTGGCTGCACTGGGAGCTTGGGCATTCTCCCATCGGATGGAGGAAGTTGGAACTTGCAGACACCGCCAAGTTATAGCGTGCATTTTTATAGTGGCTGGGCAGCAAGTCCTTCGGACCAGTGGCTCGTCGGCCGCTATCAAAATCCCTATGCAGCGATAACTAGTAACGGTCCCGAAGGCGTGGATTCTGCAACGGGTTTTATCTACCGCCAACAAAATAACGGTGCATGGCAAAACGCGAATAGTACGGGTCTCAAGATCACCTCTGCAGAGGTTGATACTGCGTTCGACGGAGGAGCTTGGCTGAGCGATATTCGAGGAGTGAATGCCACAGACGTCTGGACGGTTGGCACCATGGGATTCGTTGCGCACTTCGATGGCACAAAATGGAACTTGGTCGACGCTGGCGTTGGTACTGGTGTCAACCTCTATGGAGTATGGCCAGTGAGTGCCAATGAAGTTTGGGTCGCGGGCGGAAACCAGACTACCAACGCCGGTACGCTCTTGAAATATACAAAGGACGGTGGCACTGCGAGTTGGCAATCGTATACTGTGCCGACGAATGCGGGCTTGCTCTTTCGGGTTCGGGTAGACAGCGATACCAATTCCGTTTGGCTCGTTGGCAAGAACGGCATTCTGCGATTCAGGCCCTAGCGGAATCCGCGCTGCAGGTAATTACAAACATGTTAAAATCCAGGCTCGCGACGGGGCACACATTGCCACCGCGCGATGGATGAGGTATGCAAGGGCGGTTGCGTTGCTGTTCATCCATACCGCTGCTTGGAGTTCGCATGAAATCTTCCCGAAGCCTCGTTGTTACCTTTTTGCTTTCGACGTTCATCGCGGCATGCGCCGAGCAGATGCCCGATGCACCCGATGGAGGCGCTGACTCCGGACCTAGTGATTCTGGTTATACGGTCAGCGGCACTATCACCGGCCAAGGTGGCCCGAGTGTGAGCGTAGCGGAAGTTACCGTCACGCTGAGCGGCCGCAGTCTTACGACCCCTAAGAGCACGAAAACCGGTGCCGACGGAAAATACTCCTTCGTAGATATCAAAGCTGGGCCCTACAACATTACCCCCGGGAAGAGCGGGCTTACGTTTGACCCACCCACTATCCCCGTGGTGGTGAAATCCAATGCCATGACGGGGCAGGATTTTAAGGCTTCCACTCTCACAGTCCCCAGTTATGTGGTGAGCGGGAAAATCACCGGGCAAACCGGGCAAGATATCGGCGGCGTGGCCTTGAGCCTTACGAATGCTTCCACCGGGCAAAACGCGGCCCCGCCAGTGGTAAGCAAAGTTGATGGTACTTATTCTTTCCTAGCAGTTGTTGCCGGAAAGTACAAAGTGCAGCCTTCCATGGCTGACTACAAGTTCAACCCGGCAGAGCAACCAGTGGAGTTGACGACCTCGAACAAGACCGCCGGCGATTTCGCTATTTCCCCAGACGCGTTCACCGTGAGCGGTTCCATCGTTTCCGCCTCAGGCCAGAGTGTGAACGTAGCAGGGATTCCGGTCAGCCTCAGCGGCGGTACGCTGGCGAGCCCGCTCAATACGACGACCGGGACCGACGGCAAATACACTTTCTCGCCGAAGGTGAAGCCTGGCAGCTATACAGTCCGACCAACAAAAGCGGAGCTGGTTTTTACTCCAGCTCAGCATACTGTGGTTATCCCAGATACGCAGGCGGAGGTCATTGTTACCGTTCCTCAATTTGCTGCCGCAGCTAATCCTTTTGTCTGCGACACGACTACTGGTGCATGGTGTCGACCGTCGGTGGCGGCTCTCACCCCAGCGTTGAGCAAACCAATCTACAGCATCTGGGCGGCGAGTGGGAATGACATTTGGTTTGTCGGCGAGAGCGGAACCATATTACGCTATTCAAGCCCTGATGCAGGCCAACCGACAGCATGGACGCAGCTCGACGCTGGGGCAACTATTGACCTGTACGCCATCTGGGGAAAAGACGCCTCGTACGTTTGGACGGCGGGCAGTCCAGAGAAAAGTCAGATGTATGTCTACCGCTACCAGGGTTCAACCCAGCAGTGGAGTAAGATTGGAGGGTTCCAATCCGTGAATATGAGCGTGACTATGTTGTGGGGGAATGACATCTCGGGAGATTTTTTGTTAGGAACTTGCCTAGGAACTGTCCTCCGGCTTTCGAGCCCAAGCGGTACATGGACCTACACGAGTACTCCTGCCTATGATAGAATGACAGGAGCTTGGGGCGCGACAAGTTCGGTTCAGTGGGGTGTTGCGCAAAATCCCGGCAATGGCTGCGAAGTTGGGCCAAGGGGTAGCACAGCCTATTCTGGTCGAATCCTGAAGCAACAAGATGGCGGAAGCTGGGAGTTAGCAGATAGCGCGAACAATCAGTGGATTTCTCCCGAACTAGAAACAGCAATGGGAGATGGTGGATGGTTAGCCGACATTCGAGGTACTTCCGCAAACGATATTTGGACGGTAGGTATGAAGGGAGTTGTGGGCCATTACAATGGCACCCGGTGGGACCTTGTGGATGCTGGAGTCGGTGGCACAAGCTTGTACGGTGTTTGGCCGGTCAATCCGAACGAAGTTTGGTTCTCTGGAGCTGATTTGAGAACCAACACTGGAAAACTCTTCAAATTCACAGACGCAGGCACTAGTTGGACTGTGCAGCAAATCGCCGGAGTGCCCGGAGATGCTGGTGTCCTCTACAAAGTGTACGTAGATTCGACCACCAAGACTGTCTGGCTCGCGAGTGATACCGGCATTCTTCGCTATAAACCGTAGCGAAGGACTTGCCGGGCAGCTCGCGATTACTTCCTCGTTGAAGGCGAACTGGTGGAGTTTGGCAGTCTTGCGGCTACGCGAAGGGTAGGGTAAGTCGATGCCCAACTGATTTCGTTGGCTATTGGAGTTCGCATGAAGCATGTCGGAAGAATCGCCATTGCCCTGATGTTTTCGATGTTTATCGCGGCCTGCTCGGAGGAAACCCCCGGCGCAAGCGACGCTGGCTACCCAGTCAGCGGAGCGATTACCGTTGCTGCTGGCCAAGAAGCAAAACTCGTCAAGGTCGACGGCGTGAAGCTTACCCTCATCGGCGGCAATTTGCTCGTCCCGGCCATCGCGACCACGAGCGCCAGTGGTGGCTACTCCTTCCCGTCGGTGAAGAACGGGAAGTACACGCTCTCTCCATCGAAAACCGGACTCGCCTTCACGCCCGCCTCACAGCAATTCGAGGTGAAGTCCGAAGGACGCTCGGGCCTCGATTTTGCCGCCGCCGTCCAAACAGCCACGACCTACCAGGTGAGCGGTAAAATCACTACCGATGGTGGGAATACCGCCCTCGTCACGGGGGTGGAACTCACGCTCACCGACACCAAGACTGGAGCAATAATCCCCGCCACAAGCAACGATGCGGGCGTGTACACTTTTAGTGGGGTAGTCGCAGGAAGTTACACCCTGAAGCCCGCCAAGAAAGGGGCGGTTTTCGCGCCGGTCGACCAGTCGGTGACTGTCCCCATCGGCACGGTGCCGCTCAAAGACTTCGTGGCGACTGAAGGAACCTACACGGTGAGCGGCACCATCACCAGCCCTACGAACCAGAATGTGGATGGCGTGCTGCTCACCATGACCGGGGGCTCGCCTGCGGTTACCCTCACAGCGACAAGCGGCAATGGAGGAAAGTACACCTTCTCCGCCAAAGTGCAGAGTGGTCCGTATCAGATTCGGCCTTCGAAGGCTGGCCTAGAGTTTACTCCGGCTGTGCTGGACTTTTCCGTGGATGGCGCAGATAAGGCCGCACCCAACCTAGTTGCCGCAGCGGCGCCTGTAGGCCCCTTTGCGTGCGACACGACTACTCGTGCATGGTGTCGGCCCTCGGTAGCGGCCCTCGCGCCTGCTTTGAGCAAACCAATCTACCGCATCTGGGCGGCGGACGGGGATGACCTGTGGTTTGTCGGCGGAAGCGGTACCATTTTACGCTATTCAAGCCCAGATGCCGGGCAACCGGCGGCCTGGACGCAGCTCGACGCCGGGGCAACTAATGACCTCTATGCGATTTCGGGGAAGAACTCCTCGGATCTATGGGTGTCAGGGGCAGCGATCGGAAAATTAACGACGCTTTACCACTTCTCCGCAGGAGCAACTCCGCAATGGACAAATATTGTCCGGGGTCAAGGCGAAACTTTTATTTATAGTGATGTTAATGTTCTCTGGGTAGACGCCTACGACGATAGTGTAATGTTTGGAATGTGCGCAGGAAAGGTCGGCCCTGCTGCTGACCCTACGACATATGTAAATTCGGATGTTGGTAGATTCCACATCTATGGGGCCTGGGCCGCAAAGGGTTTAGACCAATGGGTTGTTGGGAGAACGATTTTATTCCGAGGCTCATCAAGCAGTGGTCCGAGAGGTAATGAGACAACTAGTGTGAGCGGCGCCATGGCGCGTCTACTACCATCGGCAGCGGGTTGGGAACGGGCAGATAGTACCACAAATAAATGGTGGTCTGCAGCGCTTGCGACTGCTGCGACCAATGGTGCCTGGTTTGGAGATATCCACGGTACTGGAGCTCGTGACATGTGGGCCGTGGGAACGAAGGGCCTCGTCGCTCATTTTGACGGCACTCAGTGGGACGTGGTCGACGCTGGGGTCGGCGCCACAAATCTGTACGGCGTTTGGGCGGTCAACGCGAACGAGGTCTGGTTCGCTGGGGGAGACCCGACGGCCAAAACTGGGAAGCTTTTCAAATTCACTGACGCTGGCACCAGTTGGACTGTGCAGTCCATCACAACACTCCCAGGAGATGCGGGAGTGCTTTTCCGGGTTTATGTAGACAGCGCTACCAACTCCATATGGCTTGCAGGCTCCAGTGGAATCCTTCGCTATAAACCGTAGCGAAGGACTTGCCGGGCAGCTCGCGATTACATCCACGTTGAAGTTGAGCTGGTGGAGCCAGGCTGTCTTGCTTTATGGTGCGTTGTAGCGTACAAAGGTCAGTCCTACCACGCTGTCTCTTGGAGCGCACATGAAGCTTGCCGGAAGCCTTGCAGTCTCCCTGTTGCTTTCGACGTTCATCGCGGCATGCGCCGAGCAGATGCCCGATGCACCCGATGGAGGCCCTGACTCTGGTTATGATGGAGGCCCTGACTCTGGTTATACGGTCAGCGGCACTATCACCGGCCAAGGTGGCCCGAGTGTGAGCGTAGCGGAAGTCACCGTCACGCTGAGCGGCCGCAGTCTTACGACCCCTAAGAGCACGAAAACCGGTGCCGACGGAAAATACTCCTTCGTAGATATCAAAGCTGGGCCCTACAACATTACCCCCGGGAAGAGCGGGCTTACGTTTGACCCACCCACTATCCCCGTGGTGGTGAAATCCAATGCCATGACGGGGCAGGATTTTAAGGCTTCCACTCTCACAGTCCCCAGTTATGTGGTGAGCGGGAAAATCACCGGGCAAGATATCGGCGGCGTGAACTTGAGCCTTACGAATGCTTCCACCGGGCAGCTCGCGGCCCCGCTAGTGGTAAGCAAAGTTGATGGTACTTATTCTTTCACAGCAGTTGTTGCCGGAAGGTACAAAGTGCAACCTTCCAAGGCTGACTACAAGTTCAACCCGGCAGAGCAACCAGTGGAGTTGACGACCTCGAACAAGACCGCCGGCGATTTCGCTATTTCCCCAGACGCGTTCACCGTGAGCGGTTCCATCGTTCCCGCCGGAGGACAGAGTGTGAACGTAGCAGGGATTCCGATTAGCCTTAGCGGCGGAACGCTGGCAAGCCCGCTCAATACGACGACCGGGACCGACGGCAAATACACTTTCTCGCCGAAGGTGAAGCCTGGCAGCTATACAGTCCGACCAACAAAAGCGGAGCTGGTTTTTACTCCAGATCAGCAAACTGTGGTTGTTCCGACTACGCAGGCGGAGGTCATTGTTACCGTTCCTCAATTTGATGCCGCAGCAAATCCTTTTACCTGCGACACGACTACTGGTGCATGGTGTCGGCCCTCGGTCGCAGCTCTCGCGCCTGCTTTGAGCAAACCAATCTACCGCATCTGGGCGGCGAGTGGGAATGACCTCTGGTTTGTCGGCGGAAGCGGGACCATCCTCCGCTACTCAGCGCCAGATGCAGGCCAGCCGGCAGTATGGACGCAGCTCGACGCCGGGGTGACAACGGACCTGTATGCGATCTGGGGGAAAGACGCGTCTGACGTATGGACGGCGGGCAAGACATTCTCGACCATCCGTACGTTTGTCTATCGCTATCAAGGTTCGACTCGACAGTGGCGTCAGATTGAGTCAACGATGTCCTTCACGATGCCGATCGCCGTATTATGGGGGCAGGAAAGTTCAGGTGATGTCTGGTTCGGGAGTTATAGTTCTTATGGCGGCTGGATTTCGAGCTCAACTGAAAGTTGGACTTTGACCCAGTTTCCAGAAGATTTAAACTTAGTAGGAGGTTGGGGTGCGACAATTTCGGATCAGTGGGGTATTGGGCAAGCGCCCGTCAATAACGGCCGTGAAGGGCCGAGAGGCCAGCCTGACCTCAAAGGTAAAATTCAGAGGCTACAAGACGGCGGAAGATGGCTGTTTGCAACTAGCTTTGGGAATCAGTGGATTTCCTCCGAACTAGAAACAGCAATGACAGATGGTGGATGGTTAGCCGACATTCGAGGTACTTCCGCAAACGATATTTGGACGGTAGGTATGAAGGGAGTCGTGGGCCATTACAATGGCACCCGGTGGGACCTTGTGGATGCTGGTGTCGGTGGCACAAGCTTGTACGGTGTTTGGCCGGTCAATCCGAACGAAGTTTGGTTCTCCGGAGCTGATTTGACAACCAACACTGGAAAACTCTTCAAATTCACAGACGCTGGCACTAGTTGGACTGTGCAGCAAATCGCCGGAGTGCCCGGAGATGCTGGTGTCCTCTACAAAGTGTACGTAGATTCGACCACCAAGACTGTCTGGCTCGCGAGTGATACCGGCATTCTTCGCTATAAACCGTAGCGAAGGACTTGCCGGGCAGCTCGCGATTACATCCACGTTGAAGTTGAGCTGGTGGAGCCAGGCTGTCTTGCTTTATGGTGCGTTGTAGCGTACAAAGGTCAGTCCTACCACGCTGTCTCTTGGAGCGCACATGAAGCTTGCCGGAAGCCTTGCAGTCTCCCTATTGCTTTCGACGTTCATCGCGGCATGCGCCGAGCAGATGCCCGATGCACCCGATGGAGGCCCTGACTCTGGTTATGATGGAGGCCCTGACTCTGGTTATACGGTCAGCGGCACTATCACCGGCCAAGGTGGCCCGAGTGTGAGCGTAGCGGAAGTTGCCGTCACGCTGAGCGGCCGCAGTCTTACGACCCCTAAGAGCACGAAAACCGGTGCCGACGGAAAATACTCCTTCGTAGATATCAAAGCTGGGCCCTACAACATTACCCCCGGGAAGAGCGGGCTTACGTTTGACCCACCCACTATCCCCGTGGTGGTGAAATCCAATGCCATGACGGGGCAGGATTTTAAGGCTTCCACTCTCACAGTCCCCAGTTATGTGGTGAGCGGGAAAATCACCGGGCAAGATATCGGCGGCGTGAACTTGAGCCTTACGAATGCTTCCACCGGGCAGCTCGCGGCCCCGCTAGTGGTAAGCAAAGTTGATGGTACTTATTCTTTCACAGCAGTTGTTGCCGGAAGGTACAAAGTGCAACCTTCCAAGGCTGACTACAAGTTCAACCCGGCAGAGCAACCAGTGGAGTTGACGACCTCGAACAAGACCGCCGGCGATTTCGCTATTTCCCCAGACGCGTTCACCGTGAGCGGTTCCATCGTTCCCGCCGGAGGACAGAGTGTGAACGTAGCAGGGATTCCGATTAGCCTTAGCGGCGGAACGCTGGCAAGCCCGCTCAATACGACGACCGGGACCGACGGCAAATACACTTTCTCGCCGAAGGTGAAGCCTGGCAGCTATACAGTCCGACCAACAAAAGCGGAGCTGGTTTTTACTCCAGCTCAGCATACTGTGGTTATCCCAGCTACGCAGGCGACTGTCGTTGTTACCGTTCCTCAATTTGATGCCGCAGCTAATCCTTTTGTCTGCGACGCGACTACTGGTGCATGGTGTCGACCGTCGGTGGCGGCTCTCACCCCAGCGTTGAGCAAACCAATCTACCGCATCTGGGCGGCGAGTGGGAATGACATTTGGTTTGTCGGGGGGAGCGGAACCATATTACGCTATTCAAGCCCTGATGCAGGCCAGCCGACAGCGTGGACGCAACTCGACGCCGGGGTGACCCATGATTTCTACGCGATCGTTGGTAGGAGCCCGAGTGATGTTTGGGTGGCGGGAACTGGCGGCACCAGCGATGGGGGTAAGACGGTACTATACCGCTATGTCCAAGGAGCTAATCCAGCCTGGTCGCAGAGTACTTCCCCCTTAACAGACTTCGGAGATATTAATGTGCTCTGGATTCCCAAAGCTGATGCGAATGTATGGGCTGTCGGCAGAGGTGGGGAGTTTACTGAGATCTTTGGAGACGGTGGTTATTGGGCGATTCAAGCTAGCAACCCTGTGTGGTTGTATGGCGTTTGGACTACCGGTGCGGGAGACCAAACGGCAGTGGGACGAAGACCATTTGGTGTGGACGCCAAAGGGCCTATCGGAATGAGCGGTTCAAGAGGGATGATATTTCAACAGACGGGTGCTTCGGCATGGAATAATACTAGCGATCGGTTCTGGAATAAAACGACCCCTGCATTCCAGGATGCACTTGATGCTGGTAGCGTCAGTGAATTTGAGGGGACGGGGGGTACTGGGTTGAGTGATGTCCATGGCACAAGTGCCAGTGATATCTGGGTGGTTGGAGCGAGGGGAATTGTCGCTCATTATGACGGCGGCATTTGGGACGTCGTCGACGCTGGGGTCGGCGCCACAAATCTGTACGGCGTTTGGGCGGTCAACGCGAACGAGGTCTGGTTCGCTGGGGGAGACCCGACGGCCAAAACTGGGAAGCTTTTCAAATTCACTGACGCTGGCACCAGTTGGACTGTGCAGTCCATCACAACACTCCCAGGAGATGCGGGAGTGCTTTTCCGGGTTTATGTAGACAGCGCTACCAACTCCATATGGCTTGCAGGCTCCAGTGGAATCCTTCGCTATAAACCGTAGCGAAGGACTTGCCGGGCAGCTCGCGATTACATCTGCGTTGAAGTTGAGCTGGTGGAGTTTGGCAGTCTTGCGGCTACGCGAAGGGTAGGGTAAGTCGATGCCCAACTGATTTCGCTGGCTCTTGGAGTTCGTATGAAGCATGTCGGAAGAATCGCCGTTGCCCTGATGTTTTCGACGTTTATCGCGGCCTGCACGGAGGAAACTCCCGGCGGAAGCGATGCGGGCTATACCGTCAGCGGAGCGGTGACCGTTGCTGCTGGCCAGGATGCAAAGCTCGTCAAGGTCGACGGCGTGAAGCTTACCCTCATCGGCGGCAATTTGCTCGTCCCGGCCATCGCGACCACGAGCGCCAGCGGTGGCTACTCCTTCCCGTCGGTGAAGAACGGGAAGTACACGCTTTCCCCATCGAAAACCGGGCTCACCTTTACGCCCGCCTTGGGGGACTTCGAGGTGAAGTCTGGGAACATGCCGGGCCTCAATTTTGCCGCCGCCGTCCAAACGGCGAAAACCTACTCGGTGAGCGGAAGCATCATTCGCGCGGGTGTGAATTCGGGCGACGTTGCAGGAGTGACCCTTACTCTCAAAGACACCAAAACTGGGGCAATATTCCCAGCGACGAGCAACGATAAGGGGTCCTACACATTTGATGGGATAGTTGCAGGCAGTTACACGCTGAAGCCCGCCAAGAAAGACGTGACTTTTGAGCCGGTCGACCAATCGGTGACGGTGCCGGTGGGCACTCCGATAGCAGTCTTCGTAGCGAGCAGTGGGGCCTATACGGTCAGCGGCACCATCACGACGAAGACGAACCAGAATGTGGATAATGTGCTTCTTACCATGACCGGCGGCTCGCCTGTGGTCAACCTCACTACGACGAGCGCGAATGGAGGAAAGTACACCTTCGCGTCCAAGGTCCCTAGTGGAAAATATCAGATTCGGCCATCGAGGTCTGACCTTCAATTTACACCGGATGTGGTGGATGTTATTGTGAACAGCGCGGACCAAGTCGCACCAATCTTGGAGGCCTCGGCTGCGCCGATTGCCGGAGCTTTTACCTGCGACGGTGGGTGGTGTCGACCCTCGGTGAGGACTCTCGCTCCAGCGTTGAGTCAGCCAATCTACGGCATTTGGGCGGCGAGTACGAATGAGATTTGGTTTGTCGGAGGCCGAGGAACAATTTTACGCTACTCAAGCCCGGAAGTTTGGACGCAGCTCGACGTCGGCGTGACCCACGACCTGTACGCGATCGTGGGTACGAGCCCAAGTGATGTTTGGGTGGCCGGAACTGGCGGCACCAGCGATGCAGGGTATACAGTAGCATACCACTATGTCCAAGGAGCAAATCCAGCCTGGTCGCGTATTGAGGCAACATTTACTAGTGGAGACATAAATGTGCTCTGGAATGATACTGCGACTCTCCGGTTCGCCGGATGTGATTGGATACTGGGAGTGTATTCAACAGACGGTGGCGGGTTTGCCAGGAGCCCTTACAACCGTAATGGACGCTTTTATAGTGCTTGGGCCGCGAATAAAACTGTTCAGTGGGTTGTGGGAAGATATGTTTATAGTGTTTTTGGGGATACCGGTGGAGCACGTGGGCCACGAGGAATGAGCGGTGCGAGTGGGCTCATTCTTCAATTGGGGAGTGATGGAAACTGGGTTGACACGAACAGTGTGCTGAATCTGTGGACTCCTGCACTTCAGGATGCAGTTAATGCGGGTTCGAGTACCGGGAGTACCACAGGGGGCACCGCGTTTAGCGATGTCCGTGGCACAAGTGACAGCGATGTCTGGGCAGTAGGTGCGACGGGCCTTGTCGCTCACTTTGACGGCGGCATTTGGGACGTCGTCGACGCCGGTGTCGGGTCCACAAATCTCTACAGTGTTTGGCCGGTCAACGCGAACGAAGTCTGGTTCGCGGGTGGCGACCCAGGGAAGAACACTGGCGCGCTGTTCAAGTTCACTTATGCTAGTAGCAAGTGGACTGCGCAGCCTGTTTCCTCGGTGCCCCCAAATTCAGGCGTGTTCTACCGAGTCTATGTAGACAGCACTACCAAAGCTGTATGGCTCGGGGGCTCCAGCGGCATCCTCCGTTATCAGCCGTAGCGGAATCCGCGCTGCACGCGATTACACCCACGTTGAAGGTGAACTGGTGAAGCCCGCATCTCTTGCGGCTACGCGAATCGTAGAGTAAGCCTATGCCAGACTTCCAACGTTGGCTCTTGGAGCGTACATGAAGCATGTCGGAAGAATCGCCGTTGCACTGATGTTCTCGACCTTCCTCGCTGCCTGCGGCGAGCCGGCACCCGACACCGGCGATGGTGGCTCCGGGTATACGGTCAGCGGTACCATAACCCCGATTGGTCAGAGTGTGAGCGTAACGGGAATCCAGGTCAGCCTCAGCGGCGTTACGCTGGCGACTCCATTGAGCGCGACGACCGGTGCGGACGGGAAATATTCTTTCTCTCAGAAGGTGAAGGCTGGCACCTATATTGTCCGACCGACAAAAGCGGCGCTACAATTCACCCCCGTAGAACAACAATTGGTTATCTCAAGTACACAGGCGGGTGTCGTTGTTACCGTACCGAAGTTCGATGCCGCGCCTGTGCCTTTTACCTGCGAAACGACTGGAGCCACGGCTGGTGCATGGTGTCGTCCATCTGCCTCGGCCCTCACGCCAGCGTTGAGCAAACCAATCTACCGCATCTGGGCGGCGAGTGGGAATGACCTCTGGTTTGTCGGTGGGAGCGGTACCATATTACGCTATTCCAGCCCAGATGCAGGCCAGCCGGCAGCGTGGACGCAACTCGACGCGGGGGCAACAAATGACCTGTATGCGATTTCGGGCAATGATTCCTCAGACGTATGGGTGTCCGGATCTTCGGTGGCTGGATTAGGATCTCCGGCGTATCACTATACCGCAGGAGCAAGTCCACAATGGACAACCTTCCCCAAACTTATCTTTGACCCAAAAGATATTAATGTGCTCTGGAAAGACGCCTATTCGAGTGCAGTGATGTATGGCCAGTGTGCTGGAATAATTGGGCCGGTAGCCGGAGGGGACAATATTGTTGACTATACTTTCTTTCACATCTATGGTGTCTGGGCAGTAAAGGGTTCAGACCAGTGGGTTGTTGGGAGAACAATAGTTAGAGGTGGTGTTAGTGGTCCGAGAGGTAATGAGGCAACTAGTGTGAGGGGCGTCATGTCGCGTCTACCACTGGGGAGCACGGTTTGGCATACAGCAGATAGTACCACAAATACATGGTGGTCTGCAGCACTTGCGACTGCTGCAACCAATGGTGCCTGGTTTGGAGATATCCACGGTACTGGAGCTCGTGACATGTGGGCCGTGGGAACGAAGGGCCTCGTCGCTCATTTTGACGGCACTCAGTGGGACGTCGTCGACGCTGGAGTTGGTAGTACAAATCTGTACGGCGTTTGGGCGGTCAGTCCGAACGAGGTCTGGTTCGCTGGTGGCGACCCGGTGGCCAACACTGGCAAACTGTTCAAGGTCACCGACGCTGGCACGAAGTGGACTGCGCAGCCTATTTCCTCGGTGCCCACAAATTCAGGAGTGCTCTACCGAGTCTATGTAGACAGCACTACCAAAGCTGTATGGCTCGGGGGCTCCAGCGGCATCCTCCGTTATCAGCCGTAGAGCTACAGATGCGTTCCTCCGATCGACTGCCCCGCCTGCGCTCTGCGATGAAGTCGCAGGGCATTGACCTCCTCGCCCTCGCCCCCGGTTCCCACCTCCAGTGGCTTGCGGGCTTTTCGCCCCACGCGGATGAGCGAGCGTGCCTGCTGCTTCTGGGCACCGAGCGCGCGGCCTTCTTGATGCCTGCGTTGAACGCCGAAGAGGCGCGGAAACATTCGGAGCTCCCCATGTGTACGTGGTCTGACGACGAGGGACCGGCACAAGCGCTCCAAGCTTCCCTCGCGGCCGCGGGCGGTGTGGGGGCAAAGCGGGTTGCCCTCGATGAGTCGATGCGGGCGGATTTCGCGCTCTTGCTCCTCAGCGCTGTACCGGGTGCCGCGCACACCTTCACCGAAGGAACGCTCGGGCAGGCCCGCATGCGAAAAGACGAGGGTGAGCTACAGGCCCTGCGGGCAAGTGCACATATTGCCGACGAGGCGATGCGAGCCGCGTTTCTGGCAGTGCGCCCGGGAGTGACGGAACTCGAGCTCGCGAAGGTGGTCCGCGATGCGTTTGCGGCCCGGGGCTCAACGCCGCTCTTTGAAATCATCGCGAGCGGCCCCAACGGCGCTTTCCCGCACCATGGGACCTCGGCGCGCAAGCTCCAAGTAGGTGATGCGGTGGTCATCGACATCGGCGGCGGGAAGGACCGCTTCCCGAGCGACATCACCCGCATGGCCGTGCTCGGCCACCCGCCGGAGGGCTACCAAGAGGTGCACCGAGTCGTCGATACAGCGGTGCAAGCGGCCTTGGCCGCCGTGCGCCCGGGCGTGGAAGCAAAAGAGGTCGACGCGGCGGCCCGGGGCGTCATCACCGCTGCCGGTTTCGGGGAGTATTTCGTCCACCGCACAGGCCACGGCTTGGGCCTCGACCTCCATGAACCTCCCTACATCACCGCCACCTCGAAGACAGTCCTCGACGAAGGGATGACCTTCTCCATCGAGCCAGGCATCTACCTCCCGGGGCGTTTCGGCATCCGCCTGGAGGAGATCGTCGTGGTGCGCGCACACGGAGCGGAAGTCTTTTCGCGGCTCCCGCGAGAAGTTTTTGTGGCGCCGGGCTGATTCAGAGCGCCGAGCTGAGGGGCACGTCGCCTTGGACGAGCGTGCCCCCTGCTTGTTCGAATTCGTGCATCAAGGTTTTGACGAGTTCCCCGGCAGGCATCGAGCGCAGGCGGGACACGCCTTGCCCGGCCCAATGGGCGCCGAACCCCTGTTCGCCGTGAAGGGCAGCCGCGCCGTGGAGTGCTTTTCCCACGTCGTAGGTGCGGGGGTAGTCTGGTGGCCGGACGCGCGGAACGAAGGCCGTGAAGCGATTCACGATGCACCGCGCCGGGCGTCCGGAAATGTTCCTCGTGATCTTCGTTTCCGTGGCCTTGCGCAAGCAGAGTCGGTACGAGTCGTCGGCGCCGGTTTCGGGGCAGTCGATGAAGGCGGTCCCGAGTTGCGCTGCGACCGCGCCCCAGCGAAGTGCTTCTGCGATGCCAGCGCCGTGCATGATGCCGCCGGCGGCGATGATGGGGGTCTTCAACTTCGACACGAGCAGCCGCACCAGTTGCTCGGTGCCGAGGCCCTCGTCGGTGGCCTCCGGGTCGAAGATTCCGCGATGGCCGCCTGCTTCGATGCCCTGGGCGATGATGAAGTCGACCCCGACGCGCTCCAAAATTTTGGCCTCGGCGAGGCTCGTTGCGGTCGCCAGGACGCAGATATGGTGAGCATGGAGCTCTGAAACCATCTCGGGCGCCGGTGCGCCGAAGTGGAAACTCACGACCGCGGGTCGAGCTTTGACGATCGCTGTGAGTAACTTCGCATCCTCAAAGATGCTGAAGTAGATGGTCCGAATCTGTTGCTTGGGCGGGGTGTCAAACTCCTCGAAGAAGGGAGCGACTTCGTCGAGCCAAGCGCACTCTCCGATGATATCCAGCCGCGCCGGTGCGTGGGCGAACACGTTGACGTTGAACGCGCGCCTGGTGAGCTTTCGCGTGGCAGCGATGAGCGAGCGGGCTCCCTTCGCCCCGAGAGTACCGACGCTAATGGCACCGAGCGCTCCAGCGTTGGACACGGCCGCCGCCATGGCAGGAGTTGAGACACCGGCCATCGGAGACTGGAGGAGCGGAAGATGGATGCCCAGCTTTTCGAGCATAAGTTCGGAGGAAGTGATGATGTCCGCCGTATATCAGCTTGTTGCGAGGGCATCGTCAACGTCTTGTCGGAACCTGGTTGACAATCCTTGAAAATTGCCTTGAATCGTCGGCTAGGGAGATTTCATGGAACTACGACACGACTGGAAGCTCGAAGAAGCCCTCGCGCTGGCGAAAACCCCGATTCTTGAGCTGATTTTTCGGGCTCAGGGTGTCCATCGAGAGGCTTGGAGCTCGAATGAAGTGCAGCTCTGTAGCCTGCTCTCCATCAAGACCGGCGGTTGCCCAGAGGACTGCGGCTATTGCTCCCAGTCGGCGCGCGCTGACTCCTCGGTCAAGGCCGAGCCGCTGCTCCCGGTGAGCGACGTGCTGCGCCAAGCGAAAGAGGCGAAAGATGCCGGTGCAACCCGGTTCTGCATGGGTGCGGCCTGGCGCGAGGTGCGCGACGGTCGGCACTTCGACGCGGTCTTGGAGATGGTTCGGGGCGTGAAGGCCCTCGGCATGGAGGCCTGCGTCACCCTCGGCATGTTGAATGCCGACCAGGCGCGGCGCCTCAAAGAGGCCGGTCTCGATGCCTACAACCACAACCTCGACACGAGCGAGGGCTTCTATTCGAAGATTATCAGCACCCGCACTTATGCCGACCGCCTGCGAACCCTCGCCAACGTGCGCGAAGCCGGTATCTCTGTGTGCTGCGGCGGCATCATCGGCCTTGGCGAGTCGCTGGAAGACCGCTGCTCGATGCTCGTGACGCTCGCGAACCAGCCGCAGCATCCGGAGTCGGTGCCCATCAACGCGCTCGTGCCGGTCGAAGGGACTCGCCTCGCAGACCGCCCGCCGGTGGAGCCGCTGGAAATGGCGCGCATCATCGCCGTCACCCGGATCATGATGCCGAAGAGCATGGTGCGCCTGTCAGCCGGTCGCCGGGAGATGAGCGAAGAAGCGCAGCTCTTGTGCATGCTCGCCGGAGCCAACTCGATTTTCTTCGGAGACCGCCTCCTCACGACGCAGAACGCGTCGTACTCGCAGGACATGTCGCTCTTCGAGAGAGCTGGCCTGCGGCCGCTGACGCCGGCAGTGGGGTAGCGCCGTGCTGCACACCACCCGTCGCCCGGTGGACGAGTGGGCGACCCATGACCTCGAAACACTGGAGGCGCGCGGGCTCTTCCGGGCGGTGGAGACGCTCGCTACACCTACCGGGCCGATTATCCGCATCGGTGATGAAGAACTGGTGCAGTTTTCGAGCAACGACTACCTCGGGCTTGCGAACTCCCCGGTGCTCGTAGCGCGCGCCGCCGCCGCGGCAAAGGCCTGGGGCCTCGGCGCCGGTTCTTCGCGGGTGTCGGTGGGGACGCTCGGCCCGCACCGAGACTTGGAGCAGCACTTGGCGGCGTTCGAGGAGCGCGAGGCGGCGCTGGTGTTTTCCTCGGGCTACGCGGCGAACGTGGGCACCATCTCCGCGCTCCTCCGCGCGAACGACGTCGTGTTCAGCGACGAACTCAACCACGCCTCCATCATCGACGGATGTCGGCTGAGCCGCGCCACGGTGGTCGCCTACCGCCACTGCGACGTCGAGCACCTGACGGCGCTCCTCGCCGAGCACCGCGGTCGGCGGCGCATGGTGGTCACCGATACGGTCTTCTCCATGGACGGCGACACGGCCCCGCTGCGGGCGATAGCCGCCCTCTGTGAGCGCGAAGGCGCCGCCCTCATGGTGGACGAAGCCCATGCCACGGGAGTGCTTGGCCCCAACGGTCGCGGGCTCGCCGCTGCGGAGGGCGTCGCCCCCGACGTGCTCCTCGGGACGCTCTCCAAAGCCATCGGCTGTTCCGGCGCTTACGTGGCGGGCTCGCGGGCGCTCATCAATCTCCTCGCCAATCGCGCGCGCAGCCTGTTCTTCTCCACGGGCATACCGCCCGCCATCTGCGCGGCCGCAGACGAAGCGCTCACCATCATCGAGCGCGAGCCCCAACTCCGCGAGAAGCTCTGGTCGAACATCGCGCGCCTCGCGTCGAACCTCGGCGTACCGCTCCCGGCATCGGCCATCTTCACGGTGCCGCTCGGCGCTTCTCAGCGCGCCGTCGCGGTTTCGGAAGCGCTCCGGCGCAGAGGATTCCTCGTGAAACCGGTGCGCCCACCCACGGTGCCGCCGGGGACGAGCCGCCTGCGCATCGTCGTCTCGGCGCACCACAGCCACGCGCAGCTCGATGCACTCGCCTCCGCATTGAAGGAAACCGCGCTGAAGGAAACACCGGCATGACTCCCCGCACGCAGGCGCTCCTCGCCGCCGACTTCGCCCATGTCTGGCACCCCTTTACCCAGATGCAGGTATGGCCCAACGACGAGCCGCTCGTCATCGAGCGCGCCGAAGGGAATTGGCTCATCGACACCGAAGGGCGCCGCTGGCTCGACGCCATCTCCTCGCTGTGGGTGAACGTCCACGGACACCGGAAGGCCGAAATCGACGCGGCCATAACTGAGCAGCTCGGAAAAATCGCCCACGGCACGCTGCTCGGCCAGGCCTCGGTGCCGTCCATTGAGCTCGCCGAGGCGCTGGTGCGCATCGCGCCGCCGGGCCTCACCCGCGTCTTCTACTCCGACTCCGGAAGCTCGGCGGTGGAGGTGGCGGTGAAGATGGCCTACCAGTACTGGCAGCTCACCGGGCGGGCGGCGAAGCGCCGCCTCGTGGCGCTCGGCGAGGCGTACCATGGGGATACTGTCGGCGCGGTGTCGGTCGGCGGCATCGCACTCTTCCACGAGCGCTTCCGCGACCTGCTCTTTCCGGCGCTGCGTATACCGAGCCCCTACGCGAAGCCCGGCCCCTCTGGCGGGTCGCGCAATCCGTCGGCGGCGTCGCTCGAAGCCCTGCGCACGCTCTTCGCAAAGCAGGCCGATGAAATCGCGGCGCTGGTAGTGGAGCCACTCGTGCAGGGTGCCGCAGGCATGCTCCTGCAACCGAAGGGTTGGCTCAAAGAGGTGGAGCGCCTGTGCCGCGCCCACGACGTGCTGCTCATCTGCGACGAAGTTGCGACCGGCTTTGGGCGTACCGGCACCATGTTCGCGGTCGAGCACGAGGGCGTCTCGCCGGATTTGATGGCCGTCGCCAAGGGGCTCACCGCGGGCTACTTGCCGCTCTCGGCCACCCTCACCACCGAGCGGGTGTACGAGGCCTTCCAGGGGCCCTACGCCTCGGCGCGGACGTTTTTCCACGGGCACTCCTACGCGGGCAACGCGCTCGCCTGCGCAGCGGCGCTCGCGAATCTGCGCCTCTTCGAGTCGGAGGCGGTGCTCACCCGCATGCGACCCACCATCGCCGCTCTCTCCGAAGGGCTCGCCCGGGTGGCGAAGCTCCCGCACGTGGGCGAGGTGCGCCAGTGCGGAATGATGGTGGGCATTGAGCTCGTGGCCGACCGGGCGACCGGCGCGGAATACCCCTTCGAGGCGCGCAAGGGCTTCGAGGTGTGCCTCGCGGCGCGCGCGCGCCAGGTGCTGCTCCGGCCGCTTGGCAACGTGCTGGTGCTGATGCCGCCGCTCTCCCTCACCGTCGACGAAGCGCGGCTGTTGACGAGCGCGGTCGAGGAAGCCATCGTCGCCACAACCTAGAACGAGTGAGGAGTGGCGATGGACGACCTGTTGGACCTCATCTGCGAGCACCTGCGACCAAGCCTCCGCCAAGAGCGCGAGCGGCGTCGTCGCGAGCCCCGGCTGCCGCTCGCCCGCGGGGCAACGCTGGTGCTGGTCGGCCACCGGGCCGCCGGAAAGTCGACGCTGCTGCGCGCTGTGGCGCCGCTCCTCGGTCGCAAGGGCATCGACCTCGACGAGGAACTCGCCGCCGAGCGCGACCTGCGCGAATGGGTGACCACCGACCAGGCGGGCTTTCGCGCGGCGGAGCGAGCGCATTTTCTGCGGATTGTCCGCGAGCAGCCGGGGGTCGTCATCGCCGCTGGCGGGGGCTTCCTGCAGCACCACGCAGCGGCGCTGGCCGGTACGCTGCCGGTGTTGGTGCCGGTGAGCTTCAAAACCTATGTGGAGCGCCTGACGCGCGATGTGACGCGCCCGCGGCTCCGGCCGGATGTGCCGCTCGCCGAAGAGCTCGCCCAGGTATGGGCGGAGCGCGAAGAGCTGCACCGACGGGTGCCTACGCTCGATATCGTCGACTTAGCGCTCTTCTTGGAACGGCCGCAGCGCCCGCGCGCGGTGGTGACGCTCCCGCCGGGCGAGGCGCCGGAAGCGTACGCGCAGCGCGCTCGCGAGGCCGGGGCGGAGCTCTTGGAAGTCCGCAGCGACCTTACGCCCACGACGCTCGACCTCGCGCGCGCCGCCGCAGTTTTGCCGTTGATTGTGTCGGAGCGTGGCCGCCCGCTTCCGCAGGCGTGGACCGCGCTTGCGGAGCTCGTCGACGTGCCGCGCGGTGCGCCGCCACCACCCGGCGTGCCGCTCGCGCGGGTGCTCTACTCGTTCCACGCGGACGCGCCGCTTGAGAATGGCGCAGAAGGTTGGGAGCAGGTACCGCCGGAGACCCAAGTGAAACACATTGAACCGCTCGGGGCGTCGCCGGTCGCTCGCTTGTCCGCGCTGCGCAGTCGCCTGACGGGAGGCTTTCGAACGGTGACGGTCCTTCCGATGGGCGAGGGCGCCGAGTCTGCTCGGGGAGAACTGTCGAGCGGAAACGCGCTCGACTACCTTGCGCTCGACGGCAACTTTGCTGCGGCGCCCGGACAGCGGCGACTCGCCGACGCGCTGGCCGCCTGGCGAGCCTCGGCCGTACGGGCTTAGAATTTGCCGAGGAGCATCGCGAGCAGCGCCATGCGGATGTAGAGCCCGTATTCCATTTGCCGGAAGTAGGCGGCGCGAGGGTCGGAGTCGACTTCGGGAGAGATTTCGCCGACGCGCGGCAGCGGGTGCATCAGCACGAGATGCTTCGGGGCGCGCTCCAACGTCTTGCGATCAATGATGTACGAGGCCCGCAGGCGCTCGTAGGCTTCGAGGTCTTCGAAGCGCTCCTTCTGCACGCGGGTCACGTAGAGCACGTCGGTTTTGCCGAGGACAGCTTCGAGGTCGGTGTGCTCGCGGAACGACACCTTCATGGCGCGCAGCTCGTCGAGGATGGCGGGCGGCATGCGGAGGAGCTCCGGGGACACGAGCTCAAGCTTCATGCCGTAGAAGGCCGAGAGGCGGGCGAGGGAGTGGACCGTGCGCCCGAACTTGAGATCTCCGAGCAGCGTGAGCGTGAGCCCTTCGAGAGAGCCGCGCTCTTCCCGGATGGTGAACAAGTCGAGGAGCGCCTGGGTGGGATGCTCGCCCACGCCGTCGCCAGCGTTGATTATCGGCTTCCGGGCGGCGTCGGCGGCGATGCGCGCGGAGCCCATCTCCGGGTGGCGCAGGACAATCACGTCTGCGTAGCACTCCAGCGTGCGCACCGTGTCGGGCAGCGACTCGCCCTTCGACACCGACGAGTAGCGCACCTCGCTGATGGGGATGACGTTCCCGCCGAGGCGCTGCATCGCCGCAGTGAAGCTCGACTGGGTGCGGGTGGATGGCTCGTAGAAGAGGTTGGCGAGCACCTTGCCGTGGAGCGCGTCGATAGCGCCCACATTCGCGACGAGCGTGCGCATCACCTCGGCCACGCTGAAACAGGCTTCGAGGTCTTCGCGAGAGAATTGCGAAACCGAAAGAATGTCGCGTCCGAACCAACGTCCGTTGTCGCTGCGGGACGACTGCTGCGCGCTCATGGTGTTCCTCCGGCCCCCTCTCTTTCAGGGCGGTTGTTTCGAGGCAAGAGTAACTTGCGCTTCGGCGAAGGAAGGCGCGTCGTACTGTGGAATCGGCATGCGCAGGAAGAAGCCGGGGATGGTCGTCGTGCCGATGGCATAGATGACGAGTGCCCCGACCAAGGTGGGGCTCGCGTCGAAGCTCGTCTTGAGGATGCTCGCGAGGACTATGGTGAAGACGAGTGTGGGCAGGAGCGCCGCGCCTACCCGGGTGCTGACTTTGAACGGCTCCCCGAGGAATATTTTCCGGGGGATGGCGACCGACAAAATCCGCAGCGGAATGGAGAGCGCCAAGAAGGCGAGCGCGAGGAGGAGCGAATCGAGGGTGAAGTTCTCGGCTTCGAGCGAGAGGCCAGCGCCGAAAAAGTAGAAGGGAATGAAGAACGCCGCGAAGAGCTCGACGGCGCGCAGCAGGTTTTCGGTGGCGAGCTTGGGCAGGACTTTGCGCAGCCGCTGCTCGGTGAGGCCCACGACGAAGGCGCCGACCAGGTAGTACACGCCGAGCTTCTTGGTGATGGAGGCGCACAGGAGCGCGACAATCACCAGAAAGGCGAATTCGGTGCGGGGCGCATACGGGAGTACGGCCTTGGCGAAGCCGCGGAACAGGAGCGGGAGGAGCACAATCATCCCCACCATCGCCGAGAGCGACACCGTGAAGTTCATCACCGAGGACGACTGCATGGCGATGAAGAGCGCGAGGAGGGCGATAATCTCGGTGGCGATGGCCTTCGACTTCACCCAGAAGCTCTCCTCGTCGCTGAGGCCAAGGCTAGGGAGCGAGTCGAGGATGAAGCCCGCCGACGGGGTGAGCAGGGCGAGCGCTACCAGCACGGTAGGGCGCAGCCCCAAGTCGAGCACCTTGAGGAGCACCGCGCACACAATCGCCATGAGGACTACCTGAATCACCACATGCCGCAGGAGTAAGGCGCGCCCGCGGTGGAGGTCCTCGAATTCAATTTCCATCCCGGCGAACAGGAACATGGAAACGATGCCGAGGAGGGCCATGACCTTAATCGGCTCCGACTCGGTGAGGGCTCCAAAGCCCATGCCGAAGAGGACGCCGAGTCCGATGCAAGTGATGGCGCTCGGAATCCGGAACCGCTGGAGGAAGCGGGAGACGATGAAGATGCCAAATATGAGGAGGACGTAAAGAAGGTCTGGTGGGAGAGTAAACATCGTTCCGGAGTTGGTGTAGAGAGTCGTTCGGCGGCGATAGGCCCTGCAGCGAAGTTTAGCCGCTCCTCGGCGTGACGAGGGTTTCAGACGAGAGTTTGAGAGAGACATACCACACGGCGGGCGCCGCGGTCGCGGCACCAGAAGAGGATGACGAGCGTGACGCGTGAAGGAGTCGGCGAGCCTGCGAGCTTGACAGAAGCGGTGTTGGGACGTTCGGCCCTGAGCTGGAAAGGGTTCTCCTTCGTGAGGGCCTGGCCCGGCGAATTGCGCTCGACCGCCGCCGCGGTGCTCCTCGCCGCCGTCATCTTCATTCCGATGTTGGGGGCCGTGGGGCTCTGGGATCCTTGGGAGACGCACTACGGCGAGGTCGCCCGAGAGATGATTGAGCGCAACGACTACGTGCACCCCTACTGGGAGTCTGCGTACTTCTTCTCGAAGCCCGCGCTCACCCTCTGGCTCATGGCCTTGGGGCTGCGGCTCGGGCAGGCCGGGCCGTCGTTCGCGCTCGGGCTCGGAGTGTTGAGCCTCGCGCTCGGCTTTGCGCTCGCCACTGGCCGCCTCCGCGGACGCTCGCAGATGAAAGAGTTCTGGGGCGTACTGCTCGCTGCCTTTGGAGTAGGCGGCATCCTGCTCTTCCTTGCGAGCCTCACCGCGCAGCTCCCGTGGACCTTTGGTACGCTCGTGAGCCTCGACGGGGCGCTTCCGCTCTTCACCGAATGGGGCTTCCGGTTTCCGTTCGTGATGCAGGCGATTATCGCCATCGGGCTCATCACCTACGCGGTGTCGGTCGCGGTCTCTCCGCGGGCCGGCCTCGCGACTGGCTTCGTGATGATGACGATGCCCCTGTATTTTCTCCTCGCGCGGCAAGCGGTGACTGACCCGCCGTTCGTGTGCAACCTCCTGTCGGGCATCGCCTGTTTTCTCGTGGCGGTGCTGCGCAAAGAAGAGCAAGGAAAAGGCCGCTTCTGGTACGCGGCCTTCGCGTTCTTCGCGCTCGCGACGCTCGCGAAAGGACTCCTCGGCTTTGGCATTCCGATGCTCATCGCCATCGCCTACGGCGGGCTCGTGGTCATCGACTGGACCATGGACGAGCTGAAGGCGCACCTGCGCTGGGCGGGCCTGCACCTCGTGAAGCCACTCGCGGCGGGCCTCGTCGCTGGCGCTCTCGTGGGCATCGCGGCCTACGCCATCGGCGAGGCGCGAGGCACCATGTTCATGGAAGGGCCGATTCGCATGAACGCGCCGCCGATGATCAACTCTGCCGGTTGGCTTGGCATCATGTGGGGCTCGCTCGTGTTTTGGGCCGTAACGACCCTCGTGCTCTCGCGCCAAAAAGAATCTGTAGCGACGCGGCCGCCGTCGTTGTTTGCGTTCGCGTACCAGATGCGCCTTGGTACGGGCATCCTCCTCTTCCTCGCGATTGCGCTGCCCTGGTACTACGAGATGTTCACCTTCTGGCGCGTCGACGACGAGTCGAAGCTCTTTTGGTTCCGCTTCCTCGTGTACGATCACTTTGCGCGCCTCGGCTCCGGTGTTCACACCACGACGCCCGGCGGCGACTTCACCTACTTCCTCCTGCAGGGCGGCTACGCCATCTTCCCGTGGGTGGCCTTGCTCCCCGGCGCCTTCGCCACGCTCGCGCGAGCGCGGATCCGCGGCGACAACGTCACGCCGACCGACCGGGTAGCGCTCGTCGCGACGCTCTGGCTTGCGATATCTTGGCTCCTCATCGGAAGCTCAGCGACGAAGTTCCACCACTATGTGTTCCCGATGATTCCTCCGCTCGCGATAGCCTGCGGACTCTTCATCGACCGGATCTGGGAAGAGGGCGTCGAAGCTCACCTCTTTTCGCTCTTCTTGGGTGTGCCGTGTTTCGTGCTCGTGGCGCACGACCTCGTCAACAACCCCAAGAATTTTGTGGACCTGTTCGTCTACAACTACGAGCGCGCGTTCCCCCACCAAGAGGTCATCGCCCGCTTCGGGGTGAAGACGATTCTGCTCAACGGCTCGGTGATTCTCGGGGTGCTCGCCGGCTTTTTTGTTTTGCAGCGCTCCAGAGTTGGGCTCTTCTCGAGCTGGCTTGCGGGGGTGATGGCCTTTGCCCTCTGGTTCAACTGGAGCCTCTGGGGAGAGCTGAGCCACCACTGGACGCAGCGCGACCAGTTCTGGCGCTACTACAGCATGCGCAAGCCCGACGAGCCCATCGCTGCCTTCTTGATGAACTGGCGCGGGGAGACTTTCTATTCGCGCAACAGCGTAAAGCAGATCCGCGAAGGAAACACCGACCGGGCGATGGCTGTGTACGCGAACTCTCCCGGTCGAAAGTGGGCCCTCGTGGAGCACTTCCGGTTGGGCGTGCTGCGCAAAGCGGTCGGCCCGAACCACCAGATTGCGCTCGTTGGCCGCGACTTGAATAACAAATTCGTGCTGGTGACCATCGACTAGCGTGGCGACGGACCTCTACCGGCGCTGCGCCGCGATGCTCGTTGTCGGGTTTGAGGCCCGGGTACGCACGCCGCGTCTCGAACGGCTGATCTCCGACGGCGTCGGCGGCGCTATTCTCTTCGCTCGCAACATCGAAGCGCCGACGCAGGTGGCGGAACTCACCCTTGATTTGAAACGCTTTGCGAACCGGCCGTTCATTCTCTCGGTGGATCAAGAAGGTGGCCGGGTGGCCCGCCTGCGCGGCGCGCCCTACGCGACGCTGCCGCCGATGCGCGAAGTGGGCAAGAAGGGCAGCGCCGAAATCGCCGAGCGCTTGGGCCGCCTCGTGGGCTACGAGCTTGCCGCCCTGGGTTTCGACCTCGATTTCGCGCCGGTGCTCGATGTCGACACCAACCCCCAAAACCCGGTCATCGGCGACCGCTCGTTCCACCACCTGCCAGAAGAGGTCTCCCGCCTCGGCATCGCCTTCGCCCGTGGGCTTGAAGACGCGGGCGTAGCCTCCTGCGGAAAGCACTTTCCGGGGCATGGAGATACGCAGGTCGATTCGCACTTGGACTTGCCGACGGTGGGGCACGAGCGCTCACGCCTCGAAGCCATCGAATTCTTGCCCTTCGCCGCTTACGCGAAAGCGCAGCTCGCCTCGGTGATGACCGCGCACATCCTCGTGCCGGAACTCGACCCGAAGCTCCCGGCGACGATGAGCCGCATTATCCTCGAAGAAATTCTCCGCGAGCAGCTTCAATTTCGCGGGCTGATAGTCAGCGACGATCTGTGCATGAAGGCCATCGCCGAACACTACCCCTTGGAGCAGGTGATGGTAGAGGGTACGGCGGCGGGCGTGGACCTTTTCCTCGTCTGCGAGAACCACGACACCCAAGAAGCTGCGCTCGAACACCTGGTGCACGCCGCCGAGAAGAGTCAGGCGCTGCGCCGCTGCATTGAGGCTTCCGAAGAGCGACGCGAGCAATTCACCGACCGCTTTGTGCGCGACCATGCAACTCCGAGGAACGCCTTCGGCACTCCCGAGCACCAACGGTTGTCGTCGGTGCTCGCGGAGTTCTCTACGTAATTCCCATTAGCGGCAGTCGTAGGCGTAGGCCATGACGGTCGCGGTGGTGGTGCTACCGCCCATGCCGCCGAGCGACGGAGGCTGCGGAGCGTAGAGGTGCGTTGCACCGCGCTCGCCGGCCTGGTTGAGCGCGTCGTTCATCGCGTGCTCCATAAGCGCATTGTTCGGCACCATTTTCCCCCCGAAGCCGCCGCCTTGTCCGTAGACGGTGCCGAGGTTGCGGCAATACGGCGGCGGTGGTGTGCCCGTCTGGACGACGCGCGCGCCGCGGGTCGACAAGTCCGCATAGGAACAGGAAACGGGGAGTAGGGCTGCTAATGCTGCAAGATAAATACGGTGCATTTGGAACTCCTTGAAACAATACTGCGGAGGTAAAGGCCCATGAGGATTAGCGTCGATGGGCTCGGTAATAGGCGATGAGTGCCTGGGTGGACGAATCGTGGTTTGAAGAACCAGTCGTCGTGAACTCTTTGTACACGCTCGTGGCGAGCGCCTTCCCCAACTCGACGCCCCACTGATCAAAGGGGTTGATGCCCCAGAGAATTGCCTGGGTGAAAACTGAGTGCTCGTAGAGGGCTATGAGCGCACCCAAGGCGTGGGGGGTCAACCGTTCGCCGATGATAGTCGTCGATGGACGGTTGCCGGGGAAGGTTCGGTGCGGAACGAGCTTCGCGGAGACGCCGCTCTTCGCAACTTCGGCGGGCGTGCGGCCGAAGGCGAGGGCTTCGCTCTGGGCGATGAGATTCGAGAAGAGCCGGTCTTGGTGTTCCGAGAGCGGCGCGTTGCTCACCGCGAAGCCGATGAAGTCGCAGGGGATGGTCGCAGTCCCTTGGTGGAGGAGCTGGAAGAAACTGTGCTGTCCGTCGGTACCGGGCTCACCCCACAAGACGGGCGAGGTGGTGCTGCGCACGGGTTCGCCGTCGAGCGTGACGGACTTGCCGTTCGACTCCATGACCAGCTGCTGCAGGTAGGCCGGGAATCGGCGCAGCTCGTGGGCGTAGGGGATGACCGCCGTACTCGTCGCGCCCAGGAACTCGCTGTTCCAGAGCGAAATGAGTCCGTGGAGGGCCGGGACATTGTGGGCGAGCGGGGCTTCTTGAAAGTGCGTATCGACGGCGGCGTAGCCAGCGAGAAGTTCGCGGAAGGCTTCCGGGCCGATGGCGAGCATCGTCGAAAGGCCGATGGCCGACGAGAGCGAGTAGCGTCCGCCGACCCAGTCCCAGAAGATGAACATGTTCTCGGGGTCGATGCCGAAGCCTTTCACCGCGTGCGCATCCGTCGACACCGCCACGAAGTGCTTCGCTACCGCATCTGGCTCGGGGAGCTTTTGGGTGAGCCACGCGCGGGCGGAGCGCGCGTTCTCCATGGTCTCTTGGGTGGTGAAGGTCTTCGAGGCGATGATGAAGAGCGTCTCCGCCGGGTTCAACTCGGCGACTGCTTCTGCGAGCGCAACGCTGTCCACGTTCGCGACGTAGTGGAACCGCAGCCGCGGGTGCCGGAAGGCGGTGAGCGCCTGGGTCGCCATCGCCGGACCTAAGTCCGAGCCGCCGATGCCGATGTTGACGACGTTGCGGATCTGATCGCCGCGAACGCCTTTCCAGTTGCCCTCGCGCACCTCGCGAGCGAAGCGCGACATCTTCTCGAGCACCGCCTGCACATCGGGCACCACGTCTCGGTCGGCGATGATGAAGCGCCGTCCGGCGGGCGTGCGCAGCGCCACGTGCGCCGCGGCGCGGCCTTCGGTGGCGTTGATGGGCTCGCCAGCGAACATCGCGGCTCGCCGGGAGGAGAAGCCGCGCTCCTCCGCGTAGGCCGCGAGCAGCTCAAGCGTTGTGGGCGTAATCCGCTGCTTGGAAAAATCGACGCGAAGACCGGCGAGCTCGAAGGTGAGTCGCTGCGCCCGCCCAGGGTCTTCTGCGAAGAGCTCCCGAAGCGTACCGACGCGATGATTCGCGAGCGCGGACCGGGAAGCGGTGTTGCTGTTCGAAGGCATCAGTTCAGTCGTGAGAGCACTGCATCGAAGAGAGCGAGTTCCAAGCGCTCTTCTGCTCGGGGGTTAAGAGGGTCGAGATCGAAATGATACACGATTCCTCCGTCTCCGGGCGTTCCTACAGTGGTAACGCGCGCGTGACCGATGAGCGGTTCTTCACTCTTGTGAAGAGAGAGTGAAAAAGTAATGTGCTGCCCCTGTTTAAAGGGCGCCTGCAAGCGGACGGTAAACGACGAGAGTGAAATCTCTCGGGTCATGCCCTTGTAGAGGTGATCGAGTTCCACCGCGAACACCTGGGAAACTTGGAACAGTTTGCGAGGCTCACTGCCGGCGGGGATGGTCTGCCCTCGGGATTTCGCTACCGACAGAGCAATTTGACCACGCATCTCATCGTACTTCTCGCGCTCGATGGAAGTGAGGGAGCCGTTTCTGGCACGAGTGTGTAATTCCTTGAATCCTGCAAGCCAGTGGCGAGGGTCCATGTGAGTGTAGGTTCCTTTATGACAGAAATTATACGAATTTCTCCCGAGGGGAAGCTAGAAATTACTCCCGGCAATGAAAGTCGGTGCCCCTCAATCCCAAGAACGTGGCTGCCACAATCGTCATTGCCCAACTAGTGAAATAAAAAACTTCGCGCCAACGCTGGGCGTCGACGCGAAGTCTGGACTTCGAGGGGAGTCGAGGTCGTCAGTTCGCTTGCGGCTTCTCCGATGGTGCTTCGCTCGGAGTGCCGCGCTCGCCCGGCCAACGGCGCTCGCCGCGGTCGCCCGGTCCACGTCGGTCGCCAGGGCCGCGGCCTCCACCAGGTCCGTGTCCACCAGGGCCGTGTCCTTCAGGGCCATGGCCCATGCGGAAATGGCGCGCCACCGTCACGAGGAACCGCGCTCGCTGCACTGGCGTTAAGTCCTTGGTGATGACCGCGAAAGACTCGGCCTCGTTTTCGACGAGCTTGCGACGAGACTCGTGCAACGTCTTCACCGCCTCGTCGAGCTTCGCGAGAGCAGCGGCGTCATCGTTTGCGGCCGCGCGGATTGTCTGCATCGATTCGCGCAGGCGTTGGTGCAGCGGCTCTTGTTTCTGCAACGCCGCGTCCAACGCCGACGAGAGCTTCAGGGCCGCGGCATTGTCGAGGCGAAGCGCATCGGCAAGTTCAATGGTAATTCGCGTGCGCATGCGTCGCGCATGTTCGGCGCGCTCCGCTTCGCTCGGTGGATTCGGTGGAGCGGCATGCGCGAGAGTGGGGATTGCTAACAGCAGTACGGCGATGAGGCTTTTCATGAAGCTTCTCCTTCGGAGGTTGAGTTTTCGGACTGGGATAACCACGTCCAGTCGTAGAACCCCCAGTCGTCGGAAAGGTCATCGTCGTTTGCGTAATCAGTCGGGCATACCGCTGCGGTGGCCGAGGGCGGAGTGGGCGCCGGTTTGAAACCGCGCTCGGCGGCGAGCATGGTGAGTGCGCCAAGTCCGGCAGCGATGGCGTAGCCCGCGAACCGAGCAAAGAGCGGGCGCGGGCGGACGATGATGGCCTCGGGGATGGGAAGCGCTTCAATGCCGCGCAGCTCCGCTGCGGTCAGCGGCGGCATCGCGAGGACGCTCGCGGTGCGCGCGAGTTCCGCGCACGACGGGCAGCTTTCGAGGTGCGCCGCGGATTCGGGGCTTCCCAAGTTGGCGATGCAGTCTTCACAAGTCATGGTGCCTCCTTGCGGCTGACGAGCGCGCTCAAGCGTTTCAGCGCGTAGTGAAATTGGGATTTGGCGTTGCCTTCGGTGATGTTCAAAGTCGCTCCGATTTCGGCAAAGGAAAGTTCAGCGTCGATGCGCAGGGTGACGAGCTCCTGCAGCCGCGGCGAAAGTGTGGCGAGCGCGTCGCGAACGAGTGCTCGCTCTTGGGCAACTTCGAGGGCGTCGGTGGTCGTGGTGGTGACAGCAGACTCGTCGGAAATCGGCTCGTAGCGCCGCCGGGAATTGTCGCGCAGGTGGTTCTTCGCAAGGTTGACGGCGATGCGCAGGAGCCAGGAGCGAAAGGCGGTCTGCTCTTCCGAAACTTCCGAAGCGAGCAGCTTTGGAAAGCTCCCGTGGGCTGCTTCGAGCGCCCGGACATAGGTGCGCTGGAGCAGGTCGAGGGTTTCTTCCGAGTCGCGGGTGTAGCGGCGCAGCACCTGGAATACGAGTACCCGGTAGCGGGTGACGAGTGTCGCAAACGCATGGGAATTCCCATCAAGGAAGGCCTGCAGCAGCTCTCGGTCGGAACGAGAGGGTTGTTCAGGGTTTGCAATCCCGCTTGATCCACTCGCACGAGAAGCAACCGTTGGATGAAGGAGCACGTTGCTCACGATTGGGCGAACCCGCCGAGTGAGGGAAAGTCAAAGTTCTCGAGAGAATTCTCACGTCTGATGGCGAAAAATTTCGTCGGACCCCCACTGTGATCTTTTGTTGAAAAGGCGCATAATGTGATTCGAACAGTAGCCATCAAGAATTCGAAACCGAAGTTACAAGAAAGAGAGGTTGACCGTAGACAAACCCAGCAGCTGAAAGTGAGGACAAACATGAAGCCCCCCAAGCGTACCCCACAGCGGCCATACCTCCCTCCCTCCATCGAAGCCGGCGGAGGAAAAAGAGTCTCCGGATTCTGGATAGCAAGGCCTGTGAATGTTCCCGTAGCACCACTCGCGTCTATCCACTTTCTCGTGCACACGGGGATGAAGGAGCTTCAAGAACTCGCGACCGCGAACGGTTGGCACGAGCGCGGATGTGCAAACCTGATCATCGCTTGGACGGAGGTCTACTGGACCATCAACGGATGGCAGACCACCCGGGTCACCCGCAGCACCGACGTGCCCTGTCCGATGGTCAACGGCTACATCTTCTTGCCCGAAGTTGCGCCCAATACCGAAGTGGAGTTCGCACTGCGGGTCGGCATCTCGGCTCGGGCGGCGCATGACACTTGCCTTGAGCGCGCAGCCGGAGAGGTGTGGCTCAACAACAACGGCAGCAACTACAAACAGAAGACCGTCTAGCTAGTCGCTGAGCCCTCGAAGCCTGAGTCCTAGAAGCACAGCTTGCTGGCCGCTTGCGGCGGCCGCAAAGCTCCCCCTCCCCAAAAACTTAACGGCGCGTACCACTTTCGGTGGCGAGCTCTTGGTAGCGGCGCATCACCTTGGAAACGTAAGAGGGCGTCTCGGAGTTCTTCGGCACAGAGGTGCCGACGTTCCCGGGGCCCGCGTTGTAGGCGGCCACCGCGAGCGTGATGTCGCGGTAGCGGCGCAGCAGATTCCGAATGTGGCGCGCACCGCCGTCGATGGAGGTGGTGACGTCGAAGGGGTCTGCCACCCGCAGGTCGCGCGCGGTACCGCTCATCAACTGCGCTGGCCCCATGGCGCCCGCGGCGGAGATGCGGTGCGCGCGATTGCCGGATTCGACCTCGACGATGGCACTCATGAGTCCGCGCGGCAGCCCGTACTGAATCTCGGCCTCGCGGGCGACATCCGCTGGGTTGGGGTGCGGAGGTCCGAAAAGGCAGTGCGAGCGATGGCGCGCGTACAGGCGCAGGGCTTCCCACTTGTTGGCGAGGAAGTACGGCGAGAGCGGGAAGACGAGGCTACTGCCGAAGAAGGCGACCGCGAGGTTGAGCGCGAGGAACGGTGAGGCCAAGAGCAGCGCAGCGCGGAGAATGTTGCGCACGAGCTTGCGGCGCCGACGCAGGGCTTTCCATGGGCGCGTTAAAGCTCTGACGAAGAGGTCAGGCGCGCGGCCCGGCGCGCCAGGTCGCTCGAACGCGAGCGACAGTGTCGCCGGCCTCATCGGTGAGCTGTGCTTCCACTTCGTAGTCGCGCTGCTCGTTGGAGGAGGGCTGCGCACAACGGCACTCCGCGGTGATGGGGCCACGGGCCTTCTTCAGATAGTCGATGTGGAATTGGGTGAGGATGGCTCGCGTGCCCGGCGGCAGGCCCATGTTGAATGCGAGGCCGCTCGACGCCTCGCCCAAGTTTGCGAGCGCGATGGCGTGTACGGAACCCAAGTGGTTGCGCACCCGGCCGGTGTCGCTCATGCGCACCCGCGCATAGCCGGGGGAGAGTTCCAGAATCTCAAAGGGGATAGTGCCGGTGTACCGGGCCATCCGTCCGATGAGGAGGCTCATAATCCGACCTCCTCGGGGGAGGTTTTTCACGCGGTCCCATACCTTCGGGAGTGCTTCAGGTCCCATGCGGAGAAACGACTTCATGTCAACCTTGGTAGCACGCTTCTTGGGGCGTTTGCGACGCTTCCATGAGCGAGAAAAAAATCACAAGGAGGTCCATCGACAGCACCGTGGGTTTCGCAATAAGGGAGCATTGCGCAGGAGCGAAGTACGTCATTTACCTGAGGAGATTTCATGGACGACAGTATCCGACGATTGGCCCACATCCTTGGTGCGACAGAGCTTGAAGGCGGCGGGGGAGTCGTCACCTTCCTCGTGAACGGCGCCGACGGTGGCAAGATGAAGGTGCGAATCGAATCCGGCCAACAACGATTCATGGCCGTGCTGCAAGACGCGAAGGGCGTCACCCGCGCCGACGTCAACATCGCACCGGTGAAGAGTGTGCGGGAAGACCCGTCGTTCCCCGGGCGCATCATCCTCTTCTTGGGTTCGGTTCGCGTCCAGGTGGATTCCAAACCATCTCTCGCCATCGAAGTCCTCAGCACCAATTGATAACCCGGCGCAGGTTGGCGGGCAGCATGCCCGTACGAGCTTCGCCAGACATTTCGCGGGCACAACACCCGCAACGAAGTGGTGCGCGGGCGCGGCGCGTCGACGCGACGCTCCGTGCGCTCGGCTACTGCTCGCGCAAAGAGGCCGGCCTGCTCTGCGCCAAAGGTCGCGTGACGAGGCAGGGCAGTGCGGAGGTGCTCCACGACAGCTCGGTCCGGGTGCCGCCGGAGGAAATCCTCCTCGATGGTGCGCCGCTCGACTTTCCCTTGGGGCTCGCGGTCCTCTTCCACAAACCGGTGGGCTACGTGTGCTCGCACGCCGGGGACGAGGGCCCGCTCGTATACGATCTCCTTCCGCCGCGGTGGTTGCAGCGGGACCCGCCGGTGACGACTGCCGGACGCCTCGACAAGGATACGTCGGGGCTCCTCGTCGTCACCGACATGGGCGAACTCGTCCATCGCCTGACCTCGCCGCGGGCGCGGCTTGAAAAAGAGTACCTGGCCGAGTTGGAGAAGCCCGTCGACGAAGCGACGATCGCCGCCTTCGCCGCCGGACTGCTGCTCTCCGGCGAAGCGAAGCCGACCGCTGCGGCGACGCTGGCATCGTGCGGCGAGCATTTGGCGCGTGTCACCCTGTACGAGGGGCGCTACCATCAGGTGCGTCGGATGTTTGCCGCCTGCGGCTACCACGTACGGACGCTGCGCCGGGTGCGCATCGGCCCGTGGACGCTCGACGGTTTGGCAGAGGGCGCCTGGCGGCCGCTCTCGGGAAGCACGAGCAGCGAACTTGAATAAGGCGTATGAGTGGTTAGGTCGTAGGTAGACTCACTGCGAGGAATGACATGTGCGGAATCGTTGGCATCTACGGTCACAATGAGGCGGCACACCTCACTTACCTGGGGTTGCACGCGCTTCAGCACCGCGGTCAAGAGTCCGCAGGCATCGTCTCGTCGGACGGACTGCGCCTCCAAGCGCACCGGGCGACGGGCCACGTGGCGGATATCTTCACCGAGCCAGTGCTCGCCTCGCTCGTCGGCCACTCGGCGGTCGGGCACGTGCGCTACGCGACCGCCGGTGGCTCCAACCTGCAGAACGCCCAGCCGCTCTCCGCGCGCTGTGGCGAGGTGAGCCTCGCCTTCTCGCACAACGGGAACTTCGTGAACGAGCGGGCGCTGCGCAAGGAGCTCTCCTCGGTGGGGGCGATTTTCCAGAGCGACGCCGACACTGAACTCGCGGTGCACTTGCTCGCGCGCTCCAAGGCCCCGACACTCGAAGCGCGGCTCGTCGAAGCCCTGCGCGCCGTGGACGGCGCCTACGCCATTCTCGTGCTGTCCCCGACCCAACTCATCGCCGCGCGCGACCCGCGCGGCTTCCGGCCGCTCGTTCTCGGGAAGCTCGGCGAGGCGTATGTGCTCGCCTCGGAGACGACGGCCTTGCACCTCATCGAAGCGAAGTACGTGCGCGAGGTCGAGCCGGGGGAGGTCATCGTCATCGACGAGCACGGCCTCAAGTCGAGCTTCCCCTTTCCTCGGGCGGCGCCGAAGCGCTGCATATTTGAGCTCGTGTACTTCGCGCGCCCGGACTCGACAGTCTTCGGCTTGGGCGTGTTCGACGTGCGCAAGCGCCTCGGGCGGCGCCTCGCCGAGGAAGCTCCTATCGACGCCGACGTCGTCATCGCGGTTCCCGACTCCGGCGTTCCGGCGGCCATCGGTTACGCGGAGCAGTCGGGCATCCCCTACGACATCGGCCTCATTCGCAGCCACTATGTCGGGCGCACCTTCATCGAACCGCAGCAGGCAATCCGCAACTTCGGCGTGAAGCTCAAGCTCGCGCCGGTGGTCTCGGCGCTCGCCGGAAAGCGGGCGATTGTCATCGACGACTCCATCGTCCGCGGAACGACGTCGCGAAAAATCGTGAAGATGCTTCGCGAAGCCGGGGCGAAGGAAATCCACTTTCGGGTGTCGAGCCCGCCGACGGCCTGGCCCTGCTACTACGGCATCGACACGCCGCGGCGGCGGGAACTCATCGCGTCGTCGCACGAGGTTCAGGAAGTGGCCCGCTTCATCGGAGCAGACACCCTCGCGTACTTGTCGCTCGAAGGTCTGCAGACCGCAGTGAATGACCCTGGTGGTGAGACGACCTGCTCGGCGTGCTTCAGCGGTCGCTACCCGACGGCGGTCGAGCCGCGGGTAGAATCAGCGGTACAAATGGGGTAACCGTTCGGTAGGGGACACGATGAAACTAGCGACAGTGCGAGATGGAACCCGCGACGGCGCATTGTACGTCGTCGACCGGGCGCTCAAGCACATCACCAGCGCAGCGGCGATTGCACCGAACCTCCAAGCGGCCCTCGATGATTGGGATGCGAAGGAGCCTGCCCTGCGCGAACTCGCACAGGCGCTGGAAACCGGAAAAGCGCCCAAGGCGGTGTTCGATCCGCAGAAACTGCTTGCGCCATTGCCACGGGTTTACGACTGGGTCGATGGCTCGGCCTTCTTGAACCACGTCTTGCTCGTCCGAAAAGCCCGCAAGGCTGCTCCCCCGGAGGGCTACCTCACCGACCCGCTCATCTATCAAGGCGGCGGCTCGGAGATGCTGGCTCCCCACGCGGACATCCCGGCCGACGAGTCTTGGGGCCCGGACTTCGAGTCGGAGGTGGCGGTCATCCTTGGCGACACCCCGCGGGGCACCCGCGCGAGTCAGGCGAGCCGCTACGTGCGACTGGTGCTGATTGTAAACGACGTGACCATGCGCAATTTGATCCCGGCTGAACTCGCGAAGGGCTTTGGCTTCTTTCAGAGCAAACCGGCAACGGCGCTCGCTCCGGTGGTCTGCACCCCCGACGAACTCGGGCCTGCCTGGCGCGACGGGCGCCTCCATCGCCCGTTAGAGTCCTGGCACAACGGAGTTCGGGTGGGCAACCCCGACGCTGGCAAGGAGATGCACTTCTCGTTCTTCGAACTCATCGAGCACATTTGCAAGACGCGCTCGTACACGGCGGGGACTATTCTTGGCTCGGGGACGGTGTCCAACGAGGACACCTCCCGCGGATACTCCTGCATCGCCGAAAAGCGCATGCTCGAAACTATCGCCGACGGAACACCGAGGACCCCGTTCCTGCGCTATGGCGACACGGTGGAAATCGAGATGTTCGGCGAGGACACCACATCGCTCTTCGGGCGCATCCACCAGCGAGTGCGAGCGCTGTGATGAGGGCCGCTCAAGCGAGCGGGCCCTGCAAAATTCCCGGGAAACTCTAACCACTTCCAAGCGCGGGGCAGTGTGTTAAGCGCAAGTTTCGCAGCATTACGGAGTTACAATTACGCCGTAAGCTCTTTGGCTGCGAAAAAGGAGTTGTCGGATGAATTGGGTGCTTCGCAGCAGCTTGGTGGCGGTCCTCGTCGTGACCGCCTGCAGTGTGCCGAATCCAACGCCCGACGCCTCCGTCGACACTTCCGATATAGGCGGCGACGTCGGCGGCACGAGGCTGGTTCCACTCCTCGCGAAGAGCGTGAGTGCTGGGGCGTCGCATGCCTGCGCGGTCGAAAGCAACACTGGCGACGTCTACTGCTGGGGGCGGGGCGATGCCGGCCAGCTCGGCGACGGCACGAACCAGGCGACGGTGTGGCCGGTCAAGGTCACCGGGCTCAATGGCCCGGCGCTGCGGGTGAGTGTCGGTGGCGATAGGAGTTGCGCTGCACTCGTCGGCGGCGGAGTCCAGTGCTGGGGTGCGTTCAGCAAAGTCAACCGAACCACGAATACCTTAGAGGGAAGCTCGACGCCCACCGAAGAAGTCAAAGTGCATGGCAACGCATTCGCTGTGCATACCTATTCCAACAACACCTGTGCGCTCTCCGATGACGGCCAGGTCACCTGCTGGGGGAAACAGGGCCCTTCGCTTGGGAATAGGCTCACGGCAGACGTGCTGCCACCGAATACCGTGCGCTTCTACAACCAGGGCAGCCCAACCATCTCCCTTGAAGGGGGACTCACTGCTGTGCGGTGTGCGCTCGCCATCGACAACCGAGCCAAGTGCATAGGCGACAATCTGACGGGGAGTTTTGGTACCTATAAACAAGGCCCGGCGGAGTTGCAGGGCTACCCGCGGAGCATCGGTCAGGAGTGGTGGCCGTTCCCCATGACAGCAGTCACCGCAAACATCGGCTGGGGCTGTGCGATGAAGGCTGGCAAGAATGTGACCTGTTGGGGCAAGAGGCCTCTGATTGGTGGTGCGTTGGAGGAATATAACTGGATGGGGTCCTCGGAATATCCGGAACTCACCGATGTGACCCGTCTGTACACTGCCCAGAGTGCGGAACTCCTCTGTTTCACGACCGCCGCGGGGAGCCTGAAATGTTTAGGAGCCTCGATGCCCTATTTTGCCGGCGGTGCCCCGCCGTACGCTGTTCGGGAAATCCCCGGATTGCCTGGGCCCGTGGCGGAGTTGGCGGCGGGGCTACGTTTCGCGTGTGTTCGCCTCGATGACCAGCGCGTTTTCTGCTGGGAGTCAGGGGATTTGGATAATCCCTACGCAAGGCAGTCCTACGCTCGCGACCTCGCGCTTCCGAGCCAGATGATGCGGCGCGAGACGGTCAATCCCAGCACGTTGCCGGTGCTCGTGCGGGACATCGAAGACAAAGAAGCCTTCGTGGGGGACGACGTCGATTTCGAAGTCATCGCGGTGCCAGCACGAGCTGGCGAGAAGCTCACCTACACGTGGTTCATCAACGGTCAGGAAGACCCTTCGACCACCGGGAATCGGCTCAGCCTCTCAGCGCTCACTTTGGAGCAGAGTTCGACAGTGGTGTACGCGCAGGTGACTGGTCCAAAGGGTGTCCTGGAGACTCGCCGAGCTGGGCTCGTGGTGCGTCCGAAGCCACTCCCGGAGACGAAGAACCCCATCTATCTCATCGGCTTTCGCCTCGGATTTAAAAAGAATGCAGACCTTGGCACCAATATCTACACCAGCGACCCGAACGCGGTTCTCGACTTGAACACCATCTCTCGGCAGGGGGCTGGACTCCCAGCCTCTGGTTTTGTTCCGGGGAACAACTCGCTCTTGCTCGTCGGAGGATTTGCGGACCCAGCGACCGTCAATGTTGAGACTTCGTCTGGCTCGCAGCAACTCAGCCAAGCGGCGTTTTACACACCGGCGTCGACACCGAGCGCCGCGCAGTTGGCAGACTTTCAGTTCCTCTTTCGGGCAGCGCCCGGAAGGTCCGACGGCGTCATTCGCATCCACCGCAAAACGCGGCCAGACCTTTGCCTCACTCTCATCGAGAGCATCGGTTCCGGCGGAGGTGGCGTCACTGCGGCCAAGAGGCTGGCCGTAGTGACTCGCGACAAGTGCAGTGAAGACAATCGTCAACTCTGGATGTTGGAGCGGACGCCCTCGGACGTCACCGTGTTCGATGGCGACGGGGATTTCGTCATCCGGAGCGTTGCGCCTTCGTACAAGTCGAAATGTCTAGGAATTCGTGGCTACGCAGCCCCCGGGAATGTGACAGCCTTGGCAGGAACGCTCCTCGGCAAGGGCACCAATGGAACAACCTTGGCGGAAGCCTACCGGGAAGCTTACGCACAACTCACGAAGCTCGGCACCGCAGCGTCGAACGTCGCGTACCCGCTGGAAGCAGTGGACTGCGCAAACCCCGAGTACGTGACCCACTTCCACCTCGGCACTGAACCGACGCCCATCGTCGACGGGAATTCGGATTACGGACTCCTGCACTCTTGGGCCATCCAGTCGGTGCTCGCGGCGAGTGTGGCTCCCGCTGCGGCGGACGCGCCGGGAGTGGACGCAGCGCTCTTTCCGGTCGTCCGCTTGGCGGCACAGCCGCGACTGACCCGCGGGAAGTACCGCTACGCCTCGCCAGTCTCGGGCGAGGTCCCGTACGTGACCAACGACACGGCCACGGAGCAGCAGATGAGCATCAAGTTCCGGGACAAGGTCATCCTCCGGGAAGAGCTCGCCTACGGCGCAACTTATGAGGGGCCCGAGATTCTTTGGGGCAAGACTTTCGGCATCGCCGCGGGGGTGTTTGCCAACGCGAAGAAGTTTGTCGAGAGCCTGGGCGGCCTCCAGGGCAGCTTCGGCCTTTCAGCCGCCGACGCGAAGGAGAGCACCATCGAAGTCACGGTGCCGTCGAAGGCGAGCGCATGGCTCGCCTCGGAAGAGCGGTGGCTCAAGGGCGCCGCCTCGTACTACGTCGAGTCGACGCTGCCCGAGAAGACGAACCTGCCGCTCATGACCTTCCGGCAAGTGACCCTCGAAGCACCAGACGGAAAGCCGACGGTGTGCACCAACACGGTCCTCTACGAGCCGTGGTCTGCTTGCGCGCTGACTTGGCCGTCGGGCGTCGAATACCTGCGCCCCGCTAAATAAGGCGGGCACGGTGGGCGTGGGACCTTCTACGGGAACGTCGAGAGGTGCTCCAAGGCAATTTGCCCCGCGCGCCCGAGCGGGGTGCGGGTGACGAGCAGCGGCTTGAACACGTAGGAGTTGCCCTCGGCCACCTTGAGGACGCGGAGTTCTTTGCGCTTTAACTCCCGGGAGATGAGCCATTCAGGCAACCAGCCGTAGCCGATGCCGGCCAGGATGGCGGCCTTTTTGGAATGGAAGTCGGAGAGCTGTGCCGATGACAGACGCTCAAGGCTCCCGGGGAGTTGCAAGCGGCTGTCCGGCTCGCGGACGGTGAGCAGCATGTACCCTTCAAGTTCAGAGCGCTGGAGGCTCTTGCGCATGGCGAGGGGATGGGTGCGGTGCGCGACGAGGTGGGCTTTCAAGTCCGGCAGGGGAATCGCCGCCCCTTCCGAGTACTGCGGCGGGAGCACAGTCACCATGAGGTCGGCGTTGTCTTTGACGAAGCGCTTCTCGACGCTCGCTAGGGAGTCGACTTTCACCTGCACGCGGGTCTGCGCGGCGAGGCGGGCGAGGGTGCGGGTGATTTCGAAGGCCGGGCCCAAGGGGTAGATGGCGTCGAACACCATCGTGAGGAGAGGTTCCCAGTTCGCCCGCAACAGCTCGCAGCGGCGCATGAGGCGGGCCTCCGCAGCGAGGACGGCGGCGCATTCGTTGAGGAGGATTTCTCCCTTGGGAGTGAGGCGGGTGCGGTAGCCCGTCCTATCGAAGAGCACGAGCCCGGTCTGGCTTTCGAGCTGCTGGAGGGAATAGACGACCGCGCTGTGGGTGCGTCGCAGGAGCTTCGCGGCAGCCTTGAAACTGCCCCCTTTGGCGAAGGCCTCCATGGCGCGGGCTTGGTCGAGGGTGATGTGCATAGGCGCTCTGTTCAATTCCCTGACAGACTATACAAAAACTTTGTGATTTTCATTCATAGAACCACGGGTGAACATCCGCCGCATGAGAAATCCATGGATTCGCGGTGAAGTGACGAGACAAGCTCACGTGGGTCTTCCGGATGGGACCTGCGAAGAGGAATACGCCCGCAAAGGGTTCTTCGGGGCCTACGCCCACCTCTACCGAAAAAATCCCCCGGTCAACTGGTCGCGGATTGAAGGGCCGCTGCGGCCGCGCGCATTTGACCTCAATCGCCTGGAGAACTCCGGCGAGGATTGGCTCGCCAGTCGCAAGGCGGTGCTCGGCAACGACGATGTGCTGCTCTCCATCGCCAAGCTGACGAAGGAAATGCCCTACCTCTTTCGCAACGCCGACGCCGACGAGCTCTTCTTCGTGCACGAAGGGAAGGGTCGCTACGAGAGCGAGTTTGGCTTCTTCACCTACGAGGTGGGCGACTACCTCCTCGTGCCGCGCGGCTGCACCTACCGCTTCGTGCCCGAGAAGCCGAGCCGCTTCCTCGTCATCGAAGCGATGAGCGAAATCGGCTTCCCCGATAAGGGCATGCTGGGTCAGCACGCGCTCTTCGACCCGGCAGTGGTGCAAGTGCCGACGATTGAGGAAGGCAAGCTCCGCCCGAACGGGAGCGGTGAGTACGAGGTGCGCATCCGCCGCTTAGGGGAAGTGACCCGGGTGTTCTATCCGCACAGCCCGCACGACGTCGTCGGCTGGAAGGGGACGATGGCGCCCATCAAGTTGAACGTGCGCGACATTCGGCCAGTGTCGAGTGAGCGCTACCACCTGCCGCCGTCGGCGCACACGACCTTCGTGATGCGCAACGCGGTGGTGTGCAGCTTTTTGCCGCGACCGCTCGAAGTGGGCGACCCGACAGCGCTGAAGGTGCCGTTCTACCATTCGAACATCGACTACGACGAAGTCATCTTCTACCACGCGGGGGAGTTCTTCAGCCGGCCGGGCTTCGGGCCCGGGATGATGACCTTCCATCCGCAGGGCATCCACCACGGGCCGCTGAAGCGGGCCTTCGAGACCTCGAAGAACGCGCAGCGCACCGAGGAAGTGGCTGTGATGTTCGATACCCAACGTCCGCTCCGGTCGTTTGCCGACGCGGATGCAGCAGAGATTGTCGATTACTGGCGAAGCTGGCAGCGCTCAGAGACCGCCACCCAAAGGAGCACACCATGAAGCGAACCCCCCGTCTTCCTCCGCAGTTTCCTCCAGCGCAGTACAACCCTTGTGGCCTTGCGGGCATCGAGTTCGTCGAACTCACCGGGCCGGATGCGGCGATGTTGGCGCGTCTTCTTGAAGCGTTCGGCTTCTCCAAAATCGCTCAGCACGGCACGGAGCCGATAGACCTCTATCGCCAAGGAGACATCACCTTCTTGCTCAACCGCTCGCCGCAGAGCTTCGCGGCAAAGTTTGGAAAGCTCCACGGCCCGAGCATCTGCTCCATGGGCTGGCGGGTGAAGGATTCCAAGGCAGCGCTTGCGGCGGCAGTCGAGCGGGGCGCAAAGCCGCAGCCGAAGGGGGACTTCTCCCGTGGCGGAGCACCGGTTCCGGCCATCTACGGCATCGGCGACAGCCTCATCTACTTCATCGAGGACGACGCTCGGCTCTACGAGTCCCTCGGCTTCGTAGAGTTGGGTATTCCAAAGTTTGTCCCGGATAAGGGTTTCCTCGCGATAGATCACCTCACCAACAACGTGGAAAAAGGCACCATGCAGCGCTGGGCCTCTTTCTACAAAGACGTTTTCGGTTTCGAGGAAGTTCGCTATTTCGACATCAAGGGCGCGAAGACGGGGCTCACTTCCTACGCGCTGCGCTCACCCTGCGGATTCTTCTGCATCCCCATCAACGAAGCCGACGAGAAGAAGTCGCAGATCAACGAATACATCGAGCAGTACCACGGCCCCGGTGTACAGCACTTGGCGTTCATCACCGAGGACCTCCTGAAATCGCTCGGGAAACTGGAAGGCTCGCCCATCGAGATGCTCGACATCGAAGACGGGTACTACGACGAGGTGTTCCAGCGTCTGCCGCAGGTGACCGAGAACCGCGAGGAAATAAAGCGCCGAAATGTGCTCGTCGATGGCGACGAGCATGGGTACCTGTTGCAGATTTTCACGAAGAACCTGATTGGGCCGATTTTCATCGAGCTCATCCAGCGCAAGAACCACTACTCTTTTGGCGAGGGAAACTTCGGCGCGCTGTTCCGCTCCATTGAGCGCGACCAGGCGCGACGCGGCGTGTTCGACGAGGCGTCGCCGCCTCGGTAAGCGTCGCTGTCGGCGCTGGACTGTTTCCTGGACGCGCGTCTCGTTACTGGGCGCGCGTCTTCGCTTCGGCGGGGAAGCGCTCTTGGAAGGCGCGGGCGTAGTGGCGTTCGATGTCCTCGGTGCTGGTTAAGTCGAGCGCCTCTTGGAGAAGCGTCTTTCCGTCGGCGTAGGACACTTGGCGGACCATGCTCTTCACGAGCGGGATTTGGCGGCTCGACATCGAGAGCTCTTCGAGGCCGAGCGCGAGGAGCACGAGCGTCAACTGCGGGTCGCCAGCCATCTCGCCGCACATGGCTACCGGGATGCGCGCTTCGGTGGCGGCTTTCACAATCGATTGGAGCGAGCGCAGGATGCTCAAGTGGAGTGGCCGATAGAGGTGCGCCACTTCGCGATCTTGGCGGTCAATCGCGATGGTGTACTGGATGAGGTCGTTCGTTCCGATGCTGAAGAAGTCGGATTCGGTGGCGAGCCTGTCGGCAATCCAAACCGCGGACGGTGTCTCGACCATGATGCCGACCGGGATGTCCGTGCTCATGGGGACGCCGCGAGCGGCGAGGTCTCGGCGGCAGGACTCGAACTCGGCACGGGCTTCCCGAAGCTCGGACATGCTCGAAATGAGCGGGAACATCACCCGCAGGTTTCCGTAGACCGAGGCCCGGAGCAGCGCGCGGAGCTGCACCCGGAAGTGCTCGCGATTCTTCAGCGAGTAGCGGATAGCCCGCAGGCCGAGGGAAGAGCTGAGCTCCGCCTGGCGTGAGGCGGGCTTGTCGCCACCTAAGTCGAAGGTGCGGATAGTGACTGGGAGCCCTTCGAGGGCCACGAGGACTTGGCGGTAGCGCTCGAACTGCTCGTCTTCGGAGGCGGTGGAGTTCGCGAAGAGATACTCGGTGCGGTAGAGGCCGACGCCGTCGCCGCCGTTCTTGAGGAGGAGCGGCACTTCTTCGGGGAAGTCTATGTTTCCGAGGAGGCGCACGAGGTGACCGTCGGTGGTGAGTGCCGGGTAGGCTACCACCTTACGGACTTCTCCACCGGTAGCGGCGCGGCGGCGGGCGAGGCGCTCGAAGTCTTGGCGCTGGAGGGCGGAAGGGTTGATGGCGAGGGCGCCGGTCTCGCCGTCGAGCGCGAGCAAATCTCCGGAGCGGATGAGGTCGGTGACGCGGGGGACGCCGACCACCGCCGGAATCCCCTGGGAGCGAGCGATGATGATGGCGTGGCTCGTCTTTCCGCTCGACTCGACGATGAAGCCGCCGATCTGGTTCGAGCGGGAGAGGACTGCGGCATCTGCCGGGGAGAGCTCCTGGCAGACGACGATGGCGCCGGGTGGGGGATTGATGTGGCCGTCGACCTCTTCGCCCAAGAGGTTGCGCAGGATGCGGTCGATGACGAACTCGATGTCGCTGCGACGCTCGCGGAAGTACTCGTCGTCGAGGTCTCGGAACTGCCGACGGATGCGGCGTCCGATGCGGCGGACTGCCCACCCGGCGTTGACCGCGTCTTCTCGGATGAGGCGGGTGACTTGGTCGACGAGCATCGGATCGTGCAGGAACATCCGGTGCGCTTCGAGGATGAGGATGTGCTCGTTGTTCTCTCGCTCCGGGCGGGTGATGCGGGCCTTTAAGTCTTCGAGTTGCTGGTCGGAGAGGGCGAGCGCCTGGCGGAAGCGCTCGACTTCGGGCTCAATCTCCTCGCCGCGCAAAGCGATGCGCTGCGCCCGTGCTCGTGTCGGAGCAATGACGTAGGCGAGGCCCAAGGCAATCCCCGGGCTGGCCCCAATGCCAGAGATCGTGTCGGTCGCGTTCAACGCACCTGTAAAGCTACCTCAGTTCGGTGCGTTGCGCCCGTAGCTTCGACGAAACGACTTAGACCTTCGCTCCCGGCGTCTTGTGGAAGGCCGCGTTGAAGGCCACGAGCGCCTCGTTCAACTGCTTCTTTACCTCGGCGGTGAGCTCGTTCTTCTCGTTGATGGTCTTCTCGATGGCCGGGTACTTCACGTCGCAGAATTCGCCGAATTCCTTGGCCCAACGCTGCACGTCGAGCACCGAGATGTCGGAGAGCCAGCCGCGCTTCTCTGCGTCGTCCCGGTTGGTCGCGGCGTAAATCTGCATGACTTGGCGGGCGACCGACAGCGGGGCGTACTGGTCCTGCTTCAAGAGCTCGGTGAGGCGAGCGCCGCGGGCGAGGGTGCTTTGGGTGACCTTGTCCAAGTCGCTGCCGAACTGCGCGAAGGCTGCGAGCTCGCGGTACTGGGCGAGGTCGAGCTTCATGGTTCCGGCGACCTGCTTCATCGCCTTCACCTGCGCGGCCGAACCGACGCGGGACACGGAGATACCGACGTTAATCGCCGGACGAATACCGGCGTTGAACAGGTCGTTATCGAGGAATATCTGCCCGTCGGTGATAGAGATGACGTTCGTGGGGATGTAGGCCGCCACGTCGCCGGCTTGGGTCTCGATAATCGGCAATGCGGTGAGCGAGCCGCCGCCTTCGCCGTCGGAGAGCTTCGCCGCGCGCTCCAGGAGGCGCGAGTGGAGATAGAACACGTCGCCGGGGTAGGCTTCGCGGCCTGGCGGGCGGCGCAGGAGCAGCGAGAGCTGCCGGTACGCGACGGCTTGCTTCGAGAGGTCGTCGTACACAATCAGCGCGTGGTGGCCGTTGTCGCGGAAGTACTCGCCCATCGCGCAGCCGGAGTAGGGGGCGAAGAACTGCATCGGCGCCGCGTCGGAGGCGGTCGCCATGACCACCGTGGTGTATTCCATGGCGCCGCTCTTCTGGAGCTTGTCCACCACCTGCGCGACCGTCGACTGCTTCTGGCCGATGGCGACGTAGATGCAGAACATGTTCTGGCCGCGCTGGTTGATGATGGCGTCGATGGCCACGGCGGTCTTGCCGGTGCGGCGGTCGCCGATGATGAGTTCGCGCTGTCCGCGGCCGATGGGTACGAGCGCGTCTAAGGCCTTGAGGCCGGTCTGCATCGGCTCGTGCACCGAGCGGCGCTTGACGATGCCGGGGGCCTTGAACTCCACGCGGCGAAGCTCGGTCGCGTTGATGGGGCCTTTGCCGTCGAGGGGATTGCCGAGGGCATCCACGACGCGTCCGAGGAGCGCCATGCCGACCGGTACCTGGGCGATTTCGCCGGTGCGCTTGACGGTTTCGCCTTCGCTGATGTTGCCGACTTCACCCATGATGGCGACGCCGACGTTGTCCTCTTCGAGGTTGAGGACGAGGCCGCGTTGGCCGCTCGCGAATTGCACGAGCTCCCCGGACTCCACCTTGTCGAGGCCGTAGATGCGGGCGATACCGTCGCTCACAGAGAGGACCGTACCGGTCTCGCTGACCGTGACTTGGGTCCCGAATTCGTTGATTTGTTCCCGGAGGATGCGGCTGACTTCGTCGGCGCGAATCTGCATGAGTCTATCTCGTTGCGAAAGGGGTCAGTTCTTGGTGGGCTGTGCTTTCGAGAGCTCGTCGATGAAGCGTTGAGCGAGCTGACGTTGTTGCGTGCTGTCGAGCTTCGTCTCCAGGAGCTTTTCGGCGACCTGGATGGAGAGTGCGACGGCTTCGGTACGAAGCGCGAGGGATGCGCGGGCGCGCTCTTCGGCGATGGCTTTGCGGCCTTCGGCCTTGAGCGCATCGGCGTCGGCGCGCGCCTGCGCGACGAGACCCTCGCGGAAGCGTTCGAGTTCAGCGCGGGTCTCCCGCACTGCGTCGGCCGCTTCTTGGCGGGACTTCGCGAGGAGCTCCTGCTGGTCTGCCAGGAGCTTCTCGGCCTCTTTGCGCTCCCGCTTAGCCGCGTCGATGGCTTGGGTGATGTTCTGCTCGCGGGTGGCGACCGCCTGCATCAGCGGTCCCCATGCGTAGCGTTTCAAGAGCCAAGCGACGAGGATGAAAATAATCCATGTCCACACCGTGAGACCCGGACGGATATCGGTGAAGGCGTTGCCAAGGACGATGGGCGGGAGTGCTGTCATAGGTTCCTCTGGAAGGAGCCGCAGTAAAGAGAGGGGTTACTTGATGAACGTGAGCAAGAGGCAGACGATGAGCGCGAAGAAGGTCGCGCCTTCGATGAGACCGGCCGCGACGACCATCGAACCACGGATGTCACCACCGGCGGACGGCTGACGAGCGATGCCTTCCATCGCTGCGGCGGCGAGACGACCGATGCCGAGACCGGCGCCGATGACCGCGAGACCTGCGCCAATGCCTGCTGAGAGATATGCGAGAGCTGCTGAGTTCATAGTTACCTTTCCATTTCAGGCCCCAGAAGGGGGGGCATTCCCGTTTGGACTACCTCCGCTCGGCCACCTGGACGAACGGGTCAGAAGAGAGCGTCATGCGTGAGCCTTGTGTTCGGCGTGGGCCTTGTCGTTGTGGCCCGTGTCGTGGCCCTCGTGGCCGTGCGAGTCGTCGTGGTGGTGTGCCATGGCGAGTCCTTGGCTGATGTAGAGGGCGCTCAAAAGGGTGAAGATGTAGGCTTGGAGGATGCCTACGAAGATTTCGAGCAGGTAGAGGCCGGCCGCCATCGGGACGCTCACCAAGGCCGCGGCCGGGTGAATCATGAAGATGAGCGCGATGATGAAGAAAAGGGAGAGGTGACCGGCCGCCATATTGGCGAAGAGCCGGACCGAGAGCGCGAAGGGCTTCGTGAAGAGGCCGATGATTTCGACCGGAATCATGAGCGGCCACATCCAGGGCGGGACGCCGCCGGTGAGGTGGCCGAGGTAGCCTTTGATGCCGCCAGCGCGGATGCCTGCCGCTTGGGCGAGGAGGAAGGTGATGACCGCAAGGCCGAGGGTCACCGCGAGGGCACCGGTCGAAGCGTAGAGGCTGGGGACGAGGCCGAGCCAGTTGATGGTCAGGATGAAGAAGAACACCGACGCCAAGTAGGGCGTGTAGCGCTGCGCCTCTTTGGCACCCATGGCCGCAGCGGCGATGTCGTCGCGGATGAATAGGAAAATCGCCTCGACGGCATTCGCGAGCGCACCCCGGGCGACGCCATCGACGATGTTGTTGGTGGTTTTGCGGGCGACGTAGATGAGCAGGATGACCGCTGCGAGGATCATCAGCACTGCTTTGGTCGGGCGGAGGTCCCAACAGCCATTGATAAAGCGGAACAGTTGGGGGAAGGTCTGTTGGCTCAGCGGGAGTTCGGCGGTGCAGGCACCGGGAACGCGCTCGAAGATGAGGGACGCGAAAGGATTCGCGATGTGGAGTTTGAGTTCGCCGCCCCAAGGGAGGTCGACTTCGAAGTGCTCCGCATCGGCGACGTGCTCGAGCACGAACTCCGATGCTGGCGGCTGCTCGTGATGCTCGCCGTGGGCGGGCTCTTCAGAGGCGAAGGCCGTTGCCGCAAGGAGGAGGGTGGCGCAGAGCACGCGAGGAGTCATCAGGATGCTTCCTTCTGCGAGGTGATGGCCGCGAGCTGAGCTTTGAGCTCAAGCAGTTGCTGACCGATGGTGGTGACGAAGTATCCGGCGATGAAGCCGATGTCGGAAAGTCCGTTGGTGTGGACCACGTAAACGCCCGCGCCAAGCGCGATGAGCCGGACGGCGAAGCTCGTGCCTTGGGCCTTGAAGATGGGGCGCATGCTCGACTCTTTCGCACTCGCCGCAGAGGTCTTGATGGCGAGGGTGAGCAGGCCGGTGAGGAGCGCGAGTCCGGTGCCGATGACGATGCTCCAGCGCAGCGGGGGCGTAACGGGAGCGAGTATCGCCACACCAGCAATGACGGCAGACAACGCGACGATGATCACGTGCGCTCGCCATTTCTTCTGGTTCTTGATCTCGCTCATCTCCACGCTGTCCACTTGGTGTCTCTCGCTGCTGTTTGCTGAATTTCCTCAGTACTTTTTCCTTCGGTACTGCCCGTTGCCTTTGGGTCCCCTCTCAGCGCCCTGCATACCATCAGGCGCCGACTTCTACTCCCCTTACTTTCCTGGGTCGCTCTTTCCCGGGTCGCCCTTGTTGGTCTCGCGAACGAGACGAACGAAGCCTGCGACATTTCCGAGAAGGGCTCCTACGACGAGTCCCCAGGGAGAAGTCCCCACCAATTTGTCGAAGATAAATCCGATCCCTACGCCTCCGATGACGGTAGCAGTGTACCGCCAAGCAACATCCAACCAGTACGCCCAGTTATTCACGATTCTCGATCCACAGCTTCGGGCAACAAAGCTTCGCCCGGGGGGTAGCAGAGGGCAAACGAGGGGGCAATGGGAAAGAGGAATTCCTGCCCTTGTCGGGGGTAGGGGGGCGGTCCTCAAGGGAGGAAATGTCGGCTTCCGTCCTGAACCGTTCGATGATGAGCCGGCATGCTGGGCAGCGTACTTTTGGGCCGACAGGGACCGGTTCTGCAAGCGTCGAAAAAACTCCCGCTAAGGCGCCTTCCGGTCCGGTTGTGCCGTCATCTGCGACATATGGTTGCCTTGCTGTCTGCTAGGCTCGTGGGAAAAAGATTTAGCAGTGTGGCGAGGCCCGTCCAAGTAGCCGCCCCCATCGAGTATCCAGCATCCGAATCATACTCTCCATCGGGGCGCCAGCGAACGTCGAAACCCGCCCGATGGTGTTATCTTCCGGATTCGATGATAATCTGTTTCCGAAACATAGACATTTCCATTGTTATCTATTGCGATACCAAGGCAGCGAGAAATTAGCGCTTGTACTTGGACCTCTAAGTAGCCATTTTCACCACTGCCTCAAACGGTTGCACGTATCCCGCAGGTGTCACCATCCGAATTCGATGTGCACCCCAATCAAAAACATAGATGTTGCCTTGAGCATCCGCTGCAATGTCCGTCGTCCTCCAATTTGGCATTTTTCCCGGACCGTTTTTGTAGCCGTTTTCGCCGTTCCCAGCTACCGTCGATACTCTCCATTTGGGGTGACTTTGCGGATGCGAAATCTAGGGACGTGTTTGGGGCAAACCAGACGTACTCTCCATCAATCACGAAGATGTTGCCTTGTCTGTCTACTGTAATTCGATAGGGAGAGACAAATTTTGCCACACGGCCCGGCCCGTCGCGGTACCCTCCATCACTGCTGCCGGCGAGCGTAGATACTAACCCCGAAGGCGAGATTTTTTGAATGCGATAATTTACGCTTCTGCTACGAAAGTGTTGCCTTGACTGTCCGCCGCCTAACCAAAGTTCGGATGGAAGGGATCCTAGTCTGTGCTTTCATCATAGCCTTCTCCCCGCCCCAAGCTACCGTAGACACATCACCCTGAGGCGTGATTTTACGAATCCGTTTCATACCCATGTCCTCAACATATACGTTGTCCTGGTTGTCCACGGAGAGGCTCCCAATCCGGAAAACTGTGGCTTTTCCCCGGCCCGTCCAAATAGCCTTTGATCCGTCACCGGCAAAGGTCGAGACCTCACCCTCGCGTCACTAGCCCCATTTCCGCCGGGGAAATTGAAATTCTGGCCACTGTTATTCGAGCAACCAGCAACTAATTCCCGCCACCGCGACATGGCAATTGCGACAATCAGTTCCTTCATAGATGGGTAGTGCACGAGACCTCGTCGATGATGCGAAATATGCATCGGTAAATTGTGTTGCGGACTGCAAGTCTTGCCAGCCCCTCATCTACGAGTTCAAGCGCGCAGTTGGCAACTCAACGGAAGGGGTTGCTCCTGCTATTACGAGTGGGGTTCAAGGAGCGCAGGCAAACTGGCTGGCGAGCGCTGTGTCGTTGAGTCTGCGAGCGGAATCCTTCAATTTCTGCCTGAGTTTACCCGGTATAGATACAAGGGACCGTAACTCCATGACCCACCCTGGCCTCCTCGGTAAGCTCTCGTTTCTCGACCGCTACCTGACGCTCTGGATTTTCGCGGCCATGGGCCTCGGTGTTGCGCTCGGGTTTGTTGCGCCGGGGGTCACCACCGCGCTGAACGCTATGAGCGTGGGGACGACGTCCATTCCCATCGCTATCGGCCTCGTCCTGATGATGTACCCGCCGCTCGCGAAGGTCCGCTACGAAGAGCTGGGCAAGGTGTTCCGCAATAAGCGCGTCCTGGCGCTCTCAATGGTGCAGAATTGGGTCATCGGGCCGGTCCTGATGTTCGGTCTCGCGGTGGTTTTCCTGCGGGACAAGCCCGAATACATGCTCGGCCTCATTCTCATCGGCCTCGCGCGGTGCATCGCCATGGTCATTGTCTGGAATGATCTCGCCAAAGGCGACACCGAGTACTGTGCGGGTCTCGTCGCCTTCAACTCCATCTTCCAGGTCTTGTTCTTCTCGGTCTACGCGTACTTCTTCGCCACGCTCTTGCCGACCTGGTTGGGCCTCGAAGGCACCATCGTGAACATTCACATCGGCGAAATCGCGAAGAGCGTCGCCATCTACCTCGGCATTCCCTTCGCGGCCGGGTTTCTCACGCGACGCCTACTCGTCGGCGCGTACGGGCGCGATTGGTACGAGAAGACCTTCGTGCCGCGCATCAGCCCGGTCACGCTAGTCTCGCTGCTGTTCACCATCGTGGTGATGTTTTCGTTGAAGGGCGAGGCGATAGTCCAGCTTCCACTCGACGTCATCCGGATCGCGATTCCGCTGTTCATCTACTTCTTGGTGATGTTCGGCCTGTCGTTCTTTATGAGCAAGCGCCTTGGCGCGAACTACCAGCAGTCCGCGACGCTCTCGTTCACGGCCGCCTCCAACAATTTCGAACTCGCCATCGCTGTTGCCATCGCGAGCTTCGGGATTCACAGCGGCGCAGCTTTCGCGGCAGTCATCGGCCCGCTCGTCGAAGTGCCGGTGCTCATCGGACTTGTGAACGTGGCGCTCTGGGCCCAGCGGCGGTTCTTTCCGGACAGCCGCCTCGAAGTCGCCGCACGCGGCGCGAAAATTTGATCAATATCGCGTCGTTCCCTGCCGGTGCCAAATTCTGGTGCTCCTGACCACAAGTTTTGTCAGCGAAGCTCAAGACCACAATCGGAAGCCGTTCAGCGAAACTTCACTTCGTACTGTCCCCTTTTTTGGCAACCTGTTGGCGATGATGCTGAGGTTGCTCTAACGCCTTTTTCGATTTGCGGTTGGACCAGATGTGTTCGTCTAAGAGTTGCGTGAGTTCTTCATCGCTTACGACTCGGCCTGCTGCCTCATCATCGAGACCCGCTTTCACCGACTCAATGAAGTGAACTTGGGTCGTCAATCGATCGAATGCATCAGGTGCGAGCAGGACCGCAGCCGCTTTGCCGTTCTGGGTCACGATGTACGGGCGCCCCCGATCCCGAAGCTCGCGAATCCTCTCTGAAAGATGCGCCTTCAACTCACCAATTGGGACGAAGTCCTCAGAAACTTTGAGCCTTGAGGTCGGGCGCTTCTTTGACCGCTTCATCGGTCTTCAGTTAGACCCTCATCGGGAGCCTTGCAAGCCGCGCGAAGACGACAGAGAACTCGTGAGCCATAAGGGAAGCTCTGCGTTATACCGAATGTATCTTCGATGATCTGGCCTACTCCTCAGCATCAAGATTAATACTGCGCAGAAGCCTGTGCCCTTCGGCAACTTCGATCACCGAGATTCCGGTTGGTCTGACCCGATAGACAATTCTGTAAGTTTGCAACAGAACTTCCCGAATATTCATCATCCCAATTTCTGGAACAATTCTCCCTGCGTTTGGAAACCTGCTAGCGTCAAGTGCTCGTCTGCGGATGAGTTCGATCCACGTCATAGCGGCTTTGGGATTGTCGGCACCGATAAATTTGCGGATTGCGCCCAGGTCCGCGTAGGCACCTTTGGTCCAACGAACCATTTATTTTTTTGATTTCGATGCGGTTGGCTGTGGATCTGATGCCTCGTCTTCTTCGAGAAGCCGGGTAAGTTCTTCATCGGTATAAAACCTGCCCGCCTCTTCGTCTTCGAGCCCTTCGTAGATCCCAGTTATGAACTGAATCTCGTGATTCAGACGATCGAATTCGTCGGGTGCGAGCATGACCGCGGCAGGCTTGCCGTTCTGGGTCACGATGTACGGTCGCCCCCGTTCTCGAAGCTCGCGAATTTTTTTCGAGATGTGCGTCTTCAACTCGCCGATGGGAACGAGATCTTCATCAATATTCAGCTGTTGTACAGGACGTTTTTTAGACCGTTTCATAGGTCTTAATTTAGACCATTATATGCGGACTTGCAACCGAAAAGAGAGGCTGTTGGTTTCACGATGAGTGCTTTGACGCGGGACTCTTCGAAGATTTGCGACGGCGTTTTTGGTCTCGCGAACTGGCTGTTCGTTTGGAATTTGGACCAGCCGGTTTTGGGTCTGATGCCTCGTCTTCTGCGAGGATTCGCGTCAGTTCTTCATCCGTATAAACTCGGCCTGCCTCTTCGTCTTCAAGCCCTTCATAGATCCCGGTTAAGACTCGAAACTCGTAGGTCATGCGCTCGTAATCTTCCGGGGAGAACTTGACTTTGACCACCTTGCCGTCTTGGGTCACCGCGTAGGGTCGGCCACGATCCCCCAGCTCGCGAATCTTTTGCCAGATGTGCGCCTTCAATTCACCAAAAGACTCGTCGTCTTTTTGGCCGCTAGCCTGGCCCGCCTGAACTCTAGAATGTGGACGCTTCGTTGACCTTTTCATAGGTCGTAATTTAGACCAACATCGCAAGCCCAACAAGCGGCTCCCGCAAACAGAGAGGACTACCGCGCGGGAGGGAACAGCCCGGCGAGTTCGGCTTCGAGGTACTGCCCGAGCGGCGCCAAGGCGGCCTCCTGCGCCCGAAGCCACTCGCGGACAAAGTCCTGGGCCTGCTCGACGCTCGCTGGATTGGCGAGGAGCCGCTCGGAGAGGGCGCGCAGCGCGAGGGCCATCGCGAGGGTGCTGTCGCGGCGCAATTCTGCGGCGAGCGCTGGACCGCGCTGGTCGAGGAAGCCGTCGAGGAGCGCGCCGCGCAGTTGGCTTGCTTGGGCCGACCGGCGCGGATCGCAGAAGGCGTCGGCGAGGTTCGCGAAGACGCTGTTCAGCGCCGAGTCGACGAAGGACTGCGCCCGTGCCTGGAGTTGCCGCTCCAATTCGCCACCGACGGCGCTCACGAGCGAGCCGATGCCGGTGCGCTCTGTCGCTCGGCGGGCCATGTTCCCGAGGCTCCCGAGCCCCCGTGCCACCCCGGAGATGGGCGAGCCGATGCGCTTACCGAACTCCACGAGCTGTTCGAGGAGGATGTTCCGCACCAGCGCGCGCAGCGGTGGCCGGTCAATAATCGCAAGGAAGCGTTCGCGGTCGATGACCACCTGCCGGGTCACCGCTTGGCGAAGCTCGGCGACGAATTCTGGTGGTAGGCGCTCGCGCAAGGTGCGCGGGTCTGCCTCAAACCACTTCGCGGCGCGCTCCAGCAGCTCTTTCACGAGCGGGTCGTAGCGCTCTTTTGCGAGTGCGTGGACGAGCGCATTCTTCAGGGTTGGGGCCACCTCCGCTCGATAGCAAAGAGATATCCTCTGGGGAACGTCTCCATGACATAAGGGCGCGATGACGGATAACCACCAGGCAGCAGGGCAGCCCATCATCGTATGGTGCGACTTGGAGATGACCGGCCTCGAACCGGCGAACCACGCCATTCTCGAACTTGGCCTCATCATCACCCGCAGCGATTTGAAGCCCCTTGCGGAATTCGAGGTCGCCATCTGGCAGCCGGAGGAAGTGCTCGCGCGCATGGAGCCCTACGTGCGCGACATGCACACCCGCAACGGCCTCTTGGAGCGGGTGCGCAACTCAACGCATTCGCTGCGCAACGCCGAACACGATGCCTGCAGCAAGGTGCTGGAGTTCGCGTCGTGGAACGAGGCCATCCTCGCTGGCAACTCCATCCACACCGACCGCTCGTTCATCACCCGCTACATGCCGGGGTTCGACCGCCTGCTGCACTACCGGATGATCGACGTGTCGAGCATCAAGCTCCTCACCCGCGCCTGGTACCCGAAAGCCCCCGGGCGCTCGAAGGTCGAGGCCGCGCACACCGCCCTCGCAGACCTCCGCGAGTCCATCGCGGAGCTCTCCTACTACCGGCAGACGTTCTTCAAGAACCCCGCCGAGGTTTAAGGCGTCTTCCGTCGCGCGCGGTTCGCGAGGATGCCCATCACCTGCACCTCGAGTGCGCCGATGCGGTCCAGGGGAGTGAAGGCCCCTTCGGTCTTCTCCATGGAGAGCCCTTCGGCGTTGTAGGCGCCGTCGGGGGCGTCGGTGCGGAGGATGGTGTAGTCGTCGCCGCGGCGCAGTTCGAGCACCACTTCGCCGGTCACGTCGCTTGCCACCTGGTTCACGAGCGACTCTTTGAGCAGCGTCGCCTCCGGATCGTACCAGCGCCCCTCGTAGAGGAAGCGGCCGAGCCGCCGACCGAGTTCGCTGTGGAGCGCGATGGTGTTCTCATTGTGGACCGCCGAGAGAAGCCGCTCGTAGGACAACGTGAGGAGCGCCATGCCCGGCGCCTCGTAGACGCCGCGGCTCTTCGCCTCGATGACGCGGTTCTCGATTTGGTCGCTCATGCCAAGGCCGTGGCGCCCGGCTATCGCGTTCGCCTCCAAGACGAGCGCCGTCAGGTTCGGGAACGTGCGTCCGTTCAGCGACAGTGGCCGCCCATTCTTCCAGGCGATGCGCACTTCCTCGGTGGCGATGGTGGCCGCCGGGTCCCAGGGGGCGACGCCCATAATCGGCTTCACCACCTTCATCGAGCGGTCGAGGTATTCGAGGTCTTTCGCTTCGTGCGTCGCGCCGAGCATGTTGCTGTCGGTGCTGTAGGCCTTCTCGGCGCTCATGGCGTAGGGGAGGTCGATGGACGCGAGAAACTTCGACATCTCCGCGCGGCCGCCCAACTCGCGCACGAAGTTCTCGTCGAGCCAGGGCTTGTAGATGCGCAGCTCCGGGTTCTCCATGATGCCGTAGCGGAAGAAGCGCTGGATGTCGTTGCCGCGGTGGGTGCTGCCGTCGCCGAACACCGAGACGCCGTCTTTCTTCATTTCGCGGACAATCGCCGTCGAGGTGACGACCCGGCCCAAGGGGGTGGTGTTGAAGTAGCGTCGCCCGCCGGTGGCCAAGTGGAACGCGCCGCACTGGATGGCGATGAGCCCTTCGGTCGCGAGCGCTTCGCGGCAGTCGAGGAGCTTCGCGGCGGCGGCGCCGTGGCGCAGCGCAATCGGCGGAATGTCGTCGACAGCGCGCTCGTCGGGCTGCGCTAAGTCGGCGGTGTAGGCGTGGACGACGAGCCCGCGTCGGGACATCCAGGCGACGGCGGCGCGGGTGTCGAGGCCACCGGAGAAGGCGAGGCCAATGCGGGTTCCAGCTTTCGGAGTCTCTTTGTAGATGCGGCTCATGGCGGCCTTCTATTGAAGTTCTAGGAAGGGGGAAATGCGGAAGTGACGCGACGGCGGCGGCGAACGAGGCGCTCGGCCTCTGGGATGCGTAGCAGCAGCGCGCACAGCCCGTAGACGACGCAGAAAACTACCACCACCGCAGCGGCTACCGCGCGCTGGTGCGTCGCGGGCGGGGGGAGCCATTCGCCGCCGAAGATGTCGAGCGTCGTTGCGCCGTAGGCCCACACGGAGGCGGCTTTCACGCCGAGCGCCGCGAGAGCGGCGACGACGGCGGCAGCATAGGGGCGCAGCGTGGAGACTTCTACCGTGAGTCCGTAGGTGCGCTGGAGCGCGAAGCGGAGCACGGCGAGTTCGACCCAGGCGGAGAGCCCGCTCGTGAGGACGAGCAGCACCGCACCGAGTTCTCGCGGGAGGCCGAAGTAGTCGGGGACAATCCGCACTGCCACGTAGCCGACCACGATGATGAGGAGCACCCGCAGCGAGGCCGCCCGCAGCGGGAGGCGGGTGTCCTTCAGCGCGTAGAAGGCCGAGGAGTAGAGGCGACCGGTGGTCTGCGCCGGGAGTGCGAGCGCAAACCCGAAGAGCAGGTACCAAGCGAAGCGAGTGTCGAGTGGAGTGAAGCGATTGGATTGCAGGAGGAGACCGGCCACCGCGTCGCCGATGGCGAGGAAGGCGAGCGTCGAAGGGGCGATGAAGAAGGCGAGGCGTTCGCGGGCGGCCTTGAGGCGGGCGACAATGGGCGCCCGCTCGACATTGGTCGCCGCCGCCCGGGAGAGCGCCGGAAGTTCCGCAGCGGCGGTGGCGAGGCCGAAGACGCTCACCGGCAGGATGGCGATGGTCTGCGCGTAACTGAGTGTGGCGACGGCGGCGGCTGTGGTGAGCGAGGCGTAGGCGAGGTCTACCGAGGCGCTCACTTGGATGACACCGCGGGTGAGGAGCGCGGGCACGAAGCCCACGAGTACCGCGCGCACTTCTGGGGCGCGGATGCCCATGCGCCCCTCCACCGGGGAGAGGAGCTTCAGCACTGTCGGGAGTTGCACGAGGAATTGCAGGGCGCAGCCGACGAAGTAGGCGATGCCGAGGTACTGCACGAGGCGCTCATCGGGGGTGCCGCGGAAGATGATGAGCGCGGCGATGAGCGCGGCGTTCCAAGCGAGCGGCGCTAAGTACGGGAGCGCGAAGCGCCCATGGCTGTTCAGCACCCCGAGGCAGAACGCGCTCCCCACGAGGAGGAAGGTGCCTGGGAACATGAGGCGCACGAGCAGCACCGTGAGTTCGCGCAAGTCGCCATCGAAGCCGGGGGCGAGGACACGGACCAGCGCAGGTGCGAACAACACTCCGGCGGTAGCGAGGCCGCCGCCGACGAGCCCGAGGAGGCGCGCGATGACCCAGCCTAAGCGACGCGAGTCTTGATCGCGTCCGGCGCCTTGGAGCCCGGCGTAGGCGGGAATGAACGACGCAGACAGCGCGCCCTCACCGAGGAGATTTTGTAGCGCATTCGGAATGCGCAGCGCCGCTGCGTAGGCGGCGGCCTGTGGACCACTGCCGAGGTAGCGGGCGATGAGCCACTGGCGCACGAGGCCCGCGAGGCGCGAACACAAAATGCCAAACGAGATGACTGTTGCGTGTCGGCGAGTGTCGCCCTCGTCGCCGCGGCGAGAGGTCATGAGTTTGCCCCACGCGAGAGGATTTCAGTATAAGAGTGGCTCTTCACGTGAGCTTTCTCGGGCTCCTCAGATGGAGATGAACCAGTGCATCCTATAGCAGCTCTAACGACAATCGCCGTTCTCTTGGGGGTAGGCCCGAACCGGGGCGATATCTACATCAATGGGCAAAAATCCGAAGGTGTCCGTAACCTGAACTTCGAAAACGTGAACGTTCGCATCGACGACAAAGGCAACGTCATCATCGATGCCCCGAACTACATCATCAAGCGCGAGGTAAAGGAGCCGGTGCGCCCCACCACTCCCTCGCTCACGAAGCAGTACTTCCTCGTGACGAAGCAAGACATCCCCGGCATCGTTGAGTTCGACGTGGATGTGTTTTTAAACGGCAAATTCCTCGCGACGCTGCTGGGCAGCGAAGTCGCCACGGTCATCGACCTCACCAAGGATTTGAACCCCGGCGCGAACGCGTTGGTCCTCCGGGCGCGGAAGAACCTCGCGAAACCCGGAGAGCCGAAGAGCACTTCCCGGGCGTACACGTTCCAAGTTATCATCGGGGAGGGCACTTCGAACGCTACCAACGTCGCGATTGAGCGGCCGCTCATCACCTTCACGCGCAATGCCTCGGAGATGGCGGATGTCAGTGAAGAGTATCAGCTCGTCGCCCGGTAAAAAAGTGCGCTTCATCGCGGTGCTCACGGCCTGCGCGGCCTCCGCCGGAGGACTCGCCGCCTGCGCGCACAAGCTCACGCCGCAGCAAAAAGAGCAGGCGCAGCTCCATTACGAAATCGCCCTGCGGACCTTCGTTGCGACGCCGCCCGCGGCGTTGAAAGAAGTGGACGACGCGCTCGCCATCGACCCAGCGAATGCCGACGCTTGGCACTTGAAGGGGCTCTTGATGCAGCTCTCCTTCAAGCGCTTCGACGAAGCGAAGCAGTACTATTTGAAGGCGCTCACCCTGCGTCAGCCGTTCCCGGAGGCGGAGGTCAACCTCGGGAACACCTATATGGATGAGCAGAATTACGACGCGGCGATTCGCCACTACCGGGCGGCGCTTGCGGTGCCGACCTACCAGACGCCGTTCTTCGCGCACGCCAACTTGGGCGCCGCGTACATGAAGCTCGGCGATACGGCGCGCGCTTTCGAGCACTTGGAGGCCGCGCGGGTACTGAACCCGAAGTTCTGCATCGTGTACCTGAAGCTCGCGGAGTTGCACCGGCTGAAGGGGCAAGAAGACGAAGCCTGCAAGTCGATTCAGAAGATGCGCGAAGTGTGCCCGGAGAGCCCCGAGGCGCAACTGAGAGGCGCGCAGTGCTACATCGCCGCCGGACAGCGCGGTGAGGCGATGAAGGCGCTCGATACCTGCGTCGAGAAAGCGAAGGTCGAAGACTTGCGCGACGAGTGCAAGCGTCTCCGGGACAGCATGCCGTAAGGGAGGAGTGTAGCGCGCGACCATGGATCGTTTCCGGGGCGTTGCGGTGGTGCTGTCGGCCCGTGACTACGGCGACTCGGATCGCATCGTTTCGCTCTTCTCGCGGGAGCGCGGGTACATGAGTGCGTTTGCGGCGGCGGCGCGCGCTTCGAAACGGCGCTTCCAGGGGAAGCTCGAACCCACGACCGTACTCACGGTGGAGCTGACGAGCCGCGGCGGCGACCTCTATCGCCTCACGAGTGCGGAAGTCCTCGAAGCGAACCACGAACTCCGTGGAGACTTTGTCGGGCTCCTGCGGGCGCTGTACGCGCTCGAACTCACCCGCGAACTCGTGCGCGACCAGGCGCCGCACGCGGAACTCTTCGACGAGCTCATTGGCTTCTTGGGGCGCGGCGCCCGGCACGGCCCGGTGGCGCTGCTCGGCTTCGAGCTCTCGGCGCTGCGCGCGGCGGGCTACATGCCGCGGCTCTCGGCCTGCGTGCTGTGCGGGCGTCCGCTCGACGGGGCACCGGCCTTCGACCCGGTGCGCGGCGGCGGCATCTGCTCGCAGTGTGTGTCGCGCGCTCCCTCGTCACTCCCGACTTCGCTTGCGCTCCTGCAGCGCCTCGAAACGCTTCAGCGCGGCGAGCGCGTGGACCTACACCCGCAAGAGCGCGCCTCGGCGCGGCGCCTTGTAGATGCCTTTATCGCGCAGCGGCTCCAGCGTCGGTTGAAGTCGCTGGAGATACTGGCGCAGGTTGAGGAGCCGTAAGGGCCATTGGGCGTACGCCGCTTGTGAGCTGGGTGCGAAGCTCTTCGACGGTGCTGCGGAACGCTTCGGTCACCGGAATCGTCAGCCGGTATGTCTCATGCTCTCGGAAGGGATCGAGCACCCGCTCGTCGCGGGAGAGCTGGTAGTGCAAGTGCGGGGCGTAGCTGCGCCCGGTGTTGCCACTCGTGCCGATGACTTCACCGCGTTGGACGATGGTGCCCACCTGCGCGCTCTTGGAGGTCGTCGCTAGGTGCAGGAGGTCGGCGGTGCGCCCGCGGCCTCCGACTTCGACGAGCTCTAGGGAGTTGCCATTGGTGTGAAAGTTCCAATTCCGCTTCTCGACAGTCGCTTGGAAGGGGGCGCGCACCGGCGTGCCGATGGGGGCCTTGAAGTCGACGCCACGGTGGCCGCGTCCGTCGCGGAGGCGAGCGGTGATTTGTTCGTAGTTGTCGATGGGCCCGTTCTTGAGGCGCGCTTCTAATTCCTGACCATTTGCCAGGTAGTAGCGAGCGAAGGGCGCTCCCGGCACTTGGTAGCGGAAAGTCTCGAAGGTGCGCCCGAGGCGACGGCTCGTGAAGCGCAGCGCGTGGATGACCGGCTCGGTGTCGGTAAACTCGTAGAGCAGGGTGATGCGGTCACCGCGGGTGAGGCCACTGGGAACGACGATCCACCACACGAGGAGGCGGCTCACGAGTTGGGTGAGCACCTCGCCACGGCGCTTGTCGGTCATGGCGATGATGGTGGTTTCCATGGGGCCGTCGAGCTTGAAGTCGAGTCGCTGGAGTCCTCCGGGGGCAGCCGGCACCGAGGCATCGGGGGGCGCACTCTCGGCGATGGTCGAGCCGTCGGAGGCTTCCAGCGCTGCGACTGAACCGTCGCTTCCCAGCACCGCAAGCGGCGGCGCGTCGGTGCTCAGCACTTCGACGGAGGGGCTCGCCGAAGAGTCACCAGCTTTTCGCAGCGCGAAGAGGGCGGCGCCGGTGAGCAGCACGACGGCGATGCCTCGGAGCAGTCGAGAAGGGCGACGCTCTGGGGGAGCATTGAGACGATGAAGCGGGCGCACGGTGGTGGAAGCCTATATCCTCTGCGGCACTGCTCAAGAAACCCGCTTGCTCACGGCTCGCCGAGAGACTGGGTGTCCTCGCGCAGGCCGAGTTCTTTCATTTTGGTCTGGAGCGATTTGCGGCTGATTTGTAGGAGCTTCGCCGCGCGGGTCACGTTGCCCTCGGTCTTTTCGAGAGCCTTCTTGATGAAGCTGCGCTCTATCGCCGCCTGCCGCTGGCGCACGAAGTCTTTGAGCGGCGTGTCGCCTGGTTGCGGGTTTCCACCGAGGGGGTCTTCCTCGGAGGGTTGGGCTCCACGGAAGGCTTCCGGTAGGTCTTTTGCCTCGATGATGCTGCCTTCGGCGAAGAGGAGCACCCGCTCCATCAGGTTTTCAAGTTCGCGGATGTTTCCCGGCCAGGGGTAGGCGCACAGGAGCTGCACGGCCTCGTCGCTGATGCCTTCGATGCGCTTGTTGAGGCGGCGGTTGTACTTCTCGATGAAGTGCTTGGCGAGGGCGGGGATGTCGTCGGTGCGCTCGCGCAGCGGCGGGAGGCGAATGGGGACGACGGCGAGCCGGTAGTAGAGGTCTTTGCGGAAGCGCCCGGCTTCGGTTTCGACTTCGAGGTCGCGGTTGGTGGCCGCGACGAGCCGCACGTCGACCCGGGAAGTCTTGATGCCGCCGACCCGCTCGAATTCGCTCTCCTGCAGCGCGCGCAGGAGCTTCACCTGCATCTCCAGGGAGATTTCGCCGATTTCGTCGAGGAAGAGCGTGCCTTGATCGGCAAGCTCGAAGCGGCCGGGTTTCGAGGTGACTGCGCCGGTGAAGGCGCCGCGCTCGTAGCCGAAGAGCTCCGACTCCATCAGGTCTTTGGGGATGGCCGCGCAGTTGATTTTGATGAAGGGCTTCGCCCGACGGCTGGAGCCCTCGTGGAGTGCGGCTGCGACGAGTTCCTTGCCGGTGCCGGACTCGCCGGTGACGAGCACCGTGGAGGGAGAGTCGGCAACTTTGTCGATAATGCGGAAAATCTCCTGCATCCGTGGGCTCTGGCCGATGACCGTGACTTTGGCGACGCCGTCGGCGGAGTAGCTGTCGACGGCAGAGGACTGGGTGTTGATGGCCTTGGCGACGACGGTGCGGATTTCGGCGTTCTCGAAGGGCTTGGTGATGTAGTCGAAGGCGCCGAGCTTTAGCGCTTCGACGGCAGAGTCGACCGTCCCGTGGGCGGTGATGATGATGACCGGCACGTCCGGGCGCTTCGCTCGGATTTGGGCGAGGAGCTCCATGCCGCCGAGGCCGGGCATGACGAGGTCGGCGATGACGACGTTGGCGCCGTTCTTGAGAAGCTCGGCGAGCGCACGTTCGCCGCTCTCGGCGACGGCCACGTCGTAACCTTCCTTCCGGAGGACGGTCGCGAGCACCTTCCGCAGGTTTGCTTCATCATCGACGATGAGGATTCGACTCACCGTACACTTATCGTCATGACGCTCCCCGGGGTCAATGTCGTTCTCTTGGGCACTGGGAATCCGCAGTACGGATTCCGTCGCACCCGAGGAGCGCCCGCGGGGCCAACATCAGCGAGGGAAATAGTTCGTAGCGTCAAAGTCAGGTGTATAGAGCGCGGCCTTGTTGTGGGTCACGAGCTCAATGTTCAGCTTTGTTGCCCAGGCGATAAACAGGTAGACAAAAATCGCTACCAGCGCCACGCGCAAGACGAACTGCATCAGCGCCAATTTGATGTCGGGCCATCGAATCTTGGTTTTCGACAGCCATATCCCCAAATCATCATCCCAAATAAGCTCAACAAGAACTTGAGAACTTTGTATTCAACTTGAGCGTACTGACGCAGTTTGTCTGCTATCGGAATGCAGGCGATTCCCACCGCCAAGGACCACACCGAGGGTGTTTGGAGCACCCGTCGCAGGCGTGCGGGAAGATCATGTCCAGGCATCAAAAACAACGAGCCCACGGAATTTCCGCAGATGGAGTTGCCAACATAGGCGGCGATGATGACCATTGCTGCGCCGTCGCCGAAAAATGCTCCTGCAACCGGCAACCCGAGCCATCCGATATTGAGATAGCTAAAAGTGAGAATCTCGATGGGATCGCTTGTGAAAATCCTGCTCAAGCAGAGCATGATGATCATCATGATGACCATCGCGCCCATAATCACGAAGACCCCTGGGCGGTAGGTGGCGATGTTGTAAATAATGACCAGCGGGATGACCAGTCTGGTCAATAGTGCGGACGTCGCTCCTCGGATATCAAAGGGTAGTCTGCCGAGCCCGAAGCCGAGCACCAGATACGCAAGAGGCGCAGCAGGCTCCAATGTCATCGAGTCATGCCTCAAACTTGGCGACAGGAATGCCGAGACTGCACTCCAAGATTTCGTGGCCTAGTTCTGGAGGGAGTTGGCAGATCAGCATCGCATTGGAAACTAGCAGTTCCAAACTGGCAGGTGTCAGTTCGGATGCGGAGTGTGGAGGCTGTACTTGTCCGCTTGGCGCGGGTACTTGAGGCCGATGCGACGACGCCTCAACGCCGGGGTAAGGACACCATGAGCGAGTCACCACAAGGTAACCGCAGCCGAGGAGTGCTTCGCGCACCGGCGGCGGTGCTCTTCGACATGGACGGAGTGCTCGTCTACAGTGAAGAGTCCTGGTTTCGAGCGGCCGAGGAAGCAGGTGTGGCCTACCGGGGTCGAGCGGTGACCCGCGAGGAATTCGAGCCGACCTTTGGCCAAGGCACCAACGCCGACATCACAAGCTTCGGCCTGAACTGCACGGTAGCGGAGTTGGAAGAGTTTTACCGGCAGGCATTTGTGCGGCACTTAGGGCTCGTGCGGCGCAATCCGGTAGCGCTGGAGGTGCTGGAGCAATTGAGCGCCCACGGAATGCCGATTGCGCTCGTCACCAACACCACCGAGCCCACCGCCTCGGAAGTGCTGCGAGCGACGGGCCTCTTCGACGCGCTTCCGTTTCGCTCGACGCCGACCACCGCCGTCCCCCGGAAGCCGGCGCCGGACTTGCTCTTCGCTGCGGCGAAGCACCTCGGGGTGCCAGTGCGAGACTGCTGGATGGTCGGGGACACCCGCTTCGACGCTGCAGCGGCGCGCGCCGCCGGAGCCACCTTTGTGGGGCTCGGCATCGACGGCGACTGGCGCATGGCCGACCTCGCCGAGCTTCCGGGCCTCGTGGAGGCCGCTCGTGCAGGCCGCGCGTTGCGAGCGCCCAGCGATTCACCTATGACCGGCGCATGACGACTGAAGAGCGATACGTCCCCGCGACGATCGAAGCGAAGTGGCGAAAGATTTGGCAGGATAGAGAGTCTTTCCGGACGGGGCGCGAGCCAAACCGTCCGAAGAAGTACATGCTGGAAATGCTCCCGTACCCCTCGGGCTATCTGCACATGGGGCACGTCCGCAACTACCTCCTCGGCGACGTGTTGGCGCGCTACTACCGGATGCAGGGCTTCGATGTGGCGCATCCAATGGGGTGGGATGCCTTCGGACTCCCGGCGGAGAACGCGGCGATTAAAGACGGCGTGAACCCGGCAGTGCGCACCCAAGAGAACATCGCGGGGATAAAGGCTGCCATCCAGGCGCTCGGCTACTCCTACGACTGGAACATGGAGGTCAACAGTTCCGACCCGGAGTACTACCGGTGGAACCAGTGGTTCTTTCTCAAGATGCGGGAGATGGGGCTCGTCTACCGTCGCTTCTCGAAGGTGAACTTCTGCGGCATCTCCCAGAACGGCAGCGTGCCGTGCTTCACGGTCATCGCCAATGAGCAGGTGCGCGAGGGCCGCTGCGAGCGTTGCGAATCCCAAGTTATCGACAAGGAGATGCCCGAGTGGGCGTTCCGCATCACAAAGTATTCTCAGGCGCTCCTCGACGGCCTCGACGAGCTCACCGATTGGCCGGACCGCATCACCAGCGCTCAACGCAATTGGATAGGTCGCAGCGAAGGCGTGGAAGTGGACTTTGCGATGCCCGACGGTGGCCCGAAGCTGCGCGTCTTTACGACTCGCATCGACACTGTCTTTGGCTGCACCGCACTGATGTTGGCGCCGACGCAGCGGGCAGTCGACCTCGCTGCCGGACCGCAGCGCGAGGCGGTGAAAGCCTTTGTCGAGCGCATGGCGAAGCGCACCAAGGTGGAGTTCGAGTCCTTGGAGAAGGAGGGCGTCTTCACCGGGGCCTACGCCGCGAATCCGTTCTCCGGGAAGCCAGTGCCCGTGTGGGCCGCAAACTTCGTGCTCGCCGACTACGGCACAGGGGCGGTGATGGCTGTCCCAGGGCACGACGCGCGCGACCATGAATTCGCTCTTGGCCACGGCCTGCCGGTGAAGTCGGTGGTGCGGCCAGTGTCTGGCGAAATCCCCGATAATGGACTCTTCACCGACGAGGGCGTGCTTGTCGACTCCGGCGCATTCACCGGGAAAACCTCCGCCGAGGCGCGGGCCGCGATGGCCGACGATATCGAGCGACGCGGCATCGGCAAGCGGACAATCTCCTGGCGTCAGAAGGACTGGGGCTTCTCCCGCCAACGCTACTGGGGCACTCCCATTCCTATCGTCTACTGCGATGCCTGCGACCCGAAGCGCGAGGGCATCTCGGTGCCGTACGAAGACCTCCCGGTGCGGTTGCCGGAAATTGAGACCGAGAAGGTGCTCACCGGCAAGGGCCAGCCTCCGCTCGCGAAGGTGGAGGCTTGGGTGCATGTCCGTTGTCCGCGCTGCGGAGGCCCTGCGATGCGCGAAGTCGAGACGATGGATACCTTCGTCGATTCGAGCTGGTACTACGCGCGCTACCTGTGCCCGCACTACGACGCGGCGCCCCTCGACCGCGAGGTGATGAAGCGCTACCTGCCGGTGGACATCTACATCGGCGGCCCCGAACATGCGGTGATGCACCTGTTGTACTTCCGCTTCTGGTGCCGGGTGATGCGCGAGCTGAAGCTCGTGGACATCGACGAGCCCGTGCGGCGGCTCGTGACCCAGGGCATCGTCAACGGGAGCGACGGCCGGAAGATGTCGAAGCGCTGGGGAAATGCGGTGGCGTCGAACGAGCTCGTGGAGCGCTTGGGCGCAGACCCGGTGCGGATTTACATCCTCTTCGCCGGCCCGCCGGAGCGCGACTTCAACTGGAGCGATGAGCAACTCGATGGCGCTTCGCGCTTTTTGAAGCGGGTCTGGGCGTTGGCGGTACAGCACCGCCCCCAAGCCGGGGGCGCTTGGCAGCTTCCGTCGGGGAGTTCTGCCGATGCGGCGATTGCTCGTGCAGCGCACAAGGCGCTCGCGCGCGTCACCTCGGCGATTGAGCGCCTGTCCTTCAACACCGCGATTCCGGCGCTCATGGAGTACGTGAATGAGCTCGTCGGTGCCGAAGCCAGTCCCACCATGCCCGAGGCAGTGCGGATGCTCGCAGTGATGCTCACGCCCTTCGCGCCGCACCTCGCCAATGAAATCGCCTCTTGGTACGGCTCGGACAAGCCGCTGGAGGAGCAGCACTGGCCCGCTTCCGACCCGGCGCTGATTCAAGAAGAGGTCGTCCCCTACGCGGTGCAGATTATGGGCAAGCTGCGAGCCGAAGTGCTGGCGCCGCGAGAAGCCACCGAGGCGGAGGTCCGCGCGCTCGTGGAGGCCAACGACAAGGTGCGCGCCGCACTCGCCGGGAAGACGGTGAAGAAATTCGTGTTTGTCCCTCGGCGCCTCGTCAACTTCGTGGTGGGCTGATGTGGCGTGTTGCGCCTCTGGCGCTGCTCCTTTTCTTGAACTGCGGCTACCGCTGGCGCGGCGCTCCGGTGCGCCTACCGGCCGGTGCCGAGAGTCTCACCGTCGAGATGTTCGACAACCGCACTGCCGAGCCAAATGTCGATGCTTGGCTCACCGACGCGTTCCGGCAGCAGTACGCGCGCTGGGGGCTCCTGCGCAGCTCCGGGGCGGCGTTGAGCCTCGTGGGTTCGGTGCTGACAGTATCGAGCGGCCCAGCGTTGACGGCGCCTCGGCGCGACCCTGTCTATCGGGTGACGCTCGTGGTACGGCTGCGGCTCCTTCGTGCCGGAGCGCTCGTCGCGGAGGCGACGGTGAGCGAAACCGAAGAATACCCCTCGGGTACCGACGTGCTCCTCACCGAGGCACAACGAGAGCGCGCTTTACGCCTCCTCGTGGAGGTTGTAGCGCGCAACGGCGCTGATGCGCTCGCAGCCCAAGAAGTCCCACCCTAAGTTCAGGAGTGAAGACATGCAGAAGGTAGCGGTGAAGGTGTCGCTGCGCGATTCTGAGCATCCACCGGTGGAGCGAGAACTCCAGGTGCGACCGCTTTCGGTCGGCGCGCGAATGGTTCACGGAATCAAACGCGCAGGTTGGGCAGCCCTCATATTTTCCCCAGGCATCCTCATGCCGGGCATCCACTTCGTCATCATCCCGCTGGCGGCAGTCGTGATCCCGACCGTCTTTGTCCTCGGGATGCGGGGGTGGGTTGAGTCCGCAACCGCGCAGAACATTCCCTGTGCGAAGTGCGAGGCGACTATTCCGGTGCCCGAGGGTCTCGTGGGTTGGCCGATGTCCTTGCATTGCGACGCCTGCGGCAACACCACAGTAGTGCGCGTTCGCTAATTTCGTACCTCGGTCGACAAGGTGGTAGCTCCGCCCGGGAACTCGAGAGATGAAATCTTGGATTTTTCCGGATAGGACAGCGCTATGAAACTGAAAACCGTGACCCTGCGCGGTTACAAGTCCATTGCGAAGCTGGAGGATTTTGAGCTGCGCAACTTGAACGTTTTCATAGGAGCAAACGGTTCGGGCAAGAGCAATTTCATCAGCATCTTCAAGTTATTTTCGGCGGTCGCTACTGGAAACCTTCAATTGTTTGTTCAAAAGCAGGGTGGACCAGATGCGTTACTTCATGGAACCCGCAAGCGAACTGCGCAGATTGACGCTGAGTTATATTTCGACAAAAACCCCACTCAGGTCAGCAACGGCTACCGAATTAGTCTGACGCCTACAGCCGACAATCGACTGATATTTAGCCGCGAAGAGACTTGGATAGACGGTCATTGGAAGCGCGGTCCAATCCCCCTTGGTAGTGCACACGATGAAGCAAAGCTTCAAGATGACCAGAGTCCCGTAAGCCACTACGTACAGATTGCCATGCAAAGTTGGCGGCAGTACCACTTCCACGACACAAGCGATTCTGCTGCGCTGAAGCGTCCACACAGCAGCAATGATAACTTGTCCCTCAAACCATCAGCCGACAATCTGGCTGCCTATATTGCGAGATTGAAAGATAGAGTACCTGGCGCTTATCAGCGCATCGTGGACACAATTAAATTGGCGGCTCCTTTTTTTGGGGGCTTTGTCATCCGGAACCCATTGCCTGAAAACATCGAGTTGGAGTGGTTTGAGCATACGGATCCAGATACGCCTCGAAAAGCGCATTTGCTCTCCGATGGTACTTTGCGCTTCATTTGCCTGACCACGCTGCTCTTGCAACCTCCAAACTTGCTCCCCGACACGGTGTTGATTGACGAGCCAGAACTCGGGTTGCATCCCTATGCAATCAATCTTTTGGCCGACATGTTGAAACAAGTGTCCGAAACGAAGCAGGTTATTGTGTCCACTCAGTCTGTGGAACTTCTCAACGCCTTTGAGTTGGAAGACGTGGTGGTAGTGGAGCGGGAGAATGGGTCTTCAGTGTTCAAACGGCCCGAACCGTCGGAATTGAAGCACTGGCTTGATGATTACACGCTTGGAGAGCTGTGGAATCGTAACATCATCGGCGGGAGACCCACCACATGAGGCGCGTCTGCGTCGTCTGGACAACAACTTCCCAGGGTATCTTTCTTCAATAAAACAGAGTGATTTGCAGGAGCGCTTGAAGGTACTGAAGAACGCATTTCACGCTGATGTCATAAGCAAGGCTGAGTGCAGCCCGGAAAAATTCATTCCCTATTTTCAGCCTTTCGAATTTGAAGCGCTGCTGTTTAGCGATATTGCCGAGCTGACGAACATCGAATCCGAATGGAAAGCAGCGATGGCGGAGTTGTCTGCAGTCCGTAACTCAGTGCAGTCGCCGGAGCACATCAACGACCGGCCTGATTCAAAGCCAGCAGCCCACCTGAAACGTGCATTGAAAGTCCCCAAATATCTCAAGAGTTTGCATGGCCCCAGAGCAGCCCAGAAGATCGGACTCGCCAAGATCGAGTCTGAGTGTTCCAATTTTGCCACCTGGGTCAATCAACTGCGGGTATTAGCGACGAAGCTGGCCTCCTCATAAGGGCGGGACAAAATTAGCCGAGATGTAACGAAACCCATGCCAGAGCATTGCTTTAGTGTCGAGATGGGTCAGTGAGAACTCCACTCGAATCGCGCGCTGCGCTTGCCGTGGTCCCAAACGAGGGCGTAGCCATTCTGGTTGTAGCCTTGGAGTTTGAAGAATAGCTCCGACTGGCCGTCATTGTCGTAATCGCCTGCGTCGAGGAGCTGTAGCTCGTTGCCAACGTGGGCAATCCCCCCATTGGCATCGACAAGGTAGGTCTGCGAGGACCAGTTGAAATTTGGGCCGACAATATCGTCTCGACTTAACCTCACGAGCAGGGTGATGATTTGCTCCCCCTTCGCCGAGGTGTAGGCAGAGGAGACTTTGATAGACGTGTTTCTGATAGTTCGAAATGCCGGGTCGGCTTTACGGACGACTTCTTTAAACTTTGGATACAGGGAGAGGAGGAGCGTCTTGGAGGGCTTCGAAGGCTTCCAGGCGTCGGTATCGGCGCAGGAGTTTTCGGTGTTCACGACGAGGGCTCGATGCCCCTTCCACCTGAAGGAACCTCTGCGATTCTTAGAGTTCGATTTTGTCCAAGGAATCTTCTGCTTTGAGTCCACGCGGGTCGTGCCCACCAACGCAAAGGTATTCCAGCTATTTGGCAGAGTGGCAGTGAGAGAACCGCGCCGCTTTCCGTCGAAACAAACTTCCCAAGCGAGCTTTTGGGGGATTGCTCGCCGAAAACGCTCCATGGCTTGCTCAAGGTTGTCCGAGTTTGCGGTTCCGCCCAGCGAGACCCACTGATCCTCTTTGCGGGCAAAGACAACGCGAACCATCGGCCCAAGATATCTGTTCCCCTCGCTGTACACTGCCTCCAGAACCCCAAGCAGGTGCTGTTCGCTCTGGGGCTGCGGCGCAGCTTCTACGGGGGTCTGTTGGAGTAGCGCGGCTGCTACAGCAGCGAGTAGCATCTCGATCTCCTAGTCTGATCAAGGGAATACAGCTTAGCAGATTTTCCGAATGCCCCCAAACTCCGACACAAAATCCGGTTCGCATGAATGATAATAACACCAGTCGAATGCGGCGCACTCAGCAACTGCGCTGCAATCGCCTCTCCGATACTAGCAAACGTCAAATTGATCGGGAGTGAGTGTTAAAGACTGAAGAGAGTCAACGTCTGGAGTTCTGAATAACTTGGCCGGTTCGCTGTACAGAGTCGATAATCTGGTTGCCAAACTGGCGAATCTGCTCCGCGCTCCTCCTAGATTCTTGTTGGCGTTCAAACTGGCGCATCCGTTCTTCAGATGCTTTTTTAGCTGCTCTAGCGGCGGCGCGCTCTGCTGCTTCTTGAGCTTCCTGGCGGGCCACTTGGGCGGGAGTTTGTCCGTCTGCATTCACCTCACGAATTTTTGTGCCGTGGTCCCACCATTGCAAAGATCCATCTGCATTGAGTACTGCCGGTTCGTTATCTCTGTGGCGAACTCCATCTACCCAATATGCCGTATATTTCCCAACGTGGATTTCAGCAGGCCCATCTAATCTGTGCAGTTTATCGTGCAACCAATATTCCTTGCTCCCATCAGGCCATTCTCGAGCGGGGCCGTCGGTGCGATGGTATTCACCATTTACAATCCAATACTTGATGCCGTCCCAAAAAATGCTGGCTGGAGCGCCAATACGATGTAGTTTCCCTTTTTGAAACCAATGTTGAGTCCCCTTTTCATACTCAATAGCAGGCCCGTTGTCCCGGTGTAACTCGCCATTTTTGTACCATTTTTTAGTCCCATCAGCGGTCACAACCGCTGGGCCAGAATCACGGTGGAGTTTGCCCTCCCGATTGTACCACTCTTGGGTGCCATCTGCCTTCACAACAGTTGGGCCATTGCTCCGGAAGCGCTTGCCATTAATATACCATTCTTTATCGCCTTTGGGGCTTTCAACCGCGGGTCCGTCGTCACGGTGGAGTAAGCCCTCACGGTTGGACCAAATTTGTGTTCCATCTGCCAGTACCTCTGAGGGACCATCTTTTCGAAATGGCTTGCCGTTTGTCCACCATAATTTATCGCCATTGGCACCCTCAACTGCTGGGCCGTCATCGCGATGGAGAATTCCGGTGTGATACCAAACTTTGGTACCGTCGGCCAATTCAATTGCAGGCCCGCCTTCTCGATGCGGTAAGCCGTTCAGAAACCAAAATTTACTTTTATCCGCCTTCACTACGGCGGGACCATCAGTGCGATGGCGATAACCGTTGACGCACCATTCCTCAATCTTGTGGCATTTACCACTCGGGCCAATAAGCCAATCGACTCCCTTTAGAATGAGGGCGAAAAGGTGTTTGCCTTGGTGACTCGTGACCCTATTAAAAGGCGAATTGAATGTGTATTTTGTGCCATCACTATATTCGATTTGTGGCAGGGAATCAGGTCGTAACGGTTTGCCCTCACTCCACCATTCTTTTGAACCATCGGCCCACTCAACAGCTGGATTTCCCTTACGGTGGAGCTTTCCCTTGAGCCACCATTCTTTGGAGCCATCTGGCCACAAGATGGCAGGCCCGTCCTCTCGATGCAGTCCTCCAATTATTTTATCACCATCAGACCAAGTTGCTCGCCATTCCTTTTTCCCATTGGCACGTTCGCTTGTTGGCCCATCTTGACGATAGGGTTTACCTTCGCGGAACCACACCTTGTCTCCATTGGCAGCCTCAATTGCTGGTCCGTTGTCGCGATGAAGTTTCCCTTTCCTGTACCATATCTTGTCCCCCCCAGGCTCATCATAAGCAGGCCCATCTTCGCGGTGAAGCTTGCCCTGTTGATACCAGGCCTTCCACCCATTCGGCCATTCATAAGCTGGGCCGTCGTTGCGGTGGAGGAGTCCGTCGCGAAACCATGCTTTGGTGCCATCAGTACCTTCATAGGCAGGTCCGTCTTCTCGGTGGAGTACCCCTACTTTGCACCACACATGGAAGACGTCATTCGACCAGTCACCAGAAAAAAAGGTATCCTTATAATACGGGCATATTCCATTCTTCATAGCCATCGGAGAATCTGATGTATTCCAAATAGCGGCTGCAGCAGAAGATATTCTAGCATTGTTCTGAGCTATGGTTTCTAAGGTTTCTGAGTTAGCAACTGTAGCGCAGGCTGAAATAGTGAAAGCAGCGAGCAATACGCCGAGCGTATGGTTTGTGGCAGACATATCCGAAATCCCCCTGATTTATTCAGGATGGTAATTCTCCACCAACTGTATGTCAACACGGAATTTTCGAATATGAAGCGAAACCTTACCCGTTTCACCGCGCGGCTAGCAGTCTGACAGCGGGGATCATCCGCACAGACGGTACCCTGCATGAGCGAACAAATTTTTCGAATCTCCTGATGTGACAGCGGAAACGGCATCGATCACTGCATTTTTGAGAGTGGAGATTGAGCGCGCAGAGAGGAGTCGAAGGATGCTCTTCACTTTGCTCCAGCACATCTCGATTGGATTTAGGTCGGGACTGTACGGAGGGAGGTAAACGATTCTAGCTCCGGCACCTTCGATAGCTGCCCGTACTCCCGTTGCATGGTGGGCTCTGAGGTTGTCCATGACGACGACATCACCGGGCGCAAGGCAAGGCACAAGTACCTCCCGTACGAATGAGAGAACTATCTCTCCGGAAGTACCACCTTCGTACGTCCGTAAGGCTCGCACGCCGCGGAGCCCTAGGACACCAAGCATAGTCAATACTGTTTCCCGGTTGCGCGGCACTGCACCGAAGAAGCGCTCACCCTTCGGGCTCCAAGCGTGCGCTCTCGTCATCGCAATGTGACTTCCAGCCTCGTCGAGAAATACCAATTTTTCGGGGGCTACTTCGCGTAGTTCCTCATGGTATTCTTCGCGTCTGGCCTGCACGATTGGACGGCTTCTTTCGGAAGGGACGAGCCCCTTTTTCTTGCGCGAGTAGCCGAAGTCGCACCATCATACGCCCGACGGTCGCACGGCTGACGCTCCGTCCAAATTCCTCCGTTATCAGTACGGCCAATTCGGCAAGAGTGGCGTCGGGGTACTGATCCACGGGTTCCTTCACGGCGGGTAATTCATTGTCGGAAATGATATTGGGGTACCCGCCGGCATGGGGGCGAGGCTCTACATCCCCAGTCTCTCGAAAGCGCCGCAGCACTCGGCTGATGGTCGCTTCTCCAAGGGAGAGGCGCTTCTACAGCTCCATGTACGTCAATCACTCCTTCTGCCCAACTACTATCCGCTCCCTCAAATCTCTCGAGATGCCTCTTGTCATCCTCCTACACGATCACAACACGTCGATCTGAGCAAGCGCTCTCCGCGGTGATACCGGGCATGTAGAGACTCCTTTGTCAGTAGTAACTGCGCTTGTTGTTCACAGCTTCATCGGTAATGAGGGGTCACGGACTATTAGTGATAGATCCACGTGAGACTTACTTGCTTCGTACCGTGATCCCACGCGAGCAGATAGCCATCGAGGTCGTATCCTTGGATAATAAATAGCAGCTCCGAATGGCCGTCGTTGTCGTAATCTCCTGCGTCTATGAGAGATAAATCGTTCCTTATGAAAGTAACTCTTCCTGTCGCATCGACAAAGAATGTTTGAAAAGCCCACTCTGGGGTAACTTCTATTTCTTCGGTTGGATCATCAAAGTATAAGCTGACCACATGTTCATTCCTCGCCGATGAATAGGATGATGAGACATGTATGGTCGTGTCATTGACTGTTTTGTGGGTGGGGTCCACTTTGCGAATGTTTCTCTTGAATGGAGAAAGCAAGGAACGGACCATTACCGGGTTCGGCTTCGATGGCTTCCAAGCTTCCGGATCGGCACAGGTTCTCGCGGTATTCACGACAAGCGGGCGATGGGCGAGGTTTCCCATCCAACCACCGAATCGGTCTGTTTTCTTTCCAACCCAAGGAATTTTCTGCTCCGAGTCTACGGAAGTAGTACCGACGAAGTTGTACGCTGCCCAGTCTTTGGGGCGAGTTGCAGACACCACTCCTCGGTATTTCCCATCGAAGCATATATGCCAATCGAGTTTCTTGGGGATGGCTTTGCGAAATCGCTCGATGCTTCGGTCGGAGTTATCTGAAGTTCCAAGTGGCTTCCATTGGTCGCCTTCCCGAATAAAAGCAACGCGAACCATTGGCTCTCCTGGGTCGCTGGACTCCTTGGACACTTCTTGGAGAACTCCAAGATACTGCGGCACACTCTCGGGTGAGGTCGAGCCTTCAAGGGGCGTTTCCTGGAGGGATGCGACGAGAATGGCTGCTACAAACATCATGAGCTTTGCTCCCAATAGAGTTTGGACTCTATCGACATCGACGTGGAGTTAGCTATGCAAACTTCACTCGCCAGGCACGGAGCCTCCTTCCGATGAGCGGCGAGTCAGGTCGACGAATTCCTCGACGGTGAGAGTCTCGGGTCGGCGGTTCCCATCGATGCTGGCCGCTGCGAAAATCTCCGACTGGTGCTCGGTTATGGTCTTCTTGAGCGCGTTGGCGAGCGTCTTTCGCCGATGTTGGAAAGCCGCTCGGACTATCGTTTTGAAGCGCGGGAAATCCACGACACCGCCCCGAGGAACTTCGAGCACTTGGAGACGCAGCACCGAAGAAGTGACCTTCGGCGCCGGATAGAAGGAACTCGGAGGAATGTCGAAGAGCCGCGCTACCGAAAAGCGTTGCTGGAGGAGCACCGACAAGAGTCCGTAGTCGCGGTTCCCCGGTGCAGCAGCGAGCCGCACTGCCACCTCCTTCTGCACGGTGAAGACAGCGCGGTGGATGGTCGCGGCCTGCTCAAGAATCGAAAACAGAATGGGACTCGTCAGGTGGTAGGGGAGGTTGCCGACGACAGTCGGAGTGACACCACCGGTGACCTCGGCGTACGTCAGCGTGGCGGCGTTCGCTTCCACCACCGTGCATCGCTCCAGCTTTCGCTCGCGAAGCGCCTCTGCGAGTTCGCGGTCGCGCTCCACAGCGATGACGGTGGCCCCGGTCGCGAGCAGCGCTTCGGTGAGGTGGCCTAAGCCCGCGCCCAACTCGACGCACAGGACGCCAGGCTTAAGCAGTGCCGCGGCGGCGATGCGCTCATGGCAGTCTCGGTCGGTGAGAAAGTTTTGCCCCCAGCTCGCCTTTGGGCGCAGCCCGAGGGCTTCCAACTCGATGCGCGGAGAACGCAGACTCATGCCGGGAGGGTGGGACGCTGATCTTCATCGAGGCGGCTCGCGAAGAAATCGTGCATTTCTTTGGCGTGGACGCTCGCGTCCTCGCTGCGCCAATGGGAGGTGTCAATGGGTTCCAGCACGTCCACCCGGAGGGTGCTGGGCCGAATGTCGAGGAGCGTCCCGCGCGCCCAGTTCCGGTGCGCACCGTGGATGATGATGGGGACGACCGCGAGCTTGCACTCGACGGCTAAGTGCACAAAGCCGTGCTTGAACGGGCGCAGTCGACCGTCGTGGCTTCTCGTTCCCTCCGGAAAAATGAGGAGCCCCAGCTTGTGCGCCTTCACGAACGTGGCCGCTTCCTTGAGGGAGGAGATGGCCTTCTTGGGATTCTTGCGGTCGATGCGCAGGTGCCCGGAGAGCCAAGCAATCTGTCCAAAGAACGGGATCCGGGTAATTTCTTTTTTGAAGATGCCGCAGGTGCTCATGGGCGCAAGCCAGATGCACAGAAACACATCCATGGCCGAGGCGTGGTTCACCACGTAGAGCGCCGGAAACGAACCGTTGAGCCGGGCGAAGTCGGGTATGTCGGGTCGCACTCCGGCAACAGCGACGATGAAACGCCCGAGGACTTTCCCGTAGATGTTGCAGACGCGAATGCGGGTGATGCGGAAGGGCAACAACACGACGAGCACCACCGCAAAGACTGCCGAAATCACCGCCATGAAGGTGATGCCGATGACGACGCGGAGGAGGGAAGTGAACTTGCGCACGTCTGCGGTCACCTTTGTTGCGGGGTCATTTCGCTCTTACCCGAGTTTGAAGAGTTCGTCGGCCTCGGCGGCGAGGCGGGTGTCGCGCTCGGTCACCTTGTTCCCGGCGTCGTGGGTCGTAAGTCGTAGGGTTACGTTTCGGTAACGAATATCGATATCTGGGTGGTGCTGTGCATTTTCAGCAGCTTGCGCGATGCGGTTGACGAAGGCGATAGCTGCCGGAAACGACTTTGCATGGTAGGTGCGCACAAGGGTATTGCCCTCCAAGGACCAGTGGGCATGCGCACCGAGCCAAGCAGCAAACCCCTCGTTCACTAGAAAATCTTTTTCGCGAGCCACAACACGAAGACCGAGCCGGCGACGGCGACGGCGAAACTGTAGACGTTGAATCCGGTAATTCCGGCACCTCCGACTTTGCTCATCACGAACCCACCGATGAGACCTCCGATGATGCCAACGACTGCGTTTGCCACAAGGCCCATACGGGCGTTGTCGCCAGAGAAAATGCTCGCTATCCAGCCTGCGATTGCTCCCATGATGATCCAACTCAAGATTCCCATGGCGGTGAACTCCTTTGGCGCCTGCGATGTCGTTGCCGAGTGGGCCCCGAAGCGAGCCTCTTTCGGTGCTACCTACGAGGCTTTTAACCCGAAATCACGCTATGAAGGCGACTCATGAGCCTCGCGGTCTTCCTGAGCCTTGCCCTCGCGGTGCAACCACGCCTCGAGGGCGGTGCATCCGGCTTCAACTTCAACTCGGTGTTCACCGACGGCTCACAACACGTCGCGCGGAATTTCGGCACCAACGGCTGGCTCCATGTGTTTCTCACCCGCAATTGGGGAGTGCGTCTCATGGGGGGATCTTCTTGGTATTCGAGTCTCGGCTTCACTGCGCAAAATCTCCCGAGCCTGACGAAGCCAGAAGTCATCCCTACTTGGAACGGGATGGTGGGCGGCGTCTACCGAATGTATTTTCCCAAGGCGAGAATGCTCTGGCTCGACTTTGAGGTGAACGCCGGAGTGATGGGCGCTTCCATGTCGCTCTCCCAAGAAAAATGGAGCCTCGCCACGGCCTCTATCGGACCTCAAGGAGCAGGGCGCCTCGGTGTCACCCTCTGGTTGCAACTGGAGCAGCATATCGCTGTGACCATTGGCATTCAGGGTGCGATGTTCGGCGGGAGTTCCAGCACCATCGCGCAGTGCAACGCGACCGACCTCGCGGCGCTCGCCAAGGCAGATGCGAACGCCAAGGCAGATGCGAACAACAAAGAGAAATTCTCGTCGGTGGCTGTTTCGCGAGATTGCGAGAAAGACACCTTCTCCTCATTGCCCGCAGGGAGTGCGGCCACTGCCTATGATCTCGTGAAGCGCGGAGAATGGAAGTTCAGCGGCTTTGTGGGAATCCTTGTCGGAGTAGCGATATTTTGAGTGCCGAGAAGCCGCGCCGCACCTCGTGGCGTGCGTGGGTTGGCTCGGTCATGCCTCTCGCGAAAGAGGCGGTCCGGCATGTCCTCCGAAGGCCGGTCATCGGGGTCGCAGTCCTCGCCCAGACCGCTGACCAACGAATTCTTCTCGTACGTCGAGGCGACACGATGGACTGGGCGCTTCCCGGCGGAACCCTCGACTGGGGCGAGTCGCTCACCCGCTGTGCGGAGCGCGAACTCGACGAAGAGGCGGGCGTGGAGCTGCTTGAGCCCGGCGCACTCCTCGGCGTCTATTCCGCCTATGGCCGCGACCCGCGGTTCCACGCGGTCACTGTGCTCGTCGGCGCAACCATCGGCGAGCCGCACAAGCCTGCGCGCAATCCCCTCGAAATCCGTGAGGTCCGGCTTTTCGCGAAGCATGAACTCCCATCGCGCCTCTCCCACGGAATGACCGACATGCTGCACGACGGTCTCGCCCGCAAGGTGCATTGGGAATGAGCCGCGCCGTTCTCCTCGCGAGCCTCGGGTTCCTCTGCTGTGCCCAACGCGGCAACGACGGCTCGCTCGATGTGGTCGCGACGGTGAATGGCGAGTCGCTCGGGAGGCGGCATTTCGAGGAACTGCTCACGCGGGATGTGCGCGACTTAGAGAGCGCGGCGCGCACTCGCGAGGCAGTCGAGCAATACGCCCGGAGCCTCCTGGAAACGCTCATTACCCGAAGGGTGCTCTTGCAGGCGGCCCAAACTGCCAAGCTGACGGTCACCGATGAGGAGGTCGACCGGAGAATGCTCGCGCTGTCCGCTGATTATTCGGCGGTCGGCTTCGACGAGGCGCTCGAGAAGGGCGGCGTGGCTCGCGAAGCGTTCGCGAAAGAGACCCGGGAGGAATTGCTCATTGAAAAACTCTTCGATCTGAACCTCCCACGCGAAGCAGCGGCGGCCTCGACCCCCGACGCTGGTGCCACCGAAAGCGCGGAGGGAGACGTGGTGGAGGAGATCCGCACACTGCACATCGTCGTGAAGACTGCCGACGATGCGAAGCGCATCCAGCGGCTCCTCGCGGAAGGACAGCGCTTCTCGGATGTCGCGCGACGCTATTCCATTTCCCCAGACGCACGGGTGGGCGGCGACCTCGGCTTCTTCCGACGCGGACAGATGCCGAAAGCTTTTGAAGAGGCAGTGTTCGCGCTGCGGACGGGCGCGACGAGCGGCGTCGTGGCCACCGATTACGGCTTCCACTTTTTCCAGGTGCTCGATCGTCGCTCGGTGCGCCGCGGTCTAACCACCGAATCACGGGAACGGGAGGCGCGCGAAGAGCAGCGCCGAGCGCAGCAGTCGCAGCTCGTGAATCGCCTCCGTGCGGAAGCCAAGGTGCGCATCAACGAAAAGGCGCTCGCCTTTGTGGTGAACCACCAAGCGAGCGCCCCGTAAAACGGTACGGTTATCCGTTGTTACTTCGCGGCTGGGGTCGCTGCATCTGGTGCCGCAGCGGGCGCTACTTCGTGGAGCTCGACGTTCAGGGTGACCTTCACTTCATCGCCGACGATTTTCGGTGAGACCGTGCCCACATGGAATTGGCTGCGGGAGAGAGTCGTTGTGCCGGTGAAGGCGCGCATCTTGCCTTTGGTCATCGGGTTGTCGACGACGGGGCTCAAGGTGCCGATGAGCGCCACCGACTTCGTGACGTCTTTGATGGTGAGATTCCCCGTGAGCTTCACCTTGTCCTTGCCGACCTTCTCGAACTTGGTGCCGGTGAACTGGATGGACGGGTACTTTTCAGCCTCGAAGAAATCCGCACCGAGAATGTGCTCGTCGCGCTTTTGGTTCCGGGTGCTGAGTCCTTTGACGTCGATGATGGCGGAGACTTGGGTCTTGGAGAAATCCGCATCGTTCAGCTCGACTTTTCCGGTGACCGCACCCAAGGTGCCCGTGGCAGTGGTGACGATGAGGTGGCTCACCGAAAAGTCGGCGGAGCTGTGCTCGGTGTCGATGGTCCATTCGGCGGAAAACGCAAGGCTGCTCGTGACAAGAGCAATGGCGACCAAGAATTTGTGCATGGGACTTTCCTTGTTAAGGGTTGCATCCAAAGCGAACCGTGGTGCCCCGCAGAGTGAATAAGCTGCGATAAGGGCGGAGCCTCACGTCTCGTAACGAAGTTGGCAATAGTAGCATAACGCGGCGCGTATAGCGACCATCCCCATGAAACCCACCTCCTGGTCGGCAGAAACTCTTGAAGATATCGAGCGGCATCTCGGCGTTGTAGCGGGCTACATCCGCGCTTGGGTCCCACCGAACTATCGGGAGCGTTGGCACACTCTTGAACTGTGGCAGTGGCTCGCACTTCCGGTGTGGCTCGTCGTGCTGGTAATTATCGCGGCCCTCCTCGCTGGCGGTATTCGCTTCGTGAGTCGAACGCTGTTTCCCCGCCTGGAGCGGCTGCGGGTGCTGCGTGGGCCTCTGCGGCTCTTCTTCTTCTTTTTCCTGATGCTGCTCACCGACGATGTGCTCGGCTTCCCGAAGCGCATTGAAGAGCGCTTCAACCTGATTTCGGGCATCGGCCTCGTGGTGGCGGCGTTCTGGGGCGCGGTGCGGTTCATCGACTATTCGATAGAGAGCTACTCGAAGTCCCAATTCGCACTGGAGCGCCCAGACACTCGCGCGCTCGCGTCGCTCGGAAGCCGCGCGGCGAAGTTCCTCCTCTTTGCGATTGCCTCCGCGGCCATCGCCGCCCAACTCGGCTACAAACTCACGACGCTCCTCGCGGGCCTCGGTATCGGTGGTCTCGCGCTCGCGTTCGCTGCGCAGAAGACGCTCGAAAACGTGTTCGGCGCATTCTCGCTGGCGCTGGATAACCCCTTCCGCGAGGGCGACCTCGTGCGGGTCGATGGCTTCCTCGGGCGCGTAGAGCGCATCGGCCTACGTTCCACGTCCATCCGCACGACCGAGCGAACCGTCGTCTTCATCCCGAACGGCAAGCTCTCGACGCTCTCGCCGGAGAACTACGCCATGCGCGACCGGTTTCGCATGCGGCTCCTCCTGCGCCTCGCGCCGGGCGCTCCATCGGCGGCCTACCGGACCTTTCAGGCCGAAGTGGCGGCGCGGGTGGCCACCGACCCGATTGTCGACCCGATGTCGCTTGAGGTTTTCTACACGGACACCTCGGACCGATTCATCCTCCTCGATGTGGATGGACAGACCCGAGCGGTGACCGAGGTCGAATTCGAAGGCGCTCGCAGCAACATCTACCTCGATGTGCTGGAGCTGATGGAAGCGAACGGGATTCGCCTCGCGACGCCGGAAGTATTTCCGCCGCCGCAGGTTTAAGCGCGCTTCTTGCGCTCTCGTCCTTCGAGCCAGATGACCATCGGGCTTGCGATGTAAATCGACGAGTAGGTACCGGCCAAGATGCCGACCAGCATCGCCGCCGCGAAGTCGAATAGCTCGCCGCGCGCGAAGATGAGGAGTCCGAGCAGCGAGAGCGCAGTCACCCCGGAAGTGAGGATGGTGCGGCTCAAGGTGTCGTTGATGGCGATGTTCACTATCTCCGCGAGCGGCTTTCCACGGTAGCGGGCCATCTCTTCGCGGATTCGGTCGTAGACGACGATGGTGTCGTTGATGGAGTAGCCGATGATGGTGAGCAGCGCCGCAATAGAAGTGAGGTTGAATTCTCGCCGGGTAAATAGGAAGTAGCCCGCGACCATGACGGCGTCGTGGAACATCGAGATGAGCGCGCCGGGGCCGAACTTGAAGTCGAAGCGCAGCGACACGTAGAGGATGATTGCGCCCATCGCGAGGAGGAGAGCGACCACGCCTTTGTTGCGGAGCTGCTTGCCGACTTGCGGGCCGACGTAGTCGACGCGCTGGACGGTGAAGGACCCCGCGCCGAGTTTGTCGGTCAAGGTCTTGGTGACGAGGTCGGCGATGCCGGAGCTCACCACTCGGTAGTCAAAGGTGCCTGCGGTTTCGGCACTCTCGTTCACTTCGCGAACGCCGGTGCCGGTCCCTTCGACGGCGGCTTTGATGGCGGCGCGATCCAGCCGCGTCGCGCTGCGGAACCGCAAGAGGCCGTTCTCAAGTTCCACCGCAAACGCGGAGATAGTTCCGAGTCCTTGAAGCGCGGTCTTCGCTTTTTCGGCGGTCTCGTTGGTGAGCTGGGTGACGCCCCCCAAGCGAATCATGAAGGTGTTCTCGCTGGGGTTGCCGATGGCCTGCACCTGCGCGTCTTCTTGTCCGGAGGCGCGAGCGAGGGTGCGCAGCTCCGAAGGCTCGACGGCTTTCTGGAAGCGAACTTCCATGACCGTACCGCCGGTGAAGTCGACCCCGAAGTTGAAGCCGTAGAGGGCGATGCCGGTGAGGATGATGATGTTGACGACGCTGGAGAGCCACAGCGCTATTCGGCGCTTGCCGATGAAATCGATGTTGGTCTTGCCCTTGATGATTTCCATGGCTGGCCTTTAGACCGACACTTTCGTCGCGCCGCGTCCATGCACCAAGTAGGTGGTGATGGTCCGGGTGACGACGATGGAGGTGAAGAGGGAGGCGATAATGCCGATGATGAGCGAAGTAGCGAAGCCCTGCACAGGTCCGGTTCCCGTCTTCATCAGAATGAGGCCGGCGATGAACGTTGTGACGTGCGCGTCGAAGATGGTCCAGAATGCGCGGTCGTACCCTTGGTCGATGGCAGCGCGAGCGGACTTGCCGTTGCGAAGCTCTTCGCGGACGCGCTCGTTGATGAGCACGTTCGCGTCGACGGCGATGCCGAGCGTGAGCACAAAGCCAGCGATGCCCGGCAGCGTGAGTGTAGCGCCGAAAGCCGCGAGCCCTGCGAGGATGAGCCCGCCGTTCAGCAGGAGCGCTACGTCGGCGATCAGGCCCGCCACGCGGTAGTAGATGGCCATGAAGATGATGACGAGGAGGAGTCCGCAGGTAGCGGCGAGGGCGCCACGTCGGATGAGGTCGTCGCCGAGTGTCGCGCCCACCTGGCGAATTTCGCCAATGGTGACTGGGGCCGGCAGCGCGCCAGCCTTCAAGGCGAGTGCGAGGAGCTGCGCTGGTGCGAGGTCCGTCGCGCGGCCCAAGGTGATGCGGCCGGAACCGCCACCGATGCGCTCTTGAATGGTCGGCGCCATGATGACGTTTTCGTCGAGGATAATCGCCATGCGCTTGCCGACATTCGCCGCAGTGAATTCGTCGAGTTCCTTCGCGCCGACGGAGTCGAACTGGAAATTGACCTGCACTCGGTTGGAGGCGGTATCGCGGGAGGCGTCGGCGTTGGTGAGGTACTCGCCGCTTATCGCCACCTTCTTCGCGACGACGAAGGTGTAATAGCGTTGGCAACGCTTGTTGTTCCCGCCGCCCTCGACGCAGTGGAGGATGACTTCTTGGTCTGCCGGAACGTGCCCGTGTACGTAGGCGAGGAGCGCTTCACGGTCGGTGCCTTCGAGATAGGGCTTGGGCGGAGCGCTCTGGTCGAGGTCGCTCGTGCCGAGCTCAATTCCGCTTCCGGCGGGCGGCGGCGTGGTGTCAAAGAGGGTTTGGATGGCCTTCGGGTTTTCGTCGACGAGGCGGAACTCCAATTGGGCGGTGGTGCCGATGAGCTCTTTTGCCTGCTCCGGGTCTTGCTGGCCGGGGAGCGAAATCTGAATCGATTCGTTGGAGAGCTTGCGGACGTCGACTTCCGCGACACCCCACTTGTCGATGCGGCGACGGATGACAAGCATTGCCTGGTCGACGGCCTCGCCCATGGTGGCGCGGGCGACGTCTTCGCGCTGGTGGAAGGTCACGCTCTTGCCGTCGTTTTGCTCAAGCGTAAAGTCTTGGAAGTCGGCGAGGATTGTCTTCGATATCTCGCCGATCCGTGCCGGGTCTTTCGGGGTGAGGGTGACGAGTCCCGACTCCGGGACGGTGCTTATCGCCACATCGTCGAACTTCTTTTCCTTGAGCCAGGCGGACATCTGCTGAGCACGCCGGTCGGTGCGCTTGTTCATGGCGCTCTTGGTATCGACCCGGAGCACCATGTGGATGCCGCCTTTGAGGTCGAGGCCGAGCGCGAGGCGGAACTTTGCCGGTGGCGCCCACGACGGGAGCGCTTCGGCGAGCTTTCGGAGGTCATTGCGCTCCGAGGGTGGGAGTCGGAAAAACGAGTAGTAGGTCGGCACTAACAGCCACGCAGTGCCAAGGGTGACCGCGAGGATAATGATAACTCGCGTGTACCAACTCCGGTCCATGCTCATTTGGGCTTATCGTCCTTCTTTTCTTCTTTCGGGGCTTCGCCCTCGGCTTTCGTCGCCTCGGGGTTGATCCGCGCTTGAAGGGATTGTTTTAACACCCGCATTTTCACGCCGCCGCCGATGTCGAGGGTGACGATTTTGTCTTCCACGAGGACGATGCGGCCAAAGATGCCGCCGCTCGTGACCATCTCGTCGCCGCGTTTCAGCGTGGAGAGCATCGCCTTTTGGGCTTTCTGCTCACGCATCTGCGGGCGGATCAGCATGAAGTACATAATCGCAGCAATCGCGACGATGAGAATCAACCCGCTCGGCGAGCTCGTTGGGGAGGCTTGCGCGAGAAGAAGGACGGTAGCAGAGGAGGTAGTAGTCATGGCAGTCGAAGGCTCGCGCTATACCTGCCCGGAGCGGTAGCGGCAAGCCCTAGGAACTCACCGCACCGGCGGAGCGGGGCCCGTGCTCGGCGTGGTAGGCGGCATACCGACCCTCCGAAATGGCCTTCCGGGCTCCCTGCATGAGGTCGCGGTAGTAGGCGAGGTTGTGCAGGCTGAGCAGGCGGGAGGCGAGCGGGTCGCCGATCGTGAAGATGTGCCGGAGGTAGGCGCGCGAATAGGTGCGACAGGTAAAACACGTGCACCCTTCGGAGAGCGGCCGCGGGTCTTCGCGGAAGCGGGCGTTTTTGAGGACAATCCGCCCTTGGGCGGTGAAGAGCAGCCCGTTGCGTGCGCAGCGGGTCGGCAGCACGCAGTCAAACATGTCGATCCCTGCGGCGATGGCGGCGAGCAGGTCCACCGGGGTCCCGACACCCATGAGGTAGCGGGGCTTGTCCGCGGGCAGAAACGGCGCGGCGGCGGCCACGGCCTCGTGCATGCGCGCCGGCTCCTCGCCGAGGGCGAAACCGCCAAGCGCGTAGCCGGGCAGGTCGAAGGCGCACACTTCTTCCGCGTGACGCTTGCGCAGCTCCCGGTCGAGCCCTCCTTGGACGATGCCGAAGAGCGACGAAGGGCCGCGGGTCCAGGCGGCGACCGAGCGCCCGAGCCAACGCGTCGTCCGCGCGAGCGCGGCTTCGAGCACCGGGCGGTCCGCGAGCGACGGTGGGCACTCGTCGAAGGCCATGATGATGTCGGCGCCGAGCGTCTCCTGAATGGCGATGCTCGTTTCGGGCGTGAGGAGGTGGCTGCTGCCGTCGAGGTGGGAGCGAAAGGTGACGCCCTCTTCGGCGATGCTCCGCCGCTCCGCGAGGCTGAAGACTTGGTAGCCGCCGGAGTCGGTGAGCATCGCGTGCGGGAATGCGGTGAAGCCGTGGAGGCCGCCGAGCTTGGCGATCAGCGCTTCGCCGGGGCGCAACATCAGGTGGTAGGTGTTGCCGAGGATGAGTCGGTAGCCGAGGGCCGCGAGGTCGTCGACAGCGATGCCTTTCACCGCGCCAGCAGTACCGACCGGCATGAAGACCGGAGTCTCGACGTCGCCGTGGGGCGTCGAGAGTACGCCCCGGCGCGCGGACCCGTCTTGGGCGACGACCGAGTGGGTGAGTACGTTCACGAAACGAACGGCAGCGCCGCGACGTTGGCGGAGCGCCCGTCGGTGAGGGACAGCACAGTTCCGGGTGCGGCGTGGTCGCGGTGGAGGCTTGCGAGCGCGATGAGCGGAACGGAAATCGGAGAGCGGGCCACCGAGGTGAGGCGTCCCACCACTTTGCCCTCGCGGTGAATCTCCGGCGACTCCGGCAGCGTATCCGAGTTGAAGGTCACGCCGACGAGCGTGCGCTTCACCTGCCCACGAAACGTGGCGCGGGCGATGATCTCCTGCCCCACGTAACAGCCCTTCGAGTAGTGGAGTGCGCGCTCGAGGTTCGCCTCCAGCGGGATGGTGGTCTCGGTGAGTTCGGCACCGAAGCGCGGCACGCCGCGCTCGATGCGGAGCACTTCGCGGGTGGAGCTGTCGAGGGTGGGGGCCGGGAGCGTGTCCGGGCGATTGTGCAAGAGCAGCGTGCGCCCCCCGAGCGGCGAGGCGGCCTCGGCGGCGTGGGGGATGTCCTTTGCGAGGAGGTCAGCGCGCGGCCCGACGAGTTCCAAGGAGTAGAGGTCGGATTCGAGGCGCAGGTCTGCGTCTTCGCTGATGAGGTGGCGCTCCAAGTGCGCGAGGGTTGGGGCGCCGCGCGCTTGTTCGACTTCGAGGACGAGGGTGTTGTCGTCGACCAAGTAGACCCAGACATCGGCGACGAGCGAACCTTTGCCGGTGAGCAGCGCCGCGTACACCGCCGCGCCCACTTCGAGTTTCGAGACGTCATTGGTGACCATCCCTTGCACAAAGCTCCGCGCTTCGGGGCCGTGCACGCGCACGTAGTCCCGTGCGAGCGGCGCCACGGCGCAATTCGCGGTTGCTGCAGCGTAGGCTTCGGAACTCGTCACAGACGCGAGATCGAGGCTCATCAGTGGCTCTTATCGCTTTTGTGACACACGCGGATGAAGTGATTGCTGTACAACGATCTTCATGGCGAAACGACCACTGCTCTCATCCCATGTTGTATGGATGCTGCTTTGCGCATCGGCGATAGTCATGCTGGCAATCTACCAGCTCTACGCGCTCTCGCGCCTGGGCGTGGGCGAATCTCCCATCTGCTCCATGAATTCCACGTTCGACTGCGCCTCGGTGTGGACGTCGAACTTCGCGCGTCGGGTTCACGAACTTGCGCACATGCCGCTTGCCGCATTAGGGGCCGTGTATGGCGTGACGGGGATGGTGCTCGCGGCGCTCCTTCTTCGCGCAGAGAGCTCCGGTAGCGACTGGGCGCCGTGGATTGCCGGTGCGCGGTTCTGGGGCATTGTCGGCGTCATCTCCTGCGTGGTGTTCGGCGCCGCGTCGGTGGTCGAGGGCGCAGCCTGCATCACCTGCATAGCGACCTATGCGCTCACCATCGCCTATGCGGTGTTGGCCATCCTCGCCGAGCGCGGCAGGCTCTTTCCAAAGCGCTCCGCGATCTTCCCCGGCGTGGGCACGGCGCTCCTCGTGGCGTTCGTGAGCTACGCGGGGCTTCGGATTATCGGTACGCCGGAGAGCGCTCCGATGAGCACGGCGGTGTCGGAGGCCGAAGTCCGCGCCGAAGTCGCTCGCCTGCCAGCGGACGCGCGCGCCTTCCTCGCGACCATCGCCTCGTCGTGGCTGCGCTCGCCGCCGCTCGACAACAGCTCCTTCCGGGTGCGCCGACGGATTGGCCCTGCAAACGCGAAGCTCGCGGTCGTCGATTTTATCGACATCCTCTGTCCGCATTGCCGGGTCATGGACGAACTCGTCGACGGCTACAAGAGCTCCGGCAGCTTCTCCTTAGAGCAGCGCTTCTACCCCTTGGACAATGAATGCAACCCATACATCCGTGGCAGCGCTGGCGACGGCGTGCGGTGCCTTGCGGCCAAAATCCTCATCTGCCTGGAGGACAAGCCCGGGTACGAAGCAGCGCGGAAGACCTTCTTTGCGAACCAGACTCGGCTCGGGAAACACGAACTCTACGCGCTCGCCGCTGGCGCTGCCAACGTGCCTGACCAGGAGTTGACCGCCTGCGCCGAGAGCCCGGAAACCGGCAAGTCGCTCCGCGAAGACATCGAGTACGCCCAACGCTACAAGCCCGAGGGCACACCGATTCTCATCTTCAACGGTCGGTCGGCGACGCCCTGGCCGCTCTTCATTCGCTCGGTGTTTGCCGCCAATGGCGACCCGGAATCGCCGCTCTTGCGGGAACTCGCCGGACTTCCAGCCAAGTAACCGCGCCGCGGTAACCGTGCCTCTGCAACCGCGCCGCGCAGTCAGGCCTCGTGTGAAGGGCGCTTCTGCTGCAGCGTTTCGTAATGCCGAATCGCCGCATCGCCGATGCGTTGGATGTGCCGGTTGTTGACGAAGGCCGACACCGGCGCTGCGACGAGCGGTACGGCTGTCGACAGCCGGGTGAAGCCGCGGCGCAAGAAGTACACCCGCGACACATCGCCGAAGATGCGCGGCGCAGAGCGCCCGGCGGGGCTCACGCCGTTCACGTAGCGGAAGAGTTCGAGGAGCTCGTCTTTGGCGGACGTCGTCTTCACCGGTACTCGGTAGGCAGTGGCAATCTCCACGAGGAGAGCGAGCTCCAAGTAGAGCATCCCCGCGAGGTCGACGGGTATGGTGATGAGGCCGAACACGCCGGTCACGCCGCCGATGGTCGCCGCGAGCGACTTCTTCGCATTGATGAGGTGCTTCGCGATTTCGCGCGACGACGCAGAAGGGTACGACTCGCGCAGTTCGTCGACGCGCGCGCGGGCGCGGACGGCCTCAGCGTCGACGACGCGCTCCCAGCGGGAATCAAAGAGTTGGCGGAGGTTCGGTCGTGCCATCGGTCGAACTATCGATGAAGGGTGAGCGCATTGTAAAGGGCGCAGCTACCGAGGGAGGAGGGCGCGCCGGATAATTGCCTGGGCGATGTCGCGGCCGGTGGCGCGTTCGAGCCCTTCGAAGCCTGGGCTGGAGTTGATCTCGATGACCCGAGGGCCGGCGCTCCCTTCGAGGATGTCCACGCCGCACACTTCGAGGCCGACCACCTTCGCCGCTTTCAGCGCAGTCTCGGCGTAGCTGCGCTCGATGTCTTCGGAGCGGCCGGTGCCGCCGCGATGGATGTTGGAACGAAACTCTCCCGGCTTGGCGCTGCGGCGCATGGAGGCGATGATTTTGTCGCCGACGACGAAAGCGCGAATATCTCGCCCCCGAGATTCTTTGACGAGCTCCTGGAGGCAGACGTCTTCGCCGAGGCCCCAGAAGGTGCGGACGATGGCCTTCACCTCGGCGGCGCTCCCAGCGATCATCACCCCGACGCCCTGGGTGCCTTTCAAGAGTTTGATGATGCAGGGCACGCCGCCCACTTCGTCGATGAGGGCGGTGGGATTCGCGCCGCGGCTCACCATGACGGTGCGAGGCACGTCGATGCCCGCGTTCGCGAGCACTTGCAGGCAGCGCAGCTTGTCGCGGCTACGGGCGATGCCGCGCGCCGTGGCGAGCACGCGCACGTTCATCGACTCGAAGTGGTTCACCACCAGCACGCCGCGGCTGGTGATGCTCGCGCCGATGCGCGGGATGACCGCGTTCACCTCGCCGATGTCTTCGCCGCGGTAAATGACCCGGGGTCCATCGACCTTCACGAGGAGTGTGCAGCGCAGGGTATCGAGCACCAACGGCTCGGCGCCAGCGGCCTCAGTCGCCTCGACCAAGCGATGCGTCGAGTAGAGTTCAGGGTTGCGCGAAAGGATGACGATGCGCTGCCGAGCGGTCACGGATAGAGCCTAGCGTCAAGGATGGCCAAAGTGCGCCTCTATCCTAGGCGTTTACATCGAGGCACTGGTGGGGTAATGAACCGTTTCGTGTCGGAAGCTTAGGTAGGTCAACGTGGGCGGGGTCGCCCTTTTTTTTTGCGTAAAGACGAACGATGCCAGCACCAGCAAAGCACGATGTCGAACAGCGAGTGAGCGCAATCTGCGAGCCATTGCTGGCTGCGGAGGGCCTTGAGCTCATCGACGTGGAGTACGTGCGGGAAAGCGGTCGCTGGCTCCTGCGGCTCTTCATCGACAAGCCCGGCGGGGTTGGGCTCGAAGAGTGCGCTCTGGGGAGCCGCACGGTGGATAAGGTCCTCGAAGTCGAGGAAATCATCCCCCATGCCTACAGCATCGAAGTATCGAGCCCGGGGCTCGACCGGCCGCTGAAGAAGCCACTCCACTTCGAGCAGGCCCGTGGAAAAGTCGTACGGATCAAGACCTTCGCCGCCGTTGGCGCGCCCCCGCGAAAGAGCTTCCAGGGGACGCTGACCCGCGTCGCCGAAGGTGCCGTGACGATAGACGTCGCCGGTGCCGGCACGTTTGACATCGATCTCGCGCAGATTGCCAAGGCCAACCTGGTGTTCGAATGGGAACCGCAGGGTCCTGGCGCCCGCAGCGCGAAGATGAAGGAGACTCGATAATGATCAATCCAACTTCAGCAATCCTTCGACTCGACGACGTGTTGACCCAAGTCGCAAAAGACAAGGGCATCGACAAAGAAGTGCTCGTGTCCACGCTGGAAGACGCGATGCAGACCGCCGCCAAGCGCCACTTCGGTCAGGATAGGGCGCTCGAAGCGAAATACGACCCGGAGAAAGGGGTGGTCGAGATTTTCCAGGCCATCCAAGTGGTCGAGGAATTCAGCGACGCCATCGCCCAGAACGCGCGCAACCAGATGACGGCGAAGACCGCCGCCGAGCAAGGCCTCGACGTGCAGGTCGGCGACGAGCTCGTGTTCCAGATTTTTTACCGCGACGAAGACGCGGCGGAGGCGAAGGCCCAAGACGAGCAGTACGGCGACATCCTCGGGCTGAAGACCTTCCGACGCGGCTTTGGGCGCATCGCTGCGCAGACCGCGAAGCAAGTGCTCCTCCAGCGGACCCGCGACGTGGAGCGCGAGAACGTTTTCAACGAGTACAAGGACCGCAAAGGCGAGATTGTCACCGGCATCGCCCGTCGCTTAGAGCGTGGGAACTTGGTCGTGGACTTGGGCCGCGCCGAAGCGGTGCTGCCGGTGCGCGAGCAGGTTCCGCGCGAGCTCTACCGACCGGGAGATCGCGTGCAGGCCTACGTGCTCGACGTGCTCCGCGAAGCAAAAGGGCAGCAGCTCGTCCTCTCCCGCGCTTCGGTGAATCTCCTCACCAAGCTCTTTGAGATGGAAGTGCCGGAGATTGCCGAGTCGGTGGTGGTAATTGAGGCCGCGGCTCGTGAGCCGGGGCGACGCTCGAAGATTGCGGTGTCGAGCCGCGACGCAGACGTGGACCCGGTCGGCGCTTGCGTCGGCGTGAAGGGTAGCCGCGTCCAGGCGGTCGTCCAGGAACTCCGCGGCGAGAAAATCGATATCGTCGAGTACGACGAAGATCCGGCGCGGTTTGTGTGCGCGGCGCTGGCACCGGCGGAAGTGAGCCGGGTCATCATCGACGAAGCGAACCACGCCATGGAGATCATCGTTCCGGATGATCAGCTCTCGCTCGCCATCGGCCGTTCGGGCCAGAACGTGCGCCTCGCAGCGCAGCTCACTGGCTGGAAACTCGATATCAACTCCGAGAGCCGGGTACGGGAGCTCCGGGAGTTCGCCGAGAAGTCCCTCGGGGCGCTGCCGGGCATCACCGAGGTGCTGGTCGAAGTGCTCTACTCCCACGGATTCCGCATGGCGCGGGACATCGCCGACGCGAGCCCCGAATTGCTCGCGCAGATTCCTGGCATCGAGGCGGACAAAGTGGCGTCGATGCAGGAGCACGCGCGACTGCAGATGGCCGCCGATGCGCTGGAACTCGAGCGCCTCGACAAGGAGCGCCAACAGCGTCGCCTCGAAGAGGAGCGCAAGCACCCCGATGAGCTCTCGCAAGAGGAACGGCTCGCGCGGGTGCGTGGGCTCGGGTCGAGCAATGTGGACGCTTTCAAGCAGGCCGGTTACCGGACTGTCGAAGACATCGCGAAGGAGACCGATTTGGCGCGGTTGGGTGATGTCGCTGGCATGGGCATCAAGAAAGCGCGTCAGGTCAAAGCAGCGGCAGAGCACTATCTCCAAGAAGAAACACGCCGCCGCGCCGAAATCGATGCACTTCGAAAAGTGGAGGGCGGGCAGCCTGCAGCTCAGTGATTGAGCCGCAGGAGAGAAACCTGTACATACCCGACCGTGAACAATAACCATAACTCGGCTCCAGGCCCGACACGCACATGCCTGGGATGCGGAAAGAAGCGGCAGAAGTCGCTGCTCCATCGGTTGGCGCTTGATAGACAGCACCAACCGATGCTCGACAGGGTCCAGCGCGCTCCTGGCAGGGGAGCGTATCTCTGTGGCCCGAGCTGCCTCACGGTGGCTCTCCGAAGGGGCGCGTTGAAGCGCTCTTGGAAGAAGCAACTCGACTCGGCGACGATTGCGTCGTCGAGCATCCTGAATCTGGAGGCATCCCTGCTCGCGATTTCCGGCTCACGCACATAGCGGTTGGGTAGTTGGTCCGTGTCTCTCGGAGCCCAGCCTTCAGGGGTTGGCCCTGAGTTGTCTTACAATTTTCAGTCGGTGGGCCCAATGTCGAAGAAACGCGTTCATGAAATTGCGAAAGAATTAAAAGAAGCTCACGGTATCGAGCTCGATAACAAGGCTGTCGTCGAGGAGCTGAAAGCTCTCGGTATCGACGTGCGCAGCCATTCGTCTTCGGTCGAAGCGGATCAGGCGAACGAGGCGATTCGGAAAATCGCCGACAAGCGAACGACAAAGGTCGCTCCTCCGGCAGCGCAGCCCAAGGGCTTCGTGGTGCGCCGCAAGGTTGGCGAGATGCTTCGTTCGACTACGGTGACGATGCGCCCTGCCGCTTCCGAACCGACTTTTGTCGCTGAGCTATCGGAAGCGCCGTCGGCGCCCGTGGAGGCTCCGCCCTCGCCGGTCGAACCGCCGCCGCCAGCAGCGGTGGCCGCCGCTCCGCTCCCGGAGACGAAGACGCCCGCGCCGATTGCCGTGCCACCGCCGCCGGCGGAACCGCCCGCTGCGCCGCCGCCCGTGGCCGCACGCCCCAAGCCGCTGCCCGTCGCCCCGACGAACCAGATGCCGACGGCGACCCAAGCGGTGTTGGTCAACCGTCCACTCATTCCCATCAAGCGGGTCACTCCGAACAATTCGCGCTCGCCTTCGGTGGCGGGGCGGAAGCCGGTTGGTGAAGTCCGCGAGTTCCGCGTCGTGCCGAACCAATTCGGCGCCGGAACCAAAGAATTCGTCGATGTCACCCGCGCCAAGGAGAAAGAGCAGCGCCGCCCGGCTGGCCAGCGCCGCGAGAAGGAAAAGGAAGGCACGGCGAGCAACGACATCCGAGAGCTCATCTTCGGACGCGTCGCTATCCCCATCCGAGGCAAGAAGAAGAAGCCAACCAAGAAGGGGATGAAGACCCCCATCACCGAGATGGCGGAGGAGAAGAAGTTCATCAAGGTGCAGGATGGCATCACCATCGCGGACCTCTCGCAGCGCATGGGCGTGAAGGCTTCGGAGCTCATCAAGAAGTTGATGGGGCTCGGAAAAATGGCGACCGCCAACCAGGTTGTCGATGTCGATACCGCGACCCTTCTCGCCGTGGACTTCGGCTGGACGGTGAAGCGGGTGGGCACCGAAGTGGAAGACTTCCTCCCGAAAATCGAAGAGCGCCCCGAAGACATGGCGCCGCGACCGCCGGTGGTCACGGTCATGGGCCACGTCGACCACGGAAAGACGTCGCTCCTCGACGCTATCCGCACGACGCGCGTCGCTGCGGGCGAATCCGGCGGCATCACCCAGCACATCGGCGCGTACACCGTGAGCTCGTCCCACGGAGACATCACCTTCCTCGACACGCCGGGCCACGAGGCCTTCTCGGCGATGCGTGCTCGCGGAGCGAACCTCACCGACGTGGTGGTGTTGGTGGTCGCCTCCGACGACGGCGTCATGCCGCAGACCAAAGAGGCGATTTCCCACGCGCAGGCTGCCGAAGTGCCGGTGGTCGTCGCGGTGAATAAAATCGACCTCCCGGCCGCGAACCTCGACCGGGTGAAGAAGGAACTCGCCGACGCGGGGCTTCTCGCCGAAGACTGGGGCGGCGATGCGATCATCATCCCGGTTTCGGCGAAGACGAAGCAGGGCTTGGAGCTCCTCTTGGAGAGCATCTCCTTGCAGGCGGAGGTGTTGGAACTCCGCGCGAACCCCAAGCGGCCAGCGGTGGGTACGGTCATCGAAGCGCGACTCGAAAAGGGTCGTGGCCCAGTGGCGACGGTGCTGGTGCAAGAGGGAACGCTTCGCAAAGGCGATGCGGTGGTCTCGGGCATCTGCTCGGGTCGTGCGCGGATGATGTTCAACGACCGCGGCGAAGTCGTGAACGAAGTGCTCCCCGGGTACTCGGCGGAGCTCATCGGACTCTCGTCGGTGCCGGTCGCCGGTGAGACGCTCAACGTCGTCGCCGACGAGAAGGCGGCCAAGCAGATTGTCGACCACCGACTCTTGAAGCTCCGCCAGGCAGACGCCGGAAAGACTTCACGCGACTCTCTCGAATCGCTCTTGAGCCGCCAGAAGACGGCGGACCAGAAGGAATTGAAGCTCGTCTTGAAGGCCGACGTCTCCGGCTCGCTCGAAGCGGTGGCTGATGCGCTCAACAAGCTCTCCACGAAGAAGGTCAAAGTGACCGTCGTGCAGAAGGGCGTGGGCATGATGACCGAAACCGACATCAGCAACGCGCACGCGTTCGGGGCAGTCATCATCGGCTTCAACTCGAAGCCCGAGTCTGGCGCCGAAATGGCTGTAAAGCAGCTCGGCGTTCGCTGGAATACCTTCAGCATCATCTACGAGCTCCTCGATGGCGTCACGTTGATGATGGAAGAGTTGCTGGATCCTATTCGGACCGAGAAGAAGCTCGGCCGGGCAGAGGTCCGCACCCTGTTCAACGTGCCGCGCTTGGGCGTCATCGCCGGTTCGGCGGTGGTCGATGGCGTCGTCAAACGGACGGCGCTCGCCCGCATCCTGCGCGAGAACAAGCAGGTCTTCGAAGGAAAAATTACCTCGCTCAAGCGCTTCAAAGACGACGTGCGCGAGGTCACCCAAGGCTACGAGTGCGGCATCGGCATCGAGGGTTATGCGGAGCTTCAAGCCGGAGACATCATTGAGGTCTTCGAGGTCGAGGAGACTCGCCCTTCGCTCAACTAGCGACGACCCATGTTCGTATGCGCGGCTCGCATAACCCTTGAGCTTCGAGGGGCCTCCCCGGCACGGGCGCGCCGCCAAACAGTTCGGCGGATACGGGATCGCCTGAAGGCCCGATTCAACGTGTCGGTGGCGGAGGTATTCCACTCCGGGCGAGAGGACCATGTCGTGCTCGGTCTCGCGGTCGTGGGTGGAACGAAGGCGTTTGTCGAAGAGCAGATCGACAAGATTTTTCAGAGTGTCGAGGAGATGTACGTGGCGGCGATTGCCAAACGGGAACGGGAACTCATCGTCGTCGGCGAGGACCACTTCGGCGACCCGCCGGGCTCGTCGACCGCCGACCTCACGATTCCACGCCAGGAGCGCTCGCTCGCCGAAGCAGAGGGCCTCGGTGCCTGGGAGCGCCGCCACGCGCCGCCAGCGCAGCGGGAGCGACCAAAGCTCTCGCTCGACGCGGCAAGAGCGCGCGCCCGCTCGCTGCGCAATCGACGGGACTGGGAGGGGTAATGGCGGGGGTACGACCAGAGCGAGTCGCTTCGGAAATTCGGGCCGCGCTCACCGAGCTGCTTCAGCGCGGCGAGCTGCGAGACCCGCGGGTGGGCTACATCACCATCACCCAAGTTCGGATGACGCCGGATTTGCGCCTCGCGCGAGTCTCTTATTCGATGATGGGCACCGATGAAGAGAAGGAGCGCACCCAAGAAGGGCTCACCCAGGCGAAGAGCTTTCTGCGCAGCGCAGTCGCGAAGAAGGTGAAACTGCGGGTCAGCCCCAACATCGCATTCGAGTACGACGCCGCACTCGAAGATAGCGATCGCATCGATACGCTGCTGCGCGAGGTCCGTAAAAAAGAGGGATGGTGAGTTCGCCCGAAGGATTCCTCGTGGCCTACAAGCCGCGTGGTCCCACCTCTTTTGACCTCGTGCAGATGGCTCGCCGCGCACTCGGGATTCGGAGGATTGGCCACACCGGCACCCTCGACCCGATGGCCGAGGGCGTGCTGCCGTTGTGCATCGGTTCGGCGACGCGGGTGGCCCAGTACCTGTCCGATGGAGACAAGCGCTACGAGGCGAAGATTCGCCTCGGCATCACTACCGACACCAGCGACGCGGAAGGGACAGTGCTCAGCACCACCAACGTACCGCCGCTCACTGTCGAACAGTTGGAAGCAGTGCTTGCGAAGTTTCGCGGCACCTTCCAGCAATTGCCGCCCATGTTTTCGGCGAAGAAGGTGAACGGCGAGCGGCTGTACACACTCGCCCGCAAGGGTCTCGAAGTCGGAGCGGCCTTCGAGCACGGTCCATGTTTCGGAACTTCTGCTGCGTGCCTTCGACGGCGTGGAGTTGGAGCTCTCTCTGGCGGTGAGCAAGGGCTTCTACGTTCGAGCCCTGGCCGTGGACATCGGCGAAGCGCTCGGCTGCGGCGCACACCTCTGTGCATTGAAGCGCACCCAGTGTGCAGGCTTAGGGCTCGCGGACGCAATTCCACCGGAGGCCTTTGCCTCCGAGGGCCTTGCGCGGCTGGTGCCGATTTCGCGGGCGCTCGCGCATATTCCAGAACTTCCAGTGACTGCAGAGGAAGAGGCCAAGGTGCGCCACGGCATGCGCTTCCCGGTGAACGAGTCGCTCGCTGGACTCTACCGAATGGTCTCCCAGACTGGCGAACTGCTCGCCCTCGGAGAACTCACCGGCGGACGGCTCAGCTACCGGCGAGTGCTCGTCGCCGGGTGAAGGACGACCACCACCTAGAAATCAGGATTGCTTAAATCCTGATCCAAAGTACGGAAATCGCTATAGGGTAGATTCTTTTCGCAGCGATAGGTCTACTAATTCATCTGAAAAGGATTGTTTCCTGAAGTGTACCACGAGTATACCTAGATTCCTGATTGTCAGTCTGACAGGTTCTGCCGTGAGTTGCTGGTGGTGATGTGAAGAAATAGCTGTAATTGCGATTAAAACTAATTGGGTTGGGGGAGACAATCATGAACGCTATATATGTTGTAATTAGTGGGTTGCTCGTGCACAGCGGCGGAGGGGGCTTTCGACTCAACCCCGAACCGCTCGCTGTCGATACGGGTGGGTCGGCTGTTGACCAATATACCTAAAGCCAATATTAGCTTGAGGAATCCTGAATCGGTAGTCGGCATAACCAAAACTTCGGCAGATGCTGGGCTGCCGCAGGGACATCTGTACATATATGCGAAGCTGGAACATCCGGGATACGGCGAGAGAAAGATTCCACTTTATTTGATAAATATACTTAGCGGTGAAGTTGTTGAGACGCATGGCCAGTTGCTGCTCAATAAAATATCATTCAGATTAGACGATCGTAAGAAACACCCGGTTAGTATTTGGGCTGAAAACAGTTAATAATTCTAACCTGAATAGCGCGCTGCTGACGATGCGGATTGTTCGCGATATGGTTAATGTTTTTTCGAGTGCATACGGACTTGCTTTTTCCTATGCGCTCCATGCTGTCCATCAGGCAGCCACGTCAATCGATTATGGAATAAGCAGTGCTCCGTCGGCAGAACCTAATACTCGGTCCCATGACTTTACAAAAGATAGACATTCAGAAATATACTTCATCGAGTACATCGATATTCAGAGTATTGCTCAAGATTTGAATCTGGTCTTAATTCAACAACATCAAGCTTCTTCGATGCTGTTCGTGAGGAAGGTAGTAAAATTTGTTATTCTTCGAGATAAGACTACAAGTCTGGAAGCCAAGAACATACCCTACTTAACTCTTGACTATCAGCTATCAGACTATGTGGAGATCCTTCGCTTGTTCCGCAAACATTAGATTAAATTGTCACAATTTATCTCTTGATGATTTAGCCAACGCTCCGTTGACTTTGGTGCGATTAAAAGATACTCTGATACCGTCGCATTGTCATCTGAGCGCCTCCTTTTTGAGCGAGCTCAGGAACTAGTGTATCTCAAGCTATCGAAAGCTAGCCCGGAAACAGCTAATACAGTTGACGCATATTACAAGTATAAGCAGTTGCAGCAGTTGCAGGAGAGGCATGGGCATGCTGGATCTGGACCTTTGTTCGTGAAGCGGTTCAAGAATCGATTTGATGCATTAGACGGATGCGCTGATAGAGAATATAAATCAGTGCGTTTGGGCGATGAGTTATATGAAAGGTATGAGGCAGCCCTAAAAAAATGTGAAAAAGTTCGAACAACTCGGAGAGAGTGATCTCAACAATCAACTCAAACAGTTGTATCGAGCAATAGCAATCGTTGACTCGAAGTCTTTTGAGTATCTCAATAACACTCAGATCCATTTTAACGCAGTACACCGGATTCATCTAATTGAAGAATACATGATGGATAGATTTTATAAAAGACTGATCACAAACATTGAGTATTCGTCAAAACCAGAAGATTCCGAGACAGTCGGCTTTGTTGAGCAGTTGCTCAAAAAAACTCTTACCGAAACTGCTTACTGTAAAATTTGCACCCGTAATGCAAAAGATGTATTGAAAGCATATTATCGCCAGAGGTTTTCAAATAAGTACATACCTTACTATAAATACCTAGAAGTTATTAAAGATGCTTGTGATGTTGTTTAAAAACATGGAGCTGTATGCAGATTTGCTGGAGACGTTCTCTGGGAGCTCCGATCTGTCTGCAGACACGATAAATGAAATTACTGCTATCAAAAAAACCTTGGTCAAATCAAGTAAAAATATCAGAGAAGAGCTGCATCTATTAAAAGAAATGAGGAGGGATATGGCCATACTAAGTCCAAATTTAAACTCACTCTCAAAGCTAGTTGCTTCGAGTAAGGATGTGCTCGAAAAGCAAACAAAAGACATATTGAGTGCTGATTAAACTTGACTATGAGGCCTGCAGTTGAGCGACGAATCTGTCGGGAACTCCGGTCCGATGTAGAGCGTGTCGCAAGCTCTGCGGCTATCGAGGGCCGTTTGATTGAGGATTTCGGGAATCAGCATCCAAACTCCTCCTCTGTACCCGATGGAAATAGGCATTGCGTCGATGAGTTTGCGTTGAAAAGTCACTTGTCGAGTATTGACTTGTCAAGCTTGACCAAATTCTAAGTAGGGGTCGACTACTTCTATCATCTCGCTGACTAAAGTCTTCACAGTGCCATGCCCACAGAAAGAGGGCTGCTGACTCGGCATATCAACCCTCATGAACAATATTGAGTCGACCCTTACGGCCTGAACTGTGCGGCCATCACTTTTTGGGTGAGCATTCAGTAGGAATCACTATGTAATAGCCTTTGGACTGAAGGACCGAGGAGGTTAGCATCAAAGCTACCGGCAACGTTGATGAGTTCGGGTATATATTGGTTGACTGAAGATGTGACAATGCAGCCCATGCATATTTAGACGTATCATGACTGCCGCATGGAATCTGTGTCACGTCGTTGTTGAAGCCTGATGGTAAGCTTGCACCACGATCGGTTGCACTACTGTTACCAGCGGCAAACATTCCTTTCGGTGGGCCGAAATAGTGAGCATTTCGTCTCCCTTCCCCTATAATTTATGCTCTGCGTGGCATTGACGTCAAGCTCGTCCCGATCAGTTGTCTCGTTACGCCCGAGCATCGTTTTGCAGCTCCAATTGCGGTAGGGATGTTAGCCAGCAAACATGATCTCACAGCCTCATCTACAAGGCAATGATAGCCAGGTGGGCGATACATAGTTCATGTATTGAGACAGCTTCCACTGATTGATCCGTCCACTACTTGAAGTGCTAGTCCAGTCTACGTTTTGATGATATCATATCTCTCTTGGCCAAATGAGGCATATGATGCAATCTTGCCACTACCTGCGCTGGAACTATTCTTTAAGATAGCTACAGACAATTTCGGATTTAGGCGCAAATTGTCTTATACAGTCGCGATCAGGGTGCTCCCAAAATTTACTTTGCTGGGCGAGGCTAGATACTTGCATCGGTGAGATTATGCAACGCTCGGACTCGAGGGGTTCGGCAACCCCACTATTATGAGGTAGTTGCAAGCAGCCGGATAAACATACACATAGCAAATCTCCCTCAATAATGCTCTGCCTGAGACACTTTTCACTAAGGTGAATAAAGTTATTTCTTTAAGAGTTCTGAATACAGTCTCGATGGGCAGCTTAGATCAGCATGCTCTTTCAGTTTTTGATTTTCAGATCGTACCGCGCTTTGTGTGAGTCAATTACACTCGCCGACCGATGCTAGATCTAATTCAAATCCACGCTAAGGTTTCACATTCAGCGGCGGCGGTGGGGAGCGAGCAGCCGGGCGACGTACTTCCCGAGGATGTCCACTTCGAGGTTCAGCTTGTCACCGACGCGACGGGTTCCGAGGGTGGTTTGCGCCAGGGTCTCGGGAATCAGCATGACCCGGAAGGTGCTCGCAGTGAGGCCAGCGACGGTGAGGCTCACCCCGTCGAGCGTCACCGAGCCTTTGTGGACCACGCACTCGGCGAGCGGCGGGGGAAGCGAGAGCGTGAGGAGGCGGGAGCCACCTTGGCGGGCGATGGCTTTTAAGGTGATTTCCGCGTCGACGTGACCCTGTACCCAATGACCGCCGAGGCGGTCGCCAAGGGCGAGCGCGCGCTCCAAGTTGATGCTGCGCCCCGCCTGCCAATGCTTGAGCGTGGTGCGGGCGAGCGTCTCGGGCGCTGCGGCAACCGTGAACGTCTTAGCCCGCGGATTGGTTTTGGTGACGGTGAGGCACACGCCATCGCAAGCGATGGATTCACCGCGTCGCAGCGCCTTGTACGGCGCACGGATGACGAGCGTTGTCACCGGGCCCGGTTCGAGCTTCAGGACTTTGCCCTGGGCGGTGACGAGGCCGGTGAACACCTACTTCGACCCGTCGAACTGGAAGAGGGCGGTGCAGGAACAGCGGGTCGCCTCCGGGGCGTCGATGCGCACCGAGGCCACGCCGCGCATGGTGGTGGAGGTCACCGCGTCGATTTCCGCGTGAATCGTGACGATGCGCGCAAGGCACTCCGCACCGTTGATGGTCATGTTTTCGTTGGTGCTCGTGCCGTCGAGCACCATGCTTTCAATGCCGCTTCGGTAAAAGCCTGCCATCACGAATTGCGGGGCTGCAAGGCGCAACCGGACGATATCTCCGGACGTCGTGAGGGTGCCCGGCCCAAACGCGAAGGTGGGGAGCAATTTGCAATCGTCGCGAAGCACTTGGGTCTTCTTGAATGTGTAGGTGCCATCTTCAAGTTGATGGTCGCAGGCACAGAAGAGGAGTGCGAGCGCGATGATTCTCGGCATGGCGGCACTATAGCCTCTGCCGGCGGCGCGAGGCGATGCGGCGGCTTGGGAGTTCAACGGCCCACGAACTTCGGTGCGCGCTTTTCCTTGAAGGCCGCGAGCCCTTCTCGGCGGTCTTCGCTCTTCGCAAGGCGGTCAAAATGCTCGCGTTCGAGGCGTAGGCCAGCCTCCAAGGCGAGTTCGTAGGCCTGGTTGAGCGCGTCCTTCGCGAGGCGCAGCGCGAGCGGCGAGCGCTGGGCGATGGTGGCGGCGAGGGCGAGGGTGTGGGAAATGGTCTCTGCGTCTTCCACGACCTCGGCGATGAGTCCGGCGGCGTGGGCAGTACCCGCGGAGATTGGCTCCCCTTCGAGCACCATCCTCATTGCCAGCGGTTTGCCGACGGCGCGGACGAGGCGCTGGGTGCCACCGGCGCCGGGGATGGTACCGAGTTTAATCTCTGGCTGTCCGAGTTTGGCACTGCGGCCCGCAATGGCGAGGTCAGCGGCCATCATCAACTCGCACCCGGCTCCGAGGGCGTAGCCATTCACCGCAGCGAGCAGCGGCTTCGGAAAGCGGGTGATGGCGCCCCAATGTTTGCCGCGTTGCTCGCGAATAGTCGGGTCTCCATCGGCCAGTTCGTTGATGTCGGCGCCAGCGGCGAAGATGCTGGGGCCGCCGGTGATGACGACCACCCGGGTGAGGTCGTCGATTTCGGCAGCAGCAAGGGCCTCGGCAATTTCGCGCAGAGTATTCGTGCGCAGCGCGTTGCGGACCTTTGGCCGGTCTATCGTGAGTTGCAGGACGTGCGGCTCGTGGCGCTCAACTCGAATGTCTTCCAGCGTGGGTGCGTTCATGCGTCTACCCTTTCCATCACGAGTGCGATGCCTTGGCCGACGCCGATGCACATGGTGCAGAGTCCGTAGCGGCCGCGAGTGCGCTCCAACTGCCGCAGCGCCGTGGTGACGAGGCGCGCGCCGGAAGCGCCCAACGGGTGACCGATGGCGATAGCGCCGCCATTGGGGTTCACGTGCGGTGCATCGTCGGGCAGGCCGAGGTCGCGGGTCACCGCGAGAGCCTGTGCGGCAAAGGCCTCGTTCAGCTCGATGACGTCCATCTCCTTCAGCGACAACTTGAGACGCGCGAGGAGCTTCGGAACAACTTTCGCCGGGGCAAAGCCCATGATGCGCGGAGCGATGCCGACGGCTGCCGTCCCGAGGACCACCGCGCGGGGCTTCAACTTCAACTTCGCGACAGCGCGCTCGGAAGCGAGGAGGAGTGCACAGGCGCCGTCGTTGATGCTCGAAGCGTTGCCCGCTGTCACCGTTCCACCGGGGCGAACGACCGGCTTCAAGCGCGCGAGCGCTTCCAGCGAGGTGTCCGAGCGCGGGCCTTCGTCGCGGGTCATCTTCTTCGGTTCGCCTTTCGCTTGGGCGATGGAGACCGGCACGAGTTCAGTGTCGAAAAAGCCAGCGGCCAGTGCCGCCGCGTAGCGGGTTTGGCTGCGGAGCGCGAAGGCGTCTTGGTCTGCTCGGGAGATGTGAAAGTCTGCTGCGACGTTCTCGGCGGTCTCGGGCATCGAATCGATGCCGTAGGTCGACTTCATCACCGGGTTGACGAAGCGCCAGCCGATAGTGGTGTCTTCGATTTTGGAGATTCGTGAAAAGGCGGTCTCGGCCTTGGGCATCACGAAGGGCGCACGGGTCATGCTCTCGACGCCGCCAGCGATGATGAGGTCGGCCTCTTCGGCGCGAATGGCACGAGCGGCGATGCCCACCGCATCGAGGCTTGAGCCGCAGAGGCGGTTGACGGTGGTCGCGGGCGTCTCGACCGGCAGGCCAGCGAGGAGCGCCGCCATACGGGCGACGTTGCGGTTGTCCTCGCCTGCCTGGTTGGCGCAGCCGTAGACAACGTCGTCGAGGGCGCCCCAGTCGAGGCCCGGGTGGCGCTCCATGAGTGCCCGAATGGGCAGGGCGGCGAGGTCGTCGGTGCGGACGCTCGCGAGCTCGCCGCCGAAACGGCCAAAGGGAGTGCGCAGCGCATCGCAGATGTAAGCTTTCATTCGAACTCCGGGTGGAGGGTGAATTTCGCGGACTGTATCAGGAAGGCTTGGTTCCGCCTTTGCGGAGGTCGAGCACGCGTTTCGCCTTCCCGACGGCGCGCTCCACTTTCCCGGACTCTACCACTTCCACCTTGGTGCGCAGACCGACGGAGGACTTGATGTGGTGCTCGGCTTCTTTCGTGAGCTTTTTGATGGTCTCCGGTTCAGGAGCAACTCCCGTGCGCAGCTCCACTTGCACCGCGAGCGAGTCGAGGTGGCCATCGCGGGTGACGATGAGCAGGTACTGCGGCGCGAGCTGCGGAATCTTGAGGATGACCTCTTCGATTTGGGTCGGGAACACGTTGACGCCACGGATGATCACCATGTCGTCGGAGCGACCGGTGATTTTCCCAATGCGGCGCATGGAGCGCGAGGTCGGCGGCAACAAGCGGCTCAAGTCGCGGGTCCGGTAGCGGATAATCGGCAGCGCTTCTTTGGAGAGCGACGTGAAGACGAGTTCGCCTTCGCTGCCGTCGGGGAGCACTGCGCCGGTCTCCGGGTCGATAATCTCCGGGTAGAAGTTGTCTTCCCAGATGCAGGGGCCGTCTTTGCTCTCGACGCACTCGCTTGCGACTCCCGGGCCGATGACTTCCGAGAGGCCGTAGATGTCGACGGCGTCGATGTTGGCGGACTTTTGGATTTCGTCGCGCATGGCTTCGGTCCAAGGCTCCGCGCCGAAGATGCCGACTTCGAGCGAGGTCTTCCTCGGGTCGTGTCCGAGCTTCTGAATCTCTTCAATCAGGGTCAGCATGTACGACGGCGTGACCATGATGATGTTCGGTTTGAAGTCTTGGATGATTTGGATTTGCTTCTCGGTTTGGCCGCCGGAGACCGGAATGACGGTGCAGCCGAGGTACTCGGCGCCGTAGTGTGCGCCGAGGCCGCCGGTGAAGAGGCCGTAGCCGTAGCCGACGTGGACGATGTCGCCGGGGCGACCGCCAGCGGCGCGGATAGATCGCGCGACCATCGACGCCCACATGGTGAGGTCGTTCTTGGTGTAGCCGACGACGGTGGGCTTGCCGGTGGTACCGCTCGAAGCGTGGACGCGGACGACTTGCTCTCGCGGCACCGCGAACATGCCGAAGGGGTAATTGTCGCGGAGTTCTTTTTTGCTCGTGAACGGGAACTTGGCGAGGTCGGCGAGCGTCTTCAGGTCGTCGGGGTGAACCTGCTTCTCGTCGAAGGCTTTTCGGTAGTGGGGGACATTCTTGTAGGCGTGGGCGAGGGACCAGCGCAGGCGCTTCAACTGCAGCGCTTGGAGTTCGTCCTTGCTGGCCTTCTCGATGGGTTCGAGTCCTTCGTTCGATGCGCTTCGTCGGATCATAGGCGTTCTCAGTGGGAAATGGCTTCGAGGCCAGCGATGACTTCACCTTTGATGCGGTAGGAGCGTCCGCGGAACAAGGCGATAGTGACGCCGTCTTGGTTGGTGACGGCGATGTCGTACACGCCGGTACGGCCAGACAGCGAGCGCTCTTTTCCTTCGGCGGTGAGGACATCACCACCGCGAGCGGGCGCGAGGTAGTCGATGCTGCATCCCGAGGCCACGGTGTTGAGATTGCGGCTATTGCAAGCGAAGGCGAAGGTGCTGTCGGCGAGCGTGAAGATGAAACCGCCGTGGCAGATGAGGTGACCGTTCAACATGTCCGGACGGATGCGCATCTGCATGCGCGCGTAGCCTGGGCGCACCTCCTCGAGTGTGATGCCCAGGCCTTGGGAGGCATTGTCCCGGTCCCACATGGCTTTTGCGGCAGCCTCGGCGAGCGCCTGGGGTTCGTGAGGGGGGCTAGTCATGGAGTCTCCTTCCAGCAGCGACGCGGCGGCGAATGAGTGGTGATACGCGGTAGCGATCTTCCCCATACGCGAGAGCGAGGTGGTTCAAGACGGTGGCGACTTTATCGACTCCCAGGGCGTCGGCCCAAGCGAGCGGACCTTTGGGGAAGTTCACCCCGAGCTGCATGGCGCGGTCGACGTCGGCGGCGGTGCAGACGCCCTGGTTCACGGTGTCGGCGGCTTCGTTCGCGAGCATGGCCACGGTGCGCATGACGACGAGCCCTGGCACGTCATCGATGCGGCTCACCACGTAGCCCGCGCGCTGAAGGAGGGCGACTACCGCCGCGAAAGCCTTGGGGTCGCACTGGTCGCTCGCGGCGACGCCGAGGCGCGGGGCTTTCTCGTAGTCGAGCGCTAAGTCCACGAGCACGAGGTCTCGATGGGCGTTGTGGGGCGAGTCTGCGGAGCGCTGGGTCGCGGTGCGCCCGTCGGTGAGGTAGAGCCGAGCGCTGCCGACCTCCAGGATGCGGTCGTCGTTAGCGGTGCGCGCCGGGAGGTCTAACTTTGCCGCGAGCACCTTCGCTAAGGGCGAATCTCCATAGACGGTGACCGGCGCGTCGGTGCCGGTCGCCCCTGGGTGGTGGGACACGGCTGGTTGGGAAACAAGCTCGTCGGCTGCTGGCGGTGCGCCGCCGTCGTAGCGGTAGAAGCCCCGGCCGCTCTTTCGCCCAAAGAAGCCTGCCGCCACCAGCTCCACCTGGAGCGGCGAAGGGGTGAAGCGCGGGTCGTTGAAGTAGGCAGCGAAGACCGACTGGGTCACCGCGAGGTTCACGTCGTGGCCGATGAGGTCCATCAGCTCGCAGGGGCCCATGCGAAAGCCGCCGGACTCGCGCATGAGCGCGTCGAGCGTCGGCACTGCGCAGGCCTGTTCGTTCAAGAGGCGAAGCCCCTCTGCATAGAACGGTCGGGCGACCCGGTTCACGATGAAGCCCGGCGTCGAGCGCGCGTGGACCGGCTTTTTGCCCCACGCCTCTGCGACCGCGTACACCGCGTCGGCGACTTCCTTCGCGGTGGCAAGTCCGCTCACCACTTCGACGAGCTCCATGAGTGGGGCCGGGTTGAAGAAGTGCATCCCCACGAGGCGCTGCGGCTCGCGCAGCGGCGCGGCGATGCCGGTAATCGACAGCGAGGAAGTGTTGGTCGCAAAGACGCAATCATCACCGGCGATGGCTTCCAACTCACCGAAGAGCTTTTGCTTGATGCCGAGATTCTCGGCGATGGCTTCGATGATGAGCTGCGAGCCCGACAGATCTTGAAGCCCTTTCGCCGGGCGCACGGCGGCGATAGCGGCCTCGGCCTGTGCGGCAGTGAGGCGACCCTTCTCGGCGAGGCGGCGCAGGCGGCTGCCGATGTCGGCGATGGCGCGCTCCACCGCTTCCGGGCGCAGGTCGTAGATGGTGACCACGTCTCCGGCAGCGGCGGCGACCTGGGCAATTCCGGCGCCCATAGCGCCGCTGCCAATCACCCCGATGCGACGGGGTGCCGTGCGCAACAGTGTCGTCATGACCCCTTGAAGCGCGGCGGACGCTTCTCCATGAACGCCGCGACGCCTTCCCGATAGTCGTTGCTGCGCCCGAGCGTGCGCATGCTGTTGCCTTCGAGCTTCAACTGCTCTTCGAGGGTATTGTCGATGCTCGCGTAGATTGCGGCCTTGGTGAGCGCGAGGCCGAGGGTGGGCGCCTCGGAGAAGTGCTTCGCGAGTTCGTTGGTTTCGGCCACCAGGCGGTCGTCGTCGACGACTTTCCAGATGAGTCCCCAGGCTTCGGCTTGCTCCGCAGAAACCTTCGGCCCCAACATCGAGAGCCCCATGGCTCGCGCGGTGCCGATGAGTCTCGGTAAGAAATACGTGCCGCCGGTGTCGGGCAGGAGCCCCAGCTTGCAGAAGACCTCGATGAAGCTCGCCGAGCGCGCCGCGAGGACGATGTCGCAGGCGAGCGCGAGGTTTGCGCCAGCGCCCGCGGCGACGCCGTTGACCGCGCCGATGACCGGCATCGGCAAGGCGCGAAGGGCGAGGACGAGCGGCGCGTAGTATTTCTCGACGGTGCCGCCCAGGTCGACACTCTGGTTCGGCTCCGTGGACGAGCGCTCCGACAGGTCTTGTCCGGCGCAGAAGCCGCGTCCGGCACCGGTGAGGATGAGGACTCGGGTGCTCTTCTCCGCACGCAGCTTCGCGAGCGCGTCGCGTATTTCCTCGTGCATCTGCGAGGTGAAGCTATTCAATTTGTCCGGGCGGTTGAGCGTCAGCTTTGCGATTCCGCCCTGGTTTTCGTACAGAATGTTTTCGTAGGCCACGAGATCAGCCCTCCCTTGGCATTTCTTGGTCAATCACCTGCTGCTCCATCAACTGTGTTTCTTTAGCTGTGTTGGTCGAAGTCGACGACCAGCTTGTCGGTAACTGGGTAGCTTTGGCAGCTCAAAATAAAGCCCCGGGCGATTTCGTAGTCTTCAAGCGCGTAGTTGGTATCCATGTCGACCTTACCTTCGGTGACCTTGCAGCGACAGGTCGCACAGACTCCGCCGCGGCAGGAGTAGCGCATGTCGACGCCGTTGCGGATGCCGGCCTCCAGCACCGAGTCTTCATCGCGGTTCATGGTGAAGACTGAGCGCGCGCCGTCGAGAATCACCGTGACTTCGCACGAGCCGCGATCGGCCTTGGGGGTCGTCGAGCGCTCTTTGCTGCTTCGCGGCGGGGTGCTCGGCGCGAAGAACTCGGTCTTTATCTTCGCTTTCGGTACGCCGCGCGCAGCCAACGCCTCGCTCGCGGCGGTAATCATCTCCGCCGGGCCGCAGATGAAGGCGCCGTCGAGGTTCCGGACATCTATCCACGACTCGAACAGGCCCTCGCACTTCTCTCTCGTAATCCGCCCGTTGAAGAGCTCAATCTCTTGGTGCTCGCGGCTCATGACGAAAATCAGGTTCAGCCGCCCGAGGTATTGGTCTTTGAGTTCGCTCAATTCATCTCGGAAGATGACCGTCGACGAAGCGCGGTTCCCGTAGACCAGCGTGAAGTGGCTCTTCGACTCGGTGGCGAGCGTGGTCTTGATGATGGAGAGTATCGGGGTGATGCCGCTGCCTGCGGCGATAGCGAGGTAGCGCTTGTCGTTGTCCGGGGCGAGGGGAAGGAAGAAGTTCCCTTCGGGGGGCATCACTTCGACAATTTGCCCGGGCGCGAGGTGCTCGTTGGCCCACGACGAAAAGATGCCTCCCTGGATGCGCTTAATCGCTACCCGCAGACGCGCTTCCTGCACGCTGGCGCAAATGGAATAGGAGCGGCGCTGCTCGACACCGTCGATGACCGCCCGCAGCGTCAGGTGCTGACCCTGGGTGTAGCGGAAGGTGTCGATGAGGCTCGGTGGGACATCGAAAGTGACGGCGACGGCATCCCGAGTCTCGCGCCGTACATCTTTCACGACCAAACCATGGAATTGACTCATGAACTTCTTGCTCCTGAGGGGGGAATAGAAAGACGCTTCTTAGTGGGCCTTGAAGTAGTCAAAGGGCTCGTGGCAAGCCGTGCAGCGGTAGGTCGCCTTGCAAGCAGTTGAGCCGAACTGGCTGACGCGGACCGTCGTGGTCGCGTCGCAGCGCGGACACGGGACGACCGGGTCTTCCGTGTGGCGGCTGATGCTGCACTGTTTTGCCGCGCACTGGGTCGGTGGGGCGATGCCGTAGCGCTTCAGCTTGAGCTTGGCGCTGTCGGAAAGCCAGTCGGTACTCCAGGCGGGCGAGAGCACAGTCTCAATCGCTACCTCGGCGAAGCCGTGGCGGCGCAAGGTTGCAGAAATCTCTTGGGCGATGAGTTCCATCGCCGGACACCCGGAGTAGGTCGGGGTGATGACCACCGTGCATCGCTCGCCCGCGGCGCTAGGCTCGATGCGCACGCCGCGGACGATGCCGAGATCCACGACGGAGATGACGGGTATCTCCGGATCCGGCACTTCGCGCAGCCACGCCCAAGCTTGCTGCTCTCGGGTGAGCGGTATTTCGGCGAGCTCTACCATTGCGCTCCCGGGTAGGCGCGTTGCAGGAACTGCATCTCCGCCAAGAGGTAGCCCAAGTGCTCGCTGTGGCGGCCGCTCTTGCCGCCGCTCTGCATCCAGCAATCATCACTCGGCATGGTGAGGGTGGCTTCCTCGAAGATGTCGTGCAGGAGTTCGTGCCAGCGCTTCGAGAGCTCCGCGCTCACCGGGGCAATGCCCAGCTCTGCGCTCTTTTCGTCGAGCTCGTCGCGGGTGAAGAGCTCGCCGGTGTACATCCACAGGCGGTCGATGGAGGTCTGGATGTGCTGCTTGCTCTCTGCTGTTCCGTCGCCGAGGCGCACGACGATGTCGGAGCTTCGACGCAGGTGGTAGGTGACTTCCTTCAACGACTTCACCGCGATTTCGGCGACGCGGCTGTCTTTGGAGCGGGAGAGGTCTTGCAAGACGAGGTAGTACCAGGCGTCGAACAGAAGCTGGCGGGCGAGCGTATCGCCGTAGGTGCCGTTCGGCTGCTCGACGAGCAGCAGGTTGTTGTACTGGTGGGCGTCGCGCAGGAACGCGATGCTATCCTCGGTGGAGCCGTCGGCAGCGAGCTCCGCTGCATAACCGTACCAGAGGCGCGCCTGGCCGATGAGGTCGAGGCCCACGTTGGCGAGAGCGATGTCCTCTTCGAGAGCGGGAGCCTTGCCGACCCACTCCGAGATTCGCTGACTTAAAATGAGGACGTTGTCTCCAAGGCGGCGGACGTATGCCTGGGTCAGCGCCGTCGTTGCTGGTGCCATGCTCGATACTCCTTAGAGGTTCTCGACACCCTCGGGAGTCGGGAAGAAAGTTGGGTGGCGATAGACTTTGTTGTTGGAGGGGTCGAAGAGCGGACCCTTATCGCCGGGAGCGCTCGACACGATGTCTGATGAGCGCACGACCCAGATGCCGACGCCCTCGTTGCGGCGGGTGTAGACATCGCGAGCGTTGTTGAGCGCCATCTCCGCGTCGGGCGCGTGGAGGCTCCCCACATGTTTGTGCGAGAGGCCGTGCTGGCTGCGGATGAAGATTTCCCAGAGGGGCCAATCCTTCGCTTCTTTGGTCATTGTCAGGCTCCTTGCGCAGCGTAGTTCTTGGCGGCCGCCTCGCGCTTGGCGCGTGCTTTCTCAGCGTGGGCAGTGAGTCCGTCGCGGAACCAGGCACCATCGTTGTGGGCCTTCCGGCGCGCATCCATGCGCTCTCGGTTGCAGGGGCCGTTGCCGCGCACCACATCGTAGAACTCTTGCCAGTTCAAGGTGCCGAAGTCGTAGTGACCGCGCTCCGCATTCCATTTGAGGTCCGGGTCGGGAATCTTGAGGCCGAGATACTCGGCTTGCGGAACTGTTTGGTCCACCATCCGCTGCCGGAGGGTGTCGTTGGAGAACAGCTTGATGCGCCACTGCATGGTCTGCTGGCTGTTCACCGACTCCGCGTCGGAGGGGCCGAACATCATGAGTGCAGGCCACCACCAGCGGTTGAGCGAGTCCTGGGCCATCTGCTTTTGCTCCGGGGTGCCTCGGCAGAGCTTCAGCATGATGTCGTAGCCTTGGCGCGCGTGGAACGACTCTTCCTTGCAGATGCGGATCATCGCTCGGGAGTAGGGGCCGAACGAGCAGCGGGCGAGGGGGATTTGGTTGATGATGGCAGCGCCGTCGACGAGCCAGCCGATAGCCCCCATGTCTGCCCAACTGATGGTCGGGTAGTTGAAGATGCTCGAATACTTGGCGTGACCAGCCAGGAGTTCGTCGATGAGCTTGTCGCGCGATACGCCGAGGGTCTCCGCAGCGCAATAGAGGTAGAGCCCGTGGCCAGCCTCGTCTTGAATCTTCGCGAGCAATATCGCTTTGCGCTTGAGCGTCGGGGCGCGGGTAACCCAGTTGCCCTCCGGGAGCTGTCCCACGACTTCCGAGTGCGCGTGCTGAGAGATCTGTCGGATCAGCGTCTTCCGGTACGCCTCCGGCATGGTGTCGTTGGGCTCAATCTTGATGTCCTTGTCAATGCGAGCCTGGAACTCTCGTTCACTGGGGCTCATCTCTTCGAGGGAGCGGAGCTTTTTGACGCCAGTATCTACGAGTTGTGCATACATAATTGACCTCTCTGTTCAGTTCAGCAAGAAGAGCACACGCTGGTGTTGCAATTGTTCAGTAGGGATAGTAGATTTCAATAATTATTACTTATAGCTGCAATATCCAACCATGTGCTTCATCGGCTGTTCATCAAATAGGGACTCAGAAACGGCTTCGAAACGGATGTGAGGAATATGTTCCCTATTTCTCCCATGATAAGCTGCTAGTAGTCAATCAGTTTCTAGCGACCTACTCGCTTGACATGGTGCAAACTGCTACATATAACCCCAGCGTAAATGAAGTTCCGCGAAGGGTCAATCGAAGGCACCGAGAATTATTACCTCTAATGGAGAAACGTAGTTCAAGGTGCGTCAATATCGTCATGTCTTAGGTTTAGGTCGTAGGTTAGGTCGCAGGTAGAGAGCAGCTATCGTCGAGAGCGTTGGCAACCAAGAATCTTTCGGACACCGCAATGGGTCCACAAAGGGAGGAACGATGAAGAACATGAAATCACTACTGGTAGGGGCAGCGCTCCTGTGCGCTGGCGCCGCATTCGCGGACGTCAAGGTCGGGGTCACCGTTTCAGCGACTGGCCCGGCGGCCTCGCTCGGTATTCCCGAGAAGAACACCATCGACCTTCTCCCGAAGACAATCGCCGGAGAGAAAATCGAATACATCGTCCTCGACGATGCCTCGGTCCCGGATCAGGCCACCAAGAACACCCGGCGGTTTATCGCCGACGAGAAGGTCGACCTCGTCATCGGTTCGTCCATCTCCTCGAACTCGCTCGCGATGATTGAGATTGTGGCCGAGGGCAAGACGCCGCTCATCTCGCTCGCCGCCGCAGCGGCGATCGTCACCCCCATGGATGATAAGCGCAAGTGGGTATTCAAGACTCCCCAGAGCGACTGGATGATGTCGGAAGCCATCGCCAAGGACATGGTCGCCCGCAAGGTGAAGAAGGTCGCCTTCATCGGCTACTCGAACGCCTACGGCGACGGTTGGCTCAAGGAGTTCTCCAAGGCCGCGGCTGAGCACAAGATTGAAATTGTCGCCGAAGAGCGATTCGCTCCGACCGACACCTCGGCAACCCCGCAGGCGTTGAAGCTCCTCGCGAAGAAGCCCGACGCGATTCTCATTGCAGGCTCCGGCGTTCCGTCGCTCGTGCCCCAGCGTGCCATCAGCGAGCGCGGCTACAAGGGCCACATCTACCAGACCCACGGCGTCGCGAATGCGGACTTCCTCCGGGTCGGCGGCAAGCTCGTGAACGGCACCATTCTCCCGGCGGGCCCGGTGCTGGTGGCAAGCCAGCTTCCGGCCACACACCCCTCCAAGCAAGTCGGCCTCGAGTACGTGAAGCAGTACGAGGCGAAGCACGGCAAGGACAGCGTCTCGCTCTTCGGCGGCTACGCTTGGGACGCTGGTCTTCTCCTCCAGGCAGCCCTTCCGGTTGCGCTCAAGGCTGGTAAGCCGGGCACCCCGGAGTTCCGCGCGGCGCTCCGCGATGCGCTTGAGAACGTGAAGAACGTCGCAGGCGTTCACGGGGTCTACACCATGACTCCGACTGACCACCTGGGCCTCGATTCGCGCGCGGTGGTCATGGTGAAGATCGTCAACGACACCTGGCAGTACCAAAAGTAACGCGCACACATTGCAGTTTCGCGAGCCGAGGCGTGTATCCTGCGCCTCGGCTCGCATTTCATTCAGCACTTGCACTTTCTTCAGCACCAGTACGCAGGAGTAACGGTCATGACCCAAGTCCCCGCAGTTTTGCGCAGCTACATCGCCGGTCGCTGGTTTGGTGAGAAACGCGCCTCGGAGTTGCCCAGCGCCGTCAACGGAAAGGCCGTTGCCTTCACCCACGAAGAGTCCATCGACTTCGGCGAGGCCCTTACCTATGCCCGCACCGTGGGACTTCGGGAGTTGCTGAAGTTCGACTTTCAACAGCGCGCGAGCATCCTTCGGGCCCTTGGGAAGTATTTCAACGACCACAAAGAAGAGCTCTACGCAGTCTCGGCGCACACCGGTGCGACCCGCGGCGATAGCTGGATTGACATCGAGGGCGGCTTCGGCACGCTCTTCGCCTACGCGCGGGTAGGGCGCGACGAGTTTCCGTCGTCGAACACCGTGCACGAGGGGCCGGTCGTCACCCTCGGCAAGCAGGGCAAGTTCGTCGGAACCCACGTACTCGTGCCGCGCGAAGGCGTGGCGTTGCACATCAACGCTTTCAACTTTCCTATCTGGGGCATGTTGGAGAAGTTCGCCCCCTCGTTCCTCGCCGGCATGCCGTGCCTCGTGAAGCCCGCCACCTCGACGAGCTACCTCGCCGAAGCCGCAGTGCGGCTCATCGAGCGCAGCGGCCTCGTTCCGGCGGGCGCGTTGCAGCTCATCATCGGCAGCGTTGGCGATGCCTTCGACCGCCTGGAGCCCAACGACGCGGTCACCTTCACCGGCTCTGCGGACACGGCGACCAAGCTGCGCGCCCACCCGCACCTCCTGCGCAACTCCATTCCTTTCAACGCCGAAGCCGACTCGCTCAACTGCGCCATCCTCGCGCCCGATGTGAAACCCGAAGACGAGGAGTTCGACCTCTTCGTGAAAGAAGTCGCTCGGGAAATGACCGTGAAGGCCGGTCAAAAGTGCACCGCCATTCGGCGCGCTATTGTTCCGGCGGCGCAAGCGGAAGCAGTCGCGAGCCGCCTCTCGGCGCGCCTCGGCAAGCTCTGGTCGGCGACCCGGCGGTCGAAGGGGTTCGCATGGGGCCGCTCGCCTCGAAAGCTCAGCAGCGCGACGTCGGTGCGCGCCTCGCTGAACTCACCAAAGGCAACCAGGTGCTCGTCGGCGGCGCAAAGCCCGAGGGCTTCGCGCCGGTGGGCGAGGGCGTCAAAGACGGCGCATTCTTCCCGGCGACGCTGCTCCTCTGCCGCGACGGCCTCAAGAACAAGGCGGTGCACGAAGTCGAAGCCTTCGGGCCGGTGAGCACCATCATCACCTACAGCGATGCCGATGAGGCGTTGGCGCTCGCGGCGCTGGGCCGGGGCAGCCTTGTCGGTACGGTCGTGACCAAGGACCCGGCGCTTGCGGCGAAGTTCGTCCGCAAGGCAGCGGTCACCCACGGACGCATGCTGGTGCTCGACCGCGAAGCGGCGGAGGAGTCCACCGGTCACGGCTCGCCGCTCCCGCAGTTGAAGCACGGCGGCCCCGGGCGCGCTGGCGGCGGCGAAGAGTTGGGCGGCGCCCGCGCTGTCCACCACTTCCTGCAGCGGGCAGCCGTGCAGGGCTCTCCCACCATGGTCGCTGCGGTCGCGGGCGAGTACGTCGCCGGCGCGAAGGGCGACGACTCCGGCGGTCATCCGTTCCTCAAGTACTTCGAGGACCTGCGTGTGGGCGACACGCACCAAACCCACCGCCGGACCATCACCGAAGCAGACATCGTAAACTTCGGCGGGATTTCCGGCGACTACTTCTACATGCACTTCGACGAGCTCGCGGCGAAGGACTCGCAATTCGGAGCACGCATCGCCCACGGGTACTTCGTGTTGTCGGCAGCGGCGGGGCTCTTCGTTCATCCGGCGGTCGGGCCGCTCCTCGCCAACTACGGCATCGAGAAGCTCCGCTTCGTAAAGCCGGTGTTCATCAACGACACCATTCGGGCCCGGCTCACGAGCAAACGAAAAATCGACCGCAACCGCGTGGATGCGAAGGGCATCGGCCAGGGCGTCGTCGTCTGGTACGTCGAGGTGACGAACCAACGCGATGAGCTCGTCGCCGCCTGCGACATCATGACGCTCGTCCGCAAGAAACACACCCCGTGATGGATCCCATCAGCGGAGCGCGCGCGTGGACGTAAGTACCTTCGCAGTACTCTTTCAAGACGGCATCACCACCGGCGCAATCTACGCGTTGCTCTCGCTCGCCTTGGTGTTGGTCTTTTCCGTGACCCGAGTCATCTTCTTGCCGCAGGGCGAGCTCATGACCTTCGGGGCGATTTCACTCGCACTCATCCAAGCTGGAGAGATGCCGAGCACCGTGTACCTACTGGTGGTGTTGGGACTGCTCGCCACCGCGCGGGAGGTGCTGCTCTCGCTGCGCGACGCTGAACGGCGGCGGGGACTCCCCAAGGTCTTGGGCTGGATGCTCCCCACGCACGTCGCCGCGCCGCTCGCCTTGTGGTTTCTCGTCAAACGACTGCCCCTCGCCGACTTGCCGATGGTGGTGCAGATTGCGCTCGCCATGGCGATAGTGGTGCCGATGGCGCCGATGCTCTACCGGCTCGCCTACCAACCGCTTGCGCATGCGAGCGTCCTCATCCTCCTCATTGTTTCCCTTGGGGTCCACCTCGCGCTCGTCGGCCTCGGCCTCATGATGTTCGGCCCGGAGGGCTACAACACCACCGCCTTCACCGACCGTAGCTTCACCTTCGGCGAGGTCACCGTCCCCGCCCAGAGCGTGCTGGTCGTCGTGACCGTGGGGATTTTGATGTTTGTGATGTCGCTCTATTTCGAGCGCACCCTTTCGGGGAAAGCGCTCCGCGCGACGGCGGTGAATCGCCTCGGCGCGCGACTCGTCGGCATCGGCACCGACCAGGCCGGGCGCCTCTCCTTCACGTTGAGCTCGGCTATCGGCGTGCTCTGCGGTGTCCTCATCGCGCCGTTCACCATCCTCAACTACGACTCAGGCTTCCTCATCGCGCTGCGCGGTTTCGTAGCCGCGATTTTCGGCGGACTCACGAGCTACGCAATCTCGGGGTTGAGCGCACTCGGCATCGGCCTTGTCTCCAGTTTTTCCTCGTACTGGGCGAGCGCCTTCAAGGAAGTCATCGTGTTCTCGATGATCATCCCCGTCTTGCTGTGGCGCTCCGCGAGGAAACACTCCCTGGAAGGCGAGGAGTAACGAGCCATGGGCAAGCTTCGCTCCTGGTCCAACGTTGTCGGCGTCGTCGCGCTGCTGCTCGTCCTCGCCGCGCCCTGGCTCCCGATTCCTCCCTACTGGGTGACGCTGCTGACCTACATGGGGCTCGCCAGCATCGTCGCCACCGGTCTCGTCATCCTCACCGGCGCGGCCGGCATGACCTCGCTTGGCCAGGCGGCCTTCGTGGGCATCGGCGCTTATTGCACCGCCTACGCAACCACCAAGCTCGGCTACTCGCCGTGGTTCGGCCTCCTCGCGAGCGTGCTCGTCACCGGCGTCTCTGCCTTCATCATCGGCCTCTTCACCATGAGGCTCTCCGGCTACTACCTGCCCATCTGCACCATCGCCTGGGGACTTGCGCTCTATTACCTGTTCGGCAACCTCGAAATACTCGGCCGCCACGACGGCATCACCGGCATCCCCTCAATCCACCTCTTTGGCTTTGAGCTCTCCAGCCAAGCGTCGATGCACATCTTCATTTGGTGCTTCGTGGTGTTTTCCTACATCACCGCGACGAACCTCCTCGACTCGCGCATGGGGCGCGCCGTGCGCTCGCTCAAGTTCGGCCTCGTCATGCCCGAGGCCATGGGCATCAACACCGCGCGCCTCAAAGTCGTCTTGTTCGTCTACGCCGCCAACTTGGCCGGCCTCGCTGGCTGGCTCTACGCGCACTACCAACATGCGGTGAGCCCCACGCCGTTCAGCCTCAAGTACGGCGTGGATTACTTGGTGATGGTGGTCGTCGGCGGCGCAGGTCAGGTCGCGGGCGCCGTCTTGGGGTCGGGCATCGTCACGGTGTTGGGGAGCGTGCTGCAAGAGTGGCTGCCGAAGCTCCTCGGAAGCTCGGCGAACTTTGAGACTATCGCCTTTGGCATCTTGCTCGTGCTCATCCTCCAGCACGCGAGCGACGGCATCTGGCCCTATCTGCGCGCACGCTTTGGCGGTCGTTCCTCGGCGCGGGCGCCGAACGAGGCTCCGCTCCTGCCGCACCGCCCAGCCCCAGCGGCGGAGGAAGTGGTGCTCCGGGTCGAGAACGCACGCAAACAGTTCGGCGGCCTCGTCGCGGTCAACGACTTGAGCTTCCAAGTGCGCGCCGGAGAAATCGTGGGGCTCATCGGCCCCAACGGCGCTGGCAAGTCGACCATCTTCAACCTCATCAGCGGCGTCGATGAGCCGACGAGCGGCGTCATCACCTTCCGCGGAAAACCGCTCACCAATCTGCCGTCGCGGGAAATCGCCTCGCGCGGTGTCGCCCGAACCTTCCAGCACGTTCGCCTCGTGCCGGGCATGAGTGTGCTGGAGAACGTGGCGGTGGGCAGCGACCTGCGCGGTCGCCGCCCGGAGTGGGTCGAAGCCATTCTGAAGGCGGTGCCCCTCCTCTCGCTTCGGGAGCTGATGGCTTTCTTGCCCGTCGGTTTCGAGGCCTTCTTGAGCTCCATGCGCCTCGACCGCGATCGCGAAGCGATGGCGCTCTTCGAGGCCCGCAGACAAGTGGAGCGGGTGGGCCTCGGCGACCTCATGTACGAAGACGCCGGGAGCATCGCCTTAGGTCACCAGCGCATCCTCGAAATCGCCCGCGCCCTCAGCAGCGACCCGACACTCCTGCTCCTCGACGAACCGGCGGCGGGCTTGCGCATGCACGAAAAAGCGGCCCTTGCCGAACTCCTCAAGGCGCTGCGCGCCGACGGAATGGCGATACTCCTCGTCGAGCACGACATGAGCTTTGTGATGCAGCTCACCGACCACATCGTGGTGGTGGAGCGAGGCACCAAAATCGCCGAAGGGAAGCCCAAGGAAATGTACGAGCACCCGGCGGTGCGCGAAGCGTATCTCGGAGGGGCGGACTGATGGCGACGACTGCAAAGCCGGGACTCGCGTTGGGCGTGCGCGACCTCTGGGTACACTACCGCAAGGCCGAGGCACTCGCGGGCGTGACCATGGAGGTGCGCCCAGGGCAAATCGTCACGGTCATCGGCCCGAACGGCGCCGGGAAGTCGACGCTCGTGAATGCGGTGATGGGAGCGCTCCCGGAGTACTGCTCCGTCACTGGACACATCGAGAGTCTTGGTCACGAGATAATTCGGGAAGAGCTCGAAAACCGAGTGGCGTTGGGCTTGAGCCTCGTGCCGGAGCGCCGGGAACTCTTTGCGAGCATGAACGTCGAAGACAACTTGATGCTCGGGGCCTACCTGCGTCGCCGCGAGCGCAACTACCTCGACCAGCTGCCGGTAGTCTTCAAACTCTTCCCGCGCTTAGAAGAGCGCAGGCACCAAGAAGCCGGGACCCTCTCCGGCGGCGAGCGGCAGATGCTCGCCATCGGCCGTGCGCTCATGGCGAAACCCCGGGTGCTGATGCTCGACGAGCCGAGCTTGGGACTAGCGCCGCTCATCACCAAAGAGATTTTCCGCATCGTCCTCGAGTTGAAGGCCATGGGCGTCAGCACCTTGCTCATTGAGCAAAACGCACGCGCAGCGCTCAAAGTGGCCGACTACGGTTACGTGCTCGAAGGGGGCTCTGTCACCATGCAGGGCCCGGCGGAGGAGCTAGCGGTGAGCGAGAAGGTCATCGAGGGATACCTCGGGGTCGCGCGTCCGGAAGACATCGGCGTCTCCAAGCCGACGTAGGCGGCGCGCTTACGGCTTGTTCGCGCCGCTACCGAACCAGCGGCGCAGGGAGATTTTCTTCAGGTTGTGCATGCGCAGCCGGACTGTCGCCGCGAAGGAAACCGCCATTGCTCCGAGGATGGCGAGCACGCCCAACGCCGGAAAGCCGAACAGCGTGAGCTGGGTGTCGCGAAAAGCGATGAAGACGCCGATGGTAAGTCCGCAGGCGCAAAAGCCCCAGAAGAGGATGGCGGCGAGGTTGCGGATGCTCGCGTTCAAGCTCTCCACTTGGCGAGAGTTGAGGTTCACGACGAATTTCCCGCTCTCTAAGTCGAGGAGGATTTGCGAGAGCTGGGTTGGCACCTCGGTCGCCGTCGTCTGCAGGCGGATGAGGGTCTTCATCATGCTGTCTGGGAGCTGCGAGAAGTCGAGGCGATTGAGCAGCACCCGCTTGGTGTACGGCGCGAGCGCCTCGGCGATGTTCAGCTCCGGGTAGAGGCTGCGCAGGAGACCTTCGGTGAGTATCGCCGCGCGTCCGAGGGTCGCATAGTCCTTCGGAATGCGCAGCCGGTACCGAACCGACAGGTTGAGGAGACTGCGCAGGATGTGCTTCGTATCGTACTGGTCGAGGGTCGCCGGGGCGGCGTTGATGAGGCCGGTCACGTCGCGGCGGAAGTCGTGGAGGCTGAACTGCGCCTCGGGCGTCCCCAGGCGATAGATAATCCGCGCCACTGAGTCGGCGTCTTTGAAGCTGAACGCGAGCGCGAGGGACACGAGCGTCTCCCGCATGGCCGGGGTGACCCGCCCGACGAGGCCGAAGTCGATGAGGCCGAGCGTCGGCCCTTCGAGGAGCAGGATGTTTCCCGGGTGCGGGTCCCCATGAAAGAGGCCATCGTCGAAAATCTGGCTGAAGGCCGTGTCGAGGACGATGTCGGCCAACTGCTTGCGGAGCTCCTGCGGCAACTCGACCTTGGAGAGCTTGGTGCCGTCGAGGAATTCGAGGGTGAGCACCGTCGTGGTGGTGAGTTCCTCGTACAGCCGCGGCACGCGCACGTGCGGCCAACGGTAGGCGGTGGCGATGAAGGCTTTGACGTTCGAGGCTTCGAGCAGGAAGTTCAGCTCCTGCTGGACCGCGTTCTCGAACTCGTCGACGAGGCCGCTGGGGCGATAGAGCGCAAACTCCTCCACCACCGCTTCGAGGATGCGGGCGACGTTTCGCAGCGCGGAGATGTCGCTGCGCAGTTGCGCGGCGACCGTCGGGCGCTGCACTTTGACAATGACTGAGTCTCCGCTCTTGGTGCGGGCGCGGTGGACTTGCGCGATGGAGGCGGCGCCCAGCGGGACGGGGTCGAAATCATCGAAGAGCTCGTGGAGAGGTCTTCCGAAGGCGAGCTCAATCTGCTCCTGCACTTGCTCGAACGGGAAGGGCGTCGCCTGGTCTTGGAGCGTCGATAGCTCTTCAATCAGCTCCGACGGCAAGAGGTCCGCGCGGGTCGACATGATTTGCCCGAGCTTCACGAAGGTAGGGCCCAACTCTTCCAAGAGCAGGCGGAAGCGTCGTGCCGTGGAGGCGCCCTGGACGTGCGGGTCTACCGGAACGGACTTCGCGGCGTCTTTGCTGCGGTCGAGGAACTCGCCGAGACCATACTTCCCGGCGATGACAGCTATTTGCCGCATCCGGTTCAGGTCACTGATGGTTTCTCGGAGCATCGAGCAACCCTCGCACGCCTACGGCAGTCCCGCAAATTCCGTTAAGCGGTCTCGGTAATCCGCGGCGAGAGTTCATCCCAAGGCGGGGGGCCTTCGGTCTTCGGCTCGGAGCTGGTGCCGTTGCCCTCGCGCTTCTTTGGGCGAATCTCTCCCACGAACTCCACGCGGTTGCCGCCCTTGGTGGTTGCTTCGGTGAGGCCATCTTGGGCCTGACGAATGAGGTCGGCAAAGCCGTAGGTGGTACCCGGAATGCCAGCGGCGACGCCGATAGAAACTTTGGGGTGCAGCTCGACATCTCCGTACTGGATGGTGGCGGTGGCGATGCGATCGCAAATGCGCCGGGCCACAATGAGCGAACCTGCGAGGTCAGTATGCGGCATGAGCACCAGCACTCGGCCTTCGGTAAAGCTCACCGGGTAGTCGGTGTCGCGCATCGCCCGGCGAATCGCGATAGCGAGCAGGTTCATCATCTGCGACTGGATGGTGGGCGACACATGCTTTTCCAGCGGGTCGAGGCCGATAAGCCCCAGCGCCAGCGGAAAGCCGTAGCGCTGCGCGCGTTTCACTTCGACGAAGAGGAACTCCTTGAAGTGGGCGAAGGTGTAGAAGAGCGTCATCGGGTCGAGAAATGTCTCGTTGTTCTGCGGCGTCGGGCTTCGGGGCTGCAGCGATTCTGCACGATGCGCCGTGAGTTCCTTCAGGCGAATTTTGAGGTCCCGGACAGACACCGGCAGCGGCAGCACTCCGTCGGCCCAGGGGGCCACTTCGCCCTTGGTGAGCGCCGCAAATATAAAAGCGTGGGGATTCTTCGCGCGGACGCGCTTCGCGACCGCCTTTGGGTTGCTGATGGAGGGCCCAATAACCACCCAGCGCTCGGTCGTCAGGTCGTCATCACTCCGGCATTTCGACACTTGGAGCCCTGCGGATTCAAGGTTCGTCCGAAGCTTTTGCCAGCGCACTTTTTGGGGTTCCAGCAGGGCTGCCGAGCGCCCTTTCAACGTACGGGAGATGGATGATTGGTGGGGCACGTTGTAGAAAAATAAAATATGAATTCAAAGCAGGGGCTGCCTAAGACTCTGCCTCTATTTTATCCTGATTGGTTGCTGAATGATCTTTTTTGCTCCCATGGCTATCGCTTGGGTCGTTGCGACGGCACCTTCCTTTACACTTACTCACATCGAGCAAACTGCGATGGAAGTGAACAAGACGGGGGCGCCAGTGAACGAGCGATTGGTCCAAATATCCTCGAAATTCAAAGGTATTCCGTACCTCCGCTCGCCGTTGGGGGAGGAGTTCGGACGGGATGCGGATCCGATGCTGCGGTACGACGCTGTCGATTGTGTGACCTTCGTGGAACAGAGTCTCGCGCTATCACAAAGCGATTCGCCGGAAGAGGTCCGCTCCGTCCTGGACGGTATTCGCTACGACGGGCTGCCGGCCTGGGAAACCCGGAACCACTTCGTCGAAGCCCAGTGGCTCCCGCACCTCATCGCGACGGGCATCCTCACCGAGGTGACTGCGCAAGTCGGCGGGACTCCGCTCAAGGAAGTGTCGCGGACGCTCACCAACGCCACTTGGAAGACCAATTTCGGACGTTCGTTCGCACTCCCTAAGGCCGTCCGCCCAATTGGAAAGTTTCCGCTCCTGATCATCCCCAAGAATCGCGCCGTTTCCGCACTTCGCAATTTAGCGCCCGGCCATGTACTCGTCATCGCCGGACGCAACAATCCCTTAAGCGCGGTGATGCACATGGGTATATCGCTGCGGCTACCCAACGGGGCCGTGGGGATTCGCCACGCATCGAGCCGAAAGCGTCAGGTCGTCGATGAGAGTTTGCGGCAGTTTATCGCTCAGGCCGGTCCGAGCCTCGTGGGGTTCGCGGTCTTTGCCCCACAGGATGTGCGTCATTGAATTCTCCAGTTGCCGAGTAAGTGATATGGAGCAGTACTGATGAACAGACTGCGTCTCGCCATCGTGCTCCTCGGAGCGCTCGGTGTCGTTGGGTATCTCCTCTATGCATCATCCACGCTCCCCCAAGCGCGTGAGACAGATGCGGTACTTCCGCTACAACTCGCTGTTTCTCGGGTCGATGCGGAGTTCAGCGCTCGGGCCGCGATGGTGGAACGAGCGCTCGTGCGTGTGGTGACTTCTCCCGAGGTCCTCCAGCCGAACTTTGAAACACCGGCGCCAGCGCCCCCGGCAGCGCCAGGCCCCAAGCCGCCACCGGCAGCAAAAGCTGCGCCGAAACCGGCTGCTGGACCGACGATGCAGGAACGCTTCACGAAAATCCGCGGAGTCGTGAACACCATCTTCCCGCAGGGTGGTGACATCTACACTTGGCTTCTCCTGACCACCAAACAGGGGTCCATCCGCGCGATGGGTATGCTGAATCCAATCGTCGATACGACGGTCCCCGAGAATGCAGAGGTGACGGCTCCAGGGAGCTTCGCGGCGGTGCTCTCCATCGACGATGGCACCTGGCTCGTCTCGTCGGCCAAAATCACTTCCATCGAGAAGGGTGCCGTGAACAATGTCGGATCCCTCACCCTTGGTGTGCCGCTCCTCGCCAACGCACAGTCGCTCGACCTTCTGGCGAAAGAATTCGGCCTTGCGGCTATCGGCGTAGTCTCCGAGGGCACGGTGCTCGGAGCGTCGGGCCCCCAAAAGCAGCTCATCGCGACGGCGCTCAAATCGCTGAAGCCCGGTCCGGCCGCAGCAATTGAGCCGCGACCAACCCAGGTATTGTTTCAACCCAAACTCCCGCTCTTCCCTCCCCAACCGCAGGCGCGCATGGGCTTGCGGCAGCAACTCCTCGGTACGGCGCTGGAAGTCATAGCGGTGTCGAACAACGTGGAGACCGACGCGCCGCAACTCGTACCGTTCCAGCGCACGGTGCTCATCGCTACCGGTGGCTTCCTACTGCTCGGCCTCATCATGCTCATCTTCACCAAAGAGAACGCCCGTGGCGTGCCGATGGTGGTGGGCACTATGCCGCGCCCATCGACTCCTCCGCGTGAGGCGCTGCACATTTCGGAGAGCCTGCCACCGACTCCCCCGGAGCCGAAGGTGAGCCCCGAAGACTTTGACATTCCAGACCTCTCGACGCCGGATTTCGCTCGCCGCAGCCTCACCGGCATCCCGGAGCAAACGCGCGCGCAGATTCCAGCGGCGCCGCCTTCGGTGCCGCCATTCATGCCTCCGCAAGAGGCGAAGACCAGAGACTCCCAAATCACAGCGGCGGGCTTCCCCGAAGTATCCGCGCGGCTGGCTCCGTCGCAGGCTGCGCCGCCGCCGAACCTGTCTTCGACCCAGAAGAATGCTCCGGTGAACCCCATCGCCGCGCAGACTCCAGCGACGGGTGGCGATCCCAAGAAGGCGGCGCCATCCTTCCGCGCGACTTCCTCGGTGCAGAGCTCCTCACCGAGCCGGATAAGCGTTATTCGCGAAGCCGACGAAGAGCGGGCGCTGGCAGCGACGTTCGAGGAATTCATCGCGACGAAGAGCCGCTGCGGTGAGTCCATCGAAGGCGTCACCCTCGAAAAGTTCCGCGCGAAGCTCCAGAAGAGCAAAGAGACGCTCATCGCCAAGCACCACTGCCGGAGCGTCCGCTTCGAGGTCTATGTGAAGGACGGCCGCGCAGCGATTCGCGCGCTCCCGGTCACGTAAGCAGCACGGTTACGTAAGCAGCACGGTTGCAGAAGGAACCCGGTGACCTCAAGTCGCCGGGACTCGGAACGGCCTTACGCTTGGACATCGTGGTCCCGGAGCGCGGCGTTCAGGGAAATTTTGAGGTCGGTGGCTGCGCTGCGCTGGCCGATGATGAGTCCGCAGGGAATCAGATACTCGCCCGCGGGGAAGCGTTTCGGGCGGCTCCCGGGAATAACGATGGCCCGCGCCGGGACGCGCCCTTTGTAGACGACCTCTTTGGGGCCGGTCACGTCGATGATGGGGGTGGAAGAGGTGATGACCGTATTCGCGCCGAGCACGGCGCCCTCTTCGACGTGCACGCCCTCCACGATGATGCTGCGGCTACCCACGAAGACGCCGTCTTCGATGATGACCGGGCGCGCGACGGGCGGCTCCAAGACGCCACCGATGCCGACGCCACCGGAGAGGTGTACGTGCTTGCCGATTTGCGCGCAGGTGCCGACGGTCGCCCAGGTGTCCACCATCGTGCCCTCGCCCACGTACGCACCGATGTTCACGTAGCCGGGCATGACCACCACGCCGCGCTCACAGAACGCGCCGTAGCGAATTGCCCCCGGCGGCGTGAGGCGAACGCCCGCAGCTTCGAGGCCGCGCTTCAAGGGGATGCGGTCGCGAAACTCGAACGGCGCAAGCTCCATGGTCCGCGCTTCTTGCAGCGCGAAGTAGAGGAGAATCGCCTGTTTGACCCACACCTGCGCTTCCCAGCCTTGCGGGGTTTTCACTGCTGCGCGCAGCCGACCTTTGTCCAAGTGCTCGATGACTTCCCGCACTGCCTCCGCGGTCGCCGCTTCCTTCAAGAGTTCGCGATTTTCAAAAGCCTTCTCAATGCACGCACGGAGCTTCGTGAAGTCGGTCATGCTCGTTCCTGGTTAGGGTGATTCGTCGTCAGGTGCCACGTCGCTCGAAGCTTGGGCGTCTCCACCGGACTCGCTCGACGGCTCTTCCGCAGTGTCGGTCGGGGCATCCTGCTCGCCGCCCGAACCCTCGCCGGAGTCATCATTCTCCGAACGCGGGAGCCGGGAGATGCCGACCACCTTGCCACCGTCATCGTCGAGGGTGATGAGGCGGACTCCTTGGGTGTTGCGGCCGATGACTGAGATGCCACGCACCGGCATCCGGATGAGGACGCCCGACGAGGTGATGAGCATGACCTCGTCGTCGTCGCGGACCTGTAAGGTGCCGATGACGAGCCCATTGCGCTCGGTCGTCTTGATGTCGATGAGCCCCTTGCCGCCGCGGCTCTGGACCCGGTACTCGGATTCAGAGGTGCGCTTGCCGTAGCCGTTCTCGGTGACGGTGAAGATGGTCGCGTCGTTCTCCAGCACTTCGGCGGATACCACCACGTCGCCCTCGGCGAGGGTGATGCCTTTGACGCCATAGGCATTTCGGCCCATCGAGCGCACGTCGGTCTCGGCAAAGCGGATAGCCATGCCCTGCGCCGTCGAGAGGAGGATGTCCTTGGTGCCGTCGGTGATTTGGCAGCTCACGAGTGTATCGCCGTCGTCGATGCCCAGCGCGATGAGCCCGTTCGCCCGGATGTTTGCGAAGGAGGATAGGTCGGTGCGCTTTACGACGCCGCGGCGGGTCACAAAGAGCACAAAGGAGTTCTCGGTGAACTCCCGCGCGACCAGCACTTGCGAGAGCTTCTCGCCTTCTTGGAAGCGCACCAGATTGACGATGGGCTTTCCGCGCGAGGTACGGCTTCCGAGCGGAATCTCGTGCACCCGCAGCGAGTAGACCTTCCCGCGGGAGGTGAGCGGCATGATGTACGCGTGGGAGGTCGCCACAAAGACGTCGGTCACGAAGTCTTCGTCTTTGGTGGTGGCGCCCGTCATGCCGCGGCCGCCGCGCCGCTGTGAGCGGTACTCGGTGAGCGGCGTCCGCTTCACGTACCCGGCTCGGGAGAGCGTCACGACCATCGCTTCGTCGGCGATGAGGTCTTCGGTGGTGACTTCGCCGACTTCGCCGATGATTTCGGTGCGCCGAGGGTCGGCGAAGCGCTCCCGAATCGACAAGAGCTCGCTCTTGATGAGCGCGAGCAAGTTCGGAACGCTGCTCAAGATTGCGTCGAGGCGCGCGAGTTCGCGAGCGAGTTCGATGTACTCCGCGAAGAGCTCGTCGCGCTGCAAGCCGGTGAGGCGCTGCAGGCGCATTTCGAGGATGCTCTTCGCCTGGGCTTCGCTGAAGCCCGGGTCGTAGGTGTTGGTGAGGGCGGTGATGGTCGGCTCCTCGCCGCGAGCGCGGGAGAGGAGCGCGTCCATGGCGATGTTCGCGGTCGCCAGCTGAATGCGCGGCAGCGAAGCGAAGCGCGGGTGCTCCCACAGCGCCGGAGAGACGATGTTGCGCAGTGCCCAAGAGGCCTCGTCGGGGTTCGCGGAAGCGCGAATGGTGGCGATGATGTGGTCGAGGAAGTCTTGGCCGCTCGTCGCGACGAGCAAACCTTCCACCACGTGCTGCCGCTCGCGGGCCTTGCGCTGCAAGAAGCGCGACCGGCGGGTGACGACCTCGCGGCGGTGGACGATGAAGCGCTGGAGCATCTCGTGCAGCGTCAGCACCCGCGGTTGTCCGCGGTCGATGGCGAGCATCACGATGCCGTAGGTTCCTTGGAGGGCCGTGTTCTGGAACAGGTTGTTGCGGACGACTTCGGCGATGGCGTCGCGCTTCAACTCGATGACCACCCGCACTCCGGCCATGGCCGACTCGTCGCGGATGTCGGAGATGCCGTCGATTTTCTTCTCGCGGACAAGGTCCGCCACCTGCCGGACGAGCTGCTCCTTCTTCAACTGGAAGGGAATCTCGGTGATGACGATGGACTCGCGGCCGGAGCGGTCGGTCTCGATGTCGGTGCGGCCCCGCACCGTGATTTGTCCGCGGCCGGTTTGGTAGGCGCGGCGAATGCCTTCGCGTCCGGCGATGATGCCGGCGGTCGGAAAGTCCGGGCCTTGGACAAAGCGCATCAGCTCGGGGAGCGTCGCATTCTCGTGGTCAATCAGGTGGACGGTGGCGTCGATGACCTCGCCCAAGTTGTGGGGAGGGATTTTGGTCGCCATGCCCACGGCGATGCCGTCGGAGCCGTTGACGAGCAGGTTCGGAAACTTCGCGGGAAGTACCGTGGGCTCTTCGGCGGAGCCGTCGTAGGTCGGGGTGAAGTCAACGGCCTCTTTGTCGAGGTCTTCGAGCAGCTCATCGGCGAGCCGCTCCATGCGCACTTCGGTGTAGCGCATTGCCGCCGCCGCATCGCCGTCGAGGCTGCCGAAGTTGCCTTGGCCGTCGACGAGCGGGGCGCGCATCGTCCAGGGCTGGGCCAAGCGGACGATGGTGTCGTAGACCGCTTGCTCGCCATGGGGGTGGTACTGGCCGATGACGTGGCCGACGACCTTCGCCGCCTTCTTGTAGGCGCGGCTGTAGATGTTCCCGAGGTCGTGCATCGCGAAGAGCACCCGCCGATGCACGGGCTTGAGGCCGTCGCGGACGTCGGGGAGGGCTCGCCCGACGATGACGCTCATCGAGTAGTCGAGATAGCTCCGACGCACCTCGTCTTCGATGGTGACGGGGGTGGAGATTTCGGGGTTTTCGGGAGGTGGTGTGCGCGAGCGCGAGTTGTCGGCCATAGGTGGAAAGCGAACGGTTACTCTATAGGTCCCATCACTCGGAGGCAACCTTCACTAGAGAGGTTTTCGCTCGGAGCGGACAGGGCGTTACGTCGAGGAAAGTGGGGTCGGCGCGACAGCGCTGACCTTGGGGCGGTACTTGAAGCCGAGGAGCCGGAGGGCGTTGGCGACGACGAGCAGCGTGGAGCCCTCGTGGAGCGCGACGGTGGCGCCGATGCTGGTGACGCCAGCGATGGCCGAAGGCACGAGGATGGCGACCATGCCGAGGCTCACCACGAGGTTTTGCCGCAGGATGTTTCGCACCCGTCGGCTGAGCGCGACCGCGAAAGGGAGCGCACGCAAGTCGTCGGCCATCAGTGCGATGTCGGCGGTGGCGAGCGCGACATCCGAGCCGCCCGCGCCCATCGCGATGCCGACGGAGGCGGTGGCCATCGCTGGCGCGTCGTTGACGCCGTCGCCGATCATGGCCACCCGCCGGTGGGTTCCCGCGAGCGAGGCGACGGCGGCCACCTTCTGCTCCGGAAGCAAATCGCCAAAGGCTGTGCTGATGCCGACTTGCTTTGCGACAGCGTCGGCGGCGCGTTGGTTGTCGCCGGTGAGCATGACAGTCTCGTCGATGCCGAGCGCATGCAGCTCGGAGATGATGGTGGCCGTGCCCGGGCGCGGAGTGTCCATGACGCCGAGGACGCCCACGAAGCGGGCGCCGGAGCGCAGCACCATGACCGTGCGGCCTTCGGCGGCGAGCTGGTTCGCACTCGCGGCGACGTCCGCTGGGAGTCCGCCAGCGCCTTCGAAGAGCTTCGGCTTGCCGACGAGCACCTCGGCGTTGTCGACAAAGGCGCGCACTCCAAAGCCGGTCAACGCCTCGACGCGCGTTGCTTCCAGAGTCGGGAGGTTCGGGCGGCGCTCGTGTGCGCCGGCGACGATGGCGCTCGCGATGGGGTGGTCGGAGTACTTCTCAGCGGCAAGCGCAAGTGCGAGGACTTCGCTTTCGGTGGCGCCGCCGAAGGTGACGACATCGGTCAGGCGGGGCTTGCCGCGGGTGAGGGTGCCGGTCTTGTCAAAGGCGACGGCCCGCACGAGGCCCAGCGACTCCAAGTAGGCGCCACCTTTGACCAGCACCCCGGCGCGCGCCGCGCGGGCGACGCCCGACAAAATTGCGCTCGGCGTGGCGATGGCGAGCGCGCAGGGGCTCGCGGCGACAAGCATGGCCATCGCCCGGTAGAAGCTCTGGGCGAAGGGCTCATTCATGAAGAACGAAGCGAGCAGCAGCAGGCCGGCTGCGGCGAGGATGACCGGCGTGAAGTAGCGCTCGAAGCGCTCAATGAGCCGTTGGGTTGGCGATTTGTGCGCCGCAGCCTCGGTGACGAGCCGCACCACTTGGGCGAAGGTGCTCTCGCTTGCGATTTTGGTGACCACGACCGTCAACGCGGAGGAGCCGTTGAGGGTGCCGGCGAACACCCGATGTTCGGGCGCGAGGGCTTCTGGGTCGGCGAGCGCCGCTTCGAACTTCGGCACCGGGCGCTTGTCTGCCGGGATGCTCTCTCCAGTAATGGGCGCCTGGTCCACGCAGCCCTCGCCCGCGGAGACGAAGCCGTCGGCGGAGAGGCGGGTGTTGGGCTTTACGAGGATGCGGTCGCCGATGACGAGGTCCGCCACCGGTACGTCTTCCTCGCGGCCATCGTCAAGAAGGCGCAGGGCGCTCTCCGGCGCGAGTTCGGCGAGGGCGCCCAAGGCGCTGCGTGCGCGGCGCATGGCGTAGGCTTCGAGCGCGTGGCCGATGGTGAACAACGTGAGGAGGAGGGCGCCTTCGAACCAGACCCCGAGGAATGCAGCGCCGATGGCGGCGAGCAGCATCAGGATGTCGATTTCGAGTTTGCGCGCGCGGAGAGCGGCGACGGCCTCCTGGACGGTGAACCAGCCGCCGAACACGTAGGCGAGCACGAAGAGGCCGGTCGTCGCGGTGGTGCCGACGCCGAATTTTCCGAGGGACCAGCCGAGGAGGGTGAGCACCCCGCAGGTGATGCTGAAGGCGAGCTCCATGCGCCCGCTGCCGTGGGTCCCATGGGAATGGTCGTGCGCTTCTTCCGATACAGCCTTCGCAGGGACGCGCGCCTTCTCGATGATGCCGGTCTTCGCCGCGAGGGCGTAGAGCTCATCACGGTTAGTGTCGGTGGACGAGTACTCCACGTCGATGCGGCGAGCTTCAAAAGCTACCCGAGCGTGCAGCACTCCCGGGTGGCGCATGAAGGTGCCCTCCACGAGTCGGGCTTGGCGCTCGTGGCGCAACCGAAGGTCGGGCAACGACAGGTGCTCGTAGCGCGCTTCGAGTTCGGCTCCGGCGCTCTTGAGGATGGAGAGCACCTCGTCGAGTTCCACCGAGGCCGGCTCATAGTGGAGGCAGAGCCGCGGGTGTACGGGGTCGCCGCGGTCGATGTGCGCGCGCTCGACGCCGTGCGAGCGGTCGAGGGTGGTCAGCACGCGCTCGACGCACGCATCGCAGGTGGCTACACCACCGGGGAACGCGAGGTCCATGTCGAGCTTGTGCGTCTTCATTCTGCTCCTCGCGTGCCGCGCTGGGCATTTTTGAAAACGCCGGATCTCGCGAGGCCAGCGAAGAGGCTAGGGAGCGGCGGCATGTACAGCAGTTAACACGGATGGCTCGCCTATCGCCGCCGAAATCCCGGTGAAAGCGAGACAACTCCCCAGCGCTCTCAACACACGCAAAGCGGCGAGTGCTGCCCAACTGAAATCCATAGCCGGTCATATTTCGCCGGCACTATGCTACTTCCCCACACAAACGCCTGCGGACGAGCCAGCGGCAAGGGCGTCACCACTACTTCACGTGCTCCCTCGGTAGGGATACGTCGAGCCGGAAAGGTCTCATGCGCTCCAGTCATCGATGTCGTTTTGGGTTATTGGTTGCGGTTTCGCTCCTCAGCGCTTGCGGCAACAAGACGAAGGAGCTGAGCAATGCGGCGGAGACCATCTCCGCGGTGAGCAGCATCGTTTCGGCGAAAGGCGAAATTACGGTGCGCTTTGTGGACGACCAAGCGACCCGCGAGCAAACGCTCGAGCCCCTGAAGAAGAAGGTCTTCAAGTTGGACCCGAGCGTCGACGGTGTCGCCACCTGGTCCGACACCCGCACTCTGCGCTTCACGCCGGCGGGCGGCCTGCAATCCGGCAAGGAGTACTCAGTCACCGTGGACCTCGAGACCTTGCTGCCGACCAAAAAGCTCGGTCAGTACACGTTCAAGGTGGTGGTGCCGGAGGTGGAGCTCTTGGAATTGCGGGGAGACTTCGAGACTCCCGGGAACGACCCCACCCGCGTGGATTTCCGGGCGACGCTCACCTTTACCAAGGAGTTCAACCAGAGCACGCTCGCAAAGGCGGTGGAGTTCGTCGAAGTCGATGGCAAGCCGCAGAACATCGCTTGGGAGGTGCAAGGAGCGACCGCCAATCTGCTCGTCGCGAACTTGGTGCGCGGCAAAACCGCGCGGCGCTTCCAACTGAAGTTCGACGGCGCGGCGCTCGGATTTCCGCAGAGCCAAGAAGAGAACTACGACTTGCCGCCGGTGCAGGAGTTCGTCGTCAATTCCGTGTCCTGGACGATGGACGGCGACAAGCCGCAGATCAACATCGCCATGTCCGACCCGGTCGCGGAGCGCTTCGACCTCGCCGGGTTTGTCACTGTGACGCCGGGGATGAAGTCGCCGCCGGTGAAGTTCAGCGTGACCACGAGCGGCGATACCATCAGCCTCTCCGGCGATTTTCGGCCTGGGAAGTCCTACAAAGTGACGGTGAAGCCCGGCATCCGCAGCCGCTGGGCGACGACCACCCAGACAAGTCGGACCGAGACCGTCAACATCTCCGATCAGTTGCCGACCATTCAATTCTCGCAGTCCGGCGTGTACTTGCCCGGGGTCACGAAGCAGCGCCTCGGCTTCAAGAGCGTCAACGTGAAGAAGGTGCGGGTCCGCATCGCCCAAGTGTACGACAACAACTTGGGGCAGTTCCTCCAGGATGCTCCGCTCGTTGGGAATAAGGATGAGCAGACCGACCTCGGGGTGCTCACGCGGGTCGGCACCACCCTGCACGAGCAGACCCTCACCATCGACTCCCCCTTCAATACCTGGGTCCAGAGTGAAATCGACCTAGGGCCCATTCTCGCGAAGCACAAGCGGGGCCTCTTCATCGTCGAGCTGCGCTTCAAGCGCGAAGACATCCCGTTCACCTGCAAGACCAAACTCGCGGAGGAGTCGAGCTACAACGACGAGGACGACGAGGGCAGTCCGGTCCCCAGCAAAGATGACCCGGACCCCATAGGCGAGCGGGATTGGCGCGGCCCCGACGAGGCGTGGCGCAACCCTTGCCATCGCGCTTTCTATTACGCGCATGGAGCGGTGACGAAGCCGATTCTCTTCACCGACATCGGGCTCACCGCGAAGGTCGGCGACGAAGAGACGGTCGTCGTGGCGACGGACCTGAACACGGCGGGAGTGCTCGGGGAAGTCACCGTGAAGACCATGACCTTCCAGAACCAGTTGATTGGGAGCGGCACCACCGATGCGAACGGCATCGCCCGGGTGCCCAACAAAGGGCAAAAACCCTTCATCGTCTTGGGTGAGTGGCAAGGGCAGCGGAGCGTGCTGCGCGTCACCGACGGGACGCTCGAAATGGGCGGCTTCGACATCGGTGGCGCCACCTCCATGTCTGCGGGCGTGCGCGCGTACACCTATACCGAGCGCGGCGTGTATCGCCCCGGCGACCCCATCCACGTGACGGCGATACTGCGCCATCCGAACAACACCTTCCCGAAGGACATGCCCGTGGAGCTGCGGCTCGTGGACCCGCGCGGTCAGCAAGTGCGGACGCTCGTGCAAAAGAGCGCGAACGACGGCGTCTACGTATTCACCCTCGACACCCAGGAGTCGGACTTCACCGGCACCTGGCAGGCGGGCATCTACGTGGGCAGCACCCAGGTGGCCCTAGCACCGCTCAAAATCGAGACGATTGTGCCGCAGCGCCTCAAGGTGAAGGTCGACTTCAGCAAAGAGAAGCTTGCGCCCGAGGACAAGGCGGTCAACGTGAACGTGGCCTCGAACTACCTCTTCGGGGCACCAGCGAGCGGCCTCGAAGCGAAAGCAACGCTCTCGCTCCTCCATCGCAAGAAGGCCTTCCCCAAGTTCTCGGAGTACGTGTTCGACTCGCCGACGGAGTGGAAGGCCGCCGTCACCGAACAGACGCTCACCCTCAACCCTGAAGGGCGCGGCACCTTCGCTTGGAAGATGCCCGATACGAGCCGCGCACCGGCGGCGCTGAACCTGTTCGCCGAAGTGCGGGTCTTCGAGAAAGGTGGACGTTTTGCGACCACCACCAAGTCTGTCGAAGTGGAACCGTGGAAGTACTACGTCGGCATTCGCTCTCCCGACGGCCGGGTGCGGGTCGACGAGCCGACGAAGCTCGAATTTGTGCTCGTGGATGCGGCGGGCGTGCCGATCGCCGGGCGACCGCTGAAAATCCGCGTTTTCTCCAACAACCGCCTCTGGTGGTGGGAGCACGAGAACGCCGTCGACGCAGAGGCGCGCTTCAAGTCCGACCGCAACACGGTGCTCTTCTTCCAAAAGACGGTGACGAGCGCCGGCGAGCCCGTGTCGGCGACCTTCACTGCAAAGGAGTTCGGGCAACTGCTCGTCGAAGTGCAAGACGGCGAGACTGGCCACAAGGCGAGTGCGCTCGTGTGGACCGAGGGCTCGCCGCGCGATGATAACGCCAAGTCCGCGAGCCTGCTGTCGCTTCGGCTCAACAAAAAGACCTACAACCCCGGCGAGACGGCGACGGTGCAATTCTCCTCGCCGTCGCGCGGACGGGCGCTGGTCTCTGTCGAGCGGGCCGGGCGGGTGCTCTCGCTGCGTTGGATCGACGTGACGGCCAAGCAGACCTCGGTGCCCGTTACGGTGACCGAGGACATGACTCCGAACTCCTACGTGGTCATCTCGTTCATTCAGCCGCGCGCGTCGGCGGTAAACGACAAACCGATGCGGCTCTACGGCGCCATCAATGTGCCGGTGGAGTTGCCGAACTCGCGCCTCAAGCTCGCGCTCACCGTGAAAGATGAACTCGCTCCGCAGGCGCCCTTCACCGTGAAAATCCGCTCGACGGACTCGCGCCCGGCCCAGGTGACGGTGGCGGTGGTCGACGAAGGCATCCTCGACGTGACGAACTTTGCCACTCCGGACCCGTGGGGAGCGTTTTTCGCGAAGCTGCCGCTCGGCGTCTCGCTGGTGGACATGTTCGACCGGGTCATCGGGCCGGTGTGGGGCGACATCTTCCAGCGGTTCGCTATCGGCGGAAGCGATGCGCAGATGCGCACGGCGATGCTGATGAAGCAGCAACAGACGCCGATCAAGGCCCAACGCTTCAAGCCAGTGTCGCTCTTCAAGGGACCGCTCGTCGTGCCGCCCAATGGCGAGTTGGACGTGCCCTTCGACATGCCCAACTACAACGGCTCGGTGCGGGTGATGGTCGCCGCGGCTCACCAAAACGCCTACGCCTCCCTGGAGGCCACACGGCCGGTGCGCAAGCCGCTCATCGTGCTGCCATCGCTGCCACGGGTCGTCGGCCCGAAGGACACTTTCGAGTTGCCGGTGACCGTCTTCGGCTTGAAGCCCGACGTCGGCGCGGTGGATGTGACGGTGTCGGTGGAGGGCCCGCTGGAAGTCGTCGGCGCAGCCACCCAGAAGCTCACCTTCAATGCGGTCGGCGAGCAAGACACCAAGTTCAAAATCCGCGCGAAGCCCGCCGCGGGCGTGGCGCGGGTGACGATTCGCGCCAAGAGCTCGCGCTACGACGCGCAGGAAGAAACCGAGCTTGCGGTGCGGCCATCGAGCCCAGCGGTGAGCGACCACGAAGCCAAACTGCTCGAACCAAATACGCCGTGGGAAGTGACTCTCGCCAGCAAGGGCTTGAGCGGCACCCAGCAGGCGAAGCTGATTTTCAGCAATGTCCCCAGCATGAGCTTCACCCACCGCTACGACTCGCTCATCCAATATCCGTACGGGTGCACCGAGCAAATTACCTCGTCGGCGTTCGTTCAATTGAATGTGGCGAAGATTTTCCCGAACCTCCTGCGGGTAGAGCAAATAGACCGGAACATCAACGAGGCGGTGACTCGCCTTGCGAGCCTGCAGCGCTCAGATGGTTCCTTCCGCTATTGGCCGCAATACGAGCGCTGGCTCGACAGCGATGATTGGCTCACGAGCTACGTGGGGCACTTCTTGGTGTCGGCGCAGAAGAAGGGGTACTACGTGCCGCCCGAGGTGTTGGAGCGGTGGCTGAACTACCAGCGACAACGCGCAAATGCCTCCGCCGCCGCGGTGCCGCACGCGTACCGCCTCTACACGCTCGCTCTTGCCGGGAAGGCAGACCTCGGCGCGATGAACGTGCTGCGGGAGAGCAAGCTTTCGAGCCTCCCCGCGCTGGCGCGGCTCTTGCTCGCGAACGCCTACCAATTGGTCGGCTCGCCGGACACGGCGAAGAAGCTGGTCGCGGATACGGGCGAGGTCGTCACCGATGCGCCGGGCTATGTGCGCTCGTTCGGGTCCGATTTGCGCGACGATGGCATCGCGCTGCAGGTGTACACAGCGATAGGAGACAAAGAGCGGGCGTTCAAAGCCTACGAGCGCATCGCGCGGAAGCTCTCCTCTTGGGACTACTTCGACACCCAGGCGCTCTCGTGGGCAATCCTCGCCGCCGGGGATTACGTCGCCACCGTTGGCCTCGACCGCGTGGAGATGAAGGTGCGCGTCGAGGGCGTGAAGGGCGACCCGGTCGTGGTTTCCACGAGCGACTTCGGAACGACGGTGGATGTCACTGCCTCTATCGGCAAGCGCCTCACCATCACGTCGAGTTCGACAAAGCCGATATACGCTGCGCTCGTCGACAGCTACGTGCCGCTGGAGCCGCCGAAAGCGAAAGTGTCCGAGCGCCTGAGCCTTGAGCGCGAGTTGTACGACGAAGACGGCGCCCAACTGAACGCGGAGAGCCTCCCGCAGGGCAAGAGCTTCTGGTTGCTCTTGCGGGTGTCCTCGCCAGACCGGCGCCCGGTGAGCAACGTGGCGTTGACCCAAGTGCTCCCCGCTGGTTGGGAAATCGAGAACACGCGCCTGTCCGGCGAGAGCTTGCCGAAGTGGATGCGCAAGTCGAACTGGGCGCTTGGCTCGGAGCAATACGTCGATATTCGCGATGACCGCATCAGCTGGTTCTTCACCCTCGCCGGGCGGGGCGAGCGCGGCTATGGCCAAGTGTTCGCCGTGAAGCTCAACGCGGTGACCCAGGGCGAATATCTCCTGCCGCCGACGAGCGCAGAAGCCATGTACGACGCCGACATCCGGGCACGCCTCGCACCCCAAGAGGTGAAAGTCGTGCCAGCGTCGAAGGCCGCGGAAGCGCGGTAGGACTATGGAGTGGCTTCGGCGGTGGGTGGCTCGAAGCCGTTGGCGAACAGTCGGCATTGCGCTCGTCGTGACGGTGGCGGGGCTCTACCTCCTCGCCCCGTCGCTGCCGAAGCCACTGTTCCCGGCGCGCTACAGCGGCGTCGTCCTCGACCGCGATGGCCGCATGCTGCGCGCCTTTCGCGCAAAGGACGGGCAGTGGCGCCTTCGCCCCACGGCGGAGACGCCGGACAAGCTCGCACAGGCGGTCATCGCCTTTGAGGACCAGCGCTTCTACCGACACCCGGGGGTCGATGTGCTGGCCATCGGCCGCGCGCTCGTGAACCGGGTGACTGGGCGCGGCGCCAAGAGCGGTGCGAGCACCATCACCATGCAAGTTGCTCGGCTGGCCCTGCCCAAGGAGCGCCACCTCTGGAGCAAACTCGTCGAGGTGTTCCACGCCTTCGCGATTGAATGGCGCTACCCGAAGCGCCAGATTCTCCGCTTCTGGCTCGACCATACGCCGTTCGGCGGCAACCTCGTCGGCATCGACGCTGCCGCCTGGCGCTACTATCGCGCGCGCCCGGAGGAACTCTCCTGGGCGCAGACGGCGTTCCTCGCGGTGCTCCCGAAGTCGCCGAACTTGGTGCAGAGCGAGCAAGGCCAGCGGGTGCTGCTCGCGCGGCGCAACCTGCTGTTGGAGCGCCTCGCGAAGCAGGGTTCGTTGACCAAGGAAGAGCTCGCCCTCTCGCGTGCGGAGCCGCTCACCAAAGGGACCTTCGATTTTCCCTTCCGAGCGCCGCACCTGACGAGTGAGCTTCACCGCCGTTTCGGCGACAGGACGGTGCGCACCACTATCGACGCTGGGCTGCAGAGCCAGGCGGAGTCTATCGTCGGTCGCCACGCGCTGCGCCTGCGGACCATCGGCATCCCCAACGCCGCGGCGCTCATCGCCGACACCAAGAGCGGCGAGGTCCTCGCTTATGTGGGCTCGCAAGACTTCAGCGATTCTTCGACTCTCGGCCAAGTCGATGGGGTGCGGGCGGCGCGCTCCAGCGGGTCGATTCTAAAACCCTTCCTCTATGCGCTCGCCATGGATCGCGGGCTCGCGCTGCCAGAGTCGGTGCTGGTCGACGTGCTGACCCACTTCAACGCCTTCACCCCGGCGAACTACGAGAACCACTACGACGGGCTCTTGCCGGTGCGCGACGCTCTCGCGCGTTCGAGCAACGTACCGGCGGTGCGCCTGCTCGCCGAGGTGGGGGTGTACGACTTCTACTCGCTCCTCAAGAACGCGGGCCTCACGACGCTCTTTCGGCCCTCCGGCGACTACGGTTTGACACTCGTACTCGGCGGAGCAGAGGTGACGCTGTGGGACTTGGCGGGCTTGTACCGGGGACTCGGGCGCGGCGGGCTCTTTGGCTCGTTGCATGTCGTGAGCGGCGAGAAGCCACCTTCCCAGCGGCTCCTCACCCGCGGCAGCAGCTACCTCGTCACCGACATTCTGGAAGACGTGCGGCGCCCTGGCGCGGAGCACTACTGGAAAAACTACGTGGGCGGTCGACCTGTCGCCTGGAAGACCGGCACGAGCTACGGCCAGCGCGATGGCTGGGCGGTGGGCGTTACGCCGGAGTACGTCATCGCGGTGTGGGTGGGGGACTTTCGCGGCGTGGGGAATCCCAGCATCACCGGCACCGGCGCTGCGGCGCCGCTGCTCTTCGAGCTGTACGCGGCGATTGCCGGCGACAGCGCTGCCTGGTTCGAGGCGGTGCAAGACGACCTCGTGCCGGTGAAGCTGTGCGCGGTCAGCGGCTACCTCGCGACGGAGAACTGCCACGAGACCACCACGAGCGTTGCACCCAAAGGCGCGCGCCCGCTCGAACCCTGTCCGTTTCACGCGGGCTACGAAATGGAGGGCAAAGAGGAAGTCTGCTCGAAGTGCTGGACGTCGGGGCACCACCACCGAGAGGTGCGGCTCGTCTATCCGCCAGACGTCAACGCCTTCTTGCGAAAGCATGGGCAGTCGCCGAGCGAGCCACCGAAGCACCGAGCGACCTGCCCAGTGGCGACGAGCGACGCGCCGCTGCGGGTGCTCTACCCGAGCGCTGACGCGGTGATTATGGTGCCCCGCAACGACGACGGCACCCATGCGGCAATTGCCCTGCGCGCCGCGCACAGCCGCAGCGGTGCAACGCTGCACTGGTACCTCGACGCTACCTACCTCGGCGCGACGAAAGGTGAGCACACCCGCGCGGTGTTTCTCTCGCCCGGGAAACACGTCATCGAAATCATCGACGAATCCGGGAGCCGCGCTCGGGTCAATTTTCAGGCCCTCTGGCGCGCGGAGTGATGCTCGTGGTTGTGCGATATTGTCGTACGTGCCTATAGGGCTCTCGTGCCCCCTCCAATCGCTAAACCATCGAATTCACAGGCCCCAGCACTCCCCGCGACCGACCTCAAAACCGGCCTCTCCACCGACGAAGCAGCTCGGCGCCGCGAGCGCTTCGGGCCCAACGCACTGACAGAAGAACACGTTTCCTTCGCGCGCCGACTCTTGACGTTTTTCTGGGGGCCAATTCCCTGGATGATTGAGGCAGCGGCCATCCTCTCGGCGGTAGCGCGGCGCTGGGAAGACCTCATCATCATCGGCATGATGCTGATCATCAACGCGGGCGTCGGCTTCTGGGAGGAGTTCAAGGCCGACACGGCAATCTCCGCTTTGAAGGCGCGGCTCGCGTTAAAAGCCCGAGTCCTGCGCGGCGGCACCTGGAGCGACCTCGAAGCAAACGAACTTGTCCCGGGCGATATCGTCGGGGTGCGCCTTGGAAATATCGTCCCTGCCGATTTGAAGTTGTTCGGCGATGGCTTCTTGACCGTCGACCAATCGGCGCTGACCGGCGAGTCCCTGCCGGTGGAGCGCAAGGCCGGAGAGGTCGTCTACTCCGGCTCGGTCGCCCGCACTGGGGAAATGACTGGGCTCGTCACCGCCACCGGCATGGAGACCTTCTTCGGAAAGACCGCGAAGTTGGTCGCCACGGCCGAGCCGCGCTCGCACTTTCAACAAGCCGTCTTGCGCATCGGCAACTTTCTCATCGGCATGACGGGTGTGCTCGTGGTGTTGATTGTCGCGGTCGGGCTCTTCCGACGCGCGCCGCTCGTCGAGACGCTTCTCTTCGCGCTCATTTTGACCGTCGCCGCCATTCCGGTCGCGCTCCCGGCTGTGCTCTCGGTCACCATGGCTGCTGGTGCAGCCAGGCTCGCGAAGATGAAGGCCATCGTCTCACGGCTGGTGTCCATCGAAGAGTTAGCGGGGATGGATATCCTCTGCAGCGACAAGACTGGCACCCTCACCAAGAACGAACTCACGTTGGGTGAGCCAGCGGTGTTCGGCGCCGACAGCGCCGACGACCTCATCCTCGCGGCGGCGCTCGCCTCGAAGAACGACGACGGCGACGCCATCGACAAGGCCATCTTCGCGGGAGTGAAGGGCGGGGCGGTCGGCGAATTCTCGCTCGTCCACTTTGAGGCGTTCGATCCGGTCCGCAAGCGCGCAGATGCCAAGGTGAAGCGTGGCAACAGCACCTGGAGCGTCAGCAAAGGTGCGCCGCAAGCGATACTGACTTTGGTCGGAGCTCCGGAGAAACTGCAGAGCGAAGTCGCGGCACGCGTGGATACGTTTGCCGGCATGGGGTACCGGGTGCTCGGCGTTGCGCGCGACAGCGGCGACGGCTGGAAGTTCCTCGGTCTCTTGTCGCTCTTCGACCCGCCGCGCGACGACGCGTCGGCGACGATTGACGCCGCACGCAACTACGGGCTCGACATCCGCATGGTGACCGGAGACCACGTGGCCATCGCGCGGGAGACGGCGAAGAAGCTCCACCTCGGCACCAATATCCTCGTGGCGACGGATGTCTTCAACGAACAGGGAAATGCGAAGACGCCGCTCGGCATCGAGAACGCGGAGGGCTACGCGCAAGTGTTCCCGCAGCACAAGTTTGCGATCGTCCGCGAGTTGCAGCGGCGGGGGCACATCGTGGGGATGACTGGCGACGGCGTCAACGATGCGCCAGCGTTGAAGCAGGCAGACGTAGGCGTCGCGGTCGGGGGTGCCACCGACGCGGCGCGGGCCGCCGCCGATGTGGTGCTCACCTTGCCCGGGCTCTCGGTCATCACCGGCGCCGTCGAAGAGGCCCGGCGCATTTTCGAGCGCATGACGAGCTACGCGATTTTCCGCATCGCGGAGACTATCCGCGTTTTGCTCTTCATGACGCTGTCGATTTTGGTGTTCGACTTCTACCCAGTGACGGCGGTGATGATCGTCCTCTTGGCGATTCTGAACGACTTTCCCATCATGATGATCGCCTACGACAACGCGCCGGTGGCCCCCAAGCCGGTGCGTTGGGACATGGAGCGCGTGCTGGTGTTGAGCGGGGTTCTCGGCGTGGCGGGGGTGATAGCGTCGTTCGGACTCTTCTGGTTCGCGCGGGACCACCTGCACTTGCCACATGAGACGGTGCGGACGTTAGTCTTCCTGAAGCTCCTCGTCGCAGGGCACATGACCATCTATGTGACCCGCAACGCGGGGGCGCTCTGGTCGCGCCCCTGGCCGAACTGGCGCCTCGTGGTGGCCGCCGAGGCGACGCAGCTTCTCGGCACCCTGGCAGCCGTCTACGGTTGGTTTGTCGAACCCATCGGCTGGCGCTACGCCTTGATGATTTGGGGCTATGCGCTCTGTTGGCTGCTCGTGAATAGCGCCCTGAAAATCGGTGTGAACTACCTCATGCGGCCGACGAGCGGTGCGCGAGCGCGTCACCTGGCGCGCGTCTCCACCTCTCTGCATCCACCCAGCGCTACGGTGAAATGACATGGATTTCCAAGAGCGATATCTGGTGAAGGGCTCCCTCAAGCTCTCCAGCATCGACCCCGATGATACGGGGAAGAACGCCGACAAAGACTCAGCCAAAGACGAACTCGCGGAGCTTTCGCAAAAGATGCGCGAGCTGCAATACGCGCTCTACGCGGAGGGGCGTCGCTCGCTGCTCATCTGCCTGCAGGCGCTCGACGGCGCCGGGAAAGACGGCACCATCAACCACGTCTTTGGGGCGATGAATCCCCAGGGGACGCGCGTCCATGCGTTCAAGGTGCCGTCCACCGAAGAGGCTCGGCACGATTTTCTGTGGAGAGCCCACGCGCACGCCCCCGGGCGGGGCGAAGTCGTCATCTTCAATCGTTCGCACTATGAGGATGTGCTCGTGGTGCGGGTGCACGACCTCGTGCCGAAGGCCGTCTGGTCAAAACGCTACGAGCTCATCAACGACTTCGAGAAGCTCCTCATCGACAACGGCACCCACATCCTCAAGTTCTTTCTGCACATCAGCCCCGAAGAGCAGCTCCAGCGCTTCAAACAGCGCCTCGAAGACCCGACCCGCCAATGGAAAATCAGCGAGTCGGACTACGAGGAGCGAAAGCTGTGGCCCAACTACGTCGAGGCCTATGAGGATGCGCTTCGCAAGACGAGCACCGAGCATGCGCCCTGGTTTGTCATCCCGTCGAACCGCAAGTGGTTTCGCAACCTCGCGGTGTCGCGCATCGTGGTGGACACCTTGAACTCCATGGGGATGAAGAACCCCGCTCCGAGCGTCGACCTCGAAGAAATTCGCCGCAAGTACCATGCGGCTGCGGCGAAGCGTTAAGGCTTCAGCTTCGAACGGCGACCACCTGGACGGTGGCGCTCATCCCATTGTGGTAGCTGCCCTCGTGGACTTCGCGGCGCACGTGGCGTCCCAACTTGATGGTGAGTGGCGCAAGCTCGCTGGTGAGAGCGTCCAACGTCATCAGCAGCGCAGCATCCTTTGGGCCGCCAGTGCCGAGCGCCAGTTGGTCGGGGTTGTAGGCTTCCAAGAGGAAGACTCCCCCGGGGCGCAGTGCCCGGTGCATCCATCCGTGGACTTGGAGGCGCAGCTTCGGCGGCAAGTGCACCCACATCGCGATGATGCCAGCGTAGGAAGCTTCTGCGGGCTCGTAGTTTGCGAGATCGGCGAGGACCGTGCGGATAGTGACTCCGCGCTCCGCTGCCAGGCGTTCGGCCTTGCGCAGGCCCTCTGGTGAAATGTCGAGGGCGGTGACGTCGTGCCCTCGCTGCGCCAGGAACACCGCGTTTCGTCCTTCGCCTTCGCCGATGCACAGGACAGGGCCAGGCGGGATGCGATGGGCTTCCGCGCGCAGGAAGTCATTGGGCTCGCGGCCGTAGGCGTAGTCCTCGCTGCGGTAGCGCGTGTCCCACACGTCGACAAAGGCGCTCATGCCGGTTTGCTCGGTAGATTTTTTGGAATCGCTGTGCACGGGTGTTCGCTTTCGCTGAACCTTACACCGGAACGCCGCGCCACGCGTGAGGGCGCCGGGTTCGCTTGCTGCTGCTCATGCCGAGCTGTTGTAAGGGGACTGCGATGAGCGCTGAGCAAACGGCGGGAGCCAAGCATCAAGGAAGGACGCTCTTCACCATCGGCCACTCGACGCATCCCCTCGAAAAGTTCTTTGGGCTCTTAGAGCAGCACAAAGTGAGCGTGGTCGCTGACGTTCGCTCCATGCCCTACAGCCGCCGAAGCCCGCAGTTCAACCGCGAGGGGCTCGCGAGCGCGTTGAATGCCGCCGGGCGAGGCTACGTTTACTTGGGCCAGGAACTCGGAGCGCGACCGGAGGACCGCAGTTGCTACGTCGACGGCAAGGTCCAGTTTGAGATCCTCGGGCGTTTGGCGCTCTTTCGCCGGGGCATCGAGCGTGTGTGCCGGGGAAGCGTGGAGCATCGCATCGCGCTGATGTGCGCTGAGAAAGAGCCGCTCGTGTGCCACCGGACGATTCTCGTTTGCCCGCACCTCGTGGCGGAGGGGCTCCACATTGAGCACATCCTTGGAGACGGACGCCTGGAGCGCCATGTAGACGCCATGAGCCGATTGATGAACGAATTGGGCATGGCTGGGCACGACTTATTCAAGAGTCGCGAAGAGCTTGAGGCCGAGGCCTATGCTCGCCGCGCCAATGAAATCGCCTATGTCGAAGAATGAGTAGTCGAACGCGCTGCGAGGGGGTTGCCTTTTGGGCCCGGTCCGTAGTCTCCTCTCGCTTCAAGGAGGCTGACCATGGAGAAAGTCGTTCACTTCGAAATTCCCTTCGACAACCAGAGTCGCGCATCGAAGTTCTACTCGGAGATCTTCGGCTGGAAGCTCGTTCCGATGCCGGAGTTGGATTACGTGATGGCCTACGCGGCGCAGACCGACGCGCAAGACATGGTGACCGAGAAGGGCGCCATCAACGGAGGGCTCTTCCCAAGGACCGCGGAGGCGAAGTCCTCCATCGTCGTCATCGGCGTCGCTTCCATCGACGAAACGGTCAAGAAGGTCATCGCCGCTGGGGGAAAGCTGGTTTCGCCGAAGATGCCGATACCCGGCGGCTCCTACGCCCGCGTCACCGACTGCGAAGGCAACATCATCGGCCTCGCCGATAGCAGCTCAAGCTAAGAGCGTCACAGGAGTCGGGTCCGCGAGCATACGCTGTGCTGCGATGCGCGAAGCACAGGTGCTAGAGAGCGGGGATAAGGGGGGAGTGCATGGACGAGGCTACGACAGACGCGCGGGACGCAAAGCCTGGTCGAGTGCTCCTTTCTGTTCAGAACTTGAGCAAACGCTTCGGCACCCTGGATGCCGTGGATGGGCTTACCTTTGACGTCGCGGCAGGCGAGGTCGTCGGGTTCATCGGACCGAACGGCGCTGGAAAGTCGACGACGCTCAAAATGCTCACCGGGCTGCTGCCCCCTACCTCTGGAACAGCCCGCGTATGCGGTTCTGATTTGTTGGGAGCGAGTCTGGAAGTGAAGCGCCGAAGCGGGTTTGTGCCCGATTCTGGCGCGGTCTACGAGTCGCTGACGGGGCTTGAGTACTTGGAGATGATCGCTGGTCTCTATGGGCTATCCGATGACACGGCCACCGCCCGAATCCTCCACTATACGACCCTTCTCGATTTGGCATTCGACACGCTGAGCGGGAAATTGTTGAGCGCGTATTCGAAGGGCATGCGGCGCAAAGTGGTCATCGTCGCAGCGCTTCTGCACAATCCATCGGTGCTCTATTTGGATGAGCCTTTGGACGGGCTCGACGTGAACGCCAGCATCGCCTTCAAAACTCTTCTCAAAACGCTCGCACAGGATGGGAAGGCCATCATCTTCAGCTCGCACATCCTCGACGTCGTCGAGCGCATCTGTAACCGCATCTTGCTCATCGATAAGGGCCGCATTGTGCTCGACGGCACACCGGAAAAACTCATCCATACGAAAGGAACTGGAGAGTTAGAAAACCTGTTCTCTCGACTGACGAAGCCGGTGGCTGAGACCACGGAAAACCCGCAAGGCGGATAGTCCCTGTTCGATGGAAAACTCGGTTCCCGAACCAACTGTAAATACTGCCAATGTCGGCAAAGTCTTGAGGGCGCTCTTTCGGAAGCTGCTCCTTCGAGGGCGAGTTCCGAGTGGAACCGCCAACCGAAGTGCATTCCTGCTCGTGCTGTCGCGGTTCGGGTTTGCACTCCTTATTTCCGTGGCGACAGGCGCATCGGCGGGAATCTTCCTCGTCGAGGGAGAGTCGCAGTACTCGCTTTCAACGTTCCTGCATGGACTGACTCTTCTGACGCTTGGCGTGCTCTCGTTCCGGGGAGGCAGCAGCACGCTGCTTGCCATCGACGATGCGGACATTCTGCTTCACCGACCCATTCCTCCGCGGGAACTGCTCCGGGCGAAGGTGGCGGTGCTCGTCCAAGTGTCGTTGGTGGTAGCAATCGCCGTCAACCTCGTGGGGCTCTACGTTGGGGTGTCGAGGACCGGCGGAAGTTGGGGCTTTCTTGCTGCACATCTGTTGTCCACAGCTCTTGCAGTGCTGTTCTTCAATGGGGTGTTGCTGCTCATCTGCCAACGAAGCCTGTCATGGTTTGGAAGGTTCCGAGGAGATAGCGTTGGGGTCTCGGTACTATTGGGCGTTGCGCTGTTCATCGGATTTCTTTCCATCTTTGTGGTGGGGCCGCAGCGCTCTGCACTTGGTATCGCCATCGGCAGGGGTGGAAACTGGTTCGCAGAGACCGCTTCGTGGAGGCATGGACTTCTGCCCCCGCTTTGGTTCGCTGCCATCGATGATGCACTGACAGGCACCGGCAGTCGGGATGCTTGGCTGTTGTCGGGGATTGGCCTCGCCGCTACCGCGCTCATCCTCTGGGCTGCGCTGTGGCGCTACGCAGATGGATTTCAGCGACGACTTCAAGAATGGATTGAGGCTCGGCAGGTCGTTCGGGTACGCGCCAGCGGAAGCCGCTGGCTACAGGGTTTGATGAACCTCCCGCCGCTCCGGTGGTGGCTTCGCACTGCTGAGGAAAGGGCGTGCTTTGTACTCGTGGCGAAGTACTTGCTTCGAGATCGCGATCAGCGGCTCAAATTGTACCGGAGCATCGCCATTTCCTTCGTCCCACTCGTTATGATGCTGTTCCAGCCTAGAATCATGCAGGCATCGGCTTGGTTCATCGCGTTCATGGGGATACCCATCGCATTCCTCTCGGTGAGAGTCCTCAACGACTTACGGTTCACGAACCAGTGGGAAGCCTCCTTCATTTTCAAACTGGCTCCCACTTCTGGTCCCAGTTCGCTGATGAAAGGGGCGAGAGTAGCAGTCTATAGCATTGTCGCTATCCCGAGCTTGCTGCTGGGCTTTGGCTCGGTACTGCTCACCCATGCGGACCTTCCGGCATTCACGGCAATTTTGCCGGGGCTTCTGTTGATTCCGATAAACGCCAACGTATTCTGCCTCGCGGGGTCGAGTGCACCACTTTCCATGCCGAACGAACGTTCGCGTGAACCCCGGCAGCTTCTCCCCATCTATTTGAGTCTCGCGTTTACCTGCGTCGTTGTGGGGCTTGGCCTTTTGGCTCAGTCGTTTGGACTCTTGAAGTGGTTCCTCGCCTTCGAAACAATCTGGGTAATTGTCGCGCTGGCTATCCTGCGAGAACGACTCCCGGCGGTTCGCTGGACTCGCTAGTGCGGCGCGATGTTCGCAGGGGAAGTACCTCGGGGCGCGTAACGCGCTGTTACTTCACGCGTTCGCCGACTGCGCGATGGTAGAGCGCAGTTACTTCTCCGACGATACCTCGTCGGAACACCAGCACGCAGAGCACGAAGATGACGCCCATGATGACGGTCACGTAGGCCCCAACTTTGTCGGCGAGCTGGTTCTGCAGCGCGACGATGACCGAGGCTCCTACCAACGGGCCGAAGAGCGTGCCGACGCCGCCGACCAGGGTCATGAGCACGACTTCGCCCGACGTATGCCAATGGGCGTCGGTCAATGAAGCGAGCCGAAAGACGAGCACCTTCGTCGCGCCCGCCATGCCGGCAAGCCCCGCGGAGATGACAAAGGCGAGGAGCTTGTACTTCGCTACGTCGAACCCCAGGGACGTTGCCCGGGGTTCATTCTCCCGAATGGCCTTGAGCACCTGACCAAAGGGCGAATGAACGAGTCGGTAGATGAAGACGAAGGCAAAGCAGAAAATCAGCGCGACAAAGTAATACAGATACAGGTCATTCGAGAGGTCGATGCCGAAGATGCTGCCCCGAGGTAGCCCTTGCATGCCATCTTCGCCTCCGGTGAATTTGGCTTGGAGGAAGAAGAAGTACATCATCTGGGCGAGGGCGAGGGTGGTCATGGTGAAATAGATGCCTTGCCGACGAATGGCGATGGCACCGATGACCCATCCGAGGACAATCGCGCTACCGGTACCGAGAAGAATGCTGAGGGGCGGAGCGAGATGCAGGTCCTTTAACGCATAGCCCGAGATGTAGGCCGCTAAGCCGAAGAACGCTGCGTGGCCGAAGGACAGAAGCCCTCCAAATCCGAGCATCACGTTGAAAGCGCAGGCGAAGATGCCAAAGCAGAGAATCTTCATCATCAATACCGGGTAGAACAGGTACGGCGCGACGATGAGGAGGAGCAGGCCGACTCCCCACTTGAGCCAAGCACGCTGGTCCGTGGAGGTAGGCGCGGCAATCTCTTTGCTTGCTGAACTCATTGCGCTCTCCCGAAAAGCCCAGCGGGACGGACCATCAACACCAAGGCCATGATGAGGAAAATCACGGTGGTGCTGGCTTCAGGCCAAAACACCTTGGTGAGTCCTTCGACGAGCCCGAGGGAGTAGCCGGTGATGATGGTGCCGAGGATAGAGCCCATGCCACCGATGACCACCACTGCAAAGACCACGATGATGAGATGCGAGCCCATGAGGGGGCCCACCTGCGTCGCGGGAGCGGCGAGGGCCCCGGCGAGTCCGGCGAGGGCAGTCCCGAAGCCGTAGGTGAGGAGCACCATCAGGGGGACGTTGATGCCGAAGGCCTGGGTGAGTTTCGGGTTCTCGGTGCCCGCCCGGAGGTACGCGCCCAGGCGGGTCTTCTCAATCATGTACCAGGTGAAGAGGCAGGCAATCGACGACGCCACAATCACCCATACTCGGTACTTCGGAAGGAACATGAAGCCAAGATTCACCGCGCCCACGAGACTGTCGGGGATGTTGTAGGGGAGCCCGGAAACCCCATACTCTTGCGAGAGGACGCCTTCGAGAATGAGCGCGATGCCGAAGGTCATGAGCAGACCATAGAGGTGGTCGAGCTGGTACAGCCAGCGCAGCAGCAATCGCTCTAGGACGATGCCGAAGAGGCCGACGGTGATGGGTGCCAGAATCAGCATCCACCAGTAGCCGATGCCCAGGTATTCGAGGCCCATCCAGGTCACCATGGCGCCCAACATGTAGAACGCGCCGTGGGCGAAGTTGATGATGTTGAGCATCCCGAAGATGACGGCAAGCCCAAGGCTCAGCATCGCGTAGAACGAGCCGTTCACGAGGCCCAACATGAGCTGTCCGAAGAGCGCTTGGGTGGAGATGTTGATGAATCCAAACATAGTGTGGTGTCCTAAACGCCGAGCAACGTTTGAATGAGGCCGCGTTTGGCTTCGAGTTCGCTTTGAGCAATTTCTTCGACGACTTGGCCGTGTTCGATAATCAACATGCGGTCGGCGAGCGGGCCCGCGAAGCGGAAGTTCTGTTCGACGAGGAGGATGGTGTATTCCAGTTGTTTCAATTTCCGGATGACGTGCCCCAACTGTTGGACGATGACCGGCGCCAGCCCTTCGGAAATCTCATCGAGCAGCAGCAGACGGGCGCCGGTCCTCAAGATGCGGGCCATCGCGAGCATCTGTTGCTCTCCACCGGAGAGACGGGTCCCTTGGCTGTGGCGGCGCTCCTTGAGGTTGGGGAAAATCTCATAGATTTCTTCGACGCTCATCCCTCCCGAGCGCAACTTCGGAGGAAGCATCAGATTTTCTTCGCACGACAGCGAAGCGTAGATTCCGCGCTCCTCCGGACAGTACCCGACGCCGAGTTGGGCGATTTTGTGCGTGGGGAGATTGATGACTTCGCGGCCGTTCAGGTTGATGGAGCCAGTCCGAAGGCCCGTGAGCCCCAAGATGGCCCGGAGCGTCGTGGTGCGTCCGGCACCGTTGCGGCCGAGGAGCGAGACGCACTCTCCGCGGTGGACGGTGAAGTCGATACCGTGAAGGATGTGCGACTCCCCATAAAAAGCGTGGAGGTCCTTCACCCGTAGGAATTCGGTTTGCTTCATTCGACCCTCTCGCTGCCCATGTAGGCTTCGATGACCGCAGGGGTTGCTGAAATCTCTTCGTAGCGACCTTCGGCGAGTACCGACCCGCGAGCGAGCACGGTGATGCGGTCGCTGATGGTGGCGACGACTTTCATGTTGTGTTCCACCATCAGGATGGTGCGGTGGGCGGAGACCTCTTTGATGAGGTGCATGACTTCGGAGACGTCCTCGTGACCCATGCCCTGCGTTGGCTCATCGAGGAGCAGGAGCTGTGGATCGAGCGCCAAGGTCGTCGCGATTTCCAGCGCTCTCTTGCGGCCGTAGGGCAGGTCTCCCGTCCGGAAATCCGCAAAGCGCTCAAGCTTGACCGAACCCAAGAGCTGCATGGCCCGCTCGTTGAGCTGGCGCAAGGTCCGTTCGGATTTCCAAAAATGAAAAGAGGTGCCGAGGTCGCGCTGCAGAGCGACGCGGACATTCTCCAGCACAGTGAGGCTCGGGAACACGGCGCTTATCTGAAAGGAGCGCACCATGCCCAGACGAGCTACCTTTTCCGGCTTGTGGTTCGTGATGTCGCTGCCGTTGAAGCGGACCGTGCCGCGCGTCGGCTGGAGGAACTTCGTCAGCAAATTGAAGCAGGTGGTTTTCCCGGCGCCGTTCGGGCCGATGAGTGCGTGTATTTGCCCGCGCTGTATCTTCAGGTTGACGTCATTGACGGCCACAAAGCCGCGGAACTCTTTGGTGAGCCCCGATGTCTCCAAAATGTAGTCGCTCGCCGGAGCTCCAGCGCTCGCTGTGGAAGGCACCTGTTTCTCTGCGCTCAAAATGCTCTCTCCCTCTCTTTGCTGATGCGGCGGCTTTCTCGGTGCGTTTGGGGGCGCGTTCAGGTCAATGAGGACCTAACATGTTGAAGACGCTGGAGAAATCAAGTGCTCCGTGGCCCGCTTTGCTGTGGAGGTCGTAGAGGTTCCGCGCCAGCGCTCCCAAGGGAATGCTCGACTGGGTCGCGAGCGCATTCTCCACGGCGAGGCCCAAGTCCTTCAGCATGAGATTCACGGAAAATCCCCCCTGGTAATCCTTCGAAGCCGGTGAATTTACCATCACTCCTGGGCAGGGGTTATAGGTTTCCAAGGCCCAGTTTCTGCTGGAACTTTTCGCCATGATGGCTGAGAGCACCTGCGGGTCGAGGCCGTTGGCGATGCCCAAGCGGAGCGCCTCGCTCGTGCCCAGCATGAGGATGCCAAGCAGCATGTTGTTGCAGACCTTCGCCGTCTGACCGCTCCCGCTGTCCCCCGCGTGGAAGATGTTCTTTCCCATGTTTTCGAGCAACGGCCGTGCTCGCTCCAGCGCTTCGGTCGGTCCGCCGACCATGAAGGTCAGCGTTGCCGCCTCCGCACCGGCTGTGCCTCCGGATACGGGCGCGTCTACCATCGCGAACCCCTGCTGCTTCGCCGCCGCAGACACCTTGCGGGCCACTTCCGGTGAGATGGTGGTGCAGTCGATGAGGATAGGCCGCTTTCCGGCGGGCACGTGCAGCAGGTTCGCCAAGACGCCTTGCTCTCCGAGATAGGTTTCATCCACATGCTTCGATGCGGGCAGCATGGTGATGATGGCTTCCGCGTCGGCGATGCCGGTGGAGACCGAACTTGAACGCAGTCCCCCAGCTTGCACGAGAGCTTCCATGGCTGGTTTGGAGAGGTCGAAGCCGGTGACCTGATGGCCAGCTTTGACCAAGTTCTTCGCCATCGGCAAACCCATGTGGCCAAGGCCAATAAATGCAATCTTCATATTCCCTCCATCAAAGTTTTACTTCAAGGATATGGTTGTATTCACCCGGTCGCCGCGCTTCTGGCTTCCATCTTCGGGGAACCAGCGGGCGGTGACCGTCTTGGTCTGCGTCCAGAAGTGGATGGCTTGTTTGCCATTCGGCCCCATGTCTCCGAGTTTCGAGGCCCGCGAGCCGGTGAAGCTGAAGTAGGCGACCGGGACCGGAATCGGCACGTTGATGCCGACTTGGCCAACGTCGATTTCATTCTGAAATTTGCGCGCAGCCCACCCACTCGAGGTGAAAATCGACGTGCCGTTGCCGTTGGGGTTCGCGTTGATGAAGGCGATGGCCTCGTCGAGGGTATCGACGGCAACGACACAGAGCACCGGGCCAAAAATCTCCTCGTCGTAAATCTTCATGCCTGGCTTGACGTCGCTAAATATCGTCGGGCCGACGAAGTTGCCCTTCTCGTAGCCTTTGACCTGACAGGCGCGCCCGTCCAGGAGGAGCTTCGCGCCTTCTTTGACGCCGCGATTGATGTACTCGACGACCCGTTCTTTGGCCTTCGGGTTCACCAAGGGGCCGAGGTCCGCATCCCGGTCGGAGCCGGGTCCAACTTTGAGATTCCGGGACTTCTCGACGAGCTCTGGCAGCCACGCTTTTGCTTCGCCGACCAACACTGCCACCGAGTTCGCCATACAGCGTTGGCCGGCAGCGCCAAAGGCAGACCCGATGAGGTTGTTGAGGCTTTGCTCGCGGTTCGCATCGGGGAGCACGACGCAGTGGTTCTTCGCGCCCATCATCGACTGCACGCGCTTCCCGGCCTCGGTCGCCCGCCGGTAGATGTGTGTGCCGACGGCAGTGGAGCCGATGAACGACAGGGCTTTGATGTCTGGATGATCGCACAGCCAATTGGCGACTTCCGCGCCGCCGTGGATGACATTCAGCACCCCCGGAGGGAGGCCCGCCTCGTGGGCGAGTTCGACCAATTTCATGGTCGAACTTGGATCCTGCTCCGATGGCTTCAGCACGAAGGTGTTGCCGGTCGCGACCGCCAAGGGGAACATGAAGCAGGGAAGCATCACCGGAAAGTTAAAAGCAGTGATGCCAGCCCCGACGCCGATGGGCTGGAGCAAGTTATAGACCTCGACCCCGGTCGCAGCGTTCTCGGCGATTTCTCCGAGTTGCAGGGAAGTGATGGAGCAGGCGTGCTCGACCACTTCGAGGCCCCGCGAAACCTCACCTTCCGCATCCGGCAGGGTCTTGCCGTGTTCCGTGCTGATGAGCTGGGCGAGCTTTCCGGTGTTCTCGCGGATGAGCTGCTGGAGCTTCAGCATTATCCGCATCCGGGTTCCGAGCGACGAATTGCGCCACGTTGTCAGCGCCGCTTTGGCGCTGGCAACTGCCGCATCGAGTTCATCCTTCGTCGCAAACGGCACCCGCGCAACCACCTCTTGCGTGGCGGGGTTGGTCACATCGCGCCAATCCTTGCTGTTTGAGGGGTGAGCCTTGCCATTGATGAAGTGATGGATGGTCGCGACGTGATTCTTCATAGGGTCCACTTCAACTTTCAGATTCATTTCGTAAGGAGCGGGCACTGGGACTGGCTGAGAGGTCGGAATGCTTGCGCAGCAGGAACGGTTCCCAACTTTTTGTAGTAGTCCCAAGGCCCCGTCGATTCCTGAGGAGACTTCACTTGATAGATTGTCATGTCGTGGATGACACGACCGTCGGGGCGAATACTGGCGTTGACCATGATAGGGTCTTTGATGGGTACTTCGCGCATCTTCTTGGCGACGACCTTCCAGTTGTCGGTTTTGGAAGCAACGACCGATTTCAAGTAATGGTAGGTGGCGGAGTAGTTGGCCGCCTGCGCCATGGTCGGCTTGTTGCCTTTGTACAGTTTAGCAAATCGAGAGGAGAATGCGCGTGCGGCGTTGTCCTGATCCCAGTAAAATCCTGCGGTGAGCGTCAAACCTTGTGCGAGTTGTAGGCCGAGGGCATGGACGTCGCTGATAAACACTAATAATGCGGCGAGGCGTTGATCTTTCGATTTTCCGATACTGAATTCAGCCGCTTGTTTCATGGCGGTCACGAAGTCCGGGCCTGCATTGGACAGACCGATGACTTTCGCCTTCGAGTTTTGGCCCTGAAGAAGGAATGACGAAAAGTCGCTTGCGTTGAGCGGGTGCCTTGTGACTCCAATGACTGTGCCACCCAAAGACTTGATGACCGCGGTAGCGTCAGCTTCCATTGCCTGTCCGTAGGCGTAGTCGACGACCAACAAATACCAAGTATTGAAGCCTAGGCGTGTCAAATACCCTGCAGTCCCAGTAGCGACCGAATAACTGTCGTACATCCAGTGGAAACCGTTTTCGGTACAATCTTCGTTAGTAATTCTGGAAGTTGCTGTGCCGGTGTAGAGAGCGATGACAGCCTTTTCCTTGATGAGCTTTTGGATAGCAAGCGCCACCGAAGAGTTGGTCATATCCGCCAGCATGTCGACCTTATCTTGGTCTATCCACTCCCGAGCTTTTGCTGACCCGACGTCGGCTTTGTTCTGGTGGTCCGCATACACAACTTCGATTTTCATCCCTTTACATTCTGCTTTCAAACAGTCGTCGACCGCCATTTTGGTCGCCACGACCGAGCCCTCTCCACTGAGGGCGGAGTAGGGCCCAGCCATATCGGTCAACACACCGATTCTGACGACTCCGTCGGAAATGTGGGCCTGCGCATTTCCAGCAACACAGAGGGCGAACGTTGCTCCTGCGAGAGCATTCTTGAAGTTCCTCATGGTTGCGACTCCAAAAGTAAGGTCAAGTTTGCGAGTTGGGTCTCCGGGTTCCTGGCTGGCCGGGTTGATAACTTACTTTTTCACCAGCGGGCAGAGCGACTGGTCGAGGGGCTTGAAAGCCTGGGCCGCAGGAATGGTCGCTAGCTTCTTGTAGTAGTCCCAAGCGCCCTTGGATTCGGACGGGGTCTTCACCTGGTAGAGCGTCATGTCGTGGATGACGCGGCCGTCGGGGCGAATGCTGGCATTGACCATGATGGGGTCTTTGATGGGTAGCTCACGCATCTTCTTGGCGACTGTTTTCCAGTTGTCGGTTTTGGCGGCGACGACCGCTTTCAAGTAGTGGTAGGTCCCGGAGTAGTTGGCAGCCTGCGCCATGGTCGGCTTGTTGCCTTTGTGCAGTTTGGCAAAGCGAGCCGAGAAATCTCGGGCGGCGTTGTCCTGGTCCCAATAAAATCCTTCGGTCAGTGTCAAACCTTGGGCGAGTTGCAGGCCGAGGGCGTGGACGTCGCTGATGAACACCAACAATGCGGCGAGTCGTTGATCTGGGGATTTTCCGATGCCGAACTCCGCTGCTTGTTTGATGGAGGTGATGGTGTCCTGTCCGGCGTTCGCAAGGCCGATGACCTTGGCCTTCGAGTTCTGCGCTTGGAGCAAGAATGAAGAGAAGTCATTGGCATTGAGCGGGTGCTTCGTGGAGCCGAGCACTGTGCCGCCAAGGCTCTTCACAATCGCGGTGGCGTCGGCTTCGAGGGAGTTCCCAAAGGCGTAGTCGACCGTGAGGAAGTACCACGAGTTGTGTCCCAGGCGAGTCAGCGAGGCTGCCGTTCCATAGGCGAGCGAATACGTGTCGTACATCCAGTGGAAGCCGCTCTCGGCACAATCCTCGTTGGTGAGTCTGGTGGTGCCGGGCCCGGTGTAGACCGCGACGCCGCCCTTTTCTTTGATGATCTTCTGGACGGCGAGCGCCACCGCGGAGTTGACCATGTCGACCATAAAGTCGACCTTGTCCTTGTCGATCCACTCGCGAGCTTTGGCCGACGCGACATCGGCCTTGCTCTGGTGGTCCGCCGAGAGGACTTCGATTTTCATCCCCTTGCATTCAGCCTTCAGGCAATCGTCGACCGCCATTTTGGTCGCCACCACCGATCCCGCTCCACTGAGCGCCGCGTAGGGGCCAGCCATATCGGTCAAAACACCGATTCGGACGACACCGTCGGAAATCTGGGCCTGCGCGTTTCCGGCGATACAGAGCGCTACTGCTGCTCCGGTGAGGGCATTTTTGAATGACTTCATGGCGGGGGCTCCTGAGAAGGTGAAGGGGTGCCGCCTAGAAGTACCTCTTTCTAGGCGGCCGTGTTGAGGATTACTTCATTACTTCTTGAGCAGCGGGCACGCAGACTGATCCACAGGCCGGAAAGCCTGGGCGGCCGGTATGGTGGCTACCTTCTTGTAGTAGTCCCAGGCACCCTTGGATTCGGCAGGGGTCTTCACTTGGTAGAGGGTCATGTCGTGGATGACCCGACCGTCGGCACGAATGCTGGCATTGACCATGATGGGGTCTTTGATGGGGATCTCGCGCATCTTCTTGGCGACGACTTTAAAGTTGTCGCTCTTCGCCGCCGCGACGGCTTTCAAGTAGTGGTAGGTGCTCGAATAGCCGCCGGCCTGCGCCATGGTGGGCATATTTCCCTTGTTGAGTTTGCCAAAGCGAGCGGAGAACTCTCGGGCGCCGCTATCCTGGTCCCAGTAAAAGCCTTCGGTGAGGGTCAGCCCTTGAGCGAGCTTCAGTCCGAGGGCGTGAATGTCGGTGATGAATATCAGCAAGGACGCGAGGCGTTGGTCGGGGGTCTTTCCGATGCCGAACTCCGATGCTTGTTTGATGGTGGTCACGAAGTCTTGGCCGGCGTTTGCAAGGCCGATGACCTTGGCCTTGGAGTTTTGTGCTTGCAGGAGGAACGAGGACAAGTCGTTCACGTTGAGCGGGTGCCGCGTGGAGCCGACTACCGTTCCACCCAAGGCCTTGATGACAGCAGTAGCGTCTGCTTCCAGCGCGTGACCATAGGCGTAGTCGACGACCAGCAGGAACCAGGTGTTGAACCCCAAGCGCGTCAGGGCGCCCGCGGTGCCGGTTGCGAGCGAATAGGTGTCGTACATCCAGTGGAAGCCGTTTTCGGTGCAATCTTCATTGGTCAGCTTGGAGGTGGCGGCCCCGGTGTAGAGGGCAACGACGCCCTTCTCCTTGATGAGCTTCTGTACGGCGAGTGCCACCGCCGAGTTGGTCATGTCGACCAACATGTCGACCTTGTCGTTGTCGATCCATTCCCGAGCTTTTGCTGAACCGACGTCGGCCTTGTTTTGGTGGTCCGCGCTGACAACTTCGATTTTCATCCCTTTGCATTCTGCTTTTAGGCAATCATCAATAGCCATCTTGATGGCAGAGATGCTGCCCTGACCACTCAGCGCCGCATAAGGCCCAGACATATCCGTCAGAATGCCGATTTTCACGACTCCATCGGAGATCTGCGCCTGCGCTTGCGTTGCGACCAATCCGCTACAAACTGCGAGAGTTGCGGCGACAACTTGTTTGAGTTTGAACATGTAGGAGCCCCTTTTGTGCTGCTCGTTTGTACTGCGCGTTGTTGTTTTGCTGCTGGTGGACAGTGTCAGCTCATTGATACAACATCTGCTACGTGAGTTGTGGAACGGTTTGAAAAGCCTGATGGTGCCTTATGCGCTATTCACGCTAAGTCACGCTCGACGACCGGCGCGATTTCGGCCCACTCTGCCTCGGTGAAGAGCCGTGAGCGAGTGTGGAACGCCTTCCCGGTGTTGCCCTCTAAAGAGAAGGTTCCGCCAGTTCCCTCGATCACATCGAGGATCAACTGGGTGTGCTTCCAGTATTCGTATTGCTGCTTGCCGATGTAGAAGGGCACGCCGCCGACTTCCCCCAGTTTCACATCGTAGGGGCCAATCGTCAGGTCCGTGGGCAAGTAGCAGTTCGCGGCGCTGTTGTCGCAGCACCCACCGGACTGGTGAAACAATATCTCCCCATGGAGCTTTTGCATCTCGGCAATCAACTCTAGGGCTGCGGGGGTTGCAATAATTCGGTTGACCATGATGCCCTCTGCGTAAAGACGCAGGGCGAATCGCTTCGCCCCGCGTCGGTGCAACATTGCGGATTAGAAGAATCCGAGCTTGTTCTCGTTGTAGCTCACGAGCAGGTTCTTCGTCTGTTGGTAGTGGTTCAACATCATCTTGTGGTTCTCGCGGCCGATGCCCGACTCTTTGTAGCCGCCGAAGGCTGCGTGGGCCGGGTAGGCGTGGTAGCAGTTGGTCCACACGCGACCGGCCTTGATGGCGCGGCCCATGCGGTAGGCGAGGTTGCCGTTGCGGGTCCACACGCCAGCGCCCAAGCCGTAGAGCGTGTCATTGGCGATGCTGAGCGCCTCGGCTTCGTCTTTGAAGGTGGTCACTGCCAGCACCGGGCCGAAGATTTCTTCCTGGAAGATGCGCATCTTGTTGTGGCCCTTGAAGATGGTGGGCTGAACGTAGAAGCCACCTTCAAACTCGCTCCCGAGGTTTGCCTGCGAACCTCCGATGAGCACCTTGGCACCTTCTTGCTTGCCGAGGTCGAGGTAGGAGAGGATTTTGGTGAGTTGCTCTTTGGAAGCCTGGGCTCCCATCATGCTGTCGGTATCGAGGGGATTCTTGTGCTTAATCGCCGCGACCCGCTTCAGCACGCGCTCCATGAACTTGTCGTAGATGCTCTCGTGGATGAGCGCACGGCTGGGACAGGTACAGACTTCGCCTTGGTTGAATGCGAAGAGCACCAAGCCTTCGATGGCCTTGTCGAGGAAAGCATCGTCTTTCTCCATCACATCGGGGAAGAAGATGTTGGGGGACTTTCCGCCGAGTTCGAGGGTCGCCGGAATCAGGTTATTCGCGGCAGCCTGCGCAATGACGCGGCCGGTGGAGGTAGACCCGGTGAACGCAATCTTCGCGATGCGCTTGCTGTTCGCGAGCGGCATGCCGGCTTCGCGGCCGAAACCGTTGACGATGTTGAGCACGCCCGGAGGAAGCAGGTCGGCGATCAGCTCCGCCACGAGGAGGATGGAGATCGGCGTGGACTCTGCAGGCTTCAGCACCACGCAGTTTCCGGTGCCGAGTGCCGGGGCGAGCTTCCAAGCGGCCATGAGGATCGGGAAGTTCCAAGGGATAATCTGTCCCACGACGCCGAGCGGTTCCGGGTAGTGGTAGGCGACCGTCTGCTCGTCGATTTCGCTGATACCGCCCTCTTGCGCGCGAACCGCACCGGCAAAGTAACGGAAGTGGTCGATGCTCAGCGGAAGGTCGGCGTTGAGGGTCTCTCGGATGGCCTTGCCGTTGTCGATGGTCTCGGCATAGGCAAGCAGCTCCAAGTTTGCTTCGAGGCGATCGGCAATCTTGAGCAGAATGTTTGCCCGAGTCGTCGCATCGGTCTTGCCCCATTTGGGCGCCGCAGCGTGGGCCGCGTCGAGAGCGAGTTCGATGTCCTCGGCTGTCGAACGCGCTACTTTTGTATAAACCTTGCCAGTGATGGGAGTGATGACGTCAAAGTATTGACCTTTGACGGGAGGTACCCACTTTCCCCCGATGTAGTTTTCGTATTGTTTCTTGTACTGAACCTTCGCGCCGGATTGTCCGGGAGCGGCATAAATCATAAGTTTTTTCCTCCCAAGTTAAAGTAGCTTATTGATATGATTGACAACGCTAATTCTCATACCGCAAAACTCATTGGATAGCTCCAACGCATTTCGAAAAGTTTTGGCGTCCGAAAGTATTGGATTTTTCGAGCGAATCGGAGTCGTACGTAAGCCTGCGCGGGAGCGCCCCTGAACCGGGGCGACTGGCCAGGGCAACCAATGGCCAGACGTAAACCAGTCAGGATTTTCGGGACTTGGCTTCGGCTTCAGCGAGCGCCTGGCGAAGCTTCTCCACGGACTCGGCGGAGAATTCGGCTTGCGGGTGGTCGAGGTCGCGGGTCAGCGCACGTAGTTGCTGAACGCGCCACTCTTGGATCTGGCAGACGCGGCAAACGGCCCGGTGGGCAAGGAGCTTCAGTCGTTCGCCGAAAGTGAGCGGCCGCTCATGCTGATCCGAAGCGAGGAGCATGAAGGAACGGCAGCTCATCCGAAGCCAGCGGTCAAAGGGACTGAGGGCGGCGACAAGCGCCCTGGCGTACCAGGCGGGTGGTGGAGGCGCGGCGTTGCTCATAGGTCCACCCAATGCTTCTGCATGCAGTCGCGCAGGGACTGGCGCGCTCGGTAAAGGAAAACCGCAAGGCTGCTGCGAGAAATGCCAGCCACTTCGCAAGCGGCCTCCGGCTCTAATTCCTCAAGCTCGCGCAGCACGAATACCCGGTGGAGACTTGTCGGTAGTTTGTCGATGCATCCCTGCAGGGCCTCGCGCAGTTGCGAGCGTTCGACGGTGTCGGTGCTGCTGCTGGGGTAAGTCCGCCATGTGCCGAGTGCGTCGAACCAGGGGTCCGCTTCGTCGCTGACCGGCTCCTCAGCATTCGGCGTGTCGCCGGGGTGGCGCACTTTCCACCGGAAGTGGTCGAGGATTTTGTGGCGGAGGATTCCGATGAGCCAGGTGCGCAATTCCGAGCCACCAGCAAAGTCCGACTGCTTGCTCATCGCAGTGACGAGCGCGTCCTGCACCAAGTCTTCCGCGGTGGCGCGGTCGCGGACGCGGACGAGCGCGTAGCTGAGGAGCGCGTTGCGATGGGTGAGGAGTTCCTCCGGCGAACGTTCCCCAGCGGCGGCGACGCGCTCACCCATCGCCGCGCTTGTAGCATCGGCTCTCGGGGGCCTCAATGTGTCCAGGAAGAGCGGAGGGGAAGTCATGGGGTACTCCTCGGTGCGCAGCGCTCAAGCTTCGGCGTGCAAGTTCGGGGCTGCGGGGAAGTCGAGGGGCGTTCGCGCTATCCGGTTGATGTAGTTCGAAAAGGTCATCACCGTCACATGGGCGATGAGCTCGACCAACTCCATCTCGCTGATTCCGGCAGCGCGGGCTGCATCGAACTCGCTGTCGGAGATGCTTCCACGACTCTCGACAATCTTCACCGCGAGCGTGAGGATGGCCGTTTCCTTGGCGTCGCTGCCCTGGCCTTCGCGGGCGCGGAGCAACTCCTCCTCTGACAACTTGAGCAACTTCGAGCCGACCATCGTGTGCGCCGAGAGGCAGTAGCCACAGGCGTTCGCCTGGGAGATAGCGAGCGAGATTTTCTCGCGCAGAGCAGGGCGGAAGGAAGATTTGGCGGCTCTGTCGTTGATGGCCATGTACGCGCCGAGCGCGACGGGGGATTGGCCCAACACACGGTAGAAGTTAGGCACCTTTCCGAGTTTCGCTTTCACTGTTGAGAAGAGTTCTGCGGTTTCGCCGGTGGCAACTGCCGGATCTACGGGTTGGATACGTGCGGTCATCGTCGTTTTCCTTTGGTGGGGGCGCTGCGTTCACCAGTCTCGAAGGCCCAATTGCTCCCGATATGGCTGCGGTGCGCCTGCTGTTATCCATGGGTCGCCGCACCGGCGAAACCATGAACACCATACTGGCCTTCGCCAGAGGAGAGCGCTGCTAGCCCTTGGCCGTGCCGATGCCGTCCCACAAGAGCGCCACAAAACGCTCGACGTATTCCCTACAGGACTCCTCGCAGGTGGGTTGCCCGCAGATGCGAGCAGTGGCGGACCAGCCTTGAAGGGAGCCCAATATCGTCGCAGCGAGCGCCTGGGCATTGCAGCGCGCGAGGCGTTTTTGCTTTTGGGCGCGCTCAAGCCAAGCGACCAGCGCCTCGTAGGCTTGCTCGGGAATGGACGCTCCCCGCTGACCACGGCACGCTTTGCCCGGGTCGATACCCGACGCCTGCAGCACGCCCAAACCCGCGTGCATCTCTTGAAAGTACGCCGACATCGTCCGGGCGTGTTCGAGCAGCTGCTCCCGGAGTGGGCGCTTGTCCGGCCCGGCGTCAAGAGCCGCGATGAGTGCCATGCGATCTGGGGGACCGAGCGCTGCGATCATCAGGGCCTCTTTGGAACGAAAGCGGTTGAACAGCGTCGTGTGGCTCACGCCTAACTCATTGGCGATCTGCAGCGCAGAAACACCCGTACCGTGCTTCAAAAAGCAGCGACGTGCAGCGGAGACGATTTGTTCATCGGTGATTTGTCTTGGTCTTCCCATGCAGATGGTAGCAGCTTGACTTTCGTTTCTCGATAAGTTTATTTCTTTCTAGAAAGAAATTAATGACCTTTCCCAGTGCTCTGTCTCCTTCACCTTGCGTTTCTTCGAAGAGGGTGAGCGGGGCACAACATTTCATTTGAGGACTTCATGACGACGAATGCACCAACTCTCTATTCTTCATATCAACTTGGCCGTGCCATGCTTGCGAACCGCATCGTGATGTCGCCGATGACCCGGTCGCGGGCTATCGGCAATGTGCCCAACGACTTGATGGCACGTTACTATGCGCAGCGCGCGGAGGCGGGCCTCCTCATCACCGAGGGCACTTCGCCTTCGCCGAACGGGCTTGGCTACTCGCGCATTCCCGGTTTGTTCAACGCGCAGCACGTGGCGGGATGGAAGACGGTGACCAAGGCGGTGCACGACGCCGGTTCACGCATCTTTGTGCAGCTCATGCATACCGGCCGCGTCACCCACGCCGGAAACTTGCCACCGGGGGCACGGGTGATCGCTCCGTCGGCGGCTCGCTGGGACAGCAAAATCTGGGTCGACGGCAAGGGGCAAGTCCCGCTGCCGGTGCCCGAGGCCATGACCGAGAAGGACATTCAGGAAGCAATCGCCGAATTCGCCACCGCGGCTGAGTTGGCCGTCGAGGCGGGGTTCGACGGCGTCGAGCTTCACGGAGCAAACGGCTACCTCATCGAGCAATTCCTCAACACCGCTGCGAACCAGCGCACCGACACCTGGGGCGGGAGCATCGCGAACCGCATTCGGTTCGCGGTGGAAGTGGCGAGGGCGGCGGTGAAGCGCATCGGCGGGGACCGGGTCGGAATTCGTGTTTCGCCCTACGGCAACGGCGGCGGCATGAAGCCGGATGACGATGAGATAGAAACCGTGCACGAGACGCTCGCGGGCGAGCTTCGGAAAGTCGGCCTCGTCTACATGCACGTGGCGGATCACTCCTCCATGGGGACGCCGACCGTCACTCCGAGCGTGAAAGCGAAGATTCGCAAGAGCTTCGGCAGCACGGTCATCCTCTCCGGCGGCTACGACCTGCAGCGCGCCGAAGCAGACTTGGTCGCCGGGCGCGGAGAGTTGGTTGCGTTTGGCCGTCCGTTCATCGCAAACCCGCGGCTGCCCTCGCGCCTCAAAGCCGGATTGCCGCTCGCCGCGCTCGACCCGGCGACGCTCTATTCCGCCGACGAGAAGGGCTACACCGACTATCCGCTCGCTCCCTGAGCGACGGTTTCGCCGCGTAAGCGCGAATCTCCCCCAAATTATCGGGGACGCGGTATAAATGCCTCAATCACTATAGGAATACGGGGTTAAACCGTATTCCACCGCGAAGCGGCACGAAACAGAGGCACAGATGAGCATCTTCCGATTTCCTGAGCAGGTGAACGAGGTTGCGGCGCGGATTGTCGCAGGTGTTGTCGCGGTGTTGGCGGCCATTTCTGTCGCATGGCCGTCGCCGTGGTTGACGGGGCTCCTCGCGGTGGGCTTTCTGCTGCGGGTCGGCTGGGGGCCCACGTTCAGCCCGCTCGCGCGGGTGGCCCTCGCGTTGGCGCCATCCATCGCCGAGCCGCGGCCGGTGCCCGGAAAGCCAAAGCGCTTCGCGCAGGGCGTGGGCGCGACGGTGACTGTCCTCAGCACCATCTTTGCCGCGAGCGGCTTTGCGCTCGGGGCGCAAGTGTTGATGGGGATTCTCGTTGTCTGCGCGGTCTTGGAATCGGTGTTCGGGATTTGCCTCGGCTGCTGGATGTACGCGCAGGCGCAGCATCGCGGGTGGGTTGCCGCCGACGCCTGTGAAGTCTGTGTCGTGGGCGACGCGTCCGGAGCGCCACGCGCACCTATCGGCTGAGCGCACTTTCCTACCGCGCGTAGGTCATCACCAGATTCATCCAACAATCTTCCGCGCCGGGGTTGATGTAGCTGTGCGGCGTGTCGGCGACGAAGGTAATGGCATCGCCCTTCGCCAATTCGTGCCGTTGGTCGCCAATGGAAAGGACGAGGCGACCGCTCGTGACAATGAGGTTTTCCCGCGTGCCGGGTGCGTGGGCCTCCGCGTCTTCGCGCCCGTGGGCGGCGAGCCAAAGCTCGTAGAATTCGACTCCGCGGCTGTCGTCTGGGGAGTAGAGCGCGCGCGAGGAGAAGCGACCGTCGGTGTTCGGGATGCGGGGCGCGTTCGCCAAGCGGAAGACGCGCGTTGCGCCGGAGCTTGGGCGCGCGAGTAGCGCGGAGAAGGGAACATCGAGGGCGCTCGCGAGCTTCCACATCGTTTCGATGCTGGGTGTCGCGCGGCCGATTTCGAGTTGCCCGAGTGTTTGTCGGCCGACGCCGGACAGTCCGGCGAGCATGTCGAGGGTGAGCTGACGCTTTGCTCGAAGCTCCTTCAAATTCTGGGCGACGAGCGCGCTCAGGGCAGGGTCGCTCTCCGGTTCGAGCTCCGGCGCTGGCGCGGGGGGAGGCGGGGGATGCACAATCGGCAGGCCAGCGGCAATCCAGGCGTTGGTGCCGCCCTCCAAGTTGAAGATTTTCTCTAGGCCATGCAACTCGGCGAGCTGAGCCGCAATCTGGCTGCGCCCGCCGCGGGTACAGACGAAGAGGACCGAGTCGGGAATACCAGCCTTGGACCAGTCGGCCTTGAGCTCCCCGAGGGCAACGCGCCGCGCACTCGGTACGTGGCCTTCGGCCCATTCGTGCGCTTCGCGGACATCGATGACTGTTACTTCTTTGGACTCGACGAGCGCGCTCGCGGCTGCGGGAGCGAGATTGGTAATCATGTCCACTACAACTGCCAGATTTTAACGGGAAACACTACCCGCCTGGATACGATGCAGTGCTGCGGCGAGCGCATCAAGGTCTTCGCGAGTGTTGTAGGGGGCGAGCGAGGCACGTACGGTCGCTTCGAGTCCGAAGCGGCGGAGGATCGGCTGCGCGCAGTGGTGTCCCGAGCGGACGGCGATGCCTTCCTTGTCGAGAATGCCGCCGAGTTCTTCGGTCCTCTGTCCGGCGAGCACGAAGGAGAGGACGCCCGCTTTGTCGGGGGCAGTGCCGATGAGCCGAAGGCCGGGGACGGCGAGGAGCTTTTCGGTGCCGTAGACCAGCAGATCGTGCTCGTGCGCGGCGATGCGCTCTAAGCCAACGCGATTCACCCAGTCGAGGGCCGCGCCGAGGCCGACGGCGTCGGCGATGTTGCCGGTGCCAGCTTCGAAGCGCTCCGGCGGACCGTGGAATTTGGTCTTCTCGAAGGTGACGTCGCTAATCATATTGCCGCCCCCTTGCCAGGGAGGCATCGCTTCGAGCAGCGCAGAGCGGCCGTAGACGGCGCCGATGCCGGTCGGCCCGAAGACCTTGTGACCCGAGAACACGTAGAAGTCGCAGTTGAGCGCCTGCACGTCGACGCGCAGGTGCGACACGGCTTGGGCGCCGTCGATCATCGCGAGTGCGCCGTGGCGGTGCGCGATTTCGACAATTTCATGGACCGGGGTGATGGTGCCGAGCGCGTTCGAAACTTGGGAAATAGAGACGAGCTTCGTCTTTGGCCCGAGGAGCTTCTCGTAGTCTTCGAGGATGATTTGGCCACGGTCGTCGACAGGAGCTACGCGAAGCTTGGCGCCGCGCTCCTTGGCGAGCAACTGCCAAGGGACGATGTTCGCGTGGTGCTCCAAGTGGGAGACGACGATTTCGTCGCCCTCATACACGTTTCGGCGGCCCCAGGATTGGGCGATGAAGTTGATGCCTTCGGTGGTGCCGCGGACGAAGACGATGTCTTTCGCCGACGGGGCGTTCAGAAAACGCTTCACCGTATCGCGCGCATGCTCGTAGGCGTCGGTTGCGCGGGCTGCCAAGGTGTGCGCGGCGCGGTGCACGTTGGAGTTTTCGTTCTCGTAGAATTTCGAGAGTCTATCGATCACCGCGCGAGGCTTTTGGGTCGTGGCGGCGTTGTCGAGCCACACGAGTTCGCGACCGTGGACGCGCTGGTGCAGAATCGGGAATTCACGCTTTAACGCGTAGGGGTCGAGAGGAGTGCCGGGGGCGCTGGAGAGGTCGAAGCCGGTCACCGGCGCGACTTCGAAGCTGGGAAATGCAGCAGTGTGCGGCGGCGCCGAGGGGACGACCGGCTCCGGGACGGCGCGGGTGTCGATGAGCGGCAGCGGGCCGACTGGCGGCGAGGTATTGACGAGTGCGTCGAAACTCGGCGGCGCCTCGAAAGGAGAGGAGGGGTGCGCACTCGACGGTAAAGCCGGCGTACCAGTCGGCGGCGGGGGGACGCTCGTCGGCGAAGCTGGTGGACTCGACGGCAATCCCGGTGTGCCCGTCGGGACAGTAGGGAAACTCGTGGGGACGACCGGCTCCGGCGCGGCGCGGTTGTCGAGGAGCGGCAGCGAGCCGACTGGCGGCGCAGGATGGAAGAGCGCGTCGAAACTTAGCGGCGCTTCGAAGGGAGAGGATGGCTGAGTTTCCCTCGGCAATCCTTGTGTACCAGTCGGCGGTGCGGGGACGCTCGTCGGCGAGGCTGGTGGACTCGACGGCAATGCCTGAGCGGTCGACGGCAATCCAGGGGCGCTCGTTGGCAGGCTCGTCGGGACTGCCGGGATACTCGTGGGGACTCCCGGGTTTACCGGCGCCGAGAGCGGGGATGCTTCGAGGGGCGTTGCACCCACCGTGCTTACGGGCACCGCCGGTGGCGAGGAGAAAAGCTCGCCCGCCAGTCGTTGCACGAGCGAGGTCAGCGAGACGGGATCGACATCGGGCAGCGTCGGGGCGCCGGGGACACGTGCGCCTGCGAGGCTAAGCCCAGGGGTCGTTCCCGCGGCCGAGGGTGTGGACGGTACCTGCCCAGGAGTGGGCAAGTGCCCGCCGGCGAGGTTGAGCTCCCCGGGAGGAGAGAACTCGTCGTTACGGGGACTCATAGTTGTCAATCGCTACGCCTTCGAGCGCACCCAATGCGTCGTGCGTGAGGACTGCCGTCGAGCAGTAGAGCGAGAGCAAGTACGAGGCGGCGCCGCGTTGGTTGATGCCCATGAGGCGGACAGAGAGGCTCGGGCTCACTTCGCCGGGGATGCCCGGTTGGAAGAGGCCGACGACACCGCGCTTACGTTCGCCGGTGCGGAGCAGGAGGATTTCGGTCTTGTTCGCCTTGATGGGGAGCTTGTCGCTCGGAAGGAGCGGAATGCCACGCCAAGTGAGGAACGAAGAGCCGAAGAGGGTCAACGTCGGGGGCGGAACACCGCGGCGCGTGCACTCGCGACCGAAGGCGGCGATGGCTTTCGGGTGAGCTAGGAAGAAGGACGGCTCTTTCCAAACGGTGGCGATGAGCTCGTCGAGGTCGTCGGGCGTCGGCGGTCCTTTGCGGGTTTTAATCCGCATGTCCGGGTCGACGTTGTGGAGCAGACCGTAGCTCTTGTTGCTGAGCACTTCGCTCTCTTGGCGTTCCTTCAGCTTATCGACGGCGACGGTGAGTTGCTCCTTCACCTGGTCCATCGGGCTGCGGAAGAGGTCCGAGATGCGGGTGTCGACCTGGACCGTCGTGGTGACCGCGGTCAGGACGTACTCACGGGGATTCGGCTCGTAGTCCGAAAAACCTATGGGGAGCTCTTCACCCTGATCGGGGCTGCACTTGATCGCGAACTTATCGTCGAGTGCCTGATTCACGCGGTAGACGCCCGCTTCGACGGGCACCCAGGGAATCATCTGGACGAGCCAGCGGGGCGTTGCGCCACGCCACTGGGGAGGAGTCTTCGTCGTATTTGAGAGCTGCCGAGCAGCGCGCTCGCCAATGGTCGGATGTTGAGGAGTAGTCATGTCGGACCTCTACCTACTAAACCTTTTCTTCTAGGGCACGGTAATTTCTTAAGTGGCGCAAAAAATCGCAAAAGAACCTATAATCTCAATATTCTACATCTTCAAATTGGGTTGCCTGCAGGCTCGCAACGCGCTGATTTCCACGAGTTTCGCTCGTCTTTACGACGCTTTCGGCGAATTTCCGATAGGCAATAGGCGATTTCAAATTCGCACTTTTCGCCGCACAAAGTCGCAGCTGCGCACCGAGCTCGCGCTGGCCATCGATAGAATTTCAGAAGTCATACTTACCGGTTGTAGCTCATCGAGGCGGCGGGGTGCTCAGCTACCTGTCTGCGTCGGCAGGCCAGCGGCAGTCCACTCCTTGAGGCCACCGCGCACGTTTTGCACGCGCTGGTAGCCCATGGCCTTTAAGAGCACCATCGCGTAGAGCGAACGCTCGCCGACCTTGCACACGGTGAGTATCGGTGCGTTCTTATCTGCGGGTAGGCCCGTGGCGTAGCCGCCAGCGATGTCCGGGAGCGGCACGTTGATGGCGTGCGCCGGGTGCTCCTGTTGGTACTCGGCGGGGCCGCGCACATCGACAAGGACCGGGGCCTTTGCGCTCGAGAGCTGAGCCTGCGCGTCGGCGGGGGGAATGACGTCGGGAGAGCTCCGCGCGAACTCGACGATGTTGTCGAGCGTCGGGTTGGATTTTCCGCCGCCGCCTTCTTCCGGGGAACCGGCGAACAGCTCCGGCAGGTGCTTGCGCATGGAGGAGGTGTACTTGAAGGCGTTGTCCGGAAAAATCACCACGCAGACCACGCCGGGTTCGTCGGGGACGACCCGCAACGCACCGGCAAGTGCCATGGCGGAGCTGGGTCCGGCGATGATGCTCTCCTCCTGATTGAGGCGGCGGCAGAGCTCGTAGGCTTCCTCGTTGTTGATTTCGACGAGGCCGTCGTACTCCTTGGGAAAGAAGAGTGACGTCTGTTTGAGCTGTCGGATGCTGCGGACGCCCGGGATGTCGTGACCTTCGACCGGGTGCACGCCGTACACTTTGATGTTTGCGTCTTTCTCCTTCAAGAAACGCCCGGTGCCGGTGACGGTTCCGCAGGTGCCAAGTCCGGCGAAGAAATGCGTAATTTTGCCATCGGTTTGCCGCCATACCTCGGGGCCAGTCGTTCGGTAGTGGGCTTGGGGATTTGCCAGGTTCTTGTATTGGTCGAGGTGGTGGTAGCCAGGTTTTTTGCCCATCTCGGTGGCGAGGGCGATGGCGCCTTCCGGGGCGCCGGGAGCTGGGCAGAGCTCGTCGTCGAGCTCGATGACTTCGGTGCCGAAGAGTCGCAGCGCGGCGCGCTTCTCGGTGGGGATTTGCTTTGAGAGTGTGGCGGTGAACTTGTAGCCCTTGGCGTTGGCGACCATCGCGATGCCCATGCCGGTGTTACCGGAGGTGGGCTCGACAAACCGTGCGCCAGGTTTGAGTACGCCGCGTTCGGCGGCATCTTGAATCAGGTTCGCAGCGACTCGGTCCTTCACGGCGCCGAACGGGTTGTACCATTCGAGCTTCGCGTAGACGACCGCGTGCTTGAACGGGACGACGCGGTGGAGGCGGACGAGCGGCGTTGGGTTATCGACGCTGGAGAGAAGTTCGAGGATGGAGTCGTAGACTCGGGTCTGATGGTTCACGCGAATCTCCTATCGGAATTCGCAATATTGCCGAAGCACATTTCGGCCTTATACCCACATCGAGGGAGTTCTCAAAACGCCGCTCGGGTGACGAGCCGGTGCGCAGCTTCGCGGCAGTGAGCGCTACTTTGGCGGGAGCGGCACGAAGGCGGAGGTCCGCTTGATGTAGTCGTCGTAACCGGGTTTCGTGCGCTTCAGTTGGGCGTCGAGCATGGTGACGCCCGACACCTTCAAGAGCAGGAATGTCATGAAGGCTGGAGCGAGCGCGGTCAGCCATCCGTGCGGCTGGCCGAGGGCGAGGCACCAGAATCCCCACCAGAGCACGGCCTCTCCAAAGTAATTAGGATGGCGGCTCCAGCGCCACAGGCCGATGTTGAGTACGCGACCTTTGTTGGCCGGGTCTCGCCGGAAGGCCGTGAGCTGCCAGTCGGCGACGGCCTCAAAGAGGAAACCCACCACAAAGAGGGCGAGGCCGATGAAGTGGTTGAGCGAGAGCTCATCTGGAGGCGGGGCACTCGCGGCGAATTGCAGCGGAATCGAGATGAGGAGCGCGAGGGTGCCCTGCAGCAGGAAGACTTGGAAGAAGCTCACCCACCAGTAGCGCTCTGCGCCATAGCGTTGGCGGAAGTTCACGTAACGCGGGTCCTCCGGTTTGCCGATACTTCGGACCAGCAGATGCAGCCACAGGCGAAGCGCCCAGGTGGCGACGACGATGAGCAGCAGCGTCTTTGCCGGCGTGAGGCCGGTGTGCACGGCAGTGTGGACGGTGACGACCAAAAACGAAATCGACCAGAATGGGTCGACGATGCTCACGTCGCGAAGTCGGACGCTCACGAGCCAGAGCAACGTCATGAGGGCATAGACATAGACGGCGTTCCATCCAAAGAGTTCGAGACTCATAGTGCGTGTGCTCCTGCGGCTTTGGTGCCGGTGACCCAGTCATCCATTTCGGCCCAACGTTGAAACAACCACTCCTCGCGGCCGGTCGCGGGGATTGCATCGGCGGCGAAGCGGCGAAAGCGGATGCGCAGCAATTTGCCGACAAGGCCGCCACCCCAGAACTCGGCGAAGGACTCGGCGCCCTCAAAGCCAGTGTGCTCCAAGAGGAGCAGGTCGGCGCCGGGAGCGGCGTCGAAGAGTGCGAGCGGGCCGCCGAGTCGCGGCGGCAACACGTTTCGGAAACCCGAGGCGATGGCGGCGAGCTTCTCGTTGCCGCGCTCGCGCAGTGCGGCGATGCGGTTGTGGAGTTTGTCGGGGGTGAAGCGGGTGCCTTCCGGGTACATGAGGACGCCGGAGCGCTCGTCGAGGCCCTTGCCGAGCTGGGCGACGAGTTCAATCTCCGCCTCGTTGCGGGTGCCGGTTCGCTTAACGAAGGCATTGGGGAGCCTGCGGCCGACGATGTCGAGGCAAGGGTCCCAGAGAAGTTCGCGTTTCAAGACATAGCGAAGTAGGAGCCGACGAGGGTGGGCCACGTAGGTGGCCGCTAACACCGTGTCTGCTGTGCTGGTGTGTCGAACGAAGACCAGCAGCGGACCCCCGCGGGCGAGGTCTTGTCCTTCGATTTCGACCTTCATCGAAAAACAGACAAGACATCCTTTGAACAGTGTCGTCGCCCACCAGTACTGGAGGGCGGCGTTGGCCCAGAGGTAGCTCGTGGAGCCGCCGAGGCGACCGCCGAGCGTCGCGAGCCAGATGAGGGAGGCGGTCGCGACTCCGGCGATTTCGCAGGCGAAGTACACCGCAAAGAAACACAGGGCACGGGTTCGCGGCCAAGTGCGCGCGCTGCCGGACACGAGGTCTGCGACAGCGCTTGCGGCAAGCCAAAGCGGCGCACCGGCGAGGCAGACCGTCGCCAGCACTAGGTACAGGGAAATGCTCAGCGCACGGCGCGACCAAATAGACACCAATGACTCATCGGGTCGGTGGGTCTTGGGCACCGTGGCGGCGTTCATCCCGTTCGTTCCGATACGCGCGTGTAGACGAGTTTGCCGACGAGCGCGGTGATCGCGGTGAGCACGACGCCCCAGCCGATGTCGATGGGGACGAGCAGGGCTGGCCAGTCCTTCAGAACGGCCCAGTTGGTGAGTTCATAGGTGGAATAGGCGACGAGCCCGAGACCGGCACCTCGCCGGAGGGCTGAGGCCGGGCCCGAGGAGCCGAGCACCCCGTGGACGACGACTGCGGCGATGTACAAGGCATAGAAGAGTGCGGCGGCGGGCCAGTACACTTCGGGGCTCTTCAGCGGCGCGAGCATCGAGTCGTAGAGACTCTTCGCAACGACGGCGAGCCAGGTCAAATCGACAACCAGCATCGTCACTGCGGCGGTGGCCGTCGCCGCGACGACGGCGATGGGGGAGCGAGGCGCGCTCATCGGGGATCCGCCGAGAGTGTGCTCGGGTTTTGGGGAACCTCGCAGGCGCTGTCTTCGCAGCGGCCGGTGAGGCGCAGGCGGTTTTTTGCGAATGCGGCGTAGGCGACGTCGAGGACTTGGCTCACGCCCGGGAGCCGCGTCAGGGTGACGAGTGGGCCAAATCCCAGCTCCGCATAGAGGCGACGAAAAACTTCCACGCCCTGGATGATGGTCCCGTCGGGGAGGCGGCCGTGAATGCGGGCCATGAGGTCTTCCCAGGTGAGCCCCACGGAAGCGGCGTCGAAGCCCTTTGCGGTGATGTCGACGAAGCGGATACGATTGTTTCGGTCGCGGCGCTGGAGCATCCGCATTTCCCGAACGCAGAGCGGGCAGGCGCCGTCGTAGAAGACTTCAATTGCGTAGTCGGCGTGCGACTCGTGGCCCTTTGGGCCGTGGTGTTGGTGGTCATGCGACGTTTGCATGGATGGTCTCCTTGTTCTGGGTGGACGGTTGTTCAAGCAGGCGCACCACGGCATCGCGCCGATAGTCGAAGATACGCTCCAAGGTACGCCGAATGAACAAGTGGTGGGCAACAGCACCGAGCGGGCCAAGCGGTTCGGCGTAATCCACGACATCGCGCATCATCGTGGCGTTCCCGCGAGCCTCGAACTCGTGGGTATGTCGCCAGAGCGCGTAGGGTCCTGACTCTTGCTCGTCGACAAAGCGCACGTTGGGCCGCCAATCCGTGATGCGGGTGCGCCACCGAAATGGCAGTCCAAACAACGATAGCCTGTAGTCGAGCTGAGAGCCCTCGCGTATCTCCATTGGCATAGGCGTGAGAATGCGGAAGTTGAGGAAGGGAGGCGTCAGCGCATCGAGGTTCTTCGCATCGCTGAAGAACTCGAAGACCTCCGGGAGCGGCCGCTCAATCAGCTGGGTTCGGGAAAGTTGTCGTTGGCTAGGCATGGGTTTCCTCGTAGGTGCGACTATGTCGGTTGTTTTGGTCGATTTCAAGTTGAAAAACGACCAAAACCTACTATTGTGCGGATTATGCGAGCCTTCCCGATGCTCACCACCACCGAAGCTGCCGAAATTGCGGCAGTGGCGCCTTCGACCATCAAGCGCTGGGCGGACCAGGGGATACTGCCGTTTTCACGAACGGTCGGCGGGCATCGGCGCTTCGAGCGATTCGCCATCGAGCGATTGCTCCGAAAGCAACCAGTGGGCATTCCCGAGGGAGAAACGATTGCGGCCGCTTGGGTGCGCTGCCTCGTCGCGGGCCAGCGCTATGAAATCGACGGGCGACTCCTGGAAGCCCGAGGGCGCCTTGGAGCCTGGTGGGGCGTCGCCGACGAACTTGCGATGAGCCTCGTGGAGTTAGGGAAACAGTGGGAGTTCGGGCGGCTCACGGTCGCCGAGGAGCACATGGCTTCGGATGCCTTGTCGCGGGCACTCGCGCGGGTAGGGGATACGCTCCCGCTGCGTCCGAGCGGCCCGAAGTGCATCCTCGCCTGCGCCGGGGACGAAGAGCATACGCTTGGGCTGTCGCTCGCCGAGCTGTGCTTGCGTGAAGCGGGCTGGACACCGCTGTGGCTGGGGCGGCGCACTCCAGCAAGCGAGATTGTTCGGTTGGTGCGCGGCGGCGGAGTTGCGATGGTGGCACTCTCGGCCTCGACACTTGCGGTCGACGAGCAGTTACTGCGCGCGGTGGTCGACGAAGTGGGAGCAGTATGCACCGAAGAGCGCGTCCAGTTGATGCTCGGTGGCAGTGGTTTCTGGCCAACACAACCATCCTTTGGTATCCGCATAGCTTCCTTTGCGGCTTTTCATAACTATCTTGAGCAAGAGGGGAATTGACGATGGGTGCAACATTTCGGACCGCAACGCGTGCCGCTGGCTTTCTGTGCGCCTTAGGAGTTGCAACCAGTTGTGCGGCGAACACGACGGAGCGGCTGCGCTTACCTCCCTTGAGGACGGTCCCCAAGGTCGATCTCCCGCGGTATCTCGGCACTTGGTACGAGATAGCGTGCTTCCCGCATTCCTTTCAGCGCCAGTGCACGGCCTCTACGGCGACCTACTCGCTTCTCCCTGATGGCGATATTAAAGTCTTCAATCGTTGCCACAAGGACAAGGTCGACGGCAAGGAAAAGACAGCCACTGGCCGGGCCCGAGTGGTCGACAAGGAGACGAATGCGAAGCTTGAGGTGAGCTTCTTTCGGCCGTTTTGGGGCGACTATTGGATAATCGACTTGGCGGACGACTACTCCTACGCGGTGGTTGGCCATCCGGGGAGAGACTACCTATGGATTCTGTCGCGCACTCCGACGATGGACAAGGCGACCTACGATGCCATTATCACTCGTCTCAAAGCCCAGGGATACGAGACCGAGCGGCTCAAACTGACGCCCCAGGAAGTGCCCCCGGCAACTGCTGGAAGTGACGCGAAGTCAGCGGAAAAGAGCTAATGACGGCGGGCCTGCCGAGGCGCACGCTGCTGTTGACTGGGGCCTCCGGTTTCGTAGGCCGTGCGGTGAGGCCGGTCTTAGCGCGTCGTGGGTGGAAGGTTCGGTGTTTGACCCGCAACGTCGGCAAGGCCCAAGAGACCGCTCCGGACTTGGAGTGGTGGCAAGGCGACGTATCGGACTCGGCCTCGTGCATGCGCGCGATGAAGGGCTGTGAGGCGGCGCTCTATCTCGTGCATGGAATCGGCGAGGGAGTGGACTACCACTTGCGAGAGGTGAAGGCCGCAGAGACCTTCTCCTCGGCAGCGGCTGAGTCGGGCTTGAAGCGCATTATCTACTTGGGCGGTGTTGCGCCAAACGGGATTGGTTCGGACCACCTGCGAAGTCGCCTCGACGTGGGCGAGGTGCTGCGCAGCAGCGCGGTTCCGACGATTGAGCTGCGCGCGAGTATGATCGTCGGATACGGCAGCTTGAGCTGGCTCATCGTCCGCGATTTGGCCGCGCGATTGCCGTTCATGGTGTTGCCACGGTGGTTGCAGTCTCGCACCCAGCCGGTGGCCATTGAGGATGTCGCCGTGGCGCTGGTGCGAGCACTGAACGTGCCGCTTGAAAAAAGTGCTTGGTACGACATCCCGGGTCCAGCGACACTTTCGGGCAAGGAAATTCTCGTGGAGACCGCACGGGTGATGGGTCTTCCGCAGCCGCGCATGCTGGAGGTACCTTTCCTTTCACCGCGGTTGTCTTCGTTTTGGGTGCGTTTCGTCACCCGAGCAGAGTGGAGCGTGGCGCGGGAGATTGTCGTTGGTTTGACAGAAGACTTGCTCGCTCACGACGACCGGTATTGGTCGCTCATCGACCACGCACATCGGTTGACGTTCGCTGATGCGGTTCGATTGGCGCTCGAAGCCGAACGCGGAGCGCATCGCGTCGAGGGTACATGGGGCGCTATTGAGCGGGCCCGTGGACTGTCCTGACGGCTGCGTGGGCGGCGCAGCTTGCTGCGCGGGCTTTTGCTAGTCGTCGTGGTCTGCTTTTTTCTGCCCAGGGCCATCCGAGAGAGGCACACCGCCCGGGTAAGCTTTACAGGCTCCGTGGCGGTACACGAGGTCGCCGCCGGCCTCTCCCGCTCGGATGCCAAGGCCGAGAACGACCACGGTGCCGGCGGTCGCCACTGCTGCGGCGATGTGGCCTGAGCGTCGAGCTGCCAATGCTAATCCAAGGAGCATCACGACGAAGACTCCTCCGCTCGTCCATACGAATACCTCGGCGGCATCGGCATGTTTCCCGATGAGGCGTCCTTCGAGCACTTTCTCGACGACGTCCGCTTGTTCCTCTCCGCTACGGATGGCCATGACTCCGGAGAGGACGAGCACTCCCTGGAGAGCGATGGCGATGCCCCAACTACGGGCCGGGAGCCAATTGCGCCACCAAGCGAGCAAGAGGCCGCCAGCGATGAGGGGCATCAGTGCTCCTAAAGCAATCGGCACGTGAACCATCTTCGGGTGGAAAAAGAACGAATCCATTGTGGACCTCCGAGCGTAAGACAACCTGTAGCATACGGTGGAATTTCGTTCCGAGTTATCTGGCCGAGCAGAAATGAGGTCTCTCGTCGTGATGTTGCGTTTCTTGGTCAGGAAATATATCCTGAACAAGAAATGGCGCGCCGACTCACATTTGATGATGACGCGCACGGCTCTGCAATCCTGAAACAGAACCTAGAAGCGGCTCTCACTGGAGGGGGTTGGTCCATTTCAGTGGGCGAAGCGCCAGTTGAGTTTTGGATTGCCAAGCGGGGAAAGCGGTATCCGGTGCTCCTTCGCATGGCCAGGGATGCTCGTCGGACGCAGCTCTTGCCATTATTAGCGGACGCCATTCTTCGCGGGCGTGCGAGCCTAGGCAGCAGATTCGTGGCGGTGGTGGGTGCCCCATCGATATCGCCAGCGATGGCGCGCTCGTTGGAGGAGTACGTGCGCGAGGTCGCCCCGGAGCAATCTTTTGGGTATGTCGATGAGCGAGGCTTAGTCCAATTCTACGGACTCAGTCTCGAACCGGCGCGAAGTGCGCCGTCCACGGATAGCTTGCGTTGTCGCAAACAGGGCGCTCCTCGCGACCTTTTCTCCGACGTGAATCAATGGCTCCTCAAGATTCTCGTCGGGAGAAATCTCGCTGATGGGCTACTCAACGTCCCGCGCGAGACTGTGAATTCTGCCGTGCAACTTGCACATCAGGGCCGAGTCTCACACCCGGCGGCGTGGCGCCTGTTGAGCGCTCTCCGAGAGGGTGGGCATGTCGATGGGTCAGTTCAAATCTCTCTCGTCCGAGAATTGATGGGTCGATGGCGAGCAGCAGCCCAGCGGCCGCAGCGTCGATTGGGAGCAAAGTGGATACTTCCAGGGAAAAGACCGGTCGAACGCCTCAACGAATCCCTCGCCAAACTTCAGAAAGAAACCGAAGGTTCGCAGGCGTGTCTGGGGATATTCGCTGCGTGCGAAGCTCTTGGGGTCGGCCATGTACGTGGAATACCGGTCCATCTGTACGTTCGGCATCTCGCTCCAGAATTCCTAGAGAGACTTGGCCTCGTGCTTGCATCGAAAGGTGAGCAGCCGGACTTGTTCTTGCAGCTTGCTCGCTGGCCCGAGTCTGTTTTTCGGGCGGCCGTGGAGGTTCATGGAGTTCCTGTCGCAGATATTCTTCAGTGTTGGCTCGATGTGTCGGGCGAACCCGCACGGGGTGCGGAGCAAGCGGCGTTCATCTGGAAGCGAGTGCTGGGGCCAGTAATTGCCAATGGAGAACGCGAGCCATGATCGACAGCGTTCTCTCGTCGGGTTCTCGCGAGCCGTCGAAGCGCTAGAACCCTATTTAGGGGAACTCGTTTTTGTAGGGGGGTGGGCTCACTATCTCTACTCGCTCCGTCCAGAAGCTGCACCACTTCAGTTCACTCCGTTACTCACGGAAGACGCGGATGTAGCAGTTCCTGTCCCAATAACGAGGCGTCAGGAAAATATCGCCGTTCTCTTGGCAAAAGCTGGATTCAGGGAACTTCTCACGAGTGAACACATTCCCCCAATATCCGAATACGTATTAGAGGATACGAGTGGATTCTATCTTGAGCTGTTGCTCGTAAGGACATGGAAAGTAACTCTGAGCAGGATCGATGGCTTCCGACTTGCGCGCCCACTAGCAATCTCAATCCCAAATCCACCTGCATATGTAGTCCAGAAGATGCTGGTTCTTCGGAGGCGAACACACGAGCAACAGGCAAAGGATTTGCTCTACATCCATGACACCTTTTCCATTTTTGCAGACTCACTTCATGAACTGAGAGCATCCTGGAAAGTCCAAAAACAGTTCGTTCACGAAAATTACATCCGGAAGTTCGAGCAGATCTCTCTGGCGCTCATTGTCGACGTCCGGGACAGTGTGCGACGCGCCGCACAGATTGCCACCGGAAGGCCATCGCCACCAACCCCCGAAATGCTTCTGCTGGGCTTGAGACACGGATTCGCAGAGGTATTCGGCTTGATACCCCGGGGTCAGAGGCGTTGATCTGCCATGCGAAGAACAGCTGAATGGTTGTAGCGATTGCAGAATCCCAGCGGTGGATAAGAGCGTTCTCCCCGCCAGCCACTTGACAATATCTCGATGACGATTATCTTGATGTCGAGATAAATGGCGGTAAGGCCGTCGAAAGGACGTACCCATGGCAGCGGCGAGCAAACGCACCAGCCGAGGAGTTCACCTGTGGCTTCTTCTGTCGAAGGCGACAAAGGCTCAGGAAACTCAAGCGAGGCGGAGCGTCGAGTCGCTGGGGCTCTGCATGAGCGATTTTGCGGCCCTCGAAGCCCTCCACCACAAAGGACCGCTCCCGGTGGACACTATCCGGAAGAAGATTCTGCTCAGCAGTGGCTCCATGACCGCCGCCGTCGATCGCTTGGAGCGGCAGGGACTCGTCGAACGAAAGAATTCGGCGACCGATCGCCGGGCCCGCATCGCGCACTTGACTCCAAAGGGCACCGCGCTCATCGAGCAGCTCTTCGCCGAGCACGCGCAAGACATGGAACAGTCGTTCTCCTGCCTTACCCGCAAGGAGAAAGAGGAACTCGCGAGTTTGCTTCGCAAGCTCGGGGGTGCAACCCAAACACAGTCTCCGGTCAATTACGAGGGGCTGGCATCAAGGAAGAGAGGAATGAAATGATTGAGATTCGAAAAGCAGACGAACGAGGTCACTTCGACCACGGCTGGCTGAACACCTACCATTCGTTCTCGTTCGCAGACTACTACGACCCGAATCACATGGGCTTTCAAGGCCTGCGGGTTATCAACGAAGACTTTGTGGAGGCGGGGATGGGCTTTGGAACCCATCCGCATCGGGACATGGAAATTGTCACGTACGTGCTCAAGGGCGCTCTCCAGCACCGTGATTCCATGGGCAATACCTCCACCATTCGGCCCGGTGAAGTGCAACGGATGAGCGCCGGAACTGGCATCACCCACAGCGAATTCAATGCTTCGAAGGACGAACTCGTCCATCTGCTGCAGATCTGGCTCTTGCCGAAGAAGAGGGGCATCACGCCGAGCTATGAGCAGAAAGCGTTCGCTCCGAAGGATTTGAGCAGTCGGCTGCGACTCGTTGCTTCCGAAGACGGGCGCGACGGGAGCGTGACTATTCACACGGATGCTGCTCTCTATGCTGGGATTTTCGGCAAAGGCGAAACTGGCGAACTTCCCATCGCAAAAGGTCGACACGCTTGGGTGCAGGTTGCACGGGGCCAGGCACGGGTGAACGGGAACGTGCTTTCTGCTGGAGACGGCGCTGCAATCAGCGGGGAAGAACTCGTGCGCATCGAAGGCATCGAGGCAAGCGAGGTCCTCGTCTTTGACTTGGCCTGATGCGAGCGTGGTAACACAGTGGACCCGCGATCGCGCGGGTCCCCACCTTGAGGAGAGCTGACATGGCACAGGACAGACCAAATGAGGCTGGCTTGAACCAAGAGAAGGATTCTGTCGCGAAAACGGCTCCATCCACCGCTGGAGGTATCGAGCGCTGGGACGAAGGCGACGCCGCAGAAGTGTGCGATGCCACAACAGGAGTCTGTGGACCCGTGAAGCGAGCGACGGCGGAGCGAAAGGAGGCAGAAGATGAGTCACCAGGTTGAAGTGTTGTGCTTTACCGATCCCTTTTGCTCGTGGTGCTGGGCGAGCGAACCTGCGCTCTTTGCGCTGCGCGAGCGCTACCGCGACCAGCTATCCATCCGATGGGTGATGGGCGGACTCGTGAGGGACATGAGCGATTTTCATGACTCTTCAAACGGCATTTCCTCTACTGCAGAAGTGGCGCCGCATTGGAAGAAGGTCTCCGAGCGAACAGGTCAGCCTATCGATGAGCGCTTGATGACCGATATCACCGATCCGCACTGGTCGACTTGGCCTTCGAATGTCGCGGTGAAGGCGGCCACCCTGCAGTCGCCGGAGGTCGGCGATAGGTACTTGCGGCGATTGCGCCGAGCGGCGCTTACCGAGCGCATTCAGGTCCAACGAGAGGACGAGCAGCTTCGGCTTGCGCGCCAGGTGTCGGGACTCGACTTCGAATCGTTCCGCCGAGAACTTGCCGGTGAGCGCGCCAAGCGAGCCTTCGAGGAAGACCGGGAGCTATGCGCGAAATACGGAGCTTCCGGTTTTCCCACGATGCTCTTTCGATTGCCCTCGGGCGTTGCGGATACGCAAGGCGAACGGGGCATCCTCGTCGGGGGCTTTCGGTCGCTCGCAACGTACGAGCAGGTGTTGAACAAACTCGCTCCAGACCTTAAGCGTCACGAGCCTCGGGAAGTGGAAGCGTTGCTCGCGGAATATGGCCCGCTTACGACGCCAGAGTTCACCGAGATTCTTGGCGAGGGCGTTGTGGAACTCCTGCGCGACCGGGCCGCGCAAAAGAAGGTCGTGGAGTTTGAACTTCGTGGGGGGACCATGTGGTCTCTGCCGGGTGATGCAACGCTCGGCAATTCAAACCAATCAGCAAGGAGCGCAGCATGAGTTATCCAACCATCATCACCATTTCAGGCAGTCTTCGAAAAGGGTCTTTCAATACGGCGTTGCTGCGGGCCGCAGCCGGTATGGCCCCGGCGGGGGTGACTATCGAGCATGCTTCTATTGCCGCAATCCCTCTGTACGATGGCGACGTAGAGGCCGCGAGCGGCATTCCTCCCGCGGTTGCTGAGCTGAAACATAAAATCGCCGCCTCCGCTGGGCTGCTCATTTCGACGCCGGAGTACAACGGCTCTGTTCCGGGCGTTCTGAAGAACGCTCTCGATTGGCTCTCGCGGCCGTCGTCCGACGTCGCGCGGGTATTCAAGGGGCGACCTTTCGGACTCATGGGAGCGACGCCGGGTCGGCTTGGGACGGCAATGGGGCAAGCTGCGTGGCTGCCGGTGTTGCGGGCGTTTGAGGTTCAGCCCTGGTGGGGGCCACGCCTTATGGTTGGCGGGGCTGCACAGGTATTTGATAGCGCAGGCCAGTTGGTCGACGAGCGGGTTCGCGGCGAACTCGCCACGTTCATGACTGGCTTTGTGGAGTTTTGTCTGCGGAATCAGAATAAGGGCTAACCGGCATGACGGTGCAACAGACCCCTCACCGCACATCGTCGCAAGCGCGGATGCCTGCAGTCTTTGCGGCGCATGGCGCACCGGTGCTGCTCGATGATGCGCAGTGGATGGGGGAACTTGCGGCCTGGGCGAAAGCCATGCCGAAGCCGAAGAGCGTCCTCATGGTTTCGGCGCACTGGGAAGAGCGACCGGCAACGCTGGGCGCGACCCGCCCGGTGCCGCTCGTCTATGACTTCTATGGGTTTCCGGAGCGGTACTACCAGACGAAGTACGCGGCGCCGGGAGCACCGGGTCTCGCAGACCGCGTCCGGGGGCTTCTTGCAACAAACGGTCTGCCGGTCGCAGATGCTCCGGAACGTGGACTCGATCACGGGGCCTACGTGCCGCTTGTGGCGATGTACCCTGACGCGGATGTGCCGGTGCTTCAGATGTCGATTTCTGGACTCGTGCCCAATGAATTGGTCGGACTCGGTCGAGCGCTTGCCCCGCTCCGGGACGAGGGAGTGCTGATTTTCGGAAGCGGCTTCCTCACCCACAATATGCGTTACGCCTTCCAACCGGGAACGCCCGGTTGGGCTCGGGAGTTCGACGCTTGGGCGGAAGAGGCGCTCACCCGATTCGACCTCGATGCGCTCACGGACTTCCAATCCCGCGCCCCGGCAGCACGGATGGCGCTACCCACCTGGGAGCACTACGCGCCGCTCCTCGTCACCGCGGGTGCAGTCACCGAGGGTCAGCCGAGGGTGACGTTTCCGATTGCTGGCTGGTGGATGGACGGTGCGTTCACCAAGCGCTCAGTGCAGTTTGGTTGATTCACTCTCAACTTCTCCTCCGTGGCCGGCCACCGAGTCTCGCCCGGGAGCACCGTCTAGTCGGCGACCAAGTTCGCGGGGCGGGCGATTTTGGAGGAACTGCGGCATGCGAGAGTCGTCGCCTTCGCGCTCAACCAGCCAGTAGATGTCGACGTGAACGAAATTCTGTTCCGCCCCACAAACCAGGTAGCGTAAAACGCCCGAATTTGTTGGGTTCAACTCTGGTTGAACCGAAGAGAACGCTAGGGTTGTCGCTTCCTTCTGCAACAGCGCTCGCTAGGTGATACAATAGGAGCATCGTCAAGGAACCGGCGAACTCGGGGCTGAAGCAGGAACGTGCGCAGAGTCTTCACACCTAGGTGGACCAGCTATGCCGCTTACCTCCGTCTCCAAAGACACCGTAAAGCTCACCCTTACTGTCGTTGGGGACTACGCTGTTTCTCAGAAACGCCTGTGGGAAGCTTTCGCTGATCCGCGCCAACTCGAGCGCTTCTGGGGACCACCTACGATGCCCGCGACCTTCAAGCGGTACGACATGAAGGTGGGGGGCCGCGCCGAGTATTTCCTCGTCGGCACGAGGGGAGACCTGTGGAGCGGCTCCTGGAAGTTCACCGCGGTGGATCCGATAAATTCATTCGAGGCGAGCGACGGCGACGAGAATCTCGGCGACGAGAATCTCCCGATGGGCATGAAGTTCGTCTTCGAGACGACGCCCTCTGGCGCGCGCATGACCTGCATCACCGTCTTTTCAAGCCCTAAGGCTATGGAAGAAACCGTGCCCGCCATGGAACAGGGCTTGCGGGCGACGATGCCTCAACTTGACGCCGTGCTAGCAGAGTAATTTCCGCAGCATGCAGGAATGACGCTCGGCGCCAGAAAAATTCTGCCGACTTTTCTGCTTTCTTCATGCGCTGTCGCGCTCTCTCGCGCTGAGAATGTGGTACCTCAAGAGTTGCCGTTCATTTTTGAAAGGGGAGCCTATGGCACGCACCAATACGTATTTAAACTTCTCGAGCAAAACCGAAGAGGCTTTCAACTTCTACCGGAAGGTATTCGGCACCGAGTTCACTATGGATTTTCAGCGCATGGGCGACATTCCTCCCGACGCGGGAGCCCCGAAGCTCACCGACGCTGAGAAGAAGCTCGTGATGCACGTCGAGCTACCAATTCTGGGCGGGCACGTTCTCATGGGTACAGACACGATTGAGTCGATGGGCCACAAACTCGTGATGGGTTCGAACATGAGCCTCAGCCTCGAGCCGGATACCCGCGCGGAGACCGACCGGCTCTTCAAGGAGCTCTCTGCCGGAGGCAGGGTGACGATGCCGCTGCAGGACATGTTCTGGGGCGCCTACTACGGCGCATTCGTCGACAAATTTGGCGTGCAGTGGATGGTCAACTGCAACGCACCGAAATAACCAAGGAGGCGAAATGCCCGCCGTTGAATCCGCGTCTCCTGCAACTACTCGGTAGAATTGGGATTCTCGTTCGGAGAACACTTCAACGGCGGTGACTCCTTCATGCCGATGAAAGCGCTGAACATTGTGGAATTCAGTCGAGCGTTCAAAAGGAGGTAAGCAATCATGCGAGTCATGGTGATACTGAAGGCTACGAAGAACTCCGAAGCAGGTGTCATGCCGAGCGAGGAGTTGCTCACGCAGATGGGGCAGTTCAACGAAGAGCTGGTCAAGGCGGGAGTCATGCTCGCCGGAGAAGGCTTGCATCCGAGCTCTCGTGGCAAGCGCGTACGGCTCTCCGGGAACAAACAAGAGGTCGTCGATGGGCCTTTCCCGGTCTCAGCAGGGCTGATGGCAGGGTTCTGGATTTGGGAAGTGGCGTCGATGGAGGAGGCGGTCACATGGGTGAAGCGTTGCCCAGCTCCGATGCCTGGAGAAGACGCCGAAATTGAGCTTCGGCCGGTATTCGAGACCGAGGACTTTGGCAGTGAGTTGACGCCAGAATTGCGGGCCCAGGAAGCTCGCCTCCGCGATACAGTGAAGAAGCAAAACCCCACGTAATTTCTCTGTCTCCGAAAGTGTCGGCAGCATGGGTTCTTGTCCAACAACTTCTCAGCGCGACTACCGAAGGGGGTGCACTTGAGCGGTAAACTCGACCGACGGAAAGACCTCCATGGCGAAACGAGCGACCGCGAGATGTCGACTTCTCGCATCCTCGATGTTTCGACTGATAGCTGGGTTCGCGGCGGAAGGTGATAAAACGCGGATTACTTGGCGGCAGATTTTCGAATCCAAGGAAGTGTGCGACAAGGTGAAGAGTATAGTCGGGAACGCCAACGAGGAAAACTTGGATCGCCTCGCCGCCGAACTCATCACAATGCAGTGAGCAAAAAGGGGAGGAGTGGCTGGGCATCAGAGTCACAGACTATTGAGAGGCCTATGAAGACGAAAAAGCCCAAAAAGTCAGCAAATGTCGGCAAGAAACGGCCAATCAAAAAGCTAGGTAGTGAACTCAAACTCCTCGCCGGGGGCAATCCCCAGATAGCAAAGGCCGATGGGACTCTTCCGGTGCACGAGTACATTGAGGCGATGCCGGGCTGGAAACGCGAAATTGGGCATCGCATCGATGCCCTCATTGTCCGCACGGTGCCGACTGTGAGCAAGGCCGTGCGGTGGAACTCCCCATTCTACGGCATCGCAGGGCAGGGGTGGTTTCTCAGCTTTCATTGCCTGTCGAAGTACATCAAGGTGGCGTTCTTCAACGGTACGTTGCTTCGGCCGACGCCGCCCGTGGAGTCGAAGAATGAGGGCACTCGGTACTTCCACATCTACGAAGGCGACTTCTTCGATCAATCACTCTTAGCAAGTTGGATCCGCCAAGCAGCAGAGCTGCCCCCATTGGGCAAATGGGCTACTTCGACCACTTGGGTGCCATAGTTACTCTGGTCTCAATTCGGCGATTGCAATCCTACTGCGAAACGACCAATCCAGAATTTTCGGTTGCAGCATCGCGCCCTGCAGTGGTCAAAGCGGCTTTGATGGCTTCGTGGGCGTCACCGCGTTGGACGATGAGGATGAGACGTAATCGCGCGCGGGTCCAAGCGACATAGAGGTCTGTCTTTGTGAAATATTTTTTGTCCAGCGAACGAAGGCCGTAAATAACAACGACGTCCGCTTCTAACCCTTTGAAGGATCGAGTAGTCGTCACAAGAATTCCTTTGTTATTCCGCCAAGCGCTCGCATCATCGATCAGTGCCACGCCTCCGACTTCCGAGATGCTTTTAAGCGATCCCTTGAGATGTGACGCAGGTCCAATGAGAGCGATTTGACTAGGCTTCATGTCCTCCTTCAGTAGATGGAGGAGTTCTCTTCGAACGAGCCTTGACTCCTCAGCTCTTGTAGGGGCCACGATTATTTTCGGCTCTTCGCCCTTGGGCAAATCCGGATTTACCTGTACTGCAATCTGCGCGAGTGCCGCTCCGCTCCGAGCAATCGCCTTTGTATTCCGGCAGTTAGTCCTCAGGGGAAAGCGGGTGGAGAATTCAACAGGAGGAGGTTCGGTCACCTCGCGAAGGCTCTGCTTCATGTCGAGAAACACGTATAGACGCGATGGACCTTTCGCAGAAGAAAGAGAGTCGAGTGGTTTCCACCAAGCAGGGTGAAAGTCCTGCGCTTCGTCGATGATAATCGCGTCGTAGGTGAGGGGCCGCCCCTTTGTCCGGAATCGCTCGATTGCACGTTCAAGAAGGCGCGAAGATTCAGTGTCCCAAAACTCTTGGTTGAGTTCACCCTTGTTCTTATCAGGCATATCGGGGTGAAAGCCCGCTTTTCGATATTGATGAAGCGCGTAAGAATGGAAGGTGGAGAACTCTAATTTGTCTGGAGAGTAGCGTGATTCTTTGTCTAGTTTTGCCTTTTCTTTGACCCAAGCGCTGAGTTGCTTGTTGTAGCAAAGAAAGAGCACATGCTCCCCCTGGCCAGCAAGGGTGAGTGCAAATTCAAGCGCGAGGAGCGTCTTGCCGGAGCCAGCGTTGCCTTCGACCAGTACACGCTTGTTCTCTATGAGCCCTTCAAGCGTATCGTTCTGGGCGTCAGTAAGCTCCAAAATGCGGTTGCTCTCAGCACTAAATTGCGCAGTTATTGACCGCTTAGCTTTGAGCTTCGGAATGAGGGCATTTATGATTTTATCGAATTGTTCAGCATTGAGATTTGTGCGTTTGGTCGCTGCCCACAGTCGAAACACCTCTTCGACGCGCTCGGGAAGAGAAGAGATGCTCGGCGCATCAACGATGCTCCTGGGATTCGTATTGACGGGAAGTTCTCCCGTAAAGCTGCAATGAGGAAAGACAACCAAATCGCCGTGAGCAAAGAGCTTTCGCGTGATACTCTTATTTGTGCGTTTTTCAATCTCCTCCAAAAGTTTATAACGGCTACGACTTGCTTGCGTGAAGGGGTCTTTCATCTCCCTACCGCTGCGGGACCATATCCGGCCCGATAATTCAGGTTGCCCACCTTTCACTTCGAGGACGAGTAACCCACGCTGCGGGTGGAGGATGACGAAATCCGCCTCGCCTTCACGTTGGTGGTAGGTCGCATAGGCTCGTTCTAGGCGCTGCCAGGGAAACGAGTGGAGCACCACGAATTCATCCGACAACCCGCGAAGCGCCTCGTAAACGATGCGCTCGGAATTGTGCTCAATCTCGCTTAATGCGACGTCGGGAATGAATCGGGCCATGCGGGCTGCGATCATAGTGTCGGCAGAACTCGCTCGTGGCAAGGTCGAAGACAGCCTACCTTGAAGTGACTTTGAGTTAGTTTCCAAGGTGCTCGTTGTTCCGAAGCCCGTGGTAGTGGAGCCCGATGACCTTGCGACGCCCCAAAGCCCTCGTGTCTTGGAGTACCGGGAAGGATTGCGCTTACGCCTACTGGCAAGCGCAACGCTCGGGGCAATATGAGATTGTTGGAGCCCTCACGACTGTCACCACCGCCTTTGGACGGGTCTCCATGCATGGCGTGCGCGAGGTATTGCTCGACCGGCAACTGGAGGCGCTAGGGCTGCCTTGCTGGAAAGTCGGCATCCCGTCGCCGTGCCCGAACGAGGTATACGAGCAGAAGTTTCGTGAGGTGCTCGGCAAAGTAGCTGCCGAGGGCATCACCCACTTCATCTTCGGCGACCTGTTCCTCGAGGATATCCGGGCCTATCGAGAGAAGCAGTTAGCCACTATGGGGATGTCTGGAGTCTTTCCGCTGTGGCAGCGGAACACGACGGAACTCGCCAGGGAAATGCTGGAGGCTGGAATTCGCGCGACGACGACCTGCGTGGAACTCCGCAAACTACCGGTCAGCTTCGTTGGCCGAGCGTTCGACGAGCAGTTCCTGCAAGAGCTTCCACCGGGGATTGATCCCTGCGGCGAGAACGGGGAGTTTCACACCTTCGTCACTGCTGGGCCCATGTTTCGGGGGACCATGGACGTCCGCCCGGCAGAAGTCGTCGAACGGGACGGCTTTGCTTTTGCCGACCTCTTGCCCAACTCGTAAATCCGACGCCGCCAGGCCAACTTGCGCACACTCCCTGTGCATTTTCCAAAAGTGCATGCGATACAGCGACGCTGGGCTAGGAGTACCTGCCCCAGGATTTCAACGTCAGGAGCACTGCAATGAAGGTCGTTCTCTTTGGAGCTACAGGAATGATAGGGCAGGGAGTGCTGCGCGAGGCACTGAATTCCTCAGACGTCGAGCAAGTGCTCGCTGTTGTTCGGAGCCCAACGGGACAGACCCATCCAAAGCTCCGTGAGCTCGTCCATCGAGACTTCGCCGATTTTTCGAGTGTGGAGTCCGAGTTGAAAGGTTTCGACGCTTGCTTTTACTGCCTTGGCGTGACTGCGGCCGGTATGTCCGAAGCCGATTATCGTCACGTCACCTACGATTTTGCTCTTGCCGCCGCGGGGGTTCTCGCGCGCGCAAACCCAGCCATGACCTTTGTTTACGTTTCCGGGTCTGGCACGGACAGCACCGAAAAGGGCCGCAGCATGTGGGCGAGGGTGAAGGGCGAAACCGAAAATGCGCTACTGCGCCTGCCATTTCGGGGAGCCTATATGTTTCGGCCAGGATTCATTCGCGCGGTCCATGGAGAGAGTTCCAAGACACGGCTGTACAGGGTCTTCTACTCGGCGATTGGATGGCTCTTGCCGCTTCTGCAGCGTGCATTTCCTCAGTACATCAGCACAACAGAGCAAGTCGGACGAGCCATGCTCGCCGTAGCGAGGCAGGGCGCTTCAACAAAAGTTCTGGAGCAAGAGGACATCATTCGGCTTGGGAGCGAGCCCGGCACCGGCTCGGCTGGGGGCAAATAGTAGTTACACGGGGTGCCATGTCGTCAGCAGGTGAAGCTTCAACCACGAGGCCTATTACATGAGCAACGCCAGAAAACCGTTTGAGCTGCAGACCTTCAAACCGCTCGACGCAGGCTTTGAGAAACGCGTCCGAGAGAGCTATGCGCGCCAGCGCCTCATGACGACCATCGGCGCTGAGCTCAAGTCGGTGACGGCGGGAGAAGTCGTGATTGAGCTCCCCTTCCGGGAAGACATCACCCAACAACATGGGTACCTCCACGGGGCAGTGGTAACGGCAATCGTCGACAGTGCGTGTGGCTTCGCGGCCCTGACGCTGATGCCCTCGGATGCCGCCGTGCTGTCGACGGAGTTCAAGGTGAATCTGCTCTCCCCGGCGGCAGGTCGGAAATTTACCGCCTACGGGCGGGTGATGAAGCCAGGGCGAACACTGACGGTTACTATTGGCGAGGTAATCGCGGAGACGGACTCCGGTTCGAAAATTATTGCGACCATGCTTGGAACAATGATGACTGTGACCGGACGAGATATCGCAGGCTGACGTGCGGAGTAGTCTTTGGTGGTACCGCTCTTTACGTGCGGCCCCGATAGTCACGCAAAGCGGGTGGATACATGAGAGGCGAAAGTTCCCGAAATTGGTCGGCAGTGCGGGTTGCGCTTACCAGTGATGGTTGTTGTTTTTCTGCGAAGCCTCGTTTGAACAGCACTTGGGAGATTTTATGAAGCGTCGGATCCTCCTCGGCGTTGCCGCAGTTGTCGGCGTCGCTTTGTTGATTTTGGGCTATCCCGCCTGCGCGTCGCTCGGTGCGCGGCCCACCGGTGCACGCCTCGAGCGAGTGATGCGTTCACCGCAGTGGCATGAAGACCGATTCGAGAACCGGCAGCATGGGTGGATAGACCTCCGATCCGCGATTACCGAGAAGAGTCCCGGAAACTCCTCGCCCAAGGAGCCAATCAACGTGAACCGCGACCCAACCTTCATAACGCCGCCGACGTCTGGCCTTCGGGTGACGTGGTTTGGTCACTCTTCGACCTTGGTGGAGCTTGACGGCGTGAACGTTCTCACGGACCCGCTCTGGAGCGAGCGCGTATCCCCGGTGAGCTGGGCGGGCCCGAAAGTGTGGTTTGCGCCAGTGGTGGCCCTCGACAAGCTCCCGCCCATCGACGCGGTCGTCATCTCCCACGACCACTACGATCACCTCGACATGGGCACCATCAAGGCGATCGCCGCGATGCCGTGGCAGACGAAGTTCGTACTGCCCTTGGGCACCGGCGCACACTTAGAGCGGTGGGGCATTCCCGCTGACCGCATCATCGAACTCGACTGGTGGGAGAAAACAAAAATCCGCGACGTCGAAATCATTGCGACCCCGGCGCGGCACGGCACCGGGCGCGCGTTCTCCTACAGGCAGAACAGTGTCCTGTGGGCTGGTTGGGCGCTCGTAGGGCCGACGCACCGCGCTTGGTATTCCGGCGATACCGGCAACCACCACGCCTTCGACGACATCGGCAAGAGGCTTGGGCCCTTTGACCTGACGCTCATCGAAGTCGGGCAGTACGGGAAATTCTGGCCCGACGTTCATCTCGGCCCGGAGCAGGCGATAGATGCGCATGTTCGCGTACAAGGGAAAACGCTCCTTCCGGTGCACTGGGCGCGAGTGAATCTCTCGCCACATCCATGGGTAGAGCCGATTGAAAGGGTCCTCATCGCTGCAAAGTGCCGGGGCGTGCAAGTAGTCGTCCCGCAGCCCGGACAGAGCGTTGAACCCTCCCAGCCTCCCGCACTCGTACGCTGGTGGCCCGAACTGCAGACACGAACGGTGGAACAGTACCCGGTCTTCAGCACTGAAGATGGAGACCCGGAGTTCCGCATGAAAGTCGCTGGCTGCAACTAACGTAGCGGCGATTTCTGGGCGCGGGCATGGCTGCACCCACTGCCTAACTTCAAATCACCGCGCCTCTTCATCCGGAGGGGTAGCTTGGGGCACGAAAACCTGCTGAAGGGCGTCGACACCTTCTTGCGCGACCCGAGCGGTCAGTTCCAAGATGGGACCGTTCTTGGCTGCTACCGCTGCCTCCACTGCCGCAAGCTCACGTTCAAAGCGAGCGACTACTGGTGAGCCCTGGATGGGTGGTTGTCCCTGAAGCTTCGTCCACAGCCGCCGTGCTTCATATGCCGGCTTTGCTGCTCGTGCTGGTTTCTTGGCAAACCCCTCAAGCTGCGCGCGCCGTAGAACGACATTCAAGCGCAGCAACTCGATGGGAATTGCCGACGGGTAATGCGCGAGAATATCCACCATGTCGGTTGCGAGCGCATTAGCCGCGAACTGCGCGTCAATGGAGTGGCGGCGTTTGATGGCATTCCTCGTTGCATTGAGGTGCCCCCGCGCTTTCGCAAGCTCGGCGGTTTGCGGCAACTTGCCTAGGGCATCGAGGTCTTTCTTCGCGGCTGTCGCGACCTCGGCGGCTTTGTTCCAGTCGCCGCCCGCCACCGCATCACCAATGTCCTCGGCGGTGGATTCGAGGCGCTCCAGGGTCTGGAGGACGCGCGGCCCGTCGAGGCTCGCGGCGGGCGCCGCATGCTTCCGGGCAGAATTCCGTTTCGATGCTGCAGCGAAGGATGTGCCCGACATCGTCATCAGGAGGGCACATCCGAATACTGAAGCTTTTTTCGCGAGGTTCATGGGGGCTAACGATTGTAGGCGGTTTTTGCTTCCTCTAAAACTGTTGGACCCATCGTGCGATTGCTTCGGAGGTTTCGCTAGAAGCTGCGCACCGCGAACATCATGGAGATCATGATGGTGGTGATGACGGCGAGGCCGACGCGCGGAACGACTTTCAACTTTGTGTGGACGTCTTCCAGCGCGGCGTCGGCGAGGTCTGACGGGCCGTCGCAGCCGATGCCGATTTTCTTTGCGAGGCGCTCCTCCATGAAGAAATGGAACACCGTGAGGAGCGTCCCGAGAGTTCCCCCGACGAGGATGCCGAGGCCCCAACGACTTTGGGTGAGAAGTCGGAGGTCGCCGCCGACGTAGTGCCACATGAGGGTGGCCCCAGAGATGACGGTGGTCGCTGAGAGTATCGACGCCAGCCGGAAGATGCGCGGGAAGACGTTCGAGATGAAGATGCGCCTCGCCGGCAGATCCAACCGGTTGACCACCGGAATCAGGATGAAGTTAATCACCACGACTTCCCCGAACCATGCGGAGCCGCAGAGGATATGCACCCAACGCAGCACGACATATGCGGGGTCATTCATGATTTCCGTCCATGGCTCCGAACTACGTCGCTCGGCCGAAGGTGACACTGAGTACCAATATCGTCTCGGGCGCTTTTACGTGCTCTCGGTCACCGGGTTGTCAGGGGCTGCCGCTTCGAAGGAGGCGTTCGTGCCTGCGCAGGTATCGCTTCTTCTGCGATGCAGTCGTGCTAATAATGCCGCCGAAATAACCCTTCAACTCAATCGGAGATTGCATGCAACGCACTGCTTACGCACCACTTGCACTTACAGTAGCCCTTCTCGCCGCCCCGTCGTTCGCGACTGCGGCGAGCTTTGAACTCGACTCTGCCCACTCGACCGTACAATTCAGCGTTCGGCACCTGATGGTGTCGAACGTTCGCGGAGAATTCCGGGAAGTGACCGGGCATTTCGAATGGGACGAGAAGGACGTCGCTAAGTCGAGCATCGAAGTGACCATCAACGCGAAGAGCATCTCGACGGCCAACGACAAGCGCGATGAACACCTCCGCAGCCAGGACTTTCTCGATGTCGCGAAATTCCCGACGCTGACCTTCAAGTCGAAGAAGTTCGTGAAGGCTGGGTCCGGCCTCAATGTGACTGGCGACCTGACCATCCACGGCGTGACCAAGGAAGTTGTGCTGACGGTCGACGGCCCCACCAAAGAAGTAAAGGACCCATGGGGCAACATCAAGATCGGCGCTAGCGCGACCGGCAAAATCAATCGCAAGGACTTTGGCCTTAACTGGAACAAGGCTCTCGAAGCCGGCGGAGTGGTAGTCGGTGAAGAAGTCTCCCTCCACATCGAAGCAGAGTTCAACAAGAAGGCTGCTGCCGCGGCACCGAAGACGAAGTAACGTTGCGCTGAAGCTATAAGTAGCGGCAAGGGCCATCGCTCTCTATGAGAGCGGTGGCTCTTTGCTTGAAACGGATATTACCAGCGGCTCATAGCGCCGAGATCGTGAATCTCGGTGTACCCGGCACTCTTCAGCATCTGCGCCGCTCTGCTGCTGCGCACCCCGCTTCGGCAGTAGAGCACTATTGGCTGATTCTTCGACGTAAGTTCTCCCATGCGGCTTTCAAGTTCTTGCACCGGAATGTTGACCGCTCCTGGGATGTGGCCGCTACCGAACTCTTTTGGAGTTCGCACATCGACGAGACGTGCACCCGCCTCGACCAACTTGTGAGCTTCGGAGCTGCTGAGGTCCCCGCGCCATTTGAACAGTATGCAGCTCGTCAACAATGCGCCAAGTAGCAGGATGATAATTTTGGTGGTCATTGGATTACATTGCTCCGTTCTGGACCTATTCTGCGGCGAGAGTCACGAGCACGCAAAGGGATTCAAGGGTTTCTAGAAAGAAAGCATCGATGGGAGGCCGACTGGGATACTTTGGTTCCAGCCGCTCCGGTCGAACCCCAGAGCCTTCACAAAGGAGAGCGCATGAAGACACGAAAGCTTGGAAATTCTCTCGAAGTCTCCGCACTCGGACTTGGGTGCATGGGTCTGAGCTTTGCGTATGGCCCTGCTGTCGATAAAGCGAGTGGCATCAAACTCATCCGAGCGGCGTTTGAGAAAGGGGTGACGTTTTTCGATACCGCCGAGGTTTACGGTCCATTCACGAACGAAGAACTCGTTGGAGAGGCCGTGGCTCCCTTTCGAGACAAGGTCGTCATTGCGACGAAGTTTGGGTTCAAGGATGGCCTTGCCACCGCCGGATTGGACAGCCGCCCGGAGCGCATTCGATTGGTGGTCGAAGCGTCGCTGAAGCGCCTGCGCACCGATCGGATTGAGCTCCTCTACCAACACCGCGTCGACCCCAATGTGCCCATTGAAGAGGTCGCGGGCACAGTGAAGGAGCTGATTGCGTCTGGCAAGGTGAAGCACTTTGGCATGTCCGAAGCGGGCGCGCAGACCATCCGCAAGGCGCACCGCGTGCAGCCCGTCACGGCACTGCAGAGCGAGTACTCGATGTGGTGGCGCGAACCGGAGAAAGAAATTCTTCCGACCTGCCAGGAGCTGGGCATTGGCTTTGTACCGTTTAGCCCGCTCGGCAGAGGGTTCCTTACAGGTGCCATCGACGACAAGACGACCTTCGCAAAGGAAGATTTCCGCAACAATAATCCGCGCTTTACCGAGGATGCGCGCAAGGCGAACAAGGCCCTCGTCGACCAGTTGTCCTCAATCGCCAAGGCGAAGAGAATTTCACCAGCCCAAGTCGCCCTTGCTTGGTTGCTCGCGCAAAAGCCGTGGATTGTCCCGATACCGGGAACGACGAAGTTGCACCGTTTGGAGGAGAACCTCGGGTCTGCGGCGGTGGAATTGAGCGCTGCCGACCTGTCCTCCATTGGGGAGGCGCTTTCTCGCATTCAAGTTCATGGCGATCGCTATCCCGCAAGCCATGCGGCGCTCGTTCGCCGGTAAACAGGAAGTGGACTCCTGTAATAGGATGAGGCTTGGAAAAGGGATTTCTTATATGCAGTAGCGCATGGTCCTTTTCGAACTCGTCATCGCATTGCTTTTTGTAGGAGCGGTGTTCGCCCTCTGGGCAGACCGCATGTGCGCCCCTTATCCAGCGCTCCTCGCCCTCGTTGGCGCGCTGGTCGCGCTCATCCCCGGCACGCCAACGGTACACCTCGACCCCGAACTTGCGCTCGCGCTCTTCGTAGCGCCCACGTTGCTGGATGCGGCCTATGACACCTCGCCGCGAGATTTGCGGCGCCACCTCCAGCCAGTCCTAAGTTTGGCCATAGTACTCGTCATTGTCACCATCGGCACGGTTGCCTGGGTGATGAAGCTCGCCGTCCCAGAAATGGGCTGGGCCGCAGCCATCGCCCTCGGTGCCATTGTCGCGCCGCCAGATGCGTCTGCCGCTACGGCGGTCTTGAAAAAGCTTCAGCCGCCGCACCGACTCCTCGTGATTCTCGAAGGCGAGAGTCTCTTCAACGATGCAACCGCGCTGCTCGTCTATCGGGTCGCGGTGGGCACGGCGTTGACGGGGGCGTTCTCCGGGTGGACGGTCCTTCCGACGCTCCTCCTCACCTGCGGAGGCGGGGCACTCGTCGGCTGGGGCTTCGCGCGAGTCTACATCATGGCCTCTTCGCGGGTGAAGGACATACCCATTAACGTCATGCTCCAATTCATCGCGACGTTTGCGGTGTGGATTCTCGCGGAGCGGCTGGGCTTGTCGGCGATTATCACGGTGGTGGCGTACGCCATGACGCTTGCTCGGCGCGTGGCCGGGCGGCTCAACGCCCGACTCCGGCTCGCGTCCTATGCAGTCTGGGAGGTCGTGGTCATCGTCCTCAACGTGCTGGCCTTTGTCCTCATCGGGTTACAATTGCGGGAAGTGTTGGAGCGGGCCCAAACCGGCGAGTGGAGGACCTTTGCTATTGCCGGGGCAGCGGTTTGCGCGACGGTCATCGTCGTGCGCATCGTGTGGATAATGACGTTCACCACCATCACGCGTCGGGTAGGCCTAAGTCGAGGCCGTTCGCCGCTGGACTTGCCCACTGTTGGCAGTGGGATTTTGGCGTCGTGGTGCGGCATGCGGGGCATTGTGACGCTGGCGACGGCGCTCGCGCTCCCCACTGGCGCTGTTCAGTTCCCCCATCGGGACGTCATCATCTTTTGCGCGTTCTGTGTTGTGCTGACGACGCTCGTCATCCAAGGGTTGACGCTGCGTCCGCTCATGTCCCGGTTGCACCTGAGCCACGATGACACCGTCGAGCGCGAGGTGAAGGTAGCAAGGGAGGCGACGACCCGCGCCGCGCTCCAAGCGGTGCAGGCAGAGGGAGCACACCCGAGAGCAGCCGAGTCGCTTCGGTCCGAGTACGAGGCGAGACTTCAGCGCCATGCTGTTGAGCGCCCACCGGACGACCTTGACGAGGCGTTGGCGCAACTTCACCGGCAGGCGTTAGCGGCGCAGCGCGAGGCACTGTGCAGATTGCGCGCTGGTAAGGTCGTCGGCGACGCCGCCTATCACGTGCTCGAAGAAGAGATAGATCTCGTAGAACTCACGGCAGAAGTTCGCACTCGCACGAGTTCAAGTGTTTCACAGACATTGCAAACAAACCCATAGTTTCGAGGCTTGTTCAATGCTGCGCATCAGGCTGCGTATCTGCCGAGGCTATTCATCCAGTTTGCGACTAATTGCACAGTTCGGTCATGGATGTGGCGTCCGAGAAATCTCAATTCATTTGCAATCTCCGGTTGAGCCTCGAGAAATAAATGGTCCAACCCGGTGAGCACCATCGCTTTTGAGAGCGGGTTCATCGAAGCGGTTATCGCCTCCTGCACTGGGCCGAAGTTGAGCGCAGGGGTTATCTGGGTGTCCTTCTCGGCGAAAAGTGCGAGGAGGGGGCAGGGAAGTTGTCGCACGACCTCCGTGGGTCGTTGTCGAAGGAAGCTACGAAAGGGGGCCTCGACGAGGTTTTCGGCCATCTTCTGCGCGGTCTCGGGGATGTTCTTATAGGTGCCTGGCACGAAATGCGGCCATGAGCGCAGGTGCTGTTGGATGACTTCGGCGGCTTCCGCCCGCGCGGCCGCTTCGTCCATGGTTGCGAGGATGATGCGGTAGAGTGCCGAGTCCATGCTCCGTTGGTGGGCGATCTGCTCCTCGGTAGTTCCAGCAGCTCGGGCAGCGGCCGTATTCTGTTCGAGGAGTAAATGCTCGATGGGACACCCGGGGGATGCGAGCGTAACCACTCCCGCGACCGGCGTGTGAAGGCCGACATTCGCTGCCAAGAGCCCCCCGTCGTTGTGCCCCATGACGAAGATTCGACGCGAGTCTATCCCCTTGAGCTTCCGCAGCGCCTCAACAGCGGCTTTCGCATCGGCCACCGCGTCATCAAACGTCGAGGTCCTCGCATCTCCCGTCGAGTTCCCGTGGCCCCGCGAATCAAACTGGAGCACCGCGAAGCCCTTCTCGACAAGTCTAAGGCAGAACAGAAAGAATGCGCGATGACTCAGTAAATGCAGGTCGCGGTCTTGGTTTCCTGAGCTGTTGATGAAAATGAGGGCGGCGGTGGGCTTGGTTGCTGACGGCCAACTAATAGTGCCTGAGAGCGCAATCTCTTCAGCTCCACCGGGGAATACGAACTCCTTAAATGGCATCTGTGCACCTAGTGAAATCAGGCGCATCCTTACATCGCTCCTACTTGTCGGGAAAGTGAAGAGTGAAGGGTGATGTGTAGCTTTGTTGTGATTCTTTGCTCGGAAAATTCGTGCACTGGAGGCGTACGCCAGTGGCTGCTGTCGAACTACTTACACACTGTATTGCGCCAAGACTGACAAATTACCGTCGCCTGTTTTCGGTAAACCGGCAAGACTATTACGAAGTGGAAACTATACTTCCCGGTTTGACAGGATGTGATTGCGTGTCTGATTTCAGGTTAGTCCTGAAGACTTTCAGTGGTTTATAGAATACCCAAAATTGTACACCGGCTCATGTTTGGACTGCCGGGGTATCGTAGAATTCCCTTCAACCCTGGTAACTGTTTAGCCGATGGTCTCGGATGGCGCTGTTTTCAGCTCGCTCGCGTTACGCGGCAACGTTGACGATAACCGGGAGCTTCCCCCGCCAAGTGCTCCACGTGGCTTCGTCGGTCACGAGGTCGCAGATGAAGTGAGCGATGTTGGCCATGTTCGTCGCTCCCGGCGAGAATACGCTGTTCACGAGGCCCTCGCTTAAGGCGTAATCTGAAACCTCGCCCTCCAGGAGCGAATCGGGGCGAATCACCACCCACTGCAGGGCGGCGTTGCTGGTGCCGATTTTGTCGAGGAGGAAGTCTGCGGCTCGCTGGTTATCCATCGCCGGGGGCAACAGCCGGCAGAGCACCGTGAGGAATGCACGCTCAAGTGCTCCGCGGCGCGTATCCTGTTGCTCCGGGCGATTGACCGAAACGCTGGTCATGAGGATGAACTTCACCGGCGAAGTTGGGTGCAGCGCCTCAACAGCTCGGGAGAGGCGCATCGTCGCCCGCGCAACCAAATCTCGGGGCTGTCCGAAGATGCCTTTGAGGCTGAGCACATGCCCTAGGCAGGAGATAACCGCGTGGCAGCCGCGCAGGTGCGATTGCAGCGCGTCGTCGCTGAGCGAAAGGAGGTCCGCCTCCAGCACCGTCAGGTTCGGGTGCTGCGAAGCTTCGGGAGGAAGTTTGGCCCGCGAACGGACAATGGCGCGCACGTGGACGCCGCGGTCCAGCAACTGCGTCAGCGCGCGGCTGCCGGTCCGCCCTGTTCCACCGACGAGGAGTACGGTTAGTCGGGTGCTCATGTGCCCTGCTTTATCAACTATCCGCCGGGTGCAACGCGGGGCCGGATGACGGCAAGCGCGTTCGTTCAGGGGAGTTCGATGCCAGGGTGGCCTAAGCGCTCAAGGTAGGTCGGCCAGCTCCACCGCGCACACTCATCGGCGAAACGACTCTGGAGAATCCTTACGAAGGACTCGACGGCATGCCGTTTTCGCTTCGCTGCGGTCGTGACTGCGATGAGCGTCGTTCGATTGCCGGTCCAACCCGGGCAGACGCGGGTCATTGTTCGCTTGTAGAGATGCTCGCGGACGAGATGCTCGGGCATCAGCCCTATGCCCGTGCCATGCAGCAGCATGCTGAGCATGGTTGCCCGGGAATTGGTCTCGGCGAGCACCAGCGGGGTGAACGTATCGCTCGCTCCGCGAGGTCCGAGGAAGCGGATGGTCTTCGGGGTGAGGAGCGAGTGCCTCACCCAAGGGGCTCCTACGAGTTGTCGCGGGCGGGTTGCGTCGTCGAAGTTCTCAAGGGAAGGGGCGTTGGTAACAATGATCTCGTCGAGCTCACAGATTTTGTGAACGGTGAATCTCGAATCGTTGAGCGTCCCATAGCGAATTGCCACATCGACTTTTGCGTTCAGCTTCTCGGGCTGGGTCTCCTCGGAAGTGACTTCCACGCGGATGCGCGGGTACCCCTTGTTGAAGATACCGACGATAGGGCCGACGAAGTGCGCGGCAAGTTCGTTGGTAGTCGACACGCGAAGGACACCCGACGGTTCCTTGGTGGGCTGGTCTAGCTGTGCGGACAGATCGTTGAGCTGCTCTTCGATGTGCGAAGCGGTCGGGAGCAGTTCGGCGCCGATTTCGGTGATTTCAAGGCGACGAGTTTTACGCTTCAGTACTGAGGCGCCGATTCGTCTCTCGAGCTGTTTGATTCGTCCTCTCACGACCTTCTTCGAGATTTTGAGTTCGGTCGCGGCCGCAGCCACCGAGCCGCGCTTGGCGGTCGTCGCGAAGGCGGCGAGGAGATGGGCGTCTGAAACTGAAAGCATTGATAAATTTTAATTTAAATACTATCTAAATACTAGATTCATATTTATTAAACATAAGCAGTGTAAATCAACAATATTGCAAGGGAGTTGTGTGGAGCATTGAGGGGGAGGCTGGTCATGTCGGGGTTTGAAGTTGTCGTGCTTGGGGTTGGTGACACGTTCTCGGAAATTCACCGTTCGACGGCGCTGCTGCTCTCGTGTGACGGGTTCTTTCTCGGGATCGATTGTCCCGATGGGTACTTGGCGGCACTTCGTTCGGCTTCAAACCGTTCAGGTCGAGAGCTGTCGGCTTCGAGCATTGATCACATGCTGATTACCCTCGTCCATGGCGACCACATGAACGGCCTTGAGGGGTACGCGTTCTACAAGCGCTTCGTCGAGCACGGGCGCATTCGCCTGCTGACTTCACCGGAAGTGCGGGGCTCCATCTGGGACGAACGGCTGAAGGTGAGCATGGGCACGCTCTGGGATGGCCAGCAGTACCGCTCGATGGGTTTTGAGGACTACTTCGAGTACCAGCCGCTTTCATGGTCGGAGCCAACTTCAGTCGGCCCATTCACATTGTCCCGTTGCGCGAGGGCGAAGTGCTGGAGTTGAAGAGGTCCACCGGCTGAACTTCGACTAGCGAAAAAGTGTCAGCCATTGACGACCTTGCCGCGGGCAATTTGCTGTCGCGAAGCGGTTTGAGTGGCACCAGAGGCTGCTGTGGGGCGCGGCCGTCAGAACGACTCGTCTGCTGTCGAAGTCCAACGTGTCTCGTCGCGGGCGACCTGTTCCCGGAGCATGGTGAGGAATGCTGCGAGCGCCGGACGCTGCTTAGCGCGGGAAGGGGTGACCGCGAAAAGCGTTACCCGTTTCCAGATCCACCCTCGGCAGATGCGGACAAGTCGCCCTTCGTGAAGGTGCTCGCGCAGCGCGTGGACGGGGAAGACGCCCACACCCGCACCATGCAGCAATAGGCTGAGCAATGTCGCTCCGGAGTTTGCCTCCGCACGCACGACTGGGGTTAGTTCCTCGAAGTCGCCGCGAGGGCCGAGGAAGCGCATCGTTTTGGCGGAGATAAAAGAGTGACGCACCCATGGCGCGGACGCGAGATCCCGCGGACGCTCAACTCGGCCGAGTGTGTCGCGCAGGGAAGGTGCGCAGACGATAGGCTCGAAAAGTTCGCAGAGCTTCCGGACCACGAAGCTCGAATCCTTTGGCGCTCCGAGCCGAATGGAAATGTCCACCTTGTCGCGCAGCATGTCGCGCTGCGCGTCCTCGGAGGTGATTTCCACGCGCACGCGCGGGTACGCGGCCACGAAACGTGCGACGACTGGCCCGACGAGTAGGGGGCCTAGGTCGTTGGTCGTCGAGACCCGGAGGACGCCCTCGGGCTCTGTGCGGGCTGCATCAAGCCGTCGGGAAAGCACGCCGAGCTCGTCTTCCAGGCGCGTGGCGGTCGCCAGCACCTCTTCACCGAGCTCGGTGAGCCGGAGCCTGCGCGTCGTGCGCTCAAGGAGGCGGGCGCCACAGCGCTCCTCAAGCTGCTTCACACGCTCGCTCACCATGCTCTTTGAGAGCTTCAGGTGCGTGGCCGCTGCAGAGAAAGTGCCGCGCTGGACGACGGCAGCGAAGATGGCGAGGAGGGGCGCGTCGGCGGAAACGAGCATTGTTCGACTTTAGCGAACAGTGCTTCCGAATTCGAGTCATTGTTCAAAATTGAATCGCGGCCTATTTCTGGCGCTCACCCAAACGGAGGTATCAACAATGAACACCAGCGAAGCCCAAACCCTCATCACCCCATTCTACGATGTCTTGACCCTGCCGGCGTCCAAGGACGTTCGAGGAATCGTGGAGCGCATCGCGAGCCCGGCTTGGCGCTCGTTCGCGGGCGAGAACGTAAGCAAGAGCCGTGACGAATTCATCCAACTGGTGACAGGCTTCGGGAAGCTGATTCCCGACCTCCGCTGGGAGATGAAAGAGGTCCTCTCCGACGGCAACCGCATTATCGTGCGCAGCGAAGCAAGCGGCACCCCCGCAGGAGACTTCATGGGCGTGCCCCACCGAGGCAAGCGCTTCTCCATCATGACTATCGACATCCACACGGTCGAAGGCGGGAAGCTGGTCCTCGCCCACCACGTAGAAGACTGGGCAAGTGCAATTCGCCAACTGCAAGCGGGGTAGGGGCGGTACGAAACCTTTTGGCAGCAACATCGAACGTCAATCCAACTCGTCCCAGGGGATTGGGTTTCTCCTACGATTCGATGTTATCCAACTGAAGGTGACAAGTTCAGAGCATGGCTTCCAGTGCGGCAGGGGTCCTCGGGTCTACGGCAATGGGTTCCTGCTCTAACCACAATGCGCGGTGCGCAAGCTGTCGCACCAATTCCGGAGCATCACTGATATCGAGGTCTTCAGGCCAGTCGCAGGGCATGCGGTTCCTTTCGAACTGTTCGCTCCAATAAACAGGAACGAACCAGCGGAGATCTTTTCGAACGGTACGCAAGTGACGAAAGATTCGTACTCCATTCGGGTCGAGGTCCCCGAAATGGATGATCGTGACGTCCAGGAGCTTCTCGAGAAGAAGCGAGACTGTCGCTGTATCCCAGCCTGCGACATGCGCAATGAGCCAGCCATCAAGGTGTGGTAGGTCACAGAAAGCACCCAGGTTTTCGACGAGTAGAGCTGCGCGCTTCGGTCCTTCGAGCGCAAGCCCGTCGCGCAGTGCACGCTCAGGAAGTGAAACTTCACCGAGTAGATCGGCTATTGGCGTGAGTTCGACGCAGCCCTTCGACGATTGCGCTATCAAGCCTCGCGGTGGGCGCAATCGCACCGAGCCATCGTGGGTTGCCTCAGACTCGCCGAGGTCTGCCATACGTCGCTCCGTGAGGACGGCTTTTGAGTGCGATGCCACAAGCGCAGCTGCAGTCCGACGATTGATGCGCGTTGGAAGTGAAGGAAGTTCTGCTGCTCGTATCGCGTCTTCGAGAGCAGTCCACCCGTCTGGATTCACTGGCAGGCCGAGTGCGGTCATGGCAGTGAGCGCCTCGCCCCACTCAGGCCACACTCGATCTAAGAGGCGAACGAATTCCACTCAGCGATTCTCCACGAGGCCGAGTTCATCGCGGCGGCCTGTGCGTATGACCCAAGGCAATTCTGCGAGCGCATCCCAAGCTTCTGATTGAGAGCTGCGCTTCTTCAACTTTCCTTTGACGAGGAGTTCGAGGAGAGCGAGACGCTCCACGGGCAAATGCCACATTACTTGTCACCACGCGTGCGGCGGCCGCTGACTAACACCTCCTCCTTGGCCTTTGAACTTGCCCGATTTGGTGGACAGTCCCGATAAGAGGGATAATTCCATCATGGAACCTAGAAAACGAATAAAATTCACACCGGAGTTCAAGGCGGAGGCTGTGCGCCTGGTACTTGAGGAGAAGCAGTCAGTATCGTCCTTCGCCAAGGACCTTGGGCTGTGAGAGTCGGTCCTAACGAGATTGGTGCAGCAGGCGAAGTTCGATAGCGGTCAAGGTCCAGCTGGTGCGCTAACGACTTCAGAGCGCGAGGAATTGGGACGGCTGCGACGGGACATTCAAGTGCTCCGAATGGAGCGAGAAATATAAAAAAAAGCGGCGGCCTTCTTCTCGAGCGGTGCATCAAGAAAGCAAGCGAAGGTATGGCGCTCCCCGCGTCCACAAGGAACTCCAGGGGCAAGGGATGAATGTCGCACGCAAGCGAATTGCGAGACTCATGCGTGAAGAAGGCCTGCGAGGACGTCGGCGTCGGCGTTTCGTGCGGACGACTGATAGCCGCCACACCATGCCCGTTGCCGCGAATGTCCTGGACCGACAGTTTCAGGTCAATGAGATGAATCGGGTCTGGGCCGGCGATATCACCTACCTCCCCACTACCGAGGGATGGCTGTACTTTGCTGTCGTGTTGGATCTGTACTCCCGTCGAGTAATCGGTTGGGCATTGAGCGAGCGCATCGACGGGAGCCTGACTCTGAGCGCTCTCGAGATGGCGGCTGGACGTCGTGGCCTTCAACCCGGTCTCCTCCATCACTCGGACCAAGGCAGTCAGTATGCAAGTGCCGACTATCAGCGTCGACTCAAGGACTTGGGTGTTGCCTGCAGTATGAGCCGCAAGGGCGACTGCTGGGACAACGCTGTAGTCGAAAGCATCTTTGGAACCTTGAAAACGGAGCTGGATGCGGAATTGAAGGGGGCTTCGCGCGCTAAAGCGCGCTCAGCCGTCTTCGAATATATCGAGGTCTTCTACAACCAGCGCCGGAGGCATTCGTCGCTTGGCTATCGCTGTCCTGCGGAGTATGAACAAATAGCGTTGGGAGCACGCTGGGTTGCTTAATCAGCTGTCAACTAAATCGGGGCAGCTCCAATGCGTCCGCCACGACTCTTCGGTTTCTGATTTCTTGGCTGCCGCGAGGACTTCCGCGAGTTGGGCGCGTAGTGTCCCCGTGAGAAGAGTTAAACTTTCGCGGGTCAGCACTTCGTCTGCCAAGAAGTATTCGACAACCGCGGTGGCCAGTCGTGTCAACGCGTATTCACCGGCGCGAATGATGCCGACCCCGTCCACGCGAGCCAGCATCCGCTGTTCCCGCAGCGTTTGGATCGCATGGGTTGCTCGCTTGAGAGGGTTCTCTGCACTAGGTTCAACAACATCGCAGACCTGTTCGAACATATCGATCAGCATGTCCTCCTCGAAGGAGGCAAGCGCCATTTTGTCAGCGCGCAAGTAAAGTACCGCCAGAAAGCATAGGTCGACCGTCTTTATATCAAGGTTGACTTGATCTCTAGCCAGGGAAGCGATGAGCCGGTTTGGATCAGCCAATGGTGGCTCATTAATCACTGTCTAACCACCTTGTCCGACCAAGCACGTATAACTGTTAAAGTCCCCACGCGAGCATGCTTGGCACACGGCGATGTGCACTAATAATTGGCTCCAACAAAGTCGCACAAGCAAGAAGTACTGCGTCCCGAGTTGCAGGAGCCATTAATTGCACTGCCAATGGCAGGCCGTTTTCATCATTTCCTGTGGGCAGAGCTATAGCTGGTGCGCCAAGAAAATTTGCCGGGCGTAGAAACGCTCCTAGTCCAGCATGACGGGTATCATCCTCGTCGAGGGGTTGGGCGGGTTGATCGCAAGCTGGGAGAAGCAGAGCATCAAATCCATCCATGGACTTTGCGAACATCGCCATATTCGCTACCCGACGCTGCAAAGCCTCTTGGTACTCATTTCTGGACACTCGTCCCCCTGCAAGAATTCTCTTTCGTACTACTTCCCAAATGGGTTGTCGGGGGTCCTCTGCGAGTGCGCCGTAATGACGGTATGCCTCGTGGCCGAGTACAACAGAGTTGTCCACCGCCATCCGGGAGAATGACAAGCTATGAGGTGGCAACCAAGGAGTAGTTGGGACCCCTGCTGCAGCCATACGCCCCAAAGTTTGATTCCATGAATCCAAAACTGTTCGGGACAACTGAATAGGCCATGCTTCCGGGGCCAGCACAGCTATGGGCCCATAAGCATTCTTACCCGACAGGCGCATGTTGGTGAAGAAGTTCGACGGAAGCTTCAAAGTGTCTAAATCATTAACGTCTGAGCCAGACAAACAATGAGTAACGAGGCATGCGTCCCTAACGGTGCGAGTAATGAGGCCAAGTACGTCCAGTGTGTCGGATAGTGGCAAACAGCCCGCTCGGCTGATAACTCCCGAAGATGGCTTAAAGCCAACGAGTCCGTTTAATGCAGCCGGTGCTCGAACTGAACCGCCAGAATCCCCTCCCAGTGCGTATGGTGCTAAGCCCGCAGCAACCGCTACACCACAACCGCTCGATGAGCCACCAGGAGCGCGTACCACTAATTCATCCCAGGGGTTGCGAGGGGTGCCTTGTTTAGGATTTTGACCGGATAGACCAAAAGCAAACTCAGTCATGCGTGTCTTTCCGAGAATCACCGCTCCTTGAGTTAATAGTGTTTGCACAACTGAGCTGGTTTGCGTGCTGATGCTTTCGCTCATAGCCATTGAGCCGATGCTTGCACTCACCCCTTCCCATTGCAACGAATCTTTAATTGCTACTGGGATCCCTTGGAGCGGACCCAAGAGAATGTCGTCAGCCAATAGTCGATCAACTTCTTTCGCTTGCGCGAGTGCACGTTCTGCAGTCACTTCACTGTACGCACACAAAGAGGGTGCTCGAGCAATGCGATCCAGAAAATGCCGAGTGATTTGTGTAGATGTTAGCATTCGATTCCGAATGGAGTGAGCCAAAGCTTCAACGTCTAAGAAATGCAGTTTAGTTGCCTCTGATGAGCTGGACATAGACTCCTCGGCCTTGTCGTACTCCAATGAGTACATTGATGATTAGAATGCTATAGATGGCTCCTAACAATGCAGCTGCTGGGGATGCTGCTTACTTTAGTGGTTTCCCGGCAGTTTCCGGCATTCTGATAAAAGTTAGTAGTGACACTGCTGCGCCTGCCAATACATAATAGAAAAACCATCGCTCTTTGCCATTGCTCTGGAGCCAGGTGAGCAAATACGGAGTGGTGCCGCCTATAAGGGATACGACCAAGTTGTAAGTTGCGCCGATGCCAACTGCGCGCAAGTTGGTAGGGAACTGCTCTGCCATGATTGCAGGTGCTATTGCCGTGTACATGGCATAGAAAAGGAGACCGAAGAGCTCGACCACGAGGAGCGATCCGAGTGAAGGGCCAAGCGTAGTCATTAAGGGATAGAACAGGATCAGGTACCCAATTGCGAAGGTAATCAGTTGGGGTTTCCGACCAAATCGATCAGAAAAAGCGCCAAATATGGGTTGAACCAGCATGAATACGATGAGCGCCACAGTGTTTGCTGCGAACGCCGTACGAGGCTCGGCGTTTACATGGCGTATAGCGTAGGTCGGCACATATACTACAAACAGATAGAACGCAAAAGTAGAGAGTACAGAGAAGCCGGCGATTCGCAGCACTTCTCGCGGGTATTTGCGGACCAGCGTGCGGAGTGCCTTCTTCTCGATTTCAGACTTTTTGCTCTTCGAAAATGATTCTGTTTCCGCACTGGAGCGCCGGATCCAGAGGCCGACCAGCCCCCCTACCGCACCGACGAGAAAGGGGATTCGCCATCCCCAGGCCGACATATCTGCCTTCGACAGTATCGATGTTAGTGCCCATCCCATCGCAGAAGCTGCGAGTATGCCGACAGCCGCGCTAAAGAAGAGAAAACTTGAATAAAATCCACGCCGATTGGCCGGAGCCATCTCGGTTAGGAAGGTCGACGCAGAAGCATATTCGCCTCCGAGTGACAGTCCTTGCATCATGCGGGCTACCGTTAGAAGAAGGGGGGCGAAAACGCCGATGCTAGCAAAGGTTGGGGTAATCCCGATTATGAGTGATCCGCATGCCATCATGACGATAGTCAAAGCTAGTGATGCTTTTCTGCCGTACCGGTCAGAGAAGATGCCTAACAACCAGCCGCCAACCGGGCGCATGAAGAATCCGACAGCAAAAATTCCAAAGGTCGCCAATAGTGCTGCAGTTGGATCGTCTTTGGGAAAGAATTGACCCGAAAAGAAGATTGCAAAGGAAGCGTAGATGGTCCAATCGAACCATTCGACAGCATTACCCACACTACCGACTAGAATCGTTTTTAACGGAGAAACGGATCTCTGGGCCATATTCCCATCACCACCAGCCGGATCCTTACGCATCTCATTTCCTAATATCTTCATAAGACCCCCTCATTGTTCATGTGTAACTAATGCTACTTTTTTGAAGGAAGTAGCAATTAAATCTATAAAAGTTGAACTTTTTAGTCAATAAAATCGTTAATAATGAATTATTCCGCTGCATTGGAGCTGATAATGTTGGATTCAACCGACCTCGCCTGTTTGGGTGCGCTGCAAACAGCTCCGCGGGCTTCTTGGCGCGATCTTGGTGCCTCTGCTGGCATTCCTGAACGAACTGTCGCTCGAAGACTCAAGCGACTGATGGACTCGAATACGCTCCGGGTCATCGCAGAACTCGATCCGTTGGTCGCAGGAACGGGCGTAGTAGTCCACGCGTGGGTTCGATGTGAGCCTGGAAGGGTTCTCGGCGCGGCTGCCGAGCTTTCAGGCTGGGGTAATACTCAATTGGTGGTTACCTTAGCTGGCACTGCCGACTTGATGGCAGAACTGATTTTGGATGATGCTAGGCAGATTCCGGACGTAGTGAGTCGACGGTTGCCATCCGTTAGAGGCGTAGTACACGTCGAATCACGACTTGTATTGCGTCCGTTTCGACGAGCTGGGCAGTGGCGCATAAACCCGCAGCCGCACCTGCCCGCGTACGTCTCTCCACATCAATCCTCCGAGTTGCTCGATCTGGAGAAGTCCCTTGTTGCTCATCTCAAACTCGATGGACGAGCGAGCTTAGCGGAACTTGCAGAACTTATCGGCGTGAGTGAGCCAACAGCGGGTCGGATGGTTCAGGGACTTATGGATCGAAAGGTACTCAACTTTCGAGTTGAAATTGAACCTGCTCTTCTGGGGTTCCCTGTGGAAGCTATAATCTCAGCACAAGTCAAACCTCAGGCTGTGAATTTGCTTGCGGAGTACCTAGCCCAAGTGCCGAACACACGTTGCCTTTTTGGCACAAGCGGCGCGTCGCAACTCTTCTGGCACGTCCTGTGTCGGGATAGCTCCCAACTCTGGGATGTTGTTACTCGAAATCTTGGGAAAGTGGAGGGAGCACTAAACAGTGAAGTAAACGTCGTGATGAGTGCCTATAAGCGTTGTGGTGTCGTAAGGGCTTTGGAGCTGCCCTGATCTGGATGACAGCTTATTAAGTAACTAGGCGTGCTTACATGTCAATTGTCCATATTTCAGTGAACAGCGATAGCCAAACAACAAATGCATCCGGCGTCGGCTGAAGAGGACCTCGATGAATTAAAGTGCGCGCGAAACCCGAGGCCGAGCGCCTCCCAACTTGGCCGCAGGACACGGTTGCAACCTTTGGCCCGATGTTCAGAGGACCTCTCGTCGTCAACGACGGATACGACAGCGACGCCGTCGGAAAAGCCGAAGGCTCCAAAGGGCTTCTGGTTCATCCAAGCGAGCGTCACCCATCCAACCCAGTTCGGAAAGTACACTGCCGTTGCTGGGCCGATCATCGCGTCGTACGGGGCACGCGTTCTGGCGAGCGGCGACGTGTCGGAGGTTGTCGAGGGCACGGTAGCGCGGCGCCCGTATCTCGTTGAGTTTCCGAGCTATGCAGTCGCTCGCGCCTGCTTTCACTCTGCGGCCTACCAGGAAGCCATTGCCCTGCGATCCGGAGCGGCGCATTTCGACATCGTGGTCGTCGAAGGGATGGCTCCGTAACCGTGGCGCTGCTTCTTACGGGGCCGAGTTGCGTTACTTCACGAGGAACTGCCCCATCAGACCCGTGTCTTCGTGATTCGCCATGTGGCAGTGGTACATGAATGGGTCGGTTGCACTCGCGTAGTCGTCAAACTTGGCGATGAAGCTGACGGACGTACCAAGGGGTACCGCCACGGTGTCTTTCCACCCCTGCTCGTAGTCGGCAACCGAAGCATCGCTCCGTGCCACGATTTTGAACTGCACGTCGTGGATGTGAAACGAATGGTCGAAGATTTGGTCGTTCGTGATCGTCCACTTCTCGACTGCGTTGAGAGCGACGGTCTGGTTGATGACCTTCTCGTCGAAACCGGCACCGTCAAAGGTGAAAGGTGTTCCTGGGCCCTTGTCGGTAATTTTCAAGGTCCGCGAGTTCGTAACATCAGCGTCGGACCAGAACGAATTATTCACGAGCGAAGTCGGGATGGTCACAATCGCATTCGATGTCGGCGTGCCGACCTGGATGTGCAGTACGTCGAAAGTTGTGTTGTTCAGCAGGCTGCCGAACTCACCGCTTTGAGCTGGTTCGCCGCCAGGAAATCCAAAGGGCATACCTCCATTGAACGATTGCAAGTCAAGCGTCGTGCCCAGCGCGTCCTTCGACAAGTCGACCAATATCTCGACGCGTTCGCCTACGTAGAGTTTGAGTCGGGTGACTGTGATGGGGGTGTCGACCAGGCCGCCGTCCGTCGCCACAACGTAGAACTTTCGCCCGTCCTTGAAGCCCAAGTTGTAGGAGCGCTCGGTTTCGGCGTTGAGGATGCGGAGCCGCACGACTTGCGCCGGCAGTGTGACCCGGCCGTGCGGGACACCGTTGGTCAACATGTGGTCGCCGTACACGGCGGTGAGGTCGAATTGGTTGTTGGTTTTGAAGCGGCGGCTTGTAAGCACAATCGGAATGTCGTCCACGCCGTAGGTGCGCGGTAGCGCGAGCGCCGACTCCTGCGGGTCGCGAACAATGATGAACCCGCCGGCACCGAAGGCGAGCTGCTCCTGGGTCTTCATGTGCAGGTGCGGGTGGTACCAATAGGTCGCTGCCTTGTTTTTGACCGTGAAGTTCGGCGACCATGTCGCTCCCGGAGCGATGACTTGGTGCGGACCGCCATCCATCACCGCCGGGAGGTGCAGACCGTGCCAGTGGGTTGTCGTCTCCTCGCCGAGCTCGTTCTTCACGTTGATATGAACGACATCCCCTTGGTTTAGGATCAGCGTGGGCCCCCAGAACTTGGCGCCGTTGTAGCCGTAGGTGGCCGTCTCCGCGCCGGGAACGAGCGACTGGCTCGACTTGCTGAGCGTGAGGTTGAAGGTCGTGCCCGTCAGGGCGGCGGGAATGGGAATGTCGTTGTACCCCGAGGCGGGTGAAGGGCCGCTGGTTCCAGTATCGCCGCCGCTGCACCCAATGCTGGCGAGGATCGCAGCGAAAACCAGACACACTGACTGGGTTGGCTTCACGGTGGAGGGACCTTTCGGATGGGCAAGAAGGCGCCCGGGGGTGCCTCGTGAGGTGAAGCTTGAAGAAACACCATAGGCCCGAAACGTTAAGAAACCCAGAAGGGATTGCAGCGAAGATGGCGGGCCAGCTCGCGTGCTCGTCGGGGAACGCGTTCAGGAATCGCTGCACGTCGCCGCGAACCGTCGGGGGTAGTGAAACGGGCTCGCCCGGAAGCACCGCCGCGAGGCGGAAAACGTCATTGCGATGCTTGTCGATGTCGCGCTGGTCGACGCGCTCACCACGTGCCCGCCGCTCCGCGAGTTCCAACCATGCTCGCGCCTTCAAGGGCACGAGTACGGACGTTGTCGCAACGGGCAAACCGTCGAGCTCCGACGCGTGCTCCTGGAGTGTGCGGTAGTATTCGTCATCGAGCAGGATAGCGGACAAGCTGACTGTCGCCTCGGGAGCGCCGACGGGAACAACCGTTTGTCCGGCGCGAAGTGTGAGCCCCTCGGGCTTCCGACTGAACAGCTCCAACATGAACGGAAAGTCCGAATGCGTCGGATGCGAGAATCGGTGTAGTTCCAGCGTTCCATCGAACCGCTCGCGCGTCTGGTATCCACCCTCTTCCACGAAGGTTCGAAAGGCATCCACGAACGCGTCGTCAATCGCTTCGACGATGAGGACTAGGTCGAGGTCCTTAGTAGCGCGGAACGTCAGGGCTGCCCGGGAGAACCACTCGTGACATGCCGCTCCTCCGATGAGAACGAAGCCCGCACTGTGCTCGGCAAACCGTCGACGGAAAAGCTCGAGCCCCTTTACCATTTGATGTTCTCTATCAGGTCGCTCAGCGCTTCCTGCACACGCTCGTCTGGGGTATCGCGCAGAGACAGGTACAGCGAAAGGGCGTCCACATGGCCGTCGGTCGCCAACAACCCCGGGGCGTGACGCCAGACTTCGATTCGAGCACTGGCGTCCTCTTCGAAGTCTACCTGCTGGAGCCTCGTTCCTACCGCTGCAGCGACGCCCTTGCTTGCCGAGTAGGTGACGAGGGGATCGTCGGCGAGACTTGTGAGGTCGCTCAGAGCGGAAACGCCCGCGCGCACCATGCCCTCAGCGGCCTCGGTTGCCGCCGGAAAGTTTACCAGCAGAGTTCGTACGACAGGCGACGTGAGACGAGGCAAAGCTGTCTCCCAAAGTGCTCGCCCCTCCGCCGCGAAGCAGAGCCGTAACGCGCGACCTGCGGAACGCACCGTGCATAGTCCTGCAGCGACGAGTTCGTCCTTCGCCTTTGTGAGCATCATCGGAGAATAGCCTAGGCGGTTCGCTGCTTCGGCGAGTGACAAAGCATCCATCCTTTCCCCTTGAAGGTGGGCGAGGACGACAAGCTGTGCGACACTTCCAAGTGTGGCCTCCCGTGACGGAATCGAGCGAGTCATCCGTTCACGCAGGTCCACGAGCAGCATCGGCAAAAAGAGCTGCTTGCCTGGGACGATAAACGGCACTCGAGCGGCGATAAGTCGCGCGCGTATCGTCGAGGTGATGCCGGGCAGCACCAGCACCACCGGGACCTGGACAGACGGTGCAATCGCAGCGATGTGCGTACCGTAGGCCGCCGGTGTCGCGGACTCGAGAGCAGTTGACTCCACAGCGAGCACCAACTCGTGATCGAATAGGCGGACCGACTCCAGACGGTATCGTCCGCGAAGCGCAAGGGAGAGCTTCTTCTCGACGTGTGTGAGCCGGCGGACCGGGGAGACGGGCTCGCCGCTGACGACTTCCAGGTAGGCATGGAGGTCTGAGGCAGGTCGAGGCATGACTATATACTAACAAATGAACGATTTGATGCACAAGTTTATAGTCCGTTTTGAGTGGATTGTCGAGGCGAGGTGATGGCAATGTGGCAGTTCGCAAAGCAATCTGGGAGTTCAATAGGTGATACAAAGAACAGTCGGTCAACACCGCGTTGCTGATTTGATTTTAGACGAAGTGGGAGACGCGCCCTACGGCGCGACAGGGTTGCTTCGAAGTAGAACATGACCAGCCACAAATTGACGGAGCTCGCCGCGGAGGCGAAGGCATGCACGCTATGCAAAGCGCATTTGCCACATCCGCCCAGACCTGTTTTTCGGGTTGGGTGGAGGGCGCGTATCGTGATTGTCGGTCAGGCGCCGGGTGCCAAGGTTCATGAGTCTGGGGTGGCTTGGGCGGACGCCTCGGGGGACCATCTCCGGGAGTGGCTGAACGTCGACCCCAAGACGTTCAATGACTCCGACCTCTTCGCCCACCTACCCATGGGTTTCTGCTGGCCGGGCAGGCGAAGGGGTGGCGATTTGCCCCCGCGTCCTGAGTGCGCGCCGAAGTGGCACGAGAGGCTTCTCTCTTTGATGCCGAGCGTGAAGCTCTACTTGCTGGTCGGCCAGTACGCCCAGGCGCGGTACCTCGCAGGCAGCGAGAAGGCGTCGCTCACCGATACTGTTCGCGCATTCGAGGAGTACCTCCCACTTCACATCCCGCTCCCGCATCCGAGTTGGCGGAGCAAGATTTGGATGAAGAAAAATCCGTGGTTCGAGAAGAAGCTATTACCGCTGTTGCGGTGCTCGGTGGCCGCAGCCCGTACGCCCTAGCGGGCTCCCCATTTCACGCCCGCGGCGAATGATGCCTGTTCCATGCGACCGAGCGGGGCACCCTTGTAGCTAATGAAGGGGAAAAGGGGTTCCATTGTTCGTTCGCTCGGTCACGGCTACGTGGTCGTGCTCGCGGACGTCGTACAACTCATTGATGCGGCGCGATCGGTCAATGCGGTGATGACCGCGACCTATTTGTCGATCGGCCGGAGCATTGTCGAAGGAGAGCAGCGGGGCTCCGCCCGCGCGGGCTACGGGGAACAGCTTGTCGTGAACCTCTCGCGCGATCTCCAGGCTCGCTTTGGCCGAGGCTTCGGCCGCCGCAATCTTGAGCAGATGCGAGCGGTGTTTCTCTCTCGGCGGGAGATTGTCCAGACGGCGTCTGCAACATTGGTGCGCACCGGAAAAGCGCAGACGGCGTTTGCGGAATTGGTCAGTGCGGTCGCCAAGGCACTTCCGCCTAAACTATCCGCGCGCACACTGGATGGTTGCTGGCGAAAATCCGCCAGTCGGCCTCATCCTCTGCGCGGAGAAGGATCATGCAGTCGCGAAGTACGCGCTTGAGGGTCTTCCGAAAAAGGTGATGGCTGCGGAGTATCGGACTCGATTGCCCGACGAAGCGACCTTAGTTGAGGCGGTCGAGAAGACGCAGGCGCGCTTGCGAGCGCGTTGAGGGTGCGGCGATGGCGTGAGCTAAGTTGAAGCAGCCTGAAGCCAATGAACTCCAGAATACTGACCTGTTGGGTAATTGTTCTCATCGCCTTTGTCTTCTCTGCCGCCGCAGATTTGATCGGCATGCAGAGTACAAGTGGCACCACCACCTTATTTGACCACCTAGTGTTTTTTGCGATTCCTTTCTTCGGGATCGTAATGACTTTGTGCGCTCCACTCTATGTAAGGCACTGCATCAAGAGAGACCCGGCACTTGATTCTTCGCGCGGTCAATGGGGCCTCGAAATGCACGTTCTTGGCGTCATTAATGAGGATTCATGGGAGAAGACACAAACCCAGAGCAAGAGTATTTTGTTCGGATTTGGCGCTGCATTTATCCTCGTGGACTGCATTTTGGGCCGGGGAATGTGGGTGGCGTATGGATTTATGCTCCTGATTGGCTGGATATCCGTGATTGGGATAGTGCGCAGAGTCAGATTCCAGAGCTGAGCTTGAGCGTACGGATTTCGCTCAGCCATTCGGGGCTCTAGGGGCGAACGAAGAGCCTGCTTTACGTGGGCAATGTCGAGGGCGCCGTGAAGACCACGAGACCTAGACGACGCGGCCCAGCGAGCGACTACCCGCGAGTCGAAATCACTTCGCGCGCCGCTCTCCGCCGGTGGCTCGAGAAGAACCTTGCGAGTTCCTCAGGCGCGTGGGTCGTCACGTTCAAGAAGTCGAGTGGCCGCGCCAACGTGCCAGCGGCAGATGTCGCCGAGGAGACCCTCACGCTGGCGGAGAAGAATGTTCGCGCAAACCAGTGGCGTCAGTAGCCGCCGCGTGACTGAGGCGTCGGTGGTGCCAACTGTCTGGATCGGCGGAATTTACCCTCTGCCGCCTGCGTCAGCGAAGTTTCCACCAGAGGCCGAGCGCGATCGCGGCGGGGATCGAAAATACGACGATGAACATAGGGACTTCGTCAGCCACGCTGTACCCCGCATGTTTGACGCCGATGTACATGTTGATGCCGGCCCCAATGAACCAGAGCGGCAAAAAGACAAGGAGGCCCTTCAGAAGCCCGCTCGAGCCTCCGAGTAGATGTCCTACGAGCGAGCAAGCTCCGAGCAGCGCGAGAGCGATGCCGATGACGATAACAGTATGCATGTTGTCCTATTCTGCCTGCCCAATGTCGAGGCGGGCGATTTTTCCAGCCGGTGAGAGCTGGAACCGGAAGTAGGTTTTGAAAGTTCCCCATTGGTCGGAGTGGAAGCCGCCGACGAGCTCCAAACCATCCGGGCTCACACGATCGATGGAAGTGAAGCGCTCGTGGCCAAGCGCGTCGGCAGTGAATTTCTCGAGGCTGCGTGGACTACCGTCGTCGTAGAGCTTCGCGTCTTTTTCAAAATTCGCGAACCAAGCTGCCCGGTCGCCCCGCTGCAGAGCTTCAATGGTTGCCTTCACCGTCGGGTTCTTCAGCAGGGCTGTGTTCATGATGGCTCCTCTGTTATCGGAAGGTTCGGGCCGTTAACGCGTCGTGTACCCACCGTTCGCGAAGAGCGTCTGCCCCGTGATCCACCAGCCGTCCGTCACCAGGAACTTGACGATGGGCACGATGTCCTCGATGTCCGTCAAGCCGGTCTTCGAGCGCACGCCGAGCGGCGCCGCTGACTTATGGTAGGTCACCGCATCCGGCGTTTCTTGGCCGTAGAAGAAAGGTGTGTCCATCGGACCCGGCCCTAGCGCGGTGACCGAGATCCCGCGTGGGCCAAACTCCTTCGACGCCGCGCGCGTGAAGTGCTCGACCGGCGCCTTGCTTCCTGCGTAGGTCGAGTAGAAGCCAGTGTAGCCGGCGAGTAGCGACGTCACGATGGTGCAGATTGCGCCGTCATCGTTTAGGTGCTTGCCCGCCTGTTGGATAAAGAAGTAGGCGGCCTTGGCGTTCACGGCGCTCATCACGTCGTACTCAGCCTCAGTCGTCTCCAGGATCGGTTTCTTCAGGACCATGCCGACCGTGTTGATGGCGATGTCGATGCCGCCAAAGCGCTGTTTGGCGGCATTGAAGACCTTCTCCATGTTGGCCAGCTTGGTGAAATCGCCCTGAACCGCGAAGGCCCCGCCCCCGGCGTTCGTGATGGCGGCGACGGTCTCGTCGGCTGCTGCCTTGCTCGCGTCGCTGTTGTAGTGAACGACGACCTTGGCCCCGCCCGCCGCGAACGTGCGCGAGATGAGCCCGCCTAGGTTTTTCGCGCCCCCGCCTACCAGCACGACCTTGCCCTTGAGTGAACGATTCGCCATCGATGCTCTCCTTGTGAAAGTGTTTGCCGCGCACCTGCCTGCGCGGGAAACACTTACCGCTCGGGTGGTGCACCCAGAAGCCCTCGATACACGACAGAGTGGTTAGCTTCCGTAAACAATCACCGCTGCTTCGGTGCCCGAACCGAGCGGCGCCGGGGTGATGGCCGCACAGCGACCGCACTTGGATCGAGCATGCCGTGTCGCTCGAACAATGCGGCGACCCAGGTTGCGAAACTCTCAAGGCGCTGAGGGACCTGTTTTCGGCTCGGATACACGAGTGAGATGGGCAGTGCAGAGGCTGTGAAACGCGGCAGTACCGCGACAAGCGCGCCCGACTCGATGTGGTGACGCACGTCGTATGCGGGCACCTGAATCATCCCAAGCCCAGCAAGGCATGCCGCCACGTATGTTTCGGCGTTGTCGACCGCGACAATGCTGCGGGCTGGATGCGAGCGCTCCTCGCCGCCCGTAACGTAGTCCCAACTTGCGGTTCCGGTGAAGTTCGGGGCGTACGCAACGACGAGGTGCGAACCCAAGTCATCAAGGCTGTTTGGCAGACCATAGCGCTCAAGGTAGAGGGGGCTTGCGCAGTTGACTTGAGCCAAAAATCCGAGCGGGCGCGCGATGTTGCTTGAGTCACGCAGGGGGCCCACCCGCACGACGGCGTCGACGCCTTTCTCGACGAGGTTGATGGTCCGATCCGACGCACCGAGGTGCACTTCAAGGCCGGGATTCCGTGCCAAGAATTCAGGCAAAGCCGGGATGATCACTCGGCGAGCGATCCTCGTGGGAGCGTCAATGGAGAGACGCCCAGAGATGCGTGGTTTCGCGCTGCGGAAGAGCTGTTCGGTCGCGTCGAGCTTGCTCAGAACTTCGCGCGCTCTTTCGCTATAGACGTGACCCTCAGGCGTAAGGCTCACACTGCGAGTCGTGCGGTGCAGAAGACGCACACCGAGAGTGTCTTCGAGTTGTTGGATTGCGACGGACACCGTTGCCCGCGAAACTCCGAGTGAGGCTGCCGCCTTCGTGAAGCTCTTCGTATCGGCCACGCGTGCAAACGTGGTCATGAGGCTGAACCGGTCCACGGCAGAAGCGTAGCCGATTGTTTGGGCCTACAAAACACTGCATTTACGCTTGGGGCCTTCGCATGCAGTGTGCGGCGGTGCATGCTCATTGTGTGCGAATCGAAACCCCACTGCCTCCTACCGAGGAGTCGTCAAGCGAAGTTGTCCGGTACTGGCACGATGCCGGCCCGGCGAAGTGGTTCGGCAAGAACCGCGCCTTCGACAGCGAGCTGCGCCAACGATTTTTGCGACTCTACGAGGATGCAGCTGCAGGACGCCTCGACTACTGGTCGAGCGAGCCGGAGGGAGCGCTTGCGCTGATGATCCTGCTCGACCAGTACCCGCGCAACGCCTTTCGAGGCACGCCTCGCATGTACGCTACTGATTCGCTCGCTAGGTGCCATGCTGATACTGCAGTGCGGGCCAACTTCGATGAACAGGTTGATGAGTCTCTGCGACTCTTCTTCTACTTGCCGTTCGCGCACTCTGAGCGGCTTGAGGATCAAGAGCGCTCCGTCGCACTCCACGAACGCATCGGCTACACAGCCAATGCGAGAAGGCATTGTGAAATCATCCGGCGGTTCGGGCGCTTCCCGCACCGGAACCCAATCCTAGGTCGGGCGATGACGGCCGAAGAGCAAGCGTTCCTCGATGCTGGCGGGTTTGCGGGATGAACAGCAGTCATGTGGTGGCCCGGTTGGGCAATGTTTTACAACCGCCCCTCACGCTGAAGCTTCCGGCCGACCTCACGAATGGTGGCAGCGCTGCGCGCGAGTGATTGCTGGTTTGTGTGAACCGAGTGGCTCCCGAGGACAAGGTCATGCTCGTGTTTGCGTGCGCAGCCGCAGAGCAGGCGCGAGTCCTCAAGTGCCTCGACATGCACCGCCTCGCTCGACTCCTCGAACACGACTAGTTCGCCTGCGAGGAGTTCGCCAGCCAGGCGCACTCGACCTCGATATGGAAACGCCCACGCCACTGTTTGCCCAGGCGGCGGCACGAAGCTCCAAGACTCGCCGCGCTCCAGCACCACGTCGAGGTAGGTGATGGGGGAGGGCGAAGGAATCGGGTTCGAGTGGCCACCGTATTCACCGAGTAGGACTCGGACGTTGCCGATCTGCGGCACTTGTTCTGGCGCGACATAGATGCCCTGTGACTGCCCATCCTCGACGCCCGGTGGCAGCGCGACCCAGAGCTGAAACGCCGTCACCTGTTCCTCGTGCGGGTGGATGAAGCCCTGGTGCCAGGTCCCACCGCCCGCGCGCATCCACTCAAGGCCGGTCGCCTTGACTAGGCCCTTCTGGCCCGTGGTGTCCTCGTAGGCCGCGTCGGCGTTGAGTTGGTAGGTGAGGGTCGCGATGCCCGAGTGCGGGTGCCAGCCGAAGCCCGCGCCAGCCTCCACGTGGCCCGACACGTGGTCGAGGAACACGAAGGGTTTGAGCTTCTCTCCGAGGTCACCTGGGCTCACCATGCGACGGATGAAGCCGTGTTGCTGCCCTCGGGTTCTCGACGTGATGCGGCGAGCGGAAGTCATGCTTGCTCCTTCACGGTTAGTGTATTGCGGGCCTGGTGCTGCAGGGCGCGAGCTTCCATTGAGACATCAACGCAGATTGCCCTTGCCGAAGGCGCCGTAAATGCCCTCTTTCTGGAAGGCCTCGAAGAACCAGCGCGATGCAGGGTTCTTGTAGTTGCCCAACAGGCTCGTAACCATCGGCGTCACTGTCATGATGTCGATACCGGCGCGGTCGAGCGCCGCACGGGAGTTCTCGCCTGCGAGCTTCGTACACGCGGCCGAGATATCGAAGAGGGCGACCACGTTGAACCCCGCGGCTTTCGCCGAGAGCGCGGGCGGAACCAGGCAGACGTCAGTCGTCAGGCCGCCCATGAGGAGGTGCTTCTTGCCGGTGGCGCGGACCGCAGCGGCGAAGGCCGGGTCATCCCAAGCGTTGATAACGCCGGTGCGTTGGATGCGCTTCTCGTACTCCTCCGGCATGATCTCCTTGAACTCTGGCAGCAAGGGCCCCTGCGCCTCGGTCTCGAGGCTGCTCGTCAGGACAATCGGCATCCCGACGCCCTTGGCGAAACGAGCAATGGTGCGGACCCACATCTTGAGCTGGTCGCGCTCATCACCGACGAGCTCACCGGCCCAGCCGATGGTGCCGACTTGGTGGTCGACGAGGACAAGCGCGGTGTTGTCAATCTTCAGTGCTCGGTATCCGGTGGTCGTCATGTTTTTCTCCTTGGTGGGGGCCCTCATTGCTGCGCTGGCGACAGTGGGGAGCGCGCTCGCCGCGAGTGCGCCAGCCGAAGCCGCGAGGATCGTTCTTCGAGATATTTTCTTCATGTTCTCCTTGGGCGGTGCGCTGACGAGCCACCATCGACGCAATACTGCGCACAAAGGCGCAAGCTCGGTAGGGGGCGCGATTGAGAAGGTGTTTCCCGCGCACCACTCGGTTCCGGCAGGGTGCTCGCGTATAGTCCGCCCATGCGCCGCGAGCTCATTGAACTCCTCCCGGATTTGGCCCTGTTCGTGGCGGTCGGCCGGGCGAGAAACTTCTCCAAGGCAGCGCGCGTCTTAGGCATGCCTGTGTCGACGCTCTCTCGCCGCGTGGCTGAGTTTGAACGCAAGCTCGGTGCCCAACTGCTCGTTCGTTCGACGCGGCAGGTAACGCTCACCGATACTGGTGCCCGCTACTTTGAGAAGTGCGAGCTCATCGTTGAGACTGCGGAGTCCGCGCAAGCCGAACTCCAGGGGCAAACGGAGCACCCCAGCGGCAAGCTGCGGATTTCGGCGACCCAGGACTTCGCGCTGTCGTAGCTCGCAGACATTTTCGGCGAGTTCTCTACCCGCCATCCCGAGATATCCTTCGAAGTTGACCTGACTCCGCGCTCCGTCGACCTTATCGGCGAAGGCATCGACGTTGCCATTCGGATGGGGAGCCTCCCGGATTCGCAGTTGTTCGCACGCACGCTCGGCAGCAGCTCCGTAGGGCTCTATGCGGCCAGCGGATACCTGAAGCGAGCTCGACGCCTCGATTCCCTTCGCGACCTCTCGCGGCACGAGTGTCTGCGGATTCAGGGCCAGAGCGACGCCGAGAGCCGCTGGTCACTCACTCGTGGATCCCAAGTCGAAGCAGTGAACGTGAAGGGCCGAATTGTCGCCAATGGCATGCGCTTCCTTGGCGAGTTGGCGATGCGCGGCCTCGGCATTGCCCCGCTCGACAATGCCATTGCGCTTGCCTCCGTGCGAGCCGGCCTGCTCGTTCGCGTGCTCGCCGATTGGAGTCTTCCGGCGGTGCCGATTCATGCACTGACGCCTTCGAAGGTGTTGCCTGCGCGGACGCGAGTGTTCCTTGAGTTTCTGTCCGAGCATCTACGAAGTGGTGGTCGGGCTACGACACGCGCCTCCTCCGGTGGCTGAACAAGCGAAGGCTCCAACACGACATCCTCTGTTCCGTGTTGTCGTCAGTCGACTGGCGCTCCACTGAGTACGTCCCACGTGTTTAGTTCCCAACCAAGCGGACCATGCACGACCGCGTACATGGTCCGACGCCCGCACATCTTGAGGCGTAGTGTGTAGCCCCCACGAATTCGCGCCGCGCTTGGGCCGTCGAAGCAATGAATGAAACATACCCACACTCAATGCCAATGCCGGAGAATCTGACGAGTGCAATCACTGCGGCATCCATCGGTGCGATGAACTATTGCTCAGTCACGACAACTCGAACGATGCGGTTCTCTTACTCAATGTCCGTCGTGCGTGTTAGTTCACCACCGTGTGCACGAACCCTGCCTGCGGTGGGTAGGCGAAGAACGCCGTCGGCACTGGGCCGCTGGAGAGGGCGGGGTTCCCAGCAAGCGTTTGGAACGCTGCCTGACTCTCGTAGACTGTCATGCCGACGACGAGGTTGGGGTCGAGCACCGAGACCCACTGGTATTCAGCAACAACTCCCGGCTGTGAAGCGAGTAACGCCAAGTACGCGTCGCGAGCGGCTTCATACTTTGCTTTGTCGAAGTTCGCGTACTTGGACAAATCGCGCGTAGCGATTTCTAGCACCTGCCCAGGAGCGCGAGCGATGTCCGAAAGCTGAACCTTCTTGGTGGGATCTAGGGGGCGCAGCACGCTGAAGAACAGCGGATCAAAGGTAGCGAAGAACGCTCCGGCTTCCGGGGCCGAGCCAAGTGCGGCCCCCGCACTATTGTAAGTGTCAAGGGAGGCGTATTGGGTCATCCCTGAGAAGACTGGCGGCGTCGGCGCGCCATTGGTCGTAAAGTCGAAGAAGGCGCTGAACTCCCTGTCTGTCGAAACGCCTGGCTGCGCCTTCAGTTTCACAACGAACTTGTCTCGCGCCGTGCTGAACGCTGCGACGTCCTGCGCGGGCTTCAGCCGCCTGACGGCAAGCTCGAACACCGGAATGCTCGAAGTCCCGCCGTCTAACGAGGGGTTCAGGGTGGTGCATGCGGAAAGGGCGATGGTCATAAAAGTCAGGCATCGATTCATTGGGTTTCTCCAGTCGGGTTGTTTGCTTTGAGTTGATTGCTGCGGAGCCCGTTTGTATGGTGTTCCTAATTCGCTTCACAAGGTGCCAATATGGGACATGTTGTTGCTACAAATGGAACATCACCGCGAGCCGATGATTTGGTGGTGTTTCGCGCTGTCGCGACCGACGGAGGGGTGAATGGTGCCGCGCGTGCACTTCATCTGCCCCGCTCGACAGTGAGCCGACGACTCGCTCGTCTCGAAACGCAGCTCCAGGTGCGACTGTTTCACCGGATGGGCGGGCGCCTAGTCCTGACCGATGTTGGTGCCCGATTGCTTGAGCGTGTGCGTGCGGTGTTGGACGATCTCGCGGCGTTAGCAGAGGATGCGCGTGGAGTGACGTCTGTGGTGAGGGGTCGTCTCCGACTGAGTGCCCCGAGGGATCTCGCGGGAGAGAGCCGGCTCTGGCTCAACCTGTTGGAGGCGTTTCCAGAGGTGGCATTTGAGATCGAATTGACGAACCGGTACGTGGACGTTGTGCGCGAGGGCTTCGACCTCGCGGTGCGAGGAGGCCGAGGCCCGGACGAGACCCTCACCGTGCGCCGCTTGGGCAGCTACGCATTGTTTGCCGTGGCCAGTCCCTCGTTTGCGAAGAAGATCCCAAAGCTCCAGGCTCCTACCGACCTACGGGCACTGAGTTGCTTACTGATGAGCCCGTTCACCAGGCGAGCGGACGCACCGACGCTCCAGCCCCCGAATCGGCACGTTGTGCTCGATGACCCACATGTGCTGAGGCTGGCCGCTCTTGCGGGACAGGGCATTGCGATTCTCCCGAAGAGCCTCGTGGACCGTGATCTGAAGCGTGGTCGACTGGTTACGGTTCTCAAGGCGTACGCGCCACTCGAGGTGCCGCTCTACGCCGCGTACGCGGAGCGCAAGTTGGTGCCCGCGACCATTCGAGCGGTGGTGGACCACCTTCAAGGCGCCTTTGGCGGAGAACATGGGTTCGTTGCCCCCTCTGAATGATCAGCCTGCCGATGAACATGCACGGGTGGGGCTGATATGAGCACCGATCCGAAAGCTCGCTCGAGGTGCGCTTGAGCGACCCGTTCAGAACGAGAGCCGCACAGTACTCATGAGCCGGAGATCGGTGTCGCGAACGCCGGTGGGCGGGGAACTGTCATGCAGCACGCTCAGGGTGGCGCCGAGTCCAAAGATCTCGGTCACCTTCGCGAGCACCTCGAACTCCTCGAGGAGACGGAAGTCCGCGAACGCGTCGAACCGCGGCTGGTAGTAGAGCGTGTTCTGGAGGAGTAGCTGCCCCTTGAAGACCACAAGCCGCATAGTGAGGTAGTTGGTCCAGCGGTGCTCGTAGGCTTCGCGCGCGTCCGTGGCGCCCGGCAACACGTCGATACGGTCGTACTCGAACATGTAGCTGCTCCCTGCCCAGAGCATGAAGACCGGCTTATGCACGATCTCGAACCGGGCACCGACTCCGGTCACGGCACGACCGAGCAGCCGCTGGAACTCGTTGAGCTGGTACTGTGCGAAGACGTCCGAACCAACTCGCTCGTGCCACATGCCGGTCCAACGCAAGTGCACGAACGCCTGGCTGATGAAGGGAGTTCCGGCACGCTCGGCGAAGCGACCGCTTCCGGTGAGGAACACTCGCTGGTGGATAAACGGCAACCTCGGCGGTGCGCCCTCCGCTCGAGCTGGCTGCGGATGGAGGGTCTGGTACTGCAACCGCGCGCCACCACCGACGTCGAGCAACTCGAGGTTGCCGCGGTTGACGGCGAAGCTTCCGTCGACACCTCCAGACCAGCCCTCGCGGAACGGGTTCGGTCGAAGCACCTCGGCGTTCACCGGATTCGCGCGCGCGGACGAGGGCATCAGGGCGAACACGCCCAGGAGGACAAACAAAGCAAAGTGCAACGGTCGGTTGAACATTCGGTGAGCTCCACCGGAACGATCACCGGGCCGAGGCATCTTGACCAGCGCAACACTCGCAACATATAGTTGCATCACATGGAATCCACGGACATGGGCCTCCTCGTCTCGCTCGACGCTCTCCTTCAGGAAGGAGGCGTGACGGGCGCTGCGCGGCGGGTCGGTCTCTCGACCCCAGCGATGAGCCACGCCCTTGCCCGGATTCGCGAGCGACTCGGTGACCCCATCCTCGTGCGTTCAGGGCGCGGCATGCTGCTCACGCCCCGCGCACTCGCGCTCAAAGACCAGGTGCACAGCGTCGTCACCGAGGCGCGGCGCGCGCTCGCACCGGAGCGCCCCTTCGTCGCGAGCGAGCTCGCGCGTACCTTTGTTGTGCACGCCAGCGACTACGTGCTCACGATCCTCGGTACCTCGTTGGACAGGTTCCTGCGAGAGGAGGCACCGAACGTGTGCATACGGTTCGTCCCGAATACGCCGGACGATCCCGCACTGCTTCGCGACCAAGGTTCGGATCTTGCCGTAGGGATCTACGGCGACCTGCCGCAAGAGATGAAAAGCCGCCAGCTGCTCACGGACCGCTTCGTCTGCGTCGTCCGGCGCGGTCATCCACGAGCGAATAAGCGCTTTACGCTCGAGCAGTTCGTCGGCATCCCGCACATCCAGGTCGCTCCCCGGGGCAAGCCGGGCGGCTATCTCGACGATGTGCTGGCCGAGCGCGGCCTCTCTCGCACGGTGGCACGAGCCGTACCGTACTTCCTCACGGCTCTGCAGCTCGCTGCAGCAACAGACTACGTCCTCACGATCTCGGAGCGCATCGCGAGGCATTTCGCCGAGCCACTCTCGCTCAAGATCCTCGAGGTGCCCGTGAAGCTCAGACCTTACGCTCTGAGCCTCGTCTGGCATCCTCGCTTCGACGGAGACGCAGGCCATCGGTTCCTCCGCGAGAACTTTCTGCGGGCTGCGACGGAGGCCGCCGGCGACCGTCACGAAGAACCACGTACTCGCCTCGACGCGACGGACCCGACCTCGGGCCAGACTCGCAAGCGGAAACGTCTGCGGTCGTAAGTTGCAGCGGATGCAACTGTATGTTCATTTCTGTAACGTTGTCTGCATGCCGTGTCGGTCCGATAGTTCTTCGCGCCAGGACATTCCGTCCAAACGAAGGAGACAGTGACATGAGCCTCAGAGACCCGAACCCGTCGAACAAGAGCAAGCCCAAGCGCGTCGCGATCGTCATAGCGAACCCCACGACCTCCACCACAACTGGGTGGCCTGTCGGCTTCTGGTGGTCGGAGCTGACGCATCCGTACTACGCGTTCCACGAGGCGGGTTACGAGGTCGAGATCTTTAGCCCCGCCGGCGGCAAGTGTGAGGCGGACGGCATGTCCGATCCGCGCGACGCGAGCGGCTACTCGGCGTCAGATCTGATCAGCATGGGGTTCATCAACACCCCGAGCCTCGCCGCGCTCGTCGAGAAGACCAAGCCCGTCTCGGAGATCAACGTGGGGCGCTTCGACGCGCTCACAGTAGCCGGCGGCCAGGCGCCGATGTTCGGCTTCGAAAAGGCCACTGGCCTGCACAAGAAGTTCGCCGAGTTTTACGAGGCCGGCAAGATCGCCTGCGCGCTCTGCCACGGCGTCGCGCTCTTGAAGTACGCGAAGCTTTCGAACGGAGAGCTCCTTGCCAAGGGCAAGACCGTCACAGGCTTTGCGAACGTCGAAGAGGACTTCGCGGATGAAGCTGTATGGGGCATGGGCGCACTGCCGAAGGACAAGCACCTGATGCCGTGGCGCATCGAGGACGAGCTGAAGAAACTCGGCGCGAACTTCGTGCAGGGGGGAATGTGGCGCGGCTTCGCCGTGCGCGACGGCAACCTCATCACCGGGCAGCAGAACTTCTCGGGAATGGAGACCGCGAACCTCATCATCGGGACCCTCGGCCGCTGAGCGTGGACCCCTCGGAGAAAGAATCCCGCGCATGACCACGGACAAGACCAAAGAGCGAGCGCTCGTCGACGCTTACTTCGACCTGATGCCGCTCGTGCAGCCCGTTGAACAAGGCGCTGCGAAGTACGGCTATTCGAAGCGCGTGCCGTCGGGGAATCACCAGCCGCCCGGTGTCATCGCGCTGACGTGGATCCAGGGCGCGAACGAGGCAGAGAAGGAGCGCATCCGGGCGCATTCGGGAGACAACGTGAAGGACGACCACAGACACTGCGTGAAGTGCAACGCGCCGATGCCCGAGCGGCCGGGGTTCTGGTGACGCATGACGGATACAAGCGACAACGAACCGGTCACCGTAGTCGTCTCGCGACGCGTGAAGCCGGGCTGTGAAGCGGCCTACGAGGCCTGGCTTGATCGTCTGATCGAAGGGGGATCTGCGATGCGGGGTTTCGTGGGTGCCAAGGTGCAGCGCCCGCGCCCCGGCGACGGGTTGACGTACACGAGTGTGTTCCGGTTTGAGAGCGTCGAGACGCTCCGTGCCTTCGAGACGAGCGATCTTCGGCGTCGCGCACTCGAGGAAGTCTCTGTGCTTGTCGAGGCAGACGCGGTCTGGAACCGACTCACCGGCCTTGAGCTGTGGTTCACACCGCCGCCGGGAACGGTGGTGCCGCAGCCCTCGAGGTTTCGCATGGCGCTCGTGATGATCGCGGTCGTCTACGCGCTCGTCCTGTCGCTTGGGCAGCTCGTCGGCGTCGTGATGGCCGGCGCTCCTGCGCCGCTTCGGTTGCTCGTCACGATCATTATTGAGGTCTGCTTGATGACCTACGTGCTCATGCCTCGGCTCACACGGTGGCTGGCGAACTGGATCTACCCAAAGAGGAAAGTGACATGAGGATAGCATTCATTGGCGCTGGAAAGGTCGGCGCGCCGCTCGCAGCCCGCCTCGCGGAGGCGGGACACGAGGTCGCGCTTGCGCAGACGCGTGAGGCTTCCGGCAGCATTGCCGCCGCGCTCGCACGCGCGAAGGGACTGTCATCGCGCCCCCTCGTGGAAGCCGTGAGAGCGGCTGAGGTGGTGTTCCTCGCTACGCCCTTTGGGGCGAATGAGAGCGCTGTTCGACCCATCGCGCCGCTGCTTGCGGGCAAGGTGCTCATTGACTGCACGAATCCTGTTGGGCCGGGGCTTACGCATGGGCTGCGAAGCGAGCGGTCTGGCAGTGAGCTGGTCCAGTCCCTCGCGCCTGATGCGAAGGTCGTCAAAGCGTTCAGCATCTACGGGTTCGAGAACTTCGAGGACCCGAGCTACCCGGGGTACGACATCACGCCGGCCATGCTGTTTTGCGGTGATGATCAGCGAGCCAAGGAACTCGCGGCCGACCTCATCGTCGATTGCGGCTTCGAGCCCTTCGACGTAGGCGGGCTCGTGCAAGCGCTGCATCTCGAGCACATGACACTACTCTGGGTACGCATGGTGCGCGCTCAGGGCCACACGCCGGGGCTCGTCTGGGGCGCGCTCGAGCGACCGAAGGCGAAGCTGCCGTACTCAAAGCTCGTCGTGTTCGGTGATGGGCTCTCCGATCAGGGGCGCTTCTTCGAGCTCACCGATGGGCGCTACCCGCCGAGTCCGCCCTTCTTGCGCGGGCGGTGGACCAACGGGCCAACTTGGATCGAGAAGCTCGCGCGACTCGCGCGGGTCCCGCTCGCTCCTGAAGACAACCTCGCGCAGGGCGGCGCGACCACTGGGGTGTTCAACACCAACGAACACCTCCGCACCGCACTCGGACTCGATTCGTCCATTCCGATCCGCGGAGTGCTCGCGCAAGTCGCAGAATACGTTGCGCTTAGCTCCCTCGATCGGGACGCTCTCTACGTCATCTGGGCCGGTGGACACGACATCGGGGCCTACCTCGACTTCGGACAGCCAGACCTGAAGGCAGAGCCACCCGAAGAGAACGTGAGACGTGCCGTACTGAAGCTGGCCCAGGCCGGTGCTCGTCACTTCTTCATCGGGAACATGCCGGACATGAGCAGCACGCCAGGTTACGTCGGCACGCCGAAGGCTGCGAGAGCGAAGGACGTCGTCGATACCTACAACGCGGGTCTCAAGCGCGTTGTCGGCGATCTGCGCAACGCCCACGGGCTTGACGTCATCGAATTCGATGGGGCCGCCGCCTTCGCCGACGTCGCTGCCGGAGCTGCCAAGCACGGCATCAAGCATCTCAGAGAGGCGTTCCTTCCAATGGACGCAATCGACTTCGCGTCGCCACTCTCTGGTGCCAAACCGCTCCCGAACGACCGTGAGGGACAGAACCCCGACGAGTACTTCTCGTTCTGGGCGGTGTCGGCCGGGAGGCGCGTGCACGCACTCCTCGCAGAAAATGCCCTGGCGACGCTGCGTGCGCACCTGGAGACAAGAGCATGAAGATCTGCATCATCGGCAGCGGTAACATCGGCGCGGGCCTGGCCCGCGCGTGGCGCAAGACCGGTCACGATGTCGTCTTTGGCGCACGTAAGCCTGACGATCCGGAGCTTCTGTCACTTTGTCAGGAGATTGGTGCGTCCGCGATGTTCGTCGGTGCGGCCCCGCACGATGCCACGGTCGTCGTGCTCGCGGTGCCGTACGTTGCCCTGGACTCGGTGCTGGCCGAGGTCGGTCAGCTCACCGGCAAGGTCGTCGTCGACTGCACCAACGCGGTCGAGCGAGGCATGACTTTGAAGTACGGGCACACGACGTCGGCTGCTGAGGAGCTCCAGAAGCGGCTCCCCGGCGCGCACGTCTTCAAGTCCTTCAACGCCCAAGGAGCGGAGAATCTCGCGACCCCCGAATACCCGGGCGGGCGCGCGACGAACTTCTTCTGCGGCGACGACCCGAAGGGCCGACAGCTCTTGAAGCGACTCGTCGAGGAGGTCGGCTTCGAGGCCGTGGACGCTGGCCAGCTGAAGAACGCGCGACTCCTCGAGCCGATGATGCTGCTCTGGGTGGCCTGCGCGCAGAGCCTTGGCACCCGCGACATCGCTTTCCGCCTGCTTCGTAGGTGATCGGTGTCGGCGGTCATGCCGTCCGAAGTCGTACTCCGAGGAGACTTCCGGCTGCCGCTCATCTCGCCGACGAGCTCTCCAGCCCAGCCGATAGTCCCGACTTAGTGGTCGACGAGGACAAGGCAGGAGTTGTCTATCTTCAGGGCTCGGTATCCGGTGGTCGTCATGTTTTTCTCCTTGGTGGGGGATTTCGTTGCTGCGCTGACGATAGTGGGGCGTGCGGTCGCCGCGAGTGCGCCAGCTGAAGACGCGAGGATCGTTCTGCGAGAGGGCGACACCGAGCATTTGAAGCGCTTTCTCGCGTGCTTCAGGAGGTAGCGGAACTGCCTGCGGGAGTGGATGGCTTCACCGACATCCTGGACCCGGACAGCAGCGGGCATTCGCTCCTTCCTCGGGCGGGCCGCCTCGAAGAAGTGGCGACCTCCGCTGGCAGTCAGGACAACGTATGGGATTGGTAAGGCCACCGCGAGGCGATGATACCGGCCTGTTGCATAGGAATCACTGGCGGTGCCAAATCACCTCCCGGGAGAATAAGCCGCTGCCGGCCGTGAGCCGGAAGGGTTGCGTGTCTTCGATGTGGATGACCGCGGGCACGAACGCGCCCCGCCGGGCGGCGTATACCTCCCCACGGTAGATGTTTTGCGCTTCGTCGAAGGCGAGCCCGCGCAAGAAGACCATGCCGATCTGCGCCGACTGGGCGCTCGCGACCACGGTGCCGGTGTAGAGGGTCCCCGCCCGCTCGATCTTCATGATGACGTCCCGATCGACCGGCTTCCAGGTGCCGAGAAGTGCGTCGGCAGGCACAGGCTCCGCGGCGAGGGCCGCTCCGTTCAGCAAGGCGATCGAGAGTAAAGCGGCCGCAGTGGCAACGCACGCCGCCAAGTCAGCGGCGTAGGAATCTGGTCGTTTGCGTCGGAGCTTTGGCATGAGTCGTCGCCCTTGTTCCAAGAGGAGTAGGTGTTTGAATAGTGGTAGTGAGACAGCCATCATTCGCAGAGTGCTGCAAGCACGAACCGCACCGAGCGGTGCACGTGCTCGATCGCATCCGGGATGGGGAAGAGCGAACTGCTGCCGTGGAGCACCGCGAATACGGTGTGACCTCGCTCACCACCACCACCACGCCGCAACGAGCAGCGCGAGGACAGTGTGGAATCGTTGCATCGCGACGTCTCGAGCCCTGCGGGTCGTTCGCTGCGATGCGTGATCTTGTGGGTGCTACTCGCTCGCCGGGATGAGCGCCGCGGCGAGCACGAAGACCTCCGCTACGAGGGACCCGACGTCGGCGTAGGCGCGATGTTTGAGCAGCCGGGCGAACGGTGCCGACGGCCGATTCACGACCGACGCCCCGTGACGCGATCGAGGACGCCTCGACTTAATTTCTTCGCGTACGTCAAGCGGTCGATGGACTCGCCGTAGTAGCCTCGATCGATGTCGACGATGGCGTACCCTTGGCGCTCGTAGAATCTTCTAGCTCTGGCCAGCGGCTGCGCCGAGTTCGTTTCGATGTAGAGGAGGTTGCCCCCCGCGCGGCTGACGTGGTCCTCGACGAACGCAAGAAGGGCCACGCCCACCCCCTGCCCATGGTCCGCCGGAGCCACGCCAATCCAGAACACCTCCCAATCGCCGCGCGACGACGGCCCGTAGTAAGTCCAGCCCGCGGCGCGATCGTCGGCAGGAGCCGCCCAAACCCGAATGTCATGCGCCGGCGCAAGCTTCCCCGCATGGTGTGCGTCTAGCGTTGCCCGCAAGAGCGCATCAGATTCGCCAGGCTCAAAGATGCCGGTCGACTCACCGAGTTCGACGAGGTGCGCGGTCTCATCGACGCGGGGAGGCCGGATCACGCCAACACCTCTGCCGCACGCGACCGCTTGCCGAAGCGACTTGCCGCACCAAGCGCTTCGGCGGCGATGGCGAGCCCGTAACGAAGCACCGCAAATCCTGCCCCTCGGATCACGGCGACCTTGTGTGGAGCGACGAATAGCTGCGCGCAGGGTGCAACCGGAGGCGGTACGGTGTGTAGGTGCTGAGGCGTGTGCCGGCTCATTGTATGCTATGCGCATATATCTTGGATCCAATTAAGGTCAAAGCTCCCTTTTTCGATGCACTTTTGGAATCACTGGCCACAGACAGATATGTATGCTACTAGGTGACGTCTGATGCGGCCTGAGAACGTCGCGAACCTCCTAGGTGCCCTTGTCGTTCTGCTTTCGGACGAAGTGTCGGATGAGGTCGCGCGCGACCAATCATTCGCCGAGAGCGCTGCGCTATTGTTGCTCGTCAAGTACCCTGGTGCATCGGTCGAAGGACTTCGCGGACCTCTCGAACTGTCGCACTCGGGATGCGTGAGGCTTGTGGATCGCCTTGAGTCACTCGGGTACGTCGAGCGCCGCATTGGCAAGGACGGGCGCGCTGTGGCTCTCACGCTCACGAGAAAGGGGCGTCAGTCGGCCGCCGTCGCGACTGCTCGCCGTCAGGAAGTGCTCGTCGGCGCGCTCGCGAGTCTCACCGCAGGCGAGCAACAAACGCTAGGTACGTTGGTGACTAAACTCTTGGACCGCGCCGTCGTCGTTCCGCGTGCGGCGATGCGCACGTGCCGCATGTGCGACTACGACGCTTGCGAGCGCTGCCCGATGCACAAGTTCACGGACGCGCAAACGTGAGGTTTGGATTGTTCCGTGACGTCGCGCAGGAGAGGGCGTGCGGGAGCCACAACGAGGACGCGGGCCGGAGGAATCGCCCATGCCGCTACAGTAGAAACTCGCCAAAGCCTATGAGGAGCGACGGCGAGGGGAAGACCCGGTACCGCTCGCACAACTGGCGATGGAGGCGCTGCTCCAACCTGCCTTAAGACGGTGGAGCTGGCGAAGAAGATGGGGGCCAGCGTCAAGCACCTCACAAAGGGCTTCGTGCATTGCTGGCCCAGGTCGACTCCCTCAATGCGTGGCTGAAAGAAGAACTCGCTGCGGAACTCGTCAAGCCACCACTTGCGGATGCAGTCGCCACCCTAAAAGCCATCATTGAGCAAGACACCGAGCCCGACCTAGAGGGAGCTGGGCGTCGCATAACAGAGGGCGTAACGAGGAGCGCATCATCAGCTTGGGCGACAAGCAGATGCGGCACGGAAGGAAGTCAAAACGACAACGTTTCGCTGGGCACAATCGTCAAATTGATGTTGGCAAGAACTCCGTCACCTGCCCGAACGACGACGTCGTCCCTCTGCGCTTTGGCTCCGTGCTGCAATTCCCAGATTCCGGCTGCGTCACCGGCTCCAAGCGCGCTGGTTGTTCCCGAGCGAAGATTGCTGGGCGCAGCCTCTCCATCCACGAAGATAAGGCATTTATCCTCGAACTTCGAACCCTCCGGAACTTGACGAGAGCCGCGCCGGTCCCTATCTATATGCGTGCGCACGCATATACATGGGTGCGTGGTGATCGAGGGCGCCGAACGGGCACTCGCCGGTCTTCCAGGATCGAAGGAGGCGCGCACATGAAGGTCATCGTTTTTGGCGCATCCGGTGGAGTGGGCACCCACCTCGTCGGGCAGGCCGTCGCGGCTGGCCACGAAGTCACGGCCTTCGCCCGGAGGCCGATCGACCTGCCTGCGGGCGTCCATGCCGAGCTTGGTGACGTCAATCGAGAAGCCGATGTCGCGGCGGCCATGGATGGACAAGAGGCCGTCCTGTCCTCACTCGGCATCCGCCGCGCACGGCAGACGAACCCTTGGAGTCGACTCGCCTCACCGCCAGACTTCACCAGCCGCACGGCTCGATTCCTGGTCGCCGCCATGAAGCAGCACAGAGTACGACGCGTGATCGCGGTGAGCGCGGCAGGGGTCGGCGACAGTCGTCCGGGGCTCAACTGGATGATGCGTTTCTTCATCGCCTGCTCCAACGTCGGGGCGAACTACCGTGACCTCGAGGAGATGGAGAAGGTGTACGCGGCGAGCGAGCTCGACTGGTGCTGCGTACGCCCCGTCGGATTGAAGGACGGCCCTGTCACCGGGCGCGTCGGCCAGCTCGAGTCGTTTCCCTTCGGCGCCTGGATCTCCCGAGCCGACGTGGCCGATTGGATGGTCCGCCACCTTTCCTCAGACCTTACCTCCCTTCGCCGGCCAATCATCAGCGAGGTGGCGGCAAGCGCCGAGCGGAGTCCCTCGTGAATTCCCGGGTAGCTCTCATCACCGGAGCGACGGACGGCATCGGCAAGGCGACGGCGAGCCGCCTCCTCGCCAGGGGATGGGAAGTAGTCATCGTCGGGCGGAACGCGACCCGCTGCACATCCACGGTGTCCGAGTTAGCCGCCGCTGTGCCAGGCGCCCGCGTATCGGCACTCGTGGGGGACCTGACCATCATGGCCGATGTCGCACGCATCGGTCGCGAGTTCTGTGCGAGCCACGCCAGCCTCGACCTCTTGCTCCTCAACGCGAACGCCATCACGCAGGCCCACACGCTCACGCGCGAGGGGTTCGAGGCCAACCTCGCGGTCGGCTTCCTTGGCCGGGCCCTGCTCGCGTGGGAGCTCGCGGCCGTGCTCGAGCGCACGCCTGCCTCGCAGATCCTCTCGGTCGTCGGTCTCAACCTCGAGCGCCTCGTCTTCGAGGACCCGTCCAGCGCGCGGAAGTTCTCCTCAATGAAGGCGCTGGGGCGCTGGCAGTGGTCCATCCAGCTCTTCACGCGCGAGTGGAACCGTCGCTCGCCCGTGCCCATGAACACGTACATGCCCGGGCTGGTCAGGACCAAGATCCTCGCTAGCGAGCCGCAGCCGATGCGGCTCATCGTAAAGCTCGCCAATATGCTCATGGGCGTGCCCGTCGGCCAATCGGGCGAGGAGCTGGCGTTCGTCGTCGACGACGTGGTGAAGCACGGCCGCCGCGACGGATACTACGCACGCAAGCGATTCGAGGGTCAGCGCGAACTCAAGGAGCAAACTGGCGACGGCCCGCGTCTGTGGGACCTCACCGCTTCCATGCTGGCGTCGTGGGTGATCTACCAGCCAGCACACGCGGGGCCGGCGCCGTCGCCGGCCGAAAGCTGACGACAACGAGGTTCACGATGGCGGAACTCTTCACACCTCTGGAACGTGCGGCCTGGGGCGGCTTCGTGGCGGCGCAGGGGCGACTTTTTCAGAAGATCGAAGACGAGCTGCGACGTCGCTACGGGATCACCCATACCGAGTTCGAAGTGCTCCTGCGCCTGAACTTCGCGCCGCAGGGTCGCGCCCGAATCCAGGATCTCGCCGTGCGCAGCCTGCTTTCGCGAAGCGGGACGAGCCGCGTCGTCGACCGACTCAAGCGCGCAGGCTACCTCGAGCGCCATGACGCCGAGGAGGATGGCAGGGGTACCTACGCGGTCTTGTCACCCGAGGGCCGCAAGCGCTTCATGGCCGTGGCGAAGGAGCACGTCGCTCTCGTTCGGCGCGAGTTCCTCTCGCACTTCGACGAATCCGAGCTCAAGCGCATGGCTTCGTTCTGGGAGAGAATCGCCACCAGGCCGACCGCAGGCACCGGCGAGCGATGACCGGGTGGGCGCACGAGAAGGAGCGCCCGGGGCCGCCGTTGCTCCGCGCCTCCTGCCAAACAGAGATCCAGACGCAGTTAGACAGAAACCGGCTTTCGGCAGCTCTTTGGTCCTCTGAGAGCGCTCTTCGAGTCTCCATGAGTCGGTCCGCGGCGATATCTGGAACTCTAACTTCTGCGGTCGGGTTCACGCCGCACGAAAGGCAAGACTCGCAACTGCCCGCGAAATCTGGGGCAAGTACGTGAAGGCTCCAGCGCGAAGAGCGGCAGTAACTTCTGTGAACCAAATCTACCAACGACAGGTCGGGACTAGATTTGACTCCGCATGGGGAGCGGCCCGCTACCGCTCTCTCATGGCGCACGACGGGACACACACTCTGCGGCGCTCCTGGCCGTTCCGTTGTCTGCATCACCAAGCTCGCGCGCTAGTTCGGGTTGCTGACGGGAGAGAACTCGGTTGTGGGACTGCCCTCCGCTCTCTCTGTCGGCGGCTCACAGATGCACCCGTGTCGCGCCCCTCCTTCGTCAGCTCCAGGCGGTCCAAGAGGAGGCCCGTCGCCTTAGGCTGTTCCCGAATGACCGCGACCTGCTGACCTGCCCGAACTGCGGCCTTACCGAGGACGTGCTCGCGAGCGGGCAGCTCATCACCAATGTCGACCATGGTCAGCCGGACACCGGCCTGCGCTTCATCGAGCCGACGAGAGACGACGGCCCCTTCCTCTGTCCCGCGTGCGGCGCCGAGGCAGGCGCGCAAGAGGCGTAACGGTCGTCGCGCCGGAGTCGTGCGGTGAGCCGACGCCGAGAGCCTCGATCACCGACGACGAGCAGCGTTCTCGTTTGCCCACGTCTCGCGCAGGTGCTGGAGCGCTGACTTCGGACGGCTCGTCGGCGCGCAGCGCGCGAGGATGACCTTCCAGCCGTTCCGAGCTGCGGCCGCCTCCGCGACGATGCCGGCGACCTCGGCGGGGTCGACACGCTCCTCGGAGATGTGCACTGTGCTGCCGTAGTCCGCGGCCAGAGCCCTGCGCTCTCAGTGACTCTTCGCGCGCTCGAGCACGCGGGCATACGCCTCGCACGAGTACGCGAAGGTCTCGCGCTCGCGGTACTCGATGTCGAGGAGCCACTCCTTCGTCCGCGTCTCACTAAGGCCGACGGTGGCGCGCTTGCAGTTGTGGAAGAAGTGCGCGGCCTCGTGGAAGATGAAATCGGCGCAGGGATCTTCCTCGGCGAAGTAGTCTGACGAGACGTAGCAGGTCGCCTCCTCGCTCAGCCCGACGAGTCGAGGCGAGTCTTCGCCGAGTAGCTCGGCACCGAGGCTCGCGAGGAACAGGGTAGCCAGAGTCCAGGCCGAGCTGTCGTAGCCGTGCTCGAGCAAGAGCGGCTCGATGTTCACGCTCGTGAGGAACACGACAGACTTCTCGAGCGTCGCGAGCACCTGGTCCTGCTCGATGCGCGGAAAGGGCACGCGCAAAATCGGCTCGACCTTGTCGCACGTCAGGGCGACGGTGTCCGCCTAGGGCAGCGGCTCGTGGGAGAGTCCCTCGGCAAGTCGGCGGACCTCGCGAACGAGGGCACCGCGGAGGTCTTCGTGGGCGCGGTTCGCGCGCTCCATGAAGCCGTTCCCCGGCCATGCCGCGTGGTGTGGTTCGGTCTCGCCGGTGCGGAGGTAGCGCTCGACGTCGCCGGCGATCGTGGACCGCGCCGTCGGCACGCTACACCTCGACCGAAAAAAGCGCCTCGGCCTCGATCCGCGGCTTGATCGCGGCATACACACCGGGGCCCAGTACCGAGACGGTCAGAGAGAAGCGCATGTCCTGGGTCTGGAGGATCCGGCGCTGATCCCACCACCCAAGTACCGGCACGATCGCGATGAACTTGTCTCCCACCAGCGCAGACATCTTCCCGCGCCAACGATCGCTCTGAACCGTGCCGCGGCTTCTCAACTGGATGCCGACGTCCCAAGGGAAAGACTTTTTGGTCGGGACCTTGACGGGCTTGCCGTCGGGGCCATTCGGGCGCTTGAGGACGTTGATGCGTTGCAGGAACTCGTCGTGAGACTCCTGAGGGCCCTGCATGTCCCACTTCAGGTCCAGCCCACGAAACGTGCTGCGCCCGAACTTGTTCGGCTCAGCGAAGTACGAGAGCGTGACGCGCAACTCCACGTCCGGGTCGACGTCGACGAGCAGGCTCTCAGGAATCGGTAGCCGGAACACCTTCACCTTGCGGCGTGGCTTCGCTTCCGTGGCCTTCGTCGTCGAGCGCTTCGGCGCGGTCTTCCTCGGTTCCTCCTCGATGACGGCGCTCGGCAACTTGTCCTCGACGACGATCGTCGCCACTCCCTGAGCGCATTCTGAGGCGAGTCGCTCGTCCGGAACGCCGTAGCCGCACGCGAGCAGCCTGTCGTTGATGCCTGGGAACTGCTCGAGCATAGTCGTCGTCCAGCTTGCAGAGTGGACGACGAGACCACGAACTGTCTCGGGTCGCAGCTTGGGCTCCGCAGCCCAGATCCCCGCAGCCAACCGAGCTGCACGCGCAGTCGCTTCACTCGTCATGTTGAGTGTCGTCAGCGGCCTGCCGGCGATCTGCGTCCTCTGCGTCGTCAGGGCAGAGAGCGTGTCGATACCCGAGTCGTAGAGAAGCTGCGACACCGCGAGATTGCCCCCTTCCATCACGACGTCTGGCTTGATGGGCCACTTGCCGCCGGCAACGCCGGCGCTGGTGAAAGGCGATATTCCTCCGCGCTTCGCTGCCACGACGCGGTACTCCGAGTAGGTCGGCCCCGGGGGAAGATCGACGCGCTCCGTGAATGCGCCGACAGTGAGCGCGTTGGCGGCCTGGGCCGGCTCGTGGATCTTCTCCGAGAGCTGCAGCTGCGGATGCTGTCCGGCGAGGGACAGCCACTGCGATTCCCTCGCGTTCCCTGCGGACACGACCAGCAATCGTCCTTGGCCCTCGCCGAACGCGACGACGTCCACCGCGTGACTCCACAGTGTCGGCACCGGCTCTGTGAACGGCGGGTCCTGCATCGTGCGTGTGACGGCCATCGTGAAGACGCGGTTGCGCGGCTGGGAGTCCGCGTCTTCGGCGGCGCGGACCGCTCCGTGAGTGAGCACGGGCCACTTCTCGTGGCTCGCATCAGCGGCTGTCCCTCCGTGTGGCCTAGCGAGGAGTCTGCTGCCCTGGATCCAGTGCCTTGCGACGTGCGCGCCGTGCTCGATCGCCCTCCCGAGGTCCGCGTAGAGGGCCAACCCGGCCATCTGAGTTCCGTGCCCGTGGGTGTCTTCTGGCCCCGTGATCTCCGGGCCGGCCACGGCAGGCGGAAGGAGCGCGGGCTTCAGCAGTGCATGTTCCGTGGCGATGCCCGTGTCCATCACAACGACCGCGGGGGCATCGACGGGTGGCGCCTGCAAGGAAAAGGGTTTCAGGTCGACCGACGTGACCGTGTCGACGAGCTTCATGTCACGAATGGCCGGTGGCGCGAGCTCGACCTCGTAGATGCAGTCGGTCGCTTGGAGGAGCGCCTCCAGCTGTTTCTTCGTGAGCCGAAGGAAGTAGTAGACGTGCTCAGGGCCGCTGAATTCCTCGAGCGTCTGCGGTGGCACCCCGAGGCGATGTAGCTGCCGCGCGATCTGCGAACGGCTGCTCTCGGTGAGCCCTCCTGGGCGCCGATATCCCCCTCGGCAGGCGACCTCGAACCAGTATGCCCGGTCGTCGGAGATGGCCTCTGCGCGAAGGCGCGGTCCGCGAACGTCATCGAGCGACGCGATATGCAAGGCCTCGATCGGCGCCACCGCCGTCTCTGCTGCACGCGAGATCATCTGGACGCCTGCGTCATCCAGCTTCGGGGTCCCGTCCTTGTGCGTCCTCGCGGTGACCTTCGAGTCGTCTCCAAAGGCCTCGATCTTCTTGCGCAGGAACCCGACGTCGGCACTTGCCACGTCAAGCAGCACGGCGCCGGTCTCGGGGACCACACCCACCAGCCACGCTTCCTGCGCATCGTCGAGCTGCTTGGGCGTGAGGTCTGCTCCGGGGACCGGATGAACGGCGATGATCTCGCGAGTCGCAAGTTCATCTCGCACGGTCTCGGACCGTGCGTTGACGGTCGCTCGGATGGCGTCGAGCTGGGTCAGCAGTTTCGCGCTGTGGTCGTGCGGCTCAAGAGAGGGAAGCCGAGGGGGCTTTCCACGCCCCGGTTGCGGTGCCTGGTAGGAGTCGACCGAGGTGATGCGCCCTCGAAGTAGCGGAAGCCGGTCTTCGGTCATCGGTTAACTCCTGGCCGGTAGCTCGCGCCGTTTCAGCTCCTCCAGCGCCGCGACGACGTCGCGCTCGGAGATCTCCTCGCGGTCGTCGAGGGCCATGCTGCGCACGGCGTCGTCGCAGGCACGCACCACGTCGGCGAAGCTCCAGCCCTCGGCGTTGCCTGCAAGACGGTCCGCGTCCTGTTCGCGGAACCCAACCGCGCCGAGGCGAAGCTTCAGAAGATCAACCAGCTGCTCGCGCGTCGGTTTGTCGAACGGAACGATCAGGTCGAAGCGGCGGAACACGGCCCGGTCGAGAAGCTCGACGTGGTTCGTCGCGGCGACGAGGATGCTCCCGCTGACGTCGGCGTCGACCAGCTGCAGGAAGGCCGTGACAACGCGGTTCATCTCGCCGACGTCCTGCGAGTCGCCGCGCGCCTTCGCCACCGAGTCGAACTCGTCGAACAGGTAGACGCCCGGCCGCCTCGGCATCTCGGCGAAGATCGCGCGCAGCTGGATGGCGGTCGCCCCGAGGAACCGCGAGAAGAGCGCGTCGAACCGCACCGTCATCAACGGCAGCCCCATCTCGCCTGCGAGCACCGCCGCGGCGAGGGTCTTGCCGCAGCCCGGCGCACCATGGAACAGCAGGCGCCGTCGAGGAGACAAGCCAAAACGCTCGAGCCGCCCGCGGGAACGGTTCTCCGAGATCACACGTAACAACAGCTCGCGCACCTCCGGGCGCAGCACGATGTCGCGAAGCCGCTCGTCGCGGTGTCCACCCTCCAGCAGGTCAGCCAGCTCGCCGCGAGGGGCAGCGATGTCGACGACGGGCCCAACATTGCGGGCGCTGGTCGCGGGCATCTTCGCGATGATCGCGCGGATCTCCTCGGCTACGCGGACGTGTCCAGCGGTGCTCTCCGCAGCCGCCAGCTGCAGCGCTGCCTTGCGGAACGACGACTCGTCGCCCTTCGCGTGGGACTGCAGCAACAGCTTGAGGATGTCCGCTTTCATGACGTCGCTTCAGGGTCCGAGTGGATCCGCCTCCGGAGTTGGAGAACTTGGCCGCGAGGATATAGCCGGTAACCGTTCATCGGGTGGCGCTTCGCGCGAAGCTTCCCGGCCTTGTCCCATCGACGCAGGGCCTGCTCGCTCACTCCGAGCACCTCCGCTGCCGCCTTGATGGTCAGAAGTTCGGGCTCGTCGGGTTCGCTCACACCCACTGGCAAAGCCTATACAACCTTGATCGAGGGGACAAGGTTTTTGCCTGCCCGCCCGTTCAGCTGCCACGGTTTTCCGGGGTCGAATGGCCGCTTTTGTCAGGAAGCGGCTATTCGGGCCGACCGCGCCGCGTCCCTCACCCCACCAGCTTCTTGAGCATCGCCATCCCCCGCTCGGCCTCGGCCGGCGTCCCGTCGGCCAGCTCGAGGGACACGCGGCCGCGGGCGTCGTACAAGCTCTCGGTCTGGACGATCCAGCGCTCGCGCTCGGGCGTGGCCAGCTCGACGTCCGCGGCGAGCTTGTGGAGCGCGGCGCTCACTAGGCGGTAGCTCGTACCCTTCGGGAGCCGTATCTCGATCTGCGGCTCGGCGGTCCCGAAGCGGCTCTCGCCCTGGCTCACCGTCTTCGTCGTCTGCGTGTTCTGGCTCGTGGTCGGCATCGTCGTCCTCGCGCTCCGCAGGGCGGCTCGTTGCCCGTTGAGAGGGACATACAGGCTTCGAATCGCGCCCCTATCGACGATCTTCATGCACTCCACTCTTTCCAGTGCGCTCGCCGCGTACGTTGACGCCTCCCTCATGGCCCGCATCGTCAGCAACCGCGAGGCTATCGAGAAGATCCGCGCAGACCTCCCGGGCAGGGTAGCGAGCGCCTCGGTCGCCGCGTCGAAGTACACCGAGGACCTCGGGAAGCTCGAGGGCCGCGCGCGCGCATGTTCGAGGCAAAGCTCCGAGTCGAGACCGGCCGGCTCGTGGCCGCCGAACGCCAGCTCGCGAAGACCGAGCGCGTCCGCCCCGACCTCGAGGTAGCCGACAGGGAGGCCGAGTAGATTTACGCCGCGCTCCGCGACTTCGCGCGCGTTCGGAAACTGATGAAGCCCGAGAACTAGGGGCGCTTTCTGCGCGCGCTCGTCGCCGAATTCGAACGCAGGCTCGGCCCACAACTGCTCGTCCGTTCGACGCGACAGCTAACGCTCACTGATATTTGTGCCCGCTACTTCGAGAAGTGCGAGCTGATCGTCGAGACAGCGGATTCCGCGCAGGCCGAGCTTCAGGAGCAGAGCGACGCCGAGAGCCGCTGGTCACTCACTCGCGGATCCCAAGTCGAAACTGTGAAGGTGAAAGGCCGAATTGTCGCCAACGGCATGCGGTTTCTGGGCGAGCTGGCGATGCGCGGCTTCGGCATTGCCCCGCTCGACAACGCCATTGCGCTTACCTCCGTGCGAGCCGGCCTGCTCGTTCGCGTGCTTGCCGATTGGAGTCTCCCGGCGGTGCCGAGTCATGCACTTACGCCTTCGAAGGTGTTGCCTGCGCGGACGCGCGTTTTCCTCGAGTTTCTGTCCGAGCAGCTCCGGAGTGGTGGTCGGGCTACGTCGCGCGCCTCGACGTAGAACTCGCCATCATCCCGAGGAACGGAAGGCTTCTATCGAGGAAACGCAGAACCTGTCTCTGCACCAACGAACCTAGGACGCCTACCGGCTGTGGAAGGTCGCCCTCGCGGGCGCCAATCTCTTCCGGTATCGTCGGGAGCGTGACCACCGGTCGCATTTACGAACACCTACTGACCGAGGCGCGCGCTCGCGAACTTGGTGCGGAGCAGCTCGGGCGGGTCCAAACGGAAAACCTTCAGCTTGCTGACAGTCACGAACGAATCGCGCGCCACGTTGCCCGCGAGGTTGAGCGAGCCCTCGCCGATATAGGAGGTGACCAGAAGAACCGCCTGAACCGACAGGTGGAGATCGCGAATGACCTCCTCGCGCGCCTCCGTGAATTGGTACCACCTGGGCCGCCCCTCGGAGAGAACGTCCAGCCGCCACCTCGGCTACTTCTTTCGGTGCACGACGGCACGCCGCCGGTCCGCACCGTACTTCCATTCGCGGTGACCACGGTCCTCACCCGGGCGCGTGGCGAGCCTGCTATCGGTCACGAACTCGCTCGCGAGATCGCTACGGCCGAAGACATCGACGCGCTGGTGAGCTTCGTCACTTTGAGTGGCGTGCGCGCCTTACGAGAGCCCCTGGAGAAGCATGCCGGGGACGGGCGCCGCCTGCGCCTGCTGACGACCACCTACACGGGGGCCACTGATGCTGATGCCATCGAGGCACTGTCGCTGCTGCCCAACGTCCAGGTTCGGATCTCCTACGACGCACGACGGACTCGGCTACACGCCAAGGCATGGCTCTTCTCTCGAGCGAGCGGACTCGACACGGCCTACGTTGGGTCGGCCAACCTCTCGTCATCGGCGCTCTTCCACGGCCATGAGTGGATGGTCAAGGTGTCCGCCGCCGACCTGCCCGCGGTAATCGCTAAGTTTCGCGGCACCTTTGAAACGCTCTGGAACGACCCAGAGTTTGAACCCTTCGACGCTTCGAACGAGGAACACCGAACCAGGCTCCGAGAGGCGCTTTCAGCCGAGCGGGGCGGCAGTCGGCGGCAGGGGCCGACGCAGCTCACCTTCTTCACCTTGGCACCATACCCATTCCAGACAGAGATACTGGAACGGTTGCAGGCCGAACGCGAGTTGCATGGTCGCCGGCGCAACCTAGTAGTAGCCGCCACCGGTACTGGCAAAACCGTTGTCGCAGCGTTCGACTACCACCGTCGCATTGGCGCGGACGGGTTGCGGCCCCGTCTCTTATTCCTCGCGCATCGCGAGGAAATCCTCACTCAGGCGCTCGCCACCTTCCGCAATGTCCTGCGCGACGGGGCCTTCGGCGAACTTCTGGTCGGAGGAGAGAATCCGGCACGTCACGACCACCTCTTTGCCTCCATCCAAAGCTTCAACTCGCGTGGTCTCGTGGACCGCTTCGGTGCCAAGTACTGGGACCACGTCGTCATCGATGAGTGCCACCACTCGCCGGCTCAGTCGTACCGCGCGGTGATGACGAGCATTCAACCAACCGTTCTCGTCGGACTCACGGCTACGCCAGAGCGAACGGACGGCCAATCGCTATTGCCCGACTTCGACGGTCACATCGCGGCGGAGCTCCGGCTCTGGCACGCTCTCGAGCGCCAGCTGCTAGTTCCGTTCGAATACTACGGCATCAGCGACAACACCGACCTGCGAGACGCACGTTGGAGTCGCGGGGCCTACGTTCTCGACGATCTCGACAAGCTCTACACCGGCAACGACCTTCGGGCGGATCTGGTCATCGAGCAAACCGATCGGCGCGTGGGCGACCCTCGCCAGATGCGGGCCCTCGGCTTCTGCGTCAGCGTCGCGCATGCAGAGTTCATGGCCAAACGGTTCTGCGAATCAGGGATTACGGCTCTCGCGGTGCATGGCACCACCGGAGAAGAAGCCCGCGAGGCGGCGCCGCGGCAGCTGGAGCGACGAGAGGTGAACGTCATTTTTACCTGCGATCTCTACAACGAGGGCATCGACCTTCCCTTCGTCGATACCTTGCTTTTTCTACGCCCGACTTCCAGCGCGACCCTGTTCCTCCAGCAGCTTGGTCGCGGTCTGCGCCTAGACGAGAAGAAGGAGTCGTGCCTGGTCCTCGACTTCATCGGCCAGCACCGCGAGGACTTCCGCTTTGATCGCCCGCTCTCCGCGATGACCGGTGTACCGAGGGGGGCTCTTCGCGACGCCGTTGAGAAGGGTTTCCCGACTTTGCCCAGCGGCTGCCACCTTGAACTCGACCAAGTAGCTCAGAAGCAAGTCGTCGATAGTTTGCGCCGGACTCTCCGCGGCGGTCTTGGACGCTTGACCGAGGAACTACGAGACGTGGTGGCACGGCTCGGATCGGCTGTGCGGCTGCGTGATTTTCTAGACCAATCGGGACGCGAGTTGGAGGAGGTTTTTTCCAGAGATGTGAGCTGGTCGCGACTGCGCCGGAAAGCGAGCCTGGCGGTCCCTGATCCGGGTCCTCGAGAAGACGTTCTTTCGCGCAAGCTTGAGCTCTTGATGCACATCGACGAACCCGAGCGACTGAGCCAGCTTCAGTCTGTTCTTGTCGAACCCGCCTTGGCTGCTCCGACAGACGGGCTCGCCCGCCGCCGCTTAATGATGCTGGCCTACCAACTCTTCCATGAGCGGGACGAACAATTCACCCCCGAGGCCCTGCTCGAGTTGCTTCGTGCACACCCAGCCGTGGCCTCGGAGATGCACGAGCTTTGCGAGGTGCTCCAGGAGCGGGTCACCCTATCTTCGGCATGGCCACTTCCGGACAGGAGATGGCCCCTGAGCATCCACCGGCGGTACGGGCGGAGGGAGATCCTAACGGCCGTCGGCCGCTGGAACGAAACGGCAAAACCAGATTCGCGGGAAGGTCTTGTTCGGCTCGATAACGAGAAGACGGAGCTACTGTTTGTCACTCTCGACAAGTCCGAGAAGCGTTTCTCGCCGACCACGAGCTACGACGACTATGCGATCAGCGCGAACCTGTTCCATTGGCAGAGCCAGAGCGGGGTGAGTCCGGAGAGCCCAACGGGGCGTCGTTACATCGAACAGGCGGCGAACGGTTGGCGGTTCCTGCTCTTTGTTCGACCAACCGTACACGATGTCTACACGAATCTCGGACTGGTTCACTACGCCAGCCACACCGGAAGCCGCCCAATGAGCATCACCTGGCGTTTTGAAGTACCGATACCTGGGAAATGGTTGGGCGAATACGAACGACTCCTAGCGTAGGTGCCCATCGAGACTGGGCCCGCCCCCAGCCGACTCTCCATCAGCGCGAGGACGGGCGGAAGATCGGCTGCGGTCGCCACGAGCGCCGGCGAGGTTGTCCTAATTAAAGGTGGGGAGGCAAAGTCGTGGCAGTCTTTTTCAGAGACTGAACAAGCGAGGCGGCCAAGACGACAACCTTCGGTCTGTGTTGTCATCAATCGACAAGCGCTGAACTGAGCCCGAGTTGCTCGACAATCGACCCGAGCATCGAGATCGGGGATGCGCGCTCATCAGGCTCGAGGTGCGCCCGAACGCTTCGACATCGTTCTTGTTGGCGAGCCCTCGCTGCCGCCGACGTCGTAGAGGCGACGCCATCCCCGAGATCTGCACTTGGGATGCTCCCGACGGGACACTCAACTTCTCAGGCCAGCCCCACCGAGTGCAGTGCTGTCACGCCAAATTCTTCGTGGATCAGCCTCCCGCACGGTCATCGGATCGGCTCCGCAAACCCACCCGGGTCGCGGTCATGCTATCCTTGGCTCACGAGTTCCAACAGACCATCGATCGCGGCGACGTGCGCTATTAGGCCGAGGCTGCCCGCCGACTTGGCTTCAAAAGAGCCAGAATAACATCGGCATTTTGAACTGAACTTGTTGGCTACCAACATCCTGTGGAAGTTCCTCGCGATTGTGTCGACGGATGGCGTGGAGCCGATCTCCGGCTGGGTTGTGCGGGCAACGGAAATGGGAGGAGCAGCGAGGGAAGATTGCGGCAGCCACTGAACTCACGGATCCAAACCGATCTAGGCTTGTTCTCGTAAGGAAGAGTTGACATGATCGCCACGCAACTTGAGGCGATCTATGTCCAAAGGGTGGGTTTCTGTTGAGCATGTTGCGCACCACCTGGAAGTGGCGAAGGACACCATTTCCCGGCGGATCGAGACTCGGTCCCTGCCGGCACACCGAGTCGGGCGGCTGTGGAAGTTCAAGCTGTCTGAGGTCGGCGATTGGGGCCGTGCCGGCAACGCGGTCGACAAGGGCACGGAATCGGAGGCCAAGAAGTGAATCGAGAACGAACAACTCCTGCAACCATCGCAGTAACCGCCAACGGTGGCCGCACCTTCGCAAGCTTCCGCGAGATCGCCGACTTCCTCTGGCAGAACGCCGAGCGCATGCGCGGCGTCTACAAGCCCAACGAGTACGACAAGGTAATCCTGCCGCTGCTCGTTGTAAGACGACTCGACTGCGTGCTCGCACCGACCAAGGACAAAGTGCTGGCGCGCCTCGAAGCCCTGAAGGACAAGGGCATGAAACTGTCCGACCCGGCGATGGACGTGGCCCTTCGCAAGGTCACCGGCGTGCCGTTCTACAACACGTCGAAGCTCGACTTCGCGATCCTAAAAGACGATCCGAATCACATCGCGCACAACCTTCGCTCTTACCTCAAGGGTTTTTCGCACAACGCCCGCGACATCATCGAGCAGTTCAAGTTCGACGAGCAGTTGTCCCGGCTCGACGAGGCGAACCTGCTCTACCAGGTGCTTGGCCTCTTTGCTGACGTCAACCTGCACCCCGAAGCAGTCTCGAACCACGTCATGGGCAGCGTCTTCGAGGAACTCATCCGGCGCTTCAACGAAAAAAAGAACGAAGAGGCCGGGGATCATTACACGCCGCGCGAGATCATCCGCCTCATGGTCGACCTTTTGTTCATTGAGGACGACGACGCTCTTCGCAAGCCCGGCATCGTCCGCACGATCTTCGACCCGGCCTGCGGCACGGGCGGCATGCTGTCAGTTGCGGAGGAGTACCTGCGAGAGTTGAATCCCAACGCTCGTCTTGAGGTCTTCGGCGAGGAGCTGAACCCCGAGTCCTACGCTATCTGCAAGTCGGACATGATCATCAAGGGGCAGAACCCCGAGAACATCGTTCGTGGGAACTCGTTTTCAGAGGATGGGCACGGCGACCGGCAATTCGACTACATGCTTAGCAACCCGCCATTTGGCGTGGACTGGAAGAACGTGCAGAAGGTCGTCGAGGGCGAGCACGCCAAGCAGGGCCACGCCGGCCGCTTTGGAGCAGGTCTGCCGCGCATCAATGACGGCGCGCTACTCTTCTTGCAGCACATGATCTCGAAAATGAAGCCTGTCGATTCCAAGCCGACCGAGGGCGGCAGTCGCATCGCCATAGTGTTCAATGGCTCGCCGCTCTTCACCGGCGAGGCGGGCTCGGGTGAGAGCGAGATCCGCCGCTGGATTCTCGAAAACGACTGGCTCGAGGCGATCGTCGCGCTGCCCGACCAGCTCTTTTACAACACCGGCATCTCCACCTACGTCTGGGTGCTCACCAACCGCAAACCGAGGCGGCGTCGGGGCAAGGTCCAACTCATCAACGCGGTAGAGCATTACCAGAGGATGCGCAAGACGCTGGGCAACAAGCGCAACGAACTGGGAGGCGAACACCTTGATAGCATCACCCAGGCCTTCGGCGAGTTCCGCGAGGGCGGCATATCGAAGATTTTCGACAACGAGGATTTCGGCTATCGCCGCATAGTGATCGAGCGGCCCTTGAGGTTGAGCTTCCAGGCTTCGCCCGAGAGGCTTGAGCGCGTTCGCGAGCACAAGGCATTCGCGGCGCTCGCCTCGACAAAGAAAAAGGGCGCAGCCGGCGAGCAAGAGATTGATGCGGGCCGATACCTGCAGCAACGCATACTCGCCGCCTTGGGTCTGCTCGACCCGAACCGTGTTTACCTGAAACGCGAAACTTTCCAGGAGGAGTTGGAGGGTGCGCTCAAGCGTGTCGGACTTCCCGTTGCCGCGCCAGTGAAGAAGGCCATCCTCGCGGCCTTGTCTGAGCGTGATGAGAGCGCTGAGGTCTGCACCGACGCCAAGGGTCGGGCAGAGCCCGACGCCGACCTACGCGACTACGAGAACGTGCCGCTTAAGGAAGACTTGGTCGCCTTCTTCGAGCGCGAGGTGAAGCCGCACGTGCCCGACGCATGGATAGCGGGTGTTGAGGTCCGAGACGGCAAGGCCGTGTACATCGACGAGAGCAAGGTCCGAGTTGGCTACGAGATCCCAATTAGTCGGCACTTCTACGAGTACAAGCCCCTGCGCCCGCTCACGGAGATCAAGGGCGAGCTCAGGCAGCTTGAAGTAGACATCCAGGCATTGCTCTTAGAGGTGCTGGAGTGAGGCTGACCTTTCAGCGCGCCGACTATCCGTGCGCATGGGTGACGAGACGTCTGCGTTACTGTGTACGATTCAATCCGTCTAAAACGGAGTGTCGGCTTCCTTCTGATGCAGAGGTTTCGTTCGTTCCAATGGAGTCGATAGGCGAGCGGGGCGAACTTGACCTCTCGCGAAGACAACCATTGGCCGAAGTTGCCGACGGTCATACCTACTTTCGCGTACACGATGTGCTGGTCGCCAAGATCACCCCCTGCTTTGAGAACGGTAAAGGGGCTATCGCACGAGAACTCGCCAACGGAGTCGGTTTCGGCACCACGGAGCTCCATGTCCTTCGTTGCAACGAGGCAATCGATCCGGGGTTCCTATTCTATGTTACTGCGACTCATCCGTTTCGCGTGATGGGCAGGGTGTCGATGTACGGGGCTGCAGGTCAGCAGCGAATATCTGATGCATATCTCCGAGACTACCTGGTTGGGTATCCTTCCGCCGATGCTCAGGGTCGTATCGCCGCCTACCTCGACCGCAAGACCGCTGCGATAGATGCGGTCATCGCAAAGAAAGAGCAGCTCGTCGCGCTACTCGCCGAGAAGCGGCGGGCACTCATCACGCAGGCGGTGACGAAGGGACTTGTTCCTAGCATTGCGATGAAAGAGTCGAGCGTACCGTGGATCGGAGAGATCCCTAAGCATTGGCAGGTGAAAAGGACCCGACACGTCTGTTCATTGACTACCGGAGGCAAGGACACCCAAGACGCTGTCGATAACGGATCATACCCGTTCTTCGTCCGATCGGACACGGTTGAACGCATCGATAGTTACTCTTTCGACGGCGAAGCCGTCCTAACGTCCGGAGACGGAGCTGGTGTTGGCAAAAACTTCCATCACTTCATCGGTAAGCTCGAGTTTCACCAGCGCGTCTACCTGTTCTTTGGTTTCAAGGAGGTGATGGGGCGCTTCTTCTACTTCTACCTTCGTGAGCACCTCGCCAAAGTGGTCTTGGCCGGCAATGCGAAGTCGACGGTCGATTCGCTCCGTCGTCCGATGCTACTTGATTTCCCTGTCGTGGTTCCTCCACTTGGTGAACAGAAAGCGATCATCGCATCGCTCGACGAAGTCGATTCCCAGACTAGGACTGCTATCGACAAAGTTGAGGCCCAGATCGCTTCCCTTCGCGAGTACCGCCAAGCCCTCATCACCGCCGCCGTGACCGGTAAGCTCGAGGTCTCGGAGGAGACTGCTGGATGACCATGCGCGTCGAGGTGAAGGCCGAGTTGCTGCGCTGGGCGTGCGAGCGTACTGGCTCCGGCGTCGCCGCGTTCAACCGGCGCTTCCCGCACCTCGAAGCCTGGACGCGTGGTGAGGCCAAGCCGACACTCAAGCAGCTCGAATCCTTCGCTAAGGCAACGCGCACGCCGGTTGGGTATCTCTTTCTCGCGGAGCCTCCCGAGGAGCAAGTCCCCATCCCCGACTTTCGCACGATGCCGACCGAGTATCTCGATCGGCCGAGCCCTGATCTGCTTGAGACCATCTATGTCTGCCAGCAGCGCCAAGAGTGGTATCGCGACTTTGCACGCTCGTCCGGCGAGAGCCCGCTCCCGTTTGTCGGCTCCGTAGGCGTCAAGCACAGCGTAGAGAAGACAGCGGCGAGCATTTGCAGCGCCCTAGGCTTTGACCTTGAGGTGCGGGCCAAGATGCCGACTTGGACCGATGCACTGCGCCGATTCATCGAGCAGGCCGACGGGGCCGGTATCATGGTCATGTGCAGCGGCGTCGTCCTCAACAACAATCGTCGGCACCTTGACCCGACCGAGTTCCGCGGTTTTGCCATGGCCGATAAGCTCGCGCCGCTCATCTTCATCAACGGCGCCGACACCAAGTCCGCTCAGATGTTCACGCTCGCTCATGAGCTGGCGCATGTGTGGCTGGGGCAATCCGCCGTTTCTGACGCCCAGGCGGCGGTAGTCTCCGACCACGAGGTCGAGCGGTGGTGTAATAAAGTCGCCGCGGAGTTGCTTGTCCCGCTGGAGGCAATGCGAAGCGAGTACCGGCCCCACGTCGAGCTGCGCGATGAGGTCAATCGCCTGGCGCGGCGGTTCAAGGTGAGCACGCTAGTCATCCTGCGCCGCATCCACGATGTCGGCGGCCTCACCAATGAGCAGCTCAGGCATGAGTACGAGAAGGAGCTGCAGCGCCTGCGCGACATCCCGCGGAGTAGTGGCGGCAACTTTTACCTGACGCAGGCGGCCCGGGTGAGCAAGCGCTTCGCCCGCGCCTTGGTCATCAGCACGCTGGAGGGCCAGACGTTGCATCGAGATGCCTTCCGTATGCTCGGCTTCTCGAAGCTGGCGACCTTCCGCGAGCTCTGCAGAAGCCTTGGGGTGCAGTGATGGCCTACCTCCTTGACGCCAACGTGTTCATCCAGGCCAAAAACCTGCACTACGGCCTCGACTTCTGCCCGGCATTCTGGGAGTGGCTCATCGCCAACAACGCGGCCAAGAGGGTCTTCAGCATCGAGAAAGTCGCAGACGAGATTGCGGACGGAGCTGACGAGTTGTCTGATTGGGCGTCCCAGCGCGGCCCGGAGTTCTTCCTTAAACCCGACGCGTCGATGCTTTCGGCGCTCGGCTCCGTGAGCACTTGGGCCGCGGGCCAGGGCTATGACGGGGCGGCCGTGAGCACCTTCCTGCAGGTCGCTGACTACTACCTCGTCGCGCACGCAGTCGCACACCAGCACGTCATAGTCACCCACGAGGTCGCTGCCGCCTCCACCAAGAAGATCAAGATCCCGAACGCCTGCATCGGCCTCGGGATCAAGTGCATGACACCTTACGAGATGCTGCGCCTTGAGCGCGCTCAATTCGTCCTTGGGGGCAAGTCTTGACGATGCCTGGCAAGCACACGGAGCGCGCCTTCGAAGACGCGATCGAGTACAGCCTCATCACCGCGGGCGGCTGGACAAAGGGTGACGCTAGCGGATTTGACCGAGAGCGGGCGATTTTCAGCGCTGAGATCTTTGCGTTCATTGAGGCCACGCAGCCAGAGCTCTGGGCCGAGCTGAAGAAGCAGCACGGCGCCGGGCTTGAGGCGGCGGTGCTTGAAGCTGTCGTGAAGTCAATCGATAGCCGGGGTACGCTCGATGTGCTGCGCCACGGCTTCAAGTTCTACGGCAAGCGAATCGACTGCGCCTACTTCAGGCCCGCGCATGGGCTCAACTCGGAGATCATCGCCAAGCATGGGCACAATCGCCTCGTCGTCACTAGGCAGAACCATTTCGCGCCGACCGATGACCGCGACGAGGATAAGTCCATCGACCTGATGCTTTCGCTCAACGGGCTACCCATCGCCACGGTCGAGCTCAAGAACCCGCTGACCGGTCAGACCGTCCACCACGCCATGACCCAGTACCGTAGGCGCGACCCGCGGCACCGATTGTTCCAGTTCAGGAAGCGAGCGCTGGTTCACTTCGCCGTCGACCCGGATCTCGTCTACATGACCACCAAGCTCGCGGGCGAAGAGACGTCTTTTCTGCCCTTCAACCGCGGCAGCAACGGCGGTGCGGGCAACCCCGCGCACTCGAGCGGCTACCGCACGGCTTACCTCTGGGAGGAGGTCTGGCAGCGAGACTCGTTTCTCGACATCGTGGGTCGTTTCATCCACCTAGTGCGTGAGGAGAAGATGCGCGCCGGAAAGAAGACCGAGGAGGAGAAGATCATATTCCCGCGCTACCACCAGCTTGACTCGGTGCGCAGGCTTGAGACAGCTGCTCGAGTTGATGGCCCGGGCGCAAGCTACCTCGTTCAGCACTCGGCGGGCTCAGGCAAGTCGAACAGCATCGCCTGGCTCACTCACCGCCTTGCCAGCCTTCACGACGACGTGGACAAGAAGGTCTTTGATTCGGTGGTAGTCATCACCGACCGGCGCGTCCTCGACAAACAACTCCAAGACAACATTTACCAGTTCGAGCACAAGCAAGGAGTCGTCGCCAAGATCGATGAGCACTCGGACCAGCTAGCCGATGCGCTCGGCTCCAGCACACCCATCATCATCACGACTTTGCAGAAGTTTCCATTTGTCACTGACAAGATCGCTAAACTGTCCGGCCGCAAGTACGCGGTCATCGTAGACGAGGCGCACAGCTCGCAGACGGGCGAAGCGGCGCGGCAGATGAAGCAGGTGCTCGCCGCCGGATCGCTGGAGCAGGCACAGCAAGAGGATGCCCAGGCAGACGCCGAGGACGACCAAGACCAGTTCTTGAAGGCGGTGATGGCGTCACGCGGTCGGCAGAAGAACCTCTCGTTCTTCGCGTTCACCGCAACGCCTAAGGCCAAGACGCTGGAGGTTTTCGGCGCGCGCGACGCCGAGGGCAGGCCGCGGGCCTTTCACCTGTACTCGATGCGGCAGGCCATCGAGGAGGGCTTCATCCTCGACGTGCTCAGGAACTACACAACCTACAAGGCGTACTACCGCCTCGTAAAGGCCACCGAGAACGACCCACGCGTACCCAAGAGGGAGGCGACGCGCCAGCTCGCGCGGTTTATGAGCCTTCACCCGCACAACATCGCCCAGAAGACGGAGGTAATGGTGGAGCACTTCCGCGCAAAGGTGCGACACAAAATCGGCGGCCACGCCAAGGCGATGGTGGTCACGAGCTCACGCCTGCACGCCGTGCGCTACAAGCAGTGGTTCGAGCGGTACATCAAGGAGAAAGGCTACAAGGACGTCGGAGTGCTCGTTGCTTTCTCGGGCACCGTGCGCGAACCCGAGACCGACCTTGAGTTCACTGAGCCGGGAATGAACGTCGGCAAGGACGGTAAGCACATCTCCGAGGGCGGCCTGCCTGCAGCCTTCGACGGCGACGACTACCAAGTGCTCCTAGTAGCCAACAAGTACCAGACGGGTTTCGACCAGCCGCTGCTGCACACCATGTACGTCGACAAGCGGCTGTCCGGGGTACAGGCCGTGCAGACTCTGTCGCGCTTGAATCGGACGCACCCAGGCAAAGAAGACACGTTCGTCCTCGACTTCGTTAACGACACCGAGGAGATCCGGCGCAGCTTCCAGCCCTACTACGAGCAAACGATGGTCTCTGAAACCGCGGACCCGCAGCAGCTCTACGAACTCGCCCACAAGCTCGAAGCCAGCCAAGTATTCTGGAAGTCGGAAGTTGAAGCCTTCTGCAAAGTGTTTTTCTCGCCGCGCGTGAAGCAGACCGTCCAGGACCAGGCCGAGATGAGCCGCCACCTGAATCCGGCGGTCGATCGCTACACGGCGCAGGATGGCGAGGCACGCGAGGGGTTCGCTAACGCCCTCGGCGCGTTTGTGCGGCTATACGCCTTCCTGTCGCAAATCATGCCCTTCGCCGACCCGGACCTAGAGAGGCTCTATACCTTCGGGCGTTTCCTCGAGACCAAGCTCCCGCACGATCCCAAAAAGGCCGTGCTCAAGCTCAATGGTGACGTGGCACTCAAGTACTACCGGCTCGACAAGATTAGTGAAGGCGCCATCGATCTTAAGGTGGGCGAACTAGGGGCGGTATACGGCCCGACCGAGGTTGGTACCCACAGGGCCAAAGACGACGATACCCAGCTCTCCGAGATCATCGAGGTGTTGAACGAGCGCTTCGGCACGGAGTTCAACCAAACAGACCAGATCCTCTTCAACCAGTTCATTGCGGCGGCCAAGCTTGACACTGAGGTCGTGCAGCGCGCAACCGCTAACCCTCTCGATAACTTCGCCCTAGCCATGAAGGCCAAGGTAGAGGGGCTGATGATCGACCGCATGGACCAGAACCAGGAGATTGTAACCCGCTACCTGAACGACCAGCAGTTCCAGGACGTCGCGTTCCGGCTTCTTGTGAAGCGCATCTACGACGAGATCAGAGGTGGTAAGGGCGAGGAAGCGAGAAGATGACAGACTCTGTCGACGCTAGTACGCAAGAGGTTACCGATGGCGTGGAGGCGGCCGTTTTGTCTGCGCACGGCACGTACGAAGACTCCTTCATCGCCCAATGCGAGGCGGACTATACTCTCGCTGAGATCACGGCCTTTGCCCACGTTGCTCCGGGGAAGTCCTCGCCGCCAATCCATGTGGTGGCCGTGGTCGAGTTGCTTCACAAGCACTTAGAGCCGAACCCGCTCATCGGCTGCCCACCAGAGAGCGATGGCTATCCACGGCGGATCGATCTGGGAGCGCGCGGCGGCAAGCTACTCGTCCAACGCTGGCATCTCCCTGTGCGTGACAGCATCCGGTGGTACCGGGCGTGCGCAAACGGCGTAATGACTGTGCCGGGAAAGGACTCATCGAAGGCGACTGTCGTTTCGCTGCACCAACTCGGAGACGATCCGCCATGGCCCCATCTCGTCGTCGAGCTCGACAAGTTCTGGGAGTTGTCCGAGTTCTGGGGTGATCGACCCGGGGGATCACGCTGGCACCGGCTTCTGCCGCTCGCGCCAGTTAACATTACAAGCGGTTGGCAGGCAGCCGACTTCGAGCAGGCGCGCAATTTCTTCGTATCCGAGATCCACCTGGACCTTCTGTCGCGGTCGGTCCTCCAAGGATCGTGTCATCTGCGTCTCCCCAACCCGGTTTATCGCAACCTCCATAAGCAAGTCGGAAGCGACTGGCGAAGCGTCATCTTCGACTTAGAGTTGCACCCTGGACAATCGCTCGACGAGCTCGAACTGACCTTCTGGAATCAGCGCTCGTGGGGAGCGACGTCAGTTCAGCGCATGGCGCTGCAGTCTGGCGTCAACGCGCTTAACGTGCCCGAAGGCGTCGAGCAGGTTGCGCATGCCGTTACCTGCAAGAAGCGAGGTCTACTGGAGCAGGCCAAGCCGCACGGGTTCAGCACATCGGTCGGCATCACGATTAACCGGTTCTCGGACCAACGCCGCGTCGAAACGCCAAGAAGTCGCTACACCGTCGCACTGGTCGGGCACACCGAGCTGATGCAAGTCGGAACGCCACGCCCTGCAGACGCGCTCACTCGACTCGCAGTCGATCAAGGGCAGCAACAAACGCAGAAGTCTTGGTCTGCCACAGCGTTCCGCTGGTTCGACAATGACAGCCCTGGGGGCACGCTGCCCATCCGAGACATCATCCAGTCCGCGAGCAAGAGAGTTGACCTTCTCGATCCGTACTTCGGGCGTCGCGATCTAATTCAGTTCGCCCTTGCCACAACGAAGCATGAGCTTCCAGTTCGTGTGCTTACCTCGGCCGACTTCTGTACCAGTGGCGACGATCCTGACCTGATAATTGAGCACGGCGATGCCCTTGCGAAGACGCTCGACTCCGCGCGCTATCAGGACCCACGATTGAGGATCGAAATTAAGGTGATGCCCGGCCAGAAGTCCCCTGTGCATGATCGCTTTCTCATCGTCGACGAGACCGTCTGGGTGCTCGGCGCGTCACTAAACGAGTTCGGGAGCCGAGGTTCGCTGCTCATGAGACTACCTTCGTCGCTCAGCCACGGTACCAACGGCTCGCCCGCGTTCTCCGTGTCCTCAAGCGTCTTTGAGACCTATTGGGGTAAGTCCGACCCCCTCACAGATTGGGTGAGTCAACGGGCTGCCGCTCGCACAGACTCACCGCGTTCGTCGAGCCCCGTCACGTTCTAGGAGCGAGCGTTTGTCCACAAAGGCCGTGCTAGGAGAAGCACTCCGATGCCTTCGCGAGGTGTGGGGTGCGTGATCCGCGTCTACGCCAAGAATGGGAGCTCGCGCGCGTAGCCGCGAGACATGCCGCAACCGACCGAATTCTTGCGATGGTGACGCCAATCGATCGAGCCGAAATCGACCGGCTATTGGAGGCATGGTGGACCGTCATCTTAGAGCAAGACCCTCTAGGAGATTCGTGGGAGACGGCGCAAGTCGAACATCTTCGAACGAAGTGTTCCTCTCTTTCCGCCGATAGCCAGAAGGTCGGCATGATGGCCCCCAACACATTGGCGCATGATGCGACAGACGAAGATCGTGGAGTCGGAGCGCTCCTCCTTGGCGAGTCCGCTGCAGCAGTCGTTCGCAGCGGCTCCTCGGCCGTCGCCCTCGATCGTGCGGTGAACTTCCTTTTGGAGTGTTCGGAGGCAATACAGGTGCTCATCGAGCGCCTACTCCAAGCACAATCTTGGCCCGGAGCGTTGGAGAATCTCGCCCCCGCAACGACAGATCTTACTGGACTCCTCGATCGCCACTTAGAGCGGACACCTGGAAATGTCGTGCTGCTCGACGAGGAACGGGAAGCTCGATGCCGAGGTCTTTTGACGTATTTCTGGGGTCGTCGCCGGGACGCAGTTTTCCTGAATCCTTCGACGCTCGTCCGACTAATGCTTTTGGCCGCGCGTGACTGGCAAAGTCTCGCTCATCAGGCTGAGGCACTTCCTCTGCGCGAACTCAGGAACGATCTCTGGCGACATTTGCATCTCCACGAAGACCGCGACGCGATACTTTCTGTGCTTCGAACCGCCCCGCCGGTATTTGACGCCACCGAGTGGACCGGCAACACGTGCGCACTGGCAGCACTGGTAGCCGCGATTGAACACGGAGACCAACTTTACACTCAGATTACCCGCACCTGCCCACTGCAACCCGGCGTGGAGGTGCGGCTGCAATCCTTTATGGCACATGAGCTCCCAGACTGGCTGAACCTGGTAACCGAGGCAACCATTGCGCGCCCTGACGGCCGACGTCTTCTCCTGCTTTTTGGAGCGAACCTGTTTCGCGAAGCGTCGCGTCTAGTGTGGGATGGCCAGCATCTATTTTCCTCGGGCCAACACGCGCTGCTAGCGATTGCCGGAGTGCTCACGCCCAAGCCATCGGTCGTGGAGCTGCAGCAGGTGGCGATCGCGGGTGGTGTGCCGAGCAACCGCACTGACATCGACGACGCAACGTACCTCGTGACCTCAGCGGCGTTCGGCGTGTGTCCTAAAGAAGTCTGGGCTTGGTACCGTGAACTCCTACTGAAAGGCGACGACGAACTCTGCTGGCAAGCAAACCGCCGGCGTCGCGCGCCCTGCTACGAAATCTTGGCAGAGCGTCTCGGGCAGCTCCCGCATCCATTCGAGGAGTGGAGGGGCGTCTGGAAGGCACTGTTCGTCACAGACCGAGAGCATGCTCGGTTCGCCCCGATCGACCACGATGCGCTCTTCCCCAGTCTGCATCTTATTCGAGTAGGCGCTGAGCTGCTTCGACAATCCCCGTCGCGAAACGGAGCGTGGGAGTTCTTCGAAGAACTCTCGGCTCATACTCGCTCTCTCGTGGCTAATGACGCGCGCTTCATAAGCCCTCTCCCCCCCTTTGTCGCCGTCGATAACATCGACGTTGCGCCTCGCATCCGGAAAGCTGAGTGGAGTAAAGTTCTGGATGCCCACCGGGAATTGCTCTCAATCCCGAAGAACCGTCTCTACATAGCGGCGCTTCTCCTCGAAGGAGGGGCTTGTTTTGCCGATGTCGAGTCCGCTGTCGAAGTAGCTCCTCACAGGCTCATGGAGTCAATCGCCGAGATACGGAAGGCCAAAGTCTTGGACCATGACGCTCATCAGTTTTGCGAGATTGTCACTGCCGCTGCGAAGCAATGCGAGCGTTCGAGGGCGGAGGAGATGCCATGACGAACCGACGCCTCAGGCGGCTGAACGATCACGCACAAGTCCGAGCTTGTTGCGGATTTAGGTTGTGCCACGCCCTAAGTTGGGCCCAAGTTCAAGTCTTGGAAATTGCGATCGCAATCAAGCCACTCCCGAAGCCATTTGAGACGTAAGGTGGCACGAGTGGACCAAGTTTCGGGACTCAATTCTGCGCCCGCTGTTCAATGCTAGGGTCCTTAAGATGACCTTGTCCGGCAAGCCCCGCGGCACTGAGCAGCATTACCGTACATCGATCTCCAGCAAGGATTTGGTAGCGTAGGAAGAGAATGAACAGACCATCGCGCCGACCACCGGTCGGGAGTACACGGCACCAGAAGCGAACTCGGAGATGTCGAAAGAGGGCAGATGACGCGCATAGCCACATCGAATCTCGAAATAGCTCGTTGAGGGGTCTGACCTCGTGGCGAAGCTCGCCGCTGGGCGGTACGGAAGCTATGAGCTGCGCTCGTCGTTCTCCGAGACGTACTCGGCCCTTGCCAAGATCGACGGCGGGGGCGTCCTCCAGAGGGTTGAGGAACTCCCGGACGGCAAGCTAGTCTCGCCAGGGGCATCACCGATCCGTCTAAGGTGGTCCGAGCTCGCTGATAAGGGTTCAACAACACGCAGCGCTTGAACGCTCTCGGCTTCTCTCTCCCAGGCGAGGCTCGTTGAGAGCGCTCTCGGGCGAGAACGGGCGGCTTCGGGCGATGCTCCTGCTCTCTGACGATAAAGGGCAGAGTGGGGATGCCAGGACGAAGCCCGAGCAGATTCCGTCGAGGACTGGCGAAAAAAGCAGAAGTTCCAAGGGCGTGCCTCGGACTCCTGTGAACCAAATCTACCAACACCAGGTCGGGACTTGATTTGACTCCTCGGCCTGGGCTCGAACCAGGGACCTACGGATTAACAGTCCGCCGCTCTACCGACTGAGCTACCGAGGAATATGAACTTTGGTGCTCGCGTGTAACCAGCGTTGACGACAGAGTCAACTGCTCCTGACGGGTCCGTCGAATGCTGGGCAACGCGAACGAGGTGCAACTTCGGAGAGAGTAGGATTCGAACCTACGATACCGTTTCCAGTATGCCTGATTTCGAGTCAGGTGCCTTCAACCGCTCGGCCATCTCTCCCGGCTATTTGCCGTTGAGAATCTTTTTTAACCTGCCGGAGGGATTTGAAAAACGTCGAAAGCAGCTCCGCAGATTCTGCCGCGAGCACTCCCGGCGTCATCGCCACCTGGTGGTTGTGGCGCGGGTCCGACAGCAAGTCGTACAGCGAGCCCGCCGCCCCGGCCTTCGGGTCCATGGCGCCGAACACCACCCGCGCGAGCCGCGCCTGAATCATCGCCCCGGCGCACATCGCACAAGGCTCCAAGGTCACGTAGAGCGTCGATCCTTCGAGCCGCCAAGCGCCGAGCGCCGCCGCCGCCGCGCGTAGCGCCATCAGCTCTGCGTGGCCGAGCGGGTCGCGCTCGCTCTCTCGGAGATTCATCCCCTCGCCGATGATGAGCCCCTCGTGGACGACCACCGCTCCCACCGGCACCTCGCCACGCCGCGCAGCTTCCTCCGCAAGCGCCAACGCTCGCCGCATCATGCTCTCGTCGATGGGGTTCTGCGGGGACAAGCGCTCCCTGGAGGATTCGAACCTCCGGCCTTTGGATTCGTAGTCCAACGCTCTATCCAGCTGAGCTAAGGGAGCAAAACCAGTGGAGAGAGAGGGATTCGAACCCTCGATACCCTTTCGAGTATACAGGTTTAGCAAACCTGCGCCTTCAGCCGCTCGGCCATCTCTCCTGCATTGAGTCATGTCAGAGAACTGAAGCACTACAACTCTCCCGCAACATGGAGCAGGTAGGATTCGAACCTACGAATGCCGTGAAGCATTGGCGGTTTTCAAGACCGCTGCCTTCAGCCGCTCGGCCACTGCTCCCTACGCCCTCCACACTACCGCGAGACCCCAAACCATGTCCCTCAATCTCCCGAGCACGAGGGGCCCCGCATAACAGGGGAACCCCACCTTGCCAAGCGGTGAGCGTCATCCCCTTGCGCGAAGGGTGTCCGACCCAAAATACGGCTGGAGGGCCTTCGGGATAGCTACCGTGCCGTCGGCGCGCTGGTAGTTCTCGAGCAGCGCCACCACCGTGCGCCCGACCGCGAGCCCCGACCCGTTGAGCGTGTGCACAAAGCGCGGCTTGTCCGTGGACTTCGTTCGGCATCGAATCTTCGCTCGCCGCGCCTGAAAGTCGGAGAAGTTTGAGCAACTGGAGATTTCCCGGAAGACTTTCTGCCCCGGGAGCCACACCTCCAAGTCGTAGGTCTTCTGCGACGCAAACCCCATGTCGCCCGTACACAACAGCATCACTCGATGGTGCAGGCCGAGCGCCTCCAGCACCGAAGCTGCGTCGGCGGTGAGGCGCTCCAACTCTTCGAGCGAATTCTCCGGCTCCGCGAAGCTCACGAGCTCCACCTTGTGGAACTGGTGCATCCGGATGAGCCCTCGGGTGTCTTTGCCGGCCGCTCCAGCCTCCGCGCGGAAGCAGGGCGAAAACGCCACGTAGCGCTTGGGGAAGGGTGGGGTGAGAATCTCATCGGCATAGAAGTTCGTGACCGGCACTTCCGCCGTCGGAATGAGGAACAGCTCGTGCTCGCCTGCCGTCTTGAAGGCGTCGAGTTCGAACTTCGGCAACTGCCCGGTGCCCATCATCGCAGCGCGACCCACGAGGTACGGCGGCAGTATCTCCTCGTAGCCGCGGGCCACGTGGTGGTCGACCATGAAGCTGACGAGCGCCCGCTCCAACTTCGCAAGCCCGCCCAGCGAGTACGCAAAGCGCGACCCGGACACTTTCGCCGCCCGCTCGAAGTCGAGAAGGCCAAGGCCCTCGCCGAGGTCGAAGTGCTGCTTCGGCTCAAAGCCGAGCGACGGCGGCTCGCCCCACACCCGCACGCAGCGGTTGTCTTCGTCGCTCGCGCCGACGGGCACCGAGGCGTGTGGAAGGTTCGGCACCGACAGCAGAAAGTCCGACAGCTCCTGCTCGAGTTCGGCGAGGCGCGCCTCTTGCTCTTTGACGGTCTTCCCGAGCGTCCGCATCTCCTCGGCCCGCTCCGCCCGCACTGCCGGGTCGCGCTGCTCCTGGGCGGCCTTGTTCCGCCGCGCCTGGTTCGCTTCCAACTCCACGTACAGGGCCTTGCGACGCTCCACGAGCTGCGCGAATGGCGCCCAGTCGAGCTTCTCGCCGCGCGTCCGTATGCGCGCGGCCACTTCCTCGACGTTCTTCGCCGTCTCTTTGAGATCTAGCACTGTGCCTCCGACTCGCCGCACCTCGGCGAGGCCGTCGCCTTAGCGCAAAAAGCTGAACTCGTCTTCGATCTGCTTTTTGTCGTCGGCGTCGGGGCGCAGCTCAAGGTACTTCTGGAACGCGCGCCGCGCCTCATTGCGGTTGCGCAGCTCCTTGTGGAGCCAGCCGAGCGAGCGCCAAGCCTCGGCGTCCGTCGGATCCGTGGTGATGCTCTGGGTAAACGCCTCCACCGCTTGCCGCGTCTGGTGACGCTCGATCAGCGCCTGCCCCAGCTGGGTGTAGATGCCCCGCACCGGCGCGCGCGCGGCAATTGCCTTGCGGTAGGCGGCGATGGCCTGGTCCCACTTGTTCATCCCAAAGTACGCGTTGCCCATGGCCGCCCACACTCGGCCCCGCTTCGGATCGTTGTCCCAAGACTTCTTCAAGTAGTCGAGCGCCACCGCATACTTGTTCTGGTCGAGGTACATCATCCCCATCGCTTCGAGGATGTCCGCATCCTTCGGGTTAATCGACAAGCCCTTCGTCCACTCGGCGAGCGCCATCTCCGGACGACGCGCGTCGAGCGCAATCTTCCCCATCCAAAAGTGGTACCAAGGCACCAGCGCGTTTATCGCGATAGCCCTGCGCATCGACTCCATGGCCGAGTCGAGTCGCGTCTGCGCGTAGAGCACCCGCGCCAAGTACCCGTGCGCGTCGCCGTTCGTCGGAGCGAGCTTCAATGCCTCTTCGAGCGACTCCTCGGCTTCCTTGTACTTTTGCTGGTCGAGGAGGAGGGCGCCGCTCGTCACCAACACCTGCGAGTCCTTGGGAGACTCTTCCCGAGCCTGGGCGATGGCCGCTGCGGCCTCGGGGAGCTTTCCCATCCGCCAGAGCGCTGTCGCCCGCGTAAGCTGAGCGCCCTGCGCATACGCGTCGATAGCAATGGCTCGGTCCGCGCGCTTCAACGCCTCATTGTAGTTCTCACGCATCATCGCGATGCGGGCGAGCCCGAGCTGCGCACCAGCGGAGTTCGGGTCGAGTTCCGCCGCCGTGGTGTACGCCTTCAGCGCGGCGTCGAGGTTCATCGTCGACAGGTTCACTTCGCCCTGGCCCAAGAGGAGCACTGCGTCCTTCGGCGATTTGTCGAGTCCGTCGGAGATGGTCTTCTGCGCTTGCGGAACGCGGTTGAAGCGCAGGTGCTGTCGCGCCAAGTACACGTAGGCCTCCGGCAGCGGCACCGAGCTTGCCTGCGCCCGGTCGATGGCGCGCTGGTATGTCTCCTCCGCCTGGCGAGCTTCGTCGAGCGCGTCGAGCACCCGCGCCGACAAGTAGATGAGCTGCGGATTATCCGGGAAGCGGGTGCTCGCGAGCTGCACCGCCTTCGATGCGTTGCGGAGCCGCCCGGCGTCCATCAGCGCGAGGAGCGCGTTCGTCACGTAGTTCACGTTGTCCGGCTGCAGTTGGACGGCCTCCTCCAGAAGCTGGGAGGCCCGCTCCGGCTGGTTCGCCTTGAGTAGCGCCTCGCCGAAAGAGCCAAGCACGAAGGGATCCTTCGGGTCTGCCTTGTAAGCCTCTTCGTAAATCGGCAGCGCTTCCTTGAGCTTGTTGGTCGACGCGAGGAGGTTGCCCTTCATCGCGTACGCTTCGCCACGCATCTTTGGCGAGAGCTGCTTCTGCACCACGTCCGGTTCGAGCAGCCCTTCAATCAACTGGCTTGCCTGCCGAATACGCTGCGGATCCGCGAGTTCGATGCGCGCGAGGCGGATCTGCGACGCGTAGTACTTCGGGTCGGCCTCCAGCGCCGACGTAAAATCCGCCGCCGCCTCCGAAGTCTGCCCCTTCGCGAGTTTGATGAGTCCGAGCCCGTGCAGCGCGCGCGCAGACTTGGGCTCCTTGCGGAGCACCACTTCGAGGTCGGCGCGCGCCTGATCATACTGGCGCTTCATCATCGCCGCCTCCGCGCGCAGGAAGTGCGACTCCAAGTCTCCCGGATAGCGGGTTATCGCCTCGGCGAGATACGGCATTGCTTCGTCGGGGGCCGAACGGGTGAGCGCGTCGGAGGCCATCATCTTGAGGACCTCCAAATCCTTCTCGCCGAGCAGCTTCACGTTGAGGAAGGTCGCCCGCGCCGCCGCTAATTCGCCCGGGGGCACCTGGTTGTACTTCCTCGCCATGTAGAAGAGCGCCTGGTTCCGCACCGCGCGCGCTTCGGGGAACTCCTTAATTGCGAGCGCCTGCGTCGCGGATTCCAGCGCCGCCTTGTGGCTCTGCCATGTGTCGGTCGCAAAGCCCGCCCGCGCATTCTGCAGGTATTCAAACTCGCGGGTGCCCGGCTTCACCTTATTGGGGAAGAGCAGCTTAATCGCGAAATAGCCGTAGGGCGTTGCGGTTCCGAGCCCAATGCCGACTCCCAGGATGATGGTGGCGGCCACACTCGCGATGATGATCGGCAGGTATTTGCGGAGCTTCGGATTCGACGTCTTCGAGCGCACGGCGATCGCCGCCATCCGGCCTTCGTAGACTTGCTGCAACCGTTCGCGGCTCGCCGCCTGATCCGACGCGAGGGGCGCGGCCGTGGTCTGCTCCGGCTCTGGCGCTTCGATGATCTTCGCGATGACCGCGTGGAACGCCGGATTCGCGCCGATGGCCGTCCAAGCATCCATCGTCGTTGAAATCTCTTCGTTGCCGAGGAGCTGGCCCGTCTCCAACATCTTCGCGACGACCGCCTCCTCGAACGGTCCGGCGATTTTTCCGCTGCGCCGCTTGATGTAGAAGCGCTGCGACTCTCCAGTACGGCGTGGACCCGTGCCGGTCATCGCCGCCGCGTCGTCGATGAAGTTGAGGTTCGCTTCCTCCTCGCCACCGGCACCTGGCGCTGGCTTCGACAGCGACGCCAAGTCCGCCTCCAAGTCCGAATCTCCACCCTGCGTTGAGGGCGCGGTCTGCGACGGCGGCAAGTCCAAGTCCAACGGCAGGTCCGCTTCTTCGGTAGCGGCCGGCGCGGGCGCTTGCTTCGCGGTCGGCGGTGGCTTGGGCGAGCTTTTCGGCTTCGGATTTGCCGCCCCGGCTTGTGCGGCCGCCCCAGCGTTCGGTTTTAATGCGATGATGCCCTGGCACGCACCACACTGAATCCGCGCCCCAGTAGGGGGGATCTTGGTCTCATCGACCTGAAGTAAAGACTGACAAGTAGGGCAGGTTACCTTCATGACTCTCTCGATAATACGTAGAAACCTGCATATACACCGAAGTTACGAGGCATTCGTTCCACTCTGACCGCGAATTTTCTAGAATCTTTGTGAACCATAATTCTGCGTGCAGTATGCGCTCCAGGGCACTCGGTGCGTTCACCACCGCTTTGTGACCCCCTATGTTATGAAAAACACCTTAATTCCGAAACTTTCTGTCGTTATTCCGGTCTACAACGAGGCCAAGATCGTCGAGTCTGCAGGTCTTGAACTCCGAGATGCCCTTGTAGCTCGTGGGTATGACTTTGAGATTATCTTCGCCGAGAACGGCTCCAAGGACGGCACCCGGGACATCCTCGCCCGCATGGCCGCAAGCGACCACCGGCTGCGCCACCTGCACTTCGAATCCCCCAACTACGGTGCCGCCCTGAAGCAGGGCATCCTCGCTGCACGCGGGGAGTATGTCGTCTGCGACGAGATCGACCTCTGCGACGTTTCCTTCTACGAGCAAGCGCTCCCGCTCCTGGAGAGCGGCGACTTGGACCTCGTCATCGGCTCGAAAGCTGCCCGCGGTGCCTCCGACGAGCGACCGCTCATTCGCCGCGCCGCGACCCGTGTCCACAACGGCCTTCTGCGCGTGACGCTCGGCTTCCGCGGCACGGACACCCACGGGCTCAAGGCCTTCCGCCGCGAAGCACTTCTGCCGATAGTCGAGGCCTGCGTCGTCGACCGCGACGTATTCGCCTCCGAGCTCGTGCTGCGCGCCTGGCGCTCCGGCATCGCCGTCCAAGAGCTCCCCATCACCCTGCGCGAAAAACGCCGCCCCTCCATCCACCTCTTCCGCCGCGTTCCGAACGTGCTCAAAAACGTGGCGCGCCTGATTTACGTTATCCGGGTGAGGGAGCCGTGACCGAGCGCATTGGTGCGCTCTCGGTCGACCTCGATGCCCCGCGGCACTACTGCCGCATCCACGGCCTCGACGACTCCGAGCTCTCGCCCGCAGCCCAACGCGCGCTTGCCGAACTCGCGATCCCACGGCTCCTCGAACTCTTCGACGGCAAGCCGGCCACCTTCTTCGTGGTCGGCGAAGACGTCGCCGAACCGGAGATGACCGCCGCGCTCACGAACTCCATCGCTGCCGGCGTCGAACTCGCGAGCCACGGCTTCCAGCACGACTACGCGATGAGCCGCTGGAACGCGGGCGCCATCTCCGCCGACCTCAATGCCGCCGACCAAGCGCTCCGCAGCCTCGGCGTTTCCCCACGCGGTTTCCGGGCCCCGGGCTACACGCTCTCGGCGGCGCTCCTCGCCGGTGTCGAGGCCCTCGGCTACCGCTACGACTCGTCGGCCTTCGCATCGACGCCGTACTACATCGCAAAAGCCCTCATCCGCGCCACGCTCGTCGCCTCTGGCCGCCCGTCGCGCTCGGTGCTGGACTCCCCGGCCGTCCTCGCCTCGCCGCGCACGCCGTACTTCCCGAACCCCACCGCCCCCTACCGACGCGGGCACAGCACCGTCCTCGAACTCCCCGTGGCCGTCGCTCCGCTCACGCGCCTGCCCTTCATCGGCACCTTCGTGACGAGTGCCCCCTGGGCTCTCGTGCGCGCGACTTTCGCTACCATGCGGCGCATGCCGTTCTTTGGCCTCGAACTTCACGCGATAGACGTGCTCGATGCCTCCGACGGTTTCCCGGAGGCCCTCGTCCGCGCCCAGCCAGACCTCCGCGTGCCGACGCGCGAGAAAATGCGGCGCCTGCGCGAAGTCATCGGTCGCATCGAAGCTCGCTACACGCTGCACACCATGGGCGACGCCGCCGAGCGACTGCGGGTCAGCGCACGTTGAGGATGGGCCAGTTGTAGCTGCGGGCGAGCGCTCGCAGCCGCAAGTCCGGATTCACCGCCGTCGGACGACCGACGATGGTGAGCATCGCGTAGTCCGACGCCGAGTCCGAATACGCATGCGACTTCGCGAGCGACACTCCGTGCCGGTCGCAGTAGGTGCGAATCGCGTTCGCCTTGTTCGCGCCCTCAATCAGCGGCGGAATCACCCGCCCGGTGGCGCGGCCGTTCACGAATTGCATCTTGTTGGCGATGAGGTCGTCGGCCCCCAAGTGGCGACTCAACGGGCGCATGGTGAAGTCGAGGGCGCCGGTCACGAGGACGATGCGGCACTTCGCTCGGCGCGCCTCGTCGATAAGGTCGTGCGCCTTCGCGAAAATCGCCTTCTTGACCACGTCTTCAAAGAGGTCGTCGGCCAAGGTGAGGAGCCGGTCCTCCGACAGGCCCGCGTAGGAGCGATAGAAGAACTCGTTGAAGGTCTTCCGGTCCACGAGGTCGAGCGCCCCGAAGAGCGGCACCGAGGCAATAGTCGAGAGCGTCCGCGCGGCGATGGAGCGCAGGCTTCCGGAATTCGCCGCGTAGTACGCGTAGGCGTGGACGACATTCGTCCGGATCAGTGTCCCATCGACATCGAAGAACGCTGCTTTCCGCAGCTCGGAGTTGTTCGGCTCCATCGGGACGAGGAGGTAGCATGGGCTGCGCGTTGGCGCAGTAGAGAACGACGCTGGGCTTTTTGGGGGCGGGCTTTGATGCTTTTTCCCATTGACACTCTCTTTGTAAAGAAACACCCTCCGCCAAGGTAATGCAAGGTACGCGGCAGCGCCTTATGTGAGGGGAATATGATGTATAAAATACTCGTTAGAAAAACCGTCAACCCGTTGTGGCCGAATCAATGTATGACATTTGCTGGAAAAGCACTTATCGCGGGTGAGCAGTGGATAAGGCACTGGTTGCCTCCACGCTCATACTGCTGGCAATCTCCATGTGGCTCTTTTTCGCCCTGTTGGATTCGGCATTATTACTAGAGGACCAACGTACCGGAGCCAGGTTTGAACAAGAAGATAAGGCGCTTGCTAATAAAGCACTTCAGGCATGTTGGGTTGGTCGCTCGGAAGGAGAAGTAGAAAAGTTCAGGAGGACGGTGGAGGGGGAGGATGTGATAGTTGAGCGAAGGGAAAATGTCGTACAAGTCGATGAGCTGAAGTTTGTCCTCAAGAATGGCCGTGTAGCATCGGTTGCATTTTACGATACCATCAACGAGTATGCCAGCGATGGTGGGCGTGAAGATGGGGAATCCAAATGAAGAAACTGCTTCAGCCTCTACAACTTCACATTTGGACGTTATTCTTTGTTTCATTTTCTTATGGTAAAATCTGGAGCCATTTCCGCAGCTTTTCTTTCGACTGGAAATGGTTGGCTTGGTTGGGGCTGGATTTATTAACCACAGGTCCATCGGTTTATTTTGGTGTTGCCTGGTTGTGCGCATTTGCATTGAGTGCCAAGCCTGCCAGGCAGTGGAGAGGCAATGTGGTTGTCTCATCAATATTGGGTATCTATTCTTGACCTTAAGTCTCCAATCATTGTCACCACAGTTATTCCAGCTCCGGCCCCCTCCGTTCTGTTCTAGCCCGCTCGAGATTCTCAAAGTTGTTGTTGGTTCAGGTTTGGTCGTATTTTACTACTTCGCAGCAGGGAGCATGCACCAACTTTCCCTGGCAGCGCGCAATGGAAATCCCACTCAACGCACAAATTCTCTGGGTCGAAGGATCCGAGTTGTGTTGTTGGGAGGATTGTTCCTCCTCGCATTGGTGTTTTGTATGAAGACTGCTCCGTGGTCGGTTCTTCTATTTCTGGCGATTGCAGCGGGAGCATACGCTCTTCGCACCCAACCTACTTGGTTACGAACATTCAGCATCGCCACCTCTCTTGCTTGGTGCTTGTTTTACTGGTGGCTTGGCACAAAACACCTCCCTACCACGCAGAGGGTTTGTACCGATCTCGTATCAGTGATCGAGAGTGCTGTGATGTGTGCCTTGCCGTTGGGATTCTTTCTGGTTTCTGGGCGGATACTCGGCTTCTCCGGATCCCGGCAAAGCCCAGAGAATGTGTCGAACGCGCCGCGCCCCATGAGCGATGCCGAGAGGTCTATGGATTTGCAGTAGTCTAGCTGTCCGTCAACACAAGGGCTGGGGGGCTCAGGGCTTCCGGGGCACGAGGAGCCCCTCGGCCACGTACCCGCGACGCTGCGCTCAACCGACGTCTGCAGCCGCACCGACGGCGTAAACCCCAGGCGCTCCCGAGCCTTGGCGATGCTGCAGTTCCAGCCGGGAACAGTGAGCTGCTTTGCGAGTTTGCGGTTGAGCGGCGCCTTCGCGACGCCGAGCGCCGCCAGCATGTCCGCGCCGGTGGCGACCGCGTGCAGCAGCCACGGCGGCACGAGAATCCGCCGCGGGCGCTCGTAGCCGAGGGCGTTCGCGAAGCTGCGCATCAGTTCCTCGACGGTCATCGCCTCGCCGCTGGAGCAGAAGAACGCCTCGCCAATGGCCGCCGGGTGCTCGCTCTGGAGGATGAACTGCTGCACTACGTCTGCTACGTCGACGAAGGCGATGGGGCGCGGTCGCCCGCCGATAGCAAAGACGATGCCGCGGGCGGCGATGCGCGCGAAGGGGAGATTTTCCCGGTCGCCAGCGCCGAGAATGCGCGAGGGCCGACAGCTCGTCACCTCGAAGCTGTCTTTGTACGAGAACGCGATGCGCTCCGCCTCCGCCTTCGAGGCCCCGTACCACTCGCTCGGGTTGAAGGGCGCGTCTTCGCGCAGCTCACTTCCGGACGCCGACGGGCCCGAGGCCGCGAGCGAGCCTGCGAGGACGAAGCGTTTTTTCCCCGCGGGTGTGCGCGGCGCCGCAGCGAATTCCTCAGCGACGGCGCGCGTGCCTTCGGCATTCACCGAGAAGAATTCCTCGCGCTTCGTGGCCCGTCGGATGCCCGCCAAGTGGAACACAACGTCGACGCCCTCCATGGGCTCGCGCAGCGTTCGCCGGTCGGTCACGTCGCCACGGTAGGCCGTCGCGCCGAGCGCGCGCACAGCCTTCAAGTCTGCGTCGCGGCGAGCGACTCCCCGGACCGTGACGCCGCGGGCGACGAGCGCGCGCGCGAGATGCAACGCGAGAAATCCTCCGGCACCGGTGATGAGGGCTGTCGTCATGGCACGTGAGGTTTCAAGGTTCCTCCAACGTAGCGCGACCGCAGCTCAGTTTTGAGGATTTTCCCGGTAGGGCCGTGCGGAAGGTGGGGGAGGACGAAAAATCGCCGGGGGCGCCAGAAGCGCGGGAAGCGGTCGCCCAGGTGGGCGAGGAGTTCTCGGGGCTCGGCGGTGGTGCCAGCGCGGAAGACGACGGCGGCCACCGGGACTTCGCCCCACTTCGGGTCGGCGGCGGCGAAGACTGCTGCCTCGTGGATGGCCGGGTGGCTCATGAGTGCGTTTTCGAGCGCCACCGAGCTCACCCATTCGCCGCCGGATTTAATCATATCCTTGGTGCGGTCGGTGATGCGGAGGATGCCCTGCGCGTCGATGGTGGCGACGTCGCCGGTGCGCATCCAGCCGTCGGGAGTGACGAGGTCCGACGGCTCGCTGCGGTAGTAGCCGCCCGCGACGAACGGCCCGCGCACTTGCAACGCGCCGGGGGTGCGCCCGTCGTGAGGCACCGGCGCTTCCGCTTCGTCGCGCAGGCGCATCTCCACGAGCGGAATCGGAATGCCCTGGGCATACTCGGCCATGGGGGTACTCACGCCACGGGGCACGCGGGCGAAGGTGCCGACCGGGTTCAGCTCGGTCATCCCCCAGGAGTGGATGATTCGGACCCCGTGCCGCTCGCGGAAGCCGTCGATCATCGCTGGCGGCGCGGCAGCCCCGCCGGAGAAGATGAAACGCAGCGGCGACAGGTCGAAGCGCTTGGGCTCCTGGTCCAACGCCGCGAGCACCGAAAGCCAGATGGTCGGCACGCCAGCGGCGATGGTGACCCGCGCCGTCGCGAAGAGTTCGAGGAGCGAAGTCGCGTCGAGGCGCGGCCCAGGGAGCACGAGCTTGGCGCCGGTGAGGAGCGCCACGTAGGGGAGCCCCCAGGCGGCGGCGTGGAACATTGAGACCGCCGGGAGGAGCGTGTCCGCTTGGCCTGCGCCGAGCGCGCCGGCGTTGCACACCGAGAGTGCGTGCAGCACCGTCGAGCGGTGGCTGTAGAGGACGCCGCGCGGCCCGCCGGTGGTGCCGGAGGTGTAGCAGAGCATCGCCGCGGTGTTTTCGTCGAACTCCGGGTAGTCGAACTTCGCGGGTACGCGGGCGAGGAGCGCTTCGTAGTCGAGGCCGTCTTCCGGGGCGACGGGGCCGTCATCGGGGACCACAACGACATGCCGCAGGTGCGTCGCGGCGGCGCGGAGCGGCGCTGCTTTATCGAGGAGCGAGCGGTCGACCACCAGGATGCTGTCTTCCGCGTGGCGCGAGATAAACGAGAGGTCCTCCTCCGGGGCGCGCACGTTGAGCGGGTGGACGACGGCGCCCATGGCCGGTACCGCCAAGTACAGCTCGAAGTGCGCCCGGTGGTTCCAGCAGAGGGTGGCGACCCGGTCTCCTGGGCGGACGCCCAGCGACTGCAGCGCGCGGGCGAGGCGCGCTACGCGGGCAAGCACCTCGCCGTAGCTCGTACGGTGGATGGTGCGGTCCGGGGTGCGCCAGAGGAGTTCCTGGCTGGAAAAATATGCCTCGCCCCGAGTCAGCAGGTGCCGAAGGGTCAAAGGAAACGACATCATGCGCCCAAAAAGCATCGGAACCTCCTAACGCTGTTGCCGACTATGTGCTATCAGCGCGTAGACAGGACCAGCAGCGATCGCACGTGCCCCTCGGAGGCTCTCGGAAACGAAGCACCCGACCAGCAATGGCGACCCTTCGGCGTGGCCCGGTGCCCGAACCCGGGAGGGGGAGGCACCTAAGCCTACCGGTGGTTTTGTGTGACCTTGCGCCCGCCACGTCCCCGCCACGTCATAGCGACCTCGGAAAGTCCGTGCGGAATGCATACGTCTGTCGTTGCACCCGTCCAGCGACGATGGTACTCGCCACTTCGCTATGAGTGCACAAACCTCGGGTAAGGGTCGGATTACACAAATTCTTGGACCAGTCGTCGACGTCGAGTTCCCTGCGGGCGAACTCCCGCGCGTATTAACCGCGCTGAAGGTCACGAATCCGTCCATCTCCAAAGAGAGCGAAAACCTCGTCGTCGAAGTCGCGCAGCACTTGGGTGAACACAAAGTGCGTTGCATCGCGATGGACTCGACGGAAGGTCTCGCGCGTGGCGCAGAGGTGCGCGACACCGGCGCTCCGATAACGGTGCCGGTGGGCAAGGGCACGCTCGGGCGCATCCTCAACGTCGTCGGCGATCCGGTCGATGACTTGGGTCCCGTCGCGGCGGAGAAGCGCTACCCCATTCACCGCCCGGTGCCGAGCTTTGCCGAGCAGTCGACGAAAATCGAAATCTTCGAGACCGGCATCAAGGTCATCGACCTTCTCTGTCCGTTCACCCGTGGAGGTAAAATCGGGTTGTTCGGCGGCGCGGGCGTCGGCAAGACCGTTCTCCTGCAGGAACTCATTCGCAACGCGGCGATTGAAAAGGGCGGCTTCTCGGTGTTCGCCGGCGTTGGCGAGCGCACCCGTGAAGGCAACGACCTCTGGAAGGAATTCCAAGAGGCCGACGTTATCGCCTGCGAAAAAGACGAGAAGGGCCACATCAAGTACGACGCGAAGGGCCTCCCGCGCATCGTCCCCGGAAAGTCGCAGTGCGTGCTCGTCTACGGACAAATGAACGAGCCCCCTGGCGCTCGCGCGCGAGTCGCGCTGTCGGCGCTCTCGGTCGCCGAGTACTTCCGCGACGAAGAAGGCCGCGACGTGCTCCTGTTCATCGACAACATCTTCCGTTTCACCCAAGCCGGCTCCGAAGTGTCTGCGCTCTTGGGTCGCATCCCGTCGGCGGTCGGTTACCAACCGACGCTCGCCACCGAGATGGGCAACTTGCAGGAGCGCATCACCACCACCGACAAGGGTTCGGTCACCTCGGTGCAAGCGGTGTACGTCCCGGCGGACGACCTCACCGACCCGGCTCCGGCGACGACCTTCGCTCACTTGGACGGTACGATCGTTCTCTCCCGCGCGCTCACCGAAATCGGCATTTACCCGGCCGTGGACCCGCTCGATTCGTCGTCGCGAATTCTCGACCCGCAGGTGGTCGGCAAGGAGCACTACGAAGTCGCCCGCCGCGTGCAGGCGATTCTCCAGCGCTACAAGGAACTCCAGGACATCATCGCCATCCTCGGCATGGACGAACTCTCCGAAGAGGACAAGCTCGTCGTCGGACGCGCTCGCCGCATACAGCGCTTTCTGTCGCAGCCGTTCTGGGTCGCGAAGGTATTCACCGGCTCCGACGGACGAACCGTGCCGATCGCCGAGACCGTACGTGGCTTCAAGGAAATCATCGAAGGCAAGCACGACGATTTGCCGGAGCAGGCGTTCTACATGCTCGGCTCTATCGACGAAGCCGTCGAAAAAGCGAAGACCCTGCGCGGCTAGGAGGAACCCGTGGCGAAGCTCGAAGTCGAAGTGGTCACTCCGGAGACCCTGGTCTCGAAAGTCAGCGCGGATGAAGTCATCATCCCCGGAGCGGAGGGCCTCTTCGGGGTTCGCCCGGGGCACACCCCGTACCTCGCGGTGCTGGTGGAAGGCATCCTCACGGTGAAAGACGGCGGTAAGAGCACCCAGTATCGGGTGACCGGCGGTTTCGCCGAGGCCGGTCCCACGCTGGTGCGCATCCTCGCCGACCGCGCGGAGTTGGTGGCTTAGTTCGCTGCCTCGGTCAAGCTTCGAGACAGTTCAAGTTGCTGCAATTTCGGCGAGCGCCTCGCGCAACACTTGAAAGCTCCGCGAACGATTGCGAGCGGGCTCCATGTGGGGGGCGATGGATTGCGCGGCCTCGATTTTCGCAAGCCCCATCTTGAGGTATCCCGCTTGCTGTAGGACCCGCTGCAGAGCCTCCCAAGTGCCACCGGTTATGGCATCTGGGTTTCGAAACTTGGCCTGCGACGGCACAGTTGCAGGGACTCGGGGGTATGACGTTCGCACCGCCTCCCAGTCGCCGAAGTACCACGCCTCCAACTCCTCTATCGCAATGCGGTTGACCACGACGTAGGGTTTGGAGCCCGCTTTCGAACGGGTGAGGAGACCGGCCTCAGTGGCCATCTTGTCAAGGCGGGCCTTCAGCCATGGAGGGCTCCTCGACGTGAAGTAAGATTCGCTCAACACTCATCCCGACTTCACCTTTGCCGCTGGACCCCCTGAGTTCACGAGTGGGTCCCCGACGCCAAAGTGTCCCTCAAGCCAGAGATGGCCCAACGATGCTCCGGCGTCGAGAAATTCAGGCACTCCCCGAACGTCCGAAGCGCGAAGCGATCGCGCATAGCCCTGGTCGTCGCGATAGAGAATCCGCACTTCATCGGCGCGCAGGCCGTTCAAAAAGAAGGGAGAATGGGTGGTCACCAACAGTTGGGAACGGGCCGCTGCTCCTCGGCACTCTTCGGCGAGTTCTGGCAGGAGCCTCGGATGAAGGAAGTTTTCCGGCTCCTCAATCCCGATGAATCTCGGTGGTGAAGGATCGTGGAGCACGGTCATGTAGGCGAGAAGCTTCAGTGTGCCATCGGAGGCAAAACGGGACAGGACGGGTTGCTCGAACGGCGCATCTTTGAGTTGGAGCAAGAGTCGACCATCCGGCATGGACTCAGCGAGCACTTTTTCGAGGCGGGGCACACGGCGTCGGAGAATAGTGAATATCTCTTCGAGTTGCTTCGGGTGACTCTCCTTGAGGAATTGGATGACGTTGGGAAGATTGTCGCCAGTCTTACTCAATCGGTTATCCGGGCCCGCGACCGGTTGTCCCCGGGTGTCGTCGATGGAGAGGTAAGAGACATACCAATCGGTGATGAACTCACGGAGGGCGGCTACCCGAGGATGTTCGGCGAGCTGCCCCAGCGTGCTCACAGCGAGAAGATCGCTCGAGCGTAAGGTCTGCTCGATTCGCTTGCTCTTCTCGTCAGGCATCTCACCGCTGATGACCCGGCCCTGTCCGTCTTTATAGTCGAGGAAGCGAAACGGCTTCCCTTTGGCTCCTCGTCGCCATTGGAGCCATTCGGCGGCGACGATCGGACCCTTAGGTCCCTCGTCGATTGCGAGGTGATAGGTGATGAGCGGCAGATTGGGCTTCTCGCGATATTTTATCTCGATGGTGACAGGGCCGGTTTGTCCCCGCGTTCGCAATTCTTTGGCGCGACCGCGCCGATCCCACGCTTGCCTGAGTCCGACCTGAAAGCACTCGGAGAGGAAGTTGAAAACATCGAACACGGTTGACTTGCCGCTTCCATTTGGACCCAGAAGCACTGTGAGCGGCTGGAAGTGATTCAACTCCACGCTTCGGAGTACCCGGTAGTTTTCTACTCGCAGAGACTCGATACGAGCGGGGCTGGGTGTACCGGAGTCGTCAGGTAGTTCGGAATGCTCTGACATCCTTATGCTCTCTCCTCGGGCATTCCTTCGACCTTGAGGCATGTGCCGATTCGTTTCCGGTCAGCACCTATGTTTGTCCTGACGCGGCCACATGGACTTTTCCCGACTTTATACCCAAAAAAAGAACCTGCATCTTGGCTAGAGTTCGGGCGGAGCTCAGAGAATTTACAAGTGCGCGGCAACGCACGTTCACATCGAGCGGAAGAACGAGGGACTAGCCGCTCGGCGTTTCTAACGCTAGAAGCCACTGACCTATGGTCAAGCAGCTCTCAATCGAATCTCTCCTCAAGCACGGCAGTAAACAATGGAACGATGCTCGGCGGGCGAACCGTGTGCAAACCGACTGCACGGGTGCGACTTTTCCCCAACTCTTCTCCGCGAATGCCGACCTCTCCGGGCTCACACTCGTCGGCACCGAGTGGGAAAAATGCGACCTCTCCCGAGTCTCCTTCCGCGAAGCTGACCTCTCCAACGCTTATTTTCACGGTGGCCGCCTGCAGGACTGCGACTTCCGCGGCGCAAAGCTCGACGGCGCGACTTTCGAGCGCCTGAAACTCGTCCGCTGCGATTTCACCAACGCCGAAGGACTCGACGGTGTGGAATTCGACGACTGCGACCTCGACCGGGTTACCGGTGTCGACGGCGTGGACGCGCCGCCCGCGCCGCCCCCACCGGTCGTCGGCATCACCAGCTTCACCCGCGAGCAGCGCACCGCCGCCATCGTCGCCCAACAAAACGCCGAGTCGGAGTTGCCGCCGTTTCGCCCTGGCGACGAGCCGGTCCGCTACCTCATGCGCTGGCTCAAGCACGCGGCGAACCCGCCCACCTGGGTGCTCGACGTGCCGTCGCTCCGCCTCCCGCCGCCGCTGCGGCTCGGCTCCGGGGCGAGCTTTGAATTCCTGTACCGCGATGCGGTCAAGTCGCGCCTCGAAGGGCGCCGCGCTATCCCCGACTCTTCGATGGTCAAGCGGGCGATGGAAGTCATCGCCGATGGCGGCCCCGACTGCGCCTTGGCAGTGGTGTACTTGACCGAGCTCGGCGAGGCCATCCCCCTTCCGGCGGAAGCAGCGCTCGCGACCATTACCGAACAAGTCGAGCGCTCGCTCGCGAACGAAGACGGCACCGGCGACCTCGACCCGCGCCTTGCGCAAGGGCTCCTCGTCCTCGGTGGCGCAGAAGTAGCCGGGGAGTATTTTGGCGAGGTGCGCATGCGCCTCGCTGCCGGCAAGCTTTGCGCGGCGCTCCTCGAAGCCGGCTTCACACCGGACAACAACTGGGAAGAAGCGGTGAGCTCAACCGAAGCGTCGCTCGACCTCGCGCATGTCGCCACCAACGGCCAGCGCGAGAACCTCGAGTCGATTTTCCGCGCCTACGCTGCCTTGCCCGACGACGCACGCATGCGCCGCCTCGCTTACAACGCCGAGGCGCTCGCGCACCTAGAAGCGCTCCTCGCCGCCGGCCGCTAAGCGGCTACTTCCGCACCAGCGGCTTGTACTTGATGCGCCGTGGCGTCAACGCCTCGGCGCCAAGGCGCTTCTTCTTGTCGGCTTCGTAGTCCTGGTAGTTGCCCGCGAACCAGACCACCTGCGAGTTGCCCTCGAAGGCGAGGATGTGGGTGGCGATGCGATCCAAGAACCAGCGGTCGTGGCTGATGATGACCGCGCACCCGGCGAAGGATTCGAGCGCTTCCTCAAGGCTGCGCAGCGTTTCGACGTCGAGGTCGTTCGTCGGCTCGTCGAGCAGGAGCAGGTTTCCGCCGCTGTGGAGCAACTTCGCTAAGTGCACCCGGTTGCGCTCGCCCCCGGAGAGGTTCTTCACCTTCTTTTGCTGGTCTGCCCCTTTGAACGCAAACCAGGAGAGGTACGCCCGCGACGGCACAACCCGACCGCCCAAGTCCAGGTGCTCTTGTCCGTGGGAGACTTCTTCCCAAACGCTGTTGTCGCCGACGAGCGCATCGCGAGATTGGTCGACATACGCGAGCTTCACCGACGGGCCGACCTTCAGCGTGCCCGCGTCGGGGGTCTCCTCGCCGATAATCATCCGGAAGAGCGTCGTCTTTCCGGCACCGTTAGGCCCGATGACGCCGACAATTCCGTTGCGCGGCAACCGAAACGCCAAGTCCTCAAACAGCAACTTGTCGCCGAAAGCCTTCCGCACCGCTTTCGCCTCCACCACGTCTTCGCCGAGCTTTGGCCCCGGCGGGATGTGGATTTCGCCAGTCGAATCGCCCTTGTTGCGGCTCTCGAATTCGCTGCGCATTTCCTCGTAGCGTTCGAGGCGAGCCTTCGACTTCGCCTGCCGCGCCTTCGCGCTCGAGGACACCCAGGCAAGTTCGCGCTCCAGGAATTTCTGCCGCGCCGACGTCGTCTTCTCTTCTAAAGCGAGGCGCTTTTTCTTCTGGTCGAGCCAGCTCGAGTAGTTCCCTTTCCAGGGCACGCCCTCGCCGCGGTCGAGCTCCAAAATCCACTGGCAGGCCTCGTCGAGGAAGTAGCGGTCGTGGGTGACGCAGACGATGGTGCCTGGGTACTCCTTCAGGTGAATCTGCAGCCACTCGACGGATTCAGCGTCGAGGTGGTTGGTCGGCTCGTCGAGGAGCAGCAGGTCCGGCTTCTCCAGCAGGATGCGGCACAGCGCCACCCGACGGCGCTCGCCTCCGGAGAGGTGGGCCACGTTCGCGTCCGGCGGCGGCAAGCGCAGCGCGTCCATCGCAATCTCCAGTGTGCGGTCGAGCTCCCAGCCGTTCACCGCGTCGATGGCGTCTTGCAGCGTCGCCTGTTCGGCGAGCAACTTGTCCATGTCCGCATCGGGCTCCGAGAAGGCATTGGAAACCTGCTCGAAGCGCTGCAGGAGTTCGGTCGTCTTCTTCACCGCGAGCTTGACGTTGCCGAGCACGTCGAGCGACTCGTCGAGCTTCGGCTCCTGGGCGAGGTAGCCGACCCGCGCCCTCGGGTCTGGTCGCGCCGTGCCCGTGAACTCGTTGTCGAGGCCGGCCATGATGCGCAGCAGGGTAGACTTCCCGGCGCCGTTCGGGCCGAGGACCCCGATTTTTGCCCCTGGCAGAAACGAGAGCCAGATGCCTTTGAGTATCTCCTGTCCGCCTTTTGCCTTGCGGAGGTCCTGCATTGTGAAGATGAAGTTTTCAGCCATGGAGCTCTTTCTTCGAAGGAGATTTTTTGCGTCCCGCCCGCATGGTGTCTAGATCGTTCGACGTGAGGAATGCAAACACCATACCGGTAGCGCTCGTTTCCTTCTTGCTGGCAAACGGCTGCGCTACGGCTGTGCGCACCTCCTCCGAGAAAGCACCGCCGGAGGTTGTGCTCGACGGGGGAGGGGGCTTCGATATCGCCACCTGCTCGGTCCGACGCACCGAGGTTCCGCTGAACGAAGATGGCGTGCGCGGCGGCATCATGAGCTCCATGCCCGCCTTCCGCGAGTGCCTGCTTCGCTCCGCGACGCGCCTCGACGAACCTTTCGACGCTCAGATTCAAGCGGCGATTCTCCCCAATCGCACTGTGCGCTTCGGCCTCATGAGCTCGGGCATAAGCGAGCGCGGTCAAACCTGCGTGCTCGCCGTGGCTCGGCGGCTGAAAGTCCGCGATGCGAGGGCGACCGACGGCACCGACTTGGGCGTGGATCCGAACCCCAATGACCTCACAGTGGCGATAACCGACGTACCGCCGCCGCTCCCGGAAGATGACGACTTGGTGTCCCGCTCCGCAGTCATCCTCCGCAGTGGCCAAACACTGCTGTGCCCATGTTACCGGGCCATCAGCACCGCGGACAGCCCGGTCTGGGCGGTCGAAGTTACGCTGCAGCCCGACCGCGCCCCCGAGTACCGGGTCCTCTCCACTTCGAAGACGTTTACGACCTGCGCCGAACAGACGCTGCAAGGGTTCCAACTCCCCCCTGGCCGAGGCCGCTTCCTATACCGGCCGCCGGTGTGGGATTCCCGACGTCGCGAGGCAAACCCGCGCGCGACGCTCGAGGAGCAGCTCGGACAATGGAGCATCATCTTCGAGCGGCGTTTCGCAGACGTGACGCTGGCCGCCGCCGAGCGTGTCGAGCGGGTGATGGACTTCGAGCGCGCTCCGAATGTGCGCACCCGCGGTCTTGTGGCAACCTACAACTCCTGCAAGGCACTCCTCGCGGCCGACGACAACTACCTCTTCGCAATTCAGGAAGCGAACGCCGTCGGCGAGAACTCGCTCGTAGCGCTACAGCGTGCCGAAGTGAAAGGTGTGATCGACGCCGCACGAAAGCGCGAGTCCGTCACCCAGACAATGAAAACTCTCGACGATGCGTACACCGAGGCGGTGGCACTTCGAGAATCCGATGATACGTTGTGCCGGGAGCTTGCTGCCAAGCTGAAGTAGTGCCGTTTCATCAGCCAACCCACTTGAAAGGAGACAAACGAGATGACGAGCCATTACCGGGGATGGTCCCTTGCACCGTTGGCGAGCGTCGCATTCGTTATTGCCACGAGTTGCGCAACTTCGGGAACTGCCCCCAAGGTGGCGGCGGCGCGTCCGGAGCCTCAGCAACAGCTGTCCCTTGCAGGCGTCGATGAAAATCTCCGCTTCTTCGACATCGCGAGTTGTGCCCCTCGTCAAATCGACGCCAAGCTGAACTCAGATGTTCTCGTGGCTACGCTCCTCGCACAGTCTCCAGCGTTTCAAGAGTGCTTCATTGACCCGAAGAATGCTCGTGAGATTGGCTTCTTCACCATCACCGCCTCAGTAGGCGAGCAAGTTGAATACGACGTGAAGAGCGAAGTTCTCACCGAAGAAGGAAAAGCCTGTGTCCTTGGAGTGACCAAGCTCCTCAACCTGCCTCCCACCCCCGGAGCGAAGAAGCCGATAACTGCCACCGTCACCATTCAAGCTTCCCAAGGGCCGGTGAAATTAGGGAAGTCTAAGCTCGCGGACGCCCTCGCAAACCTCCGCATAGAATTGCGGAAGGCCTGCCCCTGCTTCCAAGAGTTTCAGGGAAAAGCTGTTCCCACGAAGACAATCGTGAATGTGCAATTTGGAACCCCCACGAAGCCGAGCGAACCCCTCGTAAATACGCCGCTTGCAGCATGCATCGCCGAGAAATCAAAAGATGCGAAGCTTCCGACTGAGGAGGGTAAGTTCAGCTATCCGGTGGTCCTCATCAATGCCTACGGGCCTTCGCTGATTGAGGGACTGGGAGCGAATGAGCAAATGCACCAATTCGATGCGGTCGGTCAGCAGCGAACTGCCGACGTTTTTGCCGCGCACGGCAAGCGCAATGCGGCTGCGTTGGAATATGCGTCCCTCGTGAATCGTTACAACGAGAAGCCCAGCGGCAAGCTGTACAAAGAGTTGCGTGAGCTTTGCCCGGTGCTTGTCGCGGCAGACGTTGAGCGAATCAAGAGCGTCGAGAATGTGCGAAAAGTGGGCAATGACTACCTCACCTTCGTGCGCGCCCAAAGCAAGGTTTCCTCCGGCGATTGGGCTCCCGCCGAGAATCGGATTTCGGGACTTGTGGCGACCTATGACAAGGATTTGAAACAGGCCGAGGAGACGCGCGACAGCGACGAAAAGCAGTGCCCGAAGCCGCCCAAGAAAAAAATAAGTACTCCGTAGTGTTGCGCCCCCCAACTTCGGCCGCTACGATTGTGGTCGGGTTGGGGGTGTTTGCATGGGGCGACGTGGGCTGCGTGGGCAGCGTAAGTGGGGGTGGTTGTGGAGCATTATAGTTCTGTGTTCGGCATGCGAGCGCTCCGAACTCATCGGCGGTTTTTGCTCCAGCAACGAAGTCTGCCTCGCGAGCGAAGTGTGCTACGCGGGGCGATGTACTGATCGCCGTACCGCCACCTGTACCAATCCCGATAGTGGTCGACCAGTGCTCTCGGCTACACCGCGAGCTGTCGACTTCGGTCCCATCAGTATGGACGACGATGTTCGGGAAGCGCTGACGGTCACGAACCTCGGGGAGTGCAGCCTCACCATCTTTTCGGCGCGCATCGACGGCGGCGTCTTTTCGGTCGAAGGGAAATTCCCGAAGGAGATTGCACCCGGGAAATCCACGGACGTGGGCATCCACGCTCGTTCCAAGGTGCCAGGAGAATACAACTCGGTGTTGACCCTCGCGACGGATGACCTCGACGTCCCGTCGCTTGGCGTTCCGGTGCGGGCAAGTGTCGCGGGGCAAGAGGCCCTCTCGGTGTCGCCCTCGACCATCGACTTTGGCTTCGTGCGCCCCGGGGAGGTAGCTCGACGGACCATCACTATCGTCAATGCCGGCACCGGCGACGCGAAGCTCACGGTGCGCTCAGTTTCTATTGTGCCTGACGGCGGAGAAATCGGGGTCGTCCCAGTGACCGAGCGCACGCTCGCGCCGTTCCTCAAGGACCGCACTGCGCAGCTCGAAGTTCAGGTCGCCTACGCTCCGAGCACTGCCACCGAATCCAAAGCAAACATCATCATCCATACCGACAACGAATCCTTCACTGTCGAAGCTCGCGGCACCGCGCAAGGTCCCCCGGCAATTGCAATTTCTCCGGCACGTCTCGACTTCGGCTCGGTCCGCATCGGCGATTCTCGCCCGCTGCTCCTCACCATCCAGAACACCGGCACTTCGACGCTCATCTTGTCGCCGGAGTGGGTTGGTTTCAGGATTGAGCGCGCGTACTCCTCGACGTTGAAGGATCCAACGTCGATAGAGCCCGGCAAGTATCTGGACGTCCAAGTTGAGTTCGGGCCCTCGGCCTACGGACTCCAGGCCGGCATGTTGAATTTGGGCACGAACATCCCCGGGAAGGCCAGCGTCGCGATTCCGCTCTCTGGCACTGGCGTTGATGCCCTCGGCGCGCAGATGGTTTCAGCGACCCTTACCTACGAGAACGGTAGAGATGGCATCTTCGATACCGACCACCGCCAAGCGACCCTGATGCTCGAAAGTCCCAACGGCGAGTATTGCACCCGCTCCAAAGACGGGAAGGAAAGCTGGGGTACTTATGGGGAGTGCCGCTGGTTTGACACCCCTCCGAAGAGCGAACCTCAGTGGATAACGCTCGGAAAAGTTACCCGCGACGGCACTTGGACGCTCTACGTGCAGTACACCGAAGATTGTGCGTCGATAGCCAATGAGTTGCTCATGTCGCTGCTCGGGGTGACCCTCGACGTTCTGCAAAAGCTCCTCATGGGTACGACCATCATCCCGGGCAAAAACGTCGCCAGCGCACTCGCTACGCACTGCTGGAAGAATACTGGGACCTCCGCGCAGGTAATTCTCAAGGTGAACGGCGAGATAAAAAAAGAGCTCACGGTCAAACTCGACAGGCGCGGCAACATCGTGGAAGTCGCACAATTCGTGCGTCGCAATGGAGTGTTTTTACTCAAATAACGTGGAGGGGAAGGGCTATGGGAAAGCGGATTCTAGGAATAGTGGCATGGGCAATGTTGGTGGGGTGTGGGGGGCAGGTTCCGACCACGACGAACGACACCAAGGATTATGTGTCCACCGACATTTTCTCGGTGACGCCGGGAACGCTGGGCTTCGTCTGCGGCGAGCCGGGGTGCGACACGACGCTCACCGCGAAAGTGACCGTCAAGTTGCCGAGGAAAATCACGGTGCGCGCGGTGAGCATCAGCCCCGACGTCCCGGGCATGACGGTGACCACCGACCCGGTGCTGCCTGCAGTGGTCACCGAAGGCGGGAGCATCACCTTGACCGTGCGCTTTGCGCCGAAGAGCTCACTTGCGCAAACAAGTGCCCAACTCCTCGTCGAGTATGCGGAGAGCAACCCCGGTGGGAGCTACGTGCGCATTCCCGCCGGGAGTTTCTCCATACCGGTGCAATGGCGCGTCGTGGGCACCCCGGTGCTCGAAGTGACGCCGCAGGTGGCGGGCTTCGGCTTCGTGCCGGTGGGACAGGCAAAGGAAATGCTGCTCGTCGCTCGCAACGCGGGGACTGGCAATGCGAGCGTAAAGTTGGAGCGAGTGGACACCGCTGGGCTGCCTCTCGAGGTAATCATGCCGAGCGACACGACGCTGTTGCCAGGACAGAGTGGGACTATCCGGCTGCGTTGGACGCCCGCGAAGGCGAGTACCCTCAATGGCGCGGTGAATGTAGAGAGCTCCACGAGCGGCATCGCTTCCGTCTCCATTCCGGTGACGGGCACCACCTACGCTAATCCGCACTTGGTGTTGGACCCATCGCCCATTCCGGCGCTGGCGGCGATGCGCGGCAGCATGTCGACGGCCAAGGTGCTCTTCCGCAACTTTGGCGGCGCCGAGCTCACAGTGAACCAGCTCAAGGTGAACAGCTCACCCTTAAAAGTGACCGCGAGCTTTGCCAGTGGACAAAGCGCCCGCATCCCTTCGTTCGGCTCTGCAGAAGCCACCTTGTCTCTTACCGGAGAGAGCACCTCGGCTATCGCCGTAGCCGCCGAACTCACCGGGACGACCAATGACCCGGACGCCACTGCCTTCAAGTATCTCTTCGAGGCGCGCGTCGACGAGTGGGGCTTTGAAGCGCGGCCCGCCAGCATTGATGCCGGGGTCGTTCTCTTGGGGAACACCTTCACCCAGAAGTTGGTGGTTACCAACATGAGCGACGAGGTGAAGGAGCTGCGCAGCATCGCACTCTCCCCAGGCACGAGTCGCTCCTTCGCCCTCGACGAAGTGCCGACGACGCCGGTGCAGGTCGATGCCGGCAGCTCGGTGTCGTTCGGCGTCCAGCTGCGCGGCGAGACCACCGGAGACTTTGTCGGTTCGGTCATCATCAACGATGCGAATCCTCTCGCAAAGCCGATCACCGTTCCGCTTTCCGGAAAAGTACGCACCTGCAGCGACGCCTGTGTGTATCCCCACGCCGTCGCTGCCTGCACCCAGGGGCGCTGCGGCATCGGCAACTGCAGCGAGGGCTACTACAACACCGACGGGACCCTGCAGAACGGCTGCGAGTGCGCAGACCTCGGCACCGCCGGGCGCAACTGCAGCCAAGGGACCGACTGCGGCGAATTCCCGGACAACTCGACGTCGCGAACCTTCACCGGCAACACGCCAAAGGAAGGCGACACGCGTTGGTATCGCTTCTTTGCTCGCGACGACATGCAGTTCCTCATCGACACGTATCGGGTGCGGGTGAACCTCGTGAGCTCTGATCCCAACGTCCAGATGTGCGTGTACCGCCACAACTCAGGCACTGCCGACTCGGCCTGTTACCTAGAGTCGGAGGTCTGCGGCCGGAGCTACGAAGCCGGAGGGATTCCTGCGGTTCCGGATCACGCCATGTACTACGTGAAGGTCTTCCTCAAGGCGGGCGCACCCGCGAGCTGCACGCCTTATACGCTCTCCATCACGAACGGCTAGGGCGCGTGGTAAGGGGAGGGGATGCCGCCCCATCGGGACAGGGCTCTGGCGCTGCCCATCGATGGGGTCATCCCCGAACTCCTCCAACGACTGAAGCAGTCGCGCGCCGTCATCATTCAGGCGGAGCCCGGGAGCGGGAAGACCACCCGCGTCCCCCGGGCGCTCGTCGCTGAATACCCGGAGGTGCTGGTGCTGGAGCCCCGGCGCATCGCCGCCCGGCTGGCCGCTCGTCGGGTTGCCTCGGAGCTCGGGGAAGAAGTCGGACAGACGGTCGGCTTTCAGGTGCGCATGGAAGACGTGTCGTCGAGCGCCACCAAGCTGCGCTTCCTCACCGAAGGCATCCTCACCCGTCGGCTCCTCTCCGACCCGCAGCTCCGCGGCGTCGGCGCGGTCGTCCTCGACGAGTTCCACGAGCGCGGCCTTGCCTCCGAGCTCGCGCTCGCCTGGATTGCGCGCCTGCAACAGACTGCGCGCCCGGACCTGAAACTGGTGGTGATGTCGGCGACGCTCGAAAGCCGCGCGCTCGCCGCATGGCTCGGAGACGCGGCGGTGGTCGAAGCGCACGGCAAACGCTTCTCGGTCGACGTTCGCTACCTGGAGCGACCAGACCCGCGGCCACTCGAAGCGCAGGTGCAAGGAGCGGTGAAGCGGGTGCTGCAGCGCGAATCCACGGGCGACCTGCTGGTGTTCCTGCCGGGGGTGGGCGAAATCGCCAAGTGCGAACGGCTCCTCACGCCCCTCGCCGAGGCAGAAGGGCTGGAGCTGCTGCGCCTTCACGGGGCACTCCCGGCGGACCAACAGGACCGTGCGGTGACTCCCGGCAAGCGGCGGCGGATAATCCTTTCGACCAACGTGGCCGAGACTTCGGTGACAATTGAGGGCGTCGCCGCAGTCATCGACTCGGGCCTCGCGCGGGTCGCCCGCTTCTCACCCTGGAGCGGCCTTGCCTCGCTGACGGTCGAAAAAATCTCCCGCGCCTCGGCAATCCAACGCGCGGGACGCGCCGGGCGCACGCGCGACGGCGTCTGCGAGCGGCTCTACACCCGCGAAGACTTCGAGGCTCGCGCCGCGAGCGAAGCGCCGGAAATCGTCCGCGCCGACTTCGCGGAAACACTGCTCGCCTTGAAGGGCTTAGGAGACGACGCGCTGCCGTTTTTGGAGCCGCCGCCGAAGGCGCATGTGGCCGAGGCTGCCGCGCTCCTGCGCGAACTTGGCGCCACCGACGAGCGCGGACAACTCACCGCCCTTGGAAAGCGGCTCCTGCGCTTCCCGGTACACCCGCGGCTTGCGCGCATCCTCATCGCCGCCGAAGAACTCGGCGTTGCGAAAGAGGGCGCTCGCGCGGTGGCGCTCTTGCGAGAAGTCGATTGGCGACGGCAAGACCTTCCGGCGGACAGCGTCAGCACGTCGGACTTGGATGCGGTTTCCCTGCCGCCGCGAGTCGAGCGAGAGGTGAGCGAAGTTGCCCGCAGGCTCGCGCGAGACTTGAAGAGTACGAAGCCGCCGACAGACACCGACGCTGCCGTGCGCCGGGCGATGCTCGCGGGCTTCTCGGGGAATGTCGCCAAGCGGCGCGCCCCCAAGAGCGACTCTTTCCTTTTGTGCCGGGGCGGCTCCGCGACGCTCGCGAAGAACTCCACCGTGCGCGACTCCGAGTACCTGGTGGTGCTCGATGCGGAGGCGCGGGGCGAGCAAGTCCTCATTCGCCTCGCGAGCGCTGTCGAGCCGGAATGGCTCCTCGACCGAGTCACCTCCGAGGAGCTGCTGACGTGGGAGGAAGGGCGCGGCCGGGTCGAAGCCCTCACCCGGCTGCGCTACGGAGAGCTCACGCTGGAGGAGACGCGCACCACCAATGGCAACGACCCGGCGGCGCGGGAACTCTTTCTTGCCAAGGTGCGAGAGCTTGGCCTTTCGAGCGTGTGCAGCGCAGAGGTGCTGTCGCTGTGGCGGGCCCGCCTGGAAGTTGCCGCTCGCTTGGGTGACAGTGTGCGCGCCGCTGGCGAGGCAGCGGAGCTGCAAGCGCTGCTCAACGAAGCGGAATCGAAGCACAGCCTCGCAGAGCTGAAGTCCGTGGACTGGGAGGCAGCGCTGCTGCAGGCGCTCCCCTACGAGGCGGCGGGCCAGCTCCGCAAACATGTGCCAGAGCGGATAACCTTGCCAAGTGGCCGCCAAGTGCGCGTCGAATACCGGCCCGGGCTTCCGCCCTCGGTGTCGTCGCGGCTACAGGACTTCTTCGGCACGAAGGACAGCCCACTGCTCGCCGGTCGACCGCTGACGCTGCGGCTCCTCGCGCCCAACGGACGGGAGGTGCAGGTGACCCAGGACCTCGCGGGGTTTTGGACCCGGCACTACCCGAGCATCCGCAGCGAGCTCATGCGCCGCTATCCGCGCCACGCGTGGCCGGAGGACCCGCTTCGTCCGAAGGGCTAGGCTTTGCTTGGCGAGGCCTTCTTGGCGGCGCGCTTCGGCGCGGCTTTCTTGGCGGGGGCTGCCTTCTTCTTCGCCGCCGCTCCCGACTTGGCCGCGCCACGGCGGCCTTTGCCTTTGCGAGCGAGGCGCTCCTGCGCCTCCGGCGTCGCGAGGTAGTCCCGGCGCAACTGGAGGAGTTCGAGCGCTCGTTCCAAAGTGAGTTCGGAGGGCTCATCGCCCTTGCGCAGCGAGGCGAGGGTTTCGCCGTCGGTGACGTACGGTCCAAAGCGTCCGTCTTTCACCACTATCGGCTTCTGGCTCTCCGGGTCATTCCCGAGCGACGCCAGTGGCGGTCGTGCGGTGCGGCGCCGGCCGAATTGCTTGGGCTCTTTGAAGAGCGCGAGGGCTTCGTCGAGGCTGATGGTGAGGAGCCGAGTCTCGTCGTCGATGTTGCGGGTCTCTTTGCCCTTCGACAGGTACGGGCCGTAGCGTCCGTTCTGGGCGATGACCTCTTCGCCGTCGGGAGCTTTGCCAAGCGTGCGCGGGAGCGTGAGGAGCTTCAACGCGACTTCTACCGTCACCTCTTCGGGCCGCATGGTCTTGAAGAGCGATTGCGTCTTGGGCTTGTTGTCGTCGTCGCCATCGCCGAGCTGCACGTAGGGACCGAAGCGGCCCTGCTTCACGTAAATCGGCAGGCCACTCGCCGGGTCCTTGCCGATGGGCTCCGTCGACTTGGGTGCGCGGAACAGCTCCAGCGCCTTGTCGATGGTGACTTCGTCTGGTGGGAGCGTCTCCGGCACCGACACCGTGTCGTCGCCGCGGCGCAGGTACGGGCCGTAGCGGCCAGGCTTCACGACGACCTCGCGACCAGATTCGTCGCGGCCGATGGAGATGGAGTTGATGGCGGCGGCGTCGATTTTTTCGAGGTTCTGGGTAACTTGCGACTTGAGGCCCGGGTGCGCACCGGAGCCGAAGTAGAAGTCTTTCAAGAAGGCGACCTTCTCGCGCTCGCCAGCGGCGATTTTGTCGAGGTCCTCTTCCAGCTCGGCGGTGAATGCCAAGTCCACCAAGTCTTGAAAGTGCTTTTCGAGGAGCGCCACGACGGCGAACGCCTCCCAATTCGGGATGAGCGCCTGGCCCTTTTTCCACACGTACTTCGCCTGGAGGGTGCCGATGATGGAAGCGTAGGTCGACGGGCGGCCGATGCCGAGCTCTTCGAGCTTCTTCACGAGGCTCGCTTCGGTGTAGCGCGGTGGCGGCGGAGTCTCGTGGCCTTTGGGGGTCAGCGACTTCACCGGGACCGTGTCGCCGACAGTGAACTTCGGCAGCACCATGTCTTCTTCGGCGGTGGTGGCTTCGTCTTTTTCCTCTTCGTAGGCCCGCAGGTGCCCCGGCGAATGGATGGTGCGTCCGGAGGTTACAAACTCCACGTGTTCCTTGCGCGGCGACTCGCCGGAGAGGCGCACGGTGAGCGACTCGCCGATGGCGTCGGCCATTTGGCTCGCAAGTGTCCGACGCCAGATGAGCTCGTAGAGTTTGAGCTGCGCCGGAGCGAGTTCCTTCGCGACTTCGTCGGGCGCGCGGAAGCGTTCCCCGGCCGGGCGAATCGCCTCGTGGGCCTCCTGCGCGTTCTTCACCTTGCGCGCGTACTGCCGCGGCTCATCGGGCAGCGACTCGGCGCCGAAGCGCTCGCGAATCTGCTCCCGGGCTGCCGTCAGCGCCGACTGGGAGAGCACGGTGCTGTCGGTGCGCATGTAGGTGATGTAGCCGCTCTCGTAGAGGCTCTGCGCGACGCGCATCACCTGCTGGGCGCTCATCGAAAGCTTTCGCCCACCTTCTTGCTGCAAGGTCGAGGTCATGAACGGCGGCTTGGGGCTGGAGCGGTACGGACGGCGTTCCAGCGCGGCGACGGTGAACGAGCGCCCCGCCAGGCTCTCCGCGAGCCCACGCGCAAACTTCTCGTCGAGGAGGAGCGCGTCCTTGTTGGTGAGCTCTCCCTTTTGGTTGAAGTCGCGGCCGGTGGCGACGCGCTTGCCGCCGATGCGCTGCAAGGTAGACGTGAAGGCTGGCGTGGTCGGGTGCTCGGCGACGATGTCCCAGTACGACGCCGAACGGAAATTCATCCGCTCGCGCTCGCGCTCGACAATCAGCCGAATCGCTGGGCTCTGCACCCGCCCGGCGGAGAGTCCGGTTTTCACTTTCCGCCAGAGCACCGGCGACACTTCGTAGCCGTACAGCCGGTCGAGGGTGCGCCGCGTTTCTTGCGCGTCGACGAGCCCCTGGTCGATGTCCCGAGAATGGGTGACCGCGTGCTCAATCGCCTTGCGGGTGATTTCGTGGAACACCATCCGTCGCGTCGGCACTTTGGGCTTCAACTGCTCCATCAAGTGCCAGGCGATAGCCTCGCCCTCGCGGTCTTCGTCGGTGGCGAGGAAGAGCTGCTTTGCGCGAGCGAGCGCTTCCTTCAATTGGCGGATGACGTCTTTTTTCGTGACCTCGTAGGTCAGCCGAAAATCGTCTTCGACATCGACGCACAGACCACTCGACGGCAAATCCACCACGTGGCCCACTGAGGCCATGACGTTGTAGTCCTTGCCAAGAAATTGCGAGATGGTCTTCGCTTTTGCTGGCGACTCTACAATTACGAGGGTCTTCGAGGTCATCTCCGCGGGTCGTTAGTGCTGAGTGGTCTTCGAGGTCAACTGATTAACCTAAGGGGCTGCCGGGCGGGACCTCGCCGGGATCGACGATGGACAGCGCTCCGGTGCTCGTCTGCGCCGTGAGAAGCATGCCTTGGGAGAGGAGCCCCATCATTTTTCGAGGCTTTAAATTTGCCACAATCGTCACTCGCCGCCCGACCAATTCAGCAGGGGTGAAGTGCTTGGCGATGCCGGAGAGGATGGTTCGCGGCACAGGTTCGCCCAAGTCGACGGAGAGTTTCAGCAGTTTTTCCGAGCCTGGCATCGGCTCGACGGTGAGGAGCCGACCGGCGCGCAGCGCCACCTTGGCAAAGTCTTCGATGCCGATTTCGGCCGGCGGGCCAGCTGGTGTTCCTGGTGTTTGGGTGGCTGGGGCGGCAGGCGCTTGGGCTGCGGGCGGCTCTTTGGGGTTGGATGTCGTCATGGGTTTTCGCGTCGCTCCTTTGTGCGGCACTGCTTTTTGGAATGAGTCCTTCAAGGTGATGATGCGATTCAGCACCGGCGCTTCGGCAGTGCTCTCTTGGTCGATGGAGAAGTATCCTAACCGTTCGAGCTGACAGCGCTCGCCTGGCGCGGCGGCGGCGAGGCTCGGCTCAATGAGCGCCTCGCGGCAGATTTCGAGAGAGTGCGGGTTGAGGTCGGCGAGGAACGGATAGTCGCCTTGGTGGCCGTCGCCGGGGTGCTCGGCGTTGAAGAGCCGCTCGAAGAGGCGCACTTCCGCGCGCTGCGCGGTGGCGGCGGCGATCCAATGGATAGTGCCGCGCACTTTGCGTCCGTCGGGGGCCATGCCGCCGCGGGTCGCCGGATCGTACTCGCACTCGACGGCCTCGATGGCCCCGCTCGCATCGCGTCGCACACCGACGCAGCGCACGAGGTAGGCGCCGCGCAGGCGCACTTCGCCGCCGGGGCGCAGCCGGTAGTAGTCCTTCGGTGGCGACTCTTCGAAGTCGTCGCGCTCGACGAACAGCTCGCGTCCGAAGGTGAGGGTGCGGGTGCCGAGCGCCGGGGACTCCGGGTGGTTCTGGAGTTCGACTTCCTCGGATTTTCCTTCCGGGTAGTTGGTGATGATGAGCTTCAGCGGCCGCAGCACGCCGAGCCGCCGCGGCGCGTTCACATTCAGATGGTCGCGCACGGTGTGCTCAAGGCGCGCAAGCTCGATGACGCTCTCCAGCTTGGTGACGCCCACCTCTTCGCAGAACTTCCAGATGGCCTCGGGCGGGTAGCCACGGCGGCGCATCCCGGCGATGGTCGGCATGCGCGGGTCGTCCCAGCCGGAAACGTGCTTCTTTTCCACGAGGTGTCGCAGGTTGCGCTTCGAGAGCACGGTGGAGGTGAGGTTCAGCTTCGCAAACTCCACCTGTCGCGGGTGGTGTACTCCGGCGGCCTTCAAGAACCAGTCGTACAGCGGGCGATGGTTTTCAAACTCCAGGGTACACACCGAATAGGTAATTCCCTCGAAGCTGTCTTCGAGTCCGTGTGCCCAGTCGTAGGACGGGTAGATGTGCCAGGTGCGCCCTTGCCGGTGGTGCGCGGCGTCGACGATGCGGTACATGACCGGGTCGCGCAGGTTCAGGTTTCCGGAGGCGTTGTCGATTTTGGCGCGCAGGGTGCGGCTGCCGGGCGGAAACGCGCCGTCGCGCATCTGCCGCAACAACTGCAGGTTTTCGTCTGCCGGGCGGTTGCGAAAGGGGCTGTCGCGCCCCGGCGCGGTGAGGGTGCCGCGGTACTCGCGCATCTGCTCTGCCGAAAGCTCGCAGACAAACGCCTGGCCGTCGCGCACCAGCTTTTCGGCGAGCTCGTACATGCGCGCGAAGTAGTCGGAGGCGTAGTAGAGGTGCTCGCCGAAGTCGGCGCCAAGCCAGCGTACGTCGTCGATGATGGCGGAGACGAACGACTGCTCCTCGGTGACCGGATTGGTGTCGTCGAAGCGCAGGTGAAAGCGCCCGCCGTAGCGGCGGGCGAGGGAAGCGTTGAGGACGATGCTCTTCGCGTGGCCGATGTGCAGATATCCGTTCGGCTCCGGCGGAAAGCGGGTCCGAAATTCCCCAGAGAAGCGCCCCTTGGCGCGGTCCTCTTCGATGATGTCATCAATGAAGTTGCGTGCTTCCATGCGGGGCGCACCCTAGCGGATCGACGGCGGCGGTCTACTTGGAACGCACCGCGAGCCGCAGTGCACCCAAGGCGCCGAAGAGAGCTCCGACGGCGAGCGACACCATATAGAGGACGAGGATTGTCGCAAGCGCGTAGGTGAAGCGCACGGTCGTTCCGCTGATGCGGCCTTCAATCCACGCGGTCTGGAGCGGGCGCAGAAGCGCGGTGTGCGCGAGGGCGTGCACGGGAGTCAATTCGAGCATGAAGCTCGCCTCCTCGCTCCAGCGGTACCCGGCGAAGCGGTTTAGCGTCTCGATGAGGATACCGATGAGGAGATAGGCGACAGAGGCACCGTGCCCGAGGGAGAGCCCCAGGCGAAGTCCGTCGCGGATGGCGGTCACCGCGGAGTCCGGCTTTTGAGCGCTGCGCTCTCGCGCTTCGCCGACCGGATGAGCGCGTCGCTCTGCGCGCGGCTCTCGACGAATTTGAAGCTCTCCTCGGCGCCCTTGATGTTCCCTTGGCGGCCGCGGAGGGTGCCCAAGAGAAGCTGGAGGTCAAGCCAGGACTTGTCGAGGGAAGCAGCCTGCTCGGCGGCTTCCAGCGCCGGGGTCAGCTCGTTGAGGCTTTCACGGGCGAGCGCGAGCGCATACCAACCGGCGGCGTTGGCGGGCGCGGTCTGGGTGGCGTCTTGCGCGAGGGCTTGGGCGAGCTTCACCTCTTTGCCCTCGATGTAGACCCGGGCGAGCGTCGATTGGACGCTCGCGCGCTCCCAAGCGTCTTTGGTTTTCGCGATGAGGGTGTTGAGCACCTCGCGGGGCGACCGACCGCTGCTGTCGGCGCCAGTCGACGGGCGAGCGAGGTACTGCCCGGCTATCGCGCACGCGAGCTGCGGGTCCAAGTCCTTCGAGCGGCCGTAGGCATCGATGGCGTTGTCGTATTGGCCAACGCGCACATAGAAGAGCCCAATCTCGCAGAAGGTCTGCGCGTCATTGGGGTTGATAGAGTTCGCTTTTTGGAGCGCCGCCGCCGCATCGTTGGAGCCGAGCGCGAAGAGAATGCGCGCCCGGGTGCGCCACACTTCGATGTTTTCCGAGTCTTTGCTGGTGCGCTTTATGGCTTCGAGGGCCTCGACCGGCTTCGCATTTCCGAGGAGCGCAATTGCCAAGTCGAGCTGGGCAAACTCCAAGCCTGGGTCCGCAGCGGCCCAAGCTTCGGCGCGGGTGAGCGCATCCTTGAATTGGCCGAGCGTGAGCAACGTGCGGATGTAGTAGTGCTGGACGGCGGGGATGCTGTCGTTGCGCTCGGCGGCGCGCTTCAGCGGCTCCAAGGCAGCTTCCGGATTCCCCAATTCGAGCCGCATGATGCCGAGCTGGGCGTTGGCTTCGAAGTCCGTCGGGTCCTGCGACGCTTGTTCGAACGCGGTTTCCGCTTTGTCCATGCGCTGCTGGGTTTTGTAAATGTAGCCGAGCGCGAGCTGCGCCAAGGATTTCTGCCGCATGTTCGACTCGGCGATTTTGGTCAACGTCTCAATCGCTTTGTCGCGTTTGTTGTCCTCGGCCGCATCGAGGAGCGCGAGGAAGACCACAGCCTCGACGGGGAACTTCCCGTTGTCCTGCGTGCGCATCAGCTCTTCGCGAGCCTTCTTCACGTCTCGCAAGCGGGTGTAGGCGATGCCGCGAACGAGCGAGACGGGGCGCGAGTCCTTGTTCTGTTTGATGCGGTTCAAGACTTCTTGCGGCTGGTTGCGGGCGATGAGCACCCGCCCCAACGCTTCGAGGGCTTGCGGCGAGTCGGGAGATTGCTCGAGCGCGCGCTCGACAGCTTTTTGCGCCAGCTCCATGCGGCCGCCGCGGCGGTAGGCTTTGGCGAGCGCGAGCTTGAAGGGCAGCGACATCTTCTCGGCGTTTGCCGTGAGGCCGCGCTCCAATACCGCGATGGCTTTCTCCGGCTGGTGGTTCGCCGCGAGGAGCTCGCCGAGGAGCAGCAATGCTCGACCGCGCTCCGGAATGGGCAGGTCCGTCTCGGGGATGTCCTGCAAGTTGGTGAGCGTCTGGGCCATGTCCTTGCCCACGGAGAGCGCTACCTCCGCCTGGCCGATGACTGCGCGCGGATGGAGTTTCGAGAGTTCAAGCGCCTTCACGAATATTTCCTGCGCGTGCTCGTAGTCCTCGAACGTGAGGTAGTAGTCGCCGAGCGCCGTGAGCGCGTAGACGCGCTTTGGTTCTAGGTCGAGCGCCTTCTTGATGCTGGTGACCGCTTCCTGGGGCTTGTTCCGGTTCAGCAGGATGCGCCCCGCGTGCGCGTGGATGAGGCTCTTGTTGATACTCGAGGTGAGGATGGCGTCTTCGGCTTTGGTCCGGTTCGCTTCGGAACTGGTGAGGTAGTCGATAGCGAGGGCGTACTCCGGGTACTCGGTGCGCGCTTGGTCGGTCATCGCGGCGAGCGCGGCGTCGCGGTCGGCGGCGAGGTTGCTGTACTCGGCGTAATTCATCGCTCGCGCGTAGGCCCCAATCACCGCTGGGAGCGATTTGCGCTTGTCCATGCCCTGCGCTTTTTCGGCGAGCTTCAAGGCCTGGGTGTACGCCGGGTGGGTGTCGAGAGAGAGCTCTGCGAGAGCCTTCGCGGTGGCGCTCTCGAAGGTCTCACCGTCGTTCGCGGCGCGCGTGTACCAGTAGCTCCCGCCGAGCGCCGCCGCACCGACGACTAGCACCGCAAGGATGCCGAGCTTCAGGCCGTGCCGCTGGAGGAACGTGCCCTCTTCCTCGCGGGCCTCCAACTCGGCGGCAAGCGACCGCGCGTAGTCCTTGGCCTTGCTCGCTGAGGCGCGCGGATCTACCGGCGAGCGGTTTGCCGGCTGCGAAAACTGCGGCAGGAGCGGGATGTCGGCGAGGAGGTCTTCCTTCGGAGATGCGCTCGGGCTCTCGTTGCTGTGTTCCTCGGGGGCAGCCGGCATGGCTTCGAAGTCGAGCACCGACGCGGGGCGGCTCGGTGCTACCATCGGCACCGCTTCGAGAAGTCCCGGCGCTTCTGGAGTGACGGCTACCACTTCGTCGAGGAGGAGTTCTTTCTCCGCCGGGGCCGCTTCCGCATGCTGTGCGAGTTCAATCTCCCGGGCGGCGAGGATGTTCAGCGCCTCGGCGCTGACGTCGACGTACTCCGGCGTCGGACCACCATCGAGGGCGGCCTTGGTGTCGGCGTAGAGTTGATTTAACCCCGGGTCGTCGGTGAGGCTGATGGCCCGGCGCAGCATCGGCAACGTCGAGCGGTACAAGCCCTTTGCGAGGAGCGTCTGGGCGATGAAGATGAAGGTGGTCGGGTTCTGCTTGTCGAGATCTATCGCCGCATCGAAGGGCTGCATCGCTGCGGCCGGGTCGTTGGATTCGACGAGTGCCTTGCCCCAGAGCAGGTACCCGACGATGGAATAGGGATGGTATTGGAGGCTCTGCTGACAAATCTCCACCGCTCCTGCGAAATCGCCCTCGGCGATGCAGGCGGCAGCGTACTCGCGGAACAATTGGGAATGAGGATCCGCTGCAAACTGCTCGCGAAAATTCTCAAGAGTGGGAGAGGTCATTCGATTTTCTGACGGAGTTTCATCCGGCTGAAGCGTAAGTTTACCACCTTTCCTAGCAGAAGTTTCCGGCGACGCTAATTTCCCGTACCTGCCAAATCACCGCTGGATTTGCCTCCGGTGCCTTGGTTACGGTGCACGGCATGTATCGATCGCTCACCATCCTTGTCCTCGTGGCGCTCTGCGGAGTTGCCTGTTGGCGACCGCGGAAGCCATCGCTTAGCGAGTTGAAGCCGACTGCAGAAAAATTCTACACCTCGCTGCGCTGGAAGGATTTTCGGGGCGCAGCAGAGTACGTGGTGCCGGCGAAGCAGGCAGCGTTCATCCGCGCTCGCATCGCGAAGAATGACGATAGAGACCTCTACATCACCGAGGCCAACCTCGAAGATGCGCGCATGGAGAACTCCATCGCTACCGTCGTCGCTCGCCTCAGTTGGTACCGACTCCCGTTCACCTCCGTGACCCAAGACGTTCAGGAGGTGCGCTTCGTTTGGGAGAGAAACCGCTGGTGGGTAGAGTCTATCGACACGGGCCCCTTCGAAGAATTGCGGCCGGTGATGAACAGCGCCGAAAAGTAAGCAGGGCAGGCGCAGGATTCCGGAAGCACGGCCTTCTGGGGAAGCCCGGCCTTATTAGGAACAATGGCGAGGGATGTAGGAAAAAAATGAGCGCTCGTCGCCTCGGGGCCAACCAGTGCGACGAGCGCTGGATAATCCCCCAACGGGATTGTCCGAGCAGATACTTAAGCAAAGTGTTTGCCAACCTGCCAGACAATCGGAGCAACAAAATCAAATGCTTATACGGATAAAATCGGGTGTGGGGCTGAGCGCGGCGGCAGCCATGACATTTGTGTCATGGTTTTAGGCCAAACAAGGATGGGATGTCGAGTAGAGCGTACTCGGTAGCGTCATGTGTGATGAGCCCCGCAACGTGGGGTATCTCTGTCGTCTGGGTCGCCGAGAGGTCGAGGGTTATTACACCCAAAATTTCGTGCACCAAGATTGCGTTTCCCCCAGCGGCCGCTGCGAGGGTCAGGATCCGAGCTTTCTCAGGAGCGGGGGGGCTACTATTCGGAGCGAGAAAGAGGTGGGGCGCAAAAACAGCCACTTGTTGCCCGTGTGTCTCGGCGATGCCGAGGCAACCACGTGGGCTTGCGGGAATTTCGGTCACTGGCACGAGGTGAAGTACCTCGCGAATTGCCGCGACCGGGAGCGCGAAGGTGCGCTCGCCAATGCGGAAGCCAAAGAAGGTTTCGTGGCTAGGCACGCAGATCTTCTCGGAAGGCGCGGGTCATGGCAACGACGCGGTTGTAGGTGTCGAGTTCATCCTGGAGGCGCTGTGCGCTCCAGGAGTGGAGCTGTGCCATCCGGGCTCCGACTTTCTCGGCGGCGGAAAGGCCCTGGTCGGCGCCGCGCAGGAGCAACTGCAGGCGTCGGGCAAGGACGTCCTCGATGCTGCGGGCGTGCTCGTGCTCCACGGCGAAGTCCACTTGGCACATCCGGTACGGCAACTCCGGATCGAGGCGCTCGTGGGAGCCGCTGAGCAGTTGCGGTGCGCGAGCACCATAGGTCAGGGTAAGGTACTGCGCCCAAGCGGGGTCGCCGGTGGCGGCGGTAAGTGTTCGAGTCAGGGCTTCGAGGCTCGCTTCGTCGGGAAGTCCGACGGCCCCGGGGAGCGGCCGCTTTGCGGTGGTGCTCACCCCGCCGCGTGCGAGCTGCCCCACGAGTCGGTCGACCACCTCGGCGGCCATGATGCGGTAGGTTGTGAGCTTCCCGCCAGCGACGGTGATGAGCCGAGGTTGCTCGATGATCACGTGTTCCCGCGACGCATCGGAGGCCGACGACAGCGACTTCTGCGGGCGCAGCAACGGGCGAAGCCCGGCCCATGTCGAGAGCACGTCTTCGCGGCGAAGCCCGGCGTTGGGGTAGCTCGCATTGGCAGTGGCGAGCAGGTAGTCGACGTCGGCGCCGGTGGCCCGGAGCTGATCCGGCGGAGTCTCGTCGAAGGTGTCGGTGGTGCCGACCATCGTTCGCCCAAGTCCCCAAGGGATGCAGAACACGAGGCGCCTATCCACGGGGCTGCGCATGAAGAGCGCAATCCGCGCCGGGAGCCGCTCGGAGCGGACGACGAGGTGAATCCCTTTGGATGTCTGAAGCAGCGGCGGCTCGCCAAGGCGCACGCGGATGTTGTCGCCCCAAGGACCAGCAGCGATGACTACCATGCGCGCCCGGAGGGTGAAGCGCTCGCCGGTTTCGGTGTCGGTGGCGCTCACGCCGTCGGGCAGGAACTCCTGGACCTCCGTGGCGTTGAGAAGGGTCGCGCCAGCGGCTTCGGCGTCGAGGGCGTTCTCCAAGCACAACCGTGCGTCGTCAGTGGTGCAGTCGGTATAGCTGATGCTACCGGTGAGGCCCTCCGCCGCGAGCGCAGGTTCCAAGCGCAGCGTGCTTTCGCGAAACGCGAGCCGATGGAGTTTGTCGCTGCGGAAAAGGCCGAGCCCGTCGTACACCCAGAGGCCCATGTCGAGGGCGAGGAGCGAGCGCTCGTCGCCGCGGTAGTGGGGGAAGAGGAAGCGCATCGGCCGCACCAGGTGGCGGGCGAGGCGCATGAGTCGGATGCGCTCATTCACCGACTCCCAGACAAGGTGCAGCGCGCCCTGTTCGAGATAGCGAAGCCCGCCGTGGACGAGTTTCGTCGAGCGGGAACTCGTGCCGTACCCAAAGTCGCGTTTTTCCAGGAGGGCGACTTTGAGGCCGCGAAGGGCTGCATCCCGGGCGATTCCGCATCCGGTGATGCCGCCACCGACTACGGCTACGTCGAATTGTTCTTGGGCGCATGTGCTGAGTGCTTGTGCACGTGACTGGCGAGAGTCCATGGGGTCGTTCTTGTGAAAGTCCAGAATTTCGAGGTCACTCCACGATAAATTTCGATAAATCCTGTCATTCTCTCGTGCTCAGTGCTACCAAGCCCGAGGGCTCACGACGAGCCTAGTATTCTAAATCGTCCTTTTCTCTGGAGGAGATCGTACTCATGCCTGCGAAGAAGAAAAAACCTGCCAAAAAGACCACCGCGAAGCGCAGCATTAATCCCGGGTTTGCAAAGCCGCTGCGCCCGTCGGCTGCTCTCGCTGAAATTGTCGGTTCCAAGCCTCTCGCGCGTTTTGAAGTAGCGAGCAAAATTTGGGACTACATCCGTAAACACGATTTGCAGGACAAGAAGAACCGTCGGCAAATTAACCCCGACGAAAAACTCGCAGGCGTGTTGGGCAAAAAGCCCCTCAGCATGTTCGAGCTCACCAAGGCGTACAACAAGCATTTGAGCGACTAAGCTGCTGAAAGCTTAGGAGACATTTCGCCTAAGGCATCCTCGAAAGTGGAGGCCGACAGCGACTCTCCATGCAAGTCCCGCATGAGGGAGAAGTATCTCGCCACGAAATATTGAACCCCCGAAACCTCGCAAAGCCGCGGTTTCTGGGGTTTTTTTTTGGTTTAGGCCGCGAACTGGCGCTCGACGAGGCGGCGGTACGGACCTTCCTGGTGCATGAGCGTCGCGTGGGGGCCGACTTGGACGATGTGGCCGTGCTCGAGGACGACGACCCGGTGCGCGTGCTGCACCGTCGAGAGGCGGTGGGCGATGATGAGGGTGGTGCGGCCTTTGAGGAGTTTGTCGAGGGCGTCTTGCACCAAGTGCTCGCTCTCGGCGTCGAGGGCGCTCGTCGCTTCGTCGAGGACGAGGATGCGCGGGTCTTTCAGCACCGCGCGGGCGATGGCGACGCGCTGCTTCTGGCCGCCGGAGAGTTGGACGCCGCGTTCGCCGACCAAGGTGTCGTAGCTATTCGGGAAAGACTCGATGAAGTCCCGGGCGTTCGCAGCTTCGGCGGCCTTCATGATTTCTTCAGTGTTCGCTTCGAGGCGTCCGTAGCGGATGTTCTCGCCGATGGAGGTCGAGAAGAGCAGCGGTTCTTGGGCGACGACGCCGACTTGCCGTCGCAAGAACTCTGGATCGATGGTGCGGTAGGGGACGCCGTCGAAGGAGATGGTGCCTTCCTGAGGATCGTACAGCCGGTACAAGAGTGAGGCGAGGGTGGATTTGCCAGCGCCGGAGTGGCCGACGATGGCGGTGACTTCTCCCGGATGGAGGTTGAGGCTGAAGTCCTTGAGCACCGTGAACTGCGGGCGGCTCGGGTAGAAGAACGTGATGTTCTCGAAGCGAATGTCGCCGCTCACTTGCGGGAGCTTCTCGCCGCCGCGAGCAATCGCCGGAGTTCGGTCGAGCAGTTCGAAGACTCGCTCGGCGGCGCCGATGGCGCGTTGGAGGTCGGTCCAGAGCTCCGCGAGCGCTGCAAGGCCGAAGGCGAGCTGCATGGTGTTGAAGAGGAAGGAGATGAGGTTTCCGGCGGTCAATTCCCCGGAAGCGACGAGGCGCGCCCCGTACCAGAAAACGAAAGCGCCGGCGGAGAACGCGGCGAAGAATGCGATGCCAAAGAACGAGGCAGAATAGGAAATGCGCTGAATCGAAAGCGAGACAGCGTTGGAGATGGCGGACTGGTAGCGGGTGATTTCTTCCTTCTCGGCGGCGAAGCTCTTCACCGTGCGGATGCCAGCGATGGCCTCGACGGCGACGTCGCTGGAGCGGGCGAGCGCGTCCTGGGCTTCACGGGAGAGTTTGCGGACCCGGCGCCCGTAGATGACTGCCGAGAGCGCTATGGGCGGGACCACCGCGAGCATCGATATGGTGAGGCGTGCCGAGGTGAGCAGCAACATGATGAGCGCGCCGAAGACGATGGTGCTGTTGCGAAGCGCCTGGCTGATGTTTCCGCTGACGGCGGTTTGCAGCACCGTGGCGTCGCTCGACAGTCGGCTTGCGAGCTCGCCGGACTTCTGGGTGTCGAAGAAGGCCGTCTCCTGAAACAAGAGCGACGAGAACAGGTTGGTGCGCAGGCGGCTGACGATGCGCTCGCCGGCCCGGGAAAAGAAATAGAAGCGCAGAGCCGAGGCGAGTGCAGTCAAGGCGAAGATGGCGATGAGCGACAACGCAAGCCGGTCGACATGCGCGAGGTCGACCGTAGCTTTCTTGCTGGAGTGCAACGCTTCGTCGAGCAGCTTCCCGGCAGCGCGCGGGAAGCTCAAGGTTCCAAGTGTGCTGAGAATCAGGAAAAACGAAGCGAGAATGAGCTGCTTGCGCTCCGGGACGGTCAGGCTGATGACCCGTCGGAGATTGGGCGACATCAGGCGGCGGGCAAACTGCATCAATGAAAAGCTTCGCATCGGCGGATATACTCTCTTAATTAATTGCTCTAAAGGTGGTATTGCTTCAACAATTCAGTATGGCTACCGAGGATGCAATTGTTGCCAGCATTGCCTTCCATTATAAGCTGCTGGACGAAGAGCAACTTGCCGAGTCTCGTCGCTTCATGGCGATGGAAGGTATTACGCTCCTCGAAGCCGCAGTTACCTTAAAGTTCATTAACACGGAACAAGTGGAATGGATGCACCGTGCTGTGGCTCGCTACAAGAGCCAGAAGCAGGCTCAGGCAGCCCAAGCGGCACAGAGTGTCGATGACCTGCCCTTGGTGACCGCTTCCATCGTCACTTCGGTGGAGTCCGGCAGTTTGCCACCGCAGCCGAGGCGCATGGAGAACTTTGTGACGCCGGTGCCGATGCCGACCCAATCGGCGGGACTGAAGGCAGTGGCAAGCGCCCCTATCGAATCTGACTACCCCGCGAAGACCTCTCCGGTGCGGCGCCGGGACCGCGTCGAAACCACCGCCGTGGGGCCTCCGCCGATTCCGGATGACGTCTTCGACATTCCTCTGGAAGATTCCACGCCCTCTGAGGCCGGGTTCGTTGCCGAACTCGCGGCGGACACGGAAGACGTCGACATGGGCGAACTCGTTCGTAGTGCCGACCGGTTCGAGCAGGAGCCCCCAACCCGCACCGACGTCACACCGCCACCACGGAAGACTGTTCCGACCCAACGAAAAGCGCCGCACTCCCACCGGACGGTGCCGCCGCTCGAGAAAGCGAGTGCTCGGCAGCAGTGGTCTTCGTCGGAGTCGGTGCCGCAGCCGATGCGCTCGCGGACTTCCATCATCCGTCCGCGGGCGACAATGCCTGTCGACTTCGAATCGGATTTGGATGTTGCGAGCATCCTCTCCAAGGCCATGAAGCTCGGGGCGAGCGATGTCCATCTGCACACCGGGTCGCCGATTCAGTTCCGGCTCAACGGCGAGCTCGCGAACCAATCCAAGAATGTCTTGAGCGAAGACACCATTTTGGCGCTCATCAAAGAGAGCCTGCCGGAGGATCAGCTCGAACAGCTCCTGGAGACGTTCGATCTCGAAACGACCATCGTCCTCCCCGACATCGGCCGCTTCCGCACCAGCTTCTACCGCCAGCAACGCGGCTGGGATGCGGTGTTTCGGCCCATCTCGCTGACGCCGCCCACGTTCGAGACCTTGAAGCTCCCCGCGTCGCTGAAGCGGCTCCTCGACTACCACCAGGGGCTCATCCTGATGACCGGCCCGACCGGCTGCGGAAAGTCGTCGACGCTTGCGGCGCTGGTTTCGTTGCTGAATGCCTCGCGACGCTCGCACATCATCACCATCGAAGACCCCATTGAATATATTCATACCCCCATGTCTTGCGTCGTGAACCAACGCCAGGCGGGGGTGCACACCGCGTCGTACCCGACGGCCCTTCGGGCGGCGCTGCGGGAAGACCCGGACATCATCGTCATCGGCGAGCTGCGCGACCTTGAATCTATCTCCCTCGCGGTGACTGCCGCCGACACCGGCCACCTCGTGCTCGGCACAATGCACACCAACAACGCTATCCGGACGGTGAACCGCATCCTCGATGTGTTTCCGCCGGACCAACAAAAGTCCATTCGCTTGATGTTGAGCGACTGCTTGCGAGCTGTCGTATCGCAGCGCCTCGTGCCGACTGCCGACGGCAGCGGTCGCGTCCCGGCGCTCGAGCTCCTCTGGGTGAAGCCAGCGGTCGCGAATATGATCCGCGAAGAGAAGACGTTCCAGATACGCTCGGTGATGCAGACCGGCCGCAGCGAGGGCATGCTTCTCCTCGACGAATCCCTGGCCGAGCTCGTGAAGAGCGGAACCATCACCAAGGCTGTCGCGGCGGAGTTTGCCGAAGACCCCAAACGGTTCGGCGGCGTTGCAGGGGAGCGCAATGGCGCATCTTGATACCCTGCTGAAGCACTTGAAGGACCGGCACGGCTCGGACCTCCATTTGAGCGCCGGGCTCGCACCGACGATCCGCGTGAACGGAGACCTGACGCCGGTGCGCGGCTGGGAGCCGATTACGCACGAAAATTTGCTCCAACAGCTCTCGGAACTCTGCTCTCCGGGGCAGTGGAACCACTTCGAGACCAACAACGACCTCGACTTCGCCTACGCCCTCGATGGTCAAGGGCGGTTTCGGGCCAACTACTTCATGCAGGAGCGCGGTTGCGGCGCGGTCTTCCGGCATATCCCCGAAAAGGTGCGGACCTTAGAGGAGCTGAACGCCCCCAAGGCGATTGCTACCCTCGCCGATATCGACCAGGGGCTCGTGCTCGTCACCGGACCCACCGGCTCGGGAAAGAGCACGACTTTGGCTGCGGTCATCGACCTCATCAACTCCCGCCACGTCAAGCACATCGTCACCATCGAAGACCCGGTGGAAGTCCTGCACACCAACCGGCGCTCGACGTTCTCGCAGCGCGAAGTCGGCACCGACACCGAGAGCTTCGCGGTGGCTCTCAAGGCAGCCATTCGGCAGGACCCGGGCGTCATTCTCGTCGGTGAGCTTCGCGACTTGGAGACTATTTCCCTCGCGCTCACGGCGGCGGAGATGGGCGTGCTTGTCTTTGGGACGCTGCACACGAGCGGCGCGACCCGCGCGGTGGACCGCATCATCGGGGTATTCCCGGCGGATCAGCAACCACGGGTGCGCACGGTGCTCTCCGAGGCGCTAGCCGCGGTCGTCTCCCAAGAGCTGCTCGCGCTCTCGAACTCCGCCGGTCGGGTGGCCGTCCACGAAATTCTCCTGCGGACTCCTGGGCTTGCGAACGTCATCCGCGAAGCCAACACGCCGATGATCAACTCCATCATCCAGGGCGGGAAGAACCAGGGGATGCAGCAGATGGACGACGCGCTCTTCGCGCTAGCATCGAGCCGCAAAGTCGACGGTGAAGAGGCCTACCGCAAGTCCATGAACAAGGCGCGCTTCGAGGAGTTCCTCAAATAACGACCGCCGCAGCGCCGTGCCGCACGGCGCTGCCTGAAGCGGTCCTGTTCTCAGTAGGGATTGGGGAGCGGCCACGGCGGCTCCCGCTGGGTGTCGCTGGAAAGGTCGCGGTAGCGGCCCCGGAAGAAAATGAGGGGCGCTGGTTTGTCTGGGTGCACCGTGTGGCGGACGACCCTCACGAGAAAGATGATGTGATCGCCGCCGTTGTAATGGGCGTAGGGCTCGCACTCGAAATGGGCGAGCGATCCTTCGATGAGTGGCGCTTGCGCGTGGCCGACCGAGCGCTTGACGTTGCTCCACTTGTCGGAGAGCGAGCGGGCGAAGCGATTCGAGACCTCCTCTTGTTCGCGGGCGAGCACGTTGACCGCGAAGCCTTTGGCGGCGAGCATAGAGGGGAGGCTGTGTGCCCTCCGGTCCACGCTGAACAGCACGAGCGGCGGGTCGATAGATACGGAGTTGAAAGAACTCATGGTCACGCCGATGAGTTCTTCGCTTTCGCCCTGCGCGGTGATGACCGCTACGCCGGTCGCGAATTCTCCTAAGGATTGTCGAAATGCTCTGCGTTCCACTGTTCTTCCCCCGGTGGCAGCGAAAGATAGAAGAATTTATGAGCTTTGTAGCAAAGCATATTCTTACCCCTGACCACGAAGGAGTTCGAACAGCTTTCCCGATTGCTATCCCGGTGCAGCGGATAGCTCCTGCCCCTAAAATGGGCTAAGGATAACGCCCATGGTTGCTCACGACGGACACGACGATAAGCCGCTCACCTTCAAGCCGAAGGACTGCTCGGACCTCATCTACTTCCAGGAACAGTGGTGGAGTGGTAGCCGCGGGGGCGGGTTCGTACCCGACTCCTTCGAATGGCCCACCAACCCCAAGGAGTGGCAGGAAGAGGGCGGCCACGGCGGCGCAGAGAAGTAGTCCGAGGCACTGTTCGGTTTTTTTCATCAGGGAATCGCGCGAGTTTCGAACTTCAGTTGGCGTGAAAGCGCTGGGGAACAAGCCTTTCTTTCGGTTTCGTCAAAAGAAAGAAGTCTTTACTTTCGACCAGGTCGCAGGCGAGAATTCTCTGCGAGGGCTGGTCCATGGTGCGAACCACAGGCAGATTTGAGCGAACGCGTGTGGCCGGAGAAGAGGTCGCCGCATTTGTCCCTGATCCGTTGCCACCCCAGAACCCCGCGTTGACGGTTGACGCTGGTACCGCCGCCTTCCTAGGGCGTGCGCGGGGCAAAGAAGAGTCCGGGAGAAATCCGAACTAGCCAGAACTGGATTGGAGGTACACGCCCCGGCAACGGCCGCATTGGCCGCCTGTTGATCACGTTGCTTCTGGAGCATTGGAAACTGCTGAGTGAACCGCTGTTGTACCTGAGCTACTTCTTCAAACTGCACCGCGCTGAGTACTACCGACGCCTCGATGCGGTCCGAAGCCAAGGTGATTTTGAGGGCTGGCTTGCGTTTTTTCTCGAGGGCACGGCGGTGGCCGCCGACGAAGCAGTAGACACAATCCAAACACTGTTCGCTCTCACCACCGCTGATCGGGACAAAGTCTTGAGCGCGAAGACAAGTTCGGTGATGGCGGCTCGGCTCTTCGAGCTACTTCCTGAGCATCCAATAGTGAGCATCGGCCGGGTTGTCGAACTGCTCTCGACGACCAAACCAACCGCGAGCAAGGCCGTGAGTGCCCTCGTGGACGCTGGAGTGCTCGTTGAGACCTCGGGGCGTCGCCGGGACCGCACCTTCTGCTACGCGGCCTACCTCAAGCGGTTGTGCGTTGGCACGGAAGCCTAGTGCGTAGATTCTAGGTCGTAGGAGTCGAGAATCGACTGGAGAATCCGGTCGACCTTCCGCCAATCGTAGGTACGGAAGGCGTGACCCCGAGTCACGTACGTCGCTCCGGCGTGGAACATTTCGTACTGGTGGTGCCGCGAGCCAAATTCTGAGCCAACGGCGTCCCAGGCGAGTTTGTAGAACTTCACTTTGTCTCGTGAATTGGTGGACCGAGACTGTTGGGTCTTCTCAATCAGCGCCGCAATTTCGGGATTGGCAAAGTCCGCGACTGAGGAGGGCAACATGATCATTCCGCCGCCAGCGAGTTCGCGTAGGAAATTTAAGACCTTCGGGTACATCTGCTGGGTGAGCACCTGCGCTGAGTAGACCATGTGCCGGTCAGGAACGTAGTAGGGGCCAACCTGCGTGCCTTTTGCCTCCATCGCCTCGACGAAAGCGTCGATCATCGCTGCTTCCGCGGAGAGTTGACCGAGCAGGTCGCGAACCTGAGGAAATTTTGTGGTGCCGTTGGTTTGCGTGGTCCGGTGGGCGATGGCGGTCAAGAATTGGAGTTTCACCTTGAGCCGAATCATCGACTGGTACGTTTGGAATACATGCGCTGGGGTCGCGTGGAATTGTTGGAGGCACATCTCGACGTTTCCATCGACGAATATGCGGTCCCAGGGGACCTTCACATCGTCGAAGAACATCACCGAGTCGTTCTCATCGTAGCGACTCGCAAGCGGATTATCGAAGGTAGCCGTCGCATGCGCCTCGTAAGACTTTCGCGAAAGTAGCTTTAAACCCTTTGTATTTATGGGGATAGCAAAGGACACCGCATAGCGTTCATCACCGGCGTGCATCGGCTGAATCGAAGTGACAAAGACTTCGTTGGCGATGACGCTGGCGCTCGAAAGCATTTTGGCCCCGCGGATGGTGATGCCTGAGCCGTTGCGGTCGACGATGCCCGCGGTGAAGGAAGCGTCGGGTTGCTCGGATGGTGTCTTGGAGCGGTCTACCTGCGGGTTGATGAGGACGTAGGTGAGGTAGAGGTCGTTGTCGCGGGCGTAACGGTAATAGGCTTCGAGAGCCGCAGCCCGGTCCGTGTTGTAGCATTCGAAAATCGGCAACCCCATGCGCATGCCGGAAATGCAAGAGGCGACATGGTCCGGGGAGCGGGCGAGGAACCCGCCGTGAATCGTCGTCCAAGCTTCCAGTGCCAGGCGTCGTTCGACGAGTTCGGTGTAGGAGAAGGGGAGTTGCCAGATGCGGTTCGCGCGTTCGCCGGACTCAGTCTCAAAGGTCATCAGTTCGCGCTGCGCCGGGTCGAGGGCGAAGTCAAAGAGGCCCGCGACGGATTTGCATACATTGCGAAAGGCGCGGTGCGAAGTGACGTCGTCAATGCGCTCGCCGTCGATGTATATGGAGCGTCCATCCCGCAAACTCTCCAGATGAGCTTGTCCAGTTTTGGGCATACATCAACCTCACAGAGTTCACTGCTTCACACTTCCCCTCCAGACTTGATGCAATTATGAGATGTTTAACCAAGTAACGAAACAATCCTTATGGAGCAACCCTTGGAGACAAAACAGTACGTGTCTGATGGTAAGTCCCGAATATGTCTGCCAATTTTCAGAGAGCACATTGATGGTACTTTGATCGAGTTTTGGCCTTGTGCAGTTCGAGACGACAATCCACCCCTATCTCGACTATTGGCAACAGTCAGGGCATCATTATCGATCGTCCGATCCTCGACCTCCTCGACATTTCCAAGGATACCCTGCTGGAAGTCACCACCGACGGGGACGCACTCATCATCCGCCCCAGGCGCAAGGCACCGCTCATGGAGCGGGCTCTCGCCATCGGTGACCAGATCATTGAAGCGCACGACGAGACGTTCCCGAAGCTCGCGAAGTAACAGCCTCTAACGTTCGTCAGATTGGTCTGCCGACTTCCTTTGCGTAGAAGCTCTCAAGCAAGTCCTGGTAGCGCTCTTCGAGCGGCCGACGTTTGAGCTTCATGCTCGGTGTCAGGTCGCCGCTCGCGATGCTCACCTCGCGGTCGATGATCGCGAAGTGCTTGATCGCCTCGTGTTTTGCGAGAGTCTTGTTCAGTTCCTCAACGTAGGGAGCGATGAGGTCCCGAGTTTCTTTGCGTCGGGCGATTTCTGCGAACGTGCCGGTAAAGCCGTTCTTTGTGGCCCACGGGAGGAGCATCTCCGGCTCCAGGGCGATGAGCATCACTATTGCCGGTCGGTTATTCCCATGCACCACCGGCTGCGCCGCGTACGGGCAGAGCGCCTTGAAACGCGCTTCGATCGCCTGCGGAGACACGTACTTGCCTCCGGAGGTCTTAATGAGCTCCTTCTTGCGGTCGGTGATTTTGAGGCGGTTCTCCGCGTCGAGCACTCCGATGTCGCCCGTATACAGCCAGCCGTCTTTGAGGGTCTCGGCGGTGGCCTCCGGAAGCTTGTAGTACTCGCGCATCACGCCGGGGCCGCGCACGAGGATTTCTCCATCGGGAGCGATGCGTACCTCGGTCCCTGGGACCGGCTGGCCGACAGTGCCGAGGCGGTTGTTGCCAGGGCGATTCACGAAGGTCGCCGCGCTCGTCTCGGTGAGCCCGTAGCCTTCGAGGATTGTGATGCCCATCGCGTCGAAGAAGGAGCCAACTTCATGGGAGAGCGGCGCTGAACCGGAGATGAACCACTTGAGGCGTCCACCGAAGCGGGCCTTCAACTTTGAGAACACGAGCTTGTCGGCGAGGGCAAGCTGCGCTGCGAGAGCGAGCCCCGGGGTCTTGCCTTCCGCGCGAAGCGCTGCGCCGCGCTTGCCGACGTTGAGTGCCCACTGGAATATCGCCCACTTTGCACCGCCTGCTTCCCGGGCGCCTTCGACGACTTTGGTGTGGACCTTGTCGAAGACCCGCGGCACGGCCGCAGTCACTGTCGGTCGCACCCGGCCCAAGTTTTCGAGCATCTTCTCCGGCCGACCGTCGATGGCGGTGTGAATCCCGAGCTGGATGGCGATGACTTCGAGCACCTTGCCGAACACGTGCGAGAGCGGGAGCCAGAGGTAGTGCACGTCGCGCTCGGAGAGGATGCGCGTCTCCTCGACGGCCTTGCCCTCGTAAATCCAGCAGCTATGCGGGAGGACGACGCCCTTGGGAGTGCCAGTGGTCCCGGAGGTGTACATGAGCGTCGCGATGTTGGTGGGCTTCACCGTGCGGTTGATGGCTTCCCATTCTTCCTGTTTCGCAGACTCCCCAAGGCGCATGAGCTCCGTTAACGGGATGACCCAGCCGTCGGCGCTGCCTGCGCCCTCGATGATGATGACCTTGCGAACGAACTTGAGCTGCTCGCGCACGCCGGAGAGCTTCGCGACTTGCTCGTTGTTCTCGGCGATGACGTAGGCGGCTTCCGAGTCGTTGAGGATGAAGACCGCCTCCGCCGCAGTTCCCGACGGGTAGATGGTAGTCGTCGCACCGCCGCTGCAGAGAATACCAATGTCGGTCAGCACCCACTCGTAGCGTGTGCCGGAGAGAATCGCGACGCGCTCCTCGTTTTTGAGACCGAGTGCGCGCAGGCCCATCGAAACTTCGCGTACGTCTTCTGCGAATTGTTTCCAGGTGACAGTGCGCCAGAGCTCTTCTGGTTGCGGGTACGAAAATGCCAAGGCGTCTGGAGAGGCCTTGGCTCGAGCGAGCAATATATCCCCGACATTCTGGTACGATCCCATGCTTCCTCCGAACTGGTTCATAGGCACTGTAAGTTGTGCCGCGGTCGAAGCCAAGCGATTGCGAGCGACGACAGTGTCGCCCGCAGTGGGGAGCAGTAGTTACTTGCGGGCAGCTTGCTCGGCAGCGAGGCGCTCGCGGTACTTCTTCATCATCTCTTCTTGCTCGGCGCGTGGCACCGGCGAGTAGCGAGCGAACTCCATCGTGAAGTTCCCCTTGCCTTGGGTGGCCGAGCGGAGGTCCGTCGAGTAGCCGAACATGGTGTTGAGCGGCACTTCGGCCACCACCGTGACTTGGCCCTCGGCGGTGCTGGTCTCTAAGATGACGCCGCGGCGCTGGTTCACCTGGCCCACGACAGAGCCCTGGAACTCGGAAGGCGCTTCAATTTCCACCTTCATGATGGGCTCCAGCACCGCTGCCTTGGCGGCCGCATAGCCTTCGCGGAAGCCCATGAGCGCGGCGGTCTTAAACGCCTGCTCGCTTGAGTCGACCGCGTGGAAGGCGCCGTCGTTGATGACCACCCGCACGCCGACCACCGGGAAGCCGATGAGCGAACCGCGCTTGACCGCCTCGCGGAAGCCCTTGTCGCAGGCGGGGATGAATTCCTTGGGAATCGAACCGCCGACGATTTCGTTGACGAGCTCGTACTGCTCGACCGCGTCCGCCGGCAACGGCTCCAAGTACCCGCAGACCCGCGCGAACTGACCCGCGCCACCGGTTTGCTTCTTGTGGGTGTAGGCGAACTCGCCGCGCTGAAGGATGGTCTCCCGGTAGGCGACTTGCGGCTTTCCGGAGACGACCTCGCAGCCGTACTCGCGGCGCATGCGCTCCATGTAGATTTCGAGATGGAGCTCGCCCATGCCGGAGATGATGGTCTGCGCCGACTCTTCGTCTTGGTGGACGCGGAAAGTCGGGTCTTCCTTCGTGAAGCGGTTCAGCGCCTTCGAGAAGTTCGTTTCGCCCGCGCGATCCTTCGGTGCGACGGCAAGCGAGATGACCGCCGCCGGAACGTGCATTGAGGTGAGGGTCAGGTTCACCTTGCCGTTGGTGAACGTCTCGCCGGAGGAGGCCTCGACGCCGTAGAGCGCGATGATGTCGCCAGCCTGCGCGACGGTGATTTCCTCGCGGTCGTCGGAGTGCATGCGGAACATGCGCGGCACGCGGACCTTGCGCTGCTGGTTCGAGGTGTTGACGATGGTCTCGCCCGCGGACACTTTGCCTTGGTACACCCGGAAGTAGGTGAGCTGGCCGTACTTGTCCTGCTGGAGCTTGAACGCGAGGCCGACGAAAGGCTTCGCAGGATCGGGCTCAAGGCGAACCTTCTCCTCGTTGGCGTCTTGGTCGTGCGCCTCGTTGATGACCTCCGCCGGATTCGGCAGGTAGTAGGTCACCGCGTCGAGGAGGAGTTGCACGCCCTTGTTGCGGAACGCAGAGCCGCAGAGGACCGGCGTCGTCTTCAAGGCGAGGGTGGCGCGGCGCACCGCGGCCCGGAGCTCTTCGTCGCTCACCGGCTCTTCGGCGAGGAACTTCTCGGCGAGGGTGTCATCGACGTCGGCGATGGCCTGGACGATGTGCTCGCGAGTGGCCTTCGCTTCGGCCTCGTACTCCTTGGGGACGGCTTCCTCGCGGATGTTTTCGCCGTTCTCGCCGTCGAAGTAATAGGCCTTCTGGGTGATGGCATCGATGATGCCGGCGAAGCGGTCCTCGGCGCCGATGGGCACCTGCAGGCGCACCGGGTGGTGGCCGAGCTTCTCCTTCAACATGTCGGCCACGCGCTGGTAGTTCGCGCCGGGGTTGTCCATCTTGTTGACGAAGGCGAGCCGCGGAACGCGGTAGCGCTTCATCTGCTTGTCGACGGTAATCGACTGGCTCTGGACGCCCTTGCCGGAGTCGAGCACCAATATCGCACCGTCGAGCACGCGCAGCGCCCGTTCGACCTCAATCGTGAAGTCGACGTGCCCTGGGGTGTCGATGATGTTGACGTTGTGCTCCGGGAGATGCTTCTGACTCCCGTTCCACTCGCAGTAGGTCGCGGCAGATTGGATGGTGATGCCTTTCTCACGCTCCAAGTCCATCGAGTCCATCTTGGCACCGACACCGTCCTTACCGCGGACTTCGTGGATCGCGTGGATCCTTCCGGTGTAGTACAAGATTCGCTCGGTCAGGGTCGTCTTGCCCGAGTCGATGTGAGCAGAGATTCCGATGTTGCGTATGCGTTCAAGCGGGATATTCGCCATAGCCGCCGCGCGGTTACCCAAACACGACGATAAAGACAAGAGGAGTTCGCTTGAACATGAGGGAAGCTGACGAATCGCTGGAGGATTCCGGGGTTAAATTTCCTCGATTTGCGGCCTCCGAGAAGGTCTGCGGGGCCTGCATCCTCTATATTCCGCACTCCCACGACGACTCCCGGGGGTGGCTCGGTGTGTGCCGTTTTCAGCGCAGCCGAGGGCTTTTTCCGCCGGAAGCCCCCCTCTGCGACAAATTTACCCCTCGCGACCACCGTGACGAGCGCACCACGCTCCCGACGGCGAATCGCGACAGCGCATTGCTGTCCCGGCGTATTGCGCCTCGGGTTCGCAACCCCGGGAGTGTCCCCGAAACCGTTGTGGATGAGGAGCAAACGATGAACCGTGAAGATTTGGTGAGCCTCCTGCAGGAAGCGCTAGGGGTGGCAGACGTGCCGCTCGCCTCCCGATGGTCCGGGGGCAAGCTGGTGATTACTCCGGGCCGGGAAGGGCAGGCGAAGGAGCTCTCCGTCGACGTGCTGTTCCACAAGGTGGTGATGATTCGCGACCGCCTGCGGGCGATGGAACAGAAGGTCAACGCCCACCCGAAGCTCTCCGACGCGGAGAAGGTCGAACTCCAACAGTACGTGACCCGCTGCTACGGGTCGCTGACGTCGTTCAACTTCCTGTTCCGCGACCGCGAAGACCAATTCGTCGGCGAGCAGCAGAACAAGGAAACCCGCTAGGGGCCCAATCGCCTCAGGGGGCGAGGTGGCAGCAAGGAAGGGGGGAAAAGAGTGACTCAACCTCCAGCCCATCCCAAGATTTACCACATCGTTCACGTCGACCGGCTGCCATCGATCATTGCCGAAGACTGCCTCTGGTGCGATGCCGAGGTCACCAAGCTCAAATTAGGAGGGACCAACATCGGAATGGACGAGATCAAACTGCGGAGGAGCAATCTGCGGCTCCCGAGCTACAACGACGTGCGCGTCGGAGATTGCGTCCCCTTCCATTTCTGTCCACGTTCGATCATGCTGTACATCATCTCCCGAGCCCACAAGCCGAAGCTCAAATACAAGGGGGATCAGGAGCCCATCGTTCATCTCGAAGCGGATCTCTACGACGTTGTGGAGTGGGCGACGAAGGCAGGTCGACGATGGGTCTTCACCCGCTCCAATGCTGGTGCTTATTATTTCGAAGACTGTTGCGATCTTTCGCGACTCGATGAACTCAATTGGGAAGCGATCAACGCTACGGACTGGCGAAAACTCAAGGATGCGAAGCAAGCTGAGTTTTTGCTCGAGCGCAGTTTTCCTTGGGAGTTAGTGGAGCGTATAGGGGTGTACACCGCTGAACTCGCGCAACGGGTGGTGGAAGCATTTCCCAAAGTGGGCCATCGGCCAAGGGTCGAAGTACTTCCGAAGTGGTATTACTGATGAAGGAGGCGTCAACCGTGATCGAAATCAAAACCGGTGACATCCTAAAGTGCGAGGCGGATGCTCTCGTAAATACCGTGAACTGCGTTGGCGTGATGGGTCGGGGGATCGCGCTCCAGTTCAAGAACGCGTATCCGGCCAATTTCAAGGCTTATAAAGTTGCGTGCAAGCGCGGCGAAGTTCGGCCCGGGAAGATGTTCGTCTTTGAGACGGGCCAGCTTATGCCTCCGCGGCTGCTCATCAATTTCCCCACCAAGCGTCATTGGCGGGACCAGAGTCGTATGGAGGACATAGAATCTGGGCTGTTGGATTTGGTGTCCGAAATTCGTTCGCGTGAAATTCGCTCTATCGCCGTCCCCCCGCTCGGTAGCGGTCTTGGCGGACTCGATTGGGGGTCTCAAGTGCGACCCCTCGTCGAAGCGATACTCGGAACACTTGCCGAAATAACGATCTACGTCTTTGAGCCTCAAGGTGCCCCGCCGCCCGATTCAGTGCAGCAGCGCCCCGAACTCCTGAAGTTGACGGCAGGGAGGGCTGCGCTCGTCGGGATGATGCACAGTTATCTCGGCGGGCTCCTTGACCCCTTCGTCACCCTGCTAGAAGTTCACAAGTTGATGTACTTTCTGCAGGAGGCGGGCGAGCCGCTACGTCTGAAGTTTTCAAAAGCTCTCTATGGGCCGTACGCAGAGAACTTGCGCCACGTGCTGAACGCAATCGAAGGCCAATTGCTGTTCGGCTATGGCGATGGGGGAGATGCACCCGATAAGAGTCTTACCTTGGTCCCTGGTGCGGTCGAAGCTGCTGACAAGTTCTTGGGCCAACATGAAGAGACTCGTGCGCGCTTTGCCCGGGTAGTCGATTTAACTGAAGGGTTCGAAACTTCCTTCGGCATGGAACTCCTATCAACAGTCCATTGGGTATCGTTCATGAGCAGCTCGGAGTGTCGAGGAGGTCATCGAGAAGACCTACGAATGGAATCCCCCAAGAAGCAATTCAACCCTCGACAAATAGGCCTCGCCGTAGACTCACTAGCGAGGAAGGGGTGGGTAGACCTGCCGGCTACCAAGAACGTTGGCCTGACAGCAGGCCCATTCACATCGTCGCGGCTGTAGGGGCCGCCTTACCCTTGCGGGAGGTGCTCGTTGGAGCGAATGGGATTCGAGGTCGGTGCAATCGCGATCGCGGCGTCTTCGCCGATGTCATCGCGGCGCGGCAGCGCCCCGGTGACATTGATGATGATGCGCTCCAGCACGCGGAAGAAGCCCATGCGGTGGAGCGGGCGATTCAGCCAGCCGGTCGTGATGCAGTAGTAGGTATCAAACGGCGCCGTGTGGTGGCGCACGTGGTGCTGCGGCGGGAGGACGAGGTGGTAGCGCTGGGCAAAGCGCACCAACGCCGGAATCTCGTGCTCGTCGAGGTGGGACCACTTGTGGATTTGGTTGGTCATCATCACCCAGAAAATCATCGAGCCCATGGCCACCGACAGGCCGAGCGCGAAGGTCGAATCTGGCGCGACCGGAATCGCGAGCGTCCCGTAGGCAATCGGCAGTGCCACAAGGCAGTTCGCGCCGTTGGTCTCGATGTAGTCGTGCTTGGTCATCGCCTTCGGCGCGACATGGTGCTCGCGAAACGGGCGGAGCAGCGCTTTGCCGAGCACCGGAATATCCGGCGAGCCCCAGGTGTCGGCGGCCCAGTGGACGATGCCCGAAGCGAGGTCGGCGAGGATGAAGCCGAGCGCCCCCGCCCCGACAATCAGCCAAGCGCTGTCATTCCAGAAGGGCATGAGCTTCCGGGTGAGCAGCACCATCGCCAGCGCAAAGGCGAGGATGGCGAGCACCTCGACCGCGCGAAACCAGCGTGAGTATCCGGCGGCGAGCTCTGCGGCATCCTGCTGTTTAATTTTGGGGGCGTTCATGGAAGCACCTTTCAGAAGGACCAAAACTCCTAGCTGACAACCTGATGATATCGCTACTCGGGTTCAAGGGGGCTGCGGCTCGTCATCATTTGTGGCACATGCATGACATGGCAACTTCCGCTTCCGCCAACAAGGGTCTCTGGTACCGGCAGCTCCCGTTGGGGCCAATGCAGAACTTCATCTACCTTTTGGGCGCCCCCGGAGGGAAAGAGGCTGCGGTCGTCGACCCGGCCTGGGACCCGGACGCCATCCTCGCCGCCGTCGCCGAGGAAGGGCGCGAACTCACCGCCATCGTCCTCACCCACCACCACTTTGATCACACCAACGCAGTGGCAGATGTGCTCGCCCAACGCCCGGTGCCGGTCTACATCCAGGAGGTTGAGGTCGAGTACCTGCAGGAAAAAGAGGCGCTGAAGAGCTCCCTCAAAACCCTGCGACACCAGGAGACCTTCTCGGTGGCCGGGGTGAGCATCGAAGCCCTCCGGACGCCAGGCCACACGCCGGGCTCCCAGTGCCTGCACTGCGCCGGGCATGTGTTCTCCGGCGATACCCTCTTTGTGGATGCCTGCGGGCGCTGCGACTTGCCCGGCGGCGACCCGGAGGAGATGTTCCACTCGCTCCACCATGTGCTCGCGCCGCTGCCCGACGAGACCGTCGTTCTCCCGGGCCACGACTACGGCCCGGTGCCCGTCTCGACGATGGGGCGCGAACGCTCCTCGAATCCGTATTTGACCCTGAAGGGCCTACCGGGATTCGTTGCCCGGCGCGGCGCTCCCCGCCGCGGCTGAGGGTGCCGCGGGCGCTGCTGGCGAAGTGCGCCCGAAAATCGCAAGCCGCAGCGCGTTCCAGATGATGAGGAGCGCGATGACCGTCCAGCCGACGTTCCACAGCACCGCTGGCAGATGCGTCACGTTCGCGAGGAGCTGCGCATCGGTGCGGCCGCCGACGTTTCCGGTCCAGAGGTCTTGCAAGTCGAAGACCGCATAGAGCGAGATGAACACCGAGATGAAGAGCACGAGGCCCTCGGCCACAATCGCCGGCAGCGTAATCCCGACGATGAGGCAGGCGATGGCCATCGCCGCGCAGTAGAAGAACGTCGTCAGGTTGCCGGCGAGGAATCCGCCGAAAAGCCCAAGCCACACCGCGATGGCGATGAGCACCACCTGACGCAGCTTGAAGCGAAAGGTCAGGAGCAAGAGTATCCCGGCGAAGAGCGCGCTGCCGATGTAGCCCGCCGACAACACCAGCACTTGGGGGAAGAAGCCTGGCGGAAGCATCGACAGGCACTCGCCGGACTCGTCGGGACGGATGATGATGTGCTGCACTTTCCCGCCGACGGCGAGCGTCGCGAGCGCGTGCCCGGTCTCGTGGCCCATGACCGCGAGCAGCTTAAAGGGCAGCGCCGCCGAGGTCGTCCAAAAGTACGCGCCTACGGCTGCGAGCGCGAAGAAGATGGCGGTGCGTCCGATGCGTGCTCCGGTGGTAGGCATGCGTCCTCCTGGAGTTACGAGAGTGTCCTTCGATGAGGTGTACAGCTAAGCATCAAGGACGTCTTCATCTTCTGAGTAGAACCAGGTCCAAGGTCCACCAGTCGTCCGCTCCAAGCAAGCTTCGATGCTCTCGTCTGCATAGGCCGAAAGCGGTCGCGGAAAGGTCGGGACGCTCACGGCGCCGGAGGTGACGCCCGCGCGGGCGAGCACATCAAAGGCGCGGAAGGCCAAGTCCTCGAAGCGCTCGGCGTCGAGGTCGGCGACGCTGCCGAGTCCGAACACAAAGATTCTGCCCACCGGAAGGAGACCATGGGAGGGCAGGAGCAGGTGTTCGGATTCGCCGGCGGTGAAGAAGTGCTCGGTGATGGCTTTGGAGATGAATCCCCCGAGTCGCCAGTCCGCGAAGCCGAGGGCGCCGGAGAGCGGCCGGTCTTCGAAGGTCGTGAAGCCGCAGATGGCGTCGCAGTTGTGCAGCTCGTCGATGGTCTTCAAGCTCGGGCGTAGCCGGGAGAAGTTCATGGCTTCGCTTTCTCCGCGATGCGGTCGAGGAGGCCGTTGATGAAGGCGCTCGAACCTTCGTTGCCGAAGACCTTGCCGAGTTCGACGGCCTCGTTGATGGTCACGTTGCGCGGGATGTCGCCGCGGTACAGAAGTTCATACACGCCGAGGCGCAGCACATTGCGATCAATCCGCTGCATGCGCTCGACGCGCCAGTTGTGGGAAGCGTCGTCGAGGAGCGCGTCGAGTTTGTCCCGGTGCTCTTGGACGCCGCGCACGAGCGACAGCGCGAAGGCTTGGGCCTCTTTGTCCTGCCCGGCCTCGTCGTCGTTCGCGGCCCAGGAAGAGTCGAGCGCTTCTTCAGCGGAGAGTTTGGGAGAGTGTTCGAGCAAGTAGAGCGCTTGCAACGCGCGCTCTCGTCCTTTGCGGCGCTGCCCCATTATTTCGCCAAGTGGCGGAAGAGGTTCACAAGCTCGATACAGGCGAGAGCCGCTTCGCTGCCCTTGTTCCCATGCTTGAGCCCGGCCCGGTCGAGGGCGTGCTCGACGGAGTCGGTGGTGAGCACCCCGCAGGTGACTGCGCAGGGGGCTTCGCGCGAAAGCTGGGCGAGCCCGCCGATGACCGCGCTTGCCACATGGTCGAAGTGCGGGGTGCCGCCGCGGATGACCGCGCCCAAGGCGATGACTCCGGCGTAGCGTTTCCCTTCCGCGGCCCGTCGCACGACGGCGAGGAGCTCCAGCGCGCCTGGGCAGTGGATGACGTCGATGTCGGCCTCGGCGACGCCCGACCGACGGAGCGTGTCGAGCGCTCCAGCGGAGAGCCGTTCAGTGATTGCTTGGTTGAAGCGGCTCACGCAAATCGCGAAGCGGCCGGGGGGTGAGTGGAGGTGTCCTTCGATTGCCTGCGCCATAGTGGTCAAAGTATCGGTTTGCAGCCCGGAGGGCTACTTTGGGCGATTGCGCCGGACTTCCCAGGAGGAATTTCCCTTGAGGGGCCGCTGGCGCGCGACAGCGACGCCGTAGGGGTTGCCGCTGGCGAGGCGCTGCTTGGTGTAGGTGAGGAGTTCGAGTTCCCGGACGCCCAAGTCGGCGAGAATCTGCGCTCCGACGCCGAATTCCTGGAGGTGCGAGCGGCCCTTGTGGCCGAGGGCAAAATTCGACGGGGCGACGAGCGCGAGCGGGTCTTCTTCCGGGCCGTGGCGGGTCAGGAAGAGGATGACTCCGCGCCCGGCCTGAGAGATGCGCTCGAAGGACTCCTGCAGGTCGCCATCGCCGGTGCAGGCGTCGAGCAAATCTCCCAAGGAGGCTTGCCGATGGATGCGGGTGAGGACCGGCTTTGCGCCGTCGAGCTTTCCTTTGACGAGCGCCAAGTGGGTGACCGGCTGGGGCAAGAAATCGGTGGTGTAGGCGATGGCGCGAAATGCGCCGTAGGGCGGGCGCTCCACCATAATCTCCCGCACCGGGCGCACGAGGCGCTCGCGGTGGAGGCGCCAGGTGACGAGGTCGGAGATGGAGAGCAGCGGCAACTTGTGCTTGCGAGCGAAGCGCTTCAACTCCGCTTGCCGCGCCATGGTGCCGTCGTCGTTCATCACTTCGCAGATGACTCCGGCGGGGAAGAGGCCCGCCGCTCGCGCGAGGTCGACCGAGCCCTCGGTGTGCCCTGGGCGGACCAGCACGCCGCCGTCGCGGGCCCGCAGCGGGAATACGTGCCCAGGGCGGGTCAGGTCTTGGGGCTTTGCTTTGGGCGCAATCGCCGTGAGGATGGTGCGGGCGCGATCCGCCGCCGAAATGCCGGTCGTCACGCCGCGCGCTGCTTCCACCGAAACGGTGAAGGCTGTTTCCAGGTGCGAGGTGTTGTCGGCGACCATCAGCGGCAAATTGAGCTGCCGCACCCGCTCGTTGGTCAGCGACAGACAGACGAGTCCGCGGGCCTCGCGGACCATAAAGTTCACCGCGGCGGGGGTAATTTTCTCTGCGGCGATGACGAGGTCGCCCTCGTCTTCGCGATCGCCGTCATCGGTGAGGACCGCCATGCCGCCTTCGCGGATGGTCTTCACGGCGGCCTCGACTGTGGCGATAGTCTTCCGTTCGCTGCTTCGCATCTGGCCCCTCATAGTCGCTCGCCGGTGCGAGCGATAGCCCCCGCGAGGAGTTAGGAGGCGAGAGCCGGATAGTCGGTGTAGCCGACTTCGTTGCCACCGTAGAATGTGGCGGTGTTGAACGGATTGAGGGGGGCGCCCTTTTGCAGGCGGCGTGGGAGGTCGGGGTTGGAGATGAATGTCTTGCCGAAGGCGACCGCGTCGGCGTCACCGCGGTCGAGTTCGGCGTTGGCGGTCTCCACGGTGAAACCCTCATTCGCGATGAGCGCTCCCCCGAAGCACTTCTTCAAGTAGGGGCTCAGGCGGTTGTCCCCGAGGCGCTCACGGGTGCAGATGAACGCGAGCTTCCGCTTGCCGAACTCCTTTGCGACATACCCGAAGGTCTCGCGCGGATTCGAGTCGGACATCGCGTGGGCGTCGCCGCGCGGTGCCAGATGGACGCCGACGCGCCCCGGTTTCCACACGCTCAAAATCGCGTCGGTCACTTCGAGCATGAAGCGGGCCCGGTTCTCGATGGAGCCGCCGTAAGCGTCGGTGCGCTTGTTGGTGCCGTCTTGGAGGAATTGGTCGGGCAGGTAGCCGTTGGCGCCGTGCAGTTCGACGCCGTCGAACCCGGCGGCCTTCGCGTTCTCCGCGCCGCGCCGGTACGCTTCGACGATGCCCGGAATTTCTCCGAGCTCAAGCGCGCGCGGCACCGGATATTGGATGGATTTGTCGAAGAGGCGCACGTGGCCCTCTGCAGCGATGGCGCTCGGCGCGACCGGCGTCGCTCCGTCCAAATAGAACGGATGGGAGATGCGCCCTACGTGCCAGAGCTGCACGACGAGGCGGCCCCCGGCGGCGTGGACGGCGGAGGTGATTGCTTTCCACCCCTCCACTTGCGCCTCGGACCAGATGCCGGGCGTGTCTGGGTAGCCGACGCCCATCGGTGTTACGGCCGTCGCTTCCGTCAACATGAAGCCGGCGGAGGCGCGCTGCACGTAATAGTCGCGCATCAGCGCGTTGGGCACCCGGCCCGGACTTGCACGGCAGCGGGTGAGCGGCGCGAGCACGACGCGGTTCGGAAGTTCGAAGTCCCCGAACTGTACGGGGGTGAAGAGTTTGCTCATGGTGGCAGGTTCTTTCGTAGGTGTGACGCAGGGAGTGTTGGGCGGTGTTGGTAGTTGGTGGTGGCAGGAAATTCGCGACTGTTCAAGCGCGCTTGAGGGTACATTGTCCACCACTTCCATGGTCCGTCAATCCCCCTCTACGGTCGCTGCTGCGGAAGTCTCGGAGTCTGCTGCGACTCCGATGATGCGGCACTACCTTGAGGTGAAAGCGCTGCACCCAGATACGATGCTGCTTTACCGGCTCGGGGACTTCTACGAGCTGTTCTTCGACGACGCGATTCGGGCAGTGGAACTGTTGCACATCACGCTCACCTCGCGCTCGAAAGGCCCCGACAAAATTCCCATGGCCGGTGTGCCATTCCATGCGGTGGACCGGTACATCGCCCGGCTGATTCAAGCGGGGGAGCGGGTCGCCATTTGCGAGCAGCTCTCGGCGGCGAGCGGGAAGGGGATGGTCCAGCGAGAGGTCGTCCGGGTCGTGACGCCGGGGATGGTCGTCGACGAGGCGCTCCTCGAAGAGAAAGCGAACAACTTTTTGGTGGCGGTCGTTCCCGGTGAAAGCGCCTGGGGCGGCGCCGCCATCGACGCCTCGACGGGGGAGTTCATGCTCTTCGAAGAGGGTAGCGCGAGCGAGCTTGCCGAATGGGTGCTCGCCATAGGCCCTCGGGAGCTGATCGCGAGCGCCCGTGAGCCGGTGGAACCGCTCCTTCTGCGCTTCGCCGTTCGCCCGCGGCTCGCGCTGTGCACGGCCGACGCGTTCTCTGCCCGTGCGGGCGAGGCGCTCCTGCAGAAGCACTTCGGTGCGCCTGCGCTGCAAACTCTCGGCGTGAAGCCGGGCTCGCTGTCGCTTGGCGCTGGCGGGGCTGCACTCACCTACTTAAAGGAAACGCAGCGCAGCGACGCCGCACACGTGGTGCGCCTTTCGCTGGCACAGGCGAAGGACTCCGTCGGCCTCGACGAGGCAACCCGCGCCAACCTCGAAATCACCCGTACCCTGCGCGATGGCGAGCGCCGCGGTTCCCTCGTCGGCGCGGTCGACCGCACCAGCACCTCTGCCGGGGGGCGAAAGTTGCTGCGCTGGCTTCTGGCGCCGCTGCGCTCGGTTGCGGCGATTGAGGCGCGACACGAAGCGGTCGAGGAGTTCACCAAAGGGCCAGCCCTGCGCGCGGCCATCCTCGGGTGCCTAAAAAGCTTCTCCGACATCGAGCGCCTCACCGCGCGACTCACGCTGGGTCGCGGCGGCCCGCGAGACTTGTGGGCGCTCGGCGAGAGTTTGCGGACGCTCCCGATGCTCGCCAAGGCCTTACGCGCGGTGCGCGCGCCGCTCCTCGCCGAGCTTCGGCCCGCGCTCGACGTTCCGGCCTGCGTGGCGCTCGGCGAAAAACTGCTGCGGGCGCTCGCCGAGGATGCGCCGAACGGCACCGCCGATGGCGACTTCATCCGCGCGGGCTTTCACGCGGAGCTCGACGAGCTGAGGGAACTCGCTCGCTCCGGCAAGGACTCGCTTGCGAAGCTCGAAGCCGAGGCGCGAGCCTCGACGGGCATCTCGTCGCTCAAGGTTCGCTACAACCGGGTGTTTGGCTACTTCATCGAAGTCACCCGGACAAACCTCCACCTCGTGCCGAAGGAGTGGCACCGCAAGCAAACCACGGTGAATTCCGAACGCTTCGTCACCGACGAGCTTAAGGTTTTCGAGGAGCGGGTGCTCACCGCCGACGAGCGTCGGGTGGAGTTGGAGCGGCGGCTCTTCGAGGAGCTTCGGGCGGAGGTCATCGCCCAGGCGGCGGCGCTGCGCGGCGCGAGCGAGGCAGTGGCCACCCTCGACGTGCTCCTCGCCTTCGCCACGACGGCGCTGGAGCACCGCTACGTGCGGCCGGTCGTCGATGGGTCGGAAGAGCTGGAACTCCTCGCCGTGCGGCACCCGGTCGTCGAGCAACTCTGCGGCGCGAATGTGTACATTCCCCACGACATCCGCATGCAGTGCTCCGGAAGCCAGCTCCTCATCATCACCGGACCGAACATGGCCGGAAAGAGCACAGCGATGCGTTCGGTCGCGCTCTCGGTGGTGCTCGCCCAGGCTGGGTCTTTTGTACCGGCTCGCTCGGCGCGCATCGGCGTGTTCGACCATGTGTTCACTCGGGTGGGTGCGTCGGACAACCTCGCCCGCGGGCAGTCCACCTTCATGGTGGAGATGATTGAGACTGCCGCAATCCTCCATCGGGCGACCCGGCGAAGCCTCATCGTCCTCGACGAAATCGGCCGCGGCACCTCGACCTTCGACGGACTCTCCATCGCCTGGGCGGTGGCCGAGTACATCATCGACCGCGTTGGCGCCCGGACGCTGTTCGCGACCCACTACCACGAGCTGACCGAACTCGCCGACGTGCGCCCCCGGGTGCACAACTGCTCGATGGCCATGCGGGAAGTGAACGGCGAAGTGGTGTTCTTGCGAAAGCTCGTCGATGGGGCTGCGAGTCGCAGCTACGGCATCGAAGTTGCGCGCCTCGCCGGGCTCCCCAAAGACGTGCTCGACCGCGCCCGGGAATTGCTCGCGAACCTCGAAAAGTACGACTCGCAGTCCTCCCGACGCACGCGCCTTTCCCAAAAGGGCGCGCCGGTGGCAGCGCCGCAGTCCGCACCGCCCGCGGCAACGACCGCAAGCGAGGTGCTCGCCGCGTTGAAGAGCTTCTCGCTCGACGCCAGCAGCCCGATTGAAGCGCTCAACGCCATCGCTGAATGGCAAAAGCGCCTTCGCGAGAAGTAGGCGCTCCTTCGGTCGCTACAACCGTGCCGACGGAAATCTCGTGGCACTGTGCACACCGCGGGCCTCCTCGCGGCGATTATTTTGCCGAGGCTCTGGGTGCATGTTCTCTTGGAAGGCCCATGATTGCTCTCCTCGCTCTTCTCGCCCTCGGGGCCCCCGCACCCGCGAAGAGCAAGGTCTCCGCCGCCCAGCGCGACTTGGTGGAGGCGCAGCGCGACTACGCGAAGCTTCGCCAAGACGGCGAACGCCGGAAGTACCGGCACAACTGGCTGAAGGTCGTCGAGAGCTTCGAGGCCGTCGCCGACGACTATCCCAAGAGCCCGCAAGCCGCCGACGCGACGCTCGCTGCCGGAAAGCTCGCCGCTGAGCTGTCGCGGCTCTCGCGCAAGCGGGAAGACCTCCTGAACGCGCAGCGGGCTTTTGAGCGACTCATCGCCCGCTGGCCACGGCATCCCCTCGCCGCCGAGGGAGCGCTCGCGCTCGCTCGCCTCCACGCCGAGCGCCGCGACGACCCGCGGAAGGCTCGCGCGGTGCTGGAAGCAGCGCTCGCCCGCGCGCCGAAAAATGCGCGCCCCTTGCGCGACTACCTCGAACTGCTGAAGCCCGCTGCACCGGTGGCCGTCGCGAAGACTTCCGCGAAGCCCGCCGCAGCACCCGCGAAAGACAAGCTTGCGAAAGCGCCGGAGAAGAGTGGGGCGGCCCCGGAAAAGCCCGTCGAGAAAACGGACAAGCCCGCGGAGAAGGTCGCGCGGAAAGAAAAGGCGCCGCCGGGTGCGCTTGCGAAGGCGATGGCGAAGGTCGTCGCTGCGCCCGAAACCCCAGTTGCGCCAGCGGCCGAAAAGGCTGCCACCGAGGCGGACCTGCCGGAGGACACGCCGGTCGCCCTCAACGGCGAGGAAGAACCGAGCGAAGAAGCGCCGGTGAAACCGTCGCCGCCGGCAAACCGGAAAATCGTGATCGACGCGGGCCATGGAGGCTACGACCCCGGCGCCCGCGGTCGCAAGGGGGTGCGGGAGAAAGACGTGACCCTCGAAGTCGCGAAGAAGCTCGCTGCACGCTTGCGCGCGGCGGGGTTCACGGTGCACCTGACCCGCGAGGATGATCGCTACATGCGCCTCGAACAACGCACGCGCATCGCAAACGCCGTGGGTGGAGACCTCTTCATTTCGCTGCACTGCAACGCGGCACCATCCTCCAAGCTCCGCGGCGTCGAGACCTACACCCTCAACACCTCCGCAGACCGCTACGCGATTCGCCTCGCGGCGCAGGAGAACGCTTCCTCCGAGGCCGGCATTTCCGACCTGCAGTACATCCTCGCGGACCTCAACAAGAAGGCGAACACCGACGACTCGCGTCGCCTCGCCGCCGATGTGCAGCGCTCGCTCCTCAAAAAATTGAGTGCGACGAGCGGCGTGACCAACGACCTCGGCACGAAGGAAGCGCTGTTCTTCGTGCTCCTCGGCGTGAAGATGCCAGCGATTCTCTTGGAGATGGGCTTCCTCTCCAATCCCGACGAGGAGAAGTTGCTCCGCGATAGCGCCCACCAAGAGCAGATAGCCCGGGCGGTGAGCGAGGGCATCATCACTTTCCTGAATGAGCCGGTTCGCGTCGCCGGAATTAAGTAACGCTAGAAATTCCAACGCTTCGCCGCCCCGGTGCAAGCGGGGGAGGATTTTCGCGTAGTATGTTCCGTATGCCTTTGCGTGTGCGGAGGTGTTGATCCGACGAGTAGCTTTCTGTCGGCGGCGTGCCGACGTTCAGAAGCAGAAAGGAACACGTATGTATTTCTTCCGAGGACTTCCGATTGTCGCGGTGTTGCTGCTGGTGGCCTACGGTGTCGACACCCATGAGGCCCGCGCCGATGAACGTTCGTCCGGCCAGGCGGAGCAGGCATCAGCAGAGATCCAAGGTTTACCGAGCCTCGCGCCGCTCGTGGATAGAGTGAAGCCTGCGGTCGTGAATGTCGAGGTCGACAAGCAGCGGCGTAACCGAGAGATGTTTCAGCGCCCCGGCGGGGAAGGCAGCGGCGCTGGCTCCGGCTTCATCATCGACCCTCGCGGCCTCGTGGTGACCAACTACCACGTGGTCGCCGACGCGAGCCGCATCCAGGTGCGTCTCCCCGACGGCCGCTCCTTTGAGGGAGAGGTCGCGGGCCGCGACCCGTTGACCGACGTAGCGCTGATCCGCCTCAAGGGCGGTGCGTCGGGCCTGCCAGCGGTGGGCTTGGGCGATTCGTCGAAGCTCCGCCCCGGTGACTGGGTGGTCGCCATCGGCAGCCCCTTCGGCCTTGCGCAGAGCGTTTCCGCGGGCATCATCTCCGCGTTGGATAGGCAGATCCGCCTGTCGCGGTTTGATCAATTCCTGCAAACCGACGCCGCTATCAACCCCGGCAACTCCGGCGGTCCGCTCTTCAACCTTCGCGGCGAGGTGGTCGGCATGAACACCGCCATTCTCGGCAACGCGACTGGCATCGGGTTCGCGGTGCCATCGAATGTGATCAAGTCGATCATGGGGCAGCTTGAGCAGAAGGGCTTCGTCGCTCGCGGATTCTTGGGCGTGGGACTGCAAGACTTCAACCCGGCCTTGGAGAAAGCGCTCGGCATGTCCGAGGGTGCCATCGTCGCCGACGTGACCGACGGCTCCCCGGCAGACTCGGCGGGGCTCAAGAGCGACGACGTCATCTTCAAGTTCAACGGCGAGAAGATTCCCAACGCGACCACGCTCACCCGGCGCATCGGGGGCACCGCCCCGGGCACGTCGGTGAAGCTCACGATCCGCCGTGGCCGAGAGGTAAAGGATGTCTCGCTGCGCCTAGGGTCGCGGCAAGATGCCGATGCGCCCGCCGAGCAGCCGAAGCCTGCGGAAAATCCCGCCCAGGAACCAGCCGCTACGCCGAAGCGGATCGGCTTTGCATACCGCACCATCACCCCGGACCTTGCCCGCAGCCACGGACTCACTGCTCCGGGAGTGGTGGTCGTCGATGTGGCGGGTGGCTCGCTTGCCGAACAGGCCGGGCTTACGCCGGGAATGGTGATCATCGAAGCCCAGCGGCAGCCAGTGGCGACGCAGCAGGAACTTGCGTCAATTCTGAAGGGTGCAGCCTCGAAGTCGCCGATGCTCTTCCGGGTCGTCCTTCCGCGAAGCCAGGGCCAGAAGCGGCTCATCGCCTTCGACATGCCGTAGCCTTACGCGCTCCCGAGCCGGAGCGCGCACAGCTCCGGAAGACGACGCCGCCCGGTAGGTAAAATTCTACCTAGCGGCGTTGCATTATTTTCCCACTTCGTTAGGTATCGTGATGTATTGTCACGCAGCTACTAGGCGTCGGGGAATGATCAACAGCATTCTAGGCTCGTTGTCGCGGGGAACTACGTGCGGATCAAAAGAATCGACATCACCGGCTTTAAGTCCTTCATGGAGCGAATGGTGTTCACCTTCGACGAAGGTATCACCGCCGTCGTTGGGCCGAATGGTTGCGGGAAGTCGAACGTCGTAGACGCTATCCGCTGGGTCATGGGTGAGCAGTCTGCGAAGAGCCTCCGCGGACGCGGCATGGAAGATGTCATCTTCAAGGGCAGCGAGACCCACCCGGCGCTCTCGATGGCCGAAGTGACCATCACCTTTAAAATCGAAGAGGATGATCTGCTGCCCGAAGGAATTCGCGGGCTTCCGGAGGTGTCGGTGACCCGGCGCCTCTTCCGGGGCGGCGAGTCCGAGTACCAGATCAACCACACCACCTGCCGCCTCCTCGACGTGTCCGAACTGTTCCTCGGCACCGGCGTGGGGAAGGGTGCCTATTCGATCATCGAACAAGGGCGCATCGGTCAGATTGTGTCGGCCCGGCCGGAAGACCGCCGAGGCTTCATCGAAGAGGCCGCCGGGGTCAGCAAGTACAAGGCCCGCCGCAAGGCCGCCGAGCGCAAGCTGGAGCACACCGAGCAAAACCTCCTGCGCGTGAGCGACGTGACCCGCGAACTCGACCGCCGCCGCGATTCCCTGGAGCGGCAAGCGCGCAAGGCCGAGAAGTACCGCGAGCTGAAGGAAGAGATTCGCTCTATTGAACTGCGCTCCTCCGCGTTCCAGTGGCTGGAGCTTCGCGCGAAACAGCAATTCGTATTCGCTGAACTCGAAGGGGCCATTTCCCGTGAGCGGGAGATGCAAGAAGAGCTGCACCGCGCCGACGCAGTCGTAGAGTCGCACCGCGAGTCCTTGGGCGAACTCGGTGCGGCGCAAGAAGCGGCGCGCATCGCGGTGAGCGAGCTTGAGAGCGAAGAGCGCGTCTCCGCCGAGCGGGAGTTGAACGCCCGTGAGCGGCAGCGCTCTGCGCTCGCCCGCGAGGCCGAGCTTCGCGGCGAACGAGAAGCCTGCGCTACCCGAGAACAAGAAGTCGTCGCCGAACAAGAGCAACTGTCGCAGGCGCACGCGGTGCTGGTCGCCGACCTCGCGACCTCGCAAGTGGCCGTCGCGGCGAAAGGCGAAGAGCTGAAGCGCGCCACCGACCATGCGCAGAGCGCGGCCGCCACCTTAGAGGCGGAGCAGGCGCAACTGGCGGCGCTCGCTGCGAGTGCCGCGAGCCAGGAAGCCGCTCGCGAGGGCCTTGCCCGCCAGCGGCTCGGGTTCGACGAGCGCGTCACCGCTCACGAGCGCGAAGTCGCCGTCGCCCGCGCCGAAGTCGAGGAGCTCGAACAGCGGCGCCGCGCGGCGCAGGAGAGCCTGGAGAACCACCGGCGCGTCGCGCTGGAACTCGCTGGCCGACGCGGCGAAGAAGAGGCCGCCCTCCTGAAAACCCGCGAGAGCCTCGCGGAGCACGAAGTGCTGCTCATCGCCCGCCGCGAAGAGCTCGCCGACAAGCGCAGCCGCCTTGCGGCCTTGGAAGAGTTCCGACGCCAGTACGAGGGATTTGATCGCGGCGTGCGCGCGGCGATGGCCCTCGCACAGGGCTCGCCGGACCGCGGCGGAATCGTCGGCGTCATATCCGACTTGGTGACTGTCGAGGATGCGCGCTTCGAGCGCGCCATCGAAGGCGTCCTCGGCGAGCGGCTCCAGCACATCGTGGTGTCCACTACCGAGCGCGCCTGCGCCCTCGCCGAGCACCTGCGAGAACTCGCGGAAGGCCGGGCCACCTTCGTGCCCCTGTCGTCCTCCGGCGAGAGGTTGCCGCGGGCAAGCACTCCTCCCGAAGTGCTCGCCATGGCCGCGGCCAGCGTGCGCGTGGCCGACGAAGCGGCGCGCGCGGTGGTGCTCGCCCTCCTCGGCGACGTGGCCATCGTCCGCGAACTGGCCGATGCGCGCACTGCCGTCACCAGCGCGCCGGACCTCACGTTCGTTACCCTCGCCGGCGAAGTGCTCCGCGCCGATGGCTCGGTGACCGGTGGCGTACTCGAAGGCCCGGCGGTCGGTGCGCTCACCAAGAAGCGCGAAATCGCCCAGCTTGAGCAGGACATCGCCGAGGCCGCAGAGGCCTACAACGCGCTTGTGACCCGTCAGTACGAGTTGCAGCGGGCGGCGAGCCACTGCGAGTCGGTGCTGAAGGGCTTGGAGAAGCACGAGCGCCAAGAAGAGGTGCTGAAGACCGGCGACGAAAAAGACGTGAACCAGGCCGGAGCCTCGCTCTCGAAGCTCATGGCCCGCATCGAGCAGTTGGACGAAGACGGGCGCAAATTGCTCGCCCACCGCGACAAGCTCGACGAAGAGATTGCGGCCTTGGAGCGCGACATGAGCCACAGCGCCCTCCAGCGCGCGGGACTCGCGGAGCGCGCCCGCGGCGTGAGCGACGACTTGAACCTGCTGAAGCTGAAGCTCGAAGCGCTGCGCAGCGAAGGCGTCGAGCTGCAACTGCAGCGTGCGTCGGCGCTGGAGCGCCTCACCGCCTTAGAGCGCCGTCGCGAAGAGACCGAGCGTCAACGCGGCGAACTCGCGCAGCGCTCCCAGGAACTCGCGGCAGCGATGCAGGAGTTGGAGAACGAGCTGCGGGAACTCGCGAGCAGGATCGAAAGCGTCGAGCGCGAACGCGCCGCCCGCGCCGAGAAGCTCGAAGCAGCCCGCACGGCCGCCGCGAGCGCACGCAGCGCCTACAACGAGGCCGTGGAAAAGCTCCGCCGCCTCGAAGGCATGGTGAAGGTCTGCCGCACCGATTTGGAAATGGCGACCCAGCGGGTCGGTTCGCTGTCGTTCAGCGAGCGCGAACTCTCCATGTCGATCGATCACCTCCTGCGGGGAGCCGCCGAGCGACACGGCGTGCTGCTGTCGGACGCAGTCTACGAGCACCACTCCTCTGCGCCGCTCACCGCGGAAGAAGAAGCGACGCTCGTGCGCCTGCGCGCGCAACTTGAGCGCATGGGCGAAGTGAACGTTGGCGCTATCGACGAGTTCCGCGAAGTGAGCGAGCGTTCCGAGTACCTGAACCGACAGAAGCTCGACTTGGAGCAGTCGCTCGAACGGCTGCGCCTCGCGATAGAGCGCATCGACGAGACGAGCCACCGGCGCTTCAAGGAGACCTTCGAGCTCATCGACAAGAAGTTCCAGGTGGTCTTCCCGCGGCTCTTCGGCGGCGGACGCGCATCGCTCGCGCTTGTCCCCGGCGCGAACGGCGACGAGCCGGGCATCGAAATCCTCACCCAACCGCCGGGCAAGAAGCTCCAGTCGGTGAGCCTCCTGTCCGGTGGTGAGACCGCGCTCACCGCAGTCTCGCTCATCTTCGCCATCTTCCTCATCAAGCCCACGCCGTTCTGCCTCTTGGACGAGGTCGACGCGCCGCTCGATGAAGGGAACGTCGGTCGCTACAACCAGATGGTCCGCGACATGGCGCGCACCTCGCAGTTCATCCTCATCACCCACAACCGTCGCACGATGGAAATCGCCGACGCGCTCTACGGGGTGACGATGGAAGAGCCGGGCGTCTCGAAGCTGGTCTCGGTGCGCCTGCGCGAAGCCGCCGACAACAGCGACCGCGCCATCGCCTAAGCGACAGCTACTCCTCAGTGGGGGCGGCGCTCGCGTTCCGCGAGCCGGTCAATCTCAGCGCGGATATCCGCCCAGTCGGAGGGCGGAATCGTGAGGAAAGTCGTGACCACTTTCGGGTCGAACTGGCTGCCACCGAGCTTGCCGATTTCGGCGATAGCGGCTTCGGCGGGCTTGCCCTTGCGGTAGGGGCGATCCGACGTAATCGCATCGAAGGCATCGGCTACGCTGAAGATGCGCGCTCCGAGGGTAATCGCCTCGCCCGCGAGCCCCTGCGGATACCCTTTGCCGTCCCAGCGCTCTTGGTGCTGGTACACAATCTGCGCGGTCTCTTGCAGGAAGGCGATGTTCGCGAGCATCTTGAGCCCGAACTCAGGATGCTTTCGCATCATCACCCACTCTTCTTGGGTGAGGGGCCCCTTCTTCAAGAGAATCGAGTCCGGGACGCCGATTTTGCCGATGTCGTGGAGGAGCGCGCCTTGTTCGATGGTGGCGAGTTGGTCGCCCTCGATGCCGAAGGCGGAGGCGATGCGCCGGGTGAATTTGGCGACTCGCCAGGAGTGCCACTGGGTCTCGGTGTCTCGGTAGTCGAGGGCGCGGATCATCCCCTCGAAGAGGCCGTTGGTGCGGTCGACGACCTTCTGCTCCAACACGCCGTTGAGAGCGGTGAGCTCTGCGTTGCGCTGGGAGAGTTCCGTGGTGAGGCGCACGTTCTCGCGGCGCAGACGCAGGTATTCGAGCGCCTGCTCAATGACTGCGCGCAGCTCGGCGATGTGCCAGGGCTTGCTGACGAGGCGGAAGACTTCGCCGTCGTTCACCGCCTGCATGGCGACCTTGAAGTCGCTAGCGGCGGTAATCATGATGCGCACTGCGTCAGGGTTGGTGCCGCGGAGGATACGGATGAGTTCGATGCCCGAGAGGTTCGGCATCATGAAGTCGGTGATCAGGAGATCAAAATTGGTCTCTTTGGCCGCCTCCCGCGGATCCGTATGCGGAATCGGCTGGAGGCCCATACTCTCAGTGAGCTTGCTGACCACCGTCGTGATTTCTGGGTCATCGTCAACGACGAGGATTCGAGAAGGGCGCACAATGGGACAAAGATAATCGGTATTGCAATAAGATGCTATTTAACACAGTGGTATTGTAGGGCTTCTATAACAATCGCACTGAATAGCACTAATTTTTAGCATCTTGGCGTATTCCGATGACGATTTGAGCTAGTCCTGCGGCTTTCGCGAGTTCAATCACTTCCACGACCTTACCATGGGGCACTCCTTCGTCTGCCTGGACGACCACTTGGGTGGTGGGGTGCGCATCGTGGGTGCTCTTGAGCGTCGCCTCCAGGGCAGCCCGGTCGACCACATCGCCAGCGAGCACGAAGCGGCCATCGCTCAAGACCGCGACCACCAAGTCCTTGTCGGAAGCGCTTACATCCGCAGCACTGCCTTGGGGCAGGGTGATCTTCAATCCGGACTTCACGCCGCTGCCGCTGTTGACGATCACCGAACTCGTCACCATGAAGATGATGAGGAGCACCAGGAAAATGTCGGTGAGCGGAGTGATGTTGATGTCCGAGAAGACTCCATCTTCCGACGTCGGGTCGCCGCCGGGATCGCCGCCGCTGGGTCCGGAGATGGCCATGGTCAGGTCGCACCGCTCGACGTGTTGGCCGCCTGCTCAACCTCAGGAACCTTCGGGAGCTTCCCGTGGGGCGCGGCCTCGCGCAAGAGCTCGACCAACTCCTCGGCCATGAGCTTCAATTCGATGTTCAGGCGCGAGAGGCGCGCTTGGAACACGTTGTAGAGGACCACCGCTTCTACCGCGACGATGATGCCTGCGGCGGTGGCGATGAGTGCTTCGGAGATACCGGCCATGACCGCGGCAGAGCCGCCGGTGCCGCCAGCCTCGACGTCGATGCCGAGGTCGCGGAAGCTTCGCATGATGCCGACCACCGTGCCGAAGAGACCGACGAACGGCGCCGTCGCGCCCACGGTCGCGAGCACCCACAGGCCGCGCTTCATCTTCATGGCGAGGTGAATGCGCTCGCGGTCCACGGTGGCGGTGAGGATGTCGCCGGTGGAGCGGGTGGCGCGCTCGAAGGCAGCGCGAAAGAGGTCCGCCGCGAGCGCCGTCGAGCGGGCGGCGGCGGAGTGGGCTGCGGCGAGCTCGCCGCGCATGAGGTGGCGGCCGATGGTGTGGGCGAGGTCACGAGTCGCGGCGCCTAGCCCCCAGAGGGCGAGAAAGCGCTCGCAGGCGATGACGAGTACGAGAATCGAAGTGGCGATGATAATCGCCATCGTCACGCCGCCCAGACGAAGGTAATGAAAGTACTCTGTGAAATTCATGCCAACCGCTCCTTATCCGGCCTTACGAGCTTTGACCACGAGCGTCACTGTAGCGATGCTCGTGGGCTCCTGCGTGCCACCGCGCGTCCCGACGCCGACCCCGGCCGCTATCCCCGTTGCGCTCCCAACTGATGATGTCTTGCAACGTGTACGGGCGACCGAAGAACGTATGACGGCGATTTCTGGAACCGCGAAAATTGTCGTCCAGGGCCCCGAAGGTGGCGGCACCATCGACGCGGTGCTAGCCGCTCGCGCACCGGCGAAAATCTCGCTCCAGGTGAAGGATTTCTTCGGGAGCGTGCTCCTGACGCTGGTGTCGAATGGCGAGTGCGTGCGCCTCGCGCAGGGCAAAGACGTGCAATTCGCTCGGGTCGACGAGAGCACCATGGTCTCGCTCGGCTTCCCGATGTCCATCCCCTTGCGTGAACTCGTGGCGCTCGCGCTCGGGCGTCCGCCGCGCATCCCCGGCACCCCAGAGGGACAACAGTACCAACGAGAAACTGGTATCTATCGCTACACCGTGCGCTCCGGAGGGACCGTCCAAGAATTCGTCATCTCTCCCGAACTTGGGCGGGTGACCGAGAGCCGCCTGTCTGGCGCCCGCGACGCCTCCTTTGACTTCTCACACTTCTCCGCCGAGGGCGTACCGGAGCGCGTCTCCTCGAAGTCCGAAGGCTACGAGCTGTACCTGCGCTGGCGCAACTACGTGCTGAACGAGCGCGTCGCCGACCAGCTCTTCGACCTCGATTGTTCCGGAGTTCGCGAGTGAGTGTGGCACCGGCCGCCGAGCTGACTATCTGGACGGTCTCCGAGCTGGTGGCGCGCCTCAACAGCTCCTTCGAGCAGAAGTTCGCGCGGGTGCGGGTGCGCGGCGAAGTCTCCGGCTACAAAGGAAAACATTCGAGCGGCCACATGTACTTCGCGATGAAAGACGAGGGCGCGTCTTTCGATGTGAAGGTTTGGAAAAACCTCGCAGGGAAGCTCGGCTTCGAGCTGAAAGAAGGCATGTCGCTCGTCGTCGAAGGCGAGGTGAACATCTGGGCGACCCAAGGGCGCATCTCGCTCATCGCCCACCGCGTCGAGCCGGAAGGGCGCGGGGCCCGCGCGGTGGCATTCGAGCAGTTGAAGGCCCGCCTCGCTGAAGAAGGGCTCATTGGCCCCAAGCGCCAGCGGCGAGCGCTGCCGATGTTGCCGAAGCGCATTGGCGTGGTGACGAGTCGCACCGCCGCTGCGCTCGGAGACTTCCTCACGGTGGTGAAGCGCCGAAACAAAGGGCTCGAAGTGCTCTTCGCCCACGCCAAAGTGCAAGGGGAGGGTGCCCCCGAGGAAATTGCCGCAGCGTTCGCCGCACTCGCCAAGACCGACGTCGAGGTGATTGTCGTGACCCGTGGCGGCGGCAGCGTCGACGACTTGTGGACCTTCAACGAGGAACTCGTCGCGCGGACAATCTTCGCTGCGAAGGTGCCGGTGATTTCCGCAGTCGGCCATGAAATCGACGTGACCCTCGCCGACTTGGTCGCCGATGTGCGAGCGCCGACGCCGAGCGTCGCCGCCGAGACCGTCACCCCGGTCGTGGCGGAGCTCTTGGACTCGAACCTGCAGCTCGCCATGCGCCTGCGCCAAGCCTTTCGCCTCGGCATCGAGAGGCGCCGCAACACGCTGCGCGACTACAAGAGTCGGCTCGGCGACCCCCGGCACAAGCTGCACAAAGAGCAGATGGAGCTCGGCACCTTCGTGGATGCGAGCACCGAAGCGCTCCGCAAACGCCTGCGCACCGAGCGAGAGCGCTTGGGAGAACTCGCCCAAAAGCTGAACGCAGCGCGGCCCCAGGCCCAGTTGCGAAAGAGCAAGGAAGAGCTGCGGCAGCTCGAAAGCTTCCTCACCAAGTTCGGTCGGGGACTCGCGGTTGAACCGCGGCGGGTTGTCGCCCAACTGCGCCAGCGCCTCGACCGGCGCACGCCGCGCCCGCTCGTGGCGGACGGCAAGCGAACCGTCGCCGAACTCGCGCTGCAACTGCGGTCGAGCGCCTTGGCGCGGCAGGTGGCCTGCGCGACAGAGCTCGACACCTTCAAGAATCGCCTCACGTCGCTGAGCCCCCGAGCGGTGCTCGCGCGGGGCTATGCGCTCGTCGAGGGCAGCGACGGTCACCTCGTGCTCGACGCCGGCGCAGTGCGCACTGGGGACCTCGTGCGGGTGGTGATGCGCGAGGAGAAGTCTTTTGATGCGGTGGTCGCTGCACCGCGCAGCGAACGACGGAAGGAGTAAGGCACATGGAAGAGGCAAAAAAGAGCGGTGAGAGCCGTGAATATTCGGTGGTGGTGAAAGAGCTGCAGGAGATCGTCAAAGAGCTCGAAGGCGGCTCGCTCTCCTTGGAGAAATCCCTCGAAAAGTTCGACCGAGGGATGAAGGTGGTGAAAGAGGCGGAGAAGCTGCTGTCGAAAGCGGAGGCACGCATCGAGGAACTGCTCGTGGGAGATGGCAGCGTGCGTCCGCTCGACCTTGAGCCGAAAGGCAAAGGGAGTTGACCGCGGGCGTGGACCTGCACGCTTGGATGGATGCGCGCCGGGAGCGCTTGGAGCAGTTGCTCGCTGCCGCCCTCGCGCTGCGAACGCCGCCAGCGCCGCTTGGAGAAGCGCTGGAGTACGCACTGCTCGGCGGCGGGAAGCGCCTGCGGCCGCTTCTGGTGTTCGCCTTTGCCGAGGCGTCGGGACTTGCCGAGAGTTCGCCTGCGACCGACGACGCGGCGGTGGCGATAGAATTCATCCACGCCTACTCGTTGGTCCACGACGACCTGCCGGCCTTTGACGATGCGGCGACCCGTCGCGGAAAGCCGAGCTGTCACCTCGCCTACGGCGAAGCGACCGCGGTGCTGATCGGCGACGGACTCCTCACGGACGCCTTCGCAATGCTGTCGCGGGGTGCGCCCGCCGAAGCGGCGTTTCGACTGCGGCTCGTCCATGAACTCGCCCAAGCGGCCGGGAGCGCGGGCATGGTCGGCGGACAGCAACTCGACATGACCCCTGGGCGACCGGCAACGCTCGAAGCCTTGGCGCACCTCCACGCGCTGAAGACCGGAGCGCTCTTGCGCGCAGCCTGTCGCATGGGAGCGCTCAGCGCCCAAGTGAGCGAGGAGCGCTTGGCGCAGGCCACGCACTATGGCGAGGCTATTGGCCTTGCGTTCCAAATCGCCGACGACATCCTCGACGAAACCGCGCACCCGGAAGCGCTCGGCAAGCCGACCAAGGCCGACGCCTCCGCCGGAAAAGTCACCTACCCGAGCCTCGTGGGCCTAGCCGAAGCGCGCCGCCTCGCCCACGAGCACGTCCGCCGGGCACAGGCGGCTGCCGCCGCGTTCGGCGACGCGCGCGGACTCCTCGCGGCGATAGCGTACTACGCGGTCGAGCGCACGACGTGAGTCCGAAGAAGCGCGAACGCCTCGATGTGTTGCTCGTACACCGAGGCCTCGCGCAGAGCCGCACCCAAGCGGCGGCGATGGTCATGGCGGGGCAAGTGCTCGTCGACGGCAAGCCCATCGACAAGCCCGGCACGGTGGTGAGCTTCGAGGCGGAGCTGAGCCTCCGCGGAGAGAAGGCCCGGTTCGTCTCCCGCGGCGGCTTCAAGTTGGAGCACGCGCTCAACGAATTCGGGTATTCCGCCGAAGGGCTCGTGTGCCTCGACATCGGCGCGAGCACGGGAGGCTTCACCGATTGCCTCCTGCAGCGCGGCGCCGCCCGGGTGTACGCCTTCGATGTTGGCCGCGGTCAGCTCCACGAGAAGCTTCGCGCCGATCCGCGGGTCATCGCCAGAGAAAGCCTGAACGCCCGCTACCTCGAAGCCAAGGACCTGCCGGAGCGAGTCTCCCTCGCCGTGGTCGACGTGAGCTTCATTTCCTTGAAGCTCGTGGTGCCGCGCATGCTCCCGCACCTCACGGTCGGCGGACATCTCGTCGCTCTCATCAAACCCCAGTTCGAAGCCGGGAGAGCAGAGGTAGGGAAAAACGGGGTCGTTCGTTCCCCTTTGGTACGAGAGCGGATTCGAACCGACATGATCGCCTGCGCTTCACAAGACTGGCAACTCGCAGGGGTAAAAACGACCGATTCGCCTCTTCCTGGCCCCCAGGGAAACGTCGAAATTCTGCTAGGGGCATTAAAATCGTCCGATCGCGATATAAATATTACTGTCGCTGAATCCAGTGACGATGTGAATTGACTGGATTCCAATTCGTTGCGAATTGCAATCATTATAAAATTTACATTAGCGCTGTTTTTTTAAAATTAATAAGCAATTTGTCAATATTCATGATATCGGCTTACCTATAGGTTTATGAATATGACATGGCTACGAAATCAATTAACTTTTACGCGGAGCGCAGCTTCGTCGTCGCCATCAAATGATGGTGAATTTTTCGTGACAATGTGGTCTCTGATGTGCTTTCGCAGGATGCAGTTACTCGGAAGCTCTGGGAATTGATGTCGTGAATCAGAAGGTCCTCATATTTGGGGCGCGCGCCACCACGCTAGCCGCCAAGCTCAAAAAGTCGGGCTACGACTGCACGGCAGCGTCGCGCGTGGCGCAGCTTCGGCTCGTGAAGCGCCCGGATGCAGTCGTCATCGCTGCAACGCCTCCGCGGCGTACGGCGGTCGCTCTCGACGCTATCCGCAAGTCGACCAACTTGAAGAAGGTTCCTATCTTCGTCGACGGCTCGCTTGGAGATACCGGCGTGCGCCCCGACGAAGTGGACTCGGTCGCAACGTCGTATGTGGAACTCGAGAGGTTCCTCGCCGCTTCGGTCAAAGCACGTCAGTTCGACCAACATGAAGAACTCGCGCAGCGCCGTCTAGAGTTCCTGCTGAATTTGAGCCGAAGCATCAACAACGGCGATCCCTTGCTACAACTCGCGGAAAGCGCCGCGCAGGGCCTCCATAACATTCTCGAATGCGAAGAAGTAGGAGTGCTGTGCCGCGATGAGCGCGCCGAACTCGGCTGGAAGATGATCGAGCACACCGGCCGTAGCTTCCCGGTGGACCTGGCGATTGTCCCCATGCTTCGCCGCTGCGTCGACATCGGCGTGCCCGTGCAGGGCGAGGGCATCGAAGTCTTCCCGCTGAACCGCGACAAAGAAGGGCTCGTCGCTATTCAATTGAAGCGCGAGACGCGCTTCACGCAACTTGAGCGCGACCTCATCATCGCTGCTTCCGGCTTGCTCACCTCCGCCGTCGAGCGCGATGGCTCGAAGCGAGTCTTCGAAGAAATCCGCGCTTCGCTCGAAGCTGCGTACGTCGAGCGCTACGACGAGCTGGTCCGCGCGAACGCCCGACTCAAAGCCATCGACAAGAAGACCAACGAACTCGTGGCGGTATTGACCCACGACGTGCGCGCGCCGCTCAACGTTCTGTTGGGGCATGCGCACCTGCTCCTCACCGACGACAAGGTGAAGGACAAGGCGCGGAATTCCGCCGAAGTCATTCAACGGACCTCGCAGAAAATCCTCCGACTCATGGAGGAGGTCCTCGAAAAAAATCGTGGGCAAGAGCACACCGTCCTCTTCACCCAGAATGTGGACATCACCTCGCTCGCGAACGAGGTCACAAAAGAGCTGCAGATCCTCACCCGCCAGCGCGGCATCGAGCTGCGCACCGAAGCGCCGATGCTCGTGCCGTACCGAGGCGACGAGCAGAAGCTGCGCCAAGTTTTCCAGAACCTCATCACCAACGCCCGCGACCACGCCAAAGACGCGACCGAAATTGTGGTGCGCGTTGGCCTCAAGCGGCGCCCGAACGGCGAAGTGGTACACGTCGAGGTGCAGGACAACGGAAAAGTCGAGAACCCCTCGGCGCTCCTCCTCGCCTTCGAACGCGGCCAAGGTCTTGGCCTTGCTATCTGCCGCGAATACGTCGAGCGCCACGGCGGAGAAATTTGGGCCGAAGCTCCGAAAGAGGGCGGCGCGATGTTCGCGTTCGACCTGCCGATGATGTCCGAGCGAGGGCCACAAGCGACGCCCCACGAAGTCTCCCAGTCGCGGCGCCCGCGAGTTCTCATTTGCCAGGACGATCCGGTCAGCACCCGGGCGGCCACCATCGGTCTGTCGAGCCACTTCGAAGTCGAGACCGTGCGCGACGGAGAACTCGCACTCGAACGTGCGCGCGCCTCCCACCCGGACCTCATGGTCGTCGATGTGTTCCTCCAAAAGAAAGACGGCCTCGAAACCCTGCGCGAGCTTCGCGCCAACGCGGAGACTGCGGACATTCCGGTCATCCTCGTGTCGTCGTCGTCGGAGATCGGCGAGAAGATTCAGCGCATGAACCTCGGCGTGGTCGGCCACCTCCAGAAGCCGATTGAACCGGCCGTGCTCCTCGAACGGGTCGTCGATGCGCTCCAGCGCGTCGGTGGTGCGACCACGATGCGCATTCCCGGCAACGATGTCGAGACCGGACTCTTCGATCACTTTGGCCTCGTCCGCCGCCTCGCGCAGGAGCTCTCCCGCGCCGGGCGCTACGGTCGGCCCTTGAGCGTCGCGGTCTTGAAGCCAAAGAAAGCCGTCGACACCAACGCCATTCCCAAGTTTGCGCAGCTCATCCGACGTGAGCTCCGCGCGCCCGATGTCGTCGGCCACGTCGGCAATGGCAGCTTTGCGATACTCCTGCCGGAGACTCCCGACCAACACGCGACCGGGCTTGCGCGACGGCTCGGCGAGCTCGGCGGAACTATCGGACTTTCGTACGACTTCTCGGTCACCGATGTGGGCAAGACTGGCCTTGATGCCGAGCGCGCGCTCGAACGACTTCTGATGTAGAGGTAACTGCAGGACACCTCTTCACAAGGAGAAGTCGGCTGTGCGTTGGGAAAGCGAAACTCGGCTCGACGGGCGGCTCGCGTGGTGCGCAACCAAGCCCGAGCACAAAGCAAAAGCGTGGGTGGCGATTGTCCACGGCTACGGCGAGCACTTGGGCCGCTACGAGCATACGATGCGTGCGCTCTTGGAGCGCGACATCGCGAGCGTAGCGATAGACCTGCGGGGCCACGGAAACTCCACTGGCGCACCGAGCGATATCGAGCACTTCGAAGACTATTTGAAAGACGTCGACGCTCTCTGGGCGAAGACCGAAGAACTCGCGCAAGGCGCTCCGCGCTTCATGCTCGCCCATTCTCTGGGCGGCCTCATCGCTACCCTCTGGGCGTCGCGAGGTCCGCGGGGATTGAAGGGCCTCGTCCTCTCTTCTCCGTTCTACGCACTCGCGGGCGCGCCTCCGCGACTGAAAGTGGCGCTCGCTCGGGTGCTGCGGCGCATCGTCCCCGGAATTCGCATCGGCAACGGCATCGACATCTCTCTCCTCTCGCGCGATGAGGCCTGGCAAAAGTCCACTGCGGCGGACCCGCTCTACCTGCGGACGACGACCCCGCGCTGGTACTTCGAAGTTGTGGCGGCACAAGCGCAGGTGGACCAGCTCGCGCCCTCGGTCGTCGCGCCGGTGCTCATGCTCGTCGCTGGGGCCGACGGCATCGTTTCGCCTACTGCGTCAAAGCGAGTCTTCGAGCTCTTGGGTAGCTCAGAAAAGCAACTGCGGATGTTCGATCACGCTCCCCATGAAATATTGAACGACTTGGGCAAAGAAAAAGCTCAAGCGGAGATTGCGGCGTGGATTTTGTTGAACAGTTGACGTAGCAACGGGCCTCATGTTTCGACGCCTTTTTTGGGCGCCGAAGTGCTGCGGAAGCAAAAGAAGGAAACGAAGTGCCTATGGCTACCAACGACATCATCAACATCATCGGGAAGGGCATCCGGATTCGGGGGAGTCTCTCTGGAGGGGGAGATCTCGTGGTCGAAGGGCGGGTTGAGGGGCAAATTCAACTCAAGAACCACCTGATTATCGAGCATTCAGGAATAGTAGAGGCAGACGTACGGGCAGATGAACTGACGATCAACGGCACTGCCTCCGGCAATGTCGATGCTACGACCAAGGTGTCCATCACCCAGTCGGCGAAAGTTCAGGGCGACATCAAAGCATCGCGAGTCATCATTGCAGACGGCGCAGTCTTCAACGGATCCATCGAGATGGACGTGAAGCTGCCTGCGGACATTTAAACGGCGTTCCTTTTGAGGGGGCAATAACCATGGCAAACACGATCATTGGATCGAGCATCATTATCGACGGAGAAATCTCTGGTGACGAAGACTTGGTCATCCAGGGGACAGTGAAGGGAAAAATCGTACTCAAGGAGAGCCTGTTTGTTGAAGCCTCCGGAGTCGTCGAAGCGGACATCGAAGTCCAGAATGTAGAGATTGCTGGGCGCGTTACCGGGAATATTCAGGCGAGCGACAAAATTGAGATGAAGACTGACTGTCGAGTTGTTGGCGACGTGAAGTCTCCGCGAATTCTCATCGCCGACGGTGCGGTGTTCAAGGGTAACGTGGACATGGATGTTAAAGATCGGTAACGGATGCCAATGGTTCCAGCAAAAGATAGTGTGAATTCCGATGCCACGACGGTCATCGGTCCATCGATTCTCATCAACGGGAAGTTGACCGGAGATGAGGATCTCACCGTTCGTGGTCGGGTCGAAGGAGAGCTGTCGCTCAGTCGGACGTTGATGGTCGAGACCTCGGGCATCATCAAAGCGAATGTGTCGGTGCGCAACGCCATCGTCTCGGGCGTCGTCGTCGGCAACATCACCGCGACCGAGTCGGTCGAACTCACCAAAGACGGCCGCATGGTCGGCGACATCCGCTCTCCGCGGGTGATCATCGTCGACGGCGCGAGCTTCCGCGGTCAAATCGACATGGGCAATGCGGAGCCGCGGCCAGCCGTTGAACGCCCGGCCGTCCGACGCCCGACTCCGGTGGCTACGACCGCGACGGTAGCGAACCGTCCTCCCGCACCTCCCCGCCAACCTGAACGGGCGCCAGCGCCGCCTCCGCGGCCGGCGTCAGCTTTGGCCAAGCCGCTTCCACCTCCGCCACCGAAAACGGTGGTGCGCGAACCGGCAGTAGCCAGCGTCAGCGGAAAAAAGAAAATTCTACTCAAAAAGAAGTAGAGAACTGAAGTAGGGTACTAGAAGGACAACTGACGGGTTGATGAGAAGTCGTTCGTCGACGTGGAAAACTCATGAACGAAAATGATCACATCGGGGAGGCAGTAGGCAACGTTGCTGAAGGCGCGACGCCTCCCCAACCTTCGGTGCCTTCGCCGTCGCCGGACGAGCTTTTCGATGTGCGTCCGCAGATCTCGAACGACGTTTCGTTCATCCCCTGCGACAAGCTCGACGACGACTACACTTTCCTCATCCGTGAGCGGAGTGAGCTTGACGATGTCTCCGGGCTCGCAACCGAGCTCGCTCGGACCGGGCAGATTTTCCCGATTGATGTCCGGGTGTCTTCGGAAGGTCGCTACCAGGTAGTGTGTGGCTTTCGGCGGGTCGCGGCGCTGCGTGTGCTCCAGCGAGAAGGCGTCTTGGCGCGGGTTCACCAAAACATGGAGCCCAAGGCGGCGATGCTCATGGCGCTGACCGCTGCTATCCACATGGAGCCGGTCTCCCACGAGCAACTCGCGGTCGTTCAGCGTGAGGCCGAAGAGAAATCGCTGCTCACCCCCGCAGCGCGGGACCTCCTCGCGCGAGCTTTTGGCGGCGCTCCGGAATTAGGCCCAGAACAGGTGGAGACGGAGATCGACGCCGACGATCTCGCAACGGACGTGGCGGTCCGCCTGAACCAGTGCAACCAAGACCTCTCGATGCTCGCGGACTACTTTGGCGATCTCCAGGAGGGTCGTCGCGCCGACCTCCTCCAGCAACTGCGGTACTTCGCCGAACTATCGAGCTACCTAGAGCAACGTCAGTGAACCTGGCTGAGCTCTCCTCGCTCTCGGAGGCACAGGAGCGCGCAAGGCTCTTGGAACTCCTCACGACGAAGAGCTTCGAGCGCCGAAGGGTGAAGCTCGCGAGCGGTCGGGAATCCAACTTCTACATCGATTCGAAGAAGACGCTCCTCACCGCCGAAGGGCATTGGCTCGTCGGCCGACTGCTCTGCGCAGAGGTTCGTCGCCGGGTTCCCCAGTGTCAAGGCATCGGCGGGCTGACCATGGGCGCAGATCCGCTCGCGAGCGCGGTGAGCCTCGTAAGCTTTTTCACCCCCCAACCATTCAACGCTTTCTTGGTGCGCAAAGAAGCGAAGGGCCACGGCACCGGCCAGTGGATTGAGGGGCTGGCTTCGCTTTCGGGAAATGCTCCGGTCGCAATCCTCGAAGATGTCGTGACGACCGGGGCTTCCGCATGGTTCGCTTGGGAGCGCGCCCGCGAGGCCGGGCTTCGCCCTCAAGCGATTATCGCGGTCGTGGACCGCGAAGAGGGCGGCCGCGAAGACTTGGAGCGCCGTGGTGCCCCCACATTCTCCCTCTTTCGGCGGTCCGATTTCCCACTATGAGACTCCCGTGGATAGTTGCTGCGGTGCTCGTATCCGGGTGTTTGAAGAACTACATTCCCCGCTTCGTCGCCGACCAACCGCCGAGCTATCCGAAGAGTTCTGACGAACTCGAATACCAAAACTTCCTCGATGCCTCGACCCAGAGCCAAGCAGTCTACGACTACTTCGACACCCGCGCGTTCGTGCGGGCGGTGCTGCAGACGCCGAACTTTGTCGAGGCGCGGGTCCGTCGAAATGCCTACTTTTTCGGACTCACTCCCGAGGCAACCGAAGCTGAGCTGAAGAAAGAGAACGAGCGACTGTCGACGATGACGGAGTTCATCGTCGCCGTTTCATCTCCAGAATCGAAGTACCAAGAGATTCAGCCCAACGAGTCCGTCTGGCGGCTCGTGCTCCAAGTGGATGACAAAGAGTATTCGCCGACCAACGTCATTCGCCTCGGAAAACCGACGACGCCGCTGCGCGCGGTGTACTCTTGGCTGGAACCGTTTTGGGTCACCTTCCAAGTGCAGTTCCCGAAAGTCCCTCCAGGACTCCCGGTGACGCTGCGAATCTTTTCTCCTATCGGCCAAGTGAAGCTGACGTTCCAAGCTAGCTAAACCATGGAGACGAGGGCTCTGGAGCATCTCAGTGGCTCGCAGAGTTGGGCGGCACGCTTGTGGCCCGCGTGCTCGTACCAATTTTTGATGCTTGGCTCGGTCGCGCTGATGAAGCCGGCAGCCAACGCGCTTCTGCTTTCGAGCTACCCGCCGAGCATGTTGCCGGTGCTCTACTTCGTGGGCGGTATCACCTCTGGCATTTTAGCGGTGGGCTCGCGCCCGTGGCTGAAGCAGATAGGTCCAACCGGCTTTGCCTTCCTCGGCAGCGCCATCACCCTCGGGTGTGCGCTCCTCCTGCACCTCGAATGGAAGCCCGCGTCCATCGCTGCCTATTTGAGCTTCGAGGTGCTCACGACCCAAATCGCGCTCACCTTCTGGAATGCGCTCAGTGAATCCTTCGATGCTCGGGAGGCGCGTCGAGCATTCGCGTGGATAAACGGCATCGGCATGTGCGGCGCCGTGCTGTTCGGCTTTGCGACGACCGCCGCCGCCCAGCAGGTCGGGCTCGAGGCATTGCTCACCGTGGGCGCGGTGGCCATGCTCGTGAGCGGCATCCTCTGGCGTTGGAACCCTAAGCACGAAGTGCGCGTCGCCTCGGAGCCACCGAAGGAGAAGACGTCGGTGGGCGCTACACTTATCCACAGCAAGTATGCGCGGTGGCTCGCGTTGCTGGTCTTCGGCTTCGCGACAATTCAAATTCTCGCGGATTACGCCTACCGAGTTCGCTCGGCCGAGGCGTTCGACCGGGCGGCGATGGTCTCTTGGTTTGCAGCCCAACAGGCGGTGACCGGCATCGCCTGCGTGGTGTTCCAGCTCCTGTTCGCCCGTCGGATGCTCGCGCGCCTCGGCACCATCGGCTACGTGCGCATGCTCCCCATCGCGATGGGCATTACCGGCATTGCGGCGCTCCTGTTGCCGGGAGTGTGGAGCGCGTCGGCCTTGAAAATCGTCGAGAGCGCATCCAGTTGGTCGCTCCTGCCGGTGGCGATGCAGCTCCTGTACGCGCCCTTGCCGGAACTCGACCGGGACCGCGTGCGCCGCACTGTCGACGGACTCGTTCGCAAAGTCGCGATGGTCATCGGCGCGATGGTCCTCGCCCTCGCCGGCGGCGCGAATGTCTTTCTCGCCATTCTGCTCGTCATCGCTGTGAGCGCTCTGCAACTGCTCACCCTGCGCCGGGTTCGGGAGAACTACGTGTCGGCGGTGCAGACCCGCGTTTCCGGCGAGCCGAGTGCAGTCACCGCCCAACTCGACCAGGAACACTTGAGCGCAGTGCTCAGCTCGCCCAATGCGGAGTGGGTGCTGGGCGTCGTCGAAATCCTCGACCGCAACAGCCGCATCGATGTGCCCGAGGTGCGCGAGATGCTCGCCCACGGAAACGCTCATGTCCGCGCGCGGGGAGTGGCGATTGCTGGCGAACGAAAAATGGTGGCCCTGGCCCGCGAAGTGGAGTTGCTCTTGGAGCGCGACGCCACGCCAGTGAAGCGCGAGGCTGCCTGGGCGCTTTCGACCCTCGCTCCGGCGGAGGCCCTCGCGGTGCTCCCGAAGCACCTGACCGACGCCTCGCCGACGCTCGCTGCTGCGTCCATGGGCGCGCTTTTGCGCATCGACCCGCGCAACGCGCCCGCACACCACATGCTGCAGAGCTTCATGCCCCGCGAGAGCCCGCAGCCGATTGCGCTGCGCCGAGAGGTCGCCGAAGCGCTCGGGCGACTGCCAGCCTTTGGTCGCTACGAGCAGCGCGACGTGGAGACGGTCATCTCCCGCTTGCTCGACGACGTGGACCCCTTCACCCGGAAAAACGCGATTGCCGCCGCGGGCAACGGTGGCCACGTAGACCTCGCGTTGAAGCTCTTTCGGTTCTTGGGCTGGCGCGATGAGCGGGTGATCACCCGGGATGCCCTCTCAAAGCTCGGACCGGGAGCCTTGCCGATTCTCCAGCGGACGCTCGACGATCGCTCTCGCCCGCGAGCGCTCCGCCTCCAACTCCCGCGCATCATCCGTAGCATCGGCGGCCAAGAGGCAGTCGACGTGCTCGTGAACGCACAGGTCGACGACGATCCGGCGATTGAATTCCGGGTGATTACCTCGCTCGTCGCTCTCCACGAACTCACCCCAGTCTATGACGTCGCTCCGCCGATGGTCGTCCAGCGCCTCAAACGCTTCCGCGCCCGCTGGTACGACTTGGTTGAGGTTTGGGCAGATGTCCGTGCCGCCCTCGGCGATCAATCGCTCCTCGCCCGACTGCTCGACGATCGCCTAGCGCAGTTGATTGAGATGAGCTTCGCAGTCCTCTCGCTCATCCATGATCCGTTCACGCTTCGCAAAGCGCACGTCAACCTCATGGGGTCGGATCGCAGCCGCCGTGCGTGGGCCATAGAGCTTCTGGAACACCTCCTGTCCGAGGAAGAGCGCTCCCTCGTGCTCCCTCAGGTGGAGCCCCCACATTTCTTGCGCCCACCGGGAGATGTGGCGCGCTTCCCGAATAGGCTAGAGTCGCTGTGCGGAGCTGAAGATGTTCTCTTACGCACCTGTGCGCGCCGAGTCGCGCGCCGACGAGGCTACTACTCGAAGGACTTCCGAGCGGACGACATGAATGAGCAAATGGTTGGGAGGCTCTTTGCACTGGAAGGCGTCGATATCTTCGCGCAGAGCCAAGTGGACGATGTCGCGGCAGTCGCGGCGGTGACCAAAGAGCGCAGCTTTCGAGCGGGCGAACACATCTACGCCGAGGGCGACCCCGGCGACGCGCTGTACGTCATCATCGACGGACAAGTGCAAGCGACCTTTGCTGGGGAACGGGTGATGACCTTCCAAGCAAGGCAGACCTTCGGCGAATCTTCGCTCTTTGACGGCGCACCACGGAACCACGACGCCATCGCCGTCGCGGACACCAACTTGCTCATCATCGACCGCCGCGACTTCCTCGACATCCTCGCTGACCGCCCGGAGCTCCTCGCGGGTGTGTTCCGGGTCGTCTCTCGGCAGCTCATGACCATGGCGCAGGAAGTTGCCATGACCCGTCGAGCGATAACCGGCGATCCACCGGCGCTCGAAGCGCTGCGCGAGCGCCTGCGCGGCGAGTTCCGCGAGATTTCGTTGGAGAAGGAAACATGAACAACATTGGCATCGTCGTACGCCCCGGTCATGCCGATGCGGCGCAGCTCGCCTTGGCAATTGTCGAGCACTTCCGGGGCCTCACCTTCTTGCTGGAAGAAGCGCTCGCACAGACCTTGGGTCGCAAGGGCGTCCCCAGCGAGGACCTCGGGCGAGAGGCGGAGCTCATGGTCGCTCTTGGCGGCGACGGTACGCTGCTCTATGCGGCGCGCCTCCTCGGCGACCGAAGCGTGCCGGTGCTCGGCATCCACCGCGGCTCGCTCGGCTTCATGACCGAGACCCCACGGGAGCGAGCCTTCGAAGCGATTGATGACGTGCTCGCCGGGCGCGCCCATATCGACTCGCGCATGAAGTTGCACGCGGAGCTCTGTCGGGGGAACGAAGTGGTGTTCGCCCGCGAGGTGCTGAACGACGTGGTCATCAACAAAGGAGTGCTGACCCGCATGTCGACCCACGACGTGTGGCTCGATGACATCTTCGTCGCCTCCTACCAAGCCGACGGCATCATCTTCGCCACGCCAACCGGCTCGACGGCCTACTCGCTTTCGGCCGGGGGGCCCATCGTCCATCCGGCCGTCGACTGCGTGGTGGTGACGCCCATCTGTCCGCACTCGCTCACCCAGCGTCCGCTGATTGTCCCCGGGGACCAGCGCATTCAGGCCCGCCTCGCCGGCGATGCGACTGACGTGTTTCTCTCTGTGGATGGGCAGGCGAGCCTTCCGTTGCGCCCCGGCGACGAAGTGCGGGTGCGCAAGTCGAAGCACCGGCTGTTGATAGTGCGCAACGCTCGCCTCGATTACTTCAGCATTCTCCGCCAGAAGTTGCGCTGGGGAGAGCGGGGCACCGCGTGACGAGTGCGCTCCCGAGTCGTACAACACCCTAAGCGAGGTGACGATGAACTCGAAGCTCTTGGCACAGCACTCGCGCGTCCTCGTGGCGGTCTCATTCCTTGTAGCGGCGAGCGCACATGCAGTGAAATCTTGCCCCGACTTAATGGTGCTGGAAGACGCGGTGTTCTTCGACGCGCTCGCGAGCAAAAGTCCCGAGTGGAAGCGGGAATGCAGCGCCGCGCCCGCTCGCCCGACGCCGGATGCCGGGTCGCCGCGCGACGTGATTCGCCCGCCTACCGAGCTGAAGCTGGAAGTGCTCGGCGTGGAAGGCACTGCAGTGATGTCCTGCGACCAGGGCAAGGGCTTCGATTGGGCGATGAGCTTCCTGTCGAGCGACGCGTCGCCCCAGTCGGCGCGGGTTCTCGCGACGCTCACCAAGTACAACCTTGGCGCAGAGCGCAACAAACAGGTGGAGTCCGTGCTGTGCCAGCGGCGGCGCGAGGTGCTCGTCCAAGTGAAGAAGTTGAAGCATGACGAGCTGCGTAAAGACTGCCTCGCGCGGCTGGAAAAGGCCGCCCGGGCGGGGGCCAAGTACTATGGCATCGTAGCCCCATCGGAGTTCTGCAGCGAGGTCGCCACTATCAAGAGGGCGCTCGCGGCCGTTGCAGTCTGCCGGTAGACTTGACCGGTAAGCTTCAGCCGCCGTAGGCCATAGCGCCAGCGTTGCTGCGAGCGGCAGCCTCGGGGCGCTTTTGCCCGATGTGCGTCTGACACTCCCCCCTCGATAGGTCCGCTCGTTACCGTAGAAATCAAAGCCCCGGCGCGTCGTCTTCCTTAGGAACTGTACATCTCAACTACGTCGTTGCTTCGTTGGTGCAGTGCCTCGACGAGTTTTCGTGGGTCAAGTAGGCTACCGGGTATCACCAGCCGAGTTTCCTGAGGAGGAACGTACGATGAACCTGAACATCACCTTCCGTCACTTCAATCCCTCGGAGTCCATAAAAAACTATGCGCGAGAAAAACTCGAACGAATGGACAAGTATCTCGATCACGCGAGCGAAGCGACGGTAGTGCTGACGTTGGAGCGACATCTGCACGGCGCAGACATGCGGATTCACTCTGGTTCATTCTTGGTGCGTGGCCGGGAGCGGCATGAAGATGTCTTCACCGCCATCGACAACGCGACCGAGAAAATCGAAAAACAATTGAAGCGCTACAAGGATCGCATCAAGGGACACCACTCCCGCGACTCGCTGCGCTTCCAGGCCGTCTCGGTGCGGCACCAAGTGCTGGAGGAGCCGGAAGACGGCGACCGGCACGCTCGCAAAGTGGTTCGCCGGAACGAGTTTTTGGCGCGGCCGATGTCCCTCGACGAGGCGATTATGCAGCTCGACCTCATGGACACCGAATTCTACGTGTTCACAAATTCAACCACGATGGAGATGAACGTGGTCTACCGGCGCCGGGACTCCACCATCGGGCTCATTGAGGCCTCCGGGGTCCAGAAGCGCTCGCTCGTCCAGCACTTTGCCGCCAACCATTAGGGTGGTGAGGTTGGGGGGCAGCGCTTTCGCTCTCCCGTGGTTCAGAATTTGCGGTAAGAGCCCAGCGTCATGCAAGTGATCGACTTCCTCGACGAGCGTTCGGTAATTCCCGAGCTTCGAGCCACCACTATCGAGGGTGTGCTCGACGAACTCGCCACCGGCTTAGCCGTCGGGGCCCCGGGCCTCGGTCAACAGCGGATTTTGCAGGCGCTCGCGACGCGAGAGGCGACGGCGCCGACAGCCATGGAGAAAGGCGTTGCGATTCCCCACGGGCGACTCGCTGGGTTGCCGTCCATTGTGGCGAGCTTCGGCATGAGCCGGGTGGGCGTCGACTTTAAGGCACGCGATGGCGGACCATCCCACTTCTTCTTCGCACTCTTGGCCCCCGACGCCTCCGCCGGCATGCACTTGAAAGCCCTCGCAAAGGTCTCACGGCTCCTCAAATCCGATGCCTTGCGGGCGAGCTTGATGAACGCTGAGTCGGTCTCGGAGATTCACCGACTTATCGCCGAAGAAGACGCTCGAACCGCGATGTGAAGTTCACAACCCATCCGCTTTCAAAGTAAAGTGCCGCTATGGACGTCGCCCTCAGGGCCGTCGACGACGAATTTCTTCGAGAAGTTATTTTTCCAGCGTTGGCGTTGGACGAGAAAGGAGCGTTGGCCGTCCTTCGCAACCTCCACGGACTCATCGCCGACGACGAAACGCGCGGCTTTCTGGAAGTTGCCGTGGAGCGTATGCCTGCGGGGGCCAAGCTCTCCCAACTGAGAAGCTCCTACTGGGAGACCGCGCTCTCTCGGCTCATGTTCTCGCGCTGGAAAAAGCAATCGTGGGGCTGGACCATCACCGATCCCCTCCCAGCCTACGGCGCTTCTTGGGAAACCGCTGTGACGCTCGCCCTCATGCTGGAAGATGTGGAGTTCCCTTACGCGGAGCCGAAGAAAGCCGCCGCCTACCGGGAAAAGTTGTGGAACTCCCGGCCCCAGCGCGGGGGCCTTGCGACGCTCATCTGCGGTTTCTGGGACCACGTGCCGAAGTTCAATCCGGGAGCGATGCTGACCCCGCCAGATTTAGGTGCGTTTCTGCCCGACGAGAAACTCGTTCGCGCCGGATGGTCTTGGCGCTCTACCTTCGCCGTCAGCCAGATTTTTTCGCGATTGCCGGGAGGTTTGAAGCGCATCCTGCTGCGCGAATCTGATCGCTTGGGCTTAAAGCTCAGCAACGAACATCAAGAGTTGCTCGCGTTCTGGCTCGGTTCCACCAACGTGGCGCCAGTGCTCAATTCGAGCTTCGTCGGGTTGGGTTTTTCTGGCGTTGATTGGGTGGGAGAGATGGGCTCGCTCGTCGCGCTCATACGTAAAGCCGCCTACGACGGGCTCGGACTCACTGCGGTATTCACCGCCGAAGCGCGGGGCCGCACCGCGACCTACGAGCTCAGGTAAATCGCCACACCGACCGTCACGATGTAGCCGAGTATCGCGAGTTGGATTGGCCGGTCGCGCCAGAGGACTTGCTCGGGAGCGCCGCCGGCATTTTTGCGGTGCACGAGGTCGATGTAGCGGAAGAGACCGAACGCCACGAAGGGCACGGTGTACTTGAGCGCCTCGGTGTTCAAGTGCCCAATCGTCTCGGTCGACACGGTGTAGATTCCGTAGGAGATGAGCGCCCCGCTGGCAGTGATGCTCATGAACTGGTCCAGCACCGAGAGCGAGTATTCGCCGAGATTTTTACGGTGGCTCTCCGCGTCGTCTTCCAAAGTGACGAGCTCCGCTCGGCGCTTCGCAAAACCGAGGAAGAGCGAGAAGAGCAACGTGCAGAGGAAGAGCCAATTCGACACTGATACGTCAATCGCCGCCGCACCGGACGCGATGCGGAGCATGAACCCCATCGCGATAGCGAACACGTCGATGATGACGTGGTGCTTGAAGTACAGCGTGTACGCCGCTTGGAGGACCGTATAGACGGCGAGGAGTCCGAGGAAATTCGGACCGAGCCAGAGCCCGGCGGCGATGACAAACGCGAGGAGGAGCGTCCCTAAGCCGAGGACTTGAGCGCCACCGAGGAGCCCTTGGGCGATGGGCCTCTTCGACTTCGTCGGGTGGCGGCGATCTTCTTCGCGATCGTACCAATCATTCGCGAGGTAGACTGTCGAGGCGAGCGCCGAGAAAGCGAGCACCGCCACCAAGGTCCGCGTCGCCTGAGGCACGTCGAGGAGTTGGCGCGCAAACACCAACGGTACGGTGAGGAGGCCATTTTTCGTCCATTGCTTCGGACGAAGAGCACGAAAGTAGTCGCGGAGTTTTGCCTTTGGAGGTGCTGAGCCTGTGCTCACGGCGGACTCAATACCCCGAAGCGCCCCGCAGGGCCAATAAGTCTTCGGGCCGCCCAAGAGGGGTTGGTGCGCTCGAAGCGCAGGCCTCCCTCCACGAAGTTCTTCTCTAGGACCGAGCGGCTGAAGCCGCCGAGCTTCGGGGTGAGCGCGGCGGCCGCCGGAGCCTGCTCGGGAAAGAAGCGCTGTTGTAGCTGCATGGCCACATAGAGCGCGCGGGTGAGTCCACATTCTCGGGCGCGTGCGAGGACTGTCGTTGGATCCGGCGGCGCCGGATAGGCCCCGCCGAGGGAGGGTGCGCCCTGAATGAGCTCGCGCAGGTCCACGTGCTCTATCAGCGGCGCCGCAAAGCCTGTGCGCGCGAGGAGCAACACTTGGAAGAGCACCGCGTCTTCGCTCGTGAGTCGGTACGCGGAAGAGCCGAAGACTGGAAGCGGCGCACAGCGCTCGCGAAGCGCGGCGTCGGCTTTGTCGAAGAGGTGCTCGTGCAGAAAGAGGATAGTCCGGGTGTCGGAAAACGCTCGCTCCGCGCCCGCGTCGTCGCGCAGGCTCGGCTCAGCGGTGAGCCCCATGCGCTCGAGGTAGCCCGAGAGCGGGCCGACGTCGCGCGGAGCCACATGCAGTCGAACCTCCGGCAACGGGCGGAGCGCCAAGTGCGGGTAGAGGGCTTCGATAGAGGAGATTGCGCCGAGGAGCACGAGCTGTCGGCCTTCGAGCGGGCCTAAGACTCGCTTCAAGCTCCAGAGCTTCATGACGTTGTCGTTGGCCGTGCCCTGGTAGATGGACAACAGGTGGTGGACCGCCCACTCCGGCGCACCGCAGTCGCCGAGGCGGTATTCGAGGTTGTAGGCGGCGAGCGGTGCGACCCCATGGGCGATGAGGAAGGGGACGAGCGCCTCCCAATCGAGCGGTGCCAAATCGACCGGCGCCGGTGAAAAGGAAGTGAGCGCTCGAAGCGCAGGCCAAGGAAGCTCCGTCATGGATAGGTTCTCCTACCGACGCTTGGCCTCATCTACAATCGACTCGCGCGATCGCCGCGCTGGACGTTTAAGGCCGAGGCGGGCCATCCGGTAGACGATAGTGCGCCGAGCGACCCCGAGGCGCTGCGCCGCGGCGGTCACGTTCCAGCGGGTGCGCGCCAGCGTTTCGAGGAGGATGTCCCGTTCGGCGCCGCCGAGCGCACTTTCGAGGCCCTCGTCGCGCGACGGCTGCGCCAGCGCTGGCGGGAGGATGTCGCGCCCGAGGTCGTCGCTCAAGCTGATGCGCGCGGCCCGGGTCATCAGGTTTTTCAGCTCTTGGACATTCCCCGGCCAGTTCCAGGTGAGCAGCGCGGGCAAGAGCTCCGGCGAGAGGCGAAGGCGAGAGCGCTTCGCGCGCAGCCGCTGCTGGGAGAGAAAATGCTCAGCGAGGAGCGGGATGTCCCGGGGACGCGCCACAAGAGGCGGCACCACCAGGTTGTGCGCGGCGCCCTCCAGCGGAGCTACTGAAGTGCAGAACAAGCGTGCCCCCGGCGGCGCATGCGGCATCGCGGCGACCTCGCGGACGAGTTGGAAACCGCGCTCGGCGCTCGGTACGCCGCGGAGTTCCACGAGGGGCGTGCCGCTCGCGCGGGCGATGGCGCGGACCAGCGCTGCTCGCCCGGAACCTTTGGGGCCGCTCACGCAGACATCGCCGCGCGCCTTGGCGAGACTCATCGCGAAATCGAGGAGGCGCAGCATCGCCGGGTCGTCGGCGATGAACACCTCGGGCTCGTCCGGCTCCGCTGGGGAGACGCGCGCGTAGAGCTCTCCGATGAGCGCTTCTGGATCGCGCTCGCCGTCCTCGACGGCGATGAAAGCCGTCGTCACCCGAGGGCCTGCGACCTCCGGCAGCTGCGTCGCTAAGGCGCGGAGCTGCTCGGCGTCGGTGTTGCAGATGATTCCCCCGAGCAAGTCGAACGCGAATTCGCCCCAGGAGGTTTCGAAGACCGACAGCGCGTCGACAATCCGGCGGCTCATCGCCCGCCGCGCGGCGCCGTTCAACCCCGGCGAGGAAAAGAGCACGAGCCCGAGCGCTCGGGTCCGGCGGAGCTCCACCGAGAGCCGGTGGCACCATTCGTCGTAGTTCGCGATGCGCGGCGTCGCCGGGAGCAAGTCTGGGAGTGCGAGCACCCAACAGCGCAGGTCGCCCACCCGGAGTTCGTCGCCGTGGCGGAGTAGGGAGGAGGCCGAGAGCGGCACCGCGTTGAGCTCCACGCTCGCCCCGGGTGAGAGGCGCAGCCACAGTCCTTCGCTGCTCGGTTCGAGCACTGCATGGCGCTCCAGGATGCCCTCACCTTCGATGGTGAGATGCACGTTGCGCGCCCGCCCGAGCGTCGCTCCACGCTCCACCGCCAGGGTCGAGGCTTTCCCGTCGCGAACAACTTGCAGGAGGTAGCGCATTACCTTGAATCCTCATTTGCTTCGGTGGCCTCTTGGGCCTCGCCCGCCTCCTGGGCGTAGAGCGCGCGCAAGTCGCGCGCTTCCCTGTGAACGTCAAAGTGCTCCCGCGCGGCAGTGGCCGCCGCCGCGCCCACTGTAGCGACGAGGTCCGGATTTGCGAGGAGGCGTTGGAGTATGTCGCGCAGCGCCGCAGTGTCGCCCGGGGCGTACAGGAAGCCGGTGCGCCCATGCTCGATTGCCCGGCTCGCGCCGGGTGTGGCCGCTGCTACCACCGCGCAGCCGCAGGCCATCGCTTCGGCGAGCACATAGGAGAACGTCTCCTGGTGTGAGGGCTGCACGCAGATGTCGAGCGCCTGCAGGTACGGCAGCGGGTCGTCTTGCTCGGGCACGAATTGCACTTCGGGCGCGCGCGCGGCTAGGCCCGCCGCCCAGGTCTGGTGCTGCGGCTTCACGAGTCCGACAAGCAACACCGCGGTGTTCGCCGGAAGAGGAGCGAGGCCCTCGAGCGCCTCGATGAAGTCTGCTTGGCCTTTGTCCGGGCGGATGCGCCCAAGCACCCCGAGCGCGCAGCGAGCAGAGATGTTCAGCTTTGCGCGCGCGGCTGCCCGTCCGCCGACAGGTGGGCAGAAGCGGGTGAGGTCGATGCCGTGGGCGACCACGGTGGTTGCGCCTGGCAGCAGCGCCGCTTGGGTAGGGTTCAACACGACGACCCGCTGGGCCGCGCGCAGGAGCAGGCGGCTGTAAAGCCCGGGGCGCGTACCTGCGTGGCGGGTGTGCACGAGCAGGAGTTTGCGGCGCAGGACCCACTTGAGAGCGATGCCGATGAGCAGCTCCACGTTGCGGTGCGAGTGCCACACGACGTGCTCGCGCTTGCTCACCCGCAGCACCTCGGAGAAGCGCAGGTGTTTTTCCGCGGCCGCTCGGGAGTTCCCGAAGGCGTAGGCGTTGTCCGTGGCAGCGACAATGGCTTCGACGTGGGTGGTCACGCCGGTGCGCCTTCGATGTAGATGGGGATGGATGACCAACACGCGTTGGCCCCAATCTACAGCGGAACCGCAGGTCGTGCTTCTGGAGAGACAAGAGGTACGCGAAGGAATAAGCCTCACAAGCGTGCGCACCATTCAGCTCGCCGGCTTTGAGGTCGGCCCTGGTCGTCCCTTACTGCTCATCGCCGGACCGGATGTCATCGAGTCGGAGGCTTCCGCTCTGCGGCACGCGAAGGCGCTGCGCGAGCTCTGTGGACGGCTTCAGGTGCCGCTCATCTTCAAGGCGAGCTTCGACAAGGCCAACCGCACGTCCGGCGACGCCTTCCGCGGGCCGGGCCTCGCCGAGGGGATGCGGGTGCTCGCGGCGGTGAAGGCCGCCGTGCAGGTGCCGGTGCTCACTGATGTCCACGAAACTTCCCAGGTACCGGCCGTCGCGGCGGTGGCCGATGTGCTACAAATCCCGGCGTTCCTCTCGCGGCAGACCGACCTGATCGTGGCCGCGGCAAAGAGCGGCCGAGGCATCCACTTGAAGAAGGGGCAATTCATCGCCCCGCAAGACATCGCACGCCAAGCGGAGAAAGCGTTTGCTGCCGGGAATCCGCATGTGCTCGTGACCGAGCGCGGCGCGAGCTTCGGCTATCGAAACCTAGTTGTCGACATGCGCGGCTTTGCGGTGATGCGTGCGGCGGGCCTTGTGGTCGGCTTCGACGCGACCCACTCGGTGCAGCTCCCGAGCGGCGAAGGCAATGCCTCCGGCGGTGAGCGGGCAATGATTCCGGTGCTCGCCCGCGCAGCGGCTGCCGCGGGCATCGACGCGCTGTTCCTCGAAGTGCATGAATCGCCCGACGACGCGCCGTGCGATGGTGCCTGCGCGCTCGACCTCGCGCATACCGAAGCGCTCCTCACCGAGGTGCTCGCTGTGCGGCGCGCGCTGGGGCACGAGCGATGAAGTTGCCCGCGCAACGGCTCGAACTGTTGGTGTTTGATGTCGATGGCGTGCTCACCGATGGCGGTCTCTGGTACGGCCCCGACGGCGAGGCGTTGAAGCGTTTCCATGCCAAAGATGGCTACGGCATCGTGCTCGCGCGCGAGCAGGGAATCCACGTTGCTTTTTTGAGTGCGCGGCGCTCGGTGCCGGTGGAAGTGCGCGCCAAAGAACTCGGAGTGACCAGAGTCTATGCGGGGCGGAGCGACAAGGGTGCCGCGCTGTTCGAGCTCTGCGCCGAATTGGACATGAAGCTCGAACAGACCGCCTACATGGGCGACGACCTCATGGACTTGCCTGCGCTGCAGATCGCTGGGCTCTCCGTCGCTCCGCGCGACGCCGTGCCCGAAGTGCGTGCAACGGTGCAGGTCGTGACACGGCGCCGAGGAGGCCACGGCGCCGCACGAGAGCTCATCGACGCTGTGCTCGCCGACCGACGAGCACGGCGCTGACAGTTACGCGAAGAGCGCGTCGACGCTGAGGTACCGCTCGCCGGTGTCGTAGGCAACGGTGAGGATGCGGGACTTCGGCGGGAGCTTCGGTAGCACTTGCGCGATTGCCGAGAGGGCGGCGCCGGTCGATGGACCGACGAAGAGCCCTTCCTCTTTGGCAGCGCGGCGGGCGTAGTTAAAGGCGTCGGGCGCTTCGACAGTGAGGACTCCGTCGATAGCTTCGCGCTTGAAGATGGCGGGAACAAATCCGGCGCCGAGCCCTTGCAGTGGGTGGAGGCCCGGAGCGCCGCCGGAGAGGACTGGAGAGCCTGCCGGTTCGACAGCCCAGATTTTGAGCTTTGGCCATTTGGGCTTCAGCACTTCGCCGAAGGCTGTGATGTGGCCGCCAGTGCCAACGCCGGTGACAATCGCATCGATGCCTTCGGGGAAATCCGCGAGGATTTCTGGGGCAGTGGTGCGCTTGTGAATTTCGACGTTCGCTTGGTTGTTGAATTGCTGGGGCATCCACGCGTTCTTAGTCTGGGAGACGAGCTCTTCGGCGCGGCTGATGGCTCCGCGCATGCCCTTTTCACGAGGGGTGAGATCGAGCTTCGCGCCATAGGCGGCCATCACTCGGCGGCGCTCAATGGACATCGATTCTGGCATGACGAGAATGAGCTCGTAGCCCTTCACCGCTGCGACCATGGCGAGTCCGATGCCGGTGTTGCCGGAAGTCGGTTCGATGATGATGGAGCCCTTGGTGAGCACGCCACGACGCTCCGCGTCTTCAATCATCGCGAACGCGATGCGATCCTTGATGCTCGCACCGGGATTCTGTCGCTCCAGCTTTATCCAGACTTCGTAGTTCGGATCGAAGAGTCGGTTCAGCCGAAGGTGAGGGGTATTACCAATTGCTTCGAGAATGTTTGTTGCACGCATACTGCCTCCGTTTTATTTTCGTTTCATCCGTTATAACGGAATCAATTTTCGGTGCCTAGCATCCTGTGAGGGGGACGCCAATGTTGTTCGCGGAGAATATTGACACCTTGCAGAAATAGAAGTTGTTAGCGACTGCTTGCCGTTGTAATTGCGCCGAGTTTAGAGGTCCATTTATGGCTCAAATCTTCCCGCGATCGTCAAACAGGCTTCCCACGAACCTTCTCTTGGGAATTCTCGCTTTGCTCGGATCCGGTTCCTTCGCGCTGTACTGGTGGGCGTCGCCGTACAACCTCAACGTCGGGTACCAGCCCGAGCAACCAGTGGCGTACAGCCATGCGTTGCACGCTGGCACCTTGAAGATCGATTGTCGGTACTGCCATACCTTCGCCGAGAAGAGCGCCTACGCTGGCGTCCCTTCCACCGAGGTGTGTATGAACTGCCACAACCAGGTCAAGAAGGGCTCAGAAAAATTGAAGCTCGTGACAGAGAGCTGGGAAAACGGCAAAGGCACCACGTCGATTCCCTGGAAGCGCATTCACAAAATCGCAGACTACGCTTACTTCAACCACTCCGCTCATCTCGGAGTCGGCGTCGGTGAGAACCGCGCGGGCATTGGCTGCGAGACCTGCCACGGTCGCATCGACACCATGGAAGTCGTCAAACAAGTGCAGCCGCTCTCGATGAGCTGGTGCATCGAGTGCCACTCGGATCCGGCACCGAACCTCCGCCCGGTCGAGGCCATCACTGCGATGGGTTGGAAGCAGCCGGACGCTTGGGTTGACAAGGCGCAGCACATCGCCGCAACGCTCCATCCTCCGGGAAGCATATCCAAAGTCCAGCGGCCGCTCCCCGACGGTCACGTACTGACATTTGCAACCGCCGGTTGTAACGGCTGCCACCGGTAAGAAAGGGTCGAAGACGCGATGACGAAGAGAGATCCCTACGCCCCCCTTCGCAGTACTATCGGTGAAGAACCGTCCTACTGGCGCTCCATCGAGCACAAAGAAGGCCATGAGTCTGTGGTCGAGAAGCTCGACCTCGAGTTCCCTTCCGGCCCGCCCAAAGGTGGCACCACCGAGTTTGATCGCCGCGAAGCGCTGAAGCTCGCTGGCGTGAGCGCCGGTGTGCTCGGCGCGCTGTCGAGCTGTGGCGTGCCAGTGCGGCGCCCGGTGGAAGAGATTCTGCCGTTCGTTCGCGCGCCGGAGAAAGCCATCCCTGGCGTTCCGCAGCGCTACGCCACCGCCATGCCGCGCTCGCAAGGCGCTATTGGGCTCGTGGTCGAGGCCAACGACGGCCGCCCCACAAAGATTGAAGGAAATCCGCTGCACCCGTCTTCCTTGGGTGCGACCGACATCTGGGCGCAGGCGGAAATCCTCCGCATGTACGATCCCAGCCGGGGCAGAAGCCCGATCCGCGACGGCCGCCCGCCAGAGTGGCTATCGGGAGCCGAGTGGGTCGTCTGGGACGGCTACGCTCGTGAAGCCGTCGAAGCATGGACGAAGGCGCAAGGGCAGGGACTCGCGCTCGTTATCGAAGACGTCGAGAGCCCAACCCGCGCTCGACTCTTGCAGGAATTTCAGACCCGTTACCCGAAGGCGCGCATCGTCCACTGGGATCCGCTGACCCCCGACGCCACGCTCCTCGGCGCAGAACTCGCCTTCGGCGCTGGCAAGCGCGTCCGCTACGATCTCAGCAAAGCGAAGGTGATCTTCAGCCTCGACGCCGACTTCCTCGGCAATGGTCCAGAACACCTCGCCATGACCCGCGCCTTCGCGAAGACCAGGGCCGTCGAGTCCAAGGAATCGGTCGCGGCCATGAAGCGCCTTTACGTGGCCGAAGGGCTCTGGTCGCTCACCGGCAGCAACGCCGACCACCGACTGCGCATTGCCCCAAGCCTCTTGCCCGACGTGCTGAAGGCGCTCGCGAAGAAGCTCGGCGTCGCGGTCGGGTCTGGCGACGCCACGCTGCCCCCGGAAGCCGAAAAATTTGTCGCGGGGCTCGCACAAGATTTGAAGAAGAACGGCGCGAACAGCGTGGTGCTCGTCGGCGAACGACAAGCCCCGGCGCTGCATGCTCTGGGCCACGCGATCAACGCTGCCTTGGGTTCGACGGCGCCGCAGGTGCTGCAGACCTCCGCTCCGGCGCGCACCTCGATGGTCGACAGCCTCGCGGCGCTGGTGAAAGACTTGGAAGCCGGCGCAGTGCAGACGGTCGTCGTGCTCGAAGCAAATCCGGTCTACACGGCGCCCGGCGGCTTGAAGTTCGCCGACGCGCTCAAGAAGGCGAAGGTGCTCATCCACGGCGGGCTCTTCGCCGAAGAGACTGGCGCGAAAGCTACCTGGCACCTGCCGCTCGCACACTTCCTCGAATCCTGGGGCGATGCCCGCGCGTTCGACGGCACCGTGTCGCTCGTCCAGCCGCTCATCCGTCCACTCTTCGGAGCACGGGCCGCGAACAGCGTCTTGGCGCAACTCGCCGGTGTTCAGGAGATCTCCGACCGAGAGCTCCTCAACGGCACCTGGCGCTCGGCCGGTGCGGCGCTCGCCGATGGAAAGACTTGGCGCAAGTCCTTGCACGACGGCGTCGTGCCCGGAACTGCCTACCCAGTGGTAGCGGCAGCCCCCAATGAGCAAGCCATCGCAGAGAAGCTCGGTGCGCTCCCGGCGCGGATTCCTTCGGCAGACGGCTTCGACTTGGTCGCGCCGTTCGCGGGCGTCCTCGACGGCCGATTGACCGATACCTCCTGGGTGATGGAACTCCCCGATGGCATGTCGAAGCTGGTCTGGGACAACGCCGCCCTCATGGCTCCGGCCACGGCCCACGCCTTGGGCATTCGCAGCGGCGTGAAGAAGAACGCCTACCAGGCCGACCTTGTAGAGATTGAAGCCGAAGGCCGCAAAGTGCGTGCGCCGGTGTTCGTGCTCCCGGGCGTCGCCGAGAAGACGATCGTCCTCTCGCACGGCTACGGACGCACCCAGGGCTATGTCGCGAAAGGCGTCGGCGTCGATGTGAATCCGATCCTCGCGCAGGGGAACTCGCTCTTTGGAGTGAAGGTCACCCGGCTCTCCGAGACCCGCAACCTCTGCTCGACGCAAGACCACTTCAGCGTTCCCGGCAATCCGTTCCACGAGATGACCTTCGAGGCGATGACTGCGCAGAAGCAGGGTGCCGCCGAGCGCAAGCTCGGCCTCCACGGGCGCCCGCTGTACCGCTCCGGCACCGCCGCTGAGTTTGAGAAAGACCCGGCGTCTGCCGCCGAGCACGGCAAGCTTGAGGAGAAGTTCCTCGGTGTGCCGGTGTCGCCGGGCCGCCCGTCGCAGCCGCTCCAGTTGAATGACCCCATCACCTATGAAGGTCAGCAGTGGGGCATGGTCATCGACCTGTCCTCCTGCACCGGCTGTAATGCCTGCGCTATCGCCTGCCAGGCGGAGAACAACATCCCGACAGTGGGCCGCGAGCAAGTGCTCCTCGGCCGCGAGATGCACTGGATCCGCATCGACCGCTACTTCGTGGGCGACGTGAACTCCCCCAATGCCGTGCACCAGCCGGTCCCCTGCATGCAGTGCGAGAACGCTCCCTGCGAGCCGGTCTGCCCGGTGTCGGCGACGGTGCACGACGAAGAAGGCCTCAACTCCATGGCCTACAACCGATGCATCGGCACGCGCTACTGCTCGAACAACTGCCCGTACAAGGTCCGCCGCTTCAACTACCTCGACTACACCCACACCGGGAACGTGTACGTGGAGTCGTCGGTCAAGGACCGCATGAAGTCCATCTCGCTCCAGCGCAATCCCGACGTGACGGTCCGCTACCGCGGCGTCATGGAGAAGTGCACCTACTGCACGCAGCGCATCGAGGCCGCGAAGATCCACGCCAAGCAAGACGGCAAAGATCGCAAGGCGCTGCCCGACGGCGCGGTCACTCCGGCCTGCGCTCAAGTGTGCCCGGCCCAGGCGATCACATTCGGCAATGTGAACGACTCCGGTTCCAAGGTGGCGGCGCTCAAGCAGAGCCCTCGCAACTACGAGATGCTCCAAGAGCTCAACGTACGCCCACGCACGACCTACCTCGCACGCATCCGCAATGAGAACGAGGAGCTGACATGACCTCCCACCTGACCGCCACTTCGCTTCCCGACAACCCGGACCTCCGGGGAGATATTGTCCTCGACGATGTCATCGCCGGGCGCGAACAGCTCGTGCGTGGCCCGCACACCTTCCACGACGTCACCGAGATGGTCTGCCGGAACAACGAACTGCCCATCGACAAGACGCCGTCGAAGTTCAAGTTCGGCTTGTCGCTCGCGGGCGCGCTCATGGCGATGTTCGTCGGCTACGTCGGCTACCTCGTCTGGGAAGGTCCGGGCATCTGGGGAAATAACAACCCGGTCGCCTGGGCCTGGGACATCGTCAACTTCGTCTGGTGGGTCGGTATCGGTCACGCCGGTACGCTGATCAGCGCGATCCTCTACTTGTTCCGCCAGAAGTGGCGCACCTCCATCAACCGCTACGCAGAGGCGATGACGATCTTCGCGGTCATCTGCGCCGGAAGCTGCGTCGTGCTGCACACCGGTCGAGTGTGGATGGACTACTACCTGTTCCCGATTCCCAACCAAATGGGACTCTGGCCGAACTTCCGCAGTCCGTTGGAGTGGGACGTGTTCGCGGTGAACACTTACTTCACGGTCTCGCTCCTCTTCTGGTTCACCGGGCTCGTGCCAGACTTCGCAACCTTGAGAGATCGCACCACGATCCCCTGGCGACAGAAGTTCTACGGCGTGCTCGCCCTCGGCTGGCGCGGCTCGCACCGTCACTGGGTTGTCTACGAGAAGGCCTACCAAATCTTGGCCGCGTTCTCGGCGCCACTCGTGCTCTCGGTGCACACGATCGTTTCATTCGACTTCGCCGTCTCCCAGCTCCCCGGCTGGCACACCACGATCTTCCCGCCGTACTTCGTCGCCGGTGCGATTTTCTCCGGGTTCGCGATGGTGCTCACCCTCATGATTCCTGCCCGCAAGTGGCTCGGACTCAAGGACTTGGTGACCGTCAAGCACATCGAGAACATGAACAAGATCATCCTCGTGACCGGCTCCCTCGTCGGGTACGCCTACGGGATGGAGTTCTTCGTCGCTGCCTACTCCGGCAACGAATACGAAGGCTTCACGTTCATCAACCGCGCCTTCGGTCCGTACTGGTGGGCCTACTGGATCATGCTCACCTGCAACGTGGTGACGCCGCAACTCTTCTGGTTCCGGAAGATCCGCACCAACGTGACGCTCACCTTCATCCTCTCGTTCTTCATCAACATCGGCATGTGGTTCGAGCGCTTCGTCATCACCGTGACCTCGCTCCACCGCGACGCCTTGGTCTCAAGCTGGGACTACTTCGTGCCGGTGACCGAGCTCTTCTTCTTCGTGGGGACCATCGGACTCTTCCTCACGCTGTTCCTGCTCTTCATCCGGTTCTTCCCGGTCATCGCCATGGCAGAGCTGAAGTCGGTCATGCCGCAAGCGAACCCGCACTGGGAGGGGTACCACCACCACTCTGCAGCGCCGACGGGAGGTAAGTCATGAGTGTTCCGCTCTGGGGACTCTTGGCGAAGTACGAGAATCCCGCGAAGATCTATGAAGCCTGTGAGAAGGTCCGCGACGCCGGTTATTCCCGATGGGATGCCTGCACGCCGTTCCCCATCCACGGGCTTGAGAAGGCGATGGGCATCAAGCCCACGAAACTGCCGTGGGTCGTGCTGGTCGTCGGCGTCGTCGGCAGCACGCTCGGCCTGTGGCTGCAAGCCTGGTCGAGCGGCAACGCGTACCCGTTCATCGTCGGCGGGAAGACGCTTTTCTCGCTGCCGGCCTTCGTTCCGGTTTGGTACGAGATCACCGTTCTTTCGAGCTGCCTTGCCGCATTCTTCGGCAACTGGGTGCTCTGCGATCTCCCACGGCACCACCATCCGGCGTTCGGCTCGAAGGCGTTTGAGCGCGTGACCGACGACGCGTTCTTCATCATCATCGAGGCATCGGACCCCAAGTTTTCGCTGGCCAATGCGAGGCAGCTCCTGACCAGCACCGGCGCGACCCTTATCGAAGAATTGGAGCCGTAGATGTCACGCGTCCTCTCACCATCTTGGCGCATGCTGAGCTTCGCGGCTGTGGCTGCGCTCGCGGGCTGTCGCGGTTGCGAATCCGACAAGCCGCCAGTTCAGCTCATCCGCAACATGGCCACCCAGGAAAAGGGCAAGGCTTACCGACGGGACACCACCGGGGTCTTCGCTACCGGGCGAATCGCGCAAGAGCCGGTTCCCGGAACCGTCGCTATCGGCTCCCTCGACGAAGACATTCAGTTGAACCGCGGCGAGGATGAGAAGGGTCAGCCTGTGAAGACCTTTCCGGCAACGCTGAAGGCCGCCGACGGCTCCATTCCCGACTCGCTCGCAGACCGGGGCAAGAGCCGGTACGCCATCTACTGCGCCCCCTGCCACGGCATCACCGGAGCCGGGGAAGGACCAGTGGGGCAGAAGGCTCTCGACGGAGGACAGCGACTCCTCGTGCCGCCGCCGTCGTTCAACGACGAGCGCCGCAAGGGGCTCCTCGCTGGCCAAATCTACAAGGCCATCACCGAAGGCGTGAACGCCGGAAACATGCCGAGCTACGCCCACCAGATTTCGGTTCACGATCGTTGGGCCATCACCGCGTACATTCGCCGCGACATTCAAAAGCTACCCTACGAGGGCGGCGAGGTCATCGCCGCTGTGAACGTGGACAAGCCCACCGCGGCCGTCGGCGCGGCGCTCTACAAGGCCAAGGGCTGCAACGCTTGCCACTCCATCGACGGCTCGAAGCTCGTCGGCCCGTCCTTCAAGGGCATCTGGGGCCATACGGTGAAGACCAACGTCGGCGAAGTGAAGGTCGACGAGGCGTACATCCACGAGTCCATTCTCAATCCGAACGCGAAGATCGTCGATGGCTATCCGCCGGCCATGCCTCCGCAGGCCTTGAACGAGAACGAATTGATGGCCATTACCCTGTTCATCCAGAGCTTGAAGTGAGGTACCGACCGTGAGCCACGACGCCACCGCTGCCAAGCCCACCGATATCCAAGTCCCGCCGCAGAGCGCCTGGGCGAAGCTCCCGGTTACCGGGGCCGTCATCGGCACTCTCGGACTCGTCGCCACCTTCGCGGCCGTCGCTTCGGCGGCGACCCGAGACCGGGCGATGTTCTCGTACCTCTTCGCCTTCGAGGTGTTCCTCGGCCTCGCCTTGGGCGCGCTGGGGTTTTTGCTCATCGACTACGCGGTGCGAACCTCCTGGTCCATCGTCGTTCGTCGCATCGTCGAGACGCTGGCCGCGACGCTGCCGCTCTTCTTGGTGCTGTTCATCCCCATCGCCACCGTGGGTCTCCACTCGCTCTACCCGTGGACCCACCACACCGATGAAATCCTCGAAAAGAAGCGCTGGTTCCTGACGGTGCCGTTCTGGCTCGTCCGCTCGGCCTTCTACCTCGTCGTTTGGACCTTCCTGTCCCGCTACCTCTACTCGGCCTCGGTGCGCCAAGACTCTTTGGGTGGGAACCTGACTGAGCGCGACGCCATTGCGCGGCGAGTTCGTACCGTCGCCGCCGGTGGAATACTCCTGTGGGCGGTGACCCAGAGCTTCCAAGCGATTGACTGGATCATGTCCCTGTCACCGCACTGGTATTCGACGATTTTTGGCGTCTACTACTTCGCGGCATCCATCTTGGCATTCTTCGCCTTGACCGCGCTCATCACCCTCGGACTCCAGCGCGGGGGGATGTTGCGGCAGGCCGTGAACAAAGAGCACTACCACGACCTCGGAAAGTACGTGTTCGGCTTCACGGTATTCTGGGCGTACATCGCGTTCTCCCAGTTCATGCTCATCTGGTACGCGAACATCCCGGAAGAGACGATTTACTACCTGATCCGCATGAAGGGTGGCTGGCTCACGGTGAGCTACATCCTGCCGCTCGCGCACTTCTTCCTCCCGTTCTTCTTCCTCCTCTCCCGGTGGGCGAAGCGGAGCCGGAAGCTCCTCGCGGTCGGCGCTATTTGGACCATCGCCCTCTACGTCGTGGACATGTACTGGCTGATTCTCCCGAACTACCTGACGCTCGGCGAGTTCCCGCAGTACGCGAAGTTCGCGCCGAACTGGATGGACTTGACGGCGCTCCTCGGCGTCGGCGGCTGGTTCGCGGCAGTTTTCGGTTGGTTCCTGAACCGCAACAAGGTGCTCGCGGTCAATGACCCCCGACTCCCCGAGTCGCTGGTCCACGAGAATTATTAAAACTCTGCCGATGCCTACCTTGTAGGCGTCGCGGGGCCCCCAGAAAGCGGAAGTTCGCTTTGGAATATCGCTGCGCCTTCTTGGCGCATACGATACAAGTGGAATCTCGCTCTTGGAGGCCGCCATGGCTGTAAAGCACCTGCTCCTCATCTTCATCACTTTTGCTCCCCTTCACGCCTACGCGGAGCAGCGATTCTTGGCTGCAGACGTTCCTCGTGCTCAACTTCTCCCGGTGCCCCAGCAAGCCACCCAGCCGGACCTCGGCCTCCAGAGTTCGAAGGACCAACAAGTCCCGGTGCACGTGCACCTAGGCTTCACCTTCTTGGGCGGCGTCGTCGGGTCCCTCGGCGGAACCTACTTGGGCGTCGGCTTAGGCGGCCTCTCCAACTCGCTCATCGGCGCTGCGGTGCCGGTGCTCCTCTCCAACCTCTTCGTGGCACCGTTTGTGACGGTGCTCACCGCCTGGCTTTTCGGAAATGGAGCGAGCCTGACGCGCTACCAATTCTGGATTCCTTGGGCCGTCTCCTTCGTCCTCCACGCGGCGACGTACGTGGCGGCCTCATTCATCGGTGTCTCCTGGATCGAGCCGGTGGGGATGTTCATCTACACGACCATCGACGCGTTGCTCCTGAGCGGAAGCGCGGTTGGAGTCATGCAACTCCTCGCCGCAAAACGTCCACAGACGACGATACGTTCTTTTGTCCCCGCCACGACCGATACCCAGGTCGCTAACCTCTTCACCCATCACTTCTAACGTGGGGGACAACATGCGTAGCTCACTCCTTCTTTTCGCGGTCTTCTTCGCCCCTTTAGCTATGGCGCAGGTTCCGCAGAACCCCTGCGCGGACGCGGGCACCCGAGCGACCTCCGACTGGCCGACCCGAGACTGGCAGGAGAACCTCGTAGGAAGCAGCAAGGCCACAGCGGACCTCGAAAAAGCGTTCTTCACCCTCACCGGCAAGGACGACGAGCGAAAGGGCCTGCGCACCGACGGACTCCTCATCATTAAAAACAGTAAGATCGTCTACGAGAAGTACGCCCGCGGCTACGACAAGACGAACCCGCACATCAGCTTCTCGGTCGCGAAGAGCTTCTCCAGCACTTTCATCGGCATCGCCGAAATGGTCGGAGCGCTGAAGCTCGAGGACTCCATCTGCGACCACCTCACCGAATACAAAGGAAAAGACGTCTGCAAAATAACGGTTCGCAACACCATCACCTTCTCTACTGGCCTTGGCTGGCAAGAAGGCTACGAGAACTCCCCCTACGTCGAGTCGAGCGTCATCTCAATGCTCTTTGGCGTCGGCCACAAGGACCAGCTCAAGTTCATCCTCGATACGCCGCTCTCCGCCGAGCCCGGAAAGCAATGGCGCTACTCTACCGGCGACGCACAACTCGCCTCGGCGGTCGCGAAGCGGGCCCTGGAAAAGAAAATCGGCAAGTACGCCTTTTGGACGCTCCTCTTCACCCGCATCGGTATGTCCTCAGCGATTCTGGAAGAGGATTTGAAGGGGACTCCGCAGGGCGGCTCGAACCTCTTCGCAACGCCCCGCGACTACGCGAAATTCGGGTACCTCTTCCTGAACAACGGCTGCTGGGGCGGTGGGAACCCGGCGACGGATTTGGTCCTCCCGCAAGACTGGGTCACGCAGGCGACAAAGAATTCCACAGAATACGACACCTACGCCGATGACAAACAGGACACCCCCAGCGGCTTCATGTGGTGGCTCAACACGCCGACGCCGGCGAAGGGCACTCGCACAGCGAAGTCGAAACCGTGGGCGAATTCACCTGACGACACCTACGTGGCTATTGGCCACTGGGGGCAATACATCATCGTGATTCCGTCCAAAGACGTAGTTATTATGCGCACCGGCGATGATCGAAATGCATCGGTGGACATTGATAAACTCGTCACTCTGTCCCTCGCGGTGATCCCATGAAACGATTTCTAGCGCTAACGGTCATCCTCGCCGCTGCTTGTGCAGACCCCAACGGAAACCCCCGCACCTACGCCAACAACGACTTCCAACTCGCGGTCGGCAACGGCGCGAAGATGGGGTGCTCCTGTGTGTTCGTCATGAAGATGAGCGACGACTACTGCTACGCATGGGTGAAGGCTTCGCCCGACGTGGCAAAAATCTCTATCGACCGCACCAACCGGAAGGTCAGCTCCGCGTCCTTCGTTTCGTTCGCGGCGACGGCCCGCTACGTTGACGACAAGGTCGGCTGCGTCCTCGAATAGCCGAAGAAGCTTAACTGCCGGAAGCCTCGCACCAGCATCACGACGCCCACCGCAGCCATCGCAAGAGAGATGAGCTGGCTTGTCGAAAGGTTGTACCAGGCGTCGACCGGGAAGGCGCTCGCAAGCCCGCTCCAATTGATAGAGCTGAAGAGCCCATGGAGCGTTCCGCGCTCCAGGTCTCCGCGGAAGAGCTCCACCACGCTACGCAGCACTGCGTAGGAGATGAGCCAGAGCCAGGAGATTTGCCCGGTGAAGCGCCGGTGGCCGCGCAAGGTGATGAGCGCGACGAAGATGAGGAGCTGCCCCAAGGACTCATAGAGCTGGGTCGGGTGGATGGGCAGGGTGTGACCGTGCTGGGTCACCCAGTCGCTCAGGCGAACCGCCCCGGCGGCCGCATGGTCGAGGACTTGTCCGGTTTGCTCGACGACCCACCGGGAGTCATGCGCGTGGTCCCCCATGGAGGAATAGACGATGCTCGGGATGGGCCCGGCGGCGCCGGTAATCGTCTTCACTTCGGCGGGGCCCGGGAAGCTCACGGCGAGGGTCGAGTCGGTGATTTTTCCCCAGCAACAACCCGACGAAAAACACCCGAGGCGCCCAAAGGCCTGGCCGAGGGACACGGTGGGGAGGGCGATGTCCGTGAGGCGCAAGAACGCCATGTCGTGCGCAAGGCAGTACCAGGCCGTCGCGAGCCCTGCGCCGATGAGCCCGCCGTAGAATACGAAGCCGCCACTCGTCAGCGAGAGGAGCCCGGTGAGGCCGACGCTGGAGAGGATGAACAGCAAGGGGCGGGCGATGAGCACCACGGTGATGAAAATCCGGAAGGCCTTCTGCAGCACCCACTTGCGGGTCTCGGCGTTCGGAAAGAGGCGGTCTCGGAAGGCCACGGCCACCATCAGCCCGACGAGGGTCAGCATGTCGATGACGACCGCGTACGCCTCCGGGGCTCGGGCCGGGTCGGCGAGGTAGTCCTTGAAATTGACGAGGACGAAGAGCTCCCGCGAGCCGAGGATGCCGCCCACGAAGATGTAGAAGCCGACGTCGAGAACTTCGAGGCGTCGGCGCTCGCCGAGCGCGCCCGGCCATTCACGGCGGGCGAGCCAGGAGGACACGGTAATCGCCGACATGAAGCCGAACGCGATGAGGAGCCCGTAGGAGTAGATGGGGATGGCGTGGCCTTTTCCGGGGCCGAAGAAGGGCAGGGAGATGGTCTGCGGGAGGATGAGCGAGAGCGCAAAGAGCACGGCCGCGGCCGCGATGAGGCCATTGATGACTGCCTGGCGCACCCGTTCTTCCTTGGGAGCGGTGACAAAGGCGCTCCGCGCAGAGAAGGCGACGATGCCAAGGCCGAGGAGATAGGCAAAGCCTCGAGCAAAGGCTGTTTCGAAACTCAAGCGGACGAGGACTGGGAGCATTCAGGCCACTGTACGCTTGCGGGAGTAAAGCGACAAGACCGCCCCCGGCGCGCTGCACCGCACAGGTGACTGACCCCAAGGGTCAGGTGTAATGGACGGCATGCAATTACCTCCGGCTGAAAACTTCAATGCTCGCCTGCTTGCGGCTCACCTCATGACACCCCGGGTGCGGGTCATGAGCTTTGAGCGCACCGACGGAAAACCACTCAACTTCCTCGCTGGACAATGGGTCTCCCTGCGGATGCCCTTCCCGGATGCCAAGGGTCGTCCCCTGCGTCGCTCGTACTCCATCGCCTCCGTTCCGGCGCAGGACTCTGGGCGCTTTGAGCTCCTCATCACTAACGTGGAGGGCGGCGCTGCCTCGCCCTTCCTGCACAAGCTCGAAGTGGGAGAGGAACTCGCGATGCGCGGACCCCACGGAAATTTTCTGCGGCTCGACGTCGCACCCTCGCTGTTCATCGCGACTGGTACCGGGGTGGCACCCTTTCGGGGGATGATCTCCGAGGCCCTCGCCCGACAGGAGAAGTCTCCGCTCACGCTCCTGCTCGGTTTGCGGAACGAGGAAGACTTGCTCTACCGGGAAGAGCTGGAAGCGCTGGAGAAGGCCCACCCGACGCTCCGGGTGGTTACTTCCCTGTCCCGTGGGTCGGGCGCGTGGAGCGGGCGCCGGGGCTACGTCCAAGAACATGTGGTCGAGCTTTGGCGTGAACTCGCGAAGCACGGAGAGCCGCACGCATACATCTGCGGTGTCCTGAAAATGCTGGAGCAAGTTCGGGACATTCTCAAAAACGAGCTTCAAATTCCTCGCACGCAGATTCATGCAGAGAGCTATGGCTAGGGAGCTTCAGGAGTTTCCATAAGGGCGCAACTTCCTTAGGGAAAAGCTTTGCTCGACGGGGAACTTTGGAATACCTATCGACGAGGTGCAGGTCAGCCCTCGAGTTGGTTTCAGCACGAAGCGGACACTGTCGTTAATTTATACGGAATTGCAGGAGCTAGCTCGAAGGATGTCTGGGTTGCAGGCGTGGCTGGAATGGACTCAATCGGTTATTTTGGTGCGCATCCCGTAGTTCTGGGGCTTACGAAGGGACAATGGAACATGCTTAAACAATTGGCAAATCGTTGGGGGATGCTCAGTGTTGCGGCGCTCCTGTCGCTCGCTGCCGTGTCGTGCTCAGAGCCGGATCCAACCGGAGATCCCGGACCACCTCCGAAAGGAGATGGCGGCCCGACTCCCAAGCCGGACTCAGGCTCAGATGCTGGCACTCCAAAGCCCGATGCCAGCACCGATTCAGGAACGCCTGCTTGTGCGAATTATTCGGCCGCTGGGCTCGTCTGCCAGGGAAATTGGTGTCGGCCCTCCATAGCGGTCAACAACGCAATCAATCGCATCTGGACTCCCAATGGGACCGACCTGTGGTTTGTGGGAAACAATGGAACCGTGTTGCAGTACGCTAGTCGCGATGCCGGTCAGCCCTTGAGTTGGTTTCAGCACGACGCGGGCACTGACGCTAATTTGTACGCAATTACTGGAACTAGCTCGAAGGATGTCTGGGTCGCAGGCGTGGCTGGAATGGACTCACGCTATCGTTTCCGCCCAATGTTCTATCATTACACTCAGGGTCAGAGCCCTGAGTGGTCAGGCCTCCGCTTAAATCATGCTGAAGGTACGGATTCTGATGTCAATGCGCTCTGGTTGTTCGGTGATGGGGGAGTAATACATTTTGCCGGTTGTGCCGCTGTAGTGGGACGTTTTTTTGTCGGGACCACAACTGGGGAAAGGCCGGATGTGTCAAGCGATGCACACATCTATGGCGAGTATGCGGCGAGTGCTGCAGACCAGTGGGTAGTAGGTCGTAGTTTGTTGAAACCTGGTGCCCCCCAAGGTGTCAGCGGGCCGCGCGGAGCAGCTACTGCGGTTGGGCGGATGTTCCGCAACCAGAACGACACCGGGTGGAGGGACGCAAACAGCACAGACCTCAAACTGTGGAGCGGTGCGCTCGAGATTGCGGTCGACGCTGGTGCCTGGTTCACTGACATTCGCGGCACGAGTGCCACCGACATCTGGGCCGTCGGCACGAAGGGCCTCGTCGCGCACTTCCTGAATGGCCGGTGGGAGTTCGTCAATGCCGGGGTCGGGAATGCCAACCTCTACGGAGTCTGGCCGGTGAGTGCTACCGAAGTCTGGGTGGCCGGTGGCGTACCCGCGAGCGGGGCCAGCGGCGACCAGCCGAGGCTCTACCGGCTCTCGGGGACCACCTGGCAGAGCATTTCGCCGCCGTCGGATGCGGGGATGCTCTACCGCGTTTGGACCCAGGATTCGGCCTGTGGCGTGTGGCTCGCTGGGACCTCCGGGATTCTGCGGTATACGCCCTAAGGGAATGCGGACGAAGGGCTTTTGGTGCGCATCCCGTAGTTCTGGGGCTTACGAAAGGACAATGGAACATGGTTAAAAAAATGGGAAATCGTTGGGGGATGCTCAGTATTGCGGCGCTCCTGTCGCTCGCTGCCGTGTCGTGCTCAGAGCCGGATCCAACCGGAGATCCCGGTCCACCTCCGAAAGGAGATGGCGGCGCGACCCCCAAGCCGGACTCAGGTGCAGATGCCAGCACCGATTCAGGAACGCCTGTTTGTGCGAATTATTCGGACGCTGGGCTCGTCTGCCAGGGAAATTGGTGTCGGCCCTCCATAGCGGTCAACAACGCAATCAACCGCATTTGGACTCCCAATGGGACCGACCTGTGGTTTGTGGGAAACAATGGAACCGTGTTGCAGTACGCTAGTCGCGATGCCGGTCAGCCCTTGAGTTGGTTTCAGCACGACGCGGGCACTGACGCTAATTTATACGCAATTACTGGAACTAGCTCGAAGGATGTCTGGGTGGCAGGCGTGGCTGGAATGGACTCACGCTATCGTTTCCGCCCAATGTTCTATCATTACACTGAAGGTCAGAGCCCTGAGTGGTCAGGCCTCCGCTTAACTCGTTACGGTACAGATTCTGATGTCAATGCTCTCTGGTTGTTCGGCGATGGGGGAGTAATACATTTTGCTGGTTGTGCCGCTGTAGTGGGAAGTTTTGTTGTCGGGACCACAACTGGGGAAAGGCCGGATGTGTCAAGCGATGCACACATCTATGGCGAGTATGCGGCGAGTGCCGCAGACCAGTGGGTAGTAGGTCGTAGTTTGTTGAAACCTGGTGCCCCCCAAGGTGTCAGCGGGCCGCGCGGAGCAGCTACTGCGGTTGGGCGGATGTTCCGCAACCAGAACGACGCCGGGTGGAGGGACGCAAACAGCACAGACCTCAAACTGTGGAGCGGTGCGCTCGAGATTGCGGTCGACGCTGGTGCCTGGTTCACTGACATTCGCGGCACGAGTGCCACCGACATCTGGGCCGTCGGCACGAAGGGCCTCGTCGCGCACTTCCAGAATGGCCGGTGGGAGTTCGTCAATGCCGGGGTCGGGAATGCCAACCTCTACGGAGTCTGGCCGGTGAGTGCTACCGAAGTCTGGGTGGCCGGTGGCGTACCCGCGAGCGGGGCCAGCGGCGACCAGCCGAGGCTCTACCGGCTCTCGGGGACCACCTGGCAGAGCATTTCGCCGCCGTCGGATGCGGGGATGCTCTACCGCGTTTGGACCCAGGATTCGGCCTGTGGGTGTGGCTCGCCGGGACCTCCGGGATTCTGCGGTATACACCATAAAGAGTAGCGTTTTGAGTTCAGCGCTGAGCGAGTTCTCGTCTGCACAGAGAGGGTAGTCATGCAGCGTCTTTGGATTATGAGTGTTCTCGCCGTGGCTGCTTCCTGCGCATCACCTGGGCCTGGGAACCAACAATGTGTACCGGGCGACAATGGGTTCATCTGTGCAGACAAATGGTGTCGCCCGAATCCGGCCGTGAACGCAGGCATCAACCGCATCTGGACGATGGACGGGGGCGACCTCTGGTTTGTGGGCAATGCCGGAACCGTCCTTCGCTATACGAACCCCGATGCAGGTCAGGTGTGGGTCCGAGAAGACGCAGGACTAGTTACGGATTTCTATGCGGTGTGGGGGAGCAGTCCTCAAGATGTCTGGGTTGCAGGCAAGTACACGCGAGGGAGCATGCCCAGTTTGCAGACGACTTTCGTCCGTTACGTACAGGGTGCCACTCCAGCTTGGAAGACGGTCAACTCTCCTCCCACTTTTACTGATAGTTTTGCCGTTCCTTCTGAGAGTGACGTGAACGTCCTCTGGGGCACTGAGGTTCCCGGCGTTATGCAATTTGCCGGCTGCAAAGGGCTACTGGCAGCCTATGCAGCAACTGGTGGCGGAGGAACCTGGAGCGCACCTTCCAGGATTTCGGGCATCAATATTTATGGTGCTTGGGCGGCCAATTCGTCGGATCAGTGGATAGTTGGACGAAATCTCAGCGGCAATGGTGTCGCTGGACCACAGGGGGCAGGGACGTCTCTTGGGCGCATGTATCGCAACAAGGGCGACGCTGGGTGGGTGTCCGCAGCCAGTTCGGGCCTCAACCTCTGGAGCGCCGCGCTGGAGAATGCGGTCGATGCTGGTGCTTGGTTGAGCGATATCCGCGGCACGAGCGCCTCCGACATCTGGGCCGTCGGCACAAAGGGGCTCGTCACCCACTTTAACGGTACTACGTGGAGCCTCCTTGACGCAGGTATCGGCAACACGAATGTGTATGGGGTGTGGCCGGTGAGCGAGAAGGAAGTTTGGTTTGCGGGCGGGCAGCCCGCGACGGGCACAACCCCAGAGTCGCCCAGACTCTTCCGCTATGTGCGGAGCGATGTAGGTGTGGTCACCTGGGAAAACGTCTCTGTCCCTGCAGACGCGGGTGTGTTGTATCGCGCTTGGACGCGTGGCCCCGGTTGCGGGGTGTGGCTCGCCGGAACGACGGGCATCCTGCTCTACCGCCCGTAGAGTGCGATAGTCTCTCGGGCAATCGCTACCGGGCGATACCAGGCTTGCACCCGGCTGCGGGCCGCGATGCCGACCTGCCTTGCGAGGCGTTGGTCGTCGAGGTAGCGGCGCAGGCCAAAGGCCAAAGCTTCGACATTGCCGAGCGGCACGAGAGTGCCCGTCTGGCCGTCGTCGACGGCATCGGTACAACCGTCGACTGCGGTCGCGACAACCGGTCGCCCCATCGCTGCTGCTTCGAGGAGGACGTTCGGAAACCCTTCGCGATAGGTCGGAAGCGCGATGACGTTGGCAGCGGCGTACACCGGTGCGACCTCGGGGAGTGCCCCGAGCAAGTGTACGCGGGGGTGCTCGCGGAGCTGCTGGGCGAGTTCCACCGATACCGCGTCGCGCTCCTCGAAGGCACCGGCCACGAGGAGGTGGGTCTCCGGCGGGAGGCGAAGGAAAGCATGCCACAACTCAGCGAGGCCCTTGTCGCGGACGAGTCGCCCCACGAAGCCTACCACCGGCGCTGACGGGGATATGAGGCGGGTCTTCCGAAGCTTCGCTCCGGCGAGCTTCCAGCGGGAAGGCACAAAGCGCGTATCGCTGTCGACTCCGTTGCTACCTCGGAGGATGACCACGGCTTTTGTGCCGAAGACGAGCTGCTCCCGTCTCACGGTCGCAAGGAGCGACGGGCTCTGACAGATGACCTGTGTCGCGGCGGCGCTGGCGACTCGCTCGGTCGAACGCAGCACGAAGCGCTGGGCCCCGCGGCGGGTTTGGTAAGGCAGCCCGCGCAGGTGGTAGATGCGCGTTCGGACTCGCGCCGCCTTGGCGGACAGTACTCCCAGGAGGCCCCCTTTGGGCGTGTGGGCGTGAACAACATCGGGCCGGAGGCGAGCCCAGAGGCGCATGAGCGCGTGCAAGGCGGCGAGATCCGTGGCCGGAGTCCAATGCCGGGTGAGCGGCAGGTCAAAGGTTTCAATGTTGTGGTGCTCGCCGAATTCCTTGAGGCCAGGCCCCGGGGCGGTGGCAACGCTGACCTGCAGCCCTTGGCGTCGGCTCTCGGCTACGAGGGCATGTATGAAGCGGAGCGATTCGGGAACGGTCATGACATGCACCACCCGCATCAGCTGCCTCCGGGGTCGAAGGGTGGCATGGTCGGGTGCGCTCTTGCGCTGATGCCACTGCCGACGAGGGCCGTGCGAAACGTTTCTGCCAAGATGCGTAGGTCGCCCACAAAGGACCAATTCTCCACATAGCGAACGTCGAGTTCGAACTTCTCGGACCAGGAGAGCGCATTGCGCCCCGAGACTTGGGCAAGTCCGGTGAGACCCGGTCGCACTTCGTGACGGCGTGCCTGGCGGGTGTCGTAGCGCTCCAAGTACTCCATGAGCAGGGGGCGCGGCCCGACGAGGCTCATGTCGCCACGGAGGATATTCACGAGCTGGGGGAGTTCATCGAGGCTCCAGCGGCGCAGGAATCGCCCGAGGCGCGTGAGGCGCTCGCCGTCGTTGCACTGCTCCGGCGTAAAGGGCCGCATGGTGCGGAACTTCAACAACACGAAGGGGACTCCATTGCGCCCCGGCCTCGGTTGTCGAAACAGCACCGGCCATCCTAGGTCAAGGTAGACCGCAAGGGCTATCAGCGCTCCGAGCGGGCTGAACAGAAGCAGTGCCCCTGCACTCACGGCGAGGTCGAGGGTCCGCTTCGCCGGTATCTCCCAAAGTCGTGCCACCTGTTAACGGTTATGCGGCCAGCGCGGCTCGGCACTACATTTTCCCAAGGATGGATCAAACTTCCAGTCGTGAGGTAGTTGTGTATGGAGCCGGCGGACATGGAAAGGTCGTGTCCGATGTGGTCCTAGCGAGCGGGCGAATTCTTCGAGGCTTCATCGACGATAGGCTCGTTCCGGGCACCATCGTCGTGGGCCAACCGGTGCTGGGTAACAACGGTTGGCTCCAAGAGGAGTCCCAAGCCGTCGTGGCACTCGGCATTGGCGATAACGTCACTAGGCGAGAGCTCACCGAGCTCCTCATGTCGATTGGCTACACCATCGGGGCCTTTATCCACCCCATGGCTTGGGTGTCGCCGACGGTGAGCCTCGGTCCGGGGACGGTGGTGATGGCCGGGGCCATCGTTAACTCCGATGCCCACCTCGGGAAGGGTGTCATCGTCAACAGCGGGGCCATCGTCGAGCATGACTGCTTCGTCGATGACTATGCGCATATTGGGCCAGGTAGCGTCCTCGGCGGTGGCGTGCGCGTCGGTCGCGAGGCGCTCATCGGCGCTGGTTCCGCCGTGCGCCCTCGCTGTCGCATCGGCCACAGCGCTCTCATCGGCATTCAAGCGGCGGTGGTCGATCCGGTCTCCGAAGGTGCCCGGGTGATGGGCGTGCCCGCGCGCACCCGCGCCGACGCGCTTACTTCGGCGTCGACCATCGTCTAGCCATGTTGATGCCCACCCGCATTCTGCTCTCGCCACCGCACGTCGAGGGGAGCGAGCGGCGCTACGTGGAAGAGGCCCTCGCGAGCAATTGGCTTGCCCCCTTGGGTCCGCAGGTCGATGCCTTCGAGCGCGAGGTGGCGGCGGTGGCCGGCGTGGCGCATGCGGCGGCGCTCAGCTCCGGCACGGCGGCGATTCACTTGGGGTTGCTGCTCCTCGGCGTCGGCCCCGGCGACGAAGTCTACGTGCCCACACTCACCTTCGCCGCCTCGGCGTTTCCGGTGCGCTACTGCGGGGCGACGCCAGTCTTCATCGATGTCGAACCCGAGAGCTGGAACCTGTGCCCAGACGCCCTCGAAGCGGAACTCGCCCAGGCTGCGAAGCACGGCAAGCTCCCGGCGGCCGTCGTCGCGGTCGACCTCTACGGTCAGTGCGCGAACTATGCGCGCATCGAGCCCATCTGCGAGCGCTACGGAGTGCCCCTCCTCGAAGACTCGGCGGAGGCTATCGGCGCCGCGCGGAGCGGACGGCCAGCGGGGAGCTTTGGCCACTGCGGGGTGTTTTCCTTCAACGGCAATAAGCTGATCACCACGTCTGGTGGCGGGGCGCTCGTCAGTAACGACCTCGCCCTCATCGAGCGCGCGCGCTTCCTCGCAGCCCAAGCGCGAGAAGTGGCGCCGCACTACCAGCACGAGCACATCGGCTACAACTACCGGCTCTCGAACCTCTTAGCGGCCGTGGGGCGGGCCCAACTTGCGAGCCTCCATGAGCGCATCGCTCGCCGCCGCGCACACCGCGCTTCCTACGAGGCGGCCCTCGCGTCTGTTCCGGGGCTGAGCTTCATGCCGCTCGTCGATGCCTGGAACGGCTGGTTGACGGTGCTGCGCCTCGCGCCCGAAGCTTACGGCGCAACCCGCGAGGAGCTGCGCGTCGCCTTGGACGAGGTGGGGATTGAAACGCGACCCGTCTGGAAACCGCTGCACCTGCAACCGGTATTCGCCGATTGCAGGAAGCGGGGTGGCAGCGTGGCGGAGGCCATCTTTGCCGATGGCCTCTGCCTTCCCTCGGGGACGGGCCTGACCCCCGAGGAACGCTCCCGAGTGGTGGAGGTTATCCTCGACCTCCACCGACGCGCTTAGAACTTCGCTTCGATACCGGCGAGCAGGATGATGTCGGTGTTCACGCGCTCCGGGCCTTTCGGGGCCTTCGGAGGATAGGAGTCGTAGGAGATGAGAAGGCTCGTGGTGAACGCGAGGTACTTGGTGATGTCCGTCGAGAGCTTGAACAGGTTGTTCACGAGCACACGACCGGCAGGACCGCTGGCGGTGGGAAGCATGTAGGGGATGACTTCGAGCTCTTCCGAGAGGCGCACGGTCTTCACCGGGCTCCAGTAGAGCGCGAGAGCGGCACGGGCCGCCAACACCCCAAAGCCACCGATCTTCAGAGGCGCTGGGTAGTATTGGAAGTTCGACTCGTAACCGCCACGCAGGCCGAGGTCGACGCGCAGGTAGAGTTTGCGCCAGTCTTTCTCCGGCTGAATGTTGAGGAAGTTGAGGGCGACACCGAGGTCAAACATGTGTCGGGCTTCGACGCTCTTCACGTGGTCGAAGTCCTCGTTGAAGCTGAGGAACATGCCGACGAGCTTCGTGAAGTCGCGCTCACCACGGATGTTCAACCCGCCGAGGAGAGCGACGGTCGAGGTCGTGGGGACGTAGGTTGCGGGGTTGGAATTCGGGACCAGCGTGTTGACGGTCGCGAAGCCGTAGGAAGTCCAGAGCTTCAGACCAACACCCCAAGGTCCGAACTTCTTGTTCGCTCCGGCGTTGAAGTTGATGGTGAAACTATTGGTATTTCCGGTGAGGTACGCGAGGTTGAGGTTCGCAAGGCCGTGCCAACCAGTGAAGAACTCCTGAACTGGCGACGGCTTTGCAGCGGGGGGAGGGGTCTGCTGCTGGGCTGTCGGCACGAGTGCCGGCGCCTGTGCGAGTGCAATGGATAAAGCAATGGGGAGAGGAAGCACGTTTTAACCTTTCACTGGTGTTTGGGTTACGCTTGCAATGACTTCCGACCGGCGCATGCTGGTCGGAAGTCGTTCATCGAGGAGGCCAAAAAACCAAGCCACCCCAATTCCGATGATGATGATGAGGAACAAGTAGAGCTTCCAAGGAGTACGCTTTTCCGCGTAGGGATCGCGGGCGTCGTAGGTTGAACCGGGAGGCCGCTTCGCAATTTCGGTGAGCGAGCCGCCGAAGGGCACGTTGAGCCGGGCGCGGGCGTTGACGGCCCAGCCGCTCGCGTCGAGGAGCGGGGCCAAGTTGCGCTGGCGGAGCTTCAGCCAGGCGAGGAGCATCGACGGGGCGCTGATCACGAAGAGCAGGCCCACAATGCCAAGCGGAATCCAAACGCCGAGGCCGAAGAACGCTTGCAGGAGCATGCCGAGCGCTGCGGTGATTCCGCCGACGGCGACGCCCAAGGCGGCGACGGTGCCGATGTCGATTTTCTTTGCGGGCTCCGCAGGAGCCTTGCCAGCTTCCGCGGCGGCGGCGGCCTGGGTGGTACCGGCCGTGAGCTTTCCTTCGCTTGCGGCGTCGGCGGTGGCAGCGCGCTTCGAAATCTGCGCCTCCACAAACTTGGCGAGCCGCTTGTAGGGGCTGAAGAACGCCTGGCGGATGGAGAGCGGGTTTTCGACAATCTTGACGATGGTCGCGTCCCAGTCGTTGCCTTGGCGATCATAGAAGAGGCCGTTGCGACCGACCGAGAGGAAGTCCGAGTCGCCAGCGGTGAAGGCCGCGACAATCGTCATCTTCTGGGAGGTCCCCGGGCGGGTGCAATCGCAGTAGGCGAGGTAGGCGTGGCTGCCACCGGCCATCGCCGCGTGCTTGCCGATGTCGTCGACTTTGATGGTGAGGTTGCAGCTTCGCTGGTCGAGGTAGAGCGTCCCGGCCTGGAAAGTCGCGAGCTGGCGACGGCTGTAGAAGTCTTCGAAGTTTACATAGTTGGACGCGAAGGCCGCGATGTCCCGGTGGAAGCGCACGAGCTTTTCGACTGCGGAGATGGTCGTCGCGAGCGGCTCCTCGGCTTTCTCTTTCGCGAGCAGTTCATCGAGCGGCGCACGTGCGTTGGGAGCGGTGAGCGCTCGGATGCGCTGCGGTCCCAAGGATTCGACAGCGCCGCCGCGGAGCGTCTTGCGCCAGGCCTCGTAGGGAGCGAGCTGCGCGGTCAAGTGCGCCCATTGGGTCGCGGTGAGCACCGAGGTTTCCCCGGCGAGCGGCTTCACGGTGTGGGTCGCGAAGGCTCGGATGCGCGCTTCCCAGGCCGGGTTCACACCGGAGAAGAGTGGCAGCGCGCGGTGGGGCTCAATCTTCGCGAGCGGGAGCGCGGCGATTTCATCGGTGGAGACGTTGAGCTCTTTCACCGCGAGCGCTGCGTATTCCTTTTCGTCGCGGTTGAGCGGTCCGAGCGCGCGCTCATCGAAGGCCGCGAGGGCGCAGCGCGCGAAGAAATCTTCGACTTTGGCGCGAACCGCCACGTAGGCCTCGTAGGCGGCGGCGGTGCGATCGCCCGCCGGTTGAAGCTTCGGGGTCGCCTCGGCGAGCCAAGCGGCGTGCTCGGTCACTGCTTGGAAGAAGGCGTCGACCTTTTCCAGGTTGATGCCCGGCGCTCCGCTGCGGTCTGTCGCGCCGCCGAAGCAGGCGATCACTTCTTCGGCGAGTTTCTGCGTCGACTCGTTGTCGGCGGAGGTCGGCGGGACGATGCCGTCGCCGTTGAAGGGGCGGGCCGAGTAGGCGTCGACGGCCGCAGAAGCGTCGATGACCGTGAGTTGATCGGTCGGGGTTTTGCCGAGGCGCTCCAAAATAGTGCGCATCGTGGTGGCAATAGCCTTCGCCTCGTCGGAGGTGTTGAGCTCCGCCGCCGCGACGCCGTCGCGACGCTCCATGAGGGATGCCGGTCGGAGGAGAATGCCCCGAAGCCATGTGGTCGCGGCGATGAGCTCCGGTGCGCGGATGCGGCCGTCTTTATCTGCATCGAGAAAGTCGAGTGTACGTACATCGAATTCGATGCCCTTGGTCGGGCAGGCGAGCGCTACCCAAAGCTTGTGGTCGAGTGCATCAAGGGCGAGCAAATCAGCCCCATCGGTAAAATGTACCTGGTCGAATCCCCCCGCCCGAACAAACGAAAAAGCATGCATGTTTACATCCCTCAGGAAACTTCCTGTAGACCGATCAGCGCGAAATGCGGACCGGGTGCGATAAAAAAACGTTGACGCTTACCAGCATAGCGTTGCCGCGACAAGCGGCTCTAAAGTTTCTGTGATGTGCGATCAACTTTATCGGCGGCGGATCCCGTTTCCGCACACACCATAATGTCGATGAGGGCGCTGGTTATGGGAATCAAGAGTGGCGTGACACGGTAACGGTCCGCGCGGGCTCGGATAAACATCGAATCCTGGTAGTTCCCGACGCGGTGCCCCTGCTCGTCGAGCACGAACAGCTCGCTCACTCCGTTGATGCCCATGATGGCGGCTCTCGGCGGAGGCGTGAAGAAGGGACTCGTCACTTGCCCGCCGAGCGTGTGCCAGCGGGAAGCTTTCGGGAGTTGCTGGAGGCCCCGGGTGCTGCTCGTGAGAGCGAGGACCATGGCCGGCACGTCGTTCTGCGACCAGGGGCCTGAGTCGAGGAGCTTCTGTGCGCGCGCAAGCGGCTCGTGTGCGCGGGGGGCGGCCGCGAGGAGCTGGGGAGAAATGGAGATGATGAACGGTATGCGGGCGCGGGCATCGTCGGAGGGGTCGCCCGGATCCCACAGGTAGTTGTGTCCGGTGGAGTGGTCCGCGAGCATCACCACGATTGAGCGTCGCCCCAAGGGGCTCTCGTGCAGGGCCGCGAAGAAGCGCTCCAGCGCCGCGTCGGTATAGGAGTGGGTCTGCAGGCGCAGGAGGTCGTCGGGCTCGCCCGGCGTGGGCAGCGACTCAAAAGCCTGCTTCGCGCGGTCAGCGACTTCGGGAGGAAGGTCGCCGGGCGCCGTGAAGGGCGAGTGGTTCGAGAGCGACATGATGAATACGAACTGCGATTTCTTCGGGTGCTGCTCGGCTTGTTCGAGCGCGGTGTCGAAGACCGCGAAGTCGGTCACGCCGTCCCAGGTTCCGCGGGGCGCTTCTTTCGGGAAGTCGTCTGCGCCGACGACCTCGAAGTTTCGCTCCGCGAGGAACTTGCTCATCTCGTCGAAGCCCGGGTCGGACCCGTAGAGAAATGCCAGCCGGAAGCCCGCGTCGCCATAGAGGTCCGGCAGGCAGCGCATCGGGAAGGGTTGGAGGTCGCGGATGAACGACAGGTTGTACGGAAGCGTCCCGACGCCGCAGAGCATGGCGCCCATCGCCTGAATGGTGCGAACGCCCGCTTGGTACATGCTCTTCGAGGTAAGGACTCCCGGTGGAGGAGAAGTATAGAGAGCGTTGGTGAATGGGTGCAGTTCCGCCGGTGCGTGGGAATTGAGCGCGTGGATATCGTCGGCTCGGTAGCCCTCGAGGGAGATGAAGAAGATGTTGATGGGCTCGGCGGAGTTCGCGAAGAGCTCCCGCGACGCGTCGGAGAGTGCGTGGATGAGCGCGGCGCCGCGCTTCGGCCGCTCCGGGCGGCGTTCGCTTGCATCAAGCGATTGGCTGTAGGGGTGGGGCGTGCAGTTCTTCGCGGCTTGAGGCCAGCCGACGAGGGCAGGCCCGCGCTCGTGATCTTTCGGTGAGAGGTGCGCGTTGCGCACGAGGTCGCGAGCGGTCGCCGGGGAGCGGCCGCGCATGACGTCGATGGCGCTCTCGACGATGGGCGTCAGTGGATCGCCTAAGGCTGCGGCGCTGAAGCGGTTCGCGGACACTTGCAGCAAAGCCGAGGCGTAGGTGATCGCTACGGAGCCGAGCAACAAACCCAGCGCCACGCCGATGCACCAACGCACCGGTCGCTGCGCAACCGGCCGACGCAGCGAGCGCCACAGGAGGAACGACGCGAGAACAATCGCGACGATGATGGGGATGTAGACTCGGTTGTAGCCGATGAAGCCAAGAGCGCCGCGCAGGAACGAGGTGTTGCTGCCGCCACGAAGGTCGAAGAGCGTAGGGTAGCTGCCGCGCTCGTGCTTCATCTCTTGGGCGATGATGGCGAGCACCCCGAGTCCGAAAGCGGCGGGCAGCATCGCGAGGAGCGGGCTTAAGCGCTGCGAAGTGCCGCGGCCTTTGGTGATGGCGATGGCGATAATGAGGAAGAAGCCCGTGAGCGCAGCGGCGTAGGGAACGACAGCGCCGATATCGAGGAGCGTCCCGGCGATGGCGGTAGTCGCTCGCTCACCGAGGCTCGCGTGGCCGCGCAGGAAGGCTTGGGTAAGCCGCGATGGGAAACAGAACGCAGCGAGGAGTGCGAGCGCGCCGAGACCTGCGCGGATCCCGAGCAGGCTATCGGTCCGCAGCATGTGCGTCAGGTACTTGCGGCGCGAGGGTTCGATGGGCTGCGTCTCCGGTAGGGGAGTCGTCGTAACGCAATCTCACGCGCACGTCGAGTGAGTGACTCTTCGCGCGTCGTGCTCGCGCGTGGTCGCGCTTGTATTCGGGGAAGCGCTCAGGAAGACTAGCGAAAGTCTGTGCAGCACCACTTTGAATCGGGAGGAAACCATGCCGTCGACGCTCGTGCTCCTGCGACACGCAGAGAGCCTTTGGAATGCGAAGAATCTTTTTACCGGTTGGGTCGATGTCGATCTTTCCGAGAAGGGAGCCAAGGAAGCGCAGCGCGCCGGCGAGCTCCTCGAAGAGAACAAGCTCAAGTTCGACACCTGCCACACGTCGCTCCTCACCCGCGCGGTGCGAACCGCGTCGATAGCGCTTGAGCGCGCGGGCCAGCTCTGGCTGCCGGTGCAGCGCACTTGGCGGCTCAACGAGCGCCACTACGGCTCGCTGCAGGGCAAGGACAAGGCGCAGATGGTGGCGGAGTTTGGCGCCGAGCAAGTGCAGGTGTGGCGGCGCAGCTACGACATTCCGCCGCCGCCGCTTCCGGTGAGCGATCCCACCCATCCGACGAAGGAGTTCCGCTACCGGCGACTCGCGCCCGAAGCGCTTCCCTCGTCGGAGAGTTTGAAGGAAGTCGTGGCGCGCGTGTTGCCCTGGTGGTTCGACACGCTCGTGCCCGAGCTGCGCGCGGGCCTCACGGTGCTGGTGGTGGCGCACGGGAATTCGTTGCGAGCGCTCATGAAGCACTTGGAGCGCATCGGCGACTCGGAGATCACCGAGCTCAACGTTGCGACGGGCATGCCCCGCATTTACACATTCGCCGATGATCTCTCTTTCGCTTCGCCGCCGCGCTACCTTGATGAAGAGGCTGCCCGCGCGGGCGCAGAAGCGGTCAAACGGCAGACTTCGCGCTAGGCCCAAAATGGCCTCGAATCGCTCCCAAGATCGGCCCCAATTTGGACAATGTGGACTGAAAGTGGTTGTGAGTTTTCAGCTCCGACCTTTGGGAATATTCGGTGAGTTTCCTGTGGATTGTTTCCCGGCTCCCTTTGGGGGGCCTGTGGAAAATCGAGATGATCTGGGAAGGGGATTTTTGTGGAATTGTTGCTGTGAGTGAATATTTCTATGTGAAATCATGCACCATAGTGAAAATTCGGAGCGAATATAGGCAAGAGCAATAATGCCCAGAAAACATCAATGAGTATAGCTGTTTATGTTTCTTCTTGCCGTCGAATTTCCTGATCAGCTAGAGCGAAATCGAGCACGGATTTGGGTCACATATCGTCGGCGAGGGTTCACTTGGAAAAAAGAGACTACAGGTCAGAATGGTCGTCCCCCGTACCACCCCCGAGGGATGCGCAGGGGGTGTGGGAAAGAGTCCTTGAGGGGCTGCGGGTGGGCGGTTGGGGCGGGTATGTGCTTGGGCAATTAAGTGCGCTCACGCCGATTTCCTACGACGAGAAATCCTTCACCTTGGGATACCCGGATCCGTTCTTCCGCGATTGGGTTGCAGAGCACTATGGCCGTGCGCTGCAGAGCGCACTGGAGCACGAGCTCGGGATGCCGATTGAAGTGAAGTACGAGAGCGTGGGCACGACGGTTCCGCCGCCGCTCCTCTCGCCGTCGTCGAACACGCGCTTCCGCCAACGGGCGAATCGCCTCAACTCGTCGTTCACGTTTGAGTCGTATGTCGTCTCCGGTTCGAACGAGCTTCCGTGGGCTGCGGCGTTCGCGGTCGCAGATGCACCGGGGCGCGCATACAACCCGCTCTTCATCCACGGTGGTACGGGGCTCGGGAAAACCCACTTGCTCCACGCCATCGGCAACCACATCCTCGATGCGCGTCCGGGTGCGCAGGTGAAGTACCTGTCGAGCGAAGAGTTCACGAACCAGTTCATCGAGTCGCTTCGTGATCACCGCATGGCCGAGTTCCGCCGTCGATTCCGCGAGGAGTGCGACGTGCTCCTCATCGACGACATTCAATTCCTCGGGAAGAAGCAAGAGACGCAGAACGAGTTTTTCTACACCTTCAACGCGCTCCACCAGATGTCGAAGGCGGTGGTGATGACGTCGGATATCGACCCGAAGAAAATCCCCGGGCTTGAGGAGCGGCTGCGTTCGCGCTTCGCCATGGGGCTCATCGCCGATGTCCACGAGCCGAACTTCGAAGCGCGGGTCGCCATCCTCAAGAAAAAGGCCGAGCGCGACGGCATCGAGATCTCCGACGAAGTGGCGCAGCTCATCGCGCGCTCGGTGGTGACCAACGTCCGCGAACTCGAAGGCGCGCTGATCAAAGTGTTGGCCGTCCATTCGCTCACGAAGCAGCCGCTCTCCGAAGAGCTCTGCGCCCAAGTGCTCGACGACGTGACCTCTGCGGATCGCCGCGTCGACGCGGAGCGCATCCAGCAGGAAGTCGCGCGCTACTACAAACTCGAAGTCGGCGACCTCGTGGGCGAGCGACGCATCCGCAACATCACCCACGCGCGCCAAGTGGCGATGTACCTGTGCCGGACGATGACCCAAGCGTCGCTTCCGGAGATCGGCAAGAAGTTCAACAAGGACCATTCGACGGTGCTGTCCTCAGTGCGAAAGATCGAGCAGTTGAAAGACGAACAGCAGCTCAAGCTCGAGCTTGTCGACATCGGCAACAAGCTGACCGCCACTTGAGCGACCTGCGCTCAGCACCAGGCATCCTGGTGGATGGCGCAAACTCCGTGAGCGGTGCCCCGCGTGCCGGGTTTCCCTATTGGGAAGTACAGTTGGGCGTTGCGGTCGTCGTGGGCTTCTTCGCCCTGCGCGTGGGCCCCAAGGTGCGCGCGGCGCTCCTGCTCGGCGGCGCGCTGCCGGGGCTCTTCTGGGTGATGCACGCGCGCGCGGATGCGCCGCTGCGCCGCGCCTACGCGGCCCAAGCAGAACTCGCGGCGGTGACCACCCTTCGGGCGGCGGCGCCCTGGCCGGGAGCGCGGGTACTCGCCAACGACGACGTGCTCGCGCCGCTTGCGCGGTACGCTTGGCCGACGTCGAAGGGCACGGCGTTGAAGGACACGGCGCCGGTGGTGGTCGTTCGCGGCGATTGTCTGGAAGTTTCGTGCCGTGCCTCACCTCGCGGGAGCCTCTGCACGTGCCCGCCCTAAAGCTCGTCGCGGGCCTCCTCGTGGCGCACTTCGTGGGCGCGCTGTTCTTGGCGCTCGTCGGGGGCGGGCGCTTCGTCGACACTATCCGCTCGCCGCATGCGCTCTGGGCGTCGGCGGCGCTCGCCTATGCGACGGGCCTCGGAATTCCGGTGGTGCTCGCACTCCTCGTGGCGTGTCTCTTCGCCCAAAGTCCGAAGGAACGAAGTCCGAGCGAACCGGGCCCGAAGGAACGGCCTGCGCTCGGATTCGTGCTGCCGGTATTGCTGGTGGTGGTGCTCCTCGCGCGCCCGTGGGTGCCGTTGTACTGGGATGAGTGGGTGTGGCTTGCGAAGGCCCGCATCGAGGCGCAGGGGCTCTACGCGCTCGTCGCCGAGACGCTCTCCCAAGGGAGCGGCGTCGTGCCGCAGGGCTACCCGACGCTCTGGCCTGCGCTCATCTCCTGGGTCTCGCTGTTCTCCCAGGACCTCGGGGTGCAGGTCGCCGCGAGTGCGGCGTTGGTGGCGCTCGCGGCGCTCTCACTCCTCTCGGGCATCACCTCGGGCTCGCGGGCCTTGTGGCTCTTCGCGCTTATCTGTGCGCCGCTGGCGCTCATCCACGCTCGCTCGGCCTATGCGGACCTCCTCGTGGGGCTCCTCGCGGCGGCGCTGCTCCTCGAACTCATCAGCTTCGGGCCGACGGCTGTCGCCGCGTGCCTCGCCTTTTGCCTCGTGGGGCTCAAGGACGAAGGGGCGATTTACGTGCTCGCGGCGACCGTGGGCGCACTCACGATGGACCGGCGCTTTCGGATGCTGGTGCCGCTCGTCGCCGGGGGTTGGGCATTCTTCGCCTGGCATTGGCTCCTTTCCCGCCACGGCACCGCCGACGTCGACCATGCGCTGATCAACCCGCGCTGGGAGCGGGCTCTGCCGCTCGCGGCCGCCTGGGCGAAGCACGCGACCGACGGGTGGAGCTTCGGCCTCTTCTGGCCGATAGCGCTCGCGCGCCTCGCCGCCGGGCTTCGTTTCGGCGGTGGAGCGCGCGCGGTGGCGGTCGCCACCGGGACCGCGATGCTCCTACTCTTTGTGGGGCTCATCGCCGGGAGCGAGCGCATGTGGGCCTTCGCCGAAGGCGGGACGCTCCTCGGGCGGCTCCTCGTGCAACTCGCTCCGCTCGCGGCCCTCGGGCTCTTCATGGAGGCAGAGCCCGCGGATCCAGCGCTGCTGGGGCACAACGTCAGACCGTCGTGGTACGAAAGTCATCAATGAGACGGCTCCATGGTGGAGCCGTGAACGCAGCACAACTGCAACACAACGAAGCAGCACAGCGATGAAAGCGAGGATGGAACATGGCTGGTGTGAATAAGGCGATTGTCATCGGGAATCTCGGGTCGGATCCGGAAGTCCGTGCGACAGCCAGTGGGCAAAAAGTGGCGAGTTTCAGCATCGCAACGAACGATTCGTGGGTCGACAAAAACGGGCAAAAACAAGAGCGGACGGAGTGGCACAACATCGTGGTGTGGGGAAAGCAGGCGGAGAACTGCGGCAAGTACTTGAAGAAGGGTCGGCAGGCCTACGTCGAGGGTCGTCTACAGACCCGCGAGTGGACCGACAAAGAGGGCGGCAAACGGAAGACCACCGAAATTGTGGCGCAGACGGTGCAGTTCCTCGGCGGCCCCCGTGGCGAGAGTTCCGGTAGCTCTCCTGGCGGCGGCGGGGATTACTACGACGGTCCGCCGCCACCACACGCAGACGGCGCGGAGCATGCTTCTGGGCCCGCGGCCCATGATGATGTACCGTTCTGAGGCGTATGAGTGACGGCGTAGCCCGCGGCGTCTTAGGCGAGACGGCGACGGCGATGGTTGTCGTTGCAACACAAGCCGCACGAGAGGCGCAGAATCGGCATGGCCTGACGTCGACTTCTGCGCTTCTCCTCGCGCAAGGATTGACCATGGGCGCGCTCCTCGCGGCCTGGCAGAAGTCTGGCTCGCGCATCAACCTCCAGTTGGAGTGCGAGGGGCCGCTGCGGGGGCTCTTCGTCGATGCGGCAGAGAGCGGCGCGCTTCGTGGCTATGTGAAGGAGCGCACCCTCGACCTTGGGGGAAGCCCCGAAGCCTTGCGCCTCGCCATCGGCAAGGGAGGATTCTTCTCGGTGATTCGAGACCTCGGCGGCGAATACTATCGCTCGACCGTCGAGCTCTCCATCGCTGGCCTTGGCGAAACGCTGGAGGGCTACTTCGCCCAGTCGGATCAGCGCGCGGCGCGGGTCGCCATCTCCGCGAGCCTCGGTGCCGACGGTCTCGTGAGCTACGTGTCCGGGGTGCTCCTCCTGGGGCTTCCGGGGGGAAAGCCGGAGGTGTTCGCGAACTATGCGGCAGTGCTGGGCCGAAAGACTCCGGCCTTGGGCACGCCTCCCGGGGAGGTCTTGCGGGAATTCTTCCCCGAGGCGCCGGTCCTCGGAGAGCACGCGCTGCGCTTCGCGTGCGATTGCAGCCACGAGCGCGCGCGTCGGGCGCTCGCAGCGCTCGGCGCCGACGAGGTGCGCGACATCATCGCCACCCAAGGGCGCACCGCCATCGACTGCAACTTGTGCGGTGCCCACCACGAGTTTTCGCGGGAAGCGCTGGAAGAGTTACTCGCGAGCCTGGAGGCTGCGTCGTGCTGACCGGGAAAGACCCGCACTGGGACCAGCTCGAACTCTTCGGGCAGGTGCGCAAAGTGCCGAAGCCCGACGCCATCGAAATCCTCCACCAGTCGATTGCGCGGCAGCTCGATGGGGTGTCGGTCAAGCTCGTGGTCCACGACAACCGCAGCTCGATGTTGAGCTTCCGGCGCTCCGGCGACGAGCTGCGCCTGCGCCTCCACCACATGTTTCTCGAAGCGCCCGGCGAAGTCGTGAGCGCGATTGCGGCCTATACGAAGAAGGGGCGCACCGCCGACATCAACCTCATCGACGACTTCATCAGCGCCCGCATCGGTCTCGTGCGGCCGCGCCAACGCCCGTTGCGGACGCGGGGCCGGGCCCACGACCTCCAGGCGATTTTCGCCGACGTGAATGAGCGCTGTTTCCAAGGCACCATCCAAGCGCGCATCGGCTGGGGGAGCGGCAAGGCGCGTCGGCGGCAAAAGACACTCCGCCTAGGAGTGTACGATCACCTGACCCGGGAGATCCGGATTCACCCCCTCCTCGACACGCCGGTGGTCCCGAAGGTGTTTATGGAGTACCTCGTGTTTCATGAGATGCTTCACCAGCTCTTCTCAGCGCCCTTGGGCAATGGCAGAAGAGCCCACCACCCCCCGGAGTTCCGTGAGCGGGAGCGCGCATTCCCGGCGTATGAAGAAGCAATCGCCTGGGAGAAAAACAACCTGCCGCTGCTCCTGCGGCGCGGGCGTCGAGGGGTAACAAAGGAATGAAAACACCAACCATGAGAAAAGCAAAAATCGTTTGCACGCTTGGTCCTGCCACCGCGAATCCGACCGTCCTCGAAGGATTGGTCGCCGGAGGGATGGACGTAGCGCGCCTCAACTTCAGCCACGGTACCCACGAGGTGCACCGCAAGACCATCGACGCCCTGCGAGCGACGACGCTCAAAGTCCGCCGCCCGGTGGCGATTCTCGCCGACCTCCAAGGGCCGAAAATTCGCACCGGCCTCGTCCAGGACAACGGCATCGACCTCGTCACCGGCAGCGAGCTGGTGCTGACCACCGAGCAGGGGCTCCTCGGCACCCCCCAGCTCGTGTCGACAACCTACGAGCACTTGGCTGCCGACGCCCAACCGGGCGATCACATCCTCCTCGACGACGGTCTACTCGAACTCGAAGTCCTCGAAACCGACGGCACCCAACGGGTGCGCACCAAGGTTGTCGTGGGCGGCGTCTTGAAGAACAACAAGGGCATCAACTTGCCGGGCGTCAATCTGCGCACCGCAGCGCTCACCGAAAAGGATCGCGACGACCTCGAATTCGCCTTGAAGAGCGGCGTGGAGTTGGTCGCGCTCTCGTTTGTCCGCAGTGCCGACGACGTGCTGCTCTGCCGCAAGCATATGGAGCAGATTGGCCGAGTGGTGCCGATTATCGCCAAGCTCGAAAAGCCGGAGGCAGTGCGTCGCCTCGACGAAATCCTCGAAGTCACCGACGGCGTGATGGTGGCGCGGGGAGACCTTGGCGTGGAGATTCCTCCAGAGGAAGTGCCCACCATCCAAAAGCTGATTATCCGCAAGGCGAACGCCAAGGGGCTGCCGGTGATTGTGGCGACCCAGATGCTCAACTCGATGATCGAGCACCCGCGGCCAACCCGCGCCGAGGCGAGCGACGTTGCGAACGCTATTTTCGATCACGCCGACGCGGTGATGCTCTCCGGGGAGACTGCCTCCGGAAAATACCCGCTCGAATCGCTCGCGATGATGAGCCGCATCGTCGCCGCCGCCGAGTCTGCGCCGCAGCAGGAGACCCAATTTGAAGGCTCGCTGCGGACTCCCGCCGAATTCCCCGACGCCATCAGCCGCACCGCGTGCCGCGCGGCTCTCGACTGCAACGCGGCGGCGATTGTCGCCTTCACGCTCACCGGCACCACGGCCCGACTCCTCTCCCGCTATCGGCCTACGATGCCGATTATCGCCTTCAGCCCCAACCAAGAGGTGCGCCGTCGGCTCAACCTCCTGTGGGGAGTGATTCCTCGGGTGCTCGAACCAGTGCAGGAGATTGAGCAGATGGTGTCGCGCGTGGAGGAAGAAATTCTCGCCCGGGGAAGTGCGAAGCGCGGCGACCGGATTGTGATTGTCTTCGGCGCGCCCATCGGCCAGCAGGGCAAGACCAACTCGCTGCGGCTCCACACCATCCAAGCGTAAGCAGGAAGCCCAAGCGTAAGCAAGGAAGCTCAAGCGTAAGCAAGGAAACCCAGCGCGTTAGGCGGAGCCCAACAACTCCGCTAAGCGCTCTGGGGAGACGCGCTGGAGCACTGTCGCCTCTTCCCGCAAGAGCACGAGGCCCGGTGCGCCGCCTTTGCGCAGCGTCTTCACCTGCGCGTACTGCACCTCGCCGCGCGGCTCTCCACGGGCGGAGGAGTAGTGCAGCGCCAAGTGGGCGGCGTCGGCGAGGAGTTGGGGCGTGAGCGCCTGCCCGCGGGGAATCGGTGCCACCACATGCGCTCCGGTGAGCCCCCGCGCGTGGAACCACCAATGGTGCCCCTGCGCGATGCGGAAGGTGAGCTTGTCGCTGTGCGCGGCAGACTTGCCGACCCACAGTTCCTGGCCGCCGTGGCCCACGAAGCGTCGGTACGGCAGCGACGCGGGCTCCCGTTTCGAGCGCTTCGGTTCGTTGGTCGGCGCGATCGGTGCTGGGGCTGCCTCGTGCTCGATGGCGGCGATGGCCTCGTCGAGTTCCCGCAGCCGCGCCGTGGCCAAGTCCACCCCGCGCAGGAATCGGCGGTAGTGGTGGAAGCGCCAGGCGACTTCCTCTTTTGGTGAGCGCTTGGGGTCGAGCGCGATGTCGATGGTGCGCACTTCACCGTCGGGGTCGGTGACGGGCACCGTGACCGAGGTGCGTCCGCGCTCCAGGAGGTGCAGGTTTGCCTTCAGCGCTTCGCCTTCGCTCAGGAGCTGCTGCGCCAGTACGCCGCGCGCAGCTTCGGCCTCCACTTTGCTCCGCGTGCGCAGGAGCTTCTTCTTGCGCGCGGCGAGTGGCTTCGCGGTGGACACGAGCTCCCGCGCATCCTCCACGGCGCGAAAATAGGTTTCCAAGGCCACGAGGGTAGGAAAGGGCCCTTCTCGCAGCGGGAGCTTCAGCGGTGCGCTCGTCTCCGCCCGTGGCGGCGGTGGTGCCAGGTAGGGTTTCCCCACCGTGAGGGGAGCGCGCGGTGGCCGAGAGAGCGCGAGCACGTTGCCGCTCGGCCCCACGAGTGCAATCCCCGGTAGGCTTCCGAGTTCGACTTCGAGGGTGCGAGGCCCGGAGCGCAGGTCTTCGAAGGTGAGGGTGATGCAGGCACCGTTGAGCTTTGCGGCAGCGAGGCGCCGCCCCACGAGGTCGCGGCGGAGGACCGACTGCCAAGCTGGCGGGCGCGGCGGGTTCGGCGGGCGACTTGCCACCACCGCGATGCGGGCGACATTCGGCTCCCCGCAGACGAGCAAGGTAAACGTCGCGCCGGGCTTGCGCAGCTCCACGTACGCCCGCTGCGCGGTGGGCGTGAAGACGCCCTGCACGTGGGCACCGAGCAGTCCCGCCGTCAGCTCCTCGACGATGGCGAGGCGGGTTGCGGCGTCGATGGGTCGCGGCGCAGACGATGGAGTCGGTGGATTCACGCTCGTCTGCGGCGCGCTTACGAGCCGGGCGGCAGGCTCTTCGACGCGAGCAGCGGGGCCATGAGGCCGGCCTCGCGCTTCGGGAGCAGGGTAATCGGGGTTTGGGCGGCGAGGAGCTTCTGGGTCTCCAGAATGTCGAACATCGCCTCCATCACCTCTGGGTCTGCCGACACCTGCTGAAGCGCTTCACCGACGATGTTGGGCCGCTTCGCCGAGGCCTTCGCGAACTCCGAAGCGGAGGTGCGGTCGGCGGTGGATTTGATGATGTTCACCTGGTTGGTGCCGTCTTGTCGAATGGCGCTCGTCACCTGCCGCAGCCGGTTCACAATCTTCTCTTCGATTTGGCGGATCATCGCCGTGTCGCGGAAGTGCACCTTGCGGATGTAGACGCTGCCGAGCTCGTAGCCCCACTCTCGGGAGCGCGGTCCGACCTCTTGCCGAACGAGGCGGCTCATCACGTGGCGAGTCTCCAGCATGTCGCCAAGGCGCATGTTGGAGAGCGTCCGCACGGTGGCGTTGGACACGTTGGCGCGAAGGCTTCCCTTGGGGTCGGTATTCTTGAAGAGGAAGGCGACGGGATCGGCGAGCGCCATCTCGTACCAAACGCCGATACCCATCGGCGCGCCTTCTTCGGAGTTGACCGGCTGGCTACGCAGGTACTCTTGGTCGATGCGCAGGTCGACGTTGTACGTCTTCCCGAAGAGGGGCAGGAGCACCGCGCGCGGTCCCAACACGCGCCACAGGAAGTGCAGCCCCGGCTGGTCGATGGTGCCGATGACCTCGCCAAAGAGGGTGAAGACCTTCGCTTCGCGCTCCTGGACCGTTGTGTAGATGCTGAAGAACCGGGCGAGCCCGAGGATGAATTGGGTGCCGGCGGCGAACAGAATAAAGCCTGCGACGAGAGAAATGAGGAAGCTCATCGTTCAATCTCCATGTAGGCGCCTTTGGCCTTTTCGAAGAGGCCGAGTTTCACGCTGCGCACGTACGCGGCAAGTCCGCCGGAGCCGCCCTTGCGCTTCAATTCGGTGAGTTGCTCCGCGAGCCGCACCAGCGGCTCGACTTCCGCCTGGGCGTTCAACGTTTCAATCTCGACTGCCCGGCGCGACTGCACAATGCGCTGGTCGGCGGCGGCCTGAGCGAGCGAGACTTCGGCGCCGACCTGGTTGTGGGCGGTGTTGATGGCCGCGAGCGCGCTCTCGACTTCGTGCGGCGGCTCGATGCCGGTGATGAGTGAAGCGTCGAGGATGATGCCGTAGCGCGCCGCCGAGGAGAGGCAGTCGCGGTCCATGTCCTCGTTGAGGCGGCGCAGATTCTTGCGCAGGTGGTTGATGGACACGCCGGTAGTCGGCGGCACCTGCTCTTTGTCGGTGGGCGTGAAGCTGACGAGCGGCTCCTCGGGCACGTCGAAGCTCGCGATTTTTTGCCGGAGGATAGCGATGAAGTACGCGAGCACATGGATGAGCGGCCGCTTAATGGCAAAGAGCACCGCGTAGAGGTTCTGCTCCGACACCCGGTAGCGGATTTGCCCGACGAGGCCGATGTTGAGTTGGTCCTTGGTGACCGCCTCCAACATGGTGCCGCCGCGGTTGGCGGTGGGGTCTTCCGGGTCGTGTGCCAAGTCGATGGTCATGGTCGCGACCGGCGCCTTGTGGACGCGCTCCCAGGGCCACCGGAAGTACGGGCCGCCGGGAGGGATGACCCGGAGCTGCGGGTACTTGTAGCGCTCGCGCTCATCCTCTCGCAGGGTCTCTGAGATCGGGTTGTCCAAGGTGGTGTACTGCAGGCGCTCGGCGCGGCCGAAGCGCGTCTTCACTGCGCGCTCGTTCTGGTTCACGGTGAAGAAACCAGAGATGACGCAGCGAAAGATTGCCCAGATGATGCCGCCAGCGATGACGCCGCCAGCCGAAATTGAGAATAAGTCCATGCGGACGGCTTTATCAGGATTTGTGCGCGACCGTCAGCGCGACTTCAGGCGCACATACGCCGGGGTGTGATCCGATGGGCGCTCTTGTTTGCGCGGTGCGACGTGCACATCGGCCTCGACGCAGCGCGCGTGCACCGCCGCATTTCCGAGCAGGTGATCGATGCGAAGTCCGTGATTTTGGCGGAAAGAACCGGCGCGGTAATCCCACCACGTAAAAAATTTTTCACGGGTCGGATGCAGCGCTCGCAGCAAGTCGGTGAGTTCCAAGCTCTTGCAGAGCTCCTGCAGCACCGCGCGCTCCTTGGGGCTCGCGAGCGTTTGACCTTCCCACAGCTCCGGGTCCCAGGTGTCGATGGGCGCCGGGGCGATGTTGAAATCTCCCGCCACGACGAGCGGTTCGTCGCGCCAAGCTTCGAGGCGTCGGATGAGCTTCTTGTACCATTCGAGTTTGTATTGGTACGCGGGGCTCTCCAACTCCTGACCGTTCGGCGCGTAGATGCTCACCACCCGAATACCGGCGACCCGGGCGGCAATGAGCCGCGACTGCGGATCGTCGTCGCCCAAGTTCTTCTCGACCGCTTCCATGGGCGTCTTCGCGAGGATGGCGACCCCGTTGTAGGTCTTCTGGCCGAAGACCGCCGACTGGTAGCCAGCCTTGGTCACCTCTTCGAGGGGGAACTGCTGGTCTTGGCACTTGAGCTCTTGCAGACAGAGGATGTCTGGCGCTTCCTTCTCCAAGTAGTCGAGGAGGTGCGGGAGTCGGGCGCGCACCGAATTCACGTTCCAAGTTGCGATGCTTACCATCGGGCCAGCATACACCGGCTCTTAGCCGCCAGCGGAAGTGTAGTGCTTGAGCGCGTTGAGCCACACCCAGCGCGCGAGGAGCGAGAACGCTAGCGACCCCAGCACGGCAATCGGCAGCGCCGAATGCTCATAGCGCTGCAGGAGCGCTTCCGCCGGGTAGGTGGTCATGAGCGCCACCGGGATGATGATGGTGAGGACGATGCGCACCGCACCGCGGAACACCGTCGAAGGCCAGCGACCGGCGTCGATGATGGCGCTCAAGAAGTGCGCGAGGTTGTCGATTTTCACAACCCGGAACGCCGCCGCCACAATGAGAATCCACAGCGCGTAGAGCACGGCAATCGCACAGAGGAAGAGCGCAATGGCGAGCAGCACCGCGCCGACGCTCGGCGCCCGGCCGAGGCGCAGGAAGGCCACCGTTATGACGCCGAGCCCGGCGGCGAAGCCGACAACCCGCCAGGGGTTGAAGCGCGTCGTCGACACGAGAAATTGTGCGTCTGCGGGTTTCAAGAGCACGAGGTCCATGGTGCCCTGGCGGATGTGGGTGACGACCGATTGCAGGCTGGGGTTGATGGCGCCTTCGAGGACGCTCTCCAAAATGATGAACCAGCCGGTGACGACGAGGCACTCTTCGAAGGTCCACCCGGGCAGTCCCTGCGCGCGCCCGGGCGCATACACCGCGAAGATGGGAATGATCGCCGTGGAGGCCCAGAGCAGCGCGAGCACCCCGTCGCTCAAAAATGCCCAACGGTATTGCACTGCCATGAGCAGCGAAGTGCGCAGTTGAATTGCCAGAAGGCGAAGGTAGCGGCGCACGTTCACCCTCCGTAGGCTTGGAAGCGCTTTGCCCCCATGCGCCAGAGGGCCGCGCCGATGAGCGCGAGCGCGAGGACCCACCCCCACTGCGCGGCGAGTACCCGTGGCAGCAGTTCCATCGGGACTGCGCCGGTGGCGAGTTCGACCGGGAGTCCAATTTGGAAGCGGAAGGGCAGGTAGTTGAGGATGTCGCGCAGCCACTCCGGGTAGAGCGTCATGGGAATGAGGTAGCCGGAGAAGGCGACAAAGGTGGCGAAGTACAGCTCCATAATCGGCTGCGACTGCTCGATGAAGAAGCTCAAGCCGCCGATGGCCACGTTGATGAAGAAGCCGATGGCCCAGGCGCCGATGATGGAGAAGAACGTAGCGACCCACATAACTGGACTGCGGGTCAGAAATGCCGCCCCTGGAGAGAGCAGCAGCACCACGACGACCGGCGCGGCGATGAGCGCCCGGATGGGGAGGTACGAGAGATTCGTCGCCATGTACCCCCAGAGCGGGTGTACCGGGCGCAAGAGCCGCATGGCGAGCTGCCCGCTGCGAATCTCCTGGGCGATTTCCCAGGCGGCCCAGCAGGCGATGATTTGTCGCACGACGAAGACGCACAGGAAATAGGCGACGAAGGCGCCGTTGTTCCAACTCTGTCCGCGCGCGTCGATGACCGGCGAACCCTCGGCGACCGCGCTCCAGAGCATCAGCATCACGAAGGGCATCGTGGTGGAGAGCACCCAGACCAGTATCTCGGCGCGGTAGGCCACCGACTCGGCGAAGCCCACCCGGAAGAGCGCGTAGGCGAGGCGGGAGACGTGCCTCACGCCGGGCCCTCCGTGCGGCGCGAGAACAGCTCGCTCATCACCTCTTCGAGCGGCGGGTTTTCGACGTTCAAGTCGACCACCGGCAGGCGGGCGAGCGCATCGGACACGACGCGGCTTACCTCGCTGCGGGGAATCTGAATGACGACTTCACCGGGGCGCTCGTCGATGATGTCGCTTAAGCCCGAAAGCTCGCTGCGCTCCACCACCCGCGAGAAGCGCAGGGTGACGCGCTTTTCCGGCCGAATGCGTTGCACGAGGTCGGGGATGGGGCCGTCGAAGACGATGTGCCCGTGGTCGATGACGACGACCCGCGGGCAGAGCGCAGCGACGTCGTCCATATCGTGTGAGGTGAGGATGATGGTCGCTTGGTGGCGCTCGTTGTAGCGGAGGATGAAGCTGCGCAGCGCAATCTGCATCGACGCGTCGAGGCCGATGGTCGGCTCGTCGAGGAAGAGCACTTTTGGCCCGTGCAGGAGCGCAACCGCGAGCTCGCACTTCATGCGCTCGCCAAGCGAGAGCTGGCGGGTGGGCTTGTAGAGGAGAGGCTCTAATTCGAGGAGCGCCACCAGTTCGTCGAGGCGGCTTCGAAACTCCGGCGTCGGGATGTCGTAGATGGCGCGGTTTAACTCAATTGTCTCCATCGGCGGGAGATCCCACAGGAGCTGCTGCTTCTGGCCCATCACCAACATGATGTGCTTCAGGTACGCTTCTTCCCGAAGCTCCGGGCGATGGCCGTCCACAGACACCGATCCGCTCGTCGGGTGCAAGAGTCCCGCGAGCATCTTCAGGGTGGTCGTCTTGCCAGCGCCGTTGGGCCCGAGGAAGCCGACCCGTTCGCCAGAAGCGATGGAGAACGAAATGCCGTCCACGGCTTTCACCGTGCGCGTTTTGCGACGAAAGAGCGACCGCATCGCCGAGAGGATTCCCGGTTGCCGCTCATGGACTCGGTAATGTTTGGTGAGCTCGCGAACCTCAATCACGCGGCGTTTCTATCGTAACGCTAGATTCTTGCCTCTGTTATGCGAGGAGCATGTCTTCTGAGGACGCTCTCGCGCGCTGGATTCCGCGGCTCGTGCGACTTTGGCGTCGAGGGCGCGGCGACGCGCCGTTGAGCCCGCGGGAAGTGCGCACCGTCGCTCGCGGTGTGGAGCGACTGCGGGCTGGACTCACCGGCGAGCGAAGTCTCGCGGGGGAACGCTACCTCGACGACCCGGAGCTGCTCGGCGCGTATCTGCTCTTCTATTGGCCAATTAGCTACGCCCAGGGCCGCTCGGTGTTGGGAGAGCTGCGGGCGCGCCCGACGAGCGCGCTCGATATCGCTTCGGGACCGGGCCCGCTCGGATTTGCGGCCCTCGATGCGGGAGCCGGGTCGGTGATTGCTGTCGACCGCAGTAAGCCCGCCCTCTCGCTCGCCCGGGAACTTGCCCAAGCGGCAAAATCGCCGCTGCAGGCGCGCGCTTGGAGCGTTGGCGGGCAACTGCCCGACGGTCAGTTCGACCTCATTCTGGCGGGGCATTTCTTGAATGAACTGCGCGGTCGACCGGCGGCTGCACGTGCGGCGCTTTTGGAAACCGCCGCCGCGAAGCTGCGCCCCGGCGGCTCGCTCGTCGTCATCGAGCCTGCGCTCCGGGAAACCTCTCGGGAGTTGCTCGCGGTACGGGATGTGCTCGTCGAGCGCGGCTACGCGGTGCGGGCGCCGTGTCTCTTTCGGGGGGCTTGCCCGGCGCTCGCCCGGCACAGCGACTGGTGCCACGCGGAGCGGGACTGGGAGCCACCGACCCTCACCCTCGACATCGCTCGTGCTGCCGGGCTTCGGAAGGAAGCCCTGAAATTCGCTTACTTAGTGTTGGCCCCGAAAGGGGAGCCCTGGGCAGATCCACCTTCTGGGGAGGTGTATCGAATTGTCTCCGAGGCGCTTCCCGGAAAAGGGCGTCAGCGCCGCATGGGTTGTGGGCCTTCGGGCCGAATGGGCCTCGCCCTCGCCGATAAGAATAACACTCCGGACAATGTCGTTTTCTGTGAGCTTTTGCGTGGAGATCTCGTACGCTTGGAAGGAACAACCAGTGCTGGGGACGGCCGCGCACTCAGCAAAGAGAGCAAAGTCAAACTCCTGGCGCAGAGGGGTTTGCCAACCCACGAAATTCATTGAACTCATTGAATGCGCGTGGCATACTGAAGATTTCCTTATACTTGGGAGAATAATTTTGCATCATATTTATCGTTTGCCATACGAAGGAGCTTCATAGTGCAGCTCGAGTCCCTCAAGATGTTCGTCGATGTCGTCAATACGGGCTCTTTCTCTCGTGCAGCGCGCCTCAACCACGTCACCCAGTCTGCTGTGAGCCAGCAGATTCGGGCACTTGAGACACGTTACCAACAGAAACTCCTATCCCGCAGCTCCCGCCAAGTGGCTCCAACTACCGCCGGGGAGCGCCTTTTTCGGTGTGCAAAGGAGATTCTCGGCCGCTTCGATGAGATGGAGAGCGAGCTTCGGGAACAGGATGTGCAGGTTTCGGGAACCTGCACTCTCTCTGCAATTTACACCGTTGGACTCCATGAGCTGCATTCCTTTCAAAAGGAGATTTTGCGCAAGTATCCGACCATCACATTCCGGCTGGCCTACCGGCGCTCGGAGCAGGTCTACGACGATATCCTCCTCGGTGCGGCAGACATCGGGATCGTCGCATACCCCCAAGCGCGCGCTGGTGTGGACATCGTGCCGTTCCGGGAAGACCGGCTGGTGGTGGTCATGAATCCCAAGCACCCCCTGGCGTCGAAGAGCCAAGTGGAAATGGCAGAGCTCCAAGAGGAGCCGTTCATCGGCTTCGATCGAGAGGCTCCTTCTCGGCGCGGCATCGACAAGCTCTTCCGGGAGCACGGGGTCGAACTGCATCCGAACCTGGAAATCGACAATGTCGAGACCATCAAACGGGGCATCGAACTCGGACTTGGGCTGTCTGTGTTGCCACAGGCGGCGGTCGCCCATGAGAGCAACTTGGGCACGCTGGTCGCTCGGGAACTCGTCGGTGGTCCCTACACGCGCCCCATCGCGATTCTGAAGCGCAAAGGGAAATACCTGTCGCGGGCAGTGCAGTTGGTGCTCGAGACGCTGAAGACGTTCCCGTTCAACAACGAAGGCCAGCCAAGCTAACGTCAGAACTCCTCGAAGTTTTTTTCAACGGGAAAAAATTCTTCTCATGGATAAGTGTAGTGGTGCCCGATCCGCAGGGATGGTAAGAATGCGTACATCTCGTCCATGAGCGATATCGCAATCGGCATAGACTTAGGGAACTCCTACTCCTGCGTAGCCGTGATCATCGACGGACAGCCGGTGGTCATACCCAATGAATGGGGTGAGCTGACCCACGCGTCGGTGGTTTCGTTCTTGGCGAACGGGACCGTGCTCGTGGGCAACGCCGCGAAGAAGGCGATGGTCCAAAACGCGGACCACACCGTCTACTCGGTGAAGCGCCTCATCGGCCGCTTCTTCGTTTCGGAAGAGGTGAAGAAGGCGCAAAAGTTCATGCCCTACCGCATCGTCGAGGGGCCGAACAACGGCGTGCGGATTGAAGTGCGCGGGAAAACCTATTCGCCCTCAGAGCTTTCAGCGTTCGTCTTGAAAGAGATGAAGGCCATTGCCGAGAGCTACCTCGAACGCCCGGTGAACAAGGCGGTGATTACGGTCCCGGCCTACTTCAATGACAACCAGCGCCAGGCGACGAAAGATGCCGGTCGCATCGCCGGCTTAGAAGTGCTGCGGATCATCAACGAGCCGACGGCCGCGGCGCTCGCGGTGGGGTTCGGGCGGTCCATCAACGATCGCATCGCGGTGTACGATCTCGGCGGCGGTACCTTCGACATCTCTATCCTCGACATCGGCAAAGACGTGTTCGAGGTCATCTCGACGGCGGGCGACACCTACTTAGGCGGCGACGACTTCGACAACCGCATCATCACTTGGCTTGCCGAGGAATTCCTCAAGCAGACCAAGCTCGACCTCACCAAGAACACCTACTGCATCCAGCTCCTCCGCGAGGCCGCCGAGGCCGCGAAGATTCGCGTGGGAGAAAAGGGCCTGGCCGAGATCCACTGCCCCCGAATTTGCCGCGACAAAGCCGGCACGGTGCTCGACCTCAAGAATCGACTCACGAAGGAAGTCTTCGACAAGCTGATCGGCGACTTGGTGCAGAAGACCTTCAAGGTTTGCGACGAAGCAATCCAAGCGGCGAAAATCACCGCCGGAGACTTGGACGCGGTGGTGCTCGTCGGCGGCCCGACCCGTTTGCCGATTGTCGCTGAGTCGGTGCGCTTCTACTTCGGGCGCGAGCCGGTCACCGGGGTGAACCCGGACCAGGCCGTCGCCATCGGCGCAGCCCTGCAGGCGCACGCGCTGCTCGACGAAAAGACCGAGACCTTCCTCATCGACGTGACGCCGCTCCCGCTGCGCGTGGGAACGGTCGGGGGCTACTCCGAGAAGATCATCGACAAAAACGCGCCGATTCCCATCGAGCAGTCCAAGACCTTCACCACGAGTCGCGACGGCCAAGACAAGGTGAAGATTCGCATCTACCAAGGCGACGACAGCCAGGTGGAGTACTGCGAATTCCTCGGCGAATTTGAGTTCACCGGGTTTCGCGTGGCCTTGCGCGGCGAAGTGCAGATCAGCGTCGCCTTTGAAATCGACGCCAACGGTATCGTCAATGTATCGGCAACCGACCTCGAAACTGGCCAGCGAGCGATGACGACCATCCGTCTCTCCTCGGGCCTCACCGAAGCCGACATCCAGAGCTCTATCGCGGCGATGAAGCGCTCGGAACTTGCCGGGCGACAAGTCGAACAAGTCGAAGGGTCTTGGGCCACCCCAGCGCTTCCCTCGGACTGACGGGATATGCAACCTACGACACATGAGGAGGATGACGTTCCCGAAGCGCGCGCGACTCCGGTTCGGCCAACTATTCCCACGAGTTCTTTGGGCTCGCTCTCCGGGGAGCAGCTCGCGAGCCTCATCGCATTCGATCGCTCCACCAAGGGGCGAAACTTCTACGAGATACTCTGCGTCGAGCAAAGCGCCACCCAGCAGGACATTCAGAAGGCGTTTTTCCACGAGAGCCGGGGCTTCCACCCCGACCGGTTTTTTCACCTGCGCGACGATAGCGCCAAGCGGCTCCTCTACAATATCTATAAGCGGATGACCGAGGCCTACTACGTGCTCCGCGACCACGGTCGGCGGCAGGAATACGACGCTTGGCTCGCGTCGAAGCAGTCCCAAGCCCCGGCGGCGGTCGACATCACCGGCGACCCGGATGTGCGCGACGCCTTGCGAAAAGCTGTACGTGCTTGTACGGACCCGCGCACCCGCGCCTACCTCAAGACGATTATGACTGCCGGGAGCAACGGGGATGTTCGTGGGGCGCAAGCTGCGCTACGGTCGGCGATAAGTTTTGAAACGGGAAACTCCGATTTTCAGGCGGCAGTCGAACGCGTCCGGGACGCCTTGGCGCGGGTTAGTAACAAGGCACGATAGCCTGATTTTTGCTAGGCGGTGACGGACTATGGCCTCGAATTCACCACAGCGTTGGACCATTGCTGACGCTATCGAAACCTATTCCATCCGCCACTGGGGGGCGGGGTACTTCGGCATCAACGAGCAGGGGCACGTGTGCATGCACCCCGGCGGGCCGGGCACACCGAGCCTCGACTTGAAGGAACTCGTCGACGAAGTGCAGCGGCGCGGCATCAACCTCCCGCTGCTGGTGCGCTTCACCGATGTGCTGCGGCACCGAGTGGTGCACCTGAACGAGGCGTTCCGCAAGGCGATTGCCGAGCACAACTACCGCGGCTCCTACCGGGGCGTGTACCCGATTAAAGTGAACCAGCACCGGTTCGTGGTGGAGCAGATTGTCGATGCGGGCCGCGCCTACGACTACGGCCTTGAGGCCGGCAGCAAGCCGGAACTCCTCGCGGTGATGGCGCTCCTCGAAGAGAGCGACGCGCTCGTGGTGTGCAACGGCTACAAAGACGAGGAGTACGTGGAGACCGCGCTCTTCGCCTCGAAGCTCGGGCGCAAGGTGGTGCTGGTGGTCGAGAAGCTCGCGGAGCTGCGGCTCATTGCGGAGGTGTCGCGGCGGCTCAACATTCGCCCTTGCCTCGGCGTGCGGGTGCGGCTCTCGACGAAGGGCTCGGGCAAGTGGGAGTCTTCCGGCGGCGACCGCTCCAAGTTCGGGCTGTCATCGAGCGAACTCGTCGAAGCGATTTCCATGTGCAAGGAGGCAGGCCTCCTCGACTGCTTCGAGCTTCTGCACTTCCACTTGGGCAGCCAAATTTCGAGCATCCGCCACGTGAAGAACGCGCTTCGCGAAGTCGGGCGCTTCTACGTGGAGCTGCACCGTATGGGCGCGCAGCTCAAGTACCTCGACGTCGGCGGCGGCCTCGGCGTGGACTACGACGGCTCGCAGACGAACTTCTCCTCCTCCATGAATTACACTACCGAGGAGTACGCGAACGACGTGGTGTTTTCGGTGATGGAGGTGTGTGACGCGGCCGGTGTCCCGCACCCGCACTTGGTCTCCGAGTCTGGGCGCGCGGTCGTCGCGCACCATGCGGTGCTGGTGACCGAAGTGCTGGGCAACTCCGACTTCGACCCGCCGCGCCTGCCGAATTCTCCGCCGGACGATGCGCACTCGGTCATCCGAAACCTGTACGCCGCCTACCGGGAGCTCACGAACAAGAATCTCCTCGAAACCTACCACGACGCGCAGGCCTACAAAGACGAGGTGCTGACCCTCTTCTCGCTTGGCCACTTGAAGCTAGAGCAGCGGGTGCTCGCGGAGAATCTCTTCTGGGCAATCTGCCACAAGGTGCTGCGGGTCGCGCAGGAGTTGGGAGACCTCCCGGAAGAGTTGGAGGCGCTGGAGCACAAACTCTCCGACACCTACTACTGCAACTTCAGCGTCTTCCAGTCGCTGCCGGACTGCTGGGCGATTAACCAACTCTTCCCGGTGATGCCGATTCACCGCTTGGGCGAGCGCCCGACGCGGCGGGTGGTCCTCGCGGACATCACCTGCGACAGCGACGGGAAGATTGAGAAGTTCATCGACAAGCGCGAGGTGAAGGACGACCTCGAACTCCACACGCTCGACTCCGAGGCGTACCACCTAGGGATTTTTCTCGTCGGCGCCTACCAGGAAATTCTGGGTGACCTCCACAACCTGTTCGGCGACACCCACGCGGTGCAAGTGTCCCTCGCACCCGGCGGTGGCTACCTCATCGACCGCGTCGTCGAGGGCGACTCAGTCACCGAGGTGCTGAACTACGTGGCCTACAACAAGGACGACCTCATGATGCGGGTGCGGAACCTCGCCGAGCGGGCGTTCCGCAAAGGGGCCATCACCCTCGACGAGTCGCGGCAGATTCTCCGCGCCTACGAGACTGGCCTCTCCGGGTACACCTATATCGAGCGCGAGGTGGACGCGCAGGGCGTCGCCGCAGCGACTCCGCATCTCGCGACGGCCCCGCACCTCGCGACGGGCTCGTAAGAGAGTAGCCCCGAGCGCGCATGCGCCTCGTCTATATCCTCGGTAGCTGGCTGCTCTTCCTGCTCCTCCTGCCCATTCTGGCGCTGACGCCGAAGACCCGCGGGGGCTTCTGGCAGCGCTTCGGGCTGTACAAGCCGGAGGACCTGCCCCAGAAGCCCGGCCCGCGCATTTGGCTCCACGGCGCGAGCGCTGGCGACTTGCTCGCACTGGCGCCGATTATCCGCGGGCTGCGGCGCGAGTTGCCGCAGGCGTGCATCATCGTCTCCACCATCACCAACACGGGGATGCTCATGGCTCGCGAGCGCCTTGTGAAGGACGTCGACGCCATCATCTACGCGCCGTGGGACCTCTTCGGCGCCACACGGCGAGCCATGGCGGCGATGCGCCCGAAGGTGCTGGTGCTTGAGTACGCGGAGCTCTGGCCAAACCTCATCCACGCGGCGCGGCGCAGCGGGGCGCAGGTGGCGATAACCAACGGGTACTTCTCTCAGCGCTTCCTGTGGCGCTACCGGCTGCTCTTCGCGCTCATCGGCAATCCGCTCACCGAAATCTCGCTCTTCCTCCTGCGCGGCGAGGAGCAGCGCGCCCGGGCTCTCGCCATCGGCGCTCCGGAGGAGCGGGTCTTCGTCACCGGCGACAGCAAGTATGATGCGCTCGTGGATTTGACCGTTGCGCCAACGGGAGCTGCGCCGTTTGGGTTTCCGGCCGACGCGCCAGTGCTGTTCGCCGGGAGCACCCACCGGGGGGAAGAGGAGCTGCTGCTCGACGCCTACCGGCGCCTCGTCGGGCGTTTTCCGGAGCTGCGGCTCGTGCTCGCGCCGCGCTATGTGGAGCGGGCGCAAAAAGTTCTCGCGCTCTGCCGTGCGGCCGGCTTCGCAGCGACGCTTCGTTCGCAGGGCAACAGCGAGGGCTCACCGGTCGTCGTGCTCGACACCATCGGCGAGTTAGCGCAGCTCTACCACTTCGCGACGGTGGTCTTTGTGGGCGGCTCCTTCGTGCGGCGCGGCGGCCAAAACATTCTTGAGCCAGCGGCCAAGGGAAAGCCGGTCTTCTTCGGGCCGTACACCTTCAACTTCGCGGAGCCGGTGCGACTCCTCTTGGGGCGCGGGGGCATTCAGGTGCGCGACGCGGCGCAGCTCGCAGAGGTGTTGGGCGACCTCCTCGCGAAGCCTGCAACGCTCCTGCGCCAAGGGGAGTTGGCCCGGGAGACGGTGGCGTCGCTCGTGGGGGCCACCAAAGCGAATGTTCGACACCTCTTGCGGCTCGTGACAGCGCCGTGAGGGTCGTCCACCTGCTCTCCTCGCCGGTGTTCTCGGGGCCAGCAGAGTCGGTGCTCGCACTCGCGCAGGCGCAGCGGACTCTCGGCCTGCAGGTGACGGTGGCGGTGGAGCGCCTTCGGCCGCGGCTCCCCTATGAGGAACCGGCGGCGCCGGTCTTCGCGGCGGCGGGGCTCTTGGAACCGGCAGCCTTGGAGCTGTCGGTGAAGTCGTCTCCGCGCGGGCTATGGCGCGATGTGGCGGCGCTGCGGCGCATGGCGGGCGTCCAAGTGTTCCACGCGCACCGCACCCACGACGAGGTGCTCGCCTGGCTTTCGGGCCTCGGGCGAAGTGCGCGGCCGCGGCTCGTGCGCTCGTTCCACGTGGGGGCGGGGCGGCGGTCGCTCGTCGTCAATGCCGATGCCTGGACCGTGGCCGACGCACGCTTGGGCGAGGGCTTGCCCCAAGGCCGCGTCCGGGTGCTCCCGGCGCTCGTGGGGGAAGAGTTCGCTCCGAGTGCAGACCGCTCGGCGCTGCGGGCGCGCCTCGGGCTTGCGGGCGGGCCGTGGATTGGCGTCGTGTCCACCTTTCAACCCTCGCGGCGACACGAGGTCGCCATCGACGCCTTTGCCGAGCTGCGGAAGCGTTGCCCGACGGCGCGGCTCCTCCTCACCGGCGATGGGCCGCGCAGCGATGCGGCGCGCGCGCAGGTGGCGCAGCTCGGGCTGTCGGAGGCGGTGCGCTGTACCGGGTACGTGCCGCGCAGCGATTTTCCGGCGTGGCTCTCGGCGCTCGACGAAGTGTGGGTGCTGGGCCTCGGCAACGACTGGGCGGCGCGGGTGGCGGCGCAGGCGCGGGTGTGTGGGGTGCGGGTGGTGGCGGTGCGCGAGGGGGCGCTGCCGCGCTATGCCGATGCGCTCGTCGAGGGAACGCCTGCGGCAGTCGCGGCGGCGGCTCTGGGCGCGCGGGTGGAGCTGCCTGCGCCCACGTCGGCGCTCGAAGCGGCGAAGGAATTGCTCGCCCTCTACCGTGGGGAGGAGCGGTGAGGCCCAATTGGGAAGCGCTCTGGTACGGCAAGCGCCGAGGGCTGTTCTTCTGGCTCTTGGCGCCGTTCTCGCTCCTCTACGGCGGCGGCCTTGCGCTTGCGCAGTGGGTGAGCGGCTGGCGCAGCCCAACGCGGCTTCCGGTGCGGGTCATTTCGGTAGGGAATCTCGTGGTGGGGGGCGCGGGCAAGACGCCGGTCGTCATCGAGTTGTGTCGCCGGGCGCTCGCCGCTCGCGAGCGGGTGGCGGTGTTGTCGCGGGGGTACGGGCGGCGCAGCACGGCGCTCGTGCGGGTGAGCGCCGACGCGCTGCCGCCAGTGGACGAAGCGGGCGACGAGCCACGCCTCATCGCCCGCCGTTGTCCGGGAGTGGTGGTTTGGGTGTGCGCCGACCGCGTGCGTGCGGCGCAGGCAGCGGTGGAGGAGGGGGCTACACTCATTATATTGGACGATGGCTTTCAGCACCGTCGCCTCGCGCGCGATGTCGATGTGCTCGTCGATAGCGGCCTTGGCAATGGCTGGCTCTTGCCTGCGGGGCCATTGCGGGAGCGCGTTTCCGCGCGCTCGCGGGCGACTCTCACTTGGGGCCGCGCAGGGCAGCCGGGCGTCGTGCGCTCCAAAGACGTGCTCGTGGGCCTGCGCGCGCCCGACGGCACGCTGCTCCCGCTCGCGGAGCTGCAGGGCCGCGAGGTGGTGGCGCTCTCGGGCATAGCGCGCCCCGAGCGATTTCTCGCGAGCCTCCGAGCGGCGGGGGCAGTGCTGCGGCGCATCCACACGTTTCCGGACCACCACCGCTTCAACGAGGCCTCGGTGCGGAACATCCTCGCCGAGGCGCAGAACGCGCTCGTGGTGACGACCGAGAAAGATTTGGAGCGACTCCCAGTGCCGCTGCACGCGCTGGTGCTCGACCTCGCCATCGAATCCGGCGAGGCAGAGCTTTTGACTGCGCTCGGTTTCGGCTACGCCAAGAGGGACGGATGACCAAGCTTCTGACGCCCAGCACGCGCCGCACTATTTCGCGCCTCAAGGTGGTGGTGGTGGGCGACCTCCTCGCCGATCACTATTTGTTCGCGAAGAGCGAGCGGGTGAGCCGCGAGGCACCGGCGCTGATACTTCGCCACGAGTCCGACGACGTGCGCCTCGGGGGCGCTGCGAACGTGGCCGCCGGGGTGCGGGCGCTCGGGGCGAAGGTGACGGTCGTGGGGCTACTGGGGATGGACGTGATGGGCGCGACCATGCGGGCGCTCTTGAAGGAGCGGGGCATCGCCTCGCAGGCGGTGCTCACCCGAGGGCACATCACCGAAACGCGCACCCGGGTACTCGCGGGTTCCGTGGGCACCACTTGGCATCAGATGTTGCGCATCGACCGGGGCGCAACGAAGGCGCTGCCGCTCAATATTCAGCGCCTCCTCGCGCGCCGGGTGGCGGCCGCGGGCGCGACGGCAGACCTGGTGCTGGTGTCTGACTACGGCGCGGGCGTGGTCTGTGACCTGGTGCGCGAGGCGGTGGCAAAGCTCGCGCAGTCGCGCTTTGTCGCTGTGGATTCACGCTCGCAGCTTGCCGCCTTTCAGGGCATGAGCGCTCTGAAGCCGAACGCGCCGGAGCTTGCGGCCTTGTCGGGCTACCCGACCGGAACCGAAGCGGAGCTGCAGGCGGCCGCCGAGGTGGTGCAGCGGAGGCTGCGGCCGCGCCACTTGCTCGTCACCCGCGGGCGCGACGGGCTTGCGCTCTTTTCGCAGAACAAACCTCCGTGCTTCATTCCGCCGCACGGGCCGCGCAATGCGGTCGACGTGACTGGCGCAGGCGACACGGTGCTCGCCACCTTTGGCGTGGGGCTTGCCAGCGGACTTGCGCCAGCGGCGGCGGCGAAGCTCGCGAACGTGGCGGGCGCGCTCGTGGTGCAGAGCCCAGGCACGGCCACGGTTAGCTTTGAAGAGCTGCGGCGGGAACTCGCGTGAAGGCTCGGGCGCAGAAGCGCAAGAAGGCGCGGCGGCCCGCGAAACCGAGTTCGGCGCTGAGTCTCGCGCAGGTTGCGCGGAAGGTGCAGGCGTGGCGCCGCGCCGGAGAGCGCATCGCCCTTGCGAATGGCGTGTTCGACCTCTTGCACGTGGGTCATGTGCGTTATTTGGAAGAGGCTCGCACGCTCGCCGACCGGCTGGTAGTGGCGGTGAACTCCGACGCTTCGACGCGGCGCCTCAAAGGGCCCGGGCGGCCCTGCGTGCCTTTTGAGGAGCGGGCGGAGTTGCTCGCGGCGCTGCGGTGTGTAGACGCGGTGGTGGATTTCGACGAGCCGAATGTGCGTGCGGTGCTCGCTCGCCTGCGACCAGAGGTACACGTGAAGGGCACCGACTACCGGGCCGAAGACGTGCCGGAGCGCTCGGTGGTGCTCGCCTACGGTGGGAAAGTGGCGATTGCCGGAGACCCGAAGGACCACAGCACGAGCGACTTCATCGCTCGGATGCGCGCCCGGCGGTAGCGACGGCCGCGCGTTACTCGGCGCCGCCACCGAAGCGGAATACCCGCTGCCGGTGGCTCGTCTCGCGGAGCACTTGGTACAGGAAGCCGCGGAAGGTCATCGCGAAGTGGACGAAGCAGGCGAGGAAGACGTTTGCTGCGTAACCGCCGACGGTGAAGCCGAGAGCTTCCCAGGGCACGTACTCAATGCTCGCGTAGAGGAGGCTGGCGAGGAGGAGGTTGGGGATGAACCACTCAATCCAGTTCTCTTGGAGAAACTTGATACTCGCGACGAGGGCATCGATGCCGCGCACTTCGCCGCGCAGGTAGATGGTCTCCGGCAGGGCGTTGAGGAGGAGGTATTCGATGAAGACGATGGCGGGGAGGAGCGGGGCGAGGTCCCGGTTGCTCGCGGAGATGTAGCGGGCGAGGAGCGAGACGATCCACAGGATGAAGCTCACGTTCAGGACGGGGGTGAGGTAGGCGACGAGCCCCGTGCGCAGCTCGTTGGGTCGCACCCGACTTTGGCGTACGAGCTCACCCAAGAAGTAGAGGTAGGCGCTGGAGGCGAGGGCGTAGACGATGACGATGAGGACGCCGCCGATAATCGGGATGGCTGCGGCGAGGCTCGAAATGCTGAGGACCGACAGGAAGAGTCCGACCGGGAGGACGAGCGTCCAAGCGTTGCGGGCGATGGCCCGCGCAGCTTCGAGCACCGCGTGGGCGTAAATGTAGAGGTAGGTCCTGAGAATGCGGAGAAGTGCCATTAGTCTTGCCTATAGTGCCGAACTGCGCTTTTCGGCGTTCTTCGCTTGCGTCTTACACGGGGGTCCATGAGAAATGCGGGATCTCAACGGGGTGTAGCGCAGTCTGGTAGCGCGTCTGCCTTGGGCGCAGAAGGTCGTCGGTTCGAATCCGGCCACCCCGACTCGTAGAGCTGTTGCGTAGGCCCGCATGATGAAGCCCATCTAGCTCACGAAAATTTCCTCCGCCATGCTGAGGCGCGGTGCGCTCTTTCCTGCCTTCCAGTCCAGCGCACCAACTCCCGCAGCGCATGGCGCGGCGAGAGCCTCGCGTCGAACCAGAAAACTCGGAAAATGTGCTGGCGAGCCAAGTGGCTGATTTTACTGGAAATTAATAGGATTTCGAGTCTCGGCTGAGCTCCCGCGCGCACTCCACCGCCAAAGGGAGATTGAGTGGGCCGGAAGCCGAAGTTGCAATTCCGTCATTTGGAAGCGCTGATCGTGCTCTGAATGTCAGACCCCCCAAGTAGACTCCAAAATCATGAGAGGAACACCGACAACTTTTTGGGGAAAGCTCAGGGGCGACAATCCATCGGACCGGGAATGGCACCCGCTTATTGACCACTGCTGCGACGTAGCTTTCATGACCAAGGCACTTCTTGAATTGCCTCTATGGAATCGTCGGCTAGCAAAGCTCGCAGGGCTCGAAACACTTCCGACTAAAACGTGTGCTCAACTGTCGGCTCTGGCCGGGCTACACGACTTAGGAAAGTTCTCGATTCATTTCCAGGCGAAGGGGAGGGAAGAACTCCGAAGTCTCGTGAGCACCGGAGGGCATGTCGGCACTGGTCTCGCCGCAATTTACGACGAGAGCATGGTCTCCAGATTGTTCGACGCCTCGTGGGACTTCGGCGCTTCGACAATATCGCTGCTCAGCGCTTCAATTGCTCATCACGGCCGTCCGATTGTAGCTGATAGGAATCAGTACTCATATTGGAAAACGCGCAACGGGCTCGACCCAACTGCAGGAATTCGACAAGCTCTGCTTGTATTAAAGCAATGGTTTCTAGAAGCAGCTATTGGTAATCTCAATATGAGGGCAAACTAGGTGATGTCGCCATACAAGCAGAGAAGGGTGACTCGATGAATTTTGATCAGCTTTTTAAACAAGCTACCGGCAAAGATCCGTACAATTATCAGCGAGCATTTGCTGAAGCGGCTACACTTCCCGATCTGCTGGAGGCGCCAACTGGTGCTGGTAAGACCGCAACGGCAGTACTCGGATGGTTGTGGCGTCGCCTTCACGGCACCGTCGAACAGAAGAGCGAAACGGGACGTAGACTAATATTTTGTCTACCGATGCGCACACTAGTCACACAGACTTACAATAGCGTTTTGCAGTGGCGAGACAACTTGAAGATAACTGAAACAAATCTTGGGGTACATACTTTGCTCGGAGGAGCTGTTGATTCTTCGTGGGATCAACACCCAGATCGCGACGCGATTCTGATCGGCACCCAAGATCAGTTGCTATCTCGGGCGTTACTCCGTGGCTATGGCATGAACCCTTTTCGTTGGCCAGTGCACTTCGCACTCTTGAACAATGACTGTACTTGGGTGCTTGATGAAGTTCAGTTGATGGGTGTTGGAGCTTCGACCGCTGCTCAGCTACAGGCATTTCGTGAACAACTCGGAACGATTGGTACAGTGAAGACAATATGGATGACTGCAACACTCGATGAGGGGCGTCTCAATACAGTTGATGCCACTAGGTTACGGAGTCGATTAGCTTTTGATGCTGAGAAAGACCAATCGCTAAGAGTGCGTATTCGTGCAAAAAAGCAGCTTCAGATGTCAGCGTCGAATGACATGGGAAGTTTAGCGAATGAAATATCAGCAAAACACGTAGCGGGAACACTTACGCTTGTGGTTGTCAATCGTGTGGCAAGAGCTCAAGAATTATTCGCTTTGCTTGAAAAAAAGAATATTGGCGAGAGTCGAGCATTAATACATTCACGCTTCCGACCTTCAGACAGGGGGCCGCGGCAAAGTGAAGCATTAGCCACAGGATACGCCGGCATACTTGTCGCCACTCAAGCTATTGAGGCTGGAGTAGACATTTCTGCGCGGACGTTGTTTACGGAACTGGCTCCATGGGCATCGTTGGTACAACGATTTGGTCGACTGAATCGGGCTGGAGAATGGAAAGAAGGCGAGGCTCAAGCCATTTGGATTAATATCGATACTTTAGACGAGAAGAAATCGACGGAGAATGCGAGGCCTTACGAAGTTGAGGAATTGAATAAATCGCGTCTAAAGCTCAATTTGCTAGTAGACGTCGGATCAACAAGTCTAGCAAAAATTGATCGGGACAGCGAACAGCCAATTTTTCCTGTGGTTAGACGAAAAGATTTGATGGACTTGTTCGATACTGAGCCAGATCTCGCCGGCAGTAACATTGATATCTCGCGATTTGTGCGAGCAAACGATGAAGCTGATTTGCAAGTGGCATGGCGCCAGCTTGACTCGAAGCCGCCTGCTGATGATGCTCCTGCCCCAAGAGCGGAAGAGCTTTGTCGAGTTCCATTTATTGAACTCAAAAAACTAATTGGGAAAGCGAGGATGGCATGGCGATTTGACTCGTTGAAACGTACGTGGGTTGGTGTCGAGCACTTGTTTCCTGGATTAGTCGTAGTCGTAGATAAATCAGTGGGAGGGTACAGTGACATATTAGGCTTTACAAAGAACAAAAAGGATATTCCTACTCCGTGTGCAGAAGTTGGGGAGCCGGAACAGAGCGATGAAGATGATCCGCTTGCTATTTGGGAAGATGAATACGTGCCGCTCGCATTGCATTCTCAGGATGTAGTTGAGGAAATGAAACTACTAGTGAATCGTTTTTCAGCCGAAATCGGGTCGCATGCAGATACGCAAGAACTAATAGATGCTGCACGGTTTCACGACCTTGGCAAGATCCACGCAGTGTTCCAGACGGCGCTGATTCAGAAATTGCCTGCAGAGGATCCGCGACGAGTTAATGGTCCGTGGGCAAAAAGTGAACGAAAGTATAGTAGTGGCTATTCCCGAAAATATTTCCGCCACGAGTTAGCTAGCGCATTAGCTTGGTTGCAAGAAGGGCGTTCAGATTTTGGTGCGTTTATAGTTGCTGCTCACCACGGAAAGATTCGTCTGTCATTGAGAGCTCGGCCGAATGAGCTTCCGGCTCCGGGGGAAAAGCGGTTCTGCAATGGTCTATGGGAAGGAGATGAGTTGCCTGCCGTTGATCTGGGCGAGGGAATTGTAACAAAACCAGTGGAGCTATCCTTAGTTGTTATGGAGCTGGGTGGGGGCGGAGGAGCTCCATCATGGGCCGACAGGATGTTGAGGGTGCTCGATCAGGTTGGGCCTTTCCGCTTAGCATGGTTTGAGATGCTACTAAGAGTTGCTGATTGGCGTGGTAGTGCGCGTCGATCAAAAAGATTAGGAGGGCCAAATGTCTAAAGTATTCGATGTTGAACTTACTGCATGTAGATATGAGCCATTAGCAAGCTACCTGAAGGGACTAGGGGTGCTTCGCATAGTGGCTGAGCAAAAAGACCGAAATGCCTCAGGATATTGGCGAGGGGACCACTTAGTTTTGCGTTCGTCGCTCAATAAAGATGAACTTGTTGCCTTCATTGAAAGAAAATGGAAGCCAACCCCCCTTCTCGCGCCCTGGAATGGAGGGAGCGGTTTTACGGAGGACGACGAGACAGACGAAGACGATGATGACATTGGCGAAGAGGAGAATAATTCACAAAGTTCCAATAATGATTTTCCCATCGATTGGATTCGTCAGTCCGCAGATCCTCGCCTCGAAAATTTGCAGCGAATTGTCGAGAAGATTTATGCATGGCCTGATCTTCCGCCAACGGATCTTCTTCTCAGGGACGCGCTAAACGAAGCAAGAGCTAAGCTCCAGGATGAGGGCTTCGCAAATAGTAAAAAAGGGGAAGAACTTGCTAAACTTGTTGAGGAAGCATCGAGGAGTGCGCTGAAAAGCGAAGGAGTGCTTATATCGAAGCTTTCACACCAAGACGGTTCTGCAAAAAAACTTCTTACAAAGATTAGAGGTTGGAGGAGAGCAGATGCCAAACACAATTATATTGAAAGAATGCGCTCGACGATGACAGATGAGGTTGTTGAGTGGATGGATACTCTTGTTGCTCCTGCACATGAGTCAAATAAATTTGTATATTCGACGCTACTGGGGAGCGGAGGAAATGATGGCCGGCTTGATTTTACAAAAACAACCTTCGCTCGACTAAGGGATGCATTCACAACGCCAGGTATAGCGCAGTACGCTTTGTTTGACATCGTTGGCATGTCTAAATCAAGAGGATCGCTAGGAATGTTTTCCCCTGCTCAGGCCGATAGTAAGGCATATACAAATCCGTGGGATTGGTTGCTAGCTCTGGAGGGAGCGCTAATCTTTTCAGGTGCGTCAACAAGGAGGTTGGCATCAGGTGATCGTCGTAGCGGTTCATTCCCATTTCAAGCTACTAGAATGAGTACATCTACGCTTGCCGTAGACGAGGAGGGGCGAGATGAGTTGTGGTTGCCATTGTGGAACAGTAATTCTACCTACAGGGAAATTAGACGTCTGTTTGCTGAGGGGCGTGCTGTAGTTGGCGAACGACAAGCAAAAACAGGCTTAGACTTTGCCCGTGCAGCGTCATCCCTCGGAGTTAGTCGAGGGATTGATGGCTTCATCCGAGTAGCAATGACTGTTCGTAACGGAAAAGCACACTATGCAACTAGCGAAGGAGTTTATCGTGTTCGTAATCTACCAAAGGTTCGATTGTTAGATGAGATCGATATTTGGTTTGATAAGTTACGACTCGCCTCACAAGATAACCGCGCTCCTACTCGGGTTGTTCGTGCGACGCGGGCTCTGGAGGAGGCTTGCTTCGGGCTGACTCGCAACTTCGACTCTGGCGAAGTTCTTCTCGCCCTCGGAGACACAGAACGAGTCTTGGGTGAATCACTCGCTTTTACAAAAAAGAAGAAGTTACATCCAGTTATTAATCAAGGTAGCCATTTTTCATCAAACGGTCTGAGCGAAGGGTGGTCTGCTCTTGTCGGCAATAGTGTCGAGGCTAGACTGGGGATTTGCTTGGGTAAACGGATTGGCTTCCGAATACACTCATTACCGTTAGATATTAACAATCCTGAGCAGTGGAGGGAGGTTGACGATTCGAACTGCGTGTTTACAGAGCGGTCTTTAATCGCGAATCTTCACGCTATGTTGTTGCGTGAAGATATAGTTGCCCAGCAGTCGGCTGCTAACAATAACAGGGATAATGAGCACACAAGGGTTAGTTGCCGACTTAGTGATATCGCAAGGTTTATTGATGGTGATGTGGATGATGCTGAGATTGAGAGATGGGCGAGGGCTGGTTCTTTGTTGAGTGCCCCATACATTGTTAATGACCCTAGTGCTTCATCAGGGTTGCCTTTGTCTTTCGCTGTATTGCGTATTGTTCATAGCGGCTCGCTGCTCGGGAGTATCATGGTGAAGAGGGCATCCACTATGTTAAGACGGGCTTGCGCGGGAGACTCTGTAGGAGCAACGAGTGCTGCATTGCGGCGTCTCGCTTCCGTGGGGTGTGCTTTGCCCGTCCCAGCACTACTTGAGTCAACTGCTCGCATGCAACGTATCGCAGCAGCACTTGTTTTTCCATTAACAGATCGTCAAAAGAAGTATATTGAATCAATCGTTGTTTCACCTACTTCATCAATCACATCGTTAGAGTTAATTGACAAAACCACACAACAGGAGACCCAATGAGTACTTTTGATCTACCGCCTTATGCCCGTTTTTTGCTTTCTGCTGACCTCAAACCACTGCAGGGACAGGCTTTTCAGCCGACCGGATTTCCAGATGTCGGGGCTGGGGTCTATAGAACGCCTTCTAATCAAGAGTTCCTGACCGTAGAGTCTCATCAAAGTGTTGCTAATCGTCTAGAGTCTGCTGTTTGGGATGAGGCCACTCAGGATCTTATTAGTTGTTTGAGCGGGCTACCATATGTCAAAGTTGTTGACGAGAATGGAGCTCTTTTGACAACTTCAGTACTCGAGGCGCATCGACTTAACTCTGTATATATAGAGAATTCGAAGCTGGGCGATCAATCATTTGCCAAGATTTTGGAGAATGAGATTGACTACAAAGCAGATCGCCCATTCTCTCGTGATAATCTAGTTAAGGCGCTAGCAAAATACGATGTCGGTTGTCTCTTGCATGGTGTTTTCCTAGAAAGTATTGCAGGCGTGCTCCGTTTACCACGCGCATTGTCCGGTTTCATAGAGGCTGAGAATATTCATCGAGTTCAGATTGGTGGTGTGAAAAATGATCGAGTTCAACCCACCAAAGATGAACAATCAGGCAAAACGGCCAAAGGTGGATTTGGTAATGTACCATTTCATCGAACAGACTTCGTAGCTGAAAAGATTGTGGCTTACTTCAGTCTCGATCTCGATCAGATCAGGAGTTATCGGCTCGGTAAAGATTTCGAAAGTCTCCTGTTCGCACTTAGTGTACTCAAGATCGGACGATTCCTGGACCATGGTTTACGCCTTCGAACGGCCTGTGATTTAGAGACTATTAAAATTTCTGTGAGGGGCGACGCCAAACTGCCTTCTACCGCAGAATCTGAGAAGGCATTGCCTGATTTAATCAAAAGACTAGCTGCTTTAAAGGTTTTCGCAGACCCTCATATTACTACCACTACATACGGCGCAACTCCTGCTAAGGATAGCAAGGCTAAGGCGAAAAAGTCATGATCGGCATCCAGATTAGGTTTCTTACGGGCCGTTTCCACGGCAATCGTTGGCAGAATGCTCACAATGAAGGGGTTGCAGAGTGGCCACCATCTCCGTGGCGATTGTTGCGTGCACTAGTATCATCTGCTTATAACTTGGGTGTCGAAGCAAATGTTGGCCCTCTGATAGAAAAGCTATGTTCTGTGCTGCCCGCGTACCAACTGCCAGCGGCCCGCAATTCACACTATCGACACTATATGCCGGATGTTGAACACTCAAAGCACAAGAGAACCAAGGTGTTCGATACCTTCGTTGTGGTTGATGGAGGAACTTATTTAAATCGTCCACAGCCCTTAAAAATTTGGTGGCCTAATGTTTCGATTTCAGACGGTGAGCAAATGCTGTTGAGTAGATTGGCCCAACATATCAAATATATTGGGCGTGCTGAGTCTTGGGCGGAAGTTGAGGTGATTACTGATGATGCTAACCTCAGCTTTGATTGTTGGCCAGACAAAACACAGCCTTCTCATTCTGTGAATCTGTTGGCTTTAGATCATCCAATATCGACTTATTCCCAGGTGTCCTCTCTGGCTCGGGAACAGACCCCAAATGTAGATACGGTTTCCAAATTAGATTCTCAAAAGCTTCTATTGGATATTCTTAGCTCTGAAGTCGAGTCTTGCCGCGATCGTGGAATGTCTAGAGTGCCAGGTACTCAATTGGTTAGATATGTTTTCGCCCGTCCCCCTTTTGAAACGAATTCTGTTACAGCTCAAAGTCGTACCAGTACTCTCCGGAGGCGTCCAACGGTGGCACGATATGCCGTTCGATCAGTTGTACTTCCCCGATTACATGAAGGAATCATTATAGCTGAGCGCATGCGAGAAGCCTTAATGAGTCAATCGAGACAATCTTCGAAGACTCCAAAACCGGTTTTCTCAGGTCACTTCAGCGATGGGTTAGTCCGCCCACATGTTCATGCATTTATTTTGCCGAGTTCTGACTTCAACAATGATTGTTTCATTGATACCATAACTGTTACAGCGCGGATGGGTTTCGATGATGAAGACTTGATTGCGCTCCAGCGTACTCGGCGATTGTATGGACGTGATAATCACTTCCTCGATTTATTCCTATTAGGTGTCGGAGAAGCCGTCGATTATGGTGGGTATGAGCGTCCCCGATCTCCAATCTTGCATGAGTCGGCTATATGGGAATCAATTACCCCTTTTGTGCCGACACGTCACCCAAAAGTTGTCCGCGGAACTATAATTGATGATATTCAATCGCAAGTACGTCGGAATTGTACACAGTTTGGTTTGCCAGAGCCTGCTCAAATAGATTTATTAGATGGAGAATGGCACAAGTTTCGTCGTCGCCGACGAAGTGGTAATGGACGACGCGGTCCAGACAGTGCATACGGAATTCGTCTTACTTTCCAAGAGCCTGTTCGTGGCCCAATCGCCATAGGTTATGGCGCTCATTTCGGTCTCGGATTGTTCAGGGCAACATATGCTTAAGCATAACCCTCGACCTTATCTTCAGCCTATTTGATATCTGGTCCTGACTGGTATCGGGTGCTTCTTCCGACATGAGTTGTGTCTGTGGACTCTCAATTCAGCACCAAATGATTTAATTAATTCTTGATCAATTTATTTAAGAATGTCTCACTCTCTGAATTATTACCAGAGTTCTCTCATGCACGTATTGGCGTTTCGCTTCAATGAGGCCGCGACCTTCCAGTCGCGGAAAGCCCTGGAGGACCAGGTCGGAAGCGAGTTCTTCGCGACGCTTCAATGAGGCCGCGACCAATCAGTCGCGGAAAGTGTAGGCAATGGCCAAACGCGGGGCACGACACCACCCCGCTTCAATGAGGCCGCGACCAATCAGTCGCGGAAAGGCGGGTCAACACCATCCACGCTTGCGCGAGGATCAGCCGACTTCAATGAGGCCGCGACCAATCAGTCGCGGAAAGAGAACGTGGGCTCGCCGTTTTCCGAGGCGTCAGAGAAGCTTCAATGAGGCCGCGACCAATCAGACGCGGAAAGGGGGGAGGAGGGTGAGGGCATTTGGCAAATCGGGGCCGAGCTTCAATGAGGCCGCGACCAATCAGTCGCGGAAAGTGATTTACTCCACCGTGACGCTTAATCGCAGAGTAGAGCTTCAATGAGGCCGCGACCAATCAGTCGCGGAAAGGCTCTCGGAGGTCGCCCTTGCTCGCTCGCTCGGGCGGTGCTTCAATGAGGCCGCGACCAATCAGTCGCGGAAAGCGCTGCTCTCCTTTGGGCTGCTGATTTCTTAAATTCTTGCTTCAATGAGGCCGCGACCAATCAGTCGCGGAAAGCGGATGCTTCAGTACGTCCACGCAGCCTCGTTGGGCCAGCTTCAATGAGGCAGCGACCAATCAGTCGCGGAAAGATGGTTTCGGGCGAAGGAACGGAAGCCGCAGCACTGCCGCTTCAATGACGCCGCGACCAATCAGTCGCGGAAAGGCACATCGACATCGCCGACGTATCCGGTCAGGAGGCGGCGCTTCAATGAGGCCGCGACCAATCAGTCGCCGAAAGATGCGCTCGACGAGCGCCGGGTCGATGCCGGTGGCTCCGCTTCAATGAGGCCGCGACCAATCAGTCGCGGAAAGCGAGTGAAGCTCGTGGATTCAACATACGTCGTTCGTGCTTCAATGAGGCCGCGACCAATCAGTCGCGGAAAGCCAAATCCGAAACCGGCGCGAAGCACGTCTCGCATCAAGCTTCAATGAGGCCGCGACCAATCAGTCGCGGAAAGATGCAATGCCGCGCAGGGGGTCGGGACGCGCAGAAGCTTCAATGAGGCCGCGACCAATCAGTCGCGGAAAGGACTACGCGGCCCGGTACGTACAAGAAGAGCGATACGCTTCAATGAGGCCGCGACCAATCAGTCGCGGAAAGGCCCCCGATACCGTTCGGGGGCTGCCGCCTCGGTGGCGCTTCAATGAGGCCGCGACCAATCAGTCGCGGAAAGCCAAGACAAAATCAGGGCCAGATCCGCCTTCACCGGGTGCTTCAATGAGGCCGCGACCAATCAGTCGCGGAAAGCGCCATTGAGCGCCGAAATTCCCGGCGTCCTGCAGGGGCTTCAATGAGGCCGCGACCAATCAGTCGCGGAAAGCGACAAGCGCTGAACCTACACAATTGCCATTCCGCGAGCTTCAATGAGGCCGCGACCAATCAGTCGCGGAAAGTGCGGGAAAAGGTGCCCACATAGGCACTCGCGAGGGGCGCTTCAATGAGGCCGCGACCAATCAGTCGCGGAAAGGAAACGGCGACGCGGAACTAACTCAGCGATTTGAAGCTTCAATGAGGCCGCGACCAATCAGTCGCGGAAAGGCGCAGTGCCTCGGAGAGCGTACGGTAGGCGAGGAGGCTTCAATGAGGCCGCGACCAATCAGTCGCGGAAAGGCGCTCAAAGCGGAGATCGCGGACGTAGAGCGCGAGGCTTCAATGAGGCCGCGACCAATCAGTCGCGGAAAGTTAGGATTACACCGCGAAAACGCTATGGGACACCTATGGCTTCAATGAGGCCGCGACCAATCAGTCGCGGAAAGGGAGCTGTGAGGCGACGCACTCGCGGATTACCTCGCCCGCTTCAATGAGGCCGCGACCAATCAGTCGCGGAAAGACAACCTCCGCCCACGCCGCGCATACACGCACCAAGTGCTTCAATGAGGCCGCGACCAATCAGTCGCGGAAAGACTAACCCCAACCCCAACCCCAACACGAGAGAGAGAGGCTTCAATGAGGCCGCGACCAATCAGTCGCGGAAAGTAATAAGTAATATTACATACTACAGCGATATTAGCCTGCTTCAATGAGGCCGCGACCAATCAGTCGCGGAAAGAGTGCAGGCAATGGCCGCTTCTGGCGAAAGGTACCGACGCTTCAATGAGGCCGCGACCAATCAGTCGCGGAAAGACCGAAGGACTTCGACAAGACCCTTGCGCGCGAGCCAGTGCTTCAATGAGGCCGCGACCAATCAGTCGCGGAAAGCAGATTTAGTATTTACAACCAAAGACATACCACGCCTGAAGCTTCAATGAGGCCGCGACCAATCAGTCGCGGAAAGCCGCGGGGGCGAAGGCGATTCGAGAATCCGTCGCGCAGCTTCAATGAGGCCGCGACCAATCAGTCGCGGAAAGTGCCGAGTGTCCCGATATACTCGTCGCACCTGACGCGGGCTTCAATGAGGCCGCGACCAATCAGTCGCGGAAAGTACTTCAGCCGGGAAGCTGGCGATGCCGTGGTCTTCACGCTTCAATGAGGCCGCGACCAATCAGTCGCGGAAAGCTCGCTACGACCAAGGGCCGATCAGACCGTGTCGGTGCGGTGCTTCAATGAGGCCGCGACCAATCAGTCGCGGAAAGTCCCGAAGTGTTCCCGAGGCAATATCGCGCGATCCCCGCTTCAATGAGGCCGCGACCAATCAGTCGCGGAAAGCCTTCTCCTTCGTCACTCATGTCTTGGTGCTCACTCGGCTTCAATGAGGCCGCGACCAATCAGTCGCGGAAAGGGATTGTCCAACGTGTCGCGACTAGTTTGCTTAAGGCTTCAATGAGGCCGCGACCAATCAGTCGCGGAAAGCTCGACCAAGGCCGCCACCGCCGCCCTCGCTGCTACCCGCTTCAATGAGGCCGCGACCAATCAGTCGCGGAAAGATATTACTTATTATTTTATTCTCCATTACTACTAGAGCTTCAATGAGGCCGCGACCAATCAGTCGCGGAAAGGGCGCAGCTCTGGGGTGCGTTCCGTCGCCTCGCCTCGCTTCAATGAGGCCGCGACCAATCAGTCGCGGAAAGCGCGAAGACCTGCCTTCAATCGCCTACGAGGGTGCCGCGCTTCAATGAGGCCGCGACCAATCAGTCGCGGAAAGGCTCGTCAATCACCTCGGCCAGATCCGCCTCTACATGGTGCTTCAATGAGGCCGCGACCAATCAGTCGCGGAAAGGACCTACGTCCCAAATTCCCGACGCGAGTATGCGTCGCTTCAATGAGGCCGCGACCAATCAGTCGCGGAAAGCGTCGAGAGCCAAGCGACGCCATCGACATCGCGAACGCTTCAATGAGGCCGCGACCAATCAGTCGCGGAAAGAGGAGCTCGTCGGTGACTGGCACCCGCGAGCGTCGGCGCGCTTCAATGAGGCCGCGACCAATCAGTCGCGGAAAGTGCTCGCGCTCTTTCTGCTTCGAACGAGCGCGCTCGATGGCTTCAATGAGGCCGCGACCAATCAGTCGCGGAAAGTGGGAAATATGCGGACTGGAACCAGAAACGGACCTGCTTCAATGAGGCCGCGACCAATCAGTCGCGGAAAGAACTATTTGCTGAAAATGGGGAAGAATGAAAGAGTGCTTCAATGAGGCCGCGACCAATCAGTCGCGGAAACAGCCAGAACGCCGTCCGGTTTCGTTGACGTTCCACCCGTCGCTTCAATGAGGCCGCGACCAATCAGTCGCGGAAAGGCGTGGCTCCTGCTCACCGGGAAGCTCGATTTCGAGCTTCAATGAGGCCGCGACCAATCAGTCGCGGAAAGGACCAGCACGAATCTCTCGCCCTGTTAGAGAAATACCGGCTTCAATGAGGCCGCGACCAATCAGTCGCGGAAAGTGAGGTTCGAGCCCGCGACTTCGGCATCAGCACACTGGCTTCAATGAGGCCGCGACCAATCAGTCGCGGAAAGATAGACACCGATGGGCCGCTGGGCTCGTCGGCGGAATGCTTCAATGAGGCCGCGACCAATCAGTCGCGGAAAGAGCCAAAGCTAAGGGCGACGCGCGCGGTCCCTCCTCGGCGCTTCAATGAGGCCGCGACCAATCAGTCGCGGAAAGTCCCAAATATTCACGTCGTCGAGGGCATCGCTGAAGCTTCAATGAGGCCGCGACCAATCAGTCGCGGAAAGGAGCTTCTATCTGTGACGGTAACCACGCTCATCGTCGCTTCAATGAGGCCGCGACCAATCAGTCGCGGAAAGCTTAATTGCTTGGAGAGCGTTGATTAAATCATCGACCTGCTTCAATGAGGCCGCGACCAATCAGTCGCGGAAAGGTCCCGCCCCCGGCCCGCGTTCCGCCCGCCGGAGCACCTGCTTCAATGAGGCCGCGACCAATCAGTCGCGGAAAGACAGTAGGCCCAGCGTCTAGGGTTTCGCTTTCACTGCTTCAATGAGGCCGCGACCAATCAGTCGCGGAAAGGTTATGAGCAAGCTTTTAGAGCACACAAACAAGTCGCTTCAATGAGGCCGCGACCAATCAGTCGCGGAAAGTTCATAGCCGCCAGTGTGTTGCCGGTCATCCCCCCGCGCTTCAATGAGGCCGCGACCAATCAGTCGCGGAAAGCACCACGACACAGATAATCTCCACGTCCATATAGTCGTGCTTCAATGAGGCCGCGACCAATCAGTCGCGGAAAGCCCGCGTAATGGTCGGAGACTTTCCTAAAGAGGTACTAAAGCTTCAATGAGGCCGCGACCAATCAGTCGCGGAAAGGCGCACGGTGCCCGACTTCGCCGCGCGCAGTGCCTCGGCTTCAATGAGGCCGCGACCAATCAGTCGCGGAAAGCACTATGGGGAAAATATATGGCAAAAACTACCAAGGCTTCAATGAGGCCGCGACCAATCAGTCGCGGAAAGGCCGCGCTCCCTCCGCCGTCGCCGTCGGACACTCCCGCGCTTCAATGAGGCCGCGACCAATCAGTCGCGGAAAGTCTATCGGCGGGGCACTAATGGCTATTGAGGCATCAAGCTTCAATGAGGCCGCGACCAATCAGTCGCGGAAAGGCGCATTGGCATCATGAGAAACGGCTTAAATTTCTCAGTGCTTCAATGAGGCCGCGACCAATCAGTCGCGGAAAGGTTTGTTGGTCCATGGTCTACTTGTCTTTGGAAACAGCGCTTCAATGAGGCCGCGACCAATCAGTCGCGGAAAGTTGCGCTCCTCGCGTCCGTCGCGAAGGCGATACCGCACGCTTCAATGAGGCCGCGACCAATCAGTCGCGGAAAGGCAGAGGGCGAGGGGCTACCTAGCCGCAATCTCATGCTTCAATGAGGCCGCGACCAATCAGTCGCGGAAAGCTCTACGGCACCAAGAGGGCCGAAAAGCTCACTCGACGCTTCAATGAGGCCGCGACCAATCAGTCGCGGAAAGAGCGATGGGCGCTGATAACCTGATAACTTATACTCGCTTCAATGAGGCCGCGACCAATCAGTCGCGGAAAGGGAGATGTATCCGTTTATATAACTAACGGCTATCAAGCGGCTTCAATGAGGCCGCGACCAATCAGTCGCGGAAAGTCCACCCACAGCGCGGGAACTGGCTCACGCGCTAGCGGCTTCAATGAGGCCGCGACCAATCAGTCGCGGAAAGGGCTACCACAAAATCACGAGAGAATTCGCTGCCTTCAACCAGCGTTTTCGAGCGCCCGGGTGCTGGGTGGGTAGCCATCGGCAGCGGTTGCGATGTTCTCTCGTCAAAATATTCAAAGATTTCAAAGAGATCGAGCGGTCCTTGGGTGATGGCGATCACCTGGCCGCTCGCAAGAAGGGATTCTACCACTCCCCGATGACATTGGGTCTTTTGCATCTCGTCCGATGGGAAATTTTCCTGGTGCAGCCTGATGGGCCGCCCGTGGAGTTGATGCTCGCGCGGGCAACTGTTGCGGTTTCTTCTATACCACGATGACTCGCTCCTGCGTAGTGAGTGCACGGCCTAAAGTTTCAACCGAACCACTGCGTTCTCCTTCGACCGCCCCTAAATCAACGACCATAACTTGATCTTCCCGCTGATGAATGACGGGAAGCAATTTGCTCTTGAGGGCGATGAGCTCTCGGGGGTTCAACTCACAAATGAACACCGAGTATTGAACGCGCTCGCCAAAATCATTCAATGTCTTGAAAACTCCATTTCGGCGGTCATCATCTGCGATGTCGTAGGCTACGAGATATCGTCTGCGCGCCATGTGCTCACCTTGTCGTCACGCCGATATACCGTGGCGTGTCGCCGCGAAGGGTTTTCGCCAAGAGCCGCGCCTGCAACGCCACAATGCGACGCCACGAACAGCGGTATCCGAAAAGCGGGTGGGTGGCGAGTTGCTCAAGGCGCGCCTCGAATGCACGTATCAACGCTTTTCGAGCAACATCGCGCATTGCACACCCACTTTTCGACTGCACAAAATCATCTGGGGTTAACATGTTGTTATTCACTGCGGAGATGACAGCCGAATCGGCGATGAGAGGGCGAAACTCCTCCATGAGATCGAGGGCTAGCGCGGGGCGACCATGACGCGGGCGGTGGAAGAAGCCCCAGTGGGGATCGAGCCCAGCTCCCAAGCAGGCGACGACACACTCCTTCGTGAGCATCGCATAGGCAAAACTAAGCAATGCATTGATGGGGTCGCGCGGAGGTCGGCGGTTTCGCTGTTGGAAGTCGAATCCCTGAAGCGACCCGTCACCCTTCGTGCGGAGCATGCTCGCAAAATTCCTGAAGTAGGCTGCTGCAGCTGAGCCTTCGATTCCAAGCAGGCTGCTTGTGTCGCGCTGTTCGTCGACGCTATCTAGGCTGCGAGCCATCTCCGCAAGGTCGCTTGCGGGGGCAGTTCCGTTGCGACGGAGGAGGGTGCGCTGATTGGAGATTTTGGCGGCTACGAATGCTTTAGCAAGCGTGAGGCAAAAGGAAGCGTCGTCCGCTTGGCGAAACTGCGCTGCACGGTCGAAAGAGTTTCGCGGCCCGGTTCCGGTTGTTGTTCCGTAGAACCAATGTCCCATCGACATGTGCAACACCGGAATGTTGGCGGAGCACAGCATGTGTAACGCTGCGGGTGATATAGATACAGAGCCGCAGGTCACAAGCTGGCTTATATCTTTCAATTGGACACGTACAAAACGGGTCTTTTGCTTCGAAACATACAGCCCTTCGCCGTCTTTCCCTACTTGGGAGCCTTGCTCCTGAACGTAGAGCGGCGCAGCATCGTCTTTTGGAGTGAATAAGCGACGCACACGTTCGTCGTCGATTTCACTGTCGACATTCGCCACGCCATCGGCGAGCAGCCTCGTTTCGTCGGGGAGACAGATGCCAGAAAGGGAGCAGCCAACGCACCTTGGACTATCATCGAGCGGAGGCGGAAGGGTCGGGCGCTCGTCGCTCTCCAGGCGGGCGCGAGCGATCCCGATGAGGTGCCGAGTGCGCTCCTCAAGGGCGGCATCGAGCGCTATTTCGCGGCGAGTCTTTGACTCTGCAAAGTACACGATGCCGTTATCGACGCGGAAGCCATGCTCCCGAAGGAGCAGTGCTTGCGCCATCACCTGCACTCGCACCGAATCATGGACTTCCTTGTGCTCACTCGGGGCGGCTCCTCGCTTCATTTCGACTGGCGAGGCGATGGAGGTGCCATCTTCGGAGCGCGACTCAACGATGTCGAGGACTCCCCGGAGCCCAAGAGTCGAACTCTCCAGCGATACCGAGCGAGTCGTTTGCGGGCGCTCGGGATGCTCCTCTGGGTCGGGGAGGGTGTCGTCCTGCTCGTCGACTCGTCGGTGCACGAGGCGGCCATCGTCGGTGTAGACGTTGTCCTCCCACTGCGCTTCCACGAATTCGAGGTGAAACAGCCGCTCGCAGTAGGCGAGCTGGGTCAACATCCTCACGGTGACTATTGCGCGGCCGCTTGGGTCGGTGCGGGGCGGGTTGCTCATGTGTCAGACGGTAGCACCCACCTCTGACATTCCCGGTCGGCCGCCCGGCGGGCTCGCCCGACCAACGCCGAGGAATCACTCCCCGGGGGCACGCTGTCACTTGAGTTTGACGGCGCACCTCTCTAAGAAACTCCGGCAGTTCGAAGTTGCGCTCGTAGCTCAGCTGGACAGAGCACCGGCCTTCTAAGCCGGGGGTCGTGGGTTCGAGTCCCGCCGGGCGCGTTAGTGACCATTGACGAGGCCACCACGTCACTGTAGCAGCGAACCGCCATACGGCGATCTTAGCTCAACTGGTTAGAGCGCAGGACTGTGACTCCTGAGGTTACCGGTTCGATCCCGGTAGATCGCCCACATCGAGCCCCTGTGGAGCTCGCGCGCCTATAGCTCAGCTGGATAGAGCACCGGCCTTCGAAGCCGGGGGTCGGGGGTTCGAATCCCTCTGGGCGCACTTTGCCGTATCGGAGTGAGAGTGCTACAAGTCACTGGTGATTCACGCAGCTAGCCATATCGCCAACGTCCGGTACGCAATTCGGAACATCGTCACCGCCGCCTCGAAGCTCGAAGCTGCCGGTCGCGAAGTCCTCCACTGCAACATCGGCGACCCCCTCAAGTACGACTTCCCCACGCCGCCGCACCTCATCGCCGCCGTCGACCGCGCCATGCGCGATGGCATCAACGGCTACGTACCCTCCGCCGGCATCGCCGCCGCCCGAGACGCCGTCGCCACCGAAGCGCGCGGCCACGGAATGTCGCACGTCACCGCGAACGACGTGTTCATCACCGCCGGCGCCAGCGAGGCCATCGACCTCACGCTCACCGCCATCATCGAGCCCGGCGACGAACTCCTCCTCCCGAGCCCCGGCTACCCGCTCTACAACGCCATCGCCGCGCGCCTCAAAGCGACCGTCGTGGAGTACTACCCCGACGAAAACCGCAACTGGTCCATCGACCCCGAGGAAATCGCCTCCAAAGTCACGAAGCGCACCAAGGCGATAGTCCTCTGCAACCCCAACAATCCCACCGGCGCAGTCCTCTCGCGCAAAGACCTTGAGGGCATCCTCGAAGTCGCCCGCCGCAATAACCTCGTCGTGCTCTCCGACGAAATCTACGCGGAGCTCCTCTTCGAAGGCCGCCACACGTACACCGGCTCGCTCGCCACCGACGTGCCCATCATCATGTTCAACGGCCTCTCGAAGGCCTACCTCGCCTGTGGCTGGCGCATCGGCTGGCTCGTCTTCGTGAATCCCTCGACGACCACCGAACTCGCCGCCGCCATCCGACGCCTCACCGACGCGCGCATCTGCGGGGTAGGGCCCTTCCAGTACGCCATCGCCCCCGCGCTCCAAGGCCCGAAAAACCACATCGCCCAGATGCTCGAAAAACTCCGCCGCCGCCGCGAAGTCACCGTGGAGGGCATCCGGGGCATCAAGGGCCTGTCGCTCGTCCCGCCGTCGGCCGCGTTCTACGCCATGCCGCGCATCGACGCGCCGTCGGTCACCGACGACGAGCGCTTCGTCCTCGACCTGCTCGAAGAGACCGGCGTGCTCTTCGTGCACGGCTCGGGCTTCGGCCAAAAACCCGGCACGAGGCACTTCCGCATCGTCTTTCTCCCTCCCGAAGAGACGCTCCGAAAGGCCTACCAAAAGCTCGCGGCCTTCATGGCCAAGCACGCAGGTTAATGCGTGACAGCGCGACGGGAAGCACCCATCGGTGTCTTCGACTCCGGCCTCGGTGGACTCTCGGTGGTGCACTCGCTCCTCGCGAAGCTCCCGCACGAGCACATCGTCTACCTCGGTGACACCGCGCGCGTCCCCTACGGCACCAAGTCTGCCGAAGTCGTCACCCGCTACGCCGTCGCCAACGCCAACGAGCTCCTGAAGCACGACGTCAAAATCCTCGTCGTCGCCTGCAACACCGCCTCGTCGGTGGCGCTCCCGGCGCTCACCGCGCGCCTGCCCATCCCGGTCATCGGCGTGATTGAACCGGGCGCCGCCGCCGCCGCCCGCACCACGAAGAGCGGCGTCGTGGCCGTCATCGGCACCGAGGGCACCATCCGCTCCGGCGCCTACCAGCGCGCCCTCGCAGCCCTCGCGCCAAAGGGCACCGTCCGCGGCCAAGCCTGTCCGTTGTTCGTGCCGTTGGTGGAGGAGGGGTGGTACCAAGGAGACGTGCCCACGCTCGCCGCCCGCCGCTACCTCACCCACGAGCTCCTCGCGCCTCCCTGCGACACGCTGGTCCTCGGCTGCACGCACTACCCACTCCTCCGCGGCGTCATCTCCGAAGTCGCCGGAAAAAACGTAACCCTCATCGACTCCGGCGTCGCGACCGCCGACTACGTCGCCGCGCTCCTCGAAGCCGAGGGCCTCTCGCGCACCACACGCACCCCCGCCCAGCTTCAATTCCTCACCACCGATGCGCCGCTCCGCTTCCAGCAGGTCGGCGCAGCTTTCCTGGGTCGACCACTGCCGACAGTGTCGCTCGTCGATTTGACTCCCTGACATGGCTCCAAACCTTCACGACGTCGAAGCCTTCATCTTCGATCTCGACGGCACTCTCGCCGACACCATCGCCGACATCGGTACCGCCGCGAACGTCGTCCTCATCGCCCACGGCTTCCCCGCCTTTCCGCTCGTTCGCTACCGCGAGTTCGTGGGCGCTGGCGGCGAAGTTCTCCTGCGCCGCGCCTTCGCCGCCGCCGAAGGGCACTCGCCAGAGGTCCCCCCGCAGACCGCTCCGCTCCCGCAACTCCTCATCGAGTACATCGACGCCTACCGCAGCCAAGACCACCGCGAAGCGCGCCTCTATCCGGGCATCCCCGAATTGCTCGCCGTCCTCGCAAAACGCGGCCGCCGCCTCGCCGTCCTCTCCAACAAGCGCGACGAATTCGCCCGCGGCCTCGTCGCCGCGAAGCTCAGCGATATCCCCTTTGCCGAAGTCTGGGGCGAGCGCACCGGCGTTCCCCGCAAACCCGACCCAACGAGCGCGCTGCGCATCGCCGAAAACATGGGCGTCTCCCCGGCACGCATCGCCTTCATCGGCGACTCCGGCATCGACATCCGCACCGCCCGGGCCTGCAGCATGCACGCCATCGGCGTGAACTGGGGCTTCCGCCCCCGCTCGGAACTCGTGGCCGAAGGAGCGCTCGTCGTGTTGGAGCACCCCCGCGAACTCCTCGGACTCGCCGGAATCTCCGCGTAGACTATGTCGCGGGCCCTGCTCGACGCCGTACGCGCCGCGTCCAAGCCGGGGCCCTGGACCCAAGGCGTGAAGCTCGCCTCCGCCGAGGGCTGCGTCGCCTTCGAGCGTCGCGACGGCACCGAGCACACCTTCCGCGTGAAGCCCAAGGAGCGCCCCACCGGCTTCACCGTACACCTCGTGCCCGACGACTCCTGGGAATGCTCCTGCGACTCGCCGGTGGACCCCTGCGCCCACGCCATCGCCGCGGCCATCGTCCTCGAACGCGACGGCGGCGCCGCCCCGCGCGTGGAAGACGTGTGGGCCCGCGTGTCCTACGCCTTCACCAGCGTCGAGCCCAACTCCGCAAATAATCCGGGCTTCACCGTGCGCCGCGAACTCGTGTACCCCGATGGCCGCACCCAACTCCTCGACGGCTCGCTCGCTTCACGGGTCGGCCAGGGCAGCACCGCCGAACTCCACCTCGAAGCAGGCGAGCTCAACGCCGACGCGGTGTTGATGAAGCCCCGGCGCGGGCCGCTGCCGCCAGACGCCTTCGCCGCGCTCCTCGTGCACCTGCGGCACGCGCGCCTCGTGCAGGTCGACGGCCTCCCGGTGACGCTCACCCCCGAACAACTCCTGCCGCTCGCGACCGTCACCGACGAAGGCAACAGCGTGCAGGTGCGCGTCTCCGCGCCGCCGGGGCTCACCCGTGTACTCTGCGAGGGCGTGGCACTTGTTGGCGAAGTCGTGTGCGCGCTCGGCGCTACCGAGGTGTGCGGTGCCCGCTGGGAGGCGCTACCCTCGGTACGCACCTACGAGGCGCGAGACTTGGGCGAGCTGTCCACGCGGGTGCTCCCGGAACTCTCCCGCCGGGCGCGGCTGCGGGTCCGCACGACGCGCGTGCCACGCATCGACGCGGCGCTCGCTCCGCGCGTGGAACTCTCCCTCACCACCGTGCCCGGCGCCCTCGAAGTGCTCCCGCGCCTCGTCTACGGAAACCCGCCGTCGGCGCGCATCGACGCGGGCAACCTCGTATTCCTCGGCGGCGCCATGCCGCTGCGAGACCTCGGCAAAGAAGCCGAGCTCACGCGAGACTTGCGGCAAGCCCTCGCGCTCGTGCCGGGGCGGCGCACCCGCTTCGAGGGCAAAGAGGTCGACCAATTCCGCGCCCGCCTGCGCAGCGCGCCGGGCCTCCTCGGCGGCGCCGCTCGCGAACTCGTCGGCGAGGCGCGCACGCTCCACCCGCACCTCGAACTCCACGCGACTACCGACGAACGCGGGCGCCCGCACACCCAGGCACGCCTCACGTTCCGCACCCAAGAGGGCGGGGCGGCAGTCGACGCGGACGCCGTCTGGGAAGCCTACCGCGCGGGGCTCGGCGTCTTGGCCTTACCGGGCGGCGGCTTCGCGGAAGTCCCCGCACCGTGGCTCACTGCCCACGAAGAAGTCCTCGCTCGCCTCTTCGCCGCCCGCGACGAATCGGGCGAAGTCGCCGCCCACGCGCTCCCGGCACTCGCGGCGCTCGCGCAGTCGCTCGACGAGCCGCTGCCGATGGACTTGCAGAAGCTCGCTCCGCTCGTCGAGGGCTTCGCCGGACTCCCCGAAGCCCCGGTGCCCGCGAGCCTCGAAGGCGCCCTGCGCGGCTACCAGCGCGAGGGCGTTTCCTGGCTTACCTTCCTGCGCGAGGCCGGCCTCGGCGGCATCCTCGCCGACGAAATGGGCCTTGGCAAAACCCGCCAAGCGCTCGCCGCACTTCGACCCAACTCGCTTGTCGTCTGCCCGGCGAGCCTCATCCCCGTGTGGCGCGCCGAAGCCGCCGCCTTGCGCCCGGACCTGCCGCTCAACGTCTACCACGGGCCGCGCCGCGCCCTCGCCGACGGCGGCCTCACCCTCACCACCTACGCGGTGCTGCGCCTCGACGTGGAGCGCCTCGCCGAGCGCGAGTGGGAGTGGGTCGTCCTCGACGAAGCACAGGCCATCAAAAATCCGATGAGCCAAGCGGCCGCGGCGGCGTTTCGCCTGCGCGCTTCGGCGCGCGTCGCCCTCACCGGCACTCCGCTCGAAAACCGCCTCGAAGAGCTGTGGAGCCTCATGCACTTCGCGAACAAGGGGCTCTTGGGCACCCGGAGCGGTTTCCAGAACGACTTCAGCGCCCCCATCGACTCCGGCTCCGCGTCGGCGCTCGGCGCGCTGCGGCGGCGCATAGCCCCGTTCATTCTGCGGCGCTTGAAGCGCGACGTCGCCTCCGAGCTGCCGCCGCGTACCGAGTCGGTGCGCTACGTGGAGCTGTCGAGCGAGGAGCGCCAAGTCTACGACGCCCTCTTGAATTCATCGCGCTCCCTCGTGGCGGAAGAGGGCAACACCCTCGCGGTCCTCGAAGCCATCCTCCGCCTGCGCCAAGCCGCCTGCCACCGGGCGCTCGTCCCCGGCCAAACCGCCGCTAGCTCCTCCAAGGTCGAGTCCCTCGTGGAGTCGCTGTCCGAACTTGCGGAGAGCGGCCATCGGGCGCTCGTCTTCAGCCAATGGACGAGCTTCTTGGACAAGGTCGAACCGCACCTCACCGAGCGCGGACTCGACTTCCTGCGCCTCGACGGCTCCACCGTGGACCGCGGCGCCGTGGTGGAGAAGTTCCAGTCGCCACAAGGGCCGCCGGTGATGCTGATTTCGTTGCATGCCGGAGGCGCGGGCCTCACCCTTCATGCGGCAGACCACGTTTTCCTATGCGACCCATGGTGGAACCCAGCGGTGGAAGAGCAAGCGGCGGCGCGCGTTCACCGCATCGGCCAGGAGCGACCCGTGTTTGTGTACCGCCTCGTAGCGTTAGGTACGCTCGAAGAGCGCATCCTCGCTCTCCAGGAAAAGAAGCGCTCGCTCTTCGAACAAGCCCTCGAAGGTGGCGATGCCGCTACTCGACTCACCCGCGACGACCTGCTCGAACTCCTCGCACCCCCGTAATCGCTATGTCAGCGTGCCGACACTCTCTCCCTTCGGAACCTTGACCATGTGGCGTTGGGAAGAGTAGGTGCTGTCTCCATGTCGCGTTTACGTTGTGGACTCGTTGGGGCTACTGGGCTTGCAGGGCAACAATTCATTGTCGCCCTGGCAGGGCATCCGTTTTTTGAATTGACCGCTGTCGCGGCTTCTCCGCGCAACGCGGGCAAACGTTACATCGACGCGGTCGGCGCCGGCTGGTTTTTGCCGGAAGCTCCCGACCCGAAAGTGGCGGCGATGGTCCTCGCCGAGCCGACGAAGCTCCCGGTAAAAGAACTCGACCTCGTCTTCTCGGCAGTCGAAGCCGACGTCGCTCGCGAACTGGAGCCGCTCTACGCGAAGGACCTGCCGGTAGTTTCCACGGCGAGCGCCTTCCGCACCGACGACGACCTGCCGCTCCTCATTCCGCCGGTGAACGCCTCGCACTTGTCGATGCTGTCGAAGGCCAACAACCGCGGGTGGAAGGGCTTCATCCTCCCCATACCGAACTGCACGACGACCGGCCTTGCGGTGGCGCTCGCTCCTTTGGCGGAGCGCTTCGGCATCGAAGCGGTGATGATGACCTCGCTGCAGGCCGTCTCCGGCGCCGGGCGCAGTCCGGGCGTTCCGGCGCTCGACATCATCGACAACGTGGTGCCGTACATTGCCAAGGAAGAGGAGAAGGTCGAGCGCGAGACGAAAAAAATTCTCGGCGCGCCCCGTGCTCCGGCGAACTTCCGCATCTCCGCCACCTGCACCCGGGTAGCCGTGCTCGAAGGACACACCGAGGCAGTCTCGGTGGGCCTCGCGAAGCCGGCGACACTCGCACAAGTCACCGAGGCCCTGCGCAACTACAAGGGCGACCCGAGCGCTGCCGATTTGCCGTCGTCACCGCCACGCTGGATTGAAATTGTCGAAGGCGACAATCGCCCACAACCGCGGTTGGATCGTGATACGCACGGCGGTATGGCGACCTCCATCGGTCGTCTGCGGGTTGACCCGGTTTTCACCAACGGCTTTAAGTTTGTGCTCGTCTCGCACAACACCAAGTTCGGAGCCGCCAAGGGTGCAATTCTTCTCGCGGAGCTTCTGCACCGACACAAACTGGTTGGTAGCCCCAAGTAGCGGGACCTTCACACAGAGGAGCTAAGCATGTCGTACGTCGTCACTGAGCCCTGCATCAAATGTAAGTACACAGACTGCGTGGAGGTCTGCCCGGTCAATTGCTTCTACGAGGGTGCGAACTTCATCGTCATCCACCCCGACGAATGCATCGACTGCGGTGCCTGTGAGCCGGTGTGCCCGTCGAAGGCGATATTCCCCGACGGCGAAGTGCCGGAGCAGTACCGGGAGTACATCGCGTTGAATCAGGAGTTCTCGCAGAAGTGGCCGAACTTGAGCTCGAAGCGAGATCCACTCCCCACGGCGGAAGACTACAAAGCGAAGACTGGCAAGCGCGGAGAGCTCGACCCAAAACCCGGGGCATAGGCCCCAGATACCAGCGCGTAGCCGCCGGGAGTGCCATCGAGAGTTGAAAGGGTCCGTAGCGTCGCAGCACTTCAGCGCCGACTTCTCGTTGCCGAGGAGCTGCAGCACAAGTTACGCATTTCCATGGAGCCAAAGATTCAAATCATCAAAGTCGCCAAAGACGACGAGCTTTACCAGGCCCTCGCGGTCCGGGAAGTCGTGTTCATTGAAGAGCACGGAAGCCCCGACGCCCTTGAGCGCGACTCCGAAGACGACATCGCCTACCGGCTCCTCGCGCTCGTGGAGAAGCACGCCGTCGGCACAGGCCGCCTGGTAGAAGCTTCAGCCCCGGCGGGTGCGAGCGGCGCCTGGGGGAAGGTCGGCTCCATGGCGGTCCTCACGGCCCATAGGCGACATGGCATTGGCACCCGCATACTCAGCGAGCTCGAATCCGAAGCGCGCCGACGCGGCTACGCCGGTCTGCGCCTCCACGCGCAGCTCAGTTGGAAAGACTTCTACATTCGTCACGGCTACACCCCGGCGGGGGAGCCCTTCGACGATGCTGGCGTTCCGCACATGGAGATGACCAAGCTGCTTACGTAGAGGCTGCTTACGTAAGTGCTGCTGACGTAAAGGCTGGTCGCCGAAATGGGCCCACCAGGATTCGAACCTGGAACCTAGCGGTTATGAGCCGCCAGCTCTACCGTTGAGCTATAGGCCCGCTGCTGCTCCTATACTCCGCCGCCCTCGGTAAAGCTGCGCAGCCGTTTGGAACGGGAAGGGTGCCGAAGTTTGCGGAGCGCCTTCGCTTCAATCTGTCGGATGCGCTCGCGGGTCACTTCGAAGTCTTGGCCAACCTCTTCCAAGGTGTGGTCAGACTTCTCGCCGATGCCAAAGCGCATGCGGAGGACTTTTTCTTCGCGAGGGGTGAGCGTCGCCAGCACCTTGCGGGTCTGCTCTGCGAGGTTCATGTTGATGACCGCGTCGTCGGGCTTCACGAGCGCCTTGTCCTCGATGAAGTTGCCGAGGTGCGAGTCTTCCTCTTCGCCAATCGGCGTTTCGAGAGAAATCGGCTCCTTCGCGATTTTGAGGACCTTGCGCACCTTGTCGAGCGGCAGCTCCATCTTCTCTGCAATTTCTTCCGGAGTGGGCTCGCGACCGATTTCCTGGACGAGGTAGCGGCTCGTTCGGATGAGCTTGTTGATGGTCTCGATCATATGGACCGGGATGCGGATAGTCCGCGCCTGGTCGGCGATGGCTCGGGTAATTGCCTGGCGAATCCACCACGTCGCATAGGTGGAGAACTTGTAGCCGCGCTTGTACTCGAACTTGTCCACGGCCTTCATGAGGCCGATGTTTCCCTCTTGGATGAGGTCGAGGAATTGGAGGCCGCGGTTCGTGTACTTCTTCGCGATGGACACCACGAGGCGCAGGTTCGCCTCGACGAGCTCCGATTTCGCGCGCTCGGCGTTGCGCTCGCCGATGCGAATGGCGTCGTAGCGTTTGCGCAGGGTGTCGATGGACATCCCCGTCTCTTGCTCGACGCGCTGGATGCGCTTCACTGCCGCGCGCACATCGCGCTCAATCGCCTCGCGCTGGTCGCCGGTAATTGCCGGGCGGCGCACCTTGCGGCGGGTGGACTCGCGGAATTCGATGCCGAAGTCTTGCGGGGTGAGGCCGTAGTGGCGCTCGATGTCCCACAGCTCTTGCTCCGAGCGGTCGACCGTCGTTATCAGCTCCAGCACGTGGTAGGCGATGCGGTCGATCATCTTCTTGGAGAGCCGCATCTCCTCGACCACTCCCAGCATCTCCTGCTTTAACTTGTCGAGGCTCGCTTTTGCTTCGGCGCGCTTCTTGTCGGAGAGCTTCTTGCCGGAGTGGAGCGTCTCTTCAAAAGTCTCCGCCTTGTTGTGGAGCTTTTCGAGCGCCTTCAACTGCTCGCTGATGGTCTCCACCCGGTTCATCTCTATGGCGTTGAGGTTGACCGTGCGCGAAGAAGCGTCGGCCGGTTCGCCTTCGCCCTCTGGCCGGTCGAACTCGCCGTCTTCCTCGGTATTCTCGCGCTGCGGCTCTTCCGGTGCGTCTTTGAAGACTTCCCGGATGCGCAGCTTGCCAGTCTTCAGGCGCTCGCCGATGTCGAGCATCTCGGTGACGGCCACCTTGCAATTGAGGAGCGCGCGGACGACTTCGTTCTCGCCTTGCTCAATGCGCTTCGCAATCTCCACTTCGCCTTCGCGGGTGAGGAGCGAAACCGCGCCCATCTTCCGCAGGTACAGGCGCACCGGGTCGTTGGACTTGCCCGCGTCTTCCGCCTTGAGCACCCCCACCAGCGGGACTGCCGTCGGCGCCGCAGCGGCGTCTTCTTCCGGTTCGGCCTCGGCGTCTGCTGGTTCCTCCTCAACGAGGAGGCTCTCTTTGCCGTCGGAGGGCTCGGCGTTCTTCTGCGCGTCGGCAACTTCGGCTTCGTTGTCGCCAAACATCGACATCACGTCGTCGAGTTGATCCGACGACACGACATCGTTGGGAAGGGTGTCATTCGCGTCGTCGTAGGTGCCGGAACCTTTCTGCTTTCCTTGCGCCACGAAGGCCACAATCTCTTTGTTGTCCCGCAGAGACTCTGGGTCGAGCTCGTCGCGCTCGGCGTCGTTGTCGACCTCGGCGCCTTGCATCATGCCGATGGCGCGGTCTTCAACCTCATCGCCGACGACTTCGAGCTTGCCGCGCCCGCGCTTCTTCAGCTTCTCGCGGGCGATGGCGGCAACGTCTTTCTCCGGTGCCGGTTTGCCGCGCTTCGGCGCTGCAGCCTTGCCTTTTGCGGTTTTCGCCGATGGGGCTTTGGCGTCGACGCTCTTCTTGGCCGCGACGGCTTTCTTGCCCTTCGTGGCCAGCTTTACGCTCTTCGCCTTGTCGGCGCGCAGTCGCTTCTCCTGCTTCTCGGAAGCTTTTTGGCTCTTCTCAGCCTTGCGCGCTTGCTTTTTCTTCTTAGTCGCCATGTCGACGAAATCTCCACCGACCCACTGTCAACGGGGCCGGAATCCCGGAACTGGGTATCTCTACCTATAAACCTACCCTCTGACAAATCATCTACTGCCCCGGGTGCTCCGGGGGAGCGCGCAAAACGCGCTCTAAGCGTGCTTTCGCCTGGAAAAGTGCGTTTCGCTCCTCGGAGAGGTCCCGAAGCTCGTCGGTGATGTCGGTCGACGCGCCGGGGCTCATGGACGCGAGCCGCCCGTGGCGGCGGAGGCGGGCGTCGATGACCTGAATCTTGAGGCGCAGGCAAAACTTCTGGAAGGCGTCGGGCAAATCCCCTTGGCGGGGAAGCTTCAGGGTTGCGCCCGAGAGCTGGTGCTTCAATTCCTCGGAGCTGTCGTACAGCGCGTCCGACGGCGACGTGCCGGCCTGCAGCGATCCGAGGACTGCGCGAATCTCGAGCGAGATCAGGTCGTCGCGTGCCATGTGGGTATCCTTCTCCAACAGGGCCGGGTCGGCGAGGATGAAGGCCAAGTACATGACCTCGTAGGGGTCGAGCGGGGCCGCCGGAGCTGCCGCTGCGGTAGCCGCCGGGCGGCTCTCCGACGCTGCGGAAGGGCGCTTTCCCTGCAGGCGGCTACGTACCTGCGCGGGTTCCCACCCGAAGTGCGTCGCGATGGATTGGGTCAAGGTTGTTAGTTGTAATCCGGCGGGTAGGCCGTTCGCTATGGGTGCAAGCCGAGACAGGGCCTGCATCTTCGCTTCGAACGTGGCGTTGCTCCCCTCGGGGAGCGCCGTCTGCAGCAAATATTGGCTCAGAGGTGTTGCCTGCTCCAGAAGTGTGCGCACCGCCGCGCCGCCCACGCGCCGCGCGAAGGTGTCTGGGTCGTCGCCCGGCGGCAGGAGTGCGACCCGCGCCGCGAGGCCCTGGTTCAGCACCGTGGCGGCGAGGCGCTCCACCGCCTGGCGACCAGCGTCGTCGCCGTCGAGCAAAAATATAACCTCCCGCGCGTTCAACTTCTGCAGGAGGCCTAAGTGCGCCGTGGAGAGGTTGGTGGAGCACAGGGCGACCGCCTCTTCGATGCCAGCTTGGTGCAGGGCGATGGCGTCGAAGTACCCCTCGCACAGCACCGCCGAACGACGCTTGCGCAGCTCGTTGCGCGCCACATCCAGCGCGAACAGCACCTCCGACTTGTTGTACAGCCGGGTCTCCCGCGAGTTGAGGTACTTCGGGCCTTCGCCATCGCCCAAAAGCCTCCCCCCAAAGGCGATAGTCCGGCCCTCCGGCGAGCGAATGGGGATGATGACCCGCTGCCGAAACACGTCGTAAAAACCTTTGCCTTGTTGCCGAGGGGCGATGAGGCCCGCGCGCTCGCCGTGCTCTTCGAGGCCGCGCTTCGCAAGCTCGCTTGCAAGATTCTCCCAGCCAGGCGGCGCCCACCCGAGCCCGAACTTCCGAGCGATTTCGCCGGTGAGACCGCGCTCCTTCAAGTACGTCCGCGCGGCAGCCCCCGACGGTTCGCGCAGTTGCGCCGCGTAATACGCCGCGGCCACGTCGGTCGCTTCCTTCACCTGCAGCCGCTCCCGGTAGGCCGGGTCCAAATCGCTTTCGAGGTCGACGCTGCACTCCTGCGCGAGTTCCCGCACCACCTCCACGAAGCTCTTTCCGAGGAGGCGCTGCAAGAAGGAGATGGCGTCTCCGCTCGCGTTGCAGCCGAAGCAGTAGAAGTGCTTGTCTTCGGGCCAAACGTGGAAGGAGGGCGACTTCTCCTGGTGAAACGGACAGCGGCCCTTGAACATCCGGCCGCTGCGCTTCAGCTCAACGCCGTTACGCGAGATGAGAGCCACGAGGTCCGTTCGTTCGCGGACCTCGTGGATCTTCGCTTCCGGGATAAAGGCCGCCATGGGACGCGGCTCAGAGTGCGGCGAGCTGCCTCTTGACCTCGGCGCTCAGCAACTGGCCATCGACGAGGCCCTTGAGCTTCCCGCTCAAGACTTTCATGACCGAGCCCATGTCCTGCGGGCCCTTGGCGCCGACGCTCTTGATGGCCGCCGAAACCTCGCCCGTGAGCTCTTCGCTCGTGAGCTGCTTCGGCAAGTAGGTGAGCAGCACGTCGAGTTCCTGCTGCTCGTTCACCGTCAAGTCGTCGCGACCGGCCTTCTTGAACTCGGCAATCGCATCGCGCCGCTGCTTCACGAGCGCCACAATGACCGCAGTGATGCCCGCGTCGTCGAGCGTCGTCGCCGCCTCTTCGACCTCTTTGTACTTCACCGCGCTCTTGATCGCGCGAATGGTGGTGAGCCGATGCTCATCCTTCGCGCGCATCGCCTCTTTGAGCTCTTTGTCGAGCCGTTCTCGTAGAGTTGTCATGTCTTCCTCGCTGTCGTTGCGATCGGCTTCCGGTCCCTTAGAACGGTCGCCGAGATTTCTTCACGGCGCGCTTCTTTGCCGCGATGGCCTTTTTCTTCTTCTTCACCGAGGGCTTTTCGTAGTGCTCTCGTTTCCGAATTTCCGAGAGGATACCGGCTTTTTCGGTGGCTTTCTTGAACCGCTTCAGAGCACCCTCGATGGACTCTCCGTCTTTGACGCGTACGGTCGTCATGTCGGTGTCACCTCCTCTCGGGGATGTTGGCGAATGTCGTCACGAGCATGGGCGCTTGGCACAGCCGCCGCGCAAATGCAATCCAAGTGTGTGGCGAGAATGCAGCGGCGCTACACGCGCCCCGGCGTCCAAGAATCGACAAGTCCTCGACGAAATTCGGTATGCAGCAGCGAATGGCCGAGCTCCCGCTCGAATTGCGGCTCTTTCGCTGGCTTCCAGAGCGCGTGCGTCGGGCTATTGCCGTGTTGGTTGGCGCGACGACCTGGATGCTCGGCATCCGTCGGAAAATCGCCCTCGAAAACCTCGCCATCGCATTCCCCGAAAAGACGCCCCAGGAGCGGCGGCGAATCGCCCGCGCAGCCTACGGGAACCTCGCCATGGCGGCGCTCGACTTTGTGACTTCGGATTTGCTCTCCGAGAGCGCCTGGGCGAGCGCCGTGCAGGTGGACGACTGGCGGGGCCTCGACGCACTCGCGCTCGCCGGAAAGCCGGTGCTCGTCGCCTCGGCGCACCTCGGGAGTTGGGAGCTGTTCGCCGAGGCCATGAGTCGACGCGGGGTGCGCCTCTCCGCCGTGGTGCGGCCACTCTCCGGTCGGTGGAACGCGCTCGGTGTGGAGAATCGCCGCCGGTCCGGCGTGGAACTCATCCTCCAGCGCGGGGCGCTTAAGGAGATGTTCGCGGCCCTTCGCCGGGGCCGGACGGTGGTGCAGCTCGTCGACCAGTCCTCGCCGCGCCGAAATCCGACCCTCGTGCCGTTCTTCGGGCGGCTCGCGACGACTTCCCCGGCGCTCTCGGTGGCGGCGGTACGCACCGGCGTACCCACCTACGTCGTGGTGGCGGTGCGCAGCGAAGGCAAGCTGCGGATGGAAGTGTCGGGGCCGGTGCCGCTACCGGAGGGGCTGTCCGGGTCGGCGGCGGTCCTTGCCCACGCCACAGAAGTTTCCCGGCGCATCGAGGGCTTCGTTCGCCGCTACCCGGAGCAATGGCTCTGGCTCCACCGGCGTTGGAAGAGAAACGACAGCAGATAGCTTCACTTCTGGCGAAGGTGCCGTAAGGTAGCAGCGATGAGCGTTCGGCCCCGTTTGACGATGCATCTCGGCGAAGGTCGAAAGCGGCGCGAAAAGCTCGACTCTCGCGATGCGGTGGCGCGCCTGCTACTCGAAACTGGGCTCGACCTGCTCCGCCGCAAGGCCAGCACCGAGCGCAGCGCTTGGATTGGGCGCCAGGCCGACGAGGTGCTCTGGCTCTTCGAGAACGCTCCCCGCAACCCGGCGCTGCAGCAAGTCCTTGAGCGCAAGCTCGATGAACTGGAGGCGCTTGTCCGGGAGTTGCGAAGCGAGCCTTGACGAGCGCGCACGAATCTCTTAGGGACGCACCCAAGCAGGGCCCTGTCGTCTAGTGGCCTAGGACGGTGCCCTCTCACGGCATTAACCCGGGTTCGAATCCCGGCAGGGTCAAAATCCTGGCTTCGCCAGGTCTGAAAGCTTCGAGTTCACGCTCGAAGCTTTTTTTGTGTTTTTGAGAGGGCCACCAGCGACGGGGCATTGACGTCGGCTCGCCTCTGGGTATGCGCCTCGAGGGGGATGTGTCGTGCAGCGATCGACATTGGGAAGGTTCGCTCTGGCCTCGCAAATATTGAGGGGCCACCAGTTGGCTCTCGGAAAACATTGCTCTGGCCCCATCGCAGAGGTGACTCCCAGTAGTTCCTCCAACTCGCAACGCTCGAGTTCATTGCCGCCGATGTGAAGTTAAAGCCATCACAAACGCAGTTGTTTTTCATTTGGACTGCAGCCGACATGCGTTGCGCGAATAATGATAGCGGGTCAATAAGTTTTGCGCTATAAGCGCATTTGCTAATCGCAATATACATGACTGATGGTCATGCAGACCTTTTGTGGAGCTTTATGAGCATTCGTAACCACTTAATCTCGCTACCAGTCATTCTCCCTCTTGTAGCATTTTCTTGTTATTCTGAATTTCCTTCAAAGTGCTCGAAATCTTCCAACTGTGATGCTGGAACAGATGCCGGAGGAGACACTGGAGGAGATGGAGGAGGAGAGGCTGGAGGAGATGGAGGAATAAAGTGCACTGCCGACGCCGAATGTGCGCCCGGCAAATGCGACCAGGGCACTTGCAAGCCCACGACTACTACTCCATGTACGGTCGGCTGTGACGTTGGCACGGCCTGCACAAGTTCTGCGGCCTGTGCTTCGGGCTATTGCGATGGCAAGGTGTGCACAACCCCCGTGGCTACTACCTGTCACAACAACTGCGATCTTGGGGCGAAATGCGGCACCGACGCTGATTGTAACTCGATCAGAACAGGGACTAGCTGCGTCAGTTTTCGGTGTGCACAGCAAAACTGCGCCTCCCCCCCTCCGCAATGCGCCAGTAACCCAGCATGCCGAAAAGATTTGTGCTTGGCTGGTGAATCTTGCACCGCAGATGACAATTGTCTTTCTAGAAGTTGCGTTGGAGGATACTGCGCCAAGAATTGCAAGGACGACTTAAACTGTCCTGTTGGAAGTCCTTGTAACTCAAAGGATCAATGCAGCTCGGGCGCCTGCGATGGGAAGTGCACAACACCGACCTGTGCCGGTCAATGCCCTCTGCTTGCAAAATGTCTCGCGGACTCCGATTGCAAAAGTGGTGCTGCTTGTAAGTTGGCGCCGGGGTTCCTCTACAAGACCTGCCAGTGAGCTTTTGAGGTAGACTCGTAGAGCGGGAATCTCGCACCCTTCAAGCTCGCTACCGCCGAGATGAAGCTGAAACCACCATTAGTGCAGTTGTTTTTCATTTTTACTGCAATCGTCATGCATTGCGCGAATACTGCTAGTGGGTCAATAAATTTTTCGCTATAAGCGCAGTTGCTATTCGCAATTCACATGACTGGTGGTCATGCAAACCTCTTTCGGAGCTTTATGAGTATTCGTAACCCCTTAATCTATCTCTCTCTATATATCTCTCTCGTAGCCTTTTCTTGTTATTCTGGAATTCCTTCGAAGTGCGCGAACTCGTCCAACTGTGATGCTGGAACAGATGCCGGAGGAGATGGCGGCGGAGATGCCGGAATAAAGTGCACTACCGACGCCGAATGTGCGCCCGGCAAATGCGACCAGGGCACTTGCAAGCCCACGACCACCCCTCCCTGTACGGTCGGCTGTGTCGATGGTACGGCCTGCAGTGGCCCCGGGGGCTGCGCGTCGGGTAATTGCGATCAAAACGTCTGCAAGCCCGCAACCAATACCACATGTCCTACAAGAACCGGGTGTGCCAACGGCACGGCCTGCACGAGTTCTGCGTCCTGCGCGTCGGGGTTTTGTGATGGAAAGGTGTGCGCGACTCCTGTCGCTTCCACCTGCACAGAAAACTGTGCTGTCGGCGCTCGATGCGAAAGTAGCACAGCTTGTGCCGAAATGCGTACATGTCCGAATGATCAGTGCAATCAGCCAAATTGTGCCGCAACTTCGAGCTGCCTTGATGGCGCATCTTGCTCCGCAGATAAGGATTGTCTGTCCCAGCGCTGTGTAAACAAAACGTGCGCCGCATGGAATACTTGTGAGAATAATCGGTGCACTCAAGCGAACTGCGCCAGCTCTTCCACATGCCTTGCTGGCGCACCTTGCTCCGTAGATAAGGATTGTCGGTCCCGGAGCTGTGTAAACAATTTGTGCGCAGCAAATTGCATAGACACTCAAAATTGCCCCAATGGTACTAGCTGTATCGCTTCTGAAGATTGCAGTTCGGGGTTCTGCTCTGGTGTGGAAAAGATATGCAAAGATCCTTCGTGTGGGGCGAGAAGTCTCTGCAGTGAGCTCGAAAACTGTCTACAGCAATCAGATTGTAAACCGGGCTTAACCTGTAAGCTAGCTCCAGGGTTCTTATACAAGACGTGCCAGTGAGCTATTGAGGTAGACTCGTAATACGGACCGCAGGGTGGGTGTCACCCTGCGGTTTTATCGCTCTGCGAGGTCATTCCGCTGCGGTCCCATCGCTGTGGTGGCTTTCAAGAATTTTCTCCAGTTCGCACCCCTCAAGCTCCTTACCGCCGAGATGAAGCTTGAGCCATCATTAGTGCAGTTGTTTTTCATTTTTACTGCAATCGTCATGCGTTGCGAGAAAACTGCTAGTGGGCCGATAAATTTTACGCTATAAGCGCAGTTGCTATTCGCAGTTCACATGACTGGTGGTCATGCAAACTTTTTTTGGAGCTTTATGAGTATTCGTAACCCCTTAATCTCTCTCTCTCTCTCTCTCTCTCTCTCTCCTCTCTCTCTCTCTCGTAGCCTTTTCTTGTTATTCTCTGGAATTCCTTCAAAGTGCGCGAACTCGTCCAACTGTGATGCTGGAACAGATGCCGGAGGAGATGGCGGCGGAGATGCTGGAGGAGATGGCGGCGGAGATGCCGGAATAAAGTGCACTACCGACGCCGAATGTGCGACCGGCAAATGCGACCAGGGCACTTGCAAGCCCAGGACCACTCCTCCATGTACGGTCGGCTGCGTCGATGGTACGGCCTGCAGTGGCCCCGGGGGCTGCGCGTCGGGTAATTGCGATCAAAACGTCTGCAAGCCCGCAACCAATCCAACATGTCCTACAAAAACCGGGTGTGCCAACGGCATGGCCTGCACGAGTTCTGCGTCCTGCGCGTCGGGGTTTTGTGATGGAAAGGTGTGCGCGACTCCTGTCGCTTCCACCTGCACAGAAAAATGCGCTCTAGGAGCTCGATGCGACAATGACCGTGCTTGCAATTCGTGGGCGGCCGGGAATACGTGTGTGAATAATCGGTGCACTCAACCGAACTGCGCCAGCTCTTCCACATGCCTTGCTGGCGCACCTTGCTCCGTAGATGAGGATTGTCTGTCTGGGAGCTGTGTAAACAATTTGTGCGCCGCAAATTGCATAGACACTCAAAATTGCCCCAATGGTACTAGCTGTATCGATGATGATGAATGCAGTTCGGGGTCCTGCTCTGGTGTGAATAATATATGCCAAAATAATCCGTGTGGGGCGAATAGTCTCTGCAGTCTGTCACAAAACTGTCTACAGCAATCAGATTGTAAACCGGGCTTAACCTGTAAGCAAGCTCCAGGGTTCCTCTACAAGACGTGCCAGTGAGCTTTTGAGGTAGACTCGTAGTGCGGACCGCAGAGATAGGGGGCTCTCGCCCTCGCATCAACGTCTGTGAGACAAAAAGGATCCCTCGCTAGGGCGCTCAAAGGCTCCGCTACGGGCCAGCTCACTATTCCGATGACAACATAATTTTCGCGCACGAGCAAATTTCTGCTGGTGAAAATACGACAAAGCAGTTAGTACCCACCGGGCAGTACGCCGCATCCATAACGCTTCTCTACGCGTCGTAGCGCTCTCCTCGGGGCCACATGAATGCTTGGAAGTTTGTCGGTATGCTCTCTCTGTTCGCGCTTGCTTGTTGGCCGGCGCCTTCAGGCAGTGATGCGTGCACTTCAAATTGCCCAGAAGACTCGCCGTGCACTGCCGACGCTACCTGCACGTCTGGCAGGTATTCGAATGGGGTCTGCACCGAAACGAACATTACAACTTTTACCTCGAAATGCCGGATAGGCGCAAAATGTGACACAGATGCAGCTTGTACATCGTATTTGGTCGGAACTACATGCACCAATAGGCGGTGTACACGGCCAAAATGCGCCGAGTATGGGTTATGCCTTGTGGATTCGGCCTGCGGAAAAAATTCAGATTGTATGTCGGGGAGTTGTGTGGGAGGAAAGTGCGCTAGGACATGTATGGATGATAATAATTGCGCTGTAGGTGATAGTTGTCGTACCGCTACCGATGGGGCAGATTGCGCATCAGACTACTGTAGCGAAGATGGAAAGTGCTTGCTTCCACATTGTATAGGATTTTGCGGTCCTGGGGAAAGATGTCTCTTGGACTCTGATTGTGATAAAGGTTTTACTTGCAAGCAAGCGCCAGGCTTTCTCTATAAGACATGTCAAAAATGACCCCTCGGCCTTCTCATCGAAGCGCGACCGGCGAGCGATAGTAGCCGCCGTAGGGGACTGAGTATCACCTGAACCACAACGGGCCTTATAGGTCTCCCCAACAGCATGGTGTAGGTCATTCTACGCGGCTGTGGAAACTCTCGGTCTTCCAGCCTGGTTAAAATCGGTGAATGTCGCCCGAATTTGCTGGCGAATGGTGAAGAAAAAAATTAGTGGGTTGGCAAGTCCATAGCCACGGCATCCAGGACGCTTTTTCATTCGTCTTGTCGCACATTTGGAGCCTTATGAATACTCGTACCCTCGTTGGTATTCTCTGTGTTGTTGCTGTCGCGTGTACCACTGATCCTGAGACCGGGAGCTGCACGGCAAACTGTGATGGTGGCACAACGTGCACCACCGACAGTAACTGCAAGTCGGGCAAGTGCGCGAATGGTGTTTGTACAGCTCCAGTTACTCCACCGTGCACGGCAAACTGTAAAAATGGCACCACGTGCATAGCCGACAACAACTGCGAGTCCGGTAAGTGCGATCGAGGGGTGTGTAGAACCCCGGAAGTGACGCCGCCGTGCACGGCAAACTGCGACGGAGGCACGGCGTGTACCGCCGACAGCAACTGCAAATCGGGCAAATGCGACGGTGGGTATTGCACAACGCCGGTTGAGACACCACCGTGTACGGCAAATTGCGACGGAGGCACAGCGTGTACCGCCGACAGCAACTGCAAGTCGGGCAAATGCGACGGTGGGTATTGCACAACGCCGGTTGAGACACCACCGTGTACGGCAAATTGCGACGGAGGCACAGCGTGTACCGCCGACAGCAACTGCAAATCGGGCAAATGCGACGGTGGGTATTGCACAACGCCGGTTGAGACACCACCGTGTACGGCAAATTGCGACGGAGGCACAGCGTGTACCGCCGACAGCAACTGCAAATCGGGCAAATGCGACGGTGGGTATTGCACAACGCCGGTTGTGGACACCACCGTGTACGGCAAATTGCGACGGAGGCACAGCGTGTACCGCCGACAGCAACTGCAAGTCGGGCAAATGCGACGGTGGGTATTGCACAACGCCGGTTGAGACACCGAAGTGCACTACTTACTGTGACGGTGGCACAGCGTGCAGTGGCCCGGAGGGATGTAGGTCGGGGAATTGCGCTGGAGGGATCTGCACCGAACCGGTGATTGCAGTATGTACCGATGCCAATAGCTGTCGTCTTGGTGCCAAGTGCGCTACAGATTCGCAGTGCGCTGCGCGGCTGGCTGGAGCTGTTTGTAAGAATGGGCGATGCACCCGACTGGACTGCGCCTCAGTTTCGGCATGTCTCGCCGATGATGCCTGCACGGCAGATAGCGAATGTATGTCGGGAAGCTGCATTGGAGGAAAGTGTGCCAAGAATTGCAAGGATGACCAAAATTGCCCTCTCAAAGCTAGTTGCAGTATTTCCGGGGATTGCTCCTCTTTTTCGTGCGGCGATGATAATAAGTGCATAGCTCCTCGATGTACGGGTCACTGCACCAGCGGCGGAAGATGTCTCGTTCCTGAAGATTGTGAAACTGGCTACACTTGCGAACAAGCGCCGGGTTTTCTCTACAAGTCGTGTTTTAAAGTTGAGACACCGACGTGCACTACTTACTGTGACGGTGGCACAGCGTGCAGTGGCCCGGAGGGATGTAGGTCGGGGAATTGCGCTGGAGGGAAGTGCACCGAACCGGTGATTGCAGTATGTACCGATGCCTCTAGCTGTGCTCCTGGTGCCAAGTGCACCACAGATTCGCAGTGCGCTGCGTGGCTGGTGGGGAATACTTGTACGAATGGGCGATGTACGCGGCCGAACTGCGCCTCAGTTTCGGCATGTCTCGCCGATGATGCCTGCACGGCAGATCGCGATTGTTTATCGGGAAGCTGCCTTGGAGGAAAGTGCGCCCAGAATTGCAAGGATGACCATAATTGCCCTCTCGGAGCCAGTTGCAGGGTCAACAGTGATTGCTCCTCTTTTTCGTGCGGCGAGGATAAGAAGTGCATAACTCATCCCTGTACGGGTCACTGTGGCAGCGCCGATAGATGTCTCGTTACTGCAGATTGTGCACCAGGCTTAACATGCAAGCAAGCGCCGGGGTTTCTCTTCAAGTCGTGTTTTCAAGCTGAGACACCGAAGTGCACTACTTACTGTGACGGTGGCACAGCGTGCAGTGGCCCTGAGGGATGTAGGTCGGGGAATTGCGCTGGAGGGATCTGCACCGAACCGGTGATTGCCGTATGTACCGATGCCAATAGCTGTCGTCTTGGTGCCAAGTGCGCTACAGATTCGCAGTGCGCTGCGCGGCTGGCTGGAGCTGTTTGTAAGAATGGGCGATGCACCCGACTGGACTGCGCCTCAGTTTCGGCATGTCTCGCCGATGATGCCTGCACGGCAGATAGCGAATGTATGTCGGGAAGCTGCATTGGAGGAAAGTGTGCCAAGAATTGCAAGGATGACCAAAATTGCCCTCTCAAAGCTAGTTGCAGTATTTCCGGGGATTGCTCCTCTTTTTCGTGCGGCGATGATAAAACGTGCATAGCTCCTCGATGTACGGGTCACTGCACCAGCGCCGATAGATGTCTCGTTAATGCAGATTGTGCACCAGGCTTAACATGCAAGCAAGCGCCGGGGTTTCTCTTCAAGTCGTGTTTTCAAGCTGAGACACCGAAGTGCACTACTTACTGTGACGGTGGCACAGCGTGCAGTGGCCCGGAGGGATGTAGGTCGGGGAATTGCGCTGGAGGGATCTGCACCGAACCGGTGATTGCAGTATGTACCGATGCCTTTAGCTGTGCTCCTGGTGCCAAGTGCACCACAGATTCGCAGTGCGCTGCGTGGATTGCTGGAGCTGTTTGTAAGAATGGGCGATGCACCCGACTGGACTGCGCCTCAGGTTCGGCATGTCTCGCCGATGATGCCTGCACGGCAGATAGCGAATGTATGTCGGGAAGCTGCATTGGAGGAAAGTGTGCCAAGAATTGCAAGGATGACCAAAATTGCCCTCTCAAAGCTAGTTGCAGGCTCCACAGGGATTGCTCCTCTTCCCGGTGCGACAATGATAACAAGTGCGCAACTCCTTCCTGTTCGGGTCACTGCACCAGCACCCAGAGATGTCTCGTTCCTGAAGATTGTGAAACTGGCTATACTTGCAAGCAAACGCCGGGGTCCCTCTTCAAGACGTGTTTTCAATGAGCACGAGGGCTTCCAGGCGCACCTTCAGCGAATCGCGTACCCAAGCACGGCAAGAATGAGTCCGACGGCCCAGGGCGGGGCCTTGCCGTGCTCTAAGAGTCCAAAGGCAATGAGGACGGCGGCGGCGTCTTTGGGGCTGTGGACGCTCTCGGTCATGACCGGAGTATAAAGCGCGGCGAGCACGAGGCCGACGACGGCCGCATTGGCACCGACCAACGCCCGAGAGGCGTAGACTTTCCCGCGCAAGCGCCGCCAGAATGGCAGGGCCCCGCCGATGAGCAGCCACCCGGGCAGAAACAGGGCGATGAGGCACATGAGGCCCGAGAGCCATGCTGGCATCGTCGAGTTCAGTGAGGCTCCAAGGTAGGCCGACACCGCGAAGAGCGGGCCGGGAAGCGCTTGGGCGGCACCGTAGCCAGCGAGGAATTGTTCGTCGGAGATCCATCCCCGGGGGACGAGCTCCATGCGGAGCAGGGGGAGGACTACGTGTCCGCCGCCGACGACGAGTGCTCCGGCACGGTAGAAGCCGTCGAAGGTGGCAATGGCCGGAATGTGGGTGAGGTGGGAGGCAATCGGCAGGCCAATGAGGAGCCCGGCAAAGGTTATGAGCGCGATGACGGCCCCACGGGAGGGTTTGGGCGCGTCGAGTTGGATGGCTTCATGGGCGATGTCGGCGGAGTGCCACAACCCAAAGAGGGCGCCGCAGAGGAGCACCAGGAGTTGGCTCATCACGCCGGGCAGCAGCAGGGCCACGGCGGCACTCGCTAAAGCAATGGCGATGGTGCTGCTATCGGTACACAGGCGCCGCCCCATGCCCCAAGCGGCCTGGGCGACGACGGCTACCGCCGTGAGCATGAGCCCGTGGAGCACGCGCTCGTCGCGGGTGGGGAGCTTGTCGAGTCCGTAGGCGAGCCCGAGCATGAGGCCCGCCGAGGGGATGGTGAATCCGGCGGAGGCGACAATCGCCCCGAGGATGCCTGCCCGCTGGAGACCAATGGCAAAGATGACTTGGCTGCTCGCGGGTCCCGGGAGGAGCTGGGTTAAGGCGACGAGGTCGCCATAGCTCTTGTCGTCGAGCCACTTGCGGCGAGCGACAAACTCCGCCCGGAAGTACGCCAAATGGGCAATGGGCCCCCCGAACGACGTGAGGCCCAGCCGGGTGGACGCAATTGCCAGCTCGAAGAGGATGCGTAGTCGACTTGGCTGTGCCTGGGGGTGCTCGGTCGACATGTGAGTCTGCGCATCGCCTCCGTGGAGTTCGCTGCGGAATGGCCCCCTCGCCTCGCGGCGAAGGGGCTGCCAACTTCAGGGCTTTACATGATGACCCAAAACGTTCGCGGGGGCCAGTTTTCGACGGTGATTACGCAATCGTCAATAACTGTAAGGTTCTGGGGAGAATCGCAGTTGAGATTATTGCAGTCATCTAGAGTTGCTACATTTAGCTCGCCTCGAGGCTATTGAAATCCGGCTACTCCCAGGGGCTTGATCGGAATATGCCGAGATTCATCAGCGTACTGGATGAGCGGTTAGGATCCTCAAAGTTCCAGTCTACGGTGAGTACATCGCACTTAAATGTGCTCGCAGGAGCACCATCAAGGTATGTATCAACCGATTAAGTCCACAGCGATTATCGATAGCGTCGGATCCGTCTGCTGACGGCATTACTCCATGGCTGGCATATACTGGCCGCCATAACTCAGTTGGCACATTGTTCTTCAGAAGATGATCTTGAATTATATCGGCAATCTGTGGAGGAGTTGCAAAGTCATAAGCAGCTGAAAGAATAAGCGTTGGGGTGCGATAGGTTGCATAAGACTTGGGAATCGAAGTAAATCGCATGAATTCCCAGCCTACAATAAATTGTTTGATAAATGTTGACCAAGCATTCGCGGATCCAATTGAGCGTAGCAGGAGCTTCTGCTTAACTTCTTCGGCATGAGTCATAAATTCTGGGTTATGTTGATCTATAAACTCATTCATCACAACTGTTGCATATAATGTATCATTAACAATTTCCGTGGTGGCGGGAAAATATATTGATAGTTTGTTTTTGAAAATTTCGGCAATCTCAGTGAGTCTTGGTAGGTCACATCGAGCTGCTATGGAAACGATGTATGGGAGTAAAGGGCGAAGATTGGGGTAGGCACCCAAGTAGCGATATAGCGGTCGTAGTAGGAGGCTGTCCATGAGGGGTATAATTTCGGAGAAGAGGGCGCAGGCTGAAAATAGCAATTACCGCTGTTGATTTGCTGATACGCTGCTGCAAGGGCAGCCTTCCCGGTATCGAATCCGAGGTTTTTGTGGCAGCGAGTATCTTTGATGCAATCGTCGAGAATGCCTTCAACCATTTCTTGCTTATACAGGTCGTAGTCCACAATGTTTGAGGTTAGGCCCATGGGGCTGTCGAGAATAATCTTCTGAATTTTGTCTGGGTAGAGTTGAGCCACTCTCTGAGCCACATAAGTGCCATACGATATTCCGTAGATTGCAACTTCGCCCCCTCGATGAAGGCCGGGTAGAGTTGCTATGATATCGCGCGCTGCATTCACGGAGTTGTATTGATTTGCTGAATTGATGCCGGCGTCGCCGCCGCCTAATGAATCGACTAACTCCTTGCCGCAATTTTGGGCTCGCTTTTGGAGTGATTTTTCTTTTTCGCAAGCTGCTTCATCAACAATTACACCTTTTTCATCGGGAGCGCAGGCCGGAACATCGCCGCGCTCTCGTTCGAAGACACTGAGCTCTTTATCAGCTGCGCGAGCATTGTCGCACGCAATCATGGAAGTGCGAGTTCCGCGATGAGGAATAACGACAACATCCCAGCCGGCTCTTGATAATGTGGTGATCTCGGGCCCCATTGCAAAAAAAGCACTACCATCGGCTCCAGGCCCACCTTCTACGAGATATAGAATGCCTTTGAATGGTTGAGCAAGGGAGCGTCTAACAAAAGTAACAAGTTTAATGGTTCGTCCTTGTGGCTCATCATAGTTTTCGGGAACCGTCGTCAAAAAACATTCTATGTCATCTCGTGGGGTTTTTAACGAAGGACATTCAGTAGGCTCCGTTTTGGCAAAATGCTGAATATAAAGGGCGCTTCCAGCATCGCTCTTGGTGGCATCGAAGTTGCCAGAACCATCTGGCGGTCCGGGAGGTACATTGCCGCATGAGACAGTGAAGAGTGCCGACGAAATGCAAGCACCTAGGAAGGTTGTGGCCTCTGCGTGATTTTAATATGGTTTGCATAAGATGCTCCTGCAATGACAAGTCGATGAGTGAAGTTGAATTCTATTGCGTGCATGAGGCAATGTAGGCCTCGAGTTAAGGAAATCTTCGCATATTATGCGTACCATGGCCCAGGCAGAGGTGCGCATTTCAGGGAATCGCGAATAGCGCGCCAACGTAATTAGATTGCGGTGAAGTTTCAGAACAAACTGATATTGGATTGTCGATTCCACGGACAGGGACGAGTTTGCCAGCCTCAACCTTGAGAATGATGATTGCGCGGTTTGCTGAGAGTTCAGTGATAATTTTGTTGCCGATGGCTATCGTTGTGCCCATTGCTACATCAGTGCAGTTCGGCTTGTCGGCACAGCTCCCTGAATAAAAATCTACTAGCTTATCGGATTCGTCAATGAGCGCGATTCCAGAATTCTCCACCTTCGTGATTTTCAAAGTATTCATGTCGATTGTATAAGTTCCATTGCACGATACAGCGAGATACTTTCCGACGACCGCAACGGAGGTTGGGAATAAGCATATATCTCCGAGTCCTATGGTGGTGACTGCGTCGTTGGCAAGATCAATGCGCGCGAGCAACCCAGGGCCCCCTGGCAAACCATCATACGTACTGAGATCCTTGTGTAAAGTGTAGCATATAAGTGCTTGTTGCGAGCCGCGAGCATGGCTGGCTTGGCAAAGGGCTTTCTGTCAGGAAAGGCTTGAGGTCAATATTCTGCAAGCTATATCTTTTGAGTTCTTTGCTGACGCCTGTCGTTGAAGGAATGCTGTATTTGGCTATATATTGGAATGGAAGTGCAACGGCGGGGGTGAATCCACCAGGGGCCGTAACCCATAGCGCATCGTCAAATTTCAGAATGTCAGTGGTGTTGGCGCCGATCCCAATCGTCGTTTTCGCCAAGGATTCCATAGCGTAAATCTGCATCATCAAGTGATGCTTTTACTGGAAATAGATTCCGATGGGTGAATGTAGCATTCCTGCGCTGTACCACCTGTAACATACTGTATCCAGCGGTTACGATATATGCGCGATCCAAATCTGTTGCAATGGCCATAGCTGTTTGTTCGAGAGTAGTTGTCCATACCGAGGGAGTAATCGTGCCGTTGAGTGCCATTCGTGCTGAGTGCAGAATTCCGGCTGCGCCTTCAACGATGAGCACGGTGTCGTCAATCATGCTGATTGCAGAAATTCCACGTCCAAAGGTGTTAATGGCTCCAGTGGAATAGGTTTCTGAATTTATGGGAATCAGTTCGCCGCTCAATCCACACCCGACGAGCATGTCGTATGGTTTCATTTTTGAACCCGCGCACACTCCGTTCTCGAAAGGCACCCCGGGGGCGCACACGCATTTGCTCTCACTACAAACCTGGTACCTACTGCAGGTGTTGCCGCAGGCGCCGCAATTGAACTTGTCCGATGTGAGAGAGAGGCAACCTCCATCACAGGAACTGCTACCGGATGGACAGTCTTGCGGGGCTCGTCCGCAATTGAGCAATATGGCGCTGAGTAGTGCGCTGAGTACCGAGAAATGCGGCAATTTCATTGAGATCCTCCAGAGTGGGAATAATAGGAATGCGCCGCCTTCGTGGGTGCGAAGGGGGTGTTTTTCAAGAAGGGATGAGGCTTGAGGTAGAGGTGAGCGCTGTAGGAACTTCGCAATGAAGCTTCTCTGCGATGCCGGATACTGCTTATAAAACATGAGGCTCCCCCTCTTCAGCTACACAAGTACCAATCGTCCTCGCCGCAAGCTGTTACGCTCCGTGAACTTGGTGTGCAAGTTGTTTTATTGCTTTCTGTGGAACATTTTGATGATTGTTTTTCCGAAGCTTATTTGTTGGTAACAGTCGAGCTTATCTTGCGACGCAGAATGTCAATGCGTGAGTTTACATAGTCTTTTTTGCGTGACGATTTTTGCGTTTCCCCATGAACATTTCAATCCTTTACGTGCCGCAAAGCAACAAAGTGGTAACGCAAAGCAGTACCTACACAGGATTCTTGATGAAGATTATTTTGAATAAAAAAACGGCAGGGCGATGACTCAGCCCTGCCGCGGTTCCGATGAATAAACTGCGCTTAGAGCTGTGGCGGCGGCGGGGCCGTGCCCAGCAGCTTCTCTACAGACATCGCGATGCCGAGCAGACGGGAGTCTGTGCCGAGCGGGGCGTCGAGCTCAATGCCTACCGGCAGGCCGCTGGAGGTCATCCCGGCGAACAAGGAGATTCCGGGGATGCCGGCGTTGCTAGCGGGGTCGACGTTGCGCAGGTAGGCCGACAAGGTCTCCACGGAGTTGCCGTTGAGCTGCACCTTGCTGGAACCATTCTTCGCGTCGATATCGGTCGCTGGCAAGATGGTTGTCGGGAACAAAATCGCGTCGACGGAGTTGTCCTTGAAATAGTCCGCGTAGAGCTTTTGCAAGGCCGGGCGGTGAATAGCCCCTGCCTCTTGGTAGGAATCTCGCATCGCGCCGGACAAGATATTGTCGAACGTCGCCTTGACGTCGGGACTCTTAATTTTAGCGGTGAGTTCAGCCAACGACATTTTGGCTTCGCCATTCGCCCGCAGGTAGGCCGGGATGTCGGTCAGCGGCTCCGTGAGCGCGATAGGGAAGGAGATCTTCGAGTTGAGGTCGAAGAGCGTCGGAAGGTCGACATAGACGAAGGTGACTCCGGCAGCTTCCAGCTTGCTCTTGGCGGCTTCTGCAACGGCCTTCACGCTCGGGTCGAGGCCATCCCAGAGAATCTTCGGCACGCCGAGGCGAAGCCCCTTGAGCGAAATCTCGGTGGGGTAACCGACATTGCGGATATACATGTCGAGGATGGCGACATCCGCGACCGTTCGACCCATCGGGCCTACCGTGTCGCGGGTGTGGCTGATGGGCACAACAGCGTTGTCGTCTTTGTAGAAGCGCTCGACGCCGCCATTGCCCACAGAAGGACGTAGGCCCACCGTTCCGGTGAGGGCCGCGGGAATGCGCGTGGAGCCGCCGGTGTCGGTCCCGAGGCCAGCCGGAGCGATGCGCATGGCGATGGCCACCGCCGTACCGCCAGAGGAGCCACCGGGGATTTTCTTGGTGTCGTAGGGATTCTTCACGATGCCTGAGTGGAGGTTGGTGCTGGTGACCCCGAAGGCGAGTTCGTGCATGTTTGCTTTGCCCACGACAATCGCACCTGCGTCGATGAGCCGCTGGACGGAAGGGGCGTTCTCTTTCGCCTGCAAGTCCTTGAGGGCGGCAGTTCCGGCAGTCGTCTTCAATTGCGCTGTGTTGATGTTGTCTTTGACGATAATCGGCACTCCGGCGAGTGGCCCCAACGGCTTCCCGGCAGCGATGTCCTTGTCGAGGGCGCGGGCGCTCGCGAGTGCACCGTCCTTGTTCAGACTGATGAAGGCGTTGAGCTCCGCTACCGGCTTAATCTCTGCATATTTGAAGAGGGAAAGGTAGTAGGCCTCTGCGGACATCCGTCGCTCTCTGAGCGCATAAATAATCTCTGAAGTCGTGAGGTCTCGTTCGAAGCTCCGATATTTGCGGACCGAGTTCGCCGAGTGCGAACAAGATGTGAGGACGAGCGCTGTGGCGACAACTCCCCACCCGGCTCCCTGGGCTACTTTAGCTAACCAGCTTGAATTCTTCATGTGAAACTCCTTGTCGGCGTTTTGATTTACACTGAAACAACATCAGTACCGGCGGAAATGCCGATAGGCAACAGCGCTATAAACCGTTGATTTTATGGCCTTTGGCCTCACTTTCGGGACCGAAGTCGCGTCGTCAGCGGGGCGATGCGCTGATTGCCTATTGAGCACTGTTGGCCACATCGCTCTTGAAGTCAATACAAAGTTGGATAGCTGGACTAATACAATGTTGCCTGCTGCGTCATGAACTACTGCTCGCTTGGGCGCGCGCGACGGCCTAAGGCAGAAAACTCGACGGTCGAACCAGCTGTGCGACTCTTCCGCCATGACCCAACGCCAACTCTTCCGCCGCTCTATCCGCCTGCCGGTGTCGTTCGACCGCTGCATCCCCGGCATTGCTGCTGATTTCTCCACTGGGGGCTTCCGCGCCGAAGTCTCGGTCCCGTTGGCTCCCGGGAGCCGCGTCATCGGCTATTTCCTCGTCGGTCAATCCGAAGTGGAGTTCCAAGGGACCGTCACCTGGAACCGCCTCGGCGACCCCGACACGAGCTTCTCGACGCTCGTCGGCATTCGCTTCGACGCGCTGCCGAAGCAGCTCCAAGTGATGCTCGGTACCAGTCGTCCCAATGCCGCAGCGGCCTGAACGGCCCGCTCGATTCTTCGTCACTGGTACCGATACCGGAGTCGGCAAGACCGAGGTCGCCGCCGCGCTCCTATCGCTGCTCGTGAAGCGAGGACGCGCCCCCAAGGGATTTAAGCCCTTTGAGAGCGGCGCGAGCGATGATGGCGAAGTCCTCTGGCAAGCCGCCGGACGGCTCCAACCCCGAACATCAGTAACTGCCTACGCATTTCGGGCGGCGCTCGCCCCGGGCATGGCTGCACGGCAGGAGCGGCGCCGGGTGAACGTGCGGCGCGTCGTCGCGACGCTCGCGGCCACACCCGGCTCCCTCGTCGTCGAAGGCGCCGGCGGCCTCTTTGTGCCGCTCGATGAGCAGCACGACGTGCTCGACTTGCTCGTCGCCCTGCGCTTGCCGGTGGTCGTTGTCGCCCGCGCTGGGCTCGGCACGGTGAACCACACTTCGCTCACCCTAGAGCAGCTCCGCGCCCGCCGTCAGCGGGTGGCGCTGGTGGTCCTCATGTGCACCACGAGCGCGAAGAGCGATGCGTCGGTGCGGCTCAACGCGCAGGAACTTTCCCGCCGCTACCCGAAGCTGCGCTTTGTGGGGCCGGTGCCATTCATGCGGTCTCGCCGCCTTCGCCGCGAGCGCCTCGTGAAGCTGCTCGGCGACGCGCTCCCGAACGCATGAAATAGGGGCTATCGTCGAGAGTACGACATCATTAGTATGGCGCTCATGCACCGCCTGCTGGCCTTCAGCTCATTGCTCCTCGCCGCGAGCCTCGCTCACGCTCAAGGCCCTACGCCAGCGCGGAAGGAACCTATGAAGCGATACACCAAGCCCGACGAGTCCACCGTCAAGCGCAGCCTCACCCCCGAGCAGTTCCGGGTCACCCAGCAGTGCGGCACCGAGCCGCCGTTCCAAAACGAATACTGGAACAACCACGAAGCTGGGCTCTATGTCGATGTCGTGAGCGGCGAGCCGCTCTTCTCCTCGCAGGACAAATTTGAATCCGGCTCCGGCTGGCCGAGCTTCACGAAGCCGGTGGAGCCCAACATCGTCGAGAAGAGCGACACGAGCCACGGCATGCGGCGGGTGGAAGTCCGCTCCCGCCACGGCGACTCGCACTTAGGGCATGTCTTTGACGACGGCCCCAAGGACAAAGGCGGCCTGCGCTACTGCATCAACTCCGCCTCGCTGCGCTTCATTCCGGTAGCGAAGCTGGAGGAGTCTGGCTACGGCGCGTACCTGCCGCTCTTCCAGGCGGCGAGCAAGGGTGCCCCCAAGAAAGACGCCGCGAAGGAAGAGACCGCTTACCTCGCGGGCGGCTGCTTCTGGGGGATGCAGGACATCCTGCGGAAGGTCGACGGCATCATCTCCACCGAGGTCGGCTACACCGGCGGCTGGGTGGAAAACCCTCGCTACGAGGACACCCACGATTCGAAGTCCGGCCACGCCGAGGCGGTGAAGATTCGCTTCAACCCGCAGGTGCTGTCCTATGCGGACCTCTTGGAGAAGTGGTTCTTCCGCATGCACGACCCGACCACGTTGAACCGCCAGGGGAACGACAAGGGCACCCAGTACCGCTCAGCGATTTTCTATGTGGACGACACGCAGCGCCAAGTGGCCGAGCAGGTGAAGAAGCGCGTCGACGAGTCGAAGCGCTGGAAGTCGCCGATAGTGACCGAGCTCAAGCCCTTCGCAAAGTGGTGGAAGGCCGAGGACTACCACCAAGACTACCTGGTGAAGAATCCCGGGGGCTACACGTGCCACTACCTGCGGTAGCGAAGAAGCAGGTCCAACGAAAATGGTGGTGGGTTTACCTGCTGCGCTGCGCTGATGGCACGCTCTACTGCGGGGCGACGGTAGACTTGAAGGCACGCCTCGTGGCGCACAACGGTGGGCGCGGCGCGAAGTACACCCGCTCGCGACGCCCGGTGAGTGTCGTCTACAAGCGGCGAAAGTTGGGCGCGAGCGCAGCCTTGGCCATGGAGGCCCGCTTGAAACGCCTTACGCGCGAAGAGAAGCTGGCCCTCATCGGCACTGCGCCGTAGCGGCGGGGCGTCAGTGTACTTCGGCCCAGGAGTGGCCAATGGCCGCCGAGACTTCGAGTGGCACCACGAGTTCTCCAGCCTTCGTCATCGCCCGCACCGCGAGCGCCTTCACTGCTTCGGCCTCTGCCTCGGGCACTTCAAAGAGCAATTCGTCGTGAATCTGAATCAACAGCCGACCCTTGGAGGTGGCCGAGAGCTCTTTGTCGATGGCAAGCATCGCCCGCTTGATGATGTCGGCGGCGGTGCCCTGAATGGGTGTGTTAATCGCCATGCGCTCGGCGGCTGCGGCCAAGCCGCGGTTCTTTGAGCGCAGCTCCGGAATCGGGCGGCGCCGCCCGTAGAGGCTCTCCACGTAGCCCTGCTCGCGTCCTTCTTGAATGGTGCGGCGCATGTATTCGGCGATGCCCGGGAAGCGCTCGAAGTAGCCGTCGATGATTCTCGTCGCCTCGTCGCGCGGCATGCCGAGGCGTGCCGCAAGGCCGTGCGCCGAGAGCCCGTAGGCGATGCCGTAGTTGACCATCTTCGCGGTGCGCCGATGCTCGGGAGTGACGGCGTCGGTGGAGATGTCGAAGACCAGCGCTGCGGTGCGGGTGTGGACGTCTTCGCGCGCCTGAAAGGCGGCGATGAGTCCTTCGTCGCGGCTCAGGTGCGCGAGGATGCGCAGCTCCACTTGGTCGTAGTCCGCAGACACCAGCTTGTGGCCGGGCGGGGCGATGAAGGCCGCGCGCACGTTGCGGCCGAGCTCGGTTCGGATGGGGATGTTCTGGAGGTTCGGGTTGATAGACGAGAGCCGCCCAGTCACCGCGACGGTCTGGTCGAACGTGGTGTGGATGCGCCCGTCGGGCTGGATGAGGCTCGGGAGCGGTGCCAAGTACGTGCTCTGGAGCTTTGCGTAGTTGCGGTATTCGATGATGGCCCGCGGCAGGGGATGCAGCTCCGCGAGCTTCTCCATGACTTCGTGCTCCGTCGAGGGACCGCTCTTGGTGCGCTTTTGCACCGGCAGCCCAAGCTCTTCGAAGAGCACCTTCGCGAGCTGCGAGGGCGAGGCCACGTTGAAGGTGTGACCGGCGAGGCGATGGATTTCTTCGAGCGAGGTGCGCGCCGCCGCCTGCACGGTGGTGGAGAGCTGGCTTAAGATTGTGGGGTCCACGAGAAGCCCCACGGACTCCATTTTCGCGAGGATGGGGACGAGCGGAAACTCCAGGTCGCGGGCGAGCGCCGCCGTCGGGCCTTGCTCGGCTTCTTCCCAGAGAAGCGGCGACAGTTCGAGAGCCGCCTGCGCCCAGCTTGCGCCGGTCCCTCCGTCGGAGGCCTCCGGCGGAAGCTCTCGCGAGAGCAGTTCCCGGGCGAGGAACACGAGGCCGTGCTCTTTGCGCGAGGGGTTCAGCAAGTACGAGAGCACCCGGATGTCGCTCGCCGGGGCTGGCGCGGTGACGCCCGCCGTTGCTAGCGCATGCCAGAGCCGCTTGCCGTCGTCGGTGACGAGCCGCACCTGGGCGAGCGCTTGGGTGAGCGCGCCGGGGTCTTTGGCGATGGCCGAGTGTGGCAAGAACGCGCCATCTCGACCGTCGGCGGCGAAGGAGAATCCCCCGCTCACTGAAATGACCGCGACCGTCGCGCCGGGCTTCAAGGCTTTCAGCAGGCGCGGGAGGTCCACGTCCGCAAAGGTCGGCGCGGGCGCTGGAGCCACGGCTTCTTTGCGCTCATCGAGGAGCGCCCGGAAATCGAGTTCGCTGAAGAGCGCTTTGACCGCTTTTTCGTCGACCGGTCGACGGGCGAAGGAGTTCGCCGAGAGCTTCAGCGGCAGATCCGCCCGCAATTCGACGAGCTTTCGCGCCCGCAGAATCTGCTCTCGGTGCGCTTCGAGGACCGGTCGGAAGCGAGCCTCCGGTACACCTTGGACGTTCGCGAGGAGCGCTTCCAAGGTGCCAAACGACTTGAGCCACCGGGAGGCGGTCTTCTCGCCGACGCCGGGCACCTTTGGGATGTTGTCGACGGTGTCGCCGATGAGCGCCTGGAAGTCGCACCACTGCGAGGGCGTCACGCCGTAGCGCTTCTCGACCGCCTCGGGTTCGACGATGGTGTTTTTGTTCGGATCGTAGAGGGTGACGCCGGGGCCGAGGAGCTGGTGGTAGTCCTTGTCCGACGCGACAATCTCCACCGGCACGCCCTTGGCGCGGCAATGCGCGAGCGCGGTCGCGATGACGTCGTCGGCTTCCCAGCCGGAGTATTCGAGGACCGGTATGCCCAGCACTTCGGCGACCTTCCGGGTGAGGTCGAACTGCACAATGAGGTCGTCGGGCGCATCGGTGCGGTTCGCCTTGTAGGCGGGGTCGATTTCCCGGCGTCCGTCGCGGCTGTTCAAGTCCCAGGCGAGGGCGACCGGGTTGTCGCCGCGCTCTTTCAAGAGATTGAGCAGCACGCGGGTGAAGCCCAGCACCGCATTGGTGGGCGTACCCTGGGAGTTCGTGAGCGGGGGGAGCGCGTGGTACGCGCGGAAGATGATTCCCGAGGCGTCGATCAGCGTCACCGGTGAGGCGTCGGAGCTCATGGCTCCTAGCTCAATCACATCGGCGGCAACTCAGCGATAGATGAATTTAATTTGGTCGGAGCAGATGAAGTATTCGTCGCCGTCTTCGATGCGCCGCCGACGAATGCGCTGCTTGTTGAACCAGGTGCCGTTTGACGAGCCTAAGTCCTCGATGAAGTATTCGCCGAACTCCCGAACGACAAGCGCGTGCTCTCGCGAAACCTTGCCGGAGCTGATGAAACAGTCGCAATGCTTGCCGCGACCGATGACGAAGCGCTCCTTCTCAATGCGGTGGAGCTTTCCGTCGGCGAGGACGAGATAGAGGCTTTGTGCGGACCGGTCAACGCTAGCAACGGGCGAGCCTTTCAGCTCGTCGAAGTCCGGCGGATCGCGTTGAAGTGCGGATTCGCGGACGCGGGGCGACTTGTCCGCTTCAGCGGCAGACTCGAAAACTTTGCTGGAGAAGTCCTTTGCCGAGGTACCAACGCCGGAAGCGGAAGAGGCAAAGGGAGTCGCGATGGAGGCGCGTGCCTGTGACGAAGGGGTTGTTTCCGTGCGGCTCGCATTCTCCTTGGACCAGACATGTTCGCCGGTTCCGCGCTTGGAAGCCGAGGAATGCAACTGGGCTTCGCTCTCGAGGAATCCATTGACCCTCGCGAACATGAACATGGCTTGGTTGATGAGCGCATCGCGATCCACACCCATCTGGGCAGCCATGCGGTGGAACACGGCCCAGAGGTGGTCGGCGATGTCGACGTCTTTGCGCGATTTTCCTGGAAACTCCATCCTCAGGCCCGGACGAGGACAACGATGCTGTCCAAGAGATTCATCTGTAACACACTAGGTTGTCTGCGGAGGAAAGCAACTTGAATGAATGGTCAGAAACCAAGAGCAGCGGGATTTCAACAACGCCGCTCATTCCCTCATAAATGGTGAAGGCTGTCCAATAATAGACCGGCGTCGAGGAGTTGACGTAAGTCGGTGCATTGCCGAGGAGTATGGACCCGGGAACATAGGTATAGGCCGGGGAGCCACAGAGCGACGAGCTCACGGTCATCGAGTAGGGCGCGAGGTAGCCAGCGAGCTGAAACGCCCAGTAGGAACCGCGCTTTTGGGGGATTGTGCCGAGCTGCAACACCAGCGCCGGGTGGGTGCTGTCGTAGTTCTGGGGATAGGTGCTGTAGGTTTTCTCGTAGGTGAACGTGCGGCCCACGTCGGTGCGCCCTAAATAGCCGTCGATGGTGCCCTCGACGACCACCGGGCTCACGGCTCCTGCGCGCACGGTATAGGCCGCTTGCGCATTCGCACAACCGGCGGGAACTTCGCGCACATCGAGGCGCCCAGCATCAAACGCCACAATCGTCGAGCTGCCGCAGTCGGTGTATCCAGCGTCGCTGTCGGAGGTGGCGAAGATCACCGTGTCGCCCAGCGCGAGCCGCGACTGGTAGCCCTCCGGGTAGCGCAGGCTCTTGCCGTCGCTCGGCTTTGCTTCTAGGGAGAAGAATCCGGCGATGATGCCCTCATAGGTCGCCGAGAAGAGCTGGCTCACGAAGTACCCGTCGGCGATGGTGAGCACCGAAGGCGTGATGTTGGTCATATCGTCGGTGGCGCCGCCATCGAGCGTGAAGCCCGAGTCGGGGGTAACCGTGAAGCGGAATTGGGTGGAGGAGTAGCTCGAAGCGTCGGGGGCGCCGACGATGTCGGTGGTCACCGATGCGTTGATGGTGGAGAAGTAACCCGCGTCGTTGGTGTCGACCATCGGGATGTAGAGCATCCCGGCAGTGAGCGACGGGCGCCGTCCGTCGAAGTCGATGAGGGCGCCGAGGTTCGCGTCGAACGGGACGACATAACCAACGCCGGTCGTGAACATACCCAAGCTGCCGTACTCCTGCTGACCGGCGGTGAGGCCACCGTCCGCGTCGAGCAGCGTCTGGTAGATGCTGCCGCCGAGTGCCACGGTGACATCCCGCGGATAGAGGCTCGGGCCGAGCGCGCGCATCGGCTGTCCGGTGAAGTCCTTGATGAGCCCGAACCCTTTCGGCGGTGCGCCGAGGCTCGTGTCGACTCCCATCACTCCTCCGCACGCTTCTTCGTCGCACTTGTCGCGGGCGAGCACTCCGTAGAGCCGGATGCCGTCGGAGGATTCGGCGAGCGTCGCGAGCGGACCGGGAAAGCCGAGGAGTGCAATTTCTTTGGTGTCGAGGTCGATGAGCAGCGAACGGCCAGTCGCACCCTTGCGCAGCGCGACCGCGATGCACGACGACGTCGCGCAGAACGGCTTCCCGTCGTAGGTGCGTATCGAGGCGGGCGGGAGCATCACCATCGACACCACGGCCTCGCCGGGGAAACGCATGACGGTGGTTGGCCTCGCCTTCGAGATGGCCGCGCCTCGCCCGGTGCCCCGGGTGGGAAATTCGAGGTAGGAGATGACGCCGTCGGTGCCGTCGAGGGTCGCGACGTAGAGGCGGGTCGTCGCGGGGAGCCCGGTCAATTTGGTTCCCATCCAGCCCACCATCGCCGAAATTGGACTCCCGAGCGCCAAGGGGTAGCGGGTCATGCTGACGAACTTGTCCGGCGCTACGTCTACCACCGAGATTTCGGTACCAGCGACTGCTGCCGCGTAGACATAGGCTCCGGTGACCCGGCGACCGGTATCGGTGATACCCACATCTGAGGCTAAGAGCTGCGGTCGGTCGCCGACGGGCACGGACAGTGCCTCCGTGGGGTTCGGCGCTGGAACGTAGGCGCGACCGGAAAGGCCAATGCGAAAGAGGTTGAGTACCCGAAGTTCGTTGGTGTCGGTCGAGGCGACGACGAGGTAGCGCCCGACATAGCCAGCGTCGCCACTGGCGAAACCGCCGTCGGCAAGCAGTTCATCGACCCACACCATGCGCTTGGCGCTCGTGAGCGAGGCGATGTTGCTGCCGCCGGTCGGCGTACAACCGTACATCGAGAAACCAACGACGAGCGCGAGGAGGAGGCCCGAAGGGAAATGTCTCATAGGTCGTCTCCGGTGCACTCTGGCGTCTTCACCGTCGCTGTGAGGCAGGTCTGTTTGCGGCCGATTTTGGCGACAATTCGCGCCTGCCAAGGCCGTGCGAGGTCCGCTACGTCGATGACCGCGATTTGTCCGTCGGAGAAGTTGCTCACAAAGAAGCGGGCTCCAGGGCCGTACCGCTGGGCGACAATTCCGAAGGGCTGCGTTCCCACCGCAGATATCTGCCCGGTAATCTGTCCAGCGCCTTGATCGTAGAACACTACCAAGCCGGCGCCGGAGCAGGTGATGGCGACGAGGTCAGCGCCGGGGCCCCGCGACAAGAGCTGCATCTCGGTAGCTCCGGAACAGAGCGGAGTCGAACGGCCGAGGACCACGCCGGGGCTTGCGGTTTTGGTGGAGCTGAGGGCGACCTCGAAGAGGACGTCGGGGGAGCGAGCGATGATGTAGAGCTGGCTCTCGTCGGCGTTGAGCGCCACGCTGCGGGTGTCGAGCGCGGCGAAGTAGCTTTCGAGGCCGACTGCGAGCACTCCCGCATCCGGCGCAGCTTTCGAGTCGATGATTTTCAGCAAGCTCGTGGTGCCGCTGCCAAAGCGCCCCGAGACGTAGACCCAGCGCTGGCCGACGGCCACCGCCGAGCTCGCGCTGGTACCGAGGTACACGTACTGCGAGGCGTCGTTGAGTTGGAGCCGGTCGCTTTCAAGCCGCACCGCGAAGCCTTGGTAGTTGAGTCCGGAGCCGTAGGGGGAGTCGGCCTGTTGGATGTGGGTCACCCAGATGTCCGCAAAGGGGTCCCCAAGGAAGGTGACGCACTTTCCGGCTTTGCAACTTGCCCGCGAGCCACAGTCGGCGTCGGCTGTGCAGGTGCGCACACCAATGCCAACCCCGAACGGGCCGGGAGCGCGAGGAACACCGGAGGTGCTCGACAGGAGCGCCGCAGGCACGAGCGTTGGCGCCATCCGCCAGCACTGCTTCTCGTAGCCTTTGGGCGGCCCTGGGAAACACGAGAGCTCGACGCCGCCGTCGGTCGTTACTGCGAGGTCCACACCCATCACCTGCATGCCTTCCGAGCGGGTGGGGATGACGAGGCGGTAGCGCTGCGAAGCGAGCGCGAGCTTGCCCATTTGCCCGGAAAAGCTGGAAATGCCGATGGTCTGGGTGGCGCCCAAGTCGGTGAGTTGCAGCGGCCCTTGGCTTGGCACCGTGCCGAAGCTCGGGAGTCCCACACCGGCGTCGGTCCGGACCGCATCGAGGTCGATGGCCGTCACCCAGCCGCTCGCGAAGCGCTTGTCGAAGTTTGCACTCGCCACCACGAGGGTGCCATTCGCGGACCCGGCGCGCTCGATGAGTTGGAGCCCCGTCGGGTAGTACAGGCGGTTTGTGGGAATCGCCGCGGGGGCGTAGGTCTCGCAAGCGAGCAGCAGGGCGCCAAGCGCGAGTGTTGCGATGCGTGAATTCATTGCACCTCCGAAAGAACGACGAGCCCATCGAGCAACCGCTGGGCTTGTGCCAGCAAACGGAGGCGATTCTGGCGGAGGCGTGGTTCCTCGGCCATGACGAGGACTGCTTCAAAGAATGCGGCGACCGGAGCGGCGAGTGCCGCGAGAGCGAGGAACGCGTCGGCGTAGCGCTCTTCGCGCATGGCCGCTTTCACGAGCGGCTCGCTCGTAGCGACTGCGGCAGCAAACTCTCGCTCGGCACCAGCTTCGAGGAGCGCGGACTCCGGGGTTTCGAGCAGTTCGCTCGCCTTCGACTTCTCCAAGATGTTTCGGATCCGCTTGAAGGTCTGGACGAGCTGCGGGAACGCCGCGTGCTCGGAGAAGCTGAGTAGCGCCGTGAGCCGCCGGTCGGCGGCGAGGATGTCGTCGGCGCCAGCGGCGAGCACCGCGGCGACGAGGTCTGGCCGCGCTCGCGCGGCGAAGAGCACATCGAGGCGGCCGCGGAAGAACTCCAGGAGCTCCTCGGTGAGCCGCTGGGGCGGTTTGCGCAGCCGCGCAAAGGCGTCGGCGTAGAGCGCCTGTGCCTCAGTCAGTGCGGCAGCGAGCGGAAGGCGGTAGCCGCGCGAGAGGATGATGTGGATGGCGCCGAGGCAGGCGCGGCGCAGACCGGCCTCGTCTTTGGCACCGGTCGGCCGCTTGCCCAAGGCGAAGAGGCCGACGAGCGCGTCAAAGCGGTCCGCAAGGCCGATGAGCGCTCCGGCATCGGTCGTCGGGAGCGCATCGCCCGCGTGGCGGGGCAGGTAGTGCTCGGCGATGGCGGTGGCCACCTCGGCGCTCTCGCCGTCGTGCAGCGCGTACTCCCGCCCCATGATGCCTTGCAGCTCTGGGAACTCTCCGACCATGCCGCTTTCGAGGTCGGCCTTCGCGAGCGGGGCCGCGCGGTGGATGGTCGGCGTGGCGCTCTCGCGCCCGACGAGCTTCGCGAGCTTTTCGGCGAGCGCGCCGATGCGTGCGGACTTGTCGGCCATCGAGCCCAACGGCGCAAAAAAGGTGCGGCGCACGAGGCGCTTGGCGCGCTCAAGGAGCGGCATCGTGCGGTCTTCGTCGAAGAAGAAGCGAGCGTCGGTGAGGCGCGCGGCGAGCACCCGCTCGTAGCCAGCGATGGAGAGCGCTTCGTCGCGCACCGACGTATTCGACACCGCGATGAAGCGGGGCAAGAGGCGGCCTGAGCTATCGGCGAGGGCGAAGTAGCGCTGGTGGGTCTTCATCTCTTGGATGAGGACTTCCCGAGGCAGGTCCAGGTGGCGCTCGGCGAAGCTGCCGACGACCGGATGCGGGTCTTCGACGAGGTTCACCACTTGCGCGAGGAGGTCTTCGTCTTCCACGAGCTTGGCCTTGGCCTGGGCAGCCTTCGCGGACAGGCGCTCCAAGAGGAGCTTCCGGCGTGCCTGCGGGTCGGCGATGACTTGCGCGCGTGCGAGGGCCGCTTCGTAGTCGGCGGGCTTGGCGAGCGGGAGCGGGGCCGGGGCGTGGAAGCGGTGCCCGCGGGTTTCGCGGCCGCTCTCGATGTCGCCGTAGGACAGCGGCAGGATGTCGCCGTCGTACAAGGCCACCATCCAGCGCAGCGGGCGGCCGTAGGTTACATCGCCTTCGCCCCAGCGCATCGCTTTGGGAAAGCGAATCTGCTTCAACACTTTGAGGAGGAGTTCCGGCAGGAGTTCGCGCGCGGGGCGACCGGGCTCGGTCACGTCGGCGGCGAGGTATTCGCCCTTGGGCGTCGTCACGCGGGAGAGCTCGACCACGCTTCGGCCAACGCTCGCGGCGAACTTGGTGGCGGCGACGGTCGGGGCGCCTTGCGCGTCGAAGGCGGCGCGAATGGACGGGCCGGTGACTTGCTTGTGGGCAGCTTCGGTGCTGGCGCTGAGGCCACGGACGAGAATGGCAATTCGCCGGGGCGTGCCGTAGGCGCCGACAGCGCCGTGGGGGAGGCGCGCTTCGGCGGCTGCGGCAACAAAGCCCTCCTGCAACGCTGCGAGCGCCGGGTCGACAAAGCGGGCCGGAAGCTCCTCGCTTCCGACTTCGAAGAGCAATTCAGGCACGTTTGTCCTCGCTCTCGTCGAAGGACACATTCGACCAGTAGTCTAGGGAGCGCTGGCCGTTTTCCGACGGCGGGTGCTCGCCGACGACCCAGTCGGTTTTCATGAGTGGGTAGCCGAGCTTCGCGCGGGCCTTCAGGTAGCCGGTGGCGCAGAGGCGTGCATTGTCGCGGACGCGCTTGATGTACTGGGCGCGCTCGGTGACTGAAATGGCGCCGCGGGCGTCGAGCAGGTTGAAGGCGTGGCTGCATTTGAGCGCATAGTCGTAGGCCGGGAGCGCGAGGGCCCGTTCGCCGACGAGGCGCGCGCACTCGGCCTCGCAGCTCTCGAATTGCGCGAAGAGCTGTTCGGTGCTCGCGTCGCGCAGGGCGTACTGGGACATCTCGACTTCATTCATGTGGAAGAGCTCGCGGTACTTCACGCCCTTCACCCAGGTGATGTCGTAGACGCTCTCGACTTTTTGGAGCATCGCGGCGATGCGCTCGAGGCCGTAGGTGAGCTCTGCGCAGACCGGCCGGCACTCGTAGCCGCCGCACTGCTGGAAGTACGTGAACTGGGTGACTTCCATGCCGTCGCACCAGACTTCCCAGCCGAGTCCCCAGGCGCCGAGCGTCGGCGACTCCCAGTCGTCTTCCACGAAGCGCAGGTCGTGCTCCAGCGGGTCGACGCCGATGGCCCGCATCGACGACAAGTACAGCTCTTGCACGTTGGCCGGGGAGGGCTTCAGGAGCACTTGAAACTGGTGGTGCTGAAAGAGGCGGTTTGGATTCTCGCCGAAGCGACCGTCGCCGGGGCGGCGCGAGGGCTGCACGTAGGCGATGTTCCAAGGCTCGGGGCCGAGCGCCCGCAAGAAGGTCGCGGGAGCCATCGTCCCGGCGCCGACCTCCATGTCGTAAGGCTGAGCGACGATACAGCCGAGCTCCGCCCAATACGCCTGGAGGCGTTGGATGAGTTCCTGAAAATACATGCGTCGCCCATATAGGGGTTTCTCGGGTCAATAGGGCGCGAAAATTTAGCCCCCACCCCGGAGCGCCAGCGCTCGGGCATACACTTCCCGCACTGGTAGGTCGCATTCCTCGGCGACCCGCCGGGCGGCTTCCTTCACGAGCAGGCCCTCCGCCAAGGCCGCCCGGATGCGCTCCGAGAGCGCCTCTTCGTCGATTTTCTCGCGTGTCGCGGGCGCACCCTCGCAGAGGAGGACGACCTCGCCCTTGAGCTCCCGCTCCCGGGTGCGCTGCAGGAGCTCGCCCAAAGTCCCCCGCAAGAACTCCTCGTGAATTTTGGTGAGCTCGCGGGCGATGCAGGCCCGGCGAGCGTCGCCGAGGACTTCAATCGCGAGTTCGAGGGTCCGCTCGAGGCGGCGCGGCGACTCGTAGAAGGCTAGGGTGGCGCGCAGCGCTTTGACTTCCTGAAGCATCGCCCGCGCCTCGCCGGCGGCGCGGGGCAAAAAGCCGAGAAAGTGGAAGCGGCTCGCCGGGAGGCCCGACGCGGTGAGTGCCGCAACGAGGGCGCTGGGACCCGGCACGGGCCGCACCTCGGCGCCAGCGGCGAGGGCCGCCGCCGCGAGGGCTTCTCCCGGGTCGCAGAGGGCGGGGCTACCGGCGTCGGAGATGAGCGCTAAGTCTTCGCCGCCCGCAAGCCGCTCCACGAGGCGGCCTAGGCGCGCTTTCTCGGCGAAGGCCGGGAGGCTCGTGGTGGCGGTGGTGATGCCGAATTCGTCCAGCAGTATCCGCGAATGGCGCGTGTCTTCGCAGATGACGAGCGCGACGCTCTGCAAAACTTCTTTGGCTCGCGCGGTGAAGTCGCCCAAGTTTCCGATGGGCGTCGCGACGAGAAACAATGTGCCCGCCATGGCGCTTCTTTACGGCAACTCGGCCTCGAACGCGCCCTCGATGTATTCGATTTCGCCGCCGCGCTCCTGCGGGCCGACGCCAGCTACGTCGAAGCGTATGGAGCGAGCGAAGAGCCGGTGCCGAAGGCAGTACTCTTGGGCGGCCCGGATGACCCGCTGCCGCTTGCCGTAGTTGATGGTCTCTATGGGCGTGCCGAAGCGGGTGCTGCTGCGCATGCGAACTTCGATGAAGGCGAGCGTCAGCCCGCGCTCGGCGACGATGTCGAGCTCTCCGCCGCGGGTGCGCACGTTGCGCTCCCGGATGCGGTAGCCCTTGTTGCGGACATACTCTTCGACCAGGTCCTCCGCCCAACGCCCCCGCTCCATTCGGCTGTCCATGACCCCTCCCGATGCACAACGTCCTGTTCAAGGTATGCAGCGCTCGGGGGATCTGCGCATGGATTTCGCCCCCGCCCCAGCGGGCATGGATTTTGCGCCGCCCCCGAGGCGGATGAATACTGCTCCGGCCTCGATGGGCATGAATTTTTTCGCCGCTTCAGGCTCTGAGCCACCCGGGCGGCGCCGCAGTGGCGGGTGCGGTGACCCACAAAGGCTGATGCTGGACGATTCACGTCAAAACACGCAAGTCGCGTTTGCGTGTTTCGCGAGTTTTCATCAAGGATTGGCCACTGTGGGTCACCAGACCTGCCCCTTCGCCCCCGCCCGGAAGGGAATGAATGTTGCCCCGCCCCAGCGGGCATGGATTTTGCGCCGCCCCCGCCCCCGCCCCCGCCCCAGCGGGCATGGATTTTGCGCCGCCCCGCGAGCATGAATTTTTGCGCAGCTTCAGGCGGTGAGCCACCCGGGCGGCGCCGCAGTGGGAGGAGCCACAGTGGCGGGTGCGGTGACCCACAAAGGCCGATGCTGGATGATTCACGTCAAAACACGCAAGTCGCATTTGCGTGTTTCGCGAGTTTTCATCAAGGATTGGCCACTGTGGGTCACCAGACCTGCCCCTTCGCCCCCGCCCGGAAGGGCATGAATGTTGCCCCGCCCCAGCGGACATGGATTTTGCGCCGCCACGAAGGGCCGGGATTTTGCCCCGCCACGAAGGGCCGGGATTTTGCCCCGCCACGAAGGGCATGGATTTTGCGCCGCCCCCGAGGCGGATGAATATTGCTCCGGCCTCGATGGGCATGAATTGTGCGCCGCCCCGCGAGCATGAATTTTTGCGCAGCTTCAGGCGGTGAGCCACCCGGGCGGCGCCGCAGTGGCGGGTGCGGTGACCCACAAAGGCCGATGCTGGAAGAATTACGTCAAAACACGCAAGTCGCATTTGCGTGTTTCGCGAGTTTTCATCAAGGATTGGCCACTGTGGGGCACCAGACCTGCCCCTTCGCCCTCGCCCCGAGGGGAATGAATATTGCTCCGGCCTCGATGGGCATGGATTTTGCGCCGCCCCGCGAGCATGAATTTTTGCGCCGCTTCAGGCTCTGAGCCACCCGGGCGGCGCCGCAGTGGGAGGAGCCGCAGTGGCGGGTGCGGTGACCCACAAAGGCCGATGCTGGATGATTCACGTCAAAACACGCAAGTCGCGTTTGCGTGTTTCGCGAGTTTTCATCAAGGATTGGCCACTGTGGGGCGCCAGACCTGCCGCTTCGCCCTCGCCCGGAAGGGAATGAATGTTGCCCCGCCCCAGCGGACATGGATTTTGCGCCGCCACGAAGGGCCGGGATTTTGCCCCGCCACGAAGGGCATGGATTTTGCGCCGCCCCCGAGGCGGATGAATACTGCTCCGGCCTCGATGGGCATGGATTTTGCGCCGCCCCGCGAGCATGAATTTTTGCGCCGCTTCAGGCTCTGAGCCACCCGGGCGGCGCCGCAGTGGGAGGAGCCACAGTGGCGGGTGCGGTGACCCACAAAGGCCGATGCTGGATGATTCACGTCAAAACACGCAAGTCGCATTTGCGTGTTTCGCGAGTTTTCATCAAGGATTGGCCACTGTGGGTCACCAGACCTGCCGCTTCGCCCCCGCCCGGAAGGGAATGAATGTTGCCCCGCCCCAGCGGGCATGGATTTTGCGCCGCCACGAAGGGCCGGGATTTTGCCCCGCCACGAAGGGCATGGATTTTGCGCCGCCCCCGAGGCGGATGAATACTGCTCCGGCCTCGATGGGCATGAATTGTGCGCCGCCCCGCGAGCATGAATTTTGCGCCGCTTCAGGCTCTGAGCCACCCGGGCGGCGCCGCAGTGGGAGGAGCCACAGCGGCGGGTGCGGTGACCCACAAAGGCCGATGCTGGATGATTCACATCAAAACACGCAAGTCGCGTTTGCGTGTTTCGCGAGTTTTCATCAAGGATTGGCCACTGTGGGTCACCAGACCTGCCCCTTCGCCCCCGCCCGGAAGGGCATGAATGTTGCCCCGCCCCAGCGGGCATGAATTTTGCGCCGCCGCTAGCTGCTCGCGGCGTGGGCGGGCTCGACGTGGACTAAGACATCCACTACGTCGGCAAAGGCGCGGCCGATGGCCTCTTCCACCTTGTCGGCGATTTCATGGGCGCGGGCGATGGTGAGCGACGGGTCCACGTCGATTTTCAGGTCGACATACACCGCCCCAGCAAGTCCGCGGCTCCGGATGTCGTGCACGCCCAACACCTCCGGCAACCCGGCGCAGATGCGCTTCACCTCTTCGGGGTTCACCCGCGCTCCATCGGCGAGGATGCCGGCGGCCTGTTTGATGATGTTCCATCCGGCGGCGGCCACGAGGCACAGCACCACAAGGGCGATGACTCCGTCGGCGCGGGGCACGCCGAGGCGGCTCAACACCAGCGAGGCGATGACCGCGATGGACACCAACACGTCGGAGGCGGTGTGCTGGGAATCGGCGGCGAGGAGGGTGCTGGAGAGCTTCTTGGCTGAACGTCGTTCGGCGTAGCTCACGCCGATGTTGATGAAGAGCGTGACCACCATCATCACCAGCACGCTGTTGGAGATTTCCGGGCGCACATTGTCGAGGATGGAGTTTATGGCCATGTGGCCAAGCTCAATCACCGCAAGGCCAATCATCGCGCCGATGGAGAGGGCCGCAATCGCCTCGAACTTCTGGTGCCCGTAGGGGTGGCCGTCGTCGGCCGGGCGCGACGCGTAGTACATGGCGATGAGGCCGATGATGTTGCTCGCGCCGTCGATGAACGAGTGCAGGCCGTCGGCGGTGACTGCCTGCGAGTGGATGGCAATACCCACAACCGTCTTCGCGAGAGCGACCGCCCAGTTGGCGATGAGCACCAGCCAGAGGACCCGGCGAATCTGCCGTGTGCGGTCAGCGGGTACCATGGGCTATTGCGGCCCTCGGAACAGCTTCATGCCGGGGCGGCCGGTCATTTCGAGGAAGAAGCCGAACTGGAACTGCACGGTTTGATCGCTCGCGAGGAGCCCCGGCGGCACGTTCGGGAAGGGCTGGGCTTGCTGGAAGGCGCGGATAGCTTCCTGGTCGAGGAAGTCGAGGCCGCTCGACTGCTCCACCGAGGCCGAGCGGAGGCGCCCTTCGGCGTCGAGGATAATGTTGAGCGTCGTATAGCGGTCGCGGCCGCCGTAGAGCTGCCCGCTCGGGTCGCGGGCGCGCAGCGGCTCCGCGGGCGACCAGGTGGCGCTCACCCGTTGCTTCACCCGGTTGAAGAAGCCAGCGTATTTCCATTCGCGGGTGTTGAGGAAGGTGGCGGGGCCTTCGGCCACGTCGCGCAGGTGATCGTTCGACGGCGCCCCGGTGATGGCTGCCACCGCCGAAGCGCTGGGGAGGAGGTTGACGATGCCGGGGATGCCCTGGCTCCCAGGGGACGGCGCGGCGTCGGAGCCGGGCACTCCGGGAGTGACGTTCAGCTTCTGCGCGTTCCCCTGAATTTCGGAGCTCTCGCGTTGCTTGGGCACCGAGGCGCCGGGTCCTTCAGGCGCGGGCTTTAAGTCGATGGCGCCTTTGCGCTTGGTGCTTGGAATCTCCATCGCCGGGCGCACGGCACCGAGCGCCACCGGCCTCGGGTCGTCGCTCAAACCTCGGTTGCCGCGGGCGGTCGCCTTCTGCGGCTCGCGCGCGCCGGTGCTCTCGCTCTTTTGGCTGGAAGTGCGCTGCGGCATCGCGTTGCGGTAGTCGTTGGTCTGGTCGCGCGAGCGGGTCTCCTTATCGACCTTGTTGTTCCGCTCGGCCAAAAAGCGCGAGTCCTCCGGGCGCTCGTTGTTGCCCGGCGCCACGTCGACCACTTGGCCTTTGGCTTCTTCCTCCCGGCGCGGCTTGGGCGTGGCGGTAGGGGTGCGATTCTTTGCCCACTGCTCCTTGGAAAGCGTCCGCACCGACGCTGGCCGGGCCGCCGCTGCGGGCGGGTGAAGGGTCTTCGACGCCGACGACGAGGAAAGCGAGAACACGACGGGCGCAAGGATGTGGAACAGCAATGCCAACGCAACTGCTGCGAGCCAGCGCCGATAGGCGCTCTTTTCACGAGGCTCAGGGCGGGTGCGGAGCATGGTTGAACTGGTCTAATATATCCGAACCACCCGAGCGCCCCCAAAGTAATGCGAGAGGATGTCTCGGTAGCGTTGACCAGCTTCGGCGCGGCCAATGGCCCCCAATTGGCAGAGCCCGACGCCGTGTCCCCATCCACCCCCATCAAACGTCCAGGCCTCGACCCGGCCATCGGGGCGGCGCTCCTCTTGGATGGTAAACATGGCGCTGTTGAGGTTGCCGAAGGCGCGGCGAATGTTGAGTTCGCCCCGAATGGTCGCCGCCGCATCGGTGCCGGACACCTGCAAGGCGATGAGCCGCCCAGACACCCCGCGCTCGGTGGGCACAAGCGACATCACCTCGCCCACATGCAGGTGCCGCAGGAACGCGGTGGCCTCGTCGCGGGTGATGCGCTTTGTCCAGCGAAAGCGCTGCGCAGTGGCGAAGGCGCCGTTGCCGCAGGCAAACGCGCTGCGCTCGGCGAGGAACGCCCCGAGGTTCTGTGGGGTGGTGGTGAGTTTTTTCCCCGGCAGCACGTCCGGACGGCCGCGCAAGGAAGGGTCTTTCGGCGTGCCCCACACCGCCTCGTTGTTCTCGGTGTGTCCGCCGCAGACCGCGCTGAACACCGAATCGACGAGGTAGCCCTGCGCGTCGAGAAGCACTTCGCCGCGGGTGGCAAGCACCGCCGCATCGGTGGTCGGTGTCTCCGCGGCGACCCCGCGGTACACCGCGCAATGTTGCTCGGCGCAGATGAAGTACGGGTCGGCCCGGTGCCGGCGACCGATTTTCGCGAGCACTTCCCCGCGGGCGGTGACTGCCTGAGCGCGCAGCGCCTCGGCGGGAGCCTTCGGAAAAATCTCCGCGGGGACGAGCCCGCGCATCAAATCCTCCAGCGTCACCTCGTTCACAATCGCGATGGTGCCGTACTGGTCGGCAGTGAGGATGAAGTTGCCGCGGTACCGCCTCGCGGCTCCCCCGAGCGCGTATTCGAGGGGCACGTCGGTGTCGGGCGTCGCCTTGAGCGGGCCCGCCCCCTCGGCGAGGGTCCGCCCATCGGCATCCACCACCGCGAGCGCCACGGCCGACGGCACGGTGACGTCTTCGAGGAGCGTCGTCCGGTAGCCTTTGGTGGCGAGCAATTCCGCTTGGCGCTTCATCGCCTCCGCTTTTGGGCGCGGCGGCTCGTCGAGGATGACCGCGTAGATGCGATTGTCGAGCACCTGCCCACCGATGCCCACCACGTCGCCGAGCACTTGCGTAGTGAAAGCGATGCCGTGCTCCCCCAATTCGCGGGTAAGGTCTTGCAGTTCTGCGCGTTCGCGCAGGCGCACCTCGGCGAGCACGAGGCGCGCGAGGACCGTGGCCGGCTCGCCACTCCTGCGGACGATGCGCACCGAGCCGCCAGGCGCAAGCTTGGTGATGACGCCGCCCGCGGCGTCGCGCAGGGTGAGTCCCCCGCGGCTCTGGAGGGTGAGTTCGCCGAGCTGTTCGGCGAGGCGCACCGGAATCGCCGGGACGCCACCGGCGAACGTGGTGCGCCGCACACCGAGGCTGGGTTGCTTCTCGCTTCGCTGAAGGGGAACGGGCTCCGCCCTAGCGGGGCTCGCCTCTGCGATGCACGCGAGGAGCAGCACCAAACGCATGGACATAAGGCGCCGCCCGGATTCGAACCGGGGAATGAGGGTTTTGCAGACCCTTGCCTTACCACTTGGCGACGGCGCCGGATTGGCGAAGCATATAGCCATCCGACTCGAAAGTGGTCAAGGATACCGGCCTAGCCAAAAATAACGGGCAGGCGCAGTGCATGGCGAAGTGAGAAATGGAGAGTCGAGGATGACGCGGCGAACGATGCGCATCGAAGTCCTAGGTGAAGAGCAGAGCGCCGGTGGACAGTTCCTGTCGTGGCAGCGGCTCCGCGCGCGCAACCATCGCCCCGATGGAACCACCTCTCGCGAGTACGCCATCGAGCTTGTGCAGCGCCGAAACCTCGATGCGGTCGCCGTCGTGCTCTGGCGACGCCGCGCCGGGAGCATCGAAGTGTTCACCCGAACCACCATGCGGCCGGCGGCGCACCTGCGCCTAGGCGAGCCGCGGCCGCTCTTCTTTGAAGAAATTGTGGCCGGGGTGCTTGAAGACGGCGAGCGGAGTGCCGCCCAGGTGCGGCGACGCGCTCAGGCGGAAGTGCTGGAAGAGGCGGGCATTGCGTTGCCGCTGCGGGCGCTGCGTCCCCTCGGTGCGCCGATGTTTCCCGCGCCGGGGATTGTGAGCGAGCGGGTCCACCTGTGCGTCGCCGACGTGACCGGCCTCGCGCAGCACCCACCGGAGGGCGATGGCAGCCCACTCGAAGAAGGCGCGAAGCTGCGCTGGCGCTCACTGGCAGCCGTTCGCAAGGCGCTGCGGCGCGGCGTGTTCTCCGACGCGAAGACCGAACTTGGCTTTCGTCGCTTCCTCGAAGCGCGCCGCTAGCGAGGCATAGGTTCCGAGGCGGGCGCGGTTTCTTTCGGGGCCGCAGGCTTCGCCGGTGCCGCTTTGGGCGCAGCAGCCTTCGGGGCAGCAGCTTTCGGTGCGGCGGCTTTGGGAGCCGCCTCTTTCGCCGCCGGTGCGTCCTTGTGCCCTTCGCCGTTCGCCGGTGCTGCAGCTCCGGCGTCGGCTTCGCCGCCGTCTTTGGTTTCGAGGACTGCTCCGAGCGCCTCGCGGATCTGCGGCGCGACGGTCGTGTCACCGCTCGGAGAACTCGCGAGCGCGCTCGTCGCACGCAGCGCTTCGACGAGCATCTTCAACTGCGGGTCGATAGCGAGCAGCAACTCGTTCGCGCGATCGCGGTGGCGGGCATCGACGTCGGCGGCGGTCTTCAAGTCGGCGCGGGCGGCTTCCAGAGCGAGGCGCGCCTCGTCGATGCGCCGTCGGGCGGTGAAAAAAGCAAGCTCGGTGCGCATGCGGGTCCGCCGCCCAATCTGCTCGGTCGAGAGGTTTGCAAGCCGCTCGGTGCGCTGCACGTAGTTTTCGGAGAGGGCGAGCTGTTCGGCGTCGTCGCCGGAGATGCCCCGCTGGGCGAGGTTCGCGAGGATGTCGAAGAGCGCGCGGTCTAGCGCATCGCGCTCGGTGAAACCCTCTTCCGGGAGCGCCACCGGCTGACCTTTCACCGCTATTGGCGCGTAGGTTTGCGCCAAGGCCATATCGGTCGGGGTGTAAGGGGCCCGCCCTTGGGGCCACATCTTGCCTTTCGCGACGATGATGGACCCGTCGCGGTACTCCAGCCAATAGGTCCGCGCGTTCAACATCGACACGGCGTACACCGCCGCGCCCGCGAGGCCGATGAACAAGAAGAAGATGATGAAATTGCGTATGCTGCGGACGATTCTGCCGCCGAGAGAAGTTGTAGAAGTAGCCATTGATTCTGTTCTTTTCGCTGGGTGAGCTTCGAGCCAAATGCTTTACCATGAATGCGCACTCCGAACTCTTCGAGATAGGCGTCGTGATTTGAGATGAGCATGGGCATTGGCTACCAACGACTAGGGATGAGCGAGCTTCTGCCGCGCTACGTTTTTGCGGAACGGCTCTTCTCCCGGCGTCGGGTCCTCGAAGTCGATGCGGTGGCGAGCACCAAGGGCGCTTCCGCAGATTTCCTCTGCGAGCGTGGCGCGCGCTACGTGATGGCCGCGGATAAAGACCTCGACGCCATCGCCGCCGCCCGGGCGAAGTACGAGCGACCGTCGCTGCGCTTCCGCGCTGCTGCTTTCGACGACCTCGAAGCCGAGAGCTTCGACTTGGTGGCCGTCGCGGACTTTGCTCCCTACGTTCGTTCTCCGGAGCTGCTGCAAGAGCTGATGCGCCTCGTCCATCCGCAGGGCTACCTCTTTGGTGGACTGCGCTCTCCGGCGGGGCTCTCGCTTGCGAGCGCTTTTGATTCCGAGCCCGAGGAGCCGATCGTCACCTATGGGCAGCTCCTCGACGCCTTGGGCGATCGCTACCCGTCGATACAGGCGGCGGCGCAGGCGCCGGTACTGGGCTACCAGCTCGCCTTCGAAAGCACCGAGGGCCTGCAGGTCGACGGCACGCTGACCGGCGTGAGCGAAGCGGCCTACTTCGTGGTCTTCGCGGGCGCGGCTCCTCTGCCGCAACTCGACCCCACCTGGGTTCAGCTTCCGCCGGAACCCATCGCCTTCGCGAAGGACCGCCTCGATGCTGCCCATCGCCAAGCGTCCTCTTGGCGCGAGCGCTACGACGTGAACAAGCGGGCGTTCCAGGAAGCGCAGCGCGAGGTCGAAGCGTTGACCCGCGAACTCACGGCCGCGCGCAAAGAACTCGAAGACGCCCAGAGCACCGCGCGTTCACTGCAGGCGCAGGTGGATACCTTGCGCGACCGCGGCGACTCGATGCGCGACCGGGAAGATTTGGCGCGGCGAGTGGTCCGCGCCGAGCTCGAGGCGAAATCCTTGCGGGTGAAGCTCCTCGAAGCCGAAGCCCTCGCGCAAACCCAGGCGATGAAGCTGCAATCCTTGGAACTCGCTCGTCGCCGCGAGACTCCGCGCAGCGAGTAGCACCTGCGCGCAGTCGTCAGCGTCTGCCGCGACGGCGCGACGCCACTCGAAGCTGCGGCAGCGACGGGAAAGTCGCCACACTCTCTTCCTCGGCGTTCTCCATGGGAATTGCCGGGAGTCGGACGATGAAGGTCGAACCCTCGTTCGGGCGGCTCACGAGGGCGATGCTGCCGCCGTGGTTGCGGACGATGCGCTGGCAAATCGCAAGCCCAAGGCCGGTGCCTTTTTGTTTGGTGGTGAAGAACGGCACGAACATGTTGGGGTGTTGCTCAAGCGGGATGCCCGGGCCGTCGTCCTTCACTGAAATCTCCACCAAGTCCGTGGCGCGGAATTGGAGCAGGTATTCGGGGCGAGTGCTGGTGATGGTGATGACCCCCGGCTTGCCTTCGAAGGCTTGGACTGCGTTTTGGATGAGGTTGATGAGCACCTGCCGGAGCTGTTCGGGGTCGCCCTCCACTTTGGGCAGTCGCTCGGCGAGTTCGGTGACCACTTTAATCGAGTCCGGAATGGTCTTTTCCAACAGCAGTAGCGTGCGACCGATGACCTCGTTGATGTCGGTTGGGCCGAAGCTCTGTTTCAGCGGGCGCGCGTAGTCGAGGAATGCGGTGACGACTCCGTTTAAACGGTCGACTTCCTCGGTGATGATGGACACGAGTTCCCGGTCTTCCTTGGGCAGCAGCGTAGGGTCGAGGCACTGGGCGGCGCCTTTGATGCCGCCGAGCGGATTGCGGATTTCGTGGGCGAGACCGGCAGCCATCTCTCCGAGGGCGGCGAGGCGGTCGCGCTCGCGGAGCTTGTCGTAGAGGGTCGAGTTTTCGAGCGTGCGGGCGACGAGTTCCGAGAGTTCGAGAATCGCCGCAATCTCGTCGGAGGCAAAGGCTTCGGGCACCCGCTCGTCGAGCAGGTTGAAGAAGCCGAGCACCCGGTCGCCGCCGAAGAGCGGCGCGGTGAGCCCGGCCTGCATGAGCTCCATTGCGCCTTTGGCGTCTTTGAGCCGCCGGATTTCTTCGCGCTGCCGACGAGCCTCGCTCGGCTGCTCGTTGAGGGAGCCGATGCGGCGCTCGACGGTTTCAATGAGCTGGGCGCGCTCCGGGCGCAGGAGGAGCGAGCGGCTCTGGCGGGGCTCCAAAAAGGCCACTGGCGCGGGGCCACGGTAGTCGAGGAGCCGAAAGCCCGGGCGATCGTTCGAGAGCACGTAAATGGAGGCGTGGGTGATGCGCCGGGTTTCGTTGAGCCCATCAAGCACCATGGTGACGAGCTCGGAGACTTCGATGGTGTGGGCTCCCCGCTGGATGAGCTCTCGGAGCTGCTCCAAGAAGGCGAAGCGCTGCCGAAAGGCGAGGGCGACGACGCGGCTGCCGACCCAACTACTCAAGGGGTTGAGCAGGATGGTGAGCACCAGCGCGGCGACGAAGGTGTTGAAGAGGAAGAGCGGGGTGTTGGTTCGCCACCAGACGGTGAGCAAGGTGAAAACCACCGAGAGGATGGCCGCGAGAATGAATTGGGCGGCGATTTTCCCGAGGAGCTCGTGCAGGTCCATCAGCCGCAGCGAGGAGATGGTCTGCGAGAGCAGGTACAGATTGAGGACAGTGACGAGCGGGCCGAGCGCGGGCAACGGAAGGCCAAGGCCGGTGAGCAGGTCGAGCGCCGTGAAGAACACCGAGGCCCCGCTGCCGACGGTCAGGTACAGAAGGCGCAGCCGCTCGACGCGCAGCGTCGTCTGCGCCATGCGGGAGCGCAAGAGCAGCACCGGGACGCCGAGGGTGACGATGACGAGCGCACCGACGGCGATGCGGGCGTAGAGGTAGGTGGCAAGCGGGGTAATGGCGACAACTATCGCGGCGAGGAGCGAGAACCAGGAGAGCCGACGCGCGACGGTGGCGCGAGCGCGGCGCAGCCCCAAAAACTCCAAGTAAAACGCGACAGCCGCGAGGGGCACGCAGGCTCCGGCGACGATGCCAAAGCGCGAGGGCCAGAGGATGCCGTGTTTCTCGGTGGCGACGACCGAGGCTAAAAACTCGATAAGGTAGTAAATAGCGGTAGAGGTCGAGAAGAGGCCAAAATAGGTCTGGGTCCTCGACTTTTCGCCGCGAAGCAGTGAAGCAACTCCCAGCGCAGTAGCGACGATAGCCGCGACGAGGAGGCTCTGGATTCGAATATCCATTGGGTGTTATTGTAAACTACTGCCGTATGATTGGAACCTTCGGAGGAAAATGAACGTTTCTGGGGCAGGAAACTGACAGAGCACGGGCCATGACCACTGTACTCATCCTCAATCGCAAGTTCCAACCGATCAACGTCACCAGCGTTTATCGAGGCTTGACGATGCTGTACCTCGGAGTCGCGCGCGCGGTCGACGAGCAGTACCGCGTGTATGATTTTCAGAGTTGGTCCGAGGTCAGCGTGACGAACGAGGAGGAGTCCATCGGACTTGTCTCCAGGCGCATCCGAATTCCGTGGGTGCTGGCGCTTTCAGCCTACGAGAAACTTCCTCGCCTTCGGGTACGCTTCTCCCGGCTCAACATCTACGCGCGCGATGAAAACACCTGCCAGTATTGCGGGAAGCAGTTCCCGCGCGTCGACTTGAATTTAGACCACGTGCTTCCCCGCAGCCAAGGCGGTAAGACCTGCTGGGAAAATGTCGTTTGCTCCTGCATCGAATGCAACCTGCGCAAAGGCGGGCGTACACCGGTCCAGGCGAATATGCGTCTCTTGCGAGAACCGCTGCGCCCTCGCTGGACTCCCTTACTGCGCGGCGGCTACAAGGAGCCGTTAAGAAAAGCCTGGTTGCCCTTTATGAGTCTGGTCGAAGCTTCTTATTGGAACGTCGAACTCCTTGAGGAGTGACGTCATGTCTTTTTTGGTGCCCCTCCCATGACGAATGAGGCCTCCAGCGCACCGGTAGAGCCGGCCACTGGGGCACCGGCACGCAAGCGCGGGACGCAGCTCATCGCTATCGGTGGTGGGAAGGGGGGCATCGGCAAATCCCTCGTCTCCGCCAACCTGGCGATGGCGCTCGCACGCCGCGGAGCGCGGGTCGTGGTTGTCGACGTGGACTTGGGCGGTGCGAACCTGCACACCTGCCTTGGGCTCGGAGCGCCGAAGCGTACCCTTTCGGATTTCATCGAGCATCGGGTGGAGAGCTTGCAGGAAGTCCTCGTGCCGACCCAGCAGGAGCGCCTGTGGCTCATCTCCGGCGCTGGCGACGGCCTCGACGCGGCGAACCCTCGGCACAGTCAGAAATCGAAGTTGTTTCGGCACCTGCGCACCCTGGAAGTCGATTACGTGCTCCTCGACCTCGGCGCCGGCACGAGCTTCAATGTCATCGACTTCTTCGTGGTGGCCGACAAGGGCATCGTGGTCATTCTTCCGGAGCCAACCTCCATCGAGAATGCCTACCGATTCCTCAAGGCGTCCTTCGTGCGCCGCATCCAAGCGGTCGCGCCGGACCAGAGCTTTTCGACGCTGCTCGCGACGACCTTCTCCAAGCGCGATGCCAGCGGCCGCAGCTCGCCGATGGAGGTCGTCGAACAGCTGAAGCGCGCGCGCCCTGCCGACGCGCACCGCATCGACGTCGCGATGCGTCAGTTCCGGCCGTGGATAGTGGTGAACCAAGCGCGCACCCGCCAAGACTTCGATATCGGCCCCTCGGTCGCTTCCGCTTGGCTTAAATTCTTCGGTCTAGAACTTGGTTTTCTCGGTGCGGTGAGCCACGATGAGTCGGTATTGCTCGCAGTCAGAAACCGAACCTCACTCCTCGGCGCATACCCGGATAGCGCCGCAGCACGAGGAATTCTCCGGATGGCGGATATTCTCTACACACTCGAACGATGAAGCCAATCACCGCCCATTCCTCCCATTATGAGCTCCTTGAGGTGTCGGTCGACGCCACCTCGGAAGAAATCGCCTTCGCAGCGCGACGCCTCTTAAAACTGTACGATGGGGATTCCGTTTCCCTGTATGGCCTCACCTCCGAAGAGGAGACCGAGCAGTTGCGCTCGCGGATACGGGCGGCGGCCGAGGTGCTGGGAGATACGGCGCAACGTCGAGAGTACGATCTGAGCTTGGGCCTACCGACGCGCGGCCCAACGTTCGATCCGCCCGTCCAGAAGGTCGCCGAAGTGCGGCCCATCAACTCCTCCACGAACGCCAAACGCCCGGAGCCTTTCCCGCGGGAACTGCCCACCGTCCACCGGGATGTATCCTCCAAGCAACCCCATCGTGAGTCGCCGCCTCGAGACCTCGCACCCTCGCAACGCGACCTGCCTCCGTTCCAGCGAGACACAGCACCTACGGGCCTGTCCGAAGAGCAACGCTCCCGTTCCTCGAGTATCGAGCCGCCACCTCCGGCGGAGAGTCCGCCGCCGGCGGCGGCGCCGCTACGGGTGTACGATCGCCAGAAACAGGTCCCCTACGGCTACGAGTCCTCAAACTTCATGGAGACCCCAGTGCCGGTGCTCATGCGCACTCCAGTACCAGTGCGGCTCGTCGATGTACCTCCCGGCACGGTCGTGAACGGCGAACTCCTGCGCCAAGCGCGTATCGCCCAAGGGCTCACCGTCGCGCGCCTCGCCGAGCGCACGCGCATCGGTTCATCGCACATCGAGAGCATCGAATCCGATCGCTTAGATAGGCTTCCGGCGATGGTGTACCTGCGAGGGATGTTGATGAGCGTCGCCCGAGAGATTGGGCTCGACCCGGCGCAAGTCGTCAAAGGCTACATCGCGATGCTGGAAAATAAGAATCGATGAGGCTTCTGAAAGGCAAGGCACAATGGCCGTGACGAACGAAGAATTGACGAAGGCGCTCCGGCTCGCGCGAGCGATTGCCTCGGATATCTCGCTTTACAACGAGAAGAAGATTCACCGAAGCATTGAGCTCGATACCTTTTTCGACGAACTCAAAGAGGAACTCGACGAAGGCAATGCGCTCTACCGAAGCCGGGTGAATCCGGAGATCTACAACAAACAGAACTTCTTCGAGCGGGCCATCGTGGATGTCATCCTGAAGCCGAAGGGAAACATCAAATCGAAGCTCTGGTAATTGTCGTAACCCCAAGCGATCGCGGCAAACGCCTCGACGCGTTTTTGGCGCAGTCCTTACCCGAGCACAGCCGAGCGGCCCTGCAGCGCCTCGTCGAAGACGGACGTGTCGAAGTCGATGGGGCGGCGGCAAAAATTGCCCGACGCTTGCGGGGTGGCGAAGTGCTCGCGGTGCGCATTCCTGCTCCGGTGCCTGCGGCCGCAGTTCCCGAGGACCTCGCGCTCTCCATTTTGCACGAGGACGAGTCGCTCCTCGTCGTCGACAAGCCGGCTGGCATGGTGGTGCACATCGGGCCTGGCCATAGTCGTGGAACCCTCGTGAACGCGGTGCTGTTTCATGCGCGCTCGCTCTCCGGCGTGGGCGGGGTGTTGCGGCCGGGCGTCGTGCACCGTTTGGATAAGGACACTTCGGGAGTACTTGTCCTCGCGAAGGATGACCAAACGCATCGCTCGCTCCAAGAGCAATTCTCTTCGCGGACCGTCGAGAAGACCTACCGGGCACTTGTCTGGGGAGCGCCGCCCGATGAGGGCGAGTGGAGAACAGCCTTTGGGCGCTCGCCGCGCTCCCGCACCAAATTTACCGGGCGGGTCCGCACCGGAAAACTCGCGGTGACGCGCTTCCAGGTGCTCGCCCGCGGGCGGGAGGGTGCGGAGCTGGCGTTGGCGCTCGAGACCGGGCGCACCCACCAAATCCGGGTGCACTGCGCCGAAGCTGGGTTTCCCATCCTCGGCGATAGTGTGTACGGGCGCCGCCGGAAGGACGCCGATGAACCCATCGCTCGCCAAGCGCTCCACGCTTGGCGGCTCGCGTTTCGCCACCCGCGCACGGAAAGCGCCATGAAGTTTGAGGCGCCGCTTCCGAAAGACTACGTCGCGGCTCGCCGGAGCCTGCTCAAATCGAAGTGAGGGTGACGGTCCGCTGGTTCGCGGGGAGAATCTTCAGCGGAGGTATCGCCATCACCTTCATGAAGACCCGCAGGAGGTCGGGGTCGAACTTGTGGCGAAGCTCGCTCCACATGAGCATCAGCGCCACCTCGGGACCGTAGGCATCGCGGTAGGGCCGCTTCGAGGAGAGGGCGTCGTAGGTGGAGCAGATAGCGATGATCTTCGCCGAGAGGCCGAGGGGGCCCTTGGGTACAACCATCTGCACATTGCCGTGGGCGTCGTGGACAGCGGTACCGAAGTCTGTGCGCTGCTCGTAGGTGCTGACGATGCGCAGCAGCGTCGTTCGGGTGATGGGCTTCTCGCGGAGGATGCCGCGGAGACCGAGCAAGGGAGCGCTATCGACGGTGCGACGCTCCTCGGCGCTCAAGTTGCCTTGTTTCGCGAGCAACTCCTTCGGGAGCGCGCCCATGCCGATTTCGTGGAAGAGGGCGATGTAGCCAAGGTCACGCAGTTGGGCCTTGGTGAGCCCGAGCTCGGTGCCGAGAACGATCGCCATGAGGCAGGTGTTGGCGTGGTGGTAGGCAAGGTATTCGGCATCGGTTCGGATGGTGCTCATGCCGAGGAAATGGGTGCGGTAGTCGAAGGAGATGTCGATGAGGTCTTGGATGATCCGCAGCGAGCGGATGGTGTTGATCGACTTTCCTTGGGCGATGGCCTCGAGGCACTTCCGGACGAAGAAGACTGCTCGGCCGTAGCAGGTGACCGCGTACTTTTTGCGATCGAGCTTGGCCTCGGATTCGTCCTTTTCGTTTTCGAGCTTCTCCCGCAGCTTCGACCACTTGGAGATGCTCATGGTGATGAGCTTCCGTTCGTCGAGGCCGTCGGTGTTGGCGAGGTTCACCTGATCTTTCGAGAAGATGTAGATGAAGTTTTTGAGTTCCGGGATGGTGACGGAACGCTTGATGGTGATGCCGCCGACATCCTTGGCGCGCATCTCTTCGAGGAGCGAACGGACAGTCTCCAAGGCGGTTATGTCCACCTTGATGAGCATGCCGTTTAGGTAGATCGAATCTTTGACGCCGAGGATTTCCATCTTCCCATCGCGTTTGATGATGCTGTTGATGGTGTCCTGCAACTGGAAGAGCGGCTTCTCGAAGACCGTGTTGTCCTCGTCGTACATGCGTATGGAGCGGATGAGCATGTAGAGCGAGTTGAGGACCGCGCGGCCGAGCTGCTGGAGCTTTTCGTTTTCCTCTCGAGCGCGGGCGTCAAAGTCTGCAGTCTGCGGAGCGGATTTATTGAGGACGACGTTCGGGGTGCTCACGAGGGCGGTCCTTTGGGCGGCTTCTCTCCGAAGAGTGCCGAGCGGAGCTCTGCAACCCGCAACTTCGCACTCTCGACGACTTCATCTGGTTGCGATTTGTCCTCAGCGACATCGTTCAGCAGCTTGATGGCTTGGATGGTCCCGGCCCGCGCGAGTCCGGAGATAGCGAGGAGCTTCTGGCTGATGACTTTCCCGCGATTCAGAGTGAAGAAGCCGCTCTTGGCCTGAAGGATGCTGTTGAAGAAAGCGTAGACCCCCGGGACGGCGGTCGAACCCAGTGCCCCGTAGAAGGCCTGGCGCTCCTCGTCCGAGCGTGTCTCGAAGTCTTTGGCGAGGATGATTCGCTTCAAGTCGTTGAAGGCGTGCTCGCGGTTGAACTCCGGCAGGAGCTGCGCTGCGTGCTGCCGCACTTGGGGTTGGGTATCGTCGAGCATCGGGACAATGGTCTTCCGTGCCTCTTGGGTACCGATGAGTGCGATGGACTGCATCACATCGAGTCGTAAGACGAGGTTCTTGCTCTTCAAGAGGTGCACGAGCAGGCGCAGTTTTCCTGGGATGTTCGCCGCGTTGATGACCTCCAGCATGTCCCGTTGGGTCTGCGGGCGATCGGTCGTGCGGAGTTTTTCGCCGAAGAGCTCCGGGTTGGCCCGGGCGAGAGGGATGAGGACTTGGATGATGAGTTTTCTCGCCTCGGCGTTTTCAAGTGATTCGAGCAACCCGATGATGAGGGGAGCTGCGGATGGGGAGAGGCAGCCCAAGTAGCTGATGCATCCGTCGCGGTGCTGTTTGAAGTGCTCGCGAAGCAACTCGCCGACTTTTTGCATCCGCGGTTCCTCGGCCATACGCCCGACGAAAACCTCCGAGAGCCGAGGAATAGGGGCAGACGGCTCTTGGGTTTGGGCCATCGAGCGCAGCTTGGTCGCGATTTGGTAGATGGCGACGAGGTTTTCCTCGAGGAGCATCGCATCAAGGAGCTGGGTCAGCATGTCCGAGATGGCTTCGATGTCCTGAATGCCCGATTCGAGCACGTGAAAAATAGCGGCGATAATTTTTGGGAAGAGGCGGCGAGTTTCTTCCTCTTCAATTTCCTTTTGCATCTGCGCTTTGAGTTCGACAGTGGCAGTGAGACCGGTAATCACCACGCCACGAACTTGGTCGACCTCATCGAACTTCACCTCGAGGTCTTCGGCGGTGAGGTGCGCAAAGTTGATGGAGTCGTTGCCGGTACCGCGCAGTCGTTTTTGGAGGTAGTCGACGATGATGGCGACCTCGACTTCAATCTCCTCTTCCGAAAATTCATCCATCCGGAAGCCGTCCATCATGATGTATTCGAAGTTCGGCATCTGCGAACGCCAGAACTGGGCGTTGATATCTTCGGCCCCGCGATCGGGATCGGAGAGCGCAATGTTGGTGAAGGTGAGAAGTTCGTCGAGGGTGAAGCCCAGCCGGAAGATGATTTGGCGGATACCGTCCTTGAAGAATTTGTACGGGATAGGGGTGTCGTCAGGAAAAATATCCTGCCGGTACATCGTCATGTTCGTGACTTCGCAGCGCAGCGCGAGCTGCTTGTATTGTTCGAGGTGCCGCGTCAGGATTTGGTGCGCTCGGGACAAATACTCGCGATAGCTTCCGACGTTGTGCCGGTAGAAGCCGATGCTCTTGATGCCCTTCATGAGCTCAAGGCAGACTTCTCTTGCGCTCGCCACCATTCGTTCCTGCTCGGGGTTCAGGACGATCTGGGAGGGCGAAAGCCGCGTTCCGGAAGGCGTCGACAGCCCAGGGACGCCTGAAGTCGCTGGTGGCACATGCTCCGGCGAGGAGGTTCCAGAAGTCATCAGGGAGCCACTTTATGCCAGAACACCAAAACCATGTAGCTGAAGATCTCTTTCGACAGAGATCTGCCCTAGGATCACGTTCCCTCTCTGCTCCGGGTGGGCTTCGGGCAGCGAAAAAGTCCGCTGCGCCGAGGAGGTACTAGCTGCGGTATTCCTTGTTCATCCGGGCGATGACGTCGACCTTAATGCCCTTGGGGCACACGGCCTCGCACTGAGACAGGTTGGTGCAGGTGCCGAAGCCCTCGGCGTCCATTTGCGCGACCATCTTCTGTACCCGCTCCTTGCGCTCCACCTGCCCCTGCGGGAGGTGCGAGAACTGGGCAACCTTCGCCCCGACAAAGAGCATAGCGGAGGCGTTCTTACAGGCCGCGACGCAGGCTCCGCAGCCGATGCAAGCGGCAGCGTCCATCGCCGCATCTGCTTCACGCTTGGGTATCAGGATGGCGTTGGCGTCGGGCGTTCCGCCGGTGCTGACGCTCACGTAGCCACCAGCGGCGATGATGCGATCAAACGCCGAACGATCGACGACGAGGTCGCGCAGCACCGGGAACGCTTGGGCGCGCCAAGGCTCAATGTAGATGGTATCCCCGTCGTTGAAGTGCCGCATGTGGAGCTGGCAGGCAGTCACGCGCCCCTTGCCGCCGTGGGGAATCCCGTTGATCACCATGGAGCAGGTGCCACAGATGCCTTCCCGGCAGTCGTGATCGAAGGCGATGGGATCCTTGCCCTCATCGACGAGCTTCGCGTTGACGACGTCCAGCATCTCCAAGAACGACATGTGCGGGCTGACGTTCTCGGCGACATATTCCTTCATCGCGCCGGGGGCTCCGGTTTTCGGTTGCTTCCAGACATGCAGCTTGATGCGCATCGGCTTGTCTGAGTGACTCATTTGTAGCTCCGCTTCGCTGGGTGAACGTGTTCAAAAGTGAGTGGTTCGATGTGGCGCTTGGGGGCGCCACCGGCTTGGTACTCCCAGACGCCCACGTGCATGAATTTCTCATCGTTCCGGACCACTTCGCCCTCAGAGTCCTGGTGTTCTTCGCGAAAGTGACCGCCACAGGATTCGTCGCGTTCGAGCGCATCGCGGGTCATGAGCTCTGCGAGTTCGAAGAAGTCCGCGACGCGCCCGGCAACCTCGAGAGACTGGTTCAGCTCTTGGCCAGTACCCGGGACCGAGACTTGCGACCAGAACTCTTCGCGCAGCGCGGGAATGGCTTGGAGGAGTTCGGTGAGGCCTTTCGCGTTGCGAGCCATGCCGCATTTCTCCCAGAGCATGCCGCCGAGCTGCCGGTGGAAGGACTCGGCGGAGCGCTTGCCCTTGGCGCCGAGGAGCTTCTTCACGCGCTCTTCGGTGCCTTGAATGGCTTCCTTGAACTCCGGGGCATCGGTGGTCACCGGCTTCATTTTGTTGGTCGCGATGTAATGGGCGACTGTGGACGGAAGGATGAAGTATCCGTCGGCGAGGCCCTGCATCAGCGCGGAGGCGCCCAAGCGGTTCGCGCCGTGATCAGAGAAGTTCGCTTCGCCGATCACGTGCAGCCCAGGGATGGTGGACATCAGGTTGTAGTCCACCCAGAGGCCACCCATGGTGTAGTGCACCGCCGGGTAGATGCGCATCGGGCGCTCGTAGGGGTTGTCGCCAGTAATCGTCTCGTACATCTCGAAGAGGTTCCCGTAGCGCTCTTCGATGCGGGTGCGGCCGAGGCGGGCGATGGCGTCCTTGAAGTCGAGGTACACGCCGCGACCACCAGGTCCAACGCCGAGTCCCGCGTCGCAGGCCTCTTTGACCGCGCGGCTCGATACGTCGCGCGGAGCGAGGTTGCCGAAGCTCGGGTACTTGATTTCGAGGATATAGCTGCGCTCGCCCTCAGGGATGTCGTTCGGGTGGCGTGGATCCTGCGCCTTCTTCGGCACCCACACTCGGCCGTCGTTGCGGAGCGATTCGCTCATCAAAGTCAGCTTGGACTGGTAGTCGCCGCTGACCGGGATGCAGGTCGGGTGAATCTGGGTGAAACAGGGGTTCGCAAAACCAGCGCCGCGCTTGTAGGCACGCCAGATGGCGGTGGTGTTGCAGCCCTTGGCGTTGGTCGAAAGGAAAAACACGTTTCCGTAGCCGCCGGTGGCGAGCACCACGGCGTCGGCCGAGTGCGCTTTGATGGCGCCGGAGACGAGGTCGCGGGTGATGATACCGCGGGCTTGTCCGTCGACGACCACGAGGTCGAGCATCTCGTGCCGCGGGTGGATGTTCACTGCGCCGGCACCCGCTTGTCGCTGGAGCGCTTGGTAGGCGCCGAGCAGGAGCTGCTGGCCGGTTTGCCCGCGCGCGTAGAACGTGCGGGAAACTTGGGCGCCGCCGAAGGAGCGGTTGTCGAGGAGACCGCCGTACTCGCGGGCGAAGGGAACTCCTTGGGCGACGCACTGGTCGATGACGTTCACCGACAGTTCGGCCAAGCGGTAGACGTTCGACTCGCGGGCGCGCCACTCGCCGCCTTTCACGGTGTCGTAGAAGAGGCGGAAGACCGAGTCGCCGTCGTTGCGGTAGTTCTTTCCGGCGTTGATGCCGCCTTGGGCAGCGATGCTGTGGGCGCGGCGGGGGCTGTCTTGGTAGCAGAAGACATCGACAGCGTAGCCTTGCTCGGCGAGCGTAGCTGCGGCGGACGCTCCGGCAAGGCCAGTGCCGACGACGATGATCTTGTGCTTGCGTCGGTTCGCCGGGTTGACGAGCTTCATCTCGAACTGGTGCTTCGTCCAGCGCTGCTCGATGGGCCCAGAGGGCTCGCCGGACTGAAGCTTCGCCCAGCGTTGCTGAAGGGTTGTGGCGGGAGCGGGCGCTTCGAGTTTGGTCGTAAGTGGTTCTGGAATCTTATTCATTTGATGGCTCCCAGGAAGACCGCGATGGGAATGCTGGAGAACGCCGCGCAGAGTCCGTAGCCGATGACGAGCGCTGCGGTATGCGCCGCTTTTGTGAACCGTGGACCGGCGACGCCGAGATGTTGCCAGATGCCGTAGAGGCCATGGGAGAGGTGCCCGGCGAGGAGGAATTGACCGGCCAAGTAGAAGATGACGATGGACGGCTGTTGGAACCCGAGGACCACCATTTGGTAGGGGTCATGCGTCTGCGGCTGCGGGCCGACGACTTGCCAGGTGAAGTGGGCGAGGTGGAAGAGGAGGAACGCGAGGATGGTCGCTCCGGAGAGCATCATCGACTTGGCGGCGTAGCGCGCCGGGACTTGCCGAGCATACGCGTAGCCTTGGGGACGAGCCGCCATGTTGAGGCGGCTCGTCTGAATCGCCGCGTAGATGTGGAGCACAAAGGTGACGAGCAGGCCAATGCGCACCACCCAGACGAGGGCGGGCTTCGATGCGAGCAGGGCGGCATACCCATTGAAGGTCTCCGCTCCCGCGTACAGCGTGAGGTTGCCGAGGAGATGGCCCACGAGGAATGCCCAGATGCACACCCCCGTTACTGCCATCACCAATTTCGAGCCTATGGAGCTCGAAAAGAAGCCTGCCTCTTTGCCAGATACCTGCGTGACACTGGTCGTCATCGAAGCCTCCCTTTCGTCGACTGCTGTGTACTCTACTTCTTTTCAGCCGGTGGCGCATCCGGGGGTGGTGTTGCTTCCGGTTGGGCTTGCGGTTGTGCAGGAACAATCTGCACCAGCTCCACGTCGAATACGAGCGTAGAGTTACCGGCGATGGGGCCGGCACCGCGCTCACCGTAGGCTGTGTCTGGCGGGCAGACGAGGCGTGCCTTTGCACCGACCGAGAGTTTCGGAATCCCTTGGGTCCAGCAGGGGATGACGCTTCGGAGCGGGAAGGTCACTGGGTTGTTGGTCTTGTAGCTGGAGTCGAACTCCTGCCCATCGACAGTGGTGCCCCGATAGTGGACGGCGACCGTTTGATCTGCGGTCGGCGAGGGGCCGGTGCCCGGGCGTTCAATCTTCACGAGCACGCCGCTCGGGAGCTTTTGGTAGCCCTTATCCTTGGCGGTCTTCGCGAGGAAAGCCGCGCCAGCCGCTTTCGCCTTGGCGCTGCGTGCCTCAACACGCTCCTTGAAGAGCTGCTCGACTCTCGCACCGGGGTCATTCAAGGCGGTCTCGTAGGGCTTCTTGTGGGCGGCGTCTTCAAGCCCCTTGGTGACGATCGCGAGTTCGGCATCGGACAAGTCGAGCTGCTCCGAGCCGCTCTCGCGAGCGATGATGGTACCCAAGGTGTAGAACACCTTTTGCTTCTCCTCCGCCGTGAGTGGGGGCGGCGGTGGGGGGGCCGGTGGAGCTGCCACGGTTGCGGCATCGAGGGTTTCTTTTTTCGGCTTGCAGCCCACGACAGCGAGTGCCGCGAGCGCGGTGAGAATGAATAGAGAGTTTTTCATAGGTGTGCTCGTGGTCACTTTCCGGTGGGAGGAGGAGTCCCGGCGTCGGGGGTCGGCGGGGGCGGGATGACTTCGAGGAGTTCGATGTCGACGAGGACGACGGATTCAGGTGGTACACCACCCTTGCCGTTGGCACCGAACGCTCGCGCTGGCGGGCAGACTGCTTGTCCCTTGCCGCCGGGGGCGAGCGAAGAGAGCACTTCGCTGATACATGGAATCATCCGACCGACCGGGGCGCGGATGGGATCCTTTCCGTTGTTCGAATCGAACTCGGTGCCATCAGGGAGAGAGCCGCGGTAGTTGAAGCGGACCTCATCGGCGGGAGTCGGCTTCGAGCCGGTACCTTCTTTCGCGATGAAGATGATGGTGCCGGTTTCGAGCTTTTTCGCTCCCGCTTCGGCGGCCTTCTTCGCCAAGAATTCGGAGTTGATCTTCTCTTGGTTCTTGGTGAACTCCGCACGGCGCTCGGTGATGAGCTGGCTAATCTTCTTTCCGAGCGCTTCGTCGATCGGATACTTGGGAGCCTTCTTGTGGACGGCGTCCGAGTAGCCGCTGATGACCTCAGCGAGTTCTGCGTCGGTCAACGGTCCGTCGCGGAGCGGAGTTCCGAGGTACAAGCGGAGTCCGTACACGTAGAGGGCCTTCTTGACCTCTGCAGGAGTTAACTTGGCCTGCGCTTCGGGTTTCTTTACTGGCGGCGGAGGCGCCGCACTCATCATCACGAGCGTGATGGGGAGGAGTAGCAGGAATTTCGTCTTCACTTTCTCTCCAGAATTGCGGGTGAACTACCTGAAATAACTCCAATCGCGGAAAACTATTTCATGAACTGTAAATCGCCATGACATTGCGAAGCAGCTCAATCGCTTCGGTGCGCGGCCTTTGGAAGGCGTTGCGACCCATGATCGAGCCGAAGCCCCCACCGTCTCTGATGCCGCGGACTTCTTCGAGAATCGCCGAAGAATCTTTTGCCTCACCGCCCGAGAAGATCACGATGCGCTTTCCGTTAAAGGCGCTCTGCACCACATGACGAACTCTGTCTGCAAGGGTTTTTGTGGGAATTCCATACTTTTCGTAGACCTTCTTCGCCTCTGGTTGCTCGATGAAATCCTTTGGAGGCTTCACCTTGATCACGTGTGCGCCGAGCTGCGCGGAGATCTGCGCCGCATACGCGACGACATCAATGCCGGTTTCGCCGTCCTTGGAGATAGCGCCGCGCGGGTACGCCCAGAGAACGGTCGGTAGACCAACAGAGCGTGCCTCTTCGATCAGCTCTCGGAGCTGCTCGTACATGAGGTTCCGGTCGCCAGACCCGGGGTAGATGGTGAACCCGATAGCGGAGCAACCGAGGCGCAGCGCATCGTTCACGCTGCTCGTCACTGCGGAGATCGGATGCTCGGTCTTGGCGAGCGTGTCGGAGTTGTTGAGCTTCAAGATGAGCGGGATTTCTCCGCGAAGCTTGCCTGCGACCGCATCGAGGAAGCCGAGCGGGGCCGCGTAGGCGTTGCAGCCGGAGTCGAGGGCGAGCTGCGCGTGGTAGTCGGGATCGTAACCCGCTGGATTGGGAGCGAAGCTCCTCGCGGGACCGTGCTCAAAGCCTTGGTCGACAGGCAGGATGACGAGTCGTCCAGTGCCTGCTAAGGTGCCGGTGTTGAGGAGTCGAGCCAGATTTGTGAGTACCCCGGGCGGCTCTGAAGGATACCATGACAGAATTTGCTTCACGCGCTCACTGTGGACCATTGCTTTTCTCCTGCACGGCGTTTAGCGCCGACTTGTAGTAGGTTCCGTCCGGGGTATATGCCAAAGGTCGGTAAAACTCCCTCAAATCCAATAGCCCCTGTAATTAATACGTTTGCTGATGCTCAGAACGAAGCGAATCATGATTGGTGCCCTCCTGGGGCTGATGGCGCTTCGCTCGGCGTACGCTGAGCCTTTGACGTTGGATAAGCTCATTAGTCTTGCGCGCGCGAACGATCACCGCGTGAAGAGCGCTCAGGCACAACTACGCATCTATCGGGCGATGTACGACCAAGCGCGGAACGCGTGGATTCCCAAAGTGGACTCAACCTTCATGCTCGCTGGTCCCATGCCCGAAGCGCGTAACGATGGTTTGGGTGGCCCTCCGACGACATCGGCCTCGTACCTGTACGATCTCAACCTAGGCGCACCGGGCGTGATGATGCGGGTCGAAGCGACCGCCGTCATGCCCATCTACACCTTTGGGAAATTGAACGCAGCGACGAAGGCCGCCGGCTACGGCGTAGAGGCCGGTCAGGCACTCACCACTTCTGCTGCCGACGAAGCCGAATTCCAAGTTGCCCAAGCATACTACAACTACTGCCTCGCGCATTTCGGCTTAAAAGTACTCGCGGATACCAAAAAGAACGTCGAAGAAGCAAAGACGATGGTTACCCGGATGCTGGAGCAGAAATCCGCTCAGGTCACCCGTCGAGATGTCTTCAAAGCTGAATACTTTATGTCCTTAGTCGAGTCGCAAAGAATTGCGGCCGAATCCGGCGCCGCGACTGCGCTCGCCGCGATACGGGTGCTCATCGACAGGGACCCCAAGGAGCCGCTGGAGATAGTGGTGAGCCCATTGGAGCTACCCGAGGAGAAGCTCCCGCCGCTCGAAACGTACTTGGAAAAAGCAAGTGATCATCGGCCGGAGCTCATCGCCATGTCGGCGGGCGTGCGCGCCCAAGAGCAACTCGCCATCCTTCAGCAGCGGATGTACTACCCGGATTTCGCGCTTGCCGGTTTCTTCAAGTGGATGTGGACCACCAGCACCACTCGCCAGAAGATACCTTTCGTGTACGATCCTTACAACGACCTCTCCACGGGCATCGGGCTCGTCTTGCGCTACAGTTGGGATTTTCCGAACAAGCGCTCCCAACTCGACATGGCCCGCGCAAACCTGTCGAAGATGCGATCCGAGCAAAACCTGTTGAACGCCGGGGTTCGGCTCCAGATTGAAAAAATTTGGAACGAAACCCAAGCGGCCTACGCACGAGCTGAAACTCTCGGTACGGCTGATAAGAGCGCGAAAAAATGGCTCGCCTCTGCCTTTGCATCCTTCGACATCGGGTTGACGGACACCCGAGAACTCATCGACGCGCTGACGGCGAGTACGGCGGTAGCTGCGCAGCGCGGCCAAGCACTCCTTGACGTGCAGATCGGACTGCGGGCTATCGCACGGGCCACCGGTCTACGGGCAGCTCCTGCGGTTAGCGCCCCCTCCGGAGAAACTCAGAGAAATCCCTAATGTGTGAGCAGGGATACTCGCTATTATCAATTTTCGACCATGAAATACGTCGTCCATAAATTTGGGGGGAGCAGCCTCGCCGATGCCACCTGCATCCTCAACGCTGCAAAGCTGATGATGCAAAGCGGCGACCGCCGCGTGGTGGTTGCTTCGGCGATGCAGGGGGTCACCGACCAACTCGTGAGCCTCGTCCACGTGGCGTCGCGCCGCGAAAACTTCACGCCCATCCTTGAGACGCTCATCCACCGGCACTTCGACGTCGCGAAGACACTCCTCGGCGACCGCTCCGAATGGCTTGAGACCCGGATTGCAAAGGAGCAGCAGGAACTCGAAAATCTGCTGCGGGCCCAGTACTTCCTCGGTGCTCTTTCCACCGACATCTTAGAGGCAGTCTCCGGACTCGGCGAGGTGATGTCCTCGCTCCTGCTCGATGCGGCGTTGAAGAGCCTCGGCGGCGAATCCCAGTGGGTCGACGCGCGCGAAATTCTCGTCGTCAACAAGAGCGAGCTCGGCGCCTTCGTCGATTGGGAGTCCTCGCGGCGGCTCCTCGCCGCGCACCCGGCCTCGTCGGGAAACCTGATCGTCACCACCGGATTCATCGCCCAAACCCAGGGCGGAAAGGTCACCACCTTAGGGCGCAACGGCAGCGACTATTCCGGAGCAATTTTCGCGGAGCTCTTCGGCGCTTCGGAAGTCGTCATTTGGAGTGACGTCGCAGGCATCTACTCCGCCGACCCGAGGCTCGTGCCGGAGGCGGAGCTCGTCGAGCGCCTGTCCTACCAAGAGGCCTACGAGCTCTCGTACTTCGGCGCTAAGGTCATCCACCCCCAGACCATGATTCCGGTGCTCGGGCGCGGCATCCCCATTCGAACCCGCAGCAGCCTCCACCCGGAACTCCCGGGCACCTGCATCGACGCGCAGGGTGCGCCGGAGCGACCGATTAAAGGCGTCACTTCCGTCGGCGGCTTAGCCATCCTCGACATCGAGGGCGCTGGGCTCATCGGCGTGCCGGGCACCGCCGAGCGGGCCTTCGATGCGCTGCGGAAGGCAAACATCAACGTCGTCATGATCTCCCAGGGTAGCGCCGAGCACTCTATCTGCTGCGTGGTGCGCGAGCGCGACGCCGAAGCGGCGGTAGCAAAAGTGCGCGCGGCCTTCACGGCGGAGCTCGAAGGAAAACTCATCGCCGACATCGCCATTCGTACGTCTGTTTCGGCGGTGGCGGTCGTCGGCGACGGTATGGCGTCGAGCTCAGGTATGGCAGCGCGCATGTTCAGTGCACTCGATCGCGCGAAGGTGAACGTCCACGTCATCGCCCAGGGCAGCTCCGACCGCAGCATCTCGGTGGTGGTCGAGAGCAAAGACGCGAAGCGGGCGGTGCGCGCCGTGCACTCGGGCTTTTATCTGGCAGCGAATTCCACTGCGCTCGGCGTCCTCGGCTGTGGACAGGTCGGCCAGGCGTTTCTGCGACAAATTGCCGCCGCTGGCCCTCGGCTCTTGCGCGATGGCCGCGTCGACTTCTGGGTGCGGGGTATCGCCAACAGCCGCTACATGATGCTGGGCGACCCGCGTTTGGAGTTGGCTGGAGAAAAGGCCTCGCTCAAGAGCGGTACCATGGCCGACCTCGATGCGTTCGCGAGGCACGTGCGGGCGGAACATCTGCCGCGCTCGGTCATCGTCGATTGCACCGGCAGCGACGCAGTCGCGGACCGCTACCACGACTGGCTTGCATCGGGCATTGATGTGGTCGCCGCCAATAAGCACGCTGGTTCGGGTTCCTTGGAGCGCTACAAGAGCCTGCAGGGCCTCCCGGGGACTTTCCGCTACGAGGCGACGGTCGGCGCTGGGCTCCCGGTCGTGAGTACGCTGCGGGACCTCATCGACACCGGCGACGTCGTGGTCGGCATCGACGGCATCTTCTCCGGGACCCTCGCGTACGTGTTCAACACCCTGAGTGAAGAGATGCCATTCTCCGCCTGCGTACTGGATGCGAAGGCCAAAGGGTACACCGAGCGCGACCCGCGTGAAGACCTGTCGGGCTTCGACGTGGCGCGAAAGCTCGTCATCCTCGCGCGCGAGTGCGGCCACGACTTGACGCTGGAATCTGTCGAAGTCGAGAATCTCGTTCCCGAGGAATTCCGCAGCATCAGCACCGAAGACTTCCTCGCGGCGCTCCCGAAAATCGACGAGAGCTTCCGCGAGCGCCAACGCAAAGCCCGCTCCGAAGGCAAAGTGCTTCGCTATGTGGCGCACCTCGGGCGAGAGGGCGTAGCGCGGGTAGGGCTCCAGGCGCTCGCGTCGTCGCACCCCTTCGCGCACATCCGGCTGACCGACAACGTCATTCAATTCACAACCCAGCGCTACCGAGACAATCCCCTCGTTGTCCAAGGACCGGGGGCTGGACCAGAAGTCACCGCTGCGGGCGTATTTGCCGACGTACTCCGAGCGAGCATCAGTGGAATGCGATGAGCGCTCCCCGAGTTGCGACCGCCTTCGCCCCAGCATCCGTAGGTAACGCCGCAGTCGGGTTCGACATCTTGGGGTTTGCGCTGCGCGCGCCGCGGGATTTGGTGACGGTTACGCGCACCGATGAGCCGGGGATTCGCCTGCAGACGACCGGCGACGCGGGCATCCCGGTGCCGCTGGAGCCACGCACCAACACCGCCGGGCGAGCGCTCTTCGCGGTGCTCGACCGCATCGGCGGGCAGGGCGGCTTCGACGTGACCTTGACGAAGCGCATTCCCTTGGGCGCCGGCATGGGCGGCTCGGCGGCCTCGGCGGTCGCCGCGGTCGTCGCCGCGAACGGAACCTTGGACACCAAGCTGCCGCTCGAAGTGCTCTACGACTGCGCGATGGAGGGCGAAGTGGCGGCGAGCGGCGCTCGCCATGGAGATAACGTGGGCGGTGCGCTCGTCGGTGGGCTCGTCATCTGCCCTAAGGAGGGCTGTCCGGTGGCTGTACCGGTGCCGCCGTGGCTCTATACCGCAGTAGTGCGCCCGAACTTCATCTTGGAGACCCGCACCTCTCGAAAGGTGTTGGAGGTGCCCTTCGGCATCAAAGAAATCGTTGCCCAAATCACCCGGCTCTCCATGGTGCTCGCGGGCTGCTACACCTCGGACCCGGAGCTCATCCGCCGGGGCCTTGAAGATGTGCTCGTGGAGCCGCGCCGGGCGGATCTCATCCCCGGCTTTCGCCAAGTGAAACAAGCGGCGCTCGACTACGGCGCACTCGGAGCGAGCATTGCTGGTGGCGGGCCGAGCGTGTTCGGGTGGTTCGAATCCCACGCGCAGGCCGAGCGAGCGGGCCAGGCGATGTTGCGGGTCTTTGGCGATGTCGGCTTTGGAGCCGACCTCTTCGTGAGCCCGGTCGCCGCACCTGGCGCACGGGTTCTCCTGCCAGAGGAACTTCCATGAAGTGTACGACGACGCGGGGTGCCCCACCGGTTTCCTTGCGCCAGGCGCTCCTCTCCGGACTCGCACCCGACGGCGGACTGTTCATCCCGGCGCAGCTCCCGACGGTAGAGCGGCGGCTTGGCAGCATCGCCGAGGTCGGCAGTGCGCTCCTGACGCCATTTTTCGCCGACGAGGGGCTTTCGGCGGCTGAGCTCTGCACCGAGGCGCTGTCCTTCCCGGCCCCGCTGCGCCCGCTCGGAACCAACCGCTGGCTTTTGGAGCTCTTCCACGGCCCCACGGCGTCGTTCAAAGACTTCGGCGCCCGCTTCCTCGCCGCCGCGATGCGTCGACTGCTCGCACCGGAGGAGCGCCGGATGGTGCTCGTCGCCACCTCCGGCGATACCGGCGCCGCCGTGGGCGACGCCTTCGCCGGGTCCTCCCAATTTGCGGTGTCCATCCTCTATCCGCGGGCGCGGGTCTCCCCGTTTCAGGAGCACCACCTCGGCAGCTTCGGTGGTGCGGTGCGGGCATTTCGCGTCGATGGGACGTTCGACGACTGCCAACGCCTCGTGAAAGCTGCGTTCGCCACTCCCGGGTTGCGCGACTACTTGGCCTCGGCGAACAGCATCAGCTTGGGGCGCCTCCTGCCGCAAATCTCCTACTACGCCTATGCATCGCTCACGCTCGCCGAGCAGGGAGTAGCGAAGGCGACCTATGTGATTCCTACCGGAAACTTGGGGAACGCGTTCGCGGCCATCCTCGCGAAGGAGCTTGGCTTTCCGCTCGGCGGAATCGTCTTCGCGACCAACGCGAACCGGGCGCTCGTCGATTTCATTGCGACGGGGGAGTACGCTCCACAAGAGACCTTGAAGACTCTTGCCAATGCCATGGATGTGGGAGCGCCGAGCAACGTCGAGCGATTGCGTGCGCTGTATCCGAAGCTCCCGCCGTGGATTGAAGCGCATTCGGTGGACGACGACACCATCGCCGTGCGCATCCGCCAAGAGTGGCAGGAGAGCGGCCTTGCAGCTTGTCCGCACACCGCCTGCGGCCTCGAAGTCGCGGCGCGCCTGCGCGAGGCCGGGCGGGACGAGCCGCTCGTAGTTGTGGCGACCGCCCACCCGGCGAAGTTTGCAGAAATCGTCGAACCGGCCATCGGCGCTGCGGTGCCGCCGCCGCCGTCGCTGGTGCAGGCCCGCAGTCGCGCCTCGGTGATGACGCCGCTTGCTCCCACGCTTGAAGCACTCGAGGCAGCCCTTGCCCATTCATGATCTCGGCGCGCTCGAAGTCACGCTGGTATTCCTCGCGGCGTTGTTCGGTGGCTTTGTCGATGCCATCGTCGGCGGTGGCGGTCTCGTCACCGTTCCGGCCTTAGCTGCGGTGGGGCTTCCCCCGCACTTCGTCCTCGGCACCAACAAAGGGGCGGCGATGTTCGGCAGCGGCTCGTCGCTGCTGCGCTATGCGCGCTCGGGCCTCGTGGAGAAGGCGCTCGCCCCGAAGCTCTTTCTCTGCGGGCTCTTGGGGGCGCCGCTCGGGGCCTGGCTCGTCACCCAGATTTCTCCGGCGAAGTTAAAGCCAGTCGTCGTGGCGATGCTGATTGCTGCGGCGGTGGTGGTCTTTGTGGTGCGCAAACCGAGCGCCACTGGTCGCCCGCGGGTGCTGCCAGCGCTGCTCTTGGTGTCCTTCGCTATCGGCGTGTACGATGGCTTCTTCGGCCCGGGCACCGGCACGTTGCTGATTGCCGGGTTCGCGCTCTGGGGAGGCTTCAACCTCACCTCATCGTCGGCCAACGCCAAAGTGGTGAACTTCGCTACCAACGTAGCTTCGGTGTGCTTCTTCGCCTACCAAGGGGTCATCATCTGGAAGATTGTCTTTCCGATGGCGATAGCCCAATTCATCGGCGGTACCCTCGGCGCACAGATGGCCGTGAAGCGCGGGGCTCGACTGATTCAGGGACTGCTCACAGTTGTGGTGTGCGCGCTTATCGCGAAGCTCTGCTACGAGCTCGTCATGGCGCGGACGGCGTAAAGGCACCAGCGCGAGCGAGCGCTTGTTTGCGCGCCTCACCAGTGAGGGCCACCTTCACCCAGTTCCCGTTGCTATCCAACGCGAGCGCCTCGTCGGGGCTGGTCGCCTGCACCAAGCCCGGAAGCGTCGAGAGGGCGTGGGCGAGAGCCGCCGGGGAGAGCGCAGGGTTTTGCATGAGGGATGATTTTGCCCCCGCGTCGATGACGTCTTTTCCTATGGCCTCGTTCGCCTTCCCGAAGGGGTAATCGTCGCCGATGATGACCACCAAGAGCGCCTGAATGGGAAAGCTCACCAAGTCGATGACGGCGGTGAAGGGCAGGAGGAACAGCCCCGTCCCTTTGCGATTGCCTTGGGTTGGCGTTCGGACGCTCATTCCGATGAAGGCGCGATCCACCATGCGGGAGAGAATGCACCCTGGCATGAGGAGCAACGCAAGACCGAGAGGTAGCCACAATCGACGAGTGGTATGCATGTGCCCCTGATACTCACGAAGAATTGCCGCCTTGGCAACTTTTCAAGGGAATCTTTTCCTTAGGCGCGATGCGGGGGAGTGCCTTCGACGAACTCAAACGATGGCAAGGACATGCCGAAGGTGACCGAGCGTCGGTTGCCGCAGGCGTCGCCCGCGACCTGGAAAGGGACTTCGCGGTCGAGTTCGATGGTGGCTTCGGCGGTGAGGAAGTCTTTGATGCCGTCGGGGAACCACTCGCCGCGCCAGAGCTTGCGGAGGTTGCTGACGACCGACATCGCAGGCACGTCGCCGACACGAAGGTTCATCATCCCAGTGCGCTTGCCGGCGAATGGGAACATTTTGAGTCCGAACCCGTAATAGGGGATGGAGCCAGCGGCGGCCAACATCATGGGGCCGCGGTAGAGCGTGTCGCCGGGCGCGAAGGTCTCGGAGATGCTGCCGTCGGGGTTCATGCGGTGGCTCGCGAAGCGACCGTTGATAATGCGGCAGGTGGGACTATCGGCGCGGGTGAGACAGGTCGGTGCCGTACGGAGTGCAACCGAGGTGAAGTAGGTCGCCGGTCCCGGCATCATGCCGGAGAGCGGGCGAGGCAGCAGCTTCTCGCGCACCCACAGGTAGTCGTTGATGAGCTGGCCGTCTATGCCGAGGCCAGCAAACGGTACCCGTCGCCCTTCTACGGAGAGGAACTCCACGGTGCGGGTCTTGGGCGTCGCGCCGGCCTGCAGGCTGGAGAGTTCGCGGATGGCCTGCGGGCCGTTCTCGACGCCGAGGTAGGCGGCGAGCGCGTTGCCGGTGCCGAGCTTGAGGAGTCCCATGCGCGGCAGCGTGTAGCGCTGGCTGAGGGCGGAGAGGCTGTGCGAAGCGACGTTCACGAGTTCGCTCACAAAGCAGGCGATGGTGCCATCGCCGCCACCTAGGTAGACCGTTTCGTACCGCTTCTCGAGCGCCAGTCGGGCGAGGCGGCGCGCATCGAGTTCGCTCTTTGAAAAGTGGACGTTTTCCTTACCGACCACATTCGCCAGCGCCTCGGCGATGCGCGGGCGCATCTTCCCGGCGTGGGCGTTGAGAAGAATGCCGACCTTGGGGGCGATTTCCTGAAGCGGCTGGATGTCGGCCGAGGACCGGCGGACTGCATTCAATCTGCTCATTGAGGCTCCTTACGTGCGGCCTACTCACTTGCGGAATGCTATGGACGGCGAACTGCATCAGTTCGACTTGTGGCTGTTTCCGAGTTGCCACACCCCTGTTACATGCACGCCCCTTGCCAAACTGCGCAACGCGTCAAAAGCTTGAATTTATTGGGATTGACCTGCCCGATTGCAGTCAAACCGTAAAGCGGACGCGGCAGTGCCGCGAAGTCTTCTACGCAGTGTGTCGTTTCCTTACCGGAAATTCCGCCCCTCGCATTGACGCGTTCCCGTCGCTGGTTACGTTCGAACAGTGTTGAACGAAATCTCGAATTTTCAAGGAGCGTCATGGGCAAAATCATCGGTATAGACTTAGGCACGACGAACTCCGTGGTGGCGATAATGGAAGGGCGAGAGCCCAAGGTCATCGTCAACGAGGAAGGCTCTCGGGTAACTCCTTCGGTGGTCGCCTTCACGAAGGACTCGGAGCGACTTGTCGGACAAGTGGCCAAGCGCCAGTCGATAACCAATCCGGAGCGCACCATCTACTCGGTGAAGCGCTTCATGGGTCGTCGGTACAACGAAGTGACAGAAGAAGCGAAGCTCGTCCCCTACAAAGTCGTCAAGGGGCCGAACGACGATGCGCGCATCGAAGTGGATGGCAAGCAACTCTCTGCGCCGGAAATCTCCGCGCAGGTGCTGCTGAAACTAAAGCGCGCGGCGGAAAACTACTTAGGCGAGAGCGTGAGCGAGGCGGTGATCACCGTCCCCGCGTACTTCAACGATGCGCAACGCCAGGCGACGAAAGATGCAGGCGAAATCGCGGGGCTGAATGTCCGGCGCATCGTCAACGAGCCGACAGCGGCAGCGCTCGCCTACGGACTCGACCGCAAGAAGAACGAAAAGGTCGCTATTTTCGACTTCGGCGGCGGCACCTTCGACATCTCGGTGCTGGACATGGGCGACGGCGCGGTGGAGGTCTTGGCGACCAACGGCGACACCCACTTGGGCGGTGACAACATCGACCTGCGGGTGATGGAGTGGCTCATCGCCGAGTTCAAGAAGGAGTCGGGGCTCGACGTCTCCAAGGACAAGATGGTGCTCCAGCGCCTCAAAGAGGCGGCGGAGAAAGCAAAGATTGAGCTTTCGAGCGCCATGGAGACGGAGATCAACCTCCCGTTCCTCACGGCGGACGCCTCCGGACCGAAGCACCTCAACATGAAGCTCACCCGCGCGCGCTTCGAGACGATGATCGACGACTTGGTCGAGCGCTCGCTCGGGCCGACGCGGACCTGCCTCAAAGACGCAGGGCTTGAGCCATCGCAAATCGACGACGTGGTGCTGGTCGGTGGTTCGACCCGCATCCCGAAGGTCCAAGAAGCGGTGAAGAAGCTGTTCGGCAAAGAGCCGAACCGCACCGTGAACCCTGACGAAGTGGTCGCGGTCGGCGCTGCGGTGCAGGGTGCCGTGCTCGCGGGCGACGTGAAGGACATCCTCCTGCTCGACGTGACCCCGCTCTCGCTCGGCGTCGAGACCTACGGCGGCGTCGCGACCAAGCTCATCGAGAAGAACACCACCATCCCCACCCGGAAGTCGGAGAAGTTTTCGACAGCGGCCGATGGCCAGACCCAGGTGGAGATCCACGTGTTCCAAGGTGAGCGCGAGATGGCGGTGGACAACCGCAGCTTAGGTCGCTTCCAGCTCACGGGCATTGCTCCAGCGCCGCGCGGCGTGCCGCAGATTGAGGTGGTGTTCGACATCGATGCGAACGGCATCCTCAAGGTCACGGCGAAGGACCAAGCCACCGGCAAAGAGGCGAACGTCACCATCACCCAGAGCTCGGGCCTCTCCAAGGACGAGGTCGACAAGATGGTGAAGGAAGCGCAGGCCAATGAGTCTGCGGACAAAGAGCGTCGCGCCATGGTGGAGCTGAAGAACCGCGCCGAGAACACCGCCTACGCCTTGGAGAAGTTGCTCAAGGACAACAAAGAGAAGTTCAGCCCGGCGACGGTGACGCTCCTCGAAGAGCAGGCCAAAGCGCTCCACAAGGCGCGCGAAGGCTCCGACAAGCAGGCGCTGGAGGCGGCACTCAAGACCGCTGAAGAGGCGAACTACAAGGCCGCCGAAGAGCTCTACAAGGCCAGCGGCAGCCCTGGCGCTGGTTCTCCACCGCCGCCGCAGGAAGGTGCATCGGAGCAAAAGAAGGATGATGTGGTCGACGCGGAGTTCCGCTCGAACTAAGTCGTCGCGGCGCACTGTTGAAGGCCATGCCCCGAATGTGTACACGAGGGCATGGCAAAGCGTTGGCGGCGGAGGCGCCACATTGACCTCCGACTCCGACGCTCCCCGCGTCGCAGCGGACAGCGTCGCAGTGGACATCCTCACAGTGCACAGTGTGGCAGGTGGTGCTCGGGCGGCTTCCGATGAAGCAGTCCGGCACCGTCCTCGCTTGTATAGCGATCGTCTACACCGTCTGGAGCGGCACTTTCCTCGCGATGCGCTTCGCGCTTCCGGTGATGCCGCCGTTCTTCATGGCCGGAAGCCGCTTCGCCGTCGCGGGCATTTTGATGTTCATCGCACTCTTGCTGCGGGGCTCTCCGTTGCCGACCGTTCGGCAATGGTTGTTGTCGACCGTCGCGGGCTCTTTGCTCTTCGCCTTTGGCAACGGCCTCGTCGCTTACGCCGAGGGATCCATCTCCTCTGGCATCGCAGCCTTGGTCTTCGGGACGATGCCGCTGTGGGTCGCCGCTCTGGGGCCGCTCTTCGGCTCGCAGGCAAGCCAGCGGGAGTGGGCGGCGCTCGTCCTCGGCTTCTTGGGGCTCATGGCGCTGTCCCTGAACGGAGAGCTGCATGCGGATCCTTGGCGGGCGACAGTCTTACTCTTCGCGCCGCTCTCGTGGGGCTTCGGAACTCTGCTCATCCGGCGCATGGACCTTCCCAAAGGGGCGATGTCGTCGGCCACCCAGATGACCGGCGGCGGCTGCGTGCTGCTCCTCATGAGTCTGTTCTTTGGCGAAGAGTGGCCGCTGCGCGTGCTGCCGTTGGGGCCAACACTCGCCTGGCTGTACTTGGTCATCGGTGGATCGTTGCTCGGCTACACCGCGTATACGTACCTGCTCCGTAACGCGCGGCCCTCACTTGCGACGAGCTACGCCTTTGTCAATCCGGTCATCTCGGTCTTCGCGGGTGCGTGGATTGGCGGCGAGCAACTGGACTCTAAAATCTTCATCGCCCTCGCATTCATCGTCAGCGCTACGGTGGTGCTCATGTGGAAACGCCCGTGAGCCCCCTCAATTTCTCGGTGGTCGCGGAGGCGCCCTCCGGCGCGCGCGCGGCAGTGCTCACCACCCGTCGAGGGGTGACGCTCACCCCGAGCTTCATGCCGGTGGCGACCCACGCCCACGCCCGCAACCACGAGTCGTCGGAGGTCGCGGGCAGCGGCGCGACCATCTGCCTTGCGAACACCTACCACCTCATGTTGCGCCCGGGCATCGAGGTCGTCGAGCGCTTTGGCGGACTGCACCGCTTCATGGGTTGGGAAGGCGGCATCCTCACCGACTCCGGGGGCTTCCAGATTTTCAGCCTCCCCGGCGAGCGCGAAATCCGCGACGACGGCGCCTCGTTTCGGAGCCCCTACGACAATGAACGGCACCTGCTGACGCCGGAGCGCGCCCTCGCGGTCCAACGCGCGCTCGACACCGACATCATGATGCCGCTCGACGTGTGCGCGCCTTCGACTGCCCCGGAGAGCGTCATTCGCGAGGCCATGGAGCGCACCCATGCCTGGGCGCGTCGGTCCATCGCCGACCATGCGCGCCGTCCGGGGCCCCAGGCGCTCTTCGCCATTGTGCAGGGCGGACTGTCGGAGGCGCTGCGCCAAGAGAGCATCGATGTGCTGCGCAGCGAACCCTTCGACGGCTACGCGGTAGGTGGACTCGCGGTGGGCGAGCCGCGGGAAGAGCTGTACCGGGTAGCGCGCTTCACCGGTGGGCGGCTTCCGCGCGAGCGCCCGCGCTACCTCATGGGCGTGGGCACGCCGTCGGACCTCATCGCCTGCGTCGATGCGGGCTTCGACATCTTCGACTGCATTCTCCCGGGGAAAATGGCGCAGCAGAAGTACGCGTACACCTTCGAAGGCCAATTGCGGCTCACCCGCACCGAGTATCGGCTCTCCGACGAACCGTTAGATGCGAGCTGCGGCTGCCCGGTCTGTCGCAAGTACAGCCGAGGGTTCCTGCGGCACCTCGCCCAAGGGAACCACCACCTGTCGGACCGGCTCCTCGGCGTACACAATCTCTGGCACTACCAAGCGTTGATGGCGAAGATGCGGGCGGCGATTGTCGCTGGCAGCTGGGAGGCGACCCGGCGGGAGCTCTGGGAGCGCATTTCGCCGCGCACCAAAGTGCCGCGGAGCACCGGAGAGAGCAGTGGAGATTTCGAAGTGGTAGCGCTCGCGAGCGGCGCGCGGGCAGTGCGCCAGCGAAGCTCCGGCGAGGTGATGCATCCGACGGGCCCCTGGGAGGAGTCGCGGGCGCTGTACGTCACCCAGTTGGGCTTGGCCGAGCGACTGCGCATCTTCAACGCAGAGCCGCTGCGCATCCTCGACGTGGGCCTCGGCGCCGGTACCAACGCCATCGCGGCGCTGACCTGCGCCCGCGAGCTTGGACAAGACGCGAAACGCCCGCTCGAAATCGTGAGCTTGGAGCGCACCCTCGACCCGCTGCGCCTCGCGCTCGCGCACCGCGAACACTTCCCATGGCTCGCTCCTTGGGCGACGGCGGCCGAGGAACTCCTCGACACCGGGCACTATGCGGCCCCGGGTCTCGACTGGCGCCTCATCCTCGGCGATGCGCGCGAGCAGGTTGCGGAGTTCGGCGGGGTGGTGGACCTGTTTTTCTTCGACCCGTTCTCGTCGACGGTGAACCCGGAACTCTGGAGCGTCGATTTTTTCCGCGCACTGCGAGCGGTCGCTCGCTACGAAGGAGCGCTCCTAGCCACCTACAGCTCGGCTACCCCGACCCGGGTGGCGCTCCTCGCCGCCGGATATTTCGTGGGCCGCGGCAGCGCCATCGGCACCCGCACCGAAACTACCGTCGCTGCGACTCGCCCGGGCCTCGTTGCCGAGCCGCTCGGCGAGCGCTGGCTTGCGCGCTTCCGGCGCTCCTCGTCCCGGGCCCCGCACGGCGAGGCGCTCACCGAAGAACTCGTGCGCAGCATCGAAGAGCACCCCCAATTCCAGCGCTAACCCGCCCGGCGTCGGCCCCCACACCCGACGCTACTTGCCCCGCCGCGGGTCGTTTGATAGGGACTCGCGCCTCGACGGTACATCGTCCCTACGTATTCATTTCTGGAGTGAGTTATGCGCGCCAAAGCACTTGAGCTTATCGAATCCCGCCACATGAGGAAGGACATCGTTCCTTTCCGCACCGGCGACACCGTACGGGTGTGGTGGAAGATCCGCGAAGGCGAGAAGGAGCGCGCCCAGGCTTTCGAAGGCGTCGTCATCCGAAAGACGAACGGCACCACCGACGCGAACTTCACCGTCCGGAAGATCTCCTTCTCGGTCGGCGTCGAGCGCATCTTCCCGCTGCACTCGCCACGCTGGGAGCAAATTGAAGTCGTGAGCCGCGGCGACGTGCGTCGCAGCCGCCTCTTCTTCTTGCGGAAGCTCCGTGGCAAGGCTGCTCGCTTGAGCACTCAGGACGACCAACTGCAGGCTGGCGCACCCGCAGCGGCGTCCTAAGCGCCGCTGCCGCACTTCGCCTAGCCCGTTCGGGTTCGGACCGTTTACGTTTCGAGTTTCGAGGGCTGCCAGGCCGCGAGCGCAACTGCGAGGCTGCCGATGACATTGTAGTGCTCGTTGCAGAACCCGTGCGTCCCGAACACATAGATGGTCGAATGGAGTGCTGCATTGAGGAGCGCGAAGCCCGTAACTGTCCGCGGCGCGCGCAAGTACCCGAACGCTGCCACCGGGATGAGCATGAGCGCCCAGGTCCATTTCGATATGCGGCCCAATCCGGTGTGCGCCAAGTGGGTAACCAAGCTCAGGCTGTCCATGCGGTATTGCTCGCGGGCGTCGAGGGCGCTGCGAGCAAACCCCTGCGGGTCCCAGAGCACAAAGAACACCACCGTCGCGAGTGCGACGAGCCCGGTCTTGAGAATCAGGCGGGGGACGAATCCCGTTTCCCGTTGACGCGGCAGGAGGAGCAGAAGTGCGGGAATGCCGACGAACATCTGCTGCTTCATCGCCAGAAAGAGGCCCGCCGGCAGCCACACCCAATTTCGCGCCCGAACGGTGACGAAGGCTACAGCCGCTGTTGCGAGGACGATGGTGGGGTCGGTCCAGGCCTTGTCGAGGACATGAAACACCTTCGGGGTAAAGAGCAGCAGCAGCGCTGCGAGCTTCGGCAGTCGACCTGGCCGCAGGTAGCCGATGAGCAGCGCCGCGAGGCTCATGCAGGCGAGCATCGAGTAGCGCAGGTCTCCCAGGAGTGCGCCGGGCACAGCGATGAGGAGCGGCAACGGCAAGTAGGGATAGCCGAAGTTGAGCTTGTCCCCGACCATGGCACTCTGGGGGTAGTACACCGTTTCGGTACCGTAGATGTTCTCCGCCTGGAAACCATACGGACTGCGCCCGTGAAGCAGTTCACCAATCGCTTCCTTGGTGATGGTGAACACGTCTACCCAGGGGGAAGGGTGTAACTTGAGGAGGTAGAGGCCCACCGCGAAGTGCAGCACGACAATGGCTGGAAACCAGAGCCTGGACAGCAGCGATTTTTCGCTGAAGGCAAGCCCAGCGAGGAGAGCTGCCAGCATAACCCCCTGCCGGAACGGAAGGTAGCGCACAGGCTCCTCGGATAAGATGCTCATGGACTGGATGCTGACATGGTCGGTTGGCGCTGCGCCCGCTATGAGGATGAACTGAAAACAGAGGCCAGCGAACGCGACGGCCTCGATAGAAATCTTCGTTGGTCTGCGCCAAGTCAACGCGACGAGCATTCCCACCCAAACGGCCATGAGCGGGCCGATAGCCTCCGCGAGGTACCTTCCGTTCGAGTTTTGCAGTATGTACCCTAGGGTGACGATTGCAAAGACGATGAGGAGCGACGAGGTCGAACTTCGCTCCTCTGGGATGTTCAGACTATTCGTCATACTCTTGTCGTTTCAGCCAAGGATGCTTGAACGAAAAGCTCACGAGGCAAATGCGAGTAGCGGGTAACTTCGAAGCCATGACCTTGAAGGAGTGCTTCGAGTTTTCGGCGAAGCTTTCCGCGCTCCGCTTGGTCTTGCAGCGGCGTGCGTTGCTCGGTCGAGTGAGCGGTTTTTCTCGCTGTCAGCTTGTGTGGCCACAGGAGGACCACTTTGCCCTTAGGCTTCAGCACCCGGGCAAACTCTCGAAACACCTCCGCGAGCGTGCTTTCAACGAAATGTCCGGCGAGGCCCAAGCTGTAGATGCCGTCAAAGCTCGCGTCGGCAAAGGGCAGCGCTCGGAAATCTGCTGGGTGAACCACGTGCGCAGAGGGGTTGTTCTTCGCGTAACGCTTCCGCACCTTCGGCGATGCGTCGATGGCGGTGATACTTCCAAAGCGCTTCACTGCCGGGTCGACAGCGCCTGAACCGCAGCCAACGAAGAGTAGGTCCGCGTCGGAGGTGAACTCGCGCTCCAGCACTCGCTGGAGCTCATCAGAGTAATTGCGTTTCCGGTAGAGACGCACGGCGACGTCGAACGCGAGCCCGAGCCACGGGCTGTTGCTCTCGACGCCCTTACCTTTGCTTTCGGGAATCAGGCTGTCGGTAGCCTCAAGCCGGTAGCGCCCCGGCTCGGCATGGCGCTCCAAGAAGCTGCGCATCAAGCGGGAGATGCTGCGGGCGATATCTTTGGTAGCCATCTTGGAATGGCCTGCAGTGCGCGCTGGCAGGACGATAGGTACGTCGGCGATGGTCAGCTCATTTACGTAAAACACCCGCATGCTCTCGAAGAAAAATGCATAGCCGCGCTCGTGGATGAGCGAGAAAATTTGCTCTGGGATGGTGTCGAGCCGATAGACGCGAAACGCCCCGGTCGCATCGCTTTTTATGCCGAGCATTCGGTGGGTGAGGAGGTGCCCGAAGTGGGTCGCGCCACGGCGGATGAGGCTCCACTCCGGGAGGCTGCCCGCACGCAAGAACCTATTGCCCACTGCTAGGTCCGCGTGCTCCGCCGCTTCGAGGAGCAGAGGAATATCCGACGGCGAATGGGTGAAGTCGCAGTCCATGGTGATGAGCCGCTGGTAGCCGTGCCGATAGGCGTAGGCGATGCCCTCCATGTGCGCGGAGCCGATGCCGAGTTTCCCCGTGCGGTGCATCACCGACAGTCGCGGGTGCTTCTCGGCGAGCGAGTCAAGGAGTACTCCTGTGCCATCGGGAGATGCGTCGTCGCAGAAGAGGATGTCTGCTTCGATGGGCAGAGCTCGAAGCTGCTCCGCCAATGGGCCGACGTTGTCCCGTTCTTCATAGGTCGGGATGAAAATGAGAGTCTTGGTGCCCATGCTCAAGGTGGGTGATGCCGAGCCTGCACCGCAGACACCAACAGACGAACCAGCTCTTCAAAGGTCACGGTCGGCTGCCAACCGGTTTCCCGGCGCAGTTTGCTGGCGTTGCCGATGAGCGTCGAGGTTCTACGGGAGAGCCGTTGAGGTCGTTCGATCACGTGACGCTTCCAGTCGAGATCGACGGCCTTGAACGCCACTTCACAAAAGTCGGCGACCGAGTGAGGTACACCTGTAGCAACGACATAATCAGTCGGAGTGTCAATCCCCACCGTGCCAAGCATCGCGTCAGTGTATTCGGGCGCATACCCCCAATCAACAACTGCGGAGAGGCTCCCGAGCTCAAGCGTGTAGGCCTGGCCGCGCGCCGCTGCACGCTTCGCCTCCACAGCGCCCCGGACGATGCGCTGGGAGACAAAGCTCGGGCCTCGCCGCGGAGACTCATGGGTGTAGAGGATGCCCGAGGTCACGAAGAGGCCGCGTGCTCGGTAGGCGCGCGCCACCTCCATGCCTTCGGCCTTGGTGATGCCGTATGGGGTGAGGGGGACCAAAGGCGTAGACTCGTCTTGGAGCGGCTGTGTGGGATCGCCAAACACATGCGACGACGACGCATAGAACGCCCGCGCCTTAGGAGCCGCGCTCGTCAGCGCCCGCAGGAAGTTCTCCCAGGCTTCGACATGGAGGGCACGGCAGGCGGCCAATTCCTCCTCGGCGGAGAGAGGCTCTTTGGCTTCGGAGGAGCCGTGGTAGGCGGGGAGGTAAAAGAGCGCGTCGGGCGCAAAGCCCGCGACAAGCTCGCGCACCGCCTGGGCATCGCGAAGGTCGCAGGAAGGCTGTGTACGACGGGAAATTCCCAAGACGGTGACACCGCGCTCCAGAAGCTGCTCCGTGAGGTAGGAGCCGTCTTGCCCCGTGCTGCCTACGACGAGCGCGCGTTGCACGGCTACCCGACGAGTTCAACCTGTGGCAAGGGAAACAGGAGCGCGCCGCCGCCGTCGAGAAAAGCGCGTTCACGTTCGAGAAAAGCTGGGCGCAGGTGCCAGGGGAGCACCATCCACACGTCTGGTTTGCGAGCGCGAGCTTCCTGCTCGGAAATAATCGGGATTTCCGTGCCCGGGGTGACGCAGCCATACTTGTCCGGGTTGACCTCGGCGACGGCCTCCAAGAGGTCGCTAGTGATGCCGCAATGTTGCAGGACGACGTTGCCTTTTGTCGACGCACCAAGGCCAAACACTCGCTTGCCCTCGGCCTTCAAGCGGCGCAGCGTTGCGACGAGCTCGGTGCGGTGCCGCTCCACGGCCTTTGCGAATTCCTCCCACGTGGCGTGGGAAGACAGGGGCGCTTCGCTCTCCAGAATTGCCGCCACTTCCGGGGCGTCGCCGTTGCCTTTTTCGACGGTCACCGCGAAGCTTCCGCCGTTTACGTCATTGAACTGCACGTCCGTGATGCGCAGACCGGCACGAGACGTCATCCAGTGAATCTGCCGCAGGCCGTAGAATTCGAGGTGCTCATGGCAGACGGTGTCGTAGCTCGTCGTCTCGAGCATGAGCGGGCAGTAGCTCTGTTCCAAGTGCCACACGCCGTCGTCGGCGAGGAGCGAGGCGATGTCCTGTACGAAAGCGAACGGCGCGGGCAGATCGTAGAACATCGAGATGCTGGTGATGATCTTCGGCTTCGCTGCGCCGAAGTGCTTGCGGAAGATTTCGGCAGTGAAGAAGTCGGGGAGCGCTTCGATGCCCGGCGGGTGGAACTTGCGAAATTTCTCTGTCGTCGGGTCGATGCCGATGCGGCGGACGTTCGCCGGGTAGTGGCCGAGCGTCGTGCCGTCGTTGCTTCCGATGTCGAGCACGACGTCGCCAGCAGCGAGCGGGCGGCGCTTGGTAAGCCAGGACACCTTCGCGGCGAGGTGTCGCACCATGGAGGCGTTGAGGCCGCTGCGGTAGCCGTAGTCTTTGCCGTAGAGCGTGGAGAAGTCGAAGGTGTGCCCAAGTTGGGTGAGGCCGCACTCGTTGCAGAGAATCAGCGTGAGTGGCCCGCGCGGGACTTGGGGGGTTTCCCGTGGGGGAAAAATGCCGGTGAACGCTTGGTTCCCGAGGTCGAGCACCTTGGAGAGGGCCCGGCTCCCGCAGATGCGGCACGTTTCGAGAGGTATCGCCGCTTTCATCGCTTCGCTTCCTTCGCGAGCGCTTCTACGTCTGCGTCCACCATCAGCTCGACCAACTGGGTGAACCCGATTTTCGGAGCCCAGCCGAGGCGCTCGCGGGCCTTTCGGGCGTCACCAAGGAGCACATCCACTTCGGTCGGGCGAAAGTAGAACTTGTCGACGCGCACGTACTTTTTCCAGTCGAGCCCCACGTGGGCGAAGGCGTGCTCGCAGAACTCGCGGACGGTGTGGGTCTCGCCGGTGGCGATGACGTAGTCGTCGGGCTTTGGCTGTTGGAGCATGAGCCACATGGCCTCGACGAAGTCGCGAGCGTGTCCCCAGTCGCGCTTCGCATCGAGGTTGCCGAGCACGAGTTCGTTCGCGAGGCCGAGTTTAATCGCAGCCACTCCCCGGCTGATTTTCCGGGTCACGAAGTTCTCTCCGCGGCGCGGGCTCTCGTGGTTGAAGAGGATGCCGTTGCAGACAAATAACCCGTAGGCCTCGCGGTAATTCACCGCAATCCAGTGGGCATACACCTTGGCCGCTGCGTAGGGCGAGCGGGGGTAGAACGGGGTCGTCTCTCGCTGGGGAATTTCCTGGGCGAGTCCAAACATCTCCGAGGAGCCTGCTTGGTACACCTTCGGGTTCAGGCCGGAGTCGCGGATTGCTTCGAGGATGCTCAAGGTGCTGACGCCGCCAGCCGCCACGGTGTACTCCGGAACATCGAAGCTCACCTTCACATGGCTCTGCGCACCGAGATTGTAGATTTCATCGGGCTTCACGGTGCGGACGATGCGGTTGATGCTGGAGGCATCCGTGAGGTCGCCGTAGTGAAGTCGGTGGGGAAGGGATGTTCCCTCGTCGAAGATGTGATCGATCCGGGCGCGGTTGAGGGAGCTTGAGCGCCGAACAATCCCGTGGACCTCGTAGCCTTTTTCCACGAGCAACTCGGCGAGATAGGAACCGTCTTGTCCGGTGACTCCGGTGATGAGGGCTCGTTTCATAGATGTTTAGTGCTGGTCAGAATGGTCAAGCGGGTATTGGAAATTGTACCTTGGTTCGTCGACGGTACTTCGGGGCACTTCTGCCAAATGCGTTGGCCAACGCTGTCTACGACAGAGACTCCCAGTTGAGGATAATTTTCCCGCTCATTCCGGTGCGCATCTGCTCGAAGGCGGCGACGTAGTCGCGGACCTCGTAGCTGTGGGTGAGGACTGGCGCTACGTCGAGGCCGCTCGTGAGCATGGCGATCATCTTGTACCAAGTCTCGAATACCTCCCGCCCGTAGATGCCCTTCAAGACGAGCCCTTTGAAGATGACGTTGCTCCAGTCGATAGCGACTTCCACCGACGGGATGCCGAGGATGGCGACCCGCCCTCCGTGGACCATCGTTGCGAGCATGTCGCGCAAGGCGGCGCTGTGGCCCGACATCTCCAACCCCACATCGAAGCCCTCGGTCATGCCGATTTTCGGCATCACGCTCGCAATAGACTCCCGCGATACGTTGACGGTGCGGGTCGCGCCCAGCCGCTCCCCCAAAGCGAGGCGGTAGTCGTTGACGTCGGTGAGCACCACCTTGCGGGCACCGACGTGCCGGGCGACCGCACAGGCCATGAGGCCGATGGGGCCAGCGCCGGTGATGAGCACGTCTTCACCGACGAGGTCGAAGGAGAGGGCGGTGTGGACCGCGTTGCCCAAGGGGTCGAGGAACGAGGCGAGCGAATCATCGGCGAGCGTGGGCGGGAGCCGAAAGACATTCACCGCCGGAAGGGCAACGTACTCGGCAAAGCAGCCCTGGCGATTGACACCGAGCCCCACCGTGTTGCGGCACAGATGCCTTCGCCCGGCGCGGCAGTTGCGGCACACGCCGCAGGTGAGGTGCCCTTCGCCGGAGACGCGCTCGCCCACGGCAAAGCCTACGACTTCGCTGCCGTAAGCGGCGACTTCGCCCATGAATTCGTGGCCGATGGCCAAGGGCACCTTGATGGTCTGCTGGCTCCATTGGTCCCAGTTGTAGATGTGTACGTCGGTGCCGCAGATGCCCGTCTTTCGAACCCGAATCAGCACTTCGTTCGGTCCGATGTCCGGCTTCGGGATGTCTTGGAGCCAGAGTCCCGGCTCGGCCTTCGCCTTGACGAGTGCTTTCAAGGAGCGTTTCCAGCGGTGCGGGCAACTTCGGTGAAGGACGCGACGGCGTGTTCGAGTTGCGCTGTGGAGTGGGCGGCAGAGAGCTGCACCCGAATGCGCGCCTGTCCTTCGGGAACGACCGGATAGCTAAAGCCCACCACGTAGATGCCGCGCGCGAGCAGTGCTTCGGCCATGGTGGCCGCGCGCCGCGCGTCGCCTACCATCACCGGGATAATCGGATGGTCCGCACCGGCGAGGCGGAATCCAGCGGCGCTCATCGCTTTGCGAAAGTACGCCGCGTTCGCGCCAAGTTTCTCGCGCAGGTCGGTGCCGTTCTCCACCAGGTCGATTGCTTCGAGGGTCGCGGCAGCGATGGCCGGCATGAGCGAGTTCGAGAACAGGTAGGGGCGGGCGCGCTGGCGCAGGAGCTTCACGATGTCGGCGCTCGCCGCCACGTATCCGCCGGAGGCGCCGCCGAGGGCCTTCCCGAAGGTACCGGTGAGGATGTCGACGCCGTCCATGGCTTCGCAGTACTCGGCGGTGCCACGACCCTTCGCGCCCAGGACGCCGACCGCGTGGGAGTCGTCGACCATCAGGAGCGCGCCATACTTGCGGGTGAGGTCGCGCAGCGCCTTCAAGTTGGCGATGACGCCGTCCATGGAGAAGACCCCATCGGTCACCACGAGCTTAAAGCGCGCATTGCTAGCTTCCTTGAGGCACTCCTCCAAGCGGGTGAGGTCGCCGTTCGGGTAGCGGTAGCGCTTCGCCTTGCAGAGCCGGATGCCGTCGATGATGGAGGCGTGGTTCAGCGCGTCGGAGATGACGGCGTCGTTCTCGCCGAGCAGGATTTCGAACACTCCGCCGTTGGCGTCCCAACACGACGAGAAGAGGATGGCGCTCTCGGTCCCGAGGAACTTCGCGAGCCGCGCTTCGAGCGCGTGGTGGAGGTCTTGCGCTCCGCAGATGAAGCGCACCGAGGCCATGCCGAAGCCGTGGCTCGTGAGGGCCTTCTGCGCTGCGGCGATGAGGCGCGGGTGGTTCGCGAGCCCCAGGTAGTTGTTGGCGCACAGGTTGGTGACTTCGCGGCCATCGGCCAGCGTCACCGTGGTCCGCTGCTGGGAGGTGATGGTGCGCTCGCTCTTCAGGAGGCCCTGCGCGGTGAGGTTCGCAAGCTCGTCGCGCAGATGCTGTCGGAACGTATCAGGCGTGCTCATAGTCTATGAGCCGTACCATGGGCCTTCTGTTGCGGGGAAGCCTTGCGTTCGGCGGCAGCTTCAGATAGCCGCGCGGCACATCCTGAAGGAGGAAATTATGGCCGTTGAACGTACACTCTCCATTTTGAAGCCGGACGCCCTGGAAAAGGGTGTCATCGGCAGCATCATCAGCCGCTTTGAAAAAGCTGGCCTCAAGCCTGTAGCGTTGCGCATGGCGCACCTTTCCCGCGGTGAAGCCGAAGGCTTCTACGCCGTTCACAAAGAGCGCCCATTCTTTGGCGACCTCGTGAAGTTCATGACGTCGGGCCCGGTGGTCCTCATGGTGCTCGAAGGCGACAACGCGGTTTTGAAGAACCGCGACCTCATGGGTGCTACCGACCCGAAGAAGGCCGAGAAGGGCACCATCCGAGCGGACTTTGCGGACAGCATCGACGCCAACACCGTCCATGGCTCGGATAGCCTTGAAAACGCGCGCACGGAAATCGCCTATTTCTTCCGCGCGACGGAGCTCAACCATTATCAGTGGAAGAAGTAGCGCGAACGGGCTGGCCGACGTCGGGGGAATGCCCCTCGACGCGCTGACCCGCTTCATGACCGAGAAGCTCTCCGAGCCCCCGTACCGGGCTCGGCAGCTCTACCATTGGCTGCACGAGCGGCGGGCTACGTCATTCGCAGAGATGACCTCGCTCTCCGAGTCGCTGCGCGCTCGCCTCGCCACTGCGGCGACGCTTCCGGCGCTCGCGGTGGAGACCGAGCAATCGAGCCAAGACGGCTCGTCGAAGTTTCTCCTGAAGACGAGCGACGGCGAGCTCATCGAGTCGGTGTACCTGCCGACCCCAACGCGCAAGACGCTCTGCGTGTCGACCCAAGTCGGCTGCGCCATGGGCTGCCGCTTCTGCGCCACCGGGGCGCTCGGCTTCACCCGCAACCTGCGCGCCTCGGAGATTGTCGCCCAGGTTCACCTCGTCAACAGCGCGCTCGTCGCCCGCGGCATGCGGGGGCCACGGCCGCTCAGCAACCTCGTGTTCATGGGCATGGGCGAGCCGCTGCACAACCTCGCCGAAGTGCGATCGGCGCTGGAGATTTTGGAGTCGCCGCAGGGGCCGAATTTCTCGCCCCGGCACATCACTGTGTCGACCTCCGGGCTCGTCCCGCGCATCCGAGAGTTCGCACGGACCACCCGGGCGAAGCTCGCCATCTCGCTCAACGCGAGCGACGACGCGACCCGCTCGGCGGTCATGCCGGTGAACCGAAAGTGGCCGATAGCCGAGCTGATAGCGGCGGTGCGGGAATTTCCGGCGCGCTTCGGACGGCGGATTACCTTCGAGTACGTGATGCTCGGCGGCGTGAACGACACCGAGGAAGACGCCCGTCGGCTGATAGCGTTGCTCGCGGGACTTTCGGTGAAGGTAAACCTCATCGCCTACAACGAGAACCCGAAGCTCGGGTTTCTCCCGGTGACCGACGCCGAAGCGGAGGCCTTCCGCGAGCGCCTGCGCGTGGGCGGGATTGCGGCCTTTGTTCGGGAAAACCGCGGGCGCGACATCGCGGCGGCTTGTGGACAACTCGCCGCAGGGCAGACGCACTAGCAGCAGCAGATATTGACAATCAGCGGCGTTTCCGAGTACCTGCGACCGCTGCAAGAGATTGGAAGGAGCACCTACATGGCGGTAGTTCTTCGATTGGCACGTTTTGGCGCAACCAAGCGCCCCTATTATCATGTCGTAGCGACCGACTCGCGTTCACCGCGGGATGGGCGCTTCATTGAAAATATCGGAACGTACGATCCCCATGACAACCCGGCGCGCCTGAAAATCGACGAAGAGCGCTGGGCCCACTGGACCTCCGTCGGCGCCAAGCCCTCCTCGACGGTGCTCGAACTGTACAAGCGCTCAAAGCGGGCGGCAGCCACGAAGCCTTGAGCACTCCGGAGCTCCTTGAATTTGGCTATGTCGCCCAAGTTCGAGGTCTCGCTGGAGAGCTCGTCGTTCGCACGTTTGACCCTTCCACCACTGTTCTCGAGGAAGTTTCGGCGGTCGTCGCCCTGACGGCCCCGCCGCGCACCTACGCGGTTACGACGCACGTTCCTCGCGGCCGAGGCATGTTCTGGGTGAGCCTCGAAGGCGTCGAGAGCCGCGAAGCCGCCGAGGCCCTGCGCGGCAAGCGCCTCGCCGTCCGCCGCAGCGACCTGCCGCCGCTCGCCGAGGGCGAGTGCTACCAAGGCGACCTCATCGGACTTTCGGTGTTCCAGGGCGACCTCATCGGCACCGTCGAGGGCGTCCAGAATTTTGGCCCGGTCCCCAACCTGATTATCCGCCGCACGGACAAGAGCGAGCTGCTGTTGCCGTTCGTCGAAGACTTCGTGAAACGGGTCGATGTGTCGACGAAGCGCATTGAAGTGGAACTTCCGGAATGGACGTCCGACGAGAAGTGAGGAGGGCACCCGGGTGACGGCCTACGAATTCGAAGTCGTCACGCTGTTCCCGGAACTGGTGGCGCCCTGGGGCCGCACTGCGCTCTTCAAGCGCGCCCAAGACCGGGGCCTCCTGCGCTTGACGGTCACCGATGTACGCGACTTCACCCTCGACAAACACCGCACCGCCGACGACGAGCCCTACGGCGGAGGCGCGGGCATGGTGCTGAAACCCGAGCCGCTCATTCGGGCGCTCCGGGCAGCTCGGGAGCGGGTACCGGGGACGAAGGTGGTGCTGCTCACCCCGCGTGGCCAGGTGTTCACCCAACGGCAGGCGCGGGACTTCGCGGCGGCGCCGGGGCTCGTGCTCCTCTGCGGGCGCTACGAGGGCATCGACGAGCGCGTCGCTCGCTGCGTGGACGTGGAAATCTCGGTGGGCGACTTCGTGCTGAACGGCGGCGAAGCGGCGGCGCTGTGCGTGTTGGAAGCAGTCGCGCGGCTCGTGCCGGGGATGGTCGGCAATGAGGAGTCGCTCACCCACGAGAGCTTCGAGTCTGGCACCTTGGAGCATCCGCAGTACACGCGGCCGCCGGAGTTCGAAGGCGCCACAGTGCCCAAGGTGCTGCAGGGAGGAGATCACCGGCGCATCGCCCGGTGGCGGCGCTACCAAGCGCTCGTCGCTACCCGAGACCGACGGCCGGAGCTCTTCGCGCGGCTGCAACTATCGGCAGAAGACCGCGCGCTCTTGGCGCTCTCCGAAGACGAACTCGACGAGCGACTGTAGCGGCGCGGCAAGCGCTGCCAACGACGGTGTTTCAGACAATCTGTTTTTCAGACAAACAGGCTGGAGAGCGACTCCGCGCGGTAGATGCGGGCGATAGCCTCGCCGAACAGCGTCTCGGTGCCAATCTGTCGAATCTTCGACATCGACGCCGCGGCCTTGGTGAGAGGGACGGTGTCGGTGACTACCAGCTCTTCCAAGGGCGACTCCGCGATGCGGGTGAGTGCCGGGCCGGAGAGGATAGGGTGGACGATATAGGCGAACACCCGGCGAGCCCCTTTGGCTTTGAGCGCGGTCGCGCCCTGGGTCACCGTGCCGGCGGTGTCGATGATGTCGTCGATGAGGATGGCGTCGCGACCGGCGACGTCGCCGATGAGGTTCATCACCTCGGAGGAGTTCGGGCGCGGGCGCCGCTTGTCGATGATGGCGAGCGGGCATGCGAGGCGCTTCGAGTAGGCGCGCGCCCGTTCGACGCCGCCGGCATCCGGCGACACAATCACGACCTCTTCCGGGTTCATGCGCTTGCGGATGTCGTCGAGGAACACCGGCGAGGCGAAGAGGTGATCCGTCGGGATGTCGAAGAAGCCCTGAATCTGCCCAGCGTGCATGTCCATGGACACGACGCGGGTGGTGCCGCTCGTGGCGAGCAGATCTGCGACCAGCTTCGCGGTAATCGGAGTGCGGGCGGCGACCTTGCGATCCTGCCGAGCGTACCCGTAGTAGGGAATGACCGCGGTGATGGACGAGGCGCTCGCGCGCTTCAGCGCGTCGCAGACGATCAGCAGCTCCACGAGGTGATCATTCACCGGGGGGCTCAGCGACTGGACCACAAAGATGTCGAAACCGCGGACGTTCTCGCCGATTTCGACCTGTATCTCCCCGTCGGAAAATCGCCCGATGTCTGCCTTGCTCAGGGGCCTCTGGAGGTACCCTGTGATACGCTCGGCGAGGCCTCGGTTGGAGTTACCTGCAAAGACCTTAAAATCGTGGCTGACGGGCATGGTTTCGCCCTAGCGCAGGGGCAGGAAGTGAGCAAGAACAGCCAAGGTGCTTGACAGTAATCTGCCGATACCGGAATCTCCCGCGCCTTCAGCGTCTTTCAAGGAGTTGCGCCATCGCCATAGCTCGAGATCAACGAACTGACCGTCGAATCAAGGCCCGAGAAGTCAAGGTCATTGGTGCCAATCGCGAACAGCTTGGCAACATGCCGATTGAGCTCGCGTTGCAGAAAGCCCAGGAACTGGGCCTCAACTTGGTCGAAGTCAACCCCATGGCCAAGCCCCCCGTGTGCCGAATCATGGACTACGGGCGCTTCAAGTACGAAGAGAAGAAGCGGGCCAACGAGACCAAGAAGAAGCAGGTCGTCGTCAAGGTGAAGGAAATCAAGCTTCGTCCAAAGACGGAAGACCATGACTACGAGACGAAGGTTCGCCATGTGCGCGAGTTCCTCGACGAGGGCAACAAGGCGAAGGTGACGATCATGTTCCGCGGTCGAGAAATCGCCCACCGCGAAATCGGCACGCGGGTGCTCGACGACGTGGTCCAAGACTTGAAGGACGTCGCGATTGTTGAGCAGGCCCCGCGCCTCGAAGGCAAGCAGATGTTCATGATCTTGGGCCCGAACCCGAAGGTCGCCCAGCGCGCCCGCGACGCCCAACGGCAGGCGATGCTCGCCGCCGAGAAGGAAAAGCGCGAGCGAGATGCCCGGCGCCGTGGCGAAGAGCTCCCGGAGGGGGGCATTGAAACCCAGCCGGAATCACCGCCTCCGAGCGATTCAGTAGCGACAGAGGGTTGACAGGACCCATTCGAGGCGGATAGGTGCGGCGTCTCCGCAGCAATTCGCGGCACTCATACTTCAGGAATCCCATGCCCAAGTTGAAGACACGGAGCTCCGCTAAGAAGCGGTTCCAGGTGAAGAAGAGCGGGAAGGTCAAGCACGCGAAAGCGAACGCGAAGCACTTGTTCACCCATTCGAAGGACATGGACCGGCGGCGAGGCAATCGGGGAACGGCCCACCTGGCGCCGATGGACGCAAAGAAAGTAATCAAAGAGTTCTTCCCGTACGGGGCGAGCTGAAACTGAGAGGCAACAATGCGGGTCAAAAGAGGATTTAAAGCACGAAGGCGGCGCAACCGAGTCCTCAAGCTCGCGAGCGGTTTCCGCGGGCGTCGGAAGAATTGCTACAAGCGCGCGAACCAAGCGGTCGAGCGGGCCTTGGACTATGCCTCGCGGGATCGCCAGCAGCGAAAGCGGGACTTCCGTCGGCTGTGGATTGTCCGCATCAACGCAGCCGCTCGGTTGCTCGGCGTGAGCTACGGGCGACTCATCGACGGCTTGGCGAAGGCTCAGGTCTCGATCGATCGCAAGATGCTCGCCGACCTCGCCGTGCACGACCCGGACGGCTTCAAGGCCGTCGTCCTAGCCGCGAAGGTCGCCTGACCGGCCCTGACTGGGCTACCTCGTACTCCGTAGGAGAGTAGGGCAGGCGCGGTGCCGTGGTCGGAGTGGTAGGGTCTCCTCATGGACAGTGAGCTACAAGAGCGCATCGGCACGATGCTCGGCGCAGCGAAAGCCGAGCTCAGCCAAGCACAGCAACTCGATGCCGTCGAAACGGTGCGCATACGCTTCTTGGGTAAGCGCGGAGAGCTTTCGAAGCTCCTAGGCTCGCTCGGTAAAGCTGCACCGGAAGAGCGAAAAAAGCTCGGCGAAGTGCTGCACGCCGCTCGCACCACCCTCGAAACTGAACTCGACTCATCGCGCGCTCGCATCGAAGACGCGCTGCTCGAAGCCGAACTGCGCGGCCCGCGCAGCGACGTGACGCTTCCTGGGCGCTCCACGACCGTCGGCCACCGCCATCCCATCAGCCGGACCCTTGAAGACATCATCGGGATTTTCGCTCGCCTGGGATTCGAAGCCATCGACGGGCCGGAGATTGAGACCGACGAGAACAACTTCGGCGCCCTCAACTTTCCGCTCGACCATCCGGCGCGGGACACGCAGGACTCGTTTTTCATCGACCCGGCGTGCGTCGGCGGAGACAAGGGCGTACTCCTGCGCACCCACACCTCCCCCGGCCAAATCCGCACCATGCGCGCCCGGAAGCCGCCGCTCCGCTGCATCATGCCTGGGCGCGTCTACCGCCGCGACAGCGACCAAACCCACACCCCCATGTTCACCCAGGTGGAGGGCCTCGCCGTCGATACGGACGTCACCCTGGCCGATTTAAAGGGCACGCTGCACGCCTTTACGGTGGCGCTCTTCGGCGCTGGCACCAAAACCCGCTTCCGACCGAGCTTCTTCCCGTTCACCGAGCCTTCAGCGGAGGTGGATGTGTCCTGCATCTTCTGCAGACAGGCCGGGTGCCGGGTGTGCAAGCAAACCGGGTGGCTCGAAATCCTGGGCAGCGGGATGGTGCACCCCAACGTCTTCCGCAACGTCGGTTACGATCCAGAGCACGTCCAAGGCTTCGCCTTCGGGATGGGCGTCGAGCGCGTCACCATGCTTCGCTACGGCATCGACGACCTCCGGACGATGTTCGAGAACGACTACCGTTTCGTCCATCAGTTTTAGCCCCGAATTCTCGGGAGGAGCCTAGCGATGCGCATCTCAATTGAGTGGCTCAAGAGCTACGTGGAGGTCCCCGCGGGGGTGGACCTCGTCGAGCGCTTGACCATGGCCGGTCTCGAAGTCGAAGCGACGCACGACCTCGGCGCGGCCTTCAACGGCGTGTTCGCCGCGAAGGTCGAAGCGATTGAGCCGCACCCCAACGCGGAACGGCTCGCCCTCGTCACCATCGACGCCGGGCCCACCCTGGGCACGAGTCGCATCGTCTGCGGCGCGAAGAACTTCGCCAAGGGCGATGTGGTGCCCTTCGCCACCGTGGGCACGACGCTGCCGGGGGCAAGCGAGCCGCTGCGCGCAGCCAACGTGCGCGGCATCGAGAGCCCGGGGATGCTCTGCTCGCCAAAGGAACTCGGCCTTGCCAAAGAATCGGATGGGCTGCTCATTCTTCCGAAGGGCACCGCGCCCGGAGAGACCCTCGCCCGCGCCATCGGCCGCGACGACACGGTCCTCGAAATCGGCGTGACGCCCAACCGCGGCGACGCGCTCTCGCTCCTCGGCATCGCCCGCGAACTCGCGACGCTGCTCGGCACTCCGCTGCGCTTTCCTCAAGTGTCGCTGACTGAAAAAGGCGAAGCGGCTCCGAGCATCGCTCAAGTGCGCATCGACGATGCCGACGGCTGCTGGCGCTACGCCGCGCGAATCATCAGCGGGGTCACGATTGGCCCCTCGCCGCAGTGGCTCGTGCGCCGCCTAGAGGCTGCGGGCATGCGCTCCATCAACAACGTCGTCGACGTCACCAACTACGTGATGCTCGAATACGGTCAGCCGCTGCACGGCTTCGACTGCGCGCGTCTACCAGCACGTTCCATCAACGTGCGTCGAGCGCGAAAGGGTGAGCGCCTGACAGCCCTCGATGGCAAGGAACTGGCCCTCGACACCGACGACCTCCTCATCTGCGACGGCGACACGCCGCTCGCTCTAGCGGGAGTCATCGGCGGAGCTTCGTCGGAAGTCGTCCCTGAGACGAAGACTGTGCTCCTCGAGTGCGCCACCTTTGATCCGGCGAGCGTTCGCCGCTCGGCCCGTCGCCACGGCTTCAAGACCGAGGCGTCCTACCGCTTCGAGCGCGGGACGAGCTTCTCGGGAGTGCCCGAGGTAGTCGACCGCGCGGCCGCGCTCATCGCCGAACTCTCCCACGGCAGCGTCAATCCTGGGCGCATCGATACGGTGCCGAAGGACCGTCCGCGTCGGCGCGTGCGTCTGCGCGAGGGCGCCATTCGGAAGCTCATCGGCATCGATGTGCCCAAGGCCACTCGCGCGACAATTCTCACTGCGCTCGGATTTCGCCACGTCGGCGAAGACGAAAACGGTGTGGATTGGGAAGTGCCCGACACCCGCAGCGACGTCACCATCGAGGAAGACTTGGTGGAAGAGGTCGCGCGCATCCACGGCTACGAGGCCGTTCCACGGACAATGCTGAAGGGCATGCACCGGGAAGAGCCGCCGGACCAGGATGCCTGGCTCCACGCAGCGGTGCGCCAAGCGCTCAGCGACTTCGACGAAATCGTCAGCTTCGCCTTCGTGTCCGCGCCGGAACTGGCCGCCATCGGCGCTGGGGCGGGGGTGCTGCGTGTTGCGAACCCCTTGTCCGAAGAGCAGTCGGTGATGCGCACTTCCCTTGTCCCGAGCCTCGTGGCGACGGTCGCTCGGGCGGCGCGCCACCAAGCCCGCGGAATTCGTATCTACGAGAGCGCGCGAACCTTCCGGACTTGGTCGTCTCCCGGGGCGGACACCCCGGCGGACGAGCGCCGGGAAATTGCCGGAGCGCTCTGGGGCTACCGCCAAGGCCAACGAAAATGGACAGATGGCGGACGGGTTGACTTCTATGATGCCAAAGGTGCAGTGGAGCGCATTCTTGAGGCGCTGCGCATTCACGGCGCGAGCTTTGAACCGCTTGAAAACGCTATCTATTCTCCGCGCTCCGCAGCGTCGATACGTAAAGGCTTAGAACTCTTAGGTAGTGTAGGAGAATTGCATCCTCGCGCGGCCAAAGCACTCGATGCTCCATCGGGGATTTATGTATTTCAACTATCCCTCGACGCGCTTCAACGTTGCGCAATTCGGCTCCCACAAGCTGCACCACTACAGCGATTTCCGGTGGTTGAAAGAGATTTAGCGGTTGTCGTCGAGGAGAATGTCACCGCAGCTTCAGTACGTACTGTTGCGCTGGAAGTTGGCAGTCCTCTCGTGCGCGAAGTGTCCGTCTTTGACGTGTACCGTGGTCCACAAATAGGCGCTGGCCTGAAAAATCTAGCACTTGCATTGACATACGCTTCACCCGAGCGAACGCTCAAAGATGAAGAGGTTGCTGAACTTCACAGTCGCATCGTCGCCGAGTTGGCTACACGACTCGGTGGCGCACTACGTCGTTAGCAAATGTGGGAGTTGTGGCGACCAACATGAGGAGCATTTATCCATTGTTGACAGACAAACTAAAGAGGGTACCTTGATCGCGTGACTAAAATCGACATCGTCGAGAGTGTGTATGAGAAGGTTGGCTTCTCCAAAAAAGAAGCGAGCGCCCTCGTAGAGTTTGTTTTCGACGCGATTAAATCCTCGTTAGAGCGCGGAGAGAAAGTCAAGGTCTCCGGATTTGGCGCCTTCCAGCCTCGATTCAAAAGATCGCGTGCGGGCCGAAATCCGCACAGCGGCGAGCGAATGGAAATTACTGCCCGCCGTGTTGTCCGCTTCGTGCCGAGCGAGCTTCTCAAGGCCCAACTCAACGCCGCTCCGGACGACGGCGCATCCCTCGCGGAGTAAAAATTTTCAGGCTCGGGTTCGCCGAGGAGAAATCCTCCTCGCGCCTTACTTCCAAAGTGAAGCAGGAATCGTCTTCCTTGACCGCGTCCCGAGTAACCGGGCATAAGGCTCCCGTAGTTCTCGGGGCGTAGCGCAGCCTGGTAGCGCACTTGCTTGGGGTGCAAGTGGTCGCTGGTTCAAATCCAGTCGCCCCGACCATCGAGGGCCGTGGGATTTTCGGGGAAGCCCAAAAAGTCTCACGGCCTTCATCTTCTGGCGAAGCGACGGGCCTTCACTATTTGGTGAATCGGCATCAACGCAAAGCGCACGACGCTTTGCGGCGATTCTCAAGCGACCAGGCGGTCTATTCACCTGGCACGAACCATTCAGTTCAAGCGGTCTCTCCAGAAGCAGTCCGTCCGCGAAGACGGTCCGCATCGCCGGTTGAGCTCAGGGGTCTGCAGCTCGGGGGCTGCTGCAATCCCGTGGGACGCCTGGCAGTCCCACGGCCGCCGCACGCAGAGTGGGTCCCCAAAGTACCGCAAGAGTGGTCCGCAAAGTGGCGGCTCCAAGAATCCAGCCGCTGATGACCCTGGGGCTCATGTCCCCAGCGCCCTTGGTGCCGTGCCCACTCAATAACGGTCCCTTCATGATTGGGAGCCAGTGCGGCGGGATCCTAGCGTTGAGGCCCCACTCGGGCGAGCCCTGTTGTGAGTCGCTCACCTTGGGCCCGAGCGCCGGATGCAATTTCGCCCAATCTACGCCCTTGGACGCAGGCCGAGTAGTGTGACCACGTCACAGCTATTCATCACACAGAGCAGACATCGGCTGAACTAGTGCCTATTACAGTATTTGTACATGCATGGCTGGTTGGTGGCTGCGCAGTGGGCGACGAGATGCAACAAAATCAAGGCGTCTACCTATGCATCGATGCATGCCTTCAAAACATAAAACAGACAAGACAGCACCGGTGTCACCCCCTAGGGTGTCGTACGCTGCAGCGATTAGGTCCCCAATTGTCGGTGAAATTTCTTCGGACACGTTTTTCTTGTTTGTGTGCGCCATATGGCCACCTCCTGCTCACAAGAGAAGCACGTGTCGTGCCAAGTACCAATATGCAGGGGGAGTGCGCCTTGGTTTTTCACTCAAAGTGGTTTGATCCCAAGCGAGTGTGAGATGCCATCAGGAGCTTATGGCTTCATCACGAATACTTTCGGAATTCTTACGATCGCCTTCTGCGAGGGCGACAAAGTGTACTCAAGTGCGGGAATCAGCGCGTATGACGACGGATGTATGGTCATCTACTTTGTGGGTCAGAAGAGACGAGTGTGGTCAATCTTGCCCCGGGTAGAGGTGTTCAGTGAATGAGCAGCCTCAATGAATAATTTTTCAGTGACAGTCAGCCCAGCGCTAGCCAAGATGCGGCTCTTACCAGCATTTCAGCGGACCCACTCGCTGCCCCCGGGGCCCAACCCAGGGGTAAAAAGTGACCCGTTTCGATGGAAATTCCGCCCGCAAGTGCTGCAATCAGGAACCGGGCGAGGCGCCGGAGTACACTTTGGAGTGGAATCTCGTAGGATTCCTCAAGCGAGAAGCCCTATGGAAGTCATTGACTAATTCTCGGGATTTTACAAATATATAAAATTTATGGCTCCATCTTCCCGAGAAAAGCTCGCTAGGATCAGGATTTGAACAATAGGCCACGAATCCAGCTTTTCACAGGAAAGGGCGGAGCAGGGCGGACCACGCTCTCCGCTGCGCGAGCCTTGCAGGTTCTCGATAGTGAGCCGAACGCCAAGATCCTCCTCTTAGACCTCGAACGAGATGGGGCTCTCGGCGACGTCCTGAAACGGAAAGTCGCAACTGAGCCGTCGAAGCTCCCGACTCCCAAAGGCGTCAAAGGTGGCGTCTGGGTAGCGGAGGTGGACCCGACCCTCGTCACAAAGTCGGTGAGCGAACTTGCTCGCGGCATCAAGGCTCTCGCGGTGAAGGGGCGCGTGCTGCAAGAGGACGACGTCCGTCGCCTGCTCGATGCGGCGCTCGTTCGGCCCGAGGTGTGGGGACTCGCATTTTATCTCGCGGAACTCTCCGCGAGCGAAGAGTGGAATTGGATCATCGTCGATGCGCCGTCGTCGGTCACGACCTTGCGCTTCTTGGAACAGCCGACGCGCCTGCGGCAATTGGTCGACCTCCTCCGCGGAGTTCGGGCGGGAAAAATTCCCAAAGGACCTCGGGCCAACGAGGGGAACGCACTCATTGAGCGCCTCGACGCGGTGCAGGCCTTCCTGAAAGACCAAGTTCGCCTCGCGGTGAGCGTTGTCGCTTCGGCTGAACCAGTCGCTGAGAGCCAGATAAAAGAACTCGTGCGCGAACTCCAGGCACGCGGCATCGCGATGTCAGAGCTACTCGTGAATTGCATCGAAGACGGCCAACCGAGCCGCGAGGCGTCGAATCGCCGAGGGCTCCAAGCTCCGCACGTCCGCAAATACCAAACCCTCCACCCTCAGGTGGCCTTGCTCGCTCGGCACCAGCGCGGGCCCAAAGGTATCGAAGAGCTGCGGAAGTTTGCCCAAACCTGGGCGAGTGGCACCGAGACGCGATCGCTCGCGTTCCAGCCCACGGAGAGCCCTCCGGCGCTCGTGCGTGCGCCCTCGATGCCACCGGTGGCGGCTCCGGCAATTCCCCCGGCGCGCCTCGTTGTGTTCATGGGTGCTGGTGGCGTCGGGCGCTCGACCTGCGCCGCTGCGGCGGCGGTGACGCTCACTGAAAAAGAAGGGCCGGTGCTCCTCTTGTCGGCGGATCCTTCCCACTCGCTCTCCGACATTCTCCAGGGGCGCGTCGCCGATACGGAGAGCCAGGTGCGTGGCACCAAGGGCCTCTATGCGCGCGAGCTCAACTTCAAAGGCTACGAACTCGCACAGCGAAAAAAATTCCGAGAGTTGGTTGTCCCGCTCTTTGGAGAGGAAGTGCGCAACGCGCCTCCGCTCATCGACCGCGACTTGGTTCGCCACCTCATCGACTTCCTGCCGGTGGGTGTCGAGGATTGGTCGGCGTTGAGTGCCCTCGCCGACGCGCTGAAGGAAGAACGCTTCAAACGGATAGTGGTGGATACGCCCAAGACCGACCTCGCAGGGCCGCACCTCCTACAACTCGCGCAGACGCTGCGCGGCTGGCTCGACGCTTTGCAAGGAGTCTTCTCTCGCTACCGGGAGAAAGGTGCCCAAGCGCTCCTCGCCTGGGTGCAGAGCGAGCGCGCTCGCGTCGAGCGTTTCTCTCAGGCGTTGATCAATCCGCAGGAGTGCCGGGTTATCGTCGTCGCCCGCGGCGAAGAATTGGCGGTGCCCGCGACCGAGCGCCTCGTCCAAGCGCTCAAGGGTTTCAACCTCTCGGTGGAGCGGGTCATCGTCAATCGGGTGCAACCGAAGACTGCCTGCGAGAAAACCGAAGAGCGCCGGAAACAGGAGCAGGAAGTCGCAAAGCAGCTCGACAAGCGCATTGGGCTTCCGGTCACCCTCACGCCCGCGCTCGGCCGACACCCGGCAGGGCTGCGGGAGCTCAAGGGCTTTCGGACAAGCTGGTATGCTATTGCGGCTATCTCCAAGTCGCATAAAGCTGCCTAAAGTAGCTTCAAGCCAAGCTTAGACGGCTATTGCTGCTGGTCCCGCTGTTGTAGGTATTCAAATATGGTGTGAGAAGCCACCAGCTCCCCACAGGCCAAATTCCTCTATATAATAAATTACCATTTTTATTGATATTATCGTGGGTGGTCTTGACTCAATGATGTCTTATGTGTAATAATATTACAAAAATATTGTTAATATAGGATATCGAATAGTGACCGAATCACCTCACGAATGCTCGACAAAAGAGTCCGAGATGAAGATCGCACAAAAAAGTCAGAATATTCGCTCGAGAGCAGTTTCGCAAAGCAACTGGCAAGGTTCAGCGGATCAAAGAAACCGACGGTTCATTATTTCGTTCGGGTTCTTCGTCTGCTTCGCTTGTCTGGGTTGTTGGGGTGGACAGCAGGACAACCCGGATTCACCTGATAACCCTGGAGGAAACACTCATGTACCAAAAGAGAATGTACCGAATGGTCCTCAAGAAGTAGGTCCGGTGAAAAGCGCAACCTGGGCTAAGCTTCCGGCTATACCGACAAATATTCTTCACAGCCCCTCGATACCCCCAAGAGTTTACGTAGCCCAATCATCAGACGGTAGAAAGGTTGTCGTCGTAGCCGCAAGATCGGGAATCTATACTTCGACTGACTATGGCATTAATTGGACAGACCGTACGAATGGATTGAGTGACTTTAAGTATAAGGAGCTCCCCGATTCTCTGGACCCTTCAAAAAGTGTTAGATATGTCGATGTAGGTCTAAATTTTTCAGGTTTAACTTCATCGTCCAATGGCAACATCCTTTTCACAGTTGTGAGCGATGGGCATATCTATGCATCCTATGATTCTGGGGTCAACTGGAAGGATGTCTCCCCTGCTACTGGCGCAGCCTCCGGAAACCAGAACTGGGTTGCCTTAGCAGTGTCAGCCGATGGGAGTAAAGTCGTCGCCCTTGTTGACCAAGGACACATTTTTCGAAGCAATAACTCTGGACAAAATTGGGCGGATATTACTCCCTTAACCGGTGATGCGTCGGGAAATCTCAAATGGAGAGCGGTTGCTTCATCTTCCGACGGTAGTCGGTTGCTCGCCGGAGTAAGTGGTGGAAAACTCTATATTTCCTCAGATTCCGGAGCAACGTGGAAAAGCAGTTCGCCGCCCACGGGGGCTGCGTCTGGCGACCTTCTGTGGTCTTCCGTCGCCTCGTCTTCGGACGGTTCGAAACTCATCGCAGTGAATGCAGGGGGTGGCATATTTACCTCCACGGATTTTGGAGGTACTTGGAGGAGTCGTTCGGTGGGTGCAGAAGTTCCGTCAACTGAGACAGCGTGGAGAGGAGTAGCTTCTTCTGCGCAGGGCGTGAGGCTTGCTCTCGTCGCCAACCTGGGCGGACTCTATATCTCCTCAGACTCCGGAGCAACTTGGACATCCTATACATCACTTACTGGAACTCCAGAGAAGACTCAAAGTTGGTATGGAGTAGTGTCTTCCCATGAAGGAACCGACATCAAGGCTTCCACGCTGGATCCCGAACTGTATACTTTACAACTCCACTACTAAAGGCGCTATGGTCGCAGAAAGCCCACACCCTGGCGAGATGCTCAGTGTTACTGTAATTAAATTACACTATTACCGAAAAATAGCAATTATAAGAAATACCGACTTGAAATGGGGTAGATTATGACCATTATGATAAATTCCCTAAGAAGGTCGTCGACGCTGCTTCCCCTCGTTCTAGGAATCTGTGCGATGGGCTCTTCGTGCTGGTCGGAGATGAGTGATTCGGATCCGAACATTCCCGATTCGGGAAGTGACATGAATCCCGATTCGGGCAGCTCTCCGATCGGCAGCTTGACCCCCTGCTCGAGTAGTGCTCAATGTGATGCGGACAAGGAAATGTGTGTCATTGGCCGCTGCAGGGCGATAAACTGCCAGAATGAGCTCACTTGCAACAAAATGGTTGGTGATACATGTACGAAAGAGTCGGATTGCCCGCGTAACTATGCATGCGCCGCTTCATCAGACCCAGCTAAAAAAACTGGAACTTATTGTTTAAAGAAGCATGAAGAATCTTGTACGACTGGGTTTGAATGCTTGAGCAGTATCTGCTCCTCCAGCAACAAGTGCCAACCGTGCATTGATGGCATAACGTGCACTGACAACAGCGAAACGTGTGCTTTCGGTGTGCAGCGATGCATCAACGGAATACGCTCTTGTGAAAACGACAAGAAAAAGGCCGATTATTCTTCATGCAGTGTGGCTGGAAATTCAAGCGTCGACACCTGTTACCAAGGAGAGTGTTCGATGCGAAAGTTCGAGCAGACGATTTCACAAAATACCAATGAATATAGGTTGGCAACAGAGTATCAAAAAGCCATCGGCTCTTCGAATGACGCTGGAGTGCCAGTCTATGCAAAGATAACAGTAAACTCCGGCGTAACCGTTGGTAGCATTGGAGAGTCGTATTCAATGAAGCTGGATGGACTTCCTGCAAAATCCATCGTTCAGCTTAATAACTCTGGTAGGATATTAGGGCGCGGAGGTAATGGTGCTAGAGGTGGCTATGTCTGGCTAGATTGTGAAAATTGTTCAAACTACACCAACCACCCCTATAATGGAGGTGTCGGGTCACCTGGCACTGATGCAATTCAATCAAGCCTCGATGTCTTGCTTGACAATCGCAATGGTCAAATTCGTGGAGGAGGTGGTGGGGGAGGTGGTGGCGGAGGACTGTACATCGTATTGTTTTCTTGCGGAAATCATTCAGGCTCTGCCGCTGGGGGGGGTGGCGGCGGAGGTGCAGGGTACCCTGGAGGTGATGGTGGGATCGCTCAAAGAACGGATCCTTATAACAAATATAACCCGGGAGCTACTTCTTGGGGGAAGGCAGGGACGCCAGGCAATGAAGCAGGGGGAGGGGCACCAGGAGTTGGAGGTCTTGATAAACAGACACATGTCGAGGGGAGCTGTCAATTGCACTCCTATGGAGGAAGAGGCGGGCTAGGTGGCGGTTGGGGACTCCCAGGGGGAACAGGAGCTGGTGCTTCCAATACTAATACATGGGGAGTGGATGTTAGGTACCATTATGCTACAGCAGGCATAGGCGGAGCTGGCGGATACGCGATTAAGTTCACCGCCGGAGCGAAAGTAACTTACCTTACGAGTGCAGAAGAGACCGGTATAATTTCGGGAACAGTTGGCGAGTAGCGAGCCTAACGGTTCCGCCAATCCTTATTCCTTGTCGTCGCTCTTCCAGACGAAGGAGGCGACAAGGAGGAGGGCATTCAGTATTGCAAACACGCCAATTGCGATGAATCCCAATAGGGAGCGCAATTCGGTGCGGGGTTTTGCTCCGACGAAGAGTATCCATTCCGAGGCCGGTCGCGACGCAGCAGCATGTTTGTCAAAGACTTCGTCGTATTGCCTCGCGTCGGAGCGCTTCAAGAGCCGGCCCTTCAATTCGCCGTGGAAAATGGTCGGTGGCGGCGGCTTGCCACCTTTGCCAGGGAGGCGCTCTTGCACGGTGCTCGGGCGGCGAATGAGGAGCGGTGCGCCGTCGAGCCCGGTGATGGTGAACTCTCCGGCAGCCTCGCGGATGTACCACCCTTGTGAGGAGGTTGCCCCCTGTACCCGGGCGAAGCGGTTGGAGACCGCTCGCTCAAAGTGGAAGTCCCCCGGCCCCCCCAATTCAATCGGCGTCGTAGGGCTCGCGTAGTAGGCAACGTTGGGAAAGGTCCACCAGAGAAACGCGATGGCCACCGCCAACGCAATTGCCGCGACCAGCCGAAAGGGCCGCCCCCGACGTCGCGGCGCTGAGAGCTCCGCGATGAGGGCCTCGCGCTCGCGCTGGAGGCTCAAGGTTACCGTTCCTTGGCGGCGACGGCGACGAGTTTGGGATCCGCGATGTTGAAGATGCGCTTTAAGTCGGTCTCGATGTCGGCCTCGGTCACGGCCTTGGCGAACGCGAGTTCCTTGATGAGGAGCGAGCGCGCGGTGTCGAGCATCTTTCGCTCTCCGAAGGAGAGGTCTTTGTCGCCCTTCAGGAGGTACAGATCGCGCAAGACTTCGGCGATTTCGAAGACGGAGCCGGTCTTAATCTTCTCCATGTACTCCCGATAACGCCGGTTCCAGGTCGTCGAATCGACGGCGACCTCTTTTTCCTTAAGGATGGCGTAGACCTGACGGACGTCGTCTTCGGAGATGATTTCCCGAAGTCCCACCTGACCAATTTTGTTGATGGGGATGAGGAAGCGTCCGCTGTTCTTTTCGAACATCTTCAACACGTAAAACGACTGTCGCTGACCTGCGACTTCCGTGTGCTCGATACCTAGAACTTCTCCGACTCCGTGGCCGGGATAGACGGCTTTATCACCAGGTTTGAACATGTACTCCTCTGCGAGTGCGGCGAGCGCGACGCCACGCTAGCGATTTGAAGGTGCGAGCACGTAGCATGAATTTTGCTTCCCTTCAATGAAGAACAGCAACGAAGCACAGCAATGTAGAGCCGCGATGGTGAGCAGAACGGTGGGTAACGCCGCAACTACCGAGAATTCAACGAGGAGCAATTCGAGAGGAAACATTTCTTCAATGTAATCGGGGCGTCGGGGAGGGGCCGCATGCAATGGAAAGAGTTTGGGCGGAGGCCATTGCTTCTTCCGGCGGTGGCGCTCTTGCTCGGAAACGGGGCTGCGGACGCCGTCTCTTTCCCAAGCGGATGGGTATGGGGGGGCGTGGCGGTGTTCTTCGGGGTTGGCATCTTTCTCAAGAGCCGATGGCTCGGCCTCACCCTCCGTATCGCTGGATGTTTCTCTCTCGGGCTTGCGACGGCGCTCGAAACTTTTGAATCCGACTTGCCACCAGCGGGCCTCTTTCGCTTGGAGGGGGAAGTTGAGCACGTTGCCCAGGAACGCCTCGACCTCGCGGTGTACGCCTGGGAAGGGCAGCCAGTGCGATTTCGGGTGACGCTTTGGGGGCCCAGCGACGTGCTGCGCGGTCAGCGGGTGCTCGTCGAGGCGCGCATCGCCCCGGCAGCGGCCGCCGCTAACCCCGGGGAGGTGGACCGGCGCCTCTACCGCGAACGCCGCCGGGCGCTCGTCGTCGGTGGTTTCGTGCGCGGCGCTCTGGTGCCGGTGTCTGCGGCGAGCAGCTTGGAACTCTGGCGCGCCCGCACCACCCACCGCCTCGCCGACGACATCCGTCGCGTTGTCGGCGACGGCGCACCGACGGCGCTCCTCCTCGCGCTCGCAACCGGCCAACGAGAGTCCCTCGACTTCGAGGTGCAAGGTGCCTTCGCGAAGAGTGGGCTCATGCACATCCTGTCGGTGAGTGGCCTCCATGTGGGCGTCGTCGCTCTGAGCATCGCCTTCGTGCTGCGCTTTCTCTTCAGCTTGCGAGCGACCGCCTGGAGCCGCCAGCGCGACCCGCGGGCCTACGCGACACCCCTCGCGCTCGCCGTGGTGTGGTTTTACGTGTGGTTCACCGGGCTTGAGGCTCCGGCGATGCGCTCGGCACTGACGATGAGCCTCGCGCTCCTCGCCATACCTCTCCTGCGGCACAGCGACGCGCTGAACGCGCTCGCTGGCGCTGCCTTCGTGCTCACCATCCTCGACCCGGCGAGTCCCTTCGACCTCTCAACCCAACTCTCCTTCGTGGCGATGGGCGCGCTCGTGCTCGTCGGCTCGGTGCCTCTCCCCGTGCGCTCTTGGCCGCTGCGCTGGCTCCTGCGGACGCTCATCGCCTCGGCGGCGGTGACGCTCGCGACAGCGCCGCTCATCGCCGCGTACTTCTCGCAAGTGAGCATCGCGGGCATCGCCGCGAACTTGGTCGCGCTCCCCTTGGCCTCCGCCGCCACGGTGCTCGCCATCGCCGCGAGTACGCTGAGTCTCGCGAGCGCCTCGCTCGCCGCGCCCTTGTGGTACGTCGCCGGGCTCGCCGCCCAAGGGCTCATCCTCACGAGCGAGCTCTTCGCGAAGCTGCCCGGCGCGACGCTGCTCCTCTCGCCCCTGACGGCCACCGGCTATGTGCTCTTCTTCGCTGGGCTCCTGCTCGCCGCAATGAGTCACGGCATCTACCGGATTGCCGCGCTCGCGCTCCCGGTGGCGGTGCTCGCCATTCCGGCCGGACGACCAAGCACTGTGACGGTGACGTTCCTCTCGGTCGGGCAGGGCGACGCCATCGTCATCGCCGCCGGAGGAAAATTCGCCCTCATCGACGGCGGCGGCATCCCCGACGGCAAGGATGTCGGCGCACAGATTGTCCTTCCGTACCTGCGCTACCTCGGCGCGCGAGAGCTGGAGCTGATGGCGCTCTCCCACGCGCATCCAGACCATGCCTTAGGGCTGATTTCCGTTGCCGGGGCGATGCCGGTGCGTCGCCTGTGGCTTGCCCGCGACGAGCCTCGGGGCGATCTCGTTGAGGCGCTCCTCGCCGCGCTCGTCAACACCCCGCTCGTCACCACCAAGGCCAGCCAAGTGGAGCCGGAGGACCCGCCGCTCACACTGGGTCCGGCGCAACTGTCGGTGGTCGCGCCCCGCGGACCACGCCAACCTTCAGACAGCGAAAACGATCGCTCGCTCGTCCTGCGCCTCGATCACCAGCAGATTTCCTTCCTCTTCACGGGCGACCTCGAAGCTCCGGGAGAAGACGCCATCGACACCGGGCCAGTGACGGTCCTCAAAGCGCCGCACCACGGCTCCCGCACCTCGTCCACAACCGGACTTCTCACGCGCTCCCGCCCCAAGTTTGCGGTGTTCTGCGTGGGAGAGCGCAATCGCTTTGGCTTTCCCCATGAGGAGATTGTCGAACGCTACCGCGCCATGGGCGCAGAGTGCTTCCGCACCGACAAGGATGGCGCCGTGACCTTCGAGAGCGACGGCGTCAAGCTCAGGGTCCGCACCTATCCTCCGCAGCTACCGAGGAGTCGACCGATTCATAACTCCACGACCGAACGGCCGAAGAGCCGGTTGGCAGACTCGACGAAGTAGTCGCTGACCTGGGTGGTGATGCAGGTGTCGGAGATGTCGATTTCGAGGCCGTCTTCAAGGCACACGGTCACGTCCACCGGTAAATTGCCTTCGGCACGTTTGGCGAGGGCGCAGAGCTCGTCGAGCTTGGCCTTGGTGATGTCGCTCGCCGGAAGTCGCAGGGCTACGCGGGTGAGGCGTCGCTCGCGGAGCGCCCGCATGGAGGTCACTTCCTCGACTTTGACTTCCAGGGTTGGCTTCCCCTCGTCGCGTGAGGTTACTTGCAGTATCCCCGAAACCAATATTGGTTCGGAGCTGTGCAGCAGCGGGGCCCAGGTCTCGAAGCCCGGAGTCGGACCGTTTCGGCCGGGTTTCTGAGAGCCTTGCTTCTGCGGCCCGTTCCACTGAGTGCCGTCGCGCCCAGGAAAGCATATGAGCGTCACCGAGCCGGACAAGTCTTCCAACGTGGCACGCGCCATGCGCTTACCCGTCTTGGTGTTGAACTCTTTCACCGACGAAACCACGCCCGCAATCTTCACCGTTGTGTCGCTCGGCAGCTCGGCAATGCTGCTGATCGGGCGCGCTTGGCGGCGAAGCTCACGCTCAAATTGCTCGAGCGGGTGGCCGGACACGAAAAAGCCGATGGCTTGCTTCTCGCGTTCTAAACGCTCGCGTTCGGTCCAAGGCTCGACGTCAGGGTACTCGCCTTTGACTGGCGCTGCTTCTTCGAGGATTTGAAAGAGGTTGTGTTGACCGCTCTCGCGCTCGCGGGTCCGCTGCGCACCGCGGTCTACCGCGCGCTCGATGGCCTCGAATACCTGGCGTCGGTCGCGGCCCTCGAAGTCGAAGGCCCCTGAGAGCACGAGAGCCTCGACGACCTTGCGGTTAACCTTGGAGCTATCCACGCGCTCGCAGAAATCGAACAGCGACGTGAACGGACGATCGACTCGCGCCGCAACGATGAGCTCAACTGCTCCCTCGCCGACGCCTTTGATTGCTCCGAGCCCGAAACGGATGGCATCGCCGACCACCGTGAAGGCGCTTTCGGACTCGTTGACGCTTGGAGGCAACACCTTCGTGCCACGCGAACGCGCCTCGGCGATGTAGGCGACGATTTTGTCGGTGTCGTGCGCTTCGCTCGTGAGGAGGGCCGCCGTGAATTCAAGCGGGTAATGGGCCTTCAAGTAGGCGGTCTGAATGGTGAGGAGCCCATAGGCCGCCGAGTGCGACTTATTGAAGCCGTACTCCGCGAACTTCTCCATCATGGTGAAGATTTCATCGGCCAAGTTCGGAGCAACGCCGCGCTTCTTCGCGCCTTCGACAAAGAGGGTCCGCTGCGCAGCCATCTCTTCGGCTTTCTTCTTTCCCATAGCGCGGCGAAGGAGGTCGGCGCCCCCGAGCGAGTAGCCGCCGAGGACTTGCGCAATCTGCATCACCTGCTCTTGGTAGACGATGACCCCGTAGGTGTCCTTCAACACCGACTCTAAGTCCGGGTGCGGGTATTGCACCGGGTCGCGGCCGAGCTTTCGGTCGATGTAGAGGTCGACCATCGTCCGGCCGTCGTCGAGCTTCTGGTTGCGGGGGCCAGGGCGAAAGAGCGCACCGGCGGCGATGATGTCCTCAAAGCATGAGGGCCGCATCTGCATCACCATGTCGGTGAAGCCGCTCGATTCAACCTGAAACACTCCCGCCGTATTTCCAGCGCAGAGCAGCGCAAAGGTCGCCGGGTCGTCGATGGGAATCTGTTCGGGGGTGAGCCCTTCGTCCTTGGGGCGGTTGCGGTTGATGCGCTGGAGGGCGTCGTCGATGACGGTCAGCGTCCGCAGGCCCAAGAAGTCGAACTTGACGAGGCCGACGGCCTCCACGTCGTCCTTCGAAAATTGGGTGACGAGGCAGTCGGTCTTTTCGTCGGACTTGTAGGTCGGGACGTACTTCTCCAGCTCTTGCTCGGCGATAACGATACCGGCGGCATGGACGCCCGCATTGCGGCTGAGCCCTTCGAGCGCCAGCGCGGCGTTGAGCACATCGCGGGAGGTGACTGGCTCTCCTTCCACCATGCCGAGTTGCTCTGGGCGTTCGAGCATCTCTTTCAACTGCGGCTCGCCGACGAGGCCGCGCTCTTGGTCGCCGTAAATCGCCTGGTTCAGCTTTACGTTGAGCACGTCGGGGACGAGCTTCGCCACCCGATCGCCCACGGCCACTGGCAACCCGTGGACGCGGCACACGTCGCGGATGGCACTCTTCGCGCGAAGCACGCCGAAGGTGATGATTTGCCCGACGCGATCCCGCCCGTACTTCTGCTGCACGTACTCGATGACTTTTCCGCGCCGCGCTTCGCAGAAGTCGATGTCGAAGTCGGGCATCGAGACGCGCTCCGGATTCATGAAGCGCTCGAAGAGCAAGTTGAAGGGAATCGGGTCGAGGTCGGTGATGCGCAGCGACCAAGCGACGAGGCTTCCGGCGCCGGAGCCACGCCCTGGGCCCACCGGGATGCCGTTCCTCTTCGACCAGTTGATGAAGTCTTGGACGATGAGGAAGTACCCCGCGAAGCCCATGTTTTTGATGATCGCGAGTTCCGACGCGAGGCGCGCCCGGTAGGCGTCCTGGTCGACAGGCTTGTGCACTTCCTTGAAGCGTCGCTCCAATCCAGCGACCGCGAGGTGCTCCAGGTAGCTCTCGGGGGTGTGATCCGACGGCACCTTGAACGACGGCAGCATCGGCTTCGAGAGGATAGGGTAGGTCTCTATGGCCTCGGCGATGGCCATGGTGTTGTCGACGGCCTCCGGAATGTCACGGAAGTAGTCGCGCATTTCCTCGGGGCTACACACGTAGAACTTGTCGGTCTCGTGACGGATGCGCTTGGGGTCGGAGAGCGTCGTCCGCATGCCGATGGTCATGAGGATGTCCTGCGCGCGCGCATCCTCCCGACGCAGGTAGTGGGCGTCGGCGGTGGCGACGAGCGGCAGGCGCAGCTCTTTCGCGAGTTCCTTGATGTGCTCGTTCGCGCGGAGCTGCGGCGCCAGGTGGTTCCACTGCAGTTCCAGGAAGTAGCGGCCGGGCTCGAAAATATCCCGGTACTCGGTCGCGATGCGTCGCGCCTGGTCCATGTTTCCGGCGGAGGCGGCCCGGCCGATTTCGCCGCCGAGGCACGCGGACAGGCCGATGAGTCCGCGCGAATGCTCCTTGAGGAGCGCCTTGTCGATGCGCGGGTCGTAATAGAAGCCGTCGCGGAAGGCCGCCGAAGAAAGCGCCCGCAGGTTCGCGTAGCCTTCGGCGTTTCGCGCCAAGAGAATCAGGTGGTGCCCCACGCGCTCGCTGCGGTCGGTGCGCCCGCGCGGCCCAGCCACGTAGGCCTCCATGCCGATAATCGGTTTCACGCCGGCGGCCGTGGCCTTCTTGTAGAAGTCGACGACGCCAAAGAGATTTCCGTGGTCGGTGACCGCGACGGCATTCATGCCCTTTGCGCGGACCGCGCCCATCAAGTCTCCAAGGCGGATGGCCCCGTCGAGCAGCGAATACGTCGAATGGAGATGCAGGTGGGTGAAGCTCATGGTCCTCCCTGGCAGGTGCCGTTCGATCCCTTATGCCGACGATGTCGACAGATTCGGGAGTTCTTCAAGGAGTGCGTCTGGTTCATAGACGTACTCGGCTTGTTCGAGCGTGAGCAGGAGATTTTTCGCAGACGCGCCGCGCTTCTCCCCCCACGAGGCGTAGACGGGCACGCCTTGCTCGTAGTCGACGCGCCCGTCCATGGCTTCAGTGCGTACGCTGAGTTTTCCGGAGCGGCGATTGGATTCGATGATGCGAGCGACTTCTTGGAGCGGCAGCTCGTCGGTCTCGCCGTCGACTGGGCGCCCGGCGGCGCCGAGTTCCCCTTGCTCGCGGAAGATGCCGGCGATGGTCGCGGCGTCTTCGGCGGCGGGGCGCTCCTCATCGAGCACCAGATTGACGCCCGCCTTGATGAGGCGGTCGCGCACGGCGTTGTCCGCCGCGAGCCCGAGCGCCAACACCGGCATCGAGCAAGTTCCGGGGCGCGATCGCAGGTAGCTGACAAAGCGGCAGAGCGGGTCGACGCCGAAGCTCAACCCAGCGACGATGAGGCTCGCCGAGCGGATGCTCACGTTCTGCCAAGCGTCTTCGAGCGAGCGCGACACATGCACCGGTATCTCGGCCTTCTCCAGGGCCTCGCGGTAGATGTTGCGCGCGGCTTTCTCGCGCAGCACGAGGAGGGCGACTCGGCCCTGGGCTTTGACTTGTCGTCGCAGCGCTTCGCCGTCGAGGATGACCGAGAGCGCATCCACAATCGCCGGGTCGAAGAGCTTATTTTCCGAGGAGCGCAGTGTGACGAAAGCCTCAGCGCGGCTTCGCGGCCGTTGGCGACCACTCTCTTTCTCGTGCACGAGGAGCGAGTAGGCGTCGAGGACAGAGATGATGCGGGAAGCGAGCGGGATGCTTTCCCCGCGGGCGCCGCTCGGCAGGCCGCTGCCGTCCCAGGCTTCGTAGCTGTGGGCAAGGGTCAGCGCGACGCTGTCGGTGAGTGCAAAGCCGCTCGCGGCTGCCATCATCGCGGCGATATCTGCGCAGGCCCTGACTCGGCCGGACTCATCGCTCGGCAGCCGCAGGAGTTCGAGCTTCGGCGGCGAGCAGAGGCTTTTTAACAGCGACGCTAAGCGCAGGTCTTCCAGAGCTGCATCTGGGAGGTCGAAGCGACGCCCGAGTTCTTCGGCGCGCCGCAGCTTCCAGCGAGCGCGGCTCTTGTTCGCCGACAGGCGAGAGAGTGCTTCTAAGGCTATCCGCTCCAAGCTCGCGACCACTTCGGCGGCGTTCGCCCGGCGGGTGGCGGCGGTGACGGTGCTCCCTTCGTTTGGCGGAGCCGCAAACGACGACGGCCGACCGCCGGCAGAGGTGGCGAGAGCCCGCGCTTCAGCGAACAGGCCGCCCAAGCCTTGGGCGCGGAAGAGGTCGAGGCCGGTGGCATCGCCGTAGTAGTGCTTCTTCAGGGCGGCGCGGATGGCGGTCGTCACTCCAATGAGCGCTGTAATCTCCGAGACCTTCGCCACCTGCTTGATGCGACCGATGACTTCCGAGCGGGTGGCGTCGCCGATGACAATAGAGAGGGTCTTGGAAACCGGCTCGTAGGCCACCGGGACGATGGTGAGTTCCTCGGCGATGCGTACCGGGATTTTCTCCAGCACCTCCGGCGAGACTTTCGCGGAGAGCAGGCGCTCGGTCGTGACGAAGCGGGTGTTGCTCTTGCTCGCGTAGTGGCGAAGGAGGTCGACTTCTGGACACAGCCCGAGTTCCAAAATCGACTCTTCGACGGTGAGCCCCGTCACTTTCGCACGCGCCTTTGCGCGTTCGAGGGCGGCTTGCTGCACGATGCCTGCTTCGACGATGGTTTCTGGAGCGACGCTCAAGAGCCTTCCTCGGAGTTCGGGTGTTCGCCCATTGCCTCCGAGTGCTGCTCTGTAGGCGACGGCTCAGTCGGTGCGCTTGCCTGCTCGGGACTGGTCTGAACGAGCTCTTGAAACGGCTTGAAGGCTGGCGCCGCCGGGGGAAGGGAACTCGTGCGAGCGGTCGGCGGGTGCGACGGCCGCTTCTTTTCCACTCGCGGCTGGTGGGCGACATGCTCGATTGCGGAGACGAGGGCGTCCAAGGCCTTCGCGACTTCGCGATGCTTTAACCAGTGCGCGAGATTGGGTGGGAGCTGCGCGGGCGCCCCATTGTGCATGGGGGCAGTGTTGCCGGCGTTCGCCGGTGGCGAGGTCGGCGGCATATAAGCGAATTCCGCTGGGTCGATGGGCTCCGGGTCCAAGCGGTCGACGCTCGACACCACGAGCTGCGGCAGCCCTCGGAATTTGCTGACGGTCCCGGTTACGAGGAGATAGTCCCCGGTCGCGATGGCGCTGTCGGCAGCATCGATGTTCTCGAAGATTCTCCCGTGGAGAATCCCAGTTTTGTCCACCAGTTCCAACACGACGAAGCGCTTGCCAGCGCGGCTCGTTTGGACGGCTTTCTTGAGGAGCCGAAAGACGGTCCGGATCTCTTCGCCGGGCCGAACACTCGCGGCGTAGACCTTCCGGATAACTTCCTCTGCCCCAGCCTCTAAGGATGAATCGTTCACGATGCGGCAGAGTATCCCACGGGGCGCTTCGGTGGAAGCCTACCTAACCTCGTCGACCACGTCGGTGTGCATCCCGAGTCACTTTGAAGAGGATGAGCGCGTCGGCGACGAGCACCACCATGCCAATGAGTTTCTGCTGAAGAGTTGGTCCGGAGAGCAGGCGAAGGGCTGCCGTCGCTCCGACGACTCCGAGCACCACCCACAAAAGCCAGATGCCGCCCCAGGCTTGGGTCCCGCGCGGCTTTGTGTCCCGCAGCTCGCTCAGCGCTCCTGCTTTTCGCCAACGGGTGCTCGACTCTTCGCGGATTTGGTCTTCCGGGTCGATGAGCCCGACGAGCCAAGCTTCCTGCACCTGGCCGAAGTCGCGAAAAGTGAGTTCGCCGCCGTCGCGGTCGCGGACGATGTACTTCAAGGCGACCTAACAAGTAGGAGCGGCAAGCCGCGCAATTTTAAACGCAGCACCGATTCAATTCCAACGGAATCGCGAAGCTCGTTACGCAGCCAGGGTGTCCGTATAAGGAATTTCATATTTAATTTCAGTGCTTTAGGGTTCGCTGGGAGTTGGCACGACTAGTGAATGTCATCAGATAGCCAGTTTCAAAGGAGCCGAAGAGAGCTTGTGGGACCGAAGTCGAAACTGAAAGACGGACGCAGTAGGTGAACGCAGCACTCGGAGACCTGGATATGAGCAAAGACAAACGCAGCACGAAGATTTTGGCGAAGACCTTCTTCACGCAGCTCCAAGCTGGTGGGTACGATCGCAACCAGATTCTCGATGTAGCGACGGAACTCATCGAACAAGTTACCAGCGAGATGAAGGATCAGCGAACGGAATCCCGCATCGACATGTGAGAGGCAGCATGTCCCCGTTGAGTCGCACCACATACTTCTCGCAGTCCCGAGGCCGAAGAGGCCCGGGGCTCAACGCAGCAAAGTGTCGGACGCAGTGTTGTCGACGCTGTAGACGAAGTTCCTTCTGCGAAGCAGCACCGTAGAGCGCGCAGCGGCCACCGCCCACGCGACTCCCGCAGATTCCAATCCGAAATCGACCAACTGAGTGATGCGCTTCCCGGCGCATCCGGTTGCGGTGCTTAAGTGCGCCTCATCCGGCGGCCCGCTTCGGTAAGCCGGTAGCGTTGCAGGCGACTTCTGGGCTTGTCAGGCCGAGTCATCTCGATCATTCCCAGGGTGAGCGCGGGCTTGAGGTACACTTCGCGGAAGTGATCTTCGTGCTTTAGCCCCAGCACCCTCTGAATTTCTTGTCTCGAAAGTTCACCGGTCATCACCCCGATGAGCTTTGCGACTTCCCCGGTGACTTCCCCCGTGACTTCCCCGGCGACTTCCCCGGTGACTTCCCCGGTGACTTCCCCGGTGACTTCCCCGGTGACTTCATCGGTGGGTTGAGGAACCGTGGCTCCTCGGGGCTCCGGGAGGAACGTCGTGAAAGACTTGCGGACGCGGTCGTTCGTGGTGGTCGGAGGCGTGTGGCCGAGCGCCTGCCATTCGCGCTGCATCATTCGGAGACCGGTGCCAGCCTGCTCGCACATGCCTATGCGGCGGATAGCCATCGCGATGGCGGGGTTGCGGACATCTTTCTCGCCCGGATCGAGCAGATGCTTTTCGTCGGCAAAGCTGTCGCCGGGATTCCAGAACTTGATACCGTCGGTGAAGAATTCGATGACGGCCTTCCGCGAGTGATCGCTGTAGTCTTGATGAATAATCATATTCATCGCGGCCTCGCGGAAGACGCGAAAACCTGCGGGTGCGTCCCTTCGCTCCAGCGTTGCCGGGTCAATTTCCCTAAAAGTCTTGGGCATGAAGAAGAGGTACTTCGCGAGGAGTTGCTGCCAAGTCTCGATAATGTTCACCTCGCTCACGAGGCGATCGATCCAGCGAGTCTCATCGAAGTCTTCCGTACTGGCGTAGCTGAGGAACCTGACGTCCAGGACTGGCTTTGGGATAAGATTTCGTACCCCTCGCAGCGAGCCGAACAAGACCACCGATCCTCGGGTTGGGAGTAGCTTGCCACTGTCCTTCACGAGGTAACCCCAATCGTAGAGGAACTCGAGGTGCGGTTGCTCCACGTCGAAACCCGGGTTCGTCGCGTGGAAGCGGTCGCGGTACCACTTGAGGCTTGCTGAGTGGAACACCTCATCAAGGGGGACGCGGGTGAAAGGCTCGCCGTCCCAGCGATCCGATGAGGCGTCGCGCAACATGCGCTCAATCTCGTGCGATTGCGCGCGGTAGTCGCCGCCTCCCTTCCGCAGAAAAGTCCTGCGGATGTCTCCATCGAGGTAGACGGGTTTGCGCGTACGCGTGTTCTCAGAGACTTGGAATGCAAGAACGACCTTGCCCTTGTGGGTAAAGCGGTGCTCCGAAAGGACGACGTCGTGGCTTATCTTCTGACCGGCCCGCAGCACTGAGAGGAAATCATTCTGCACCTTGTCCGGTTCGTCGACGCCACTGACCTCTAAGCGCTCCCCGGTCTGCGTGATCCCCAGTACAATCCAGCCCCCGCGCGAATTGGCGAAGGCTGATACGGTTTCGAAGACCGACTTCGGCAATGCGCTCTTGGATGCCTTGAACTCGGCGCCGTTCCACTCACCGGATCGCAGAAGAGCGTCAATGGAGGGCTTTTTCATGGGGTCCTCATTGCCACGGTGGTGTGACACGCCGTTGGGGCGGCGGGTAGATTGCCCCGTTTTTCTCGTTAGGGAAGCCAAGGAACTCGATGTCGTTTCCGCTATCTAACTCGGGGCGACTCGTCCGGTGAATTCTATTCAGCGACCCCAGGTGTGAGGAATCGATCGGGCGTATCGCTGAAGGATCAACTCGATTGAGTGAGGTCGGTTGCTGACGAAGTTCCTTGCCGCACCGGTGAAACCCGACTTCGGTACGGCACCCAATAGCACTGGAATTCGTCGAGCGATTTTCAGCAGAGTGAAATCGCTGCTCCCGAGTGGAGCAGCGCGCCTGCGAGGCGGGGAGTTGCTACCTGTTCTGGGAGGTCAGCGAAGCAGCCCCGGTTGCAGTCAAAATGAACTCCAGGCGCAAATGACCCTTGTGGTGCAGGGTAGTGCATCGTATAGAAATATAGGTTTGCCTTGGGTCACTTTTAAATATCGAAGATTGCTGCTATGGAAGGATCGGAATTGATGTTTCTAGGCGTTCTCAATGCGAGGTCCGTTAAGATTTGGAAGGGCACAGTACAGGGTTCGCCTCCACAAATATCGAGGGCGGATGAAGTCTTTTAGGATTCAGTAGTCTCTTTTTATTCAACCCCATGGTTGTCAACTGGGGTGCCGATTGTTCAGTATTATGTCATGATTGTATTGAAGCAAGAGTGGTCCCCTGTTGCAAGTAGTTCAGCTTGGAGCAATGCCAGGCCGCTCTTTGCAAGAGTACTCCCAGTTTTCGGGCGTTGGCCTTTCCTGGGTCAGCAACCCAGGGTAAAAGTTGACTCACCTGTAGACAATTCAGGAAAAGTTCGGCCCGATTGCGCAAATTCGCAGCCGGAGCCACATTTCCCTCACTTTCCCTCGTTTGGGACAGCGGAATTCAATGTGTCTCGAATTCCTCCCAATTATCCCCTTCGTGTGATCCAAAATCCTGCAAACGAGTGGGTGCTCAGCTCGGTCACCGATGACCATGCCCAGCGAGAAGATGAGGCCGTACAGAACCAACGCTGGCAGGAACTCGGTCGCTCGACTGCTGGCATCGCGCATGAACTCAACAACATCCTCGGCGTCATCAGTGCTCGGAGCGAGCTGATCGATGCCACGCCACAAGCGGCAGAGAATCGGGTGCGGCTCAAGGCGATTCGGGACTCGGTCGTCCGTTGCGAGGCAATTGTCGGCGCTATCTTGCGATTTGGTCGCTCCGCACGGCCGCCAGAGGCAATCGACCTAGCGCAGGTCCTAGAAGATGCCTCCCGGCTCTTTAAGGGGCATCTGCTCGGCTGTCCGCAGGTTCAGTTTCGCACCGAGCTAGGTCCAGAACTTCCCACCATCTTTGGAAACGCAGGTCAACTCGTTCAGGTGCTCCTGAATTTGCTGCAGAACGCGCTCCAAGCTCTCGAACAGAAAGTCGGCGCAATTACCCTGTCAGCTGTCGTCCGCGGGGAGAGTGTCGAAGTACTGGTGAAGGATACCGGCCGGGGAATTTCCTCCGATATTGCCGGCCGAATTTTCGCGCCACTCTTCTCCACGAAGTCCAACGGCTCCGGCATGGGGCTCGTGATTTCGTCGAAGACTATCAAAGAACACGGCGGGGAGATTTCTTTCGAGTCACGCATCAACCAGGGCACGACCTTCAAAGTCGTGCTGCCGATACTTGCCCGAGGCACAGAGCGACATGAATGAGCTGCAGAATGAAAAGACGAAGATCCTCGTAGTAGATGACGACCGTGCCGTTTTGGATACGGCCCGCGACATGCTGGAGTCGAACGGATTTAAGGTGGTGGCGGTAGATGAGGCGATGGAAGCACTCGAAGCCAGCGCAGATCCGGAACTCGCCGTCGCCTGCCTCGACATCGTTATGCCCAACTACACGGGCCTGCAGCTCTTGAAGGAATTCAAACGCACTCGGCCCGAGTTGGAAGTCGTGATGATGACCGGTTTCGGACAAGTTGAGAGCGCCGTTGAAGCGATGAAGGCCGGAGCCGCCGACTACCTCTGCAAGCCGTTCAGCTGTGGCGACTTCGTCATGCGAGTTACCCGCGCCGCCGAGCGCAAAGTCCTCCGCGACCGTGCCCGCGGCGAAGAGCGGCGCGCTACCGACCTCACCGGGAATGTGCTCATCGGTCGCTCACTCCCGATTCAGCGGGTCTGCAAGCTCATCGAGACCATGAGCCAGACCGACTCCAACGTGCTCATCCAAGGAGAGAGCGGCACCGGCAAAGAGCTCGTGGCCCGCGCCATCCACAACCAGAGCTCCCGTCGCGACGCACCGTTTGTCGCCATCAACTGTTCGGCCCTCACCGACTCGCTGCTCGAGAGCGAATTCTTCGGGCACGTGAAGGGCAGCTTCACCGGCGCGCTGTCGAACAAGAAGGGCCTCTTCGAAGCGGCCCACCACGGGACCATCTTCCTCGACGAAATTGGCGACGTCTCACCGGCCACCCAAGTGCGCCTCCTGCGCGTGCTCCAAGAGGGTGAGGTGCGCCCGGTCGGCGCCAACGAATCCACCCGCATCGACGTGCGCATCATCGCGGCGACCAACGTCGACCTCGCCCGCGCCATGGAGTCGGGCCGCTTCCGGGAAGACCTCTACTACCGGTTGAACGTGCTCACCCTGAAGCTCCCGGCGCTCCGCGAACGCCCCGAAGACATCCCGGCGCTCGCCTACCACTTCCTGCGCCTCTACAGCTCGAAGCTCAACAAGCCGGTCCGCCGTATCACTGAAAAGGCCATGGAAGAGCTCACCACGGCGCGCTGGACGGGCAACGTCCGCGAACTTGAAAATGCCATTGAGCGCGGCGTCGTCCTCGCGCCAGGCGAAGAGTTCGACGTGACCGAACTCCCCAGCGAAATTCGCAACGCCCGCGATGGCGATGAGCGCATCGGCACCTTCTCGTTGCAGCACCTGCCCTACGCCGAGGCGAAGAAAATCGCCGTGCGCGCTTTCGAGCGACGCTACCTCTCCAGCCTCTTGGAGAAGTCGCAGGGGAACGTCTCCCGGGCTGCCCGCGACGCGGGGATTGATCGCTCGAACTTCCGTCGGCTCTTGAAGCAGTTCGGCGTCATGACCCAGCATTGGCCCTCAAAGGCGCAGAACTTCAACGAAGAGCGCGTCGTCTCAATGCCGCGGTTTCCTATGTAGGCCCCATGCGGTAGGTTGCAGCGCATGAAGACCCACGCAGTCGTCATCGAAGCGCATGGTGGCCCTGAAGTGCTCCGCTACACCGAGCGGGAACTTCCGGACCCCGGCCCAGGAGAAGTTCAGATTCGCCACACGGCGATCGGCATCAACTTCATCGACATCTACATCCGTACCGGCAAGTACCCCTGCCCACTCCCGGCAGTCCTCGGCGAAGAGGGCGCAGGCGTCATCACCAAACTCGGCGAGGGCGTAAAAGATTTGAAGGAGGGCGACCGGGTCGCCTATCCGCACGGCACTGGCTCCTACGCGGAGGCGCGCAACATCGCCGCCGCCCGCATCGTGAAAGTGCCAGACTTCATCGACGACGCTTCGGCTGCGTCGCTCATGCTGAAGGGCCTCACCGCCGAGTACCTGCTGCGGCGCACCCACAAGGTCGAACGGGGTGAGACCATCCTCGTCTATGCCGCCTCCGGTGGCGTCGGCAGCTACGTGGTGCCCTGGGCGAAGTCCTTAGGCGCCACGGTCATCGGTGTCGTCGGCAGTGAATCCAAAGTCGCCATCGCCAAAGCGAGCGGCGCCGACCACGTGCTCCTCCAAGAGCAAGGCCTTGCCGCCAAGGTGCGGGAACTCACCAAGGGCCGCGGCGTCGACGTAGTCTACGACTCCGTCGGTCGCGAGAGCTTCCAATGGTCGCTCGATGCGCTGCGCTCGCGGGGACTGCTCGTCTCCTTCGGCCAGTCTTCGGGAGACATTCCTCCCTTTTCCATGGGCGTAATTGCCGGGCCACGCTCGCTCTTCCTCACTCGCCCCTCGCTCGGTGCGTATATCCACACGCGGGAGGAGCTGGTGAAAGCCTCCGAAGCGCTCTTCGAGGTAGTGCGGGCGGGCATCATCGCCAAGCCGAAGCCGCGGGTGTTCCCGCTGAAGGACACGGCCAAGGCGCACCAGGCGCTCGAATCTCGTCAGACGACCGGCCCGACCATCCTCGTGCCGTAACGGTTACGAGGTGCGGCGCTTGATGAGGCCGGAGCGCTCGATGATGAAGCCGTCGGGCAGCCGCGCCTCGACCTTTTCTCGGAACCCGGTGACCGGGAGTTCCGCGTCGGCGAGTGCTTCGATGCAGGCTTGCTGCACGCGCTTGCCGGTTTCTTCCTCGACGAGCAGCGCGAGAATCGCCTCGCGGGAGTCTTTGTCTTTGAGCGTCGCGAGAGCCTTCACCGCGGCGAGCTTCACGTCGTCGGACATATCGCTCAAGAATTGCCGGATGACGTTGCTGCTCGTCGTATCGCCGCCTTCACCCAAGAATTGCAGGAGCACCTGCTTCTTCTGCGGGTCACGGGTGTAGGTGGTGCCGAGGCGCCCGAGTTCTTCCTGCACTATCGCTGTCACTTCCGGACGCGAGAGCAGCCTTTCGAGAATGCGCAGCATCCAACTTGAGGCCTGCTCGTTCTTCGTGAAGAACTCGCGCACCGGAGCAACGGCGATTTCCTTGGCGTCGCTGACGATTTCGAAGACGTGATCCTTCTCGTCGGCGTCGGTGGTCTGGGGCTCGACGACGAAGGTGAAGCGCAGCAGCAGCACGCCGATGGCCTCGCTCGTCTGTTCCTTGGCGAGGTTTTCGATGGCCTTCTGACGGTTGAGCGGGTCGCCGTACTTCTGGAAGAGCTTCGGCTTGAGTTTTTGCGCGCGTTCGGCTGCAGAGGCTTTCTGAAAGATGCCAAATATTCCCATGGATGAAGCCCCTTTATCTGTCGCGGCTACAATTTCAACTGCGAGCGCAAGTCGCCGTTGTAGCGCGCTTCGAGCGTGTCGACTGCTTCTAGACTCTTATCGTCGAGAGAAGTCGGAAGTTTTATCTGAACGATGAAGTAGAGGTTGCCCGGTTTGCCGCCGTGCAGCGACGGGACGCCGTAGCCGCGCAACCGGAGCTTCGTTCCCGACTGGGTCTTCGGCGGCACGACGACGACGCCCGGGCCGCGGAAGGTGGGCACTTGCACTTCAGCGCCGCGCACCGCCTCTTTCACCGAAATCGGCAACTCGGCGGTGAGGTCGTCGCCCGTCCGAGTGAAGGTCTGGTGCGGCGCGACGCGGATGTCGAGGTAGAGGTCTCCTGCCGGGCCACCGTATTCGCCGGGGTCGCCTTGACCGGCGAGGCGCACCCGCGAGCCATTGTCGACGCCGCGAGGAATTGTGACGGCGAGCCGCCGCCCGCCCACCGAGATGTTCTGTTCGCCGCCGAGTACGGCGTCTCGGAGCGACACTTCGATGGTGGCCGTGAGGTCGCCGCCGGGCACCGGACCGCGAGCGCCGCGGCGCCCAAACATCTCCCGCATGAGGTTTTCAAAGTCGAAGCCCGCGCTGCGGGATTCGGCCCCGCTGAAGCCTTGGCTCGCAGCGGCCCGGGTATAGGCGGCGGCCTTGCTTTCATCCCAGTTGAAGCGCGCCGCGTCGGGGCCGAACTGATCGTACATGCGGCGTTTGCTCGGGTCGGACAGCACCTCGAAGGCCTCGTTCAGTTGCTTGAACTTTTCTTCGGCCTGTTTCGAGCCCTGGTTGTGGTCCGGGTGGTACGTGCGGGCGAGCTTACGGTATGCTTTCCGTACATCGTCCGCGCTCGCGCTACGATCCACGCCCAGGCGCTGGTAATAGTCACTCGACATGCGTCCCATACAGAGTAGCCATATCCGAGGTGTACGCTAGTGTTGAAGATCGAATGGGTCTTGGCGCTTCTTTTTGCTCTCGACGGAGGCACAAAGAAATCCGCCGACGCCGGAGTCACCGCGGATGGAGGCACTGGAAAGGCCCTCGACGGCGGGGTGGTGCAGGTGCTCGACGCGGGCCCCAAAGCTCCCTTTGACGGTGGCCCGCCGCAAGTCATCGACTGGGTGGTTGCGGCGGTTGAAGGTTGGGCGATTACCCGACACCAGCAGGACGTTGAAACGCTGGTGCTCCTCGTACTCGGCGGCGGCGGTGAGAGAGCAGCGCGAGGTTTTCTCGACTCGCAAATACGAGAGCGGGCCCTCACCCAGATGATCGACGAACGACTCCTGACGCTCAACGCCGACAAGGTCGGCGCCTTCCCGGTGTCCGATGAGGACCTCCGCGAAGAGCTCTCGAATTTCGAAAAGGCGCTGGGGCCGTCTATCCCGCTTCCTCGGTTCCTCATCGAAAACCAGACCACCTTAGCGAGCCTTCAAGAAGTGCTGCGCCGCCACGTCCGCGCCACCAAAATCCTCGACAACCGCTTTCGCCTGCGCTCGCTTCCCGACGAGCAGGAAGTCGCCCAAGCGCGAGCGGCCCGGCCAGCCCTCGCTGGTCTCTCCGACGAGGCTGCCCGGCGAGAGATTCGGCGCGAGCGGTACGCAGCCCTCGTCGAGGAGCATTTGATGACCCTGCGCCATTCGGCAGACGTGCGCTTTTTCGCCGCTCCCCAAGACGCTCCACGCTGATGCATCTGCGCAGCGCCGAACGCGAAGACATCAGCGCCATCTGCGCCCTGGAAGCGGCGGCGTCGCCCTGGCCTTGGACGTGCGAAGCCATCGCCGCAGAAATCGCCCACGAGGCGCGGGTGGCGCTCGTGGCGGAGCAGGGCGGCGACGCGCAGCGCCGGGCGCTTCTGGGCTTTGTCCTCGGGCGCTGCATTGCTGGCGTGGCGGAGTTGAACCTCGTGGCGGTGGCCCCCGCCGAACGTCGCCGGGGCCACGGGCTACGCCTCGTGAACGCGTTCGCGACGGCGGCCCGGGAGCGCGGCGCTGCGGAAGTACACCTCGAAGTCCGCGCCGGAAATACCGAAGCTCTCGCGCTCTACCAGCGCGCAGGTTTTGCGTGCGTCGGAAGGCGAAAACAGTACTATGCGCAAGGGAATGAGGACGCGGTCCTCATGACCCTCGACCTTGCGACCATGAAGGAACTTCGAAGCCGATGTTGACAACGCGGCGTAGTGTCGTGTAGCGAGGCGACCTCTTGGCCGTTCGTATCAAGGAACCACATGCCGACCGTTAACCAGCTTATTCGCCGCGCGCGAGAACGATTCACTTACAAGTCGAAGAGCCCCGCGCTCAAAGCCAACCCACAGAAACGTGGCGTTTGCATCCGCGTCTACACGAACACTCCCAAGAAGCCGAACTCTGCGCTCCGCAAGGTTGCGCGCGTCCGTCTGACCAACGGTATCGAGGTCACGTCGTACATCCCGGGAGTTGGCCACAACCTCCAAGAGCACTCCGTTGTGCTCATCCGCGGCGGCCGCGTGAAGGATCTTCCAGGAGTGCGCTACCACATCGTCCGTGGGACTCTCGACTCGGTCGGTGTCCAGGGGCGTAAGCAAGGGCGCTCCAAGTACGGAGCTAAACGAGCGAAGTAAGCCCGGAGACATTGCATGCCACGCCGACGCATACCGAATCGCCGGAAAATCAATCCGGACCCCAAATTTCAAGACCGCTTGGTCGCCAAGTTCATCAACGACCTGATGCGCAAAGGCAAGAAGTCCACTGCCGAAGCCATCACCTACGGTGCCCTCGGCATGGTCGAGGAGCGCTCCAAGGAAGAGCCTCTCAAGGTGTTCAAGCGCGCTCTCGACAACGTGAAGCCTGCGCTCGAGGTGAAGAGCCGCCGCGTCGGTGGTGCCACCTACCAAGTGCCGGTCGAAGTCCGCCAAGACCGTCGAGTCGCCCTCGCGATGCGGTGGATAATCTCCTACGGCAAATCGCGCGCCGAAAAGACCATGATGGAAAAGCTCGCCGGTGAAATCATGGATGCGGCGAACAACCGCGGCAACGCGGTGAAGAAGCGCGAGGACACCCACAAGATGGCCGAGGCCAACAAGGCGTTCTCCCACTACCGCTGGTAGTGCCGTGGCAGTCGATTCCTCAGAGCTTCCGATTTCCCGATACCGGAACATCGGTATCATGGCGCACATCGACGCCGGGAAGACGACGACGACCGAGCGGATACTCTTCCACACCGGGACCATCCACAAGATGGGCGAGGTCCACGAAGGGACCACCACCACCGACTGGATGCCGCAGGAGCGCGAGCGGGGCATCACCATCACCTCGGCGGCGATTACCTGCTTCTGGGATTCCCGAGGCGAGCGCTACCGGGTCAACATCATCGACACGCCGGGGCACGTCGACTTCACGATTGAAGTGGAGCGCTCGCTGCGGGTCCTCGACGGAGCCATCGCAGTTTTCGACGGAGTGAATGGCGTCGAGCCGCAGACTGAAACCGTCTGGCGGCAAGCGGAGAAGCACCACGTTCCGCGGCTGTGCTTCATCAACAAGATGGACCGGGTGGGCGCTGATTTCGAGCAGTCGGTAGCGTCTATCGTCACCCAGTTAGGCGCGACGCCGCTCGTGCTGCAGCTCCCTATCGGCCGCGAAGAGTTGTTCACCGGGGTCGTCGACTTGGTGCGCATGCGCGCTTACCACTTCGCCGACGAGGCCCCGCATGCGGTCATCGAAGGCGACATTCCCGAGGACATGAGCGCCCAAGTGGCGACAGCGCGCCAACGGCTCCTCGACAAAGTGGCCGAGCTCGACGACGCGCTCATGGAGAAGTACCTCGCCGACGAGGGAGCTTCGTTCACCGAAGAGGAAGTGCGGCGCGCGATTCGGCGCGGGTGCGTGAGCCTCAAGGTGTCGCCGGTGCTCTGTGGCTCGGCCTACCGGCACAAGGGGATTCAGCCGCTCTTGGATGCGGTCGTCGCGTACTTGCCGTCGCCGACGGAAGTGCCGGCGGTGCAGGGCCGCTCGCCGAGCGGCGAGTTGCAAGAGCGCCCGGCAAGCGAGGATGCGCCGTTCGCGGCGCTGGCGTTCAAGTTGATGGCCGAGAGCTTCGGCACCTTGACGTTTCTGCGGGTCTACTCCGGTCGCCTCAACGCCGGGCAGACGGTATGGAACCCGCGGCTCAAGCGGCGGGAGCGCATCGGACGCCTCGTGCAAATGCGCGCCGAGAAGCGCGACGAGATCGAAAGCTGCCACGCCGGCGACATCTGCGCGGCGGTCGGTCTCAAAGCCGCGAGCACCGGCGATACGTTCTGCGCCGAAGGGGCGCCGATTATTTTGGAGCGCATCGACTTTCCGGAGCCGGTCATCCAACTCGCGCTCGAACCGAAGAGCGTCGAAGATGCAGACCGCTTGGGTCCAGCGCTGGAGAAGTTGTCGGCGGAGGATCCGTCGTTCCGGGTGAACATCGATCAGGAGACCGGCCAGACGATCATCGCCGGCATGGGCGAGCTGCACCTGGAGATCATCACCGACCGGCTGCGGCGAGATTACCGCGTATCGGTGGTCGTCGGCCGCCCGCAGGTGGCCTACCGAGAGACAGTGACTGCGAGCGCCGAGGGCGAAGGCGAGCACGTGAAGCAGACCGCAGGCAAGGAGCAGTACGGCTACGTGAAGCTGCGGGTGCTCCCGCGAGCAGCAGGCGAGGGCATCGCGTTTCGCAACGCGCTCCCCGACGGGAAAATCCCCAAGGAGTTTTACCCGGCGATTGAGGCCGGAGTGATGTCGTCGCTCTCGCGCGGCGTCGTCGCGGGCTATCCGATCGTCGATGTCGTGGCGGAGGTGTTCGACGCGCGCGCTTCCGACACCGACTCCGACGAGTCGTCGTTCCAAATCGCCGCGGCCACGGCGTTTACCGCCGCATGCAAAGCGGCGGCGCCGACGCTCCTCGAACCGATCATGGAGGTCGAGATTTCGACCCCGCAGGATTACCTTGGGAGCGTCATCGGCGACGTGAGTTCCCGCCGCGGCATCATCAAGTCCATGGGCCAGCGCGGGCTTCTGCAGTTGATTTCGGCGAGCGTCCCCCTAGCGGAGATGTTCGGCTACGTGGACGCGCTGCGTACGCTCTCTCAGGGGCGTGCCTCGTACACCATGCAGTTCGGGAGCTACGCGGCTATTCCCGAGCAGATTTTGAAGCCTCTCTTGCTCCGATTGCGAGGGTATTGAGAGATCTTCACGGCGATGCTTGACGTCGCTTAGCCAAGGGCATATACGCCGGGCGGTTCTCGCTTCGGCTCTATGAAAATCCAAGCTCATCGGCCCTCCCGCCGTGCTGCAACGATTTTCGCAACCGCGGTGAGTACGGACGTAGCGTGAAAAGTAGTGGCGAGAAAAGTAATGGCGTTGAAAGGGTCGACTGAGCAATGGCGACACAGAAAATCCGCATTCGATTGAAGGCGTATGATGCGAAGCTCTTGGACCAGAGCGCGACCGAGATTCTCGAGACCGCGCGAAGGACTGGAGCTCGGGTCTGCGGCCCCATTCCGCTTCCGACGCGGATCAACCGGTTTACCGTGCTGCGCTCCCCGCACGTCGACAAGAAGAGTCGGGAGCAGTTTGAGATTCGTACCCACAAGCGACTGCTCGATATCCTTGAGCCTACCCAACAAACGCTCGATGCCCTGATGAAGCTGGATCTCTCAGCCGGTGTCGACGTCGAGATTAAGAGCTAACCTGCCATGGCACGATTTGACGTCATCGACTTAAACCGCAAGAAGGTCTCCGAGATAGACCTCGCGGATGAGGTGTTCGCTGCCGAGGCGAACCCGGAACTCGTCTATGAAGTTGTCAAGGCTCAGCAAGTAAGCCGCCGAGCCGGGACTGTCGCAGTGAAGAACCGTTCGCTCGTCTCCGGTGGCGGTCGCAAGCCGTATCGCCAAAAGGGGACTGGTCAAGCGCGCCAGGGCTCAATCCGTGCCTCTCACTGGGTGGGGGGCGGCAAGGCTATGGGTCCGAAGCCGCGTGACTATTCCTACCGACCGCCGCGGTCGGTGCGTCGGGGCGGGTTGCGTACCGTGCTGTCCATGCGGGCGCGCGATTCGCAGATGTTGATTCTCGACATGTTCCCGTCGGACGGCAAGTCGAAGGCCGCTTTCACGGCGTTGACCAAGTCCTTGAAGCTGAAGGACGCGCTCGTCGTGGACGCCGCCGAGAACCAGGGGCTGTTCCTCGCAGTGCGCAACCTCGAGCGCTTCGACGCGCTCCCGGTGCAGGGGCTCAACGCAGAATCGGTGCTCCGCCGCAAGACGCTCGTGCTCACCGCGACGGCGGCACGCGCCATCGACGAGGCGCTCCGTGGACCCCTCGGTAAACGCCGGAAGGTACTGGGCGACGAGAAAGCCCAAGTCCAACAGAAAGCACAGGGCTAAAGGAAACCACGATGGAGATCCACCACGTCATCAAGGCTCCGCTCATCACCGAAAAGGCGGACAAAGGTCGAGAAGAGCAGCGGCAGTACGCCTTCATCGTCGACCGTTCGGCCACCAAGGGAGATATCGCCCGGGCCGTTGAGTCACAATTTCAGGTCACCGTCGAGACGGTGCGCACGCTCATCATGCGCGGCAAGGTGAAGCGCGTCGGCACGTCGTCGGGGAAGCGTTCAAACTTTAAGAAGGCCTTCGTCGTGTTGAAAGACGGCGACAAGATCGGCCTCTTTGAGGGAGGAGCGGCGTAATGGGTATTCGAACTTTCAAACCTACGTCTCCGGCTCGGCGGTTCATGACCGGCTCCGACTTTGCCGACTTGACTCGGAAGGGTCCGGAGAAGTCGCTGACCCAGGCGATGAGCAAGTCCGGTGGCCGCAACAGCTACGGGCACATCACCCGGCGGCACCAGGGTGGCGGTCACAAGCGCCGCTACCGCACCATCGACTTCCGCCGCGACAAAGACGGCGTGCCGGCCAAGGTGGTCGCGATTGAGTACGATCCGAACCGCACCTGCAACATCGCCCTGCTGTCGTATGCCGATGGTGAGAAGCGCTACATCCTCGCGCCTATCGGCGTCGGTGTTGGCGATGTGCTCGGCTCGGGCAAAGAAGTCGACATCCGCCCGGGGAACACGCTTCCGCTCCAGTACATCCCGGTGGGTACGGTCATTCACAACATCGAGTTGAAGCCCGGTCGGGGAGCGCAGATTATTCGCTCTGCCGGTAGCTGGGGTCAGCTCATGGCCAAGGAAGGCGATTATGCGCAGGTACGCCTTCCTTCCGGCGAAGTACGCAAGGTGCTGATTGTCTGCCGCGCCTCTATCGGCCAAGTGGGCAATGCGGACCACGAAATCATCCGTCGCGGTAAGGCCGGAAAGAGCCGATGGCTCGGCATTCGGCCGACGGTGCGTGGTCTCGCGATGAACCCCGTCGATCACCCGCACGGTGGTGGCGAGGGCAAGTCGGGACAGGGAAATCCCCACCCAGTCTCGCCATGGGGTCAGAAGACCAAGGGGCTCACGACCCGTCGCATCAAGCGTACGGACAAGTTCATAGTCTCCAAGCGCCGCTCTGGCGCTCGGAGCCAGTAGGAGACGACCGGATGGCGCGCTCAACGTGGAAAGGACCTTTTGTCGACGCGAGCCTCGTGAAGAAGCTCGATTCGATGAATGCAGCGAAACGCAAGACGGTCGTGAAGACCTGGTCTCGACGGTCGACCATCATCCCGGATATGGTGGGGCACACCTTCGCGGTGCACAACGGGCGAAAGTTCATCCCCGTCTATGTCACTGAGACGATGGTCGGACACAAACTCGGGGAATTCTCTCCGACGCGTACCTTCATCGGCCACTCCGCCGAGAAGAAGGCCGCGCCGACCCCTGGAAAGAAAGGCTAACGCGCCATGAAGTCGACTGCGCATCTACGGTATTTGAAGATGGCCCCGCGCAAGGTCGCGACGGTCGCCTCGATTGTACGAGGGAAGCCGGTCGCCGAGGCCCTGTCTACCCTTGCCTGGACGCGCCGCGCTGCCGCGACGCCGCTCAAGAAGCTCATCGAGAGCGCCATTTCAAACGCTACCAACGTCAGCTCGGGAGCGGTGGACATCGATCGCCTGTGGATCGAAGAACTCCGCGTCGACCAGGGCCCGACAGCACGACGATTCATCACCCGCGCGATGGGGCGCGGCACGCGTATCAATAAAAAGACGAGCCACGTTCACGTCGTCCTTTCCGATGAAAGCGCCAAGAGCGCACGGAAGTAAAGGAGCAGAGTTTTGGGTCAAAAAGTTCATCCAATCGGCTATCGCCTAGGGGTCATCAAGACCTGGGATTCGAAGTGGTACGCGGAGAAGGGCGTCTACACCCAGTGGTCTCATGAAGACGCGATGATCCGTGAGCACGTGAAGAAGAGCCTGAACCACGCCGGCGTCTCGAAAGTTGAAATCGAGCGAGCGGCGAACAAGGTGAAGGTCAACGTCCACACGGCGCGGCCGGGTATTGTCATCGGCAAGCGGGGCGCCGGCATCGAGACGGTGAAGAAGGAGCTTCAGCAGTTCACGAAGAACGATGTGTTTTTGAACATCGTCGAAGTCCGCAAGGCAGAGATTGACGCGCAGCTCGTGGCGGAGAACATCGCCACCCAGCTTGAGCGACGCATTGCGTTTCGGCGAGCGATGAAGAAGGCGATTCAGACCGCCATGAAATTTGGAGCCAAGGGGATTCGCGTCGCCTGCTCCGGCCGCCTCGGTGGTACCGAGATGGCGCGCTACGAATGGTACCGCGAAGGTCGCGTTCCGCTGCACACCCTGCGTGCGGATATCGACTACGGATACGCCATCGCGCGCACGACCTACGGCACCATCGGGTGCAAGGTCTGGGTCTGCAAAGGTGATGTATTGCCCACCAAGGGCGGGATGAAGGACGCGTAAGCGAGAGGACGTATGCTTCAGCCAGCACGAACCAAATATCGAAAGATGCACAAGGGTCGCACGCCGGGCCGGGCTCACCGTGGGAACAACCTCGCGTTCGGCGAGTTTGGGCTCATGACGCTCCAGCCGGGGTGGATTACCTCGCGACAGATTGAGGCCGCGCGCATCGCGATGAGCCGTCACATCAAGCGTGGCGGGAAGATTTGGATCCGCATTTTTCCGGACAAGCCAATCACCAAGAAGCCCGCGGAAACGCGTATGGGAACTGGGAAGGGCAACGTGGAGTACTACGTCGCCGTGGTGAAGCCCGGTCGGATTCTCTATGAGATGGACGGTATGGACGCGAACCTCGCGAAAGAGGCGCTCCGGTTGGCGGCGGCGAAGTTGCCGCTCATGACACGGGTGGTCCATCGCAACGAGCAGAGCTTGTAGGTCGAAGGAGCATTGTCTATGGCGACGGCAAAAGAATTACGGGAATTGTCGACGGAGGACCTGCAGCGACGCGCTGCTGAGCTTCGCACGACCATTCTTACGGAGACGATGCAACTGCGCACCGCGACGCTGACCAGCGTTGCCGCACGCACCGCACATCGTCGCGATTTGGCACGGATACTTACGGTGATTACGGAGAAGGCAAAGAAATGACGACCGCAGAAAACGAAGAAGGCGAAGTCCGCGGGCGTCGGAAATCCCGCGTAGGTATCGTCACCTCCAACAAGATGACGAAGACCGTGGTGGTCACCGTGAAGCGGCGCACCGCACACCCTCGCTACGGAAAGATTCAAACCCTTCGCGTGAAGTACAAGGCCCACGCTGAGGACCATGACTATCCCCGGAAGAGCACCATCGCCGAGGGAGACAAGGTGCTCATCGTCGAGACGAGGCCATTGTCGAAGGATAAGAATTGGCGCGTCGTAAAGATACTTGAGCGAGCGCAGGTCGTTTAACGCCCGCTTCTACGAAAGAGAGCGAACCCGATGTTGCAAATGACAAGCCGCCTTGAGGTGGCAGACAACTCCGGAGCAAAGAACGTTTTTGTCATCAACGTCACCGGCGGCTCTACGCGTTTTTACGGGAGCGTCGGGGATGTCGTGACGGTCTCGGTGAAGGAAGCGTCCGCCAACTCCAAGGTGAAGAAGGGCGACGTCGCGAAGGCGGTCATCGTCCGCACCAACAAGGAAATTCGCCGCGCCGACGGCAGCTACATCAAGTTCGATGTCAATTCGGCGGTGTTGATCAACAAGGACCTTGAGCCGATTGGTACCCGCATCTTTGGGCCGGTCGCGCGCGAGTTACGAGCGAAGAAGTTTATGAAGATTATCTCACTGGCTCCCGAGGTGCTGTAGCCATGCAGAAGCTGAAGGTCGGAGATTTGGTGCAAGTAACCTCCGGAGCGGAGCGCACCCGCAAGACGAACCGAGGCAAGGTCCTCGAAATCGACCGGACCGCCCTGCGGGTGAAGGTCGAAGGGCTGCGGATTGTGAAGAAGCACCTGAGGAAGGGCCGAAGCAAGACGCATCCGGATGGTGGCGTGGTGGAGTTCCCTGGATCTATCGCGCTCGCTAGCCTCGCGCTTGTGTGCCCGAAGTGCGATAAGCCGACGCGGGTCGGGATCCGGACTGTGGAGGATGCGCGGCGCCGGTTCTGCAAGCAGTGCGACGCGACGATTGATTGACGGAGAATTGCTGATCACTGCGGGGGTGCGTCGTTCCCCCTCGCTCTACGGATGGTATGGTCATGGTTGACGAGACGAAACAAAGCGAAGCGAAGCCCACCAAGCGCGAAGGTAAGCGCGCGCGCCCAGAAGCGGCGAAGAAGGCGGGCTACGCCGCGAACATCGACCCGGCGTTGAAGTCGCAGCCGGCGCGCCTGAAGCTCCGCTACCGCCAGGACATCGTCCCGGCGTTGATGAAGGAAATCGGATTGAAGAATCCGATGGAGGTTCCGAAGATCGAGAAGATCGTCGTGAACATGGGCCTCGGCGAGGCGCTCCTCAACAACAAGATTCTGGAGTCGGCGGTCGACCAACTCGGCGCCATCACCGGTCAGAAGGCAGTATTGACCCGCTCCCGCAAGGCCATCGCGAACTTCAAGCTCCGCGAGAACCAGGCCATCGGCGCGATGGTCACCCTGCGCGGCGACCGGATGTACGAATTCCTCGACCGCTTGGTCAACGTTGCGCTCCCGCGCGTCCGCGACTTCAAGGGCGTCTCTCCGAAGGCTTTCGACGGCTGGGGCAATTACACCCTCGGCATTCGGGAGCAGGTGATATTCCCGGAGATCAACTACGATCAAATCGACAAAGTGAAGGGGCTCAATATTTCCATCGTCACCTCCGCGGGAGATGACGAGCGAGCCCTGAAGCTGCTAAAGGCATTCGGCATTCCGTTTAGGAATTAGAAGTACGTACCAAGATGTTGGTTTGCCTGGAGCGAACCTCCGAGATGGGCTCGGCAGGCGCGAGGGCATGGTTGAGCGGGTGAAGTGCCCGCGGTGAAGGCGCAGAAGCATGGCTGTGAACGACCCAATTGCTGACCTGATTACTCGTATCCGCAACGCGGTATTAGCGAGACACGATCGGCTGACGCTCCCCTCATCGCGAATCAAGGCTGAGATTGCGCGAGCGCTGAAGGAAGAGGGCTTCATCGCGGACTACATCGTCCACGAGAAGAAGCCGCAAAACGAGCTCACCATCATGTTGAAGTACGGTCCTGGCCGAGAGCCGGTGATCGTGGGCATCCACCGGGTTTCACGACCGGGTCTGCGCCGCTACGTGGGCGTGGGCGAGATTCCCCGGGTCAAGCGCGGCATGGGCATCGCTGTCCTTTCTACCTCCCGCGGCATTCTCGCGGACCGAGCTGCGCGTAAAGCGAAGGTCGGCGGCGAGTTGATCTGCACGGTGTACTGACGAGGACTTGCGATGAGCCGCATAGGAAAACTACCAATCAAGATTGAGAAGAACGTCAAGGTCGCCATCTCCGGCAAGTCCGTGAGCTTTGAAGGACCGAAGGGCAAGCTCGCTGTGGCGCTGCCGTCTCCGGACATCAAGGTCGAGGTCAAGGGCGAGGAGTTGCTCGTGTCCCGACCTTCGGACAGCTCCGAGCACCGCGCACAGCACGGGCTCACCCGGGCGATTCTTGCGAACGCCGCGAAGGGCGTCGCGACCGGCTGGGAAAAGCTCTTGGCGATTCGTGGCGTCGGTTACCGCGCCGAAGTGAAGGGCAAGGCTATCCACTTTTCGCTCGGGTATTCGCACCCGATAGTGTTCGACCTCCCAGAGGGGGTCACTGCCGAAGTGAGCAAAACGCAGCGCACCGAAGACCAGCTTCCGACGCTGGACCTCACCCTGCGCTCGGCGAACCGACATGCAGTCGGTCAGACGGCAGTGCGTATTCGCGGGCTACGTCCGCCGGAGCCGTATAAAGGAAAAGGAATCAAGCTCTCGACCGAGAAGGTTCGTCGGAAAGAGGGCAAGACGGGCGCTGCTTAACCCACGGAATAGGACTTATAGGGCACGAGAAAACCATGGCCAAAATCAATCAGCGCCTTCGCCGCAAAGCGCGTATTCGCAAAAAAGTCTCAGGGACAGCGGAGCGGCCGCGCCTGACAGTGTACAAATCATTGAAGCACATGCACGTGCAGGTCGTGGACGACATGTCCTCGCGCACGCTCGCTGCGGCGTCGACGCTCTCCAAGGAAATCTCCGGGAAGCTCGGCGAGGGCGACAAGCGTGCGGCGGCGAAGCAGGTTGGTCTGCTCATCGCCGAGAAGTGCAAGTCGGCTTCCATCGAAGCGGTGGTCTTCGACAGAAACGGTTATCCCTACCATGGCCGCATCGCGGCGGTGGCCGAGGGCGCCCGCGAGGGCGGTTTGAAGTGTTAGCTCGAAGAAAGGTCCAACGTGTCTCATAGCCCCATTAATCCGAATGCCCTGGATCTTCAGGACCGAGTGGTCAGCATCGCTCGAGTCGCGAAGGTCGTGAAGGGCGGACGTCGGTTCAGCTTCTCTGCGCTCGTGGTCGTCGGCGACGGGGCCGGACACGTCGGCATCGGCCTCGGCAAGGCCAACGAAGTTCCCGAGGCCATCCGCAAGGGTGGCGAGAATGCCAAGAAGCAGATTTTCCGGGTGCCGCTCGTCGGCCGGACCATCCCGCATGAGACGCTGGGTCACTTCGGCGCCGGGCGGGTGTTCTTGAAGCCGGCAACCGAGGGTACGGGCATCATCGCCGGTGGTCCGGTTCGGGCAGTGCTCGAAGCCGCCGGTGTCCGCAACATCCTCACCAAGAGCCAGGGAAGCCGCAATCCCCACAACGTGCTGAAGGCCGTTGCTGACGGGTTGAAACAACTTCGCTCTTGGGAGCATGTGTCGGAGCTGCGGGGCAGGCAATTGAGCCCTGGAAAGAAGCGAACATGAGCTTGAAGGTTCGACTGAAGAAGAGCATCGCCGGGGCGTCGGAGAAACAGCGCGCCACCGTGACGGGCTTGGGTCTTGGTAAATTTGGTTCGGAGCGTGTGCTTGTCGACAGCCCGGCCATTCGAGGAATGGTGAAGAAAGTCGCGCATCTCGTTTCTTGTGAGATCGTCGACGCTCCGGTGAAGTCGGAGAAGCGCCCATCGCCGCGGGCATCGGTCGCGGCGAAGAAGTCATAAGCGAGGAATGGCATGGTGTCCTTACACACGCTGCAAGCACCGAAGGGCTCACGGCATCGCAAAAAGCGAGTTGGCCGTGGTCAAGGCTCGGGGCTCGGGAAGACGGCAGGGCGAGGCGGTAAAGGCCAGAAGGCCCGCACCGGAAATATGCGCTTCGAAGGTTTCGAAGGTGGTCAGAGCCCACTGCAGCGGCGTTTGCCGAAGTTTGGGTTCACACCTCCGCGGCCCTGCGATTTCGCCGTGGTCAACCTGGCTGAGCTAGAGGCCAATTTCGCGGCCAAGGCCGTCATCGACGAAGAGAAGCTTCGCGCGTTGGGACTCGTCAAGGGTCGCTGGGATGGCGTGAAGGTGCTCGGCGAGGGGAAACTCTCCCGCGCGCTCACGGTTCGTGCGCACCGCTTCTCCAAGAAGGCCAAGGAAGCCATCCAGGCCGCCGGTGGAGTCGTCGAAGAAGTGCCGCTGCGGGTCCACCCGCCAGAGGGCGAGCGAGCAAAAAGCTAATCCGGAGCTCAGTTACATAGAGTCCGTCAGGCGTATAGGATGATGGGAGCGACATGGTTCTGAGCGTCATTGCCAATATTTTTCGCGTAGCAGAGCTCCGAGCTCGATTGCTCTACACACTCGGGCTGCTCGCGGTCTATCGCCTGGGTATCTTCATCAGCACGCCCGGCGTCGACCGGACGGCGATGAACGCCTTCATGGCGGAACAGCGCCGCCAAGGCGGACTCCTCAACCTGTTCAACTTGGTGTCCGGCGGTGCGCTCGACCAGATGTCGATTTTCGCGATGGGCATCATGCCCTACGTCTCCGCGAGCATCGTGATGCAGCTCTTTACCCGGGTCATCCCGACGCTGGAGCGGCTGCAGAAGGAAGGCGCCGGTGGGCGCCAGAAAATCAACCAGTACACCCGCTACGCGACGATTCTCCTCTCGGTCGTCCAGGGCATCGCAATCTCTCGCTTCCTCTACTCGCTCGGTCGTTCCGCAAGCGACGTCACCGGCGGCGCCATCGACCAAGTCGTCGTCCCCGACGGCATCAACACCGTCTGGTTCACCTTCATGACGGTAGTGAGCGTCACCGCCGGTACCGCCTTTGTCATGTGGCTCGGCGAGCGCATCACTGAGAACGGCATCGGCAACGGCATCTCGCTCATCATCTTCGCGGGCATCGTCGCCCGCATCCCGTCGGCAGCGCAAATGCTCACCGAAGCAGTCTCCGCAGACTCGGTTTCGGTCGGCGCGGCGATTGCGCTCACGCTCTTCATGGTGGTGATTATCGCCGCGGTGGTGTTCGTCGAGCGCGGCATGCGGCGGATTCCCGTTCAGTATGCGAAGCGCATCGCCGGGCAGCAGGCCTTCGGCGGCCAGGCGACGTACTTCCCGCTCCGGGTCAACACCTCCGGCGTCATCCCGCCGATTTTCGCGGGCGCGGTCCTCGCCTTCCCGGCGACTCTCGGGAACTGGCTTCCGTCGATGGCGGGCGTGCAGGAATTCATCCAGCGCAGCGTGTGGATTTACAACGGGATATTCGTCGTCCTCATCGTCCTCTTTTCGTTCGTCTATACCTCTGTGATTTTCCGGGCCGACGAAGTTGCCGACAACATCAAGAAGCAAGGTGGCTACATCCCGGGCATCCGTCCTGGTCGCCAGACCACGGAGTACATTGAGCGAGTTCTGCATAGGCTCACTATCGGCGGCGGGCTCTACCTCGCCACCATCTGCGTCATCCCGTCGGTCATCGCCGGTACTTTGAACGTGAACTTCCCGTTCGGTGGAACGGCGCTCTTGATTGTCGTGGGCGTCGCGCTCGATACCGTTCAGCAAATTGAACAGCACCTCATCACGAGAAGCTATGATGGGTTCGCAGGTCCGCGTGGCCCCAAGATTCGGGGAAGGGTTCGCAGCTCGCTCGCGAGTTAAGGTCTGAGGTCGGAGGGTGTGATGCAAATCGTATTTTTTGGACCCCCAGGCGCAGGAAAGGGAACGCAGGCTCAACGAGTCGTGCAGCAGTTCTCTATTCCGCAGATTTCTACGGGTGACATTCTCCGCGCCGCCGTTGCGGCGGGCACGCCGCTCGGCAAGCAGGCCGGGCCGCTCATGGCCGCCGGGAAACTCGTTCCCGACGAGCTCGTGGTGGGCATCGTCGAAGAGCGCATCAAACAGGCCGACTGCACAAAGGGCTTCCTCCTGGACGGGTTCCCGCGCACGGTGCCGCAGGCGAAGGCGCTCGACGAAGCGCTCGCTCGCTTGAAGCGCCCGCTCGACGTCGTGGTCTCGCTCGAAGTGGATGACAAGGTCATCTTGGAGCGCATGAAGGGCCGCGGCCGCGCCGACGACGACACTGCTACGGTGCTGAAGCGCCTCGAAGAATTTCGGAAGCTCACGGCGCCCCTAAAGGCACTCTACGAAGCGCGTGGCCTCTTGAAGACGGTGCATGGCGTCGGCACGGTCGACGACATCGCCGCCAACATCCACAAAGTCTTAAAGCCATTCGCCTGAGCGAACGAGGGCGCGTAAGGCCTTGAGCGTTCGGCGAGGCGCGCCTCAACGGGGTTCGTGCTTGCTGACGAGGAGAAAGCCCTCGCCCAGTTCGCGGACGTTGTGCGTCGTTCGCCAGCCAGCGATGAGCCCTTCGAGTTGCTCTCGCTGGAATGGCCACGGAAATAGCTGCGGGTTGACGACGATGACTAGGTCTGGTGACTCGGTGCAGCCCCATTCGAAGAGCGGTTCAAGTTTTGGCGGATAGCCGAGATGTGGAATGAGAATCGCTTGGGCGCAGATGTGCAGGCTGCCTTGGAGTGCTGCGCGTACTTCGCTCATGGCCGAGACTCGCTGCCAGTTTGGGTGCGCAGATTTTGCGTAGCCGTTGCCGAAGAGTGGGAACGTGAAAACCGCTGCGAGTACGACACATCCCAGCGCCCGATGACGCAAGAAGACTTTCGATGCGCGCCACCTTCGGTGCACATCAAGCAGACCAAAGAGAATCCAAGCGATGAGTGGAGTCGCTTAGTAGCCGAAGATGTCGTGCATTGCGATTTGGGTTGCGGCACCCAAGAGGACAATATGCGGTAACAGAGCAGCGCTACCTCTCACCGAGAGGCGCGGCAGGAGAAGTGCCGGCGCGAGGAGGTTCCACATGCCGGAAGTGAGCACCCGATGAATCGCCTTCGACGGTTCAGGCAGCATGCCCAGCACCGCCGAAAAGGGCGTTGGCCCAAAGTCGCTCCAGTAGGAAGCATAGAATGGTGGCCCATCGAGCAGGCGGGGTTGCACAACCCCGACGTAGAGGCGAGGAAGAGCACGCTTGCGGCCGCTAGAACCAAGGCCTCGCGCCATCGCTGCCGCTCGACCAGGAGAACACCAACGGTGAAGCCGACAAGGAACAAGGCGGTGTCCTCCTTGGTGAGAAGTAGCCCCAACACACTTGCGAGCATCCACCACCGCCGACGCTCCACCCAGGTTACGAGGAAGGCGAGCGTGAGAGGTAGAATGGCGTATTCGATCCGGAAGCCTTCGGAGACGAGGGGGCCAATCCACGGATTCGCAAGGTAGGCGAGGGCGAGCCCCAGCAAGAGGAGCCCGGATGGCTGCCGGTCTGTCGCATTGGCGGCGCTCGCGCTCCAGCGAACGAGTCGCGGCAAGAGCAAGACCCCAAAAAAGAGGACCAGCGGCCCGAGGAGGAGCATCAGCCAAGGGGTTCGAAAAACGGCGTGGAGCGGAACGAGCGCCAAGAGGAGGAAGGAGGAATGCACTCCCAGGTGGGGCACGTCATAGATGGGCGAGTAACCGATGCGCCCGCGATGCGTACTCTCCAGCATCCAGTCGTAGACGCTGAAATCGAACTTGGCCTTGCCCCGATTTTTCGTACACCTAGTTTAAGTAACCAGGGCGCATGAACGCCAGTTGAATTCAGACTCGTTTGGGCTGCAATAATCGTTGTGCGAGTGAAGCCTCCTTGCATTGTAGTAGCTCTCGATGAAGTTGAACATCTCGTTCTGCATGTCCTCTGCCTTGCGCCAGGTTGCATTTGGGGTCATTTCGAATTCGAGGGTGGAGAAGAAGCTCTCCGCAGGGGCATTGTCCCAACAGTTCCCTTTGCGGCTCATGCTCTGAACAGCCCCAATGTGTTCTAGTTTCTTGCGGAATTTCTCTGCCGCGAATTCGATGCCCCGGTCAGAGTGAAATATCAAACCAGGGGGAGGACTTCGCTGTGCCACCGCTTTCCGCAGGGCCTCCCGCGACAGCTCTGCATCAAGAGAGTCACCCAAGGTCCAACCGACGACTTTCCGTGAAAACAAGTCGATGATGACCACGAGGAAAATGAATCCCTCGATGACTGGCAAGTAGGTGGTGTCGGATACCCAAACCTAGTTCGGGACCTGTGCCTTGAAGTCGCGGGCGAGGAGGTTTGGAGCAATTGGCTCTTGGTGGGAGGAGTCCGTCGTACGCTTCCAGCGTCGGCGCTGACGTGCCTTCAACCCCTGCTTTGCCATTGAGCGAGCCACACGCTTTTGGCTCGTCTGGGTACCTCTGCGGCGCAGCTCCTTCTCGACGCGGGGAGCACCATAGCGCCCCTTCTCCTCGGCAAATATTGCCGCAGTGGCAACGTCGAGCTTCTGCTGCTCTACGTCGCGACTGGATGAGCCACGGGTCTCAAAAGCGTGGTACCCAGAGCGGGAGACTTCGAGCGCTCTGCACATCATTGCCGTGGGGAATCTCGCCTTCTCCGCTTTGATAAGCTCGAAGCTCATTTGCCGTCCCGGGCAAAGAAGGCGCAGGCCTTTTTTAAAAAGGCCTTTTCCTGCTCGAGCGTCTTGAAGTCCCTCCGAAGACGTGTGAGCTCCGCGCGCTCCTCACTCGTCAGGGGGCCATTGGGGTCACGTTTCGAATCTACAGCAGCCTGCTTGACCCAGAGCCGCACTGCTGAATCAGTCAATTCAAGCTCCTTCGCCACCTGGGACACGCTCTTGCCAGTGCTGGCAATAAGCCCCACCACTTCTGCTTTATATTCCTCTGTGAATTTTCGCCGCTTTCGCTTGAACATATGTCCAGTCTCTCACACATCCGAGGTGTCCACGAAATCGGGCCAAGCTCATGCCGACTTAAGGGAGCCTGCGCTGCGGAAGGGTTGAAGAGCGCTACTCCCAGCGCCACAGCGGCGATCGCGATGTTCACGATGCGGAAAGCGACGAGTTCGCCAAGCCATGGCCCAGCGACGCCGGCAACCGCCATCGCCGCCGCAGAAACATAGGCGAGCACGTCGGGAGTAATTCGGTTGGCTGCCGCTACCGCGAACGGGCTGCGAGGGGTCATCATCCGAAGTTCACCATACTCCCGGCAGATCCACGGACTGCTGCGTCTCGGCGCACATCTTCAATTTTACCCCCTGGGCCCCTACCGTTCGGTGGTGTGCTTCGAGTACTCGCCGTACTCACGAAGTGGCTCGGGATTCATCACCAGCACCTCAACGCCAATTGTCCCATCCGCTGGGTTCGCGCCTATATTGATGTTCCAGCAGATTGTGCAGCTACTCATTTCGAGTGCTCGAAGCGACCGTGGGCGTAGAAGACCTGGGCATCGTCGCGAATGACTTCCGTTCCAGGGGAACTCTTCCAAATTTGTAAAAGCTCTTCAAGACGACCTTTTGGCATAGGCCAAGTATTGCCGTAAGGAAGTTGTTCCACCAATACCGCCGTATACTTTTGGATATTGGGGAATTCCCCTCCCGCCATATATACGTCCGTACGCTCAGCTAATGCCGGAACGAGATTACCTTCGACAAGTATAGGGCCTGGATGGGCACGGATTTCAGATATCGTTTCGTCGAGGGCCAGGAGCCGCTCAGGTGTTCCCGGACACCGAGATCCGAATCGTACGCTGAGCTCCGGCACAAAAGCTTGAGCATCGATTTTCACTAATGGGGGCGCAAATGCGATTATCATCACCAAGGATGAAAGTATTGTCCAGCGAGGCAGCGGTTGTGGCCCAATCCAAGCCAAACAGATTCCAGTCATCCCTACCGCCAAAGTCGAACCATAGTGGTGCGTCCATGCGTGGCCAAAAAAGCGAATTGCGAGTGGAGGAATTACCATCAAGATTGGTAAAATCGGGGCCTTACTACCATTTCGAATAGCCAAAATAACTAAGGGCACAAATGGGATGAAAACCGACCAGAGGGTTTTGAAAAGCGGCAGGATGAAGATTCGGGCACGAATGTAATTGATGGGGTCGTCAAAAATACCAATGAATAGGCCTCTGGCGTAGGGCATGACAGGCCCCACCAGCATGGGGCGAAGGAGAAATGCAAAGAGGATCCAAAGAATAGAGACAATAAGTAGGCCCGCTCCGAGTCTTCGTTCCCCTTTGGCGAACAGTCCTCCGCCGATGAGAAGTGTAACGAATGGGAACTCTTCCCTGCACGCCATGAGCAAAATGAGGCCTACAATGGTGATGATGTTATTCTTGCGAATCAAAGCTGCGACCACGAGGAGCCATGGAAATAGCGCCCAGGTCGCAGGATGGATCGGAAAGTTTAATGCAACCACTGTCGCCGAATTGAACAACAACAGCGCCCCTAGGAGCAATCCTCCGCTCCTGCTCACATCTCCCGACTTGACGAGCCAAGCAATAGGTAGGAGCGACAACAGCACCATCATCGATTCAGTGAGCAGTCCACCCCAAGGGGTCCCAAAAATGAAATGCAAGGGAACTGCGAGGAACAGCACTGGCTCAAAATGATCGGCAAATAAATGTATGTTTCGAGCGGAAAGCCACGGGTTTGGGTTGAGGGTGCTGAGCCCCGAAATCCCCTGACTGTAAATCCCGAGATCGTAGTTGTGAAAACAATACCGGCGAGCAAGAATAAGTATCGGGACACACAATAAGACAACTCCCGCCAGTGCTAGCAGCGTAAACGGTGCTAGTATCATTCGGGGCTCTGTTTGATTTTGAGCGGTCACTGGAGTCCACTATCAACGAATATGTACTAGGTCAAATTCAGAAAAGCATCCTGCTCTGTTGCGACTAGCAGTTGTAGGTCAGGATCTTTTCGCTCTCCCGTGCCCGGAGTTTGAGGTATTGTAGCAGGGAGATGGCCGCAGCCGAGCACCCGACACAGAAGCAACGACAGGTGCTCATCGCGCTAACGGCAATTAGCCTCGCTTCGTGGGCAATTCAATCGTTCCCAACACTGCGAGAGCCTCCGACGGGCGCACATGCTTGGCGAGAAACCGATGGGCTGATAGTAGCGAGGAACTTCTGTATTGAAAAAGCTCCCTTCATGGAGCCACGCGTCAATAGCCGAGGCGAAACTGACGGGCGCACCGGCCTAGAGTTTCCGGTACTCAATTACGTCTCCGGCCAGATCGGGTGCGTTACTGGCGACTTCGTCACACCCTGGAGAGTGATTTCGCTTTTATGTGCGGCCTTGCTCGCCTTTTCCCTTTGGAAAGCTGCACGTACTGTTTTTGGTGGTACTGCTGCATTCGCGGCAGTTATTTGTTTCGCTACGTCTCCGCTCACTCCATACTTTTCGCGAACTGCTCAACCAGATATGGCTGCGGCAGCACTCGCCGCGGCAGCTCTCGCTGCCTCAGTAAGCGCTACCACGCTACCAGCGACTTTGTTCGCATTTGCTTTGGCTTCGGCGGCAGCGTTGGTAAAGCTTCCTGCTGCCGTCTATTTGCTGCCGGTCTTCCTATTTGCTGTGTATCAAAAGAAATTGCCTGTCCATCGCTTCCTTGGAATCATAGGCGTTGCCGGAGTTGCTGTTGGTGTTCCGCTTTGCTGGTATCACTACGCACGCCAACTGGTACTCGTAAATAACATTCATAGTGTCGACGTGATGCGCACTGTCGCAAACGTGTGGCAAGAATGGATAGTGCCTGAGTTCTGGATTCAGGCATTTTTACAACGTCCCTTCGACGTTTGGTTGTTTCCCTTCGGAACAGTGATCCTTTTATTAACGTTGTTTTGGCGCCGAAGAAATACTCCGTGGCAATTGTGGGTCCTCGGCAGTGCCGTGCTCATCTACATACTACTATGTGCTAACCTTGCTGCTCACCATGAGTACTATGGGGTGATACTCCTTCCGGGCATAGCGTTGATGGTTGGATGGGCGGCAGCCGAAGTTATCTCGATTCCATCTAAGAGTCTTCACTGGCTTTTAGGATTGATGGTCCTATTTGCGGTGGGATGGCAGGTTGTCCGCGGAAAGAAATTCTGGCCAATGCATCAGCAGGATTGGGCAGATGTCAGTGCATTCTCGCGGCGGGCAATGGGTGTACAAGGAACATCTTCAGTCGTCGTTTTCAGCGATGGTTCGCCGCAAATGTTTTGGTTTACGGAGCAAATTGGGCGTTTTGGCGATGCTGCAGACCCGAAGCTCTTCCAAAAGGATACCTTCGCGGTGGTCGATCGTAATCGGTTAAAGGGACGTTCCACGGCGGTTGAAACTGAGTTGCTCAATCAAAACTGCGCTCCGATCTTCGAGAATGTCGTTGGGTGGATCTGCCGAGTTCAATAGATGCTTCGTTTCAACGAGCCCCTTGTTACCTTCAAAAAGTGCAGGGGCGGGGTGCTTAGCCGTACTACGCTCGGGCGTTCGAGGCGGGAGCGGTGAGTGTCATGATAGATGTCGCGTGTAGCGATTAGGCAGCCAAATCAAACTCCCTCTCACGAAGCGTTTTTCCAAGATGCACTGGGCCCTTTACAGACCAGTCTCGGATGCCCTTACTCCAGCGCTCAGGATGGCGACGACGAGCGGCCTCGCATACGCGCCAACGTTGTTCCAGGACTTCGCCCTCAAGCCCGTAGTGCCGCTCGTCGGCTGTTACAAATTGTATCGCGCTGTGGCGATGCTCTTTGTTGTACCAAGCTACGAAGTTATTCACCCACTGTCGAGCTGCCAGCAGAGAGCCAAATGGGCCCTCCGGGAAGCATGGGCGGTATTTCAGTGTCCGGAAGAGTGCCTCGGAGAAGGGGTTGTCGTCGGACATTCTGGGGCGGCTAAACGACGGGATGACTCCCAGCGCCGCAGCGGCGATCGCGATGTTCACGTTGCGGAAAGCGACGAGTTCGCCAAGCCAGGGCCCAGCGACGCCGGCAATCGCCATCGCCGCCGCGGAGACATAGGCGAGCACGTCGGGAGTTATTCGTTTGGCTGCCGCAAAAGCAAACGGGCTGCGCTGGGTCATCATCAGAAGTCCACCATACTCCCGGGAAGCCACATACAATCGCAGTGGCCACTACATGTAAGGGCGACGATAGCCGACCTCGGGCGGAGACTCGGACATGGGCTTTAGACGTGCATTCATTCTTGAGCCGATGCCCACGCCCGCTGAGCTGACGGCTCGCATGGCGGGCATAGGCATGAATTTCGCCGCCAAGGCAGAGGTGAATGCGGACATCGAGAGCACTCTGGTGCACGCCTCCGCTGCGGGGATGGATGATGGAGACTTGCGGGTACTCGCCATGCTCACGACCTGGCTCGGGATTCATTACCCGCACCTCAACGCCGACCGACTCATCCGCTTGGTTCGTGCCCATCAGTCACAGCGGGTTCGCGCGTATTGGGCAGCCGTCGCGAGCTGGCTCAAGCAGGATCGCCGCCTGGAACGCTTGGCATCCGACAACACTGGCGAGATCGTCGAACTGCTGACGGCTGGAAACGCGTTCCAGCTACAGCGACGAGGCGAGGACGAGCGCTTCCTCGGGTCGAAGATGCTCGTACCGAAGGGCACACTCCGGGACAGACGGGAAGACGTGCTACCGCCGGAAGTTCTGATTCGACGTCACGCAGGTTATCGAAACCGAGTGCTGATGGGGCCAACCTTTCGGGCGGACCTCTGGACTGTGCTCGAGCAAACTCCGGATCTGTCCATCGCCGACCTCGCGCGAAAGGCGACTTGCTCATTTGCGACCGCGTGGCAGGCTGCTCAGGATTTTCGGCTCTTCCGGACAACGGTCACGGACCTGTCCATGAACAGCCGACAGCCGGTTACGCTCGGGCGCTCGCGGCGGGGGCTTCGATGAGCGCTTCGAGTTCTTCCACAAAGGCTTGCTGAAACGCTTGGCGGGTGAAGCGCTCGGCGTTGGCGCGCGCCTCCTTCGGCGAGAAATCGCGCTCAAAGTGCTCGAAGCGGTCCACGGCGTCGGAGAGGCTTTCGACGGTCTGCGCGTGGAAGAAGAGGGCCACGTGAGAGTTGAGGGTCTCTAAGGCGCCGCCCTCAGCGAAGGCGATGACGGGCCGCCCGCAAGCCTGTGCTTCGAGCGGGGTGAGGCCAAAATCTTCGACCCCCGGGAAGATGAGGGCGCGGGAATTTCGGTAGAGCTCCGGCAGCTCGTCGTCGGGCACGTAGCCAAGCCAGCGGACGTTTCGCGGGGTCGGGCGCTTGGGGATGCCCCCGGCAATCCACAGGGGAATGCCTTTGGCGGTCGCAAGCGCGATAGCGAGGTCGAGGCGTTTGTAGGGAGCGTCGGCGCCGATGTAGAGGAAGTAATCCCCCCGTCCGAGCTGCGACAAATTGGCGCCGGTGAAGCGCTGCAGGTCCACCGGCGGAGGGATGGCGCGCGCCTCTCGGTGGTAGCGCTCGGCGATGTGCTTCGCGACATAATGGCTGTTCGCGAGATACCGGTCGACGTTGCCCGCCGTCGCGTTGTCCCAGCGTTGGAGGTACGGGCGCATGGCGTGGGCGGCGACGCGCACGAGCGGCGAGCAGCGGCCCGGGGCGAAGTAGTCGTCGAAGCGATCGTGCATGTACCGCATCGTCGCATGGACATAGGACAGGTGGCGGGCACCCGGCGGGATGGACACACTCTTCGCCACACAGTGGCTCGAAGAGATGACGAGGTCGGCCTCGAAGCGGAAGCTGCGAATGGCCGCCGGCATCAACGGCAGGAAGTAGCGGTGGCGCCCACGGGCCCCGGGGATGCGGTCCAGCCACGAAGCCGTCACCTGACGGACACCCATGCGCTCGCTTAAGAGCTGTGGATTGCAGAAGAGGGTGGCGATGGGGGCATCGGGGAACAGCTCGCCAATGGCACTGAAAACTTGTTCGCCGCCCCGCCAATCGACGAGCCAGTCGTGGACGAGCACGACTTTCAGCCCCTGCAGAGTCGAGGAAAGTTGGATCATCGCTTGCTGCTCGTTTCAGCTCACCGCTTACTGTAGATTGCCAGCCGCGTGAAGGTGCTCATCGACTTACGCATGGTGCGCGGACCTCTCCATGGGATTGCGCGCTATGCCCTGGAACTTTGCCGACGCCTGCCTGCTCTGATGCCGCTCTGGCGGTTCGAGGGACTTGTCGGACCGCGCTTCTCTGCGCAAGAGTTGGGCAACCTCGCACCGACGATTCCGCTCGTCCGCTGCGCCGCGGACTTCTTGTCGGTGTCCGAGCAACCGGCGCTGGCGCTTGCGCTGTCGCTCGCAAAACCCGACCTCTTCCACGCGACCTCCTTCTCGCTCCCGGCGCTGTGGCGCGGCCGCCTCGTGGCGACGCTCCACGACGCCTGCCACTTGGCGCTCCGCGAAGAAGGGACGCTCGCCCACGCGGCCTACTACCGCTTCGTGGTGGGGCCGCGGGCGCGCTCCGCAGCGGCGCTCATTACCGTGTCCGAGTTTTCGCGCCGCGAGCTCGCGAGCCACTTGGAGCTGCGCCCGGAGCAACTGCGGGTCATCGCCAATGGCGTCGACGAGAGCTTCCACCCGTCGAGCCCATCTGAGCTCGAAGACTTCCGCGCTCGGCGCGGCTTGCCCTCGCAGTACTTCGCCGTCGTGGGCAACAGCAAAGCCTACAAGAACTTGAGCGTCCTCCACCCGATTGTCAGCCGCCTCAAGGCGCCGCTGGTGCTTCTCGCCGGGCGCCGCGCGCATGCAACGCTCGGCTTCGGCGACGAAGTCATCGACCTCTCGCCGCTCCTCGACGAGGAACTGGTTCGCTTTTACTCGGGAGCACTCGCGGTGCTCATTCCCTCTCGCTACGAGGGCTTCGGCTTGCCAGCACTCGAAGCCATGGCCTGCGGAGCGCCAGTCATCGCGTCGAACGCCGGTGCCTTGCCGGAAGTGGTCGGCGACGCGGGGCTTCTTGTTTCGCCGGACAGCTCGCTCGCGTGGCTCGACGCAACCACGCGCATCGCGAACGACCCAGCGCTGCGGGAGCGGTTGCGCGCGCAAGGGTTGAAGCGGGTGGAGCGCTACTCCTGGGATGAGTGCGCCGAGGCGACGCTCTCCGCCTACCGGGCTGCGCTGGAGAGGGTTTGAGCGCGCCGTTCGAGGAGCACGACGGCGAGCACCGCTGCCCCGAGGAGTACGAGCGGCACCATCCCCGCAAGCTCCGGCGTCAAGTGCCCGCCGAGGGCCACGCTTTTCGCGACGAGCGCCGAGGCGTGCAGGGCCGCGATGACCACGATGCCCGTTGCGAGGCTCTGACCGCGGGTGCGGCTTCCGCGCAGCACGAGGAGCACCGCCAACACCGCGCCGACGAGCGCCGCAAACGGTTGGGCGTACCGCTGCCCGAGCACGTAGCGCAGGTGCGCGCGCTCGCTCGGTCGGTGGTCGCTTCTGGCGAGTTCCTGGCGGAGTGTCGAAAAAGAAAAATGCTCGTAGCGCCCCAAGGCCGCAGTGAAGTTATCGGGGGTGAGGGGCGAAAGGTCCAGGATGCGCTCAGTATCGTGAAGGTAACTTTCCGGCGATACGAGGGTGCGCGTCCACACATCCTCGGCTCGCCAGTTGAAACCGCTCACGTAGGTGAGGGTGCGCGCATCCATGCGGCGTTCGATTTTGCCCGGGGAAGTCGAAAACACCGTGACAGTTTGTAGGACTTTCCCGTCGGGGGAGCGCTCGCCATCGACGAAGAGGAACCCGCCGTCGGTACGGCGCCAGCGCTGTGGAGAGTAGAAGAAGCGGTAGTCGCCCCAGCGGCTGAAGCTAAATACGAGGAGGTGGTCGACTCGTGGACCTGCTCGCGTGACGGCTCGTTCGGCAATCGCCCAAGAGCCGAGCGCGGCGAAAGCACCAACGACGAGGAGCGGTACCAGCACGCTCCGGCGACCGCAGCCAAGCGCCTGGAGGGCCGTCCATTCACCTCGGCGGAGGAGTTCGCCTGCGACCAGGCAAGCGGCGAGGATGAGGGCTGTCGGCAGGAGATCAGCGATGATCAGCACCGACTTGTTCGCGTACAGTTCGGCGACGAGGGCGGCGGGCTTTCCCGCGAAGGCGTTCAAGTGGTCCACGAAGTCGAAGACCACAAAGAGCATCGACGTAAGCGCGAGGGTGAGCAGCGTCGCCCGCGCGTAGGTGCCGAGGAGCCAGCGAAAGAGGACCCGGCTCGTCATAGGGAACCTCGCCGCCGGACACGCGCTACGAGCGCGAGGCCAAAGCCGATGACGATGAGGTTCGGGAGTTGCCCGTAGAGCCAGAGCGGCACCGCGCCGAATTGTTCGAGCTGCAGATTGGCGCGGGCGAGGAGGTAGTAGCCGATGTAGCAACCAGCCCCGAAGAGAATGGCGATGCCGCGTCCGCGTTGGCGACGGCCCATGGCGAGCGGCGCGGCCAGCATCGCAAAGGCGAGCGGCGAGAGCGCTTGGGAGAGGCGCAAGTTGAGGGCGATGTGGGGCTTCTTTGGGTCGCCGCCGTCGCGCTTTGCTTCACGCGTCGACGCAATGAGCGAGCCCAAGCTCTGCTCGTCGTCGGCGCGGCCCGCTTGGTTTTTCTCGTGGTAGACGCGGTCGAGCGGGATGTTGAGAGCACCGCTCTCAAATGAGAGCACCACGTCGGCGCCGTCGTTGTCCCGTTTCATCATCTCGCCCTTTTCCAACTGGAAGTTGATGACATCGACTGTAGTGCTTTCGGCGTACTTCCCCTTGGAGACGAGGAGCAGCGTGGTGTGGTTCACGTCCCGTTTGTCGTGAATCAGCAGGTCGGAAAGCTCTCCAGAGGGGGAGATGTGGCCGGCATAGAGAGTGAGTCCGAAGAGTTCTTCGCGAAACTCTCCGGGGTGCATGTTGGAGGCGAGGTTGTTGCGCACAATCTCGCGCACTGTTTCTCGAGCGGACGTGATGCCGCGCGGCTGCACTTCGCCGACGAGGTAGAGCATGAGCACCGCAAAGAGTGCGGCGAGCGCCCAGGGAATCGCGAAGATGCGCACCGGATTCACGCCCAGGGCTTGCAGTGCGGCGAGCTCTCGGTCGGCCGCCAGGCGACCGAGCCCCACGAAGACCCCGATGAAGAGCGCCGGTGGAATCGCCTGTACGAAGAACGCCGGGAGCGACGCGAGCACGAAGGAGCCGAGCGCCCCTGCGGACGCGGAGGTGCCGAGCAGCACGTCGCTATTCTTGATGAAGCCAAAAGAGATGAGGAGCAGCGCGATGAGCGCGCACCATTGGAAGATGGGCGGGGCGACTTCTTGGAGGATGAGGCGACGGAAGGTCACCCGCGCGCCCCCTTGGCTCCGGCGGACACCATCGCTCGGGCGCCGATGTCGCGGCGGTAGTGGCAGCCGTCGAAGCGAATACCCTCGATGGCGCGGTACGCGCGCTCGCGGGCTTCTGCGAACGTCGGCGCGTAGGCGCATACGGTGCCGACTCGTCCGCCAGCGGTGACGAGGCCCTTCGCGGATTGGGCGGTGCCGCCGTGGAAAAAGACGAGGTCGTCTTCGGCGGGGAGCGTGCCGACAATGGCGTCGCCGAGGCGCGGCGTTTCCGGGTAGTTCGCGGCGGCGAGGACCACGCCGACGGCGGCGCCGGGGCGAACGCGGAGTTGTCGCGGGCGCAGCTTGCCGTTCGCACATTCGAGAAAGAGTTCGCCCAAGGGCTCGTCGAGCAGCATCATCAGCGGCTGGGTCTCCGGGTCGCCGAGGCGGCAGTTGAACTCCAGCACCCGGATGCCATCGGCGGTCAGCATGAGCCCCGCGTAGAGGGCGCCGACGAAGGGCGTGCCGCGGCTCGCGAGTTCGTGCAGCACTGGGGCGATGACGTTGGCGCCAACGTCGGCGAGGAGCGCCGGGGTGGCAAGCGGCACCGGCGCGTAGGCACCCATGCCGCCGGTGTTGGGGCCGGTGTCGTTGTCGCCGACGCGCTTGTGATCCTGCGCTGCCGGAAGGCAGGTGTAGCGCTCGCCATCGCAGAGGGCGATGACCGACAGCTCCACGCCGTCGAGGAATTCCTCGACGAGCAGCGTGCGGCCAGCGGGCAGGGCGCCGAGGCTCAAGCAAGCTTGGGCCGCTTCGTCGCCGGAGTTTGCGATGATGACGCCCTTCCCGGCGGCGAGGCCGTCGGCTTTGACGACGGCGCGCTCGGGCTTGCCGCGGAGGGCAGCGGCGGCGGCTTTGGCGTCGGTGTAGACGGTGGCGCGCGCGGTCGGCACGCCAGCACTCTGCATGATTTCCTTCGCGAAGGCTTTGGAGCCTTCAATGGCGGCGGCGGCTCCGGACGGGCCGAACACCGGCACGCCCATGGCGCGGACCGCGTCGGCGACGCCAGCGACAAGCGGCGCCTCTGGGCCGACGACGACGAAGTCCATGCGGTTGCTGCGCACGTAGTCGACGACGGACGACGGGTTGAGGATGTCGAACTGCGCGCGCTCGCCGTGGAGGGCTGTGCCGGGGTTTCCGGGAGCCACCACGAGGGTGCGGACTGCCGGGTCGCGGGCGAGCTTCCAGGCCAAGGCGTGCTCGCGCGAACCGCTGCCGAGGACGAGGACTCTCACAGGGACTCTCCAAACATTGGGTGCGGGCGTGGCATGCGGGCGCGCTCTAGTGGCGGAAGTGGCGGGTGCCGGTGAAGTACATGGCGATGTTGGCTTCGTCGGCAGCGGCGATGACCTCGTCGTCGCGCACCGAGCCGCCCGGTTGGACGACGCAGGTGGCGCCGGAGGCGACGATGCCGTCGAGCCCATCGCGAAACGGGAAGAAGGCATCGGAAGCGGCCGCGCTGCCCTTGAGCTTCGCGCCGCCGCGTTGCACCGCGATGCGCACCGAGTCGACGCGGCTCGTTTGGCCGCCGGCTTGGGAGATGAGCTCGCGTGCATTCGCGAAGGTGATGGCATTCGAAGAGACGTGCTTCACAATTTTCCAGGCGAGTTCCGCCGCCGCGCGCTCGTCGGCGCTGGCGGCGCGACGGGTGACAAGGCGCCACTCGGCAGCCGGGGCGAGGGAGTCGCGGTCCATGAGCAAGAGTCCACCGGCGATGCTGCGCAGGTCGAGCTGCGCGGTGGCCTTGGCGGTGGGGGCCGCGAGCCAATCGCCCATGGACAGGAGCCGGAGGTTTTTCTTCGCGGCGAGGATGGCGAGGGCTTCTTTCGACCACGACGGCGCGAGCACCGCTTCGAGGAAGGTCTCCGCGAGGGCCGTAGCGGTCGGCGCATCGACAGTGCGGTTCAACGCGACGATGCCCCCGAAGGCAGACGTTTCGTCGACAGCGCGAGCGCGGCGGTACGTCTCTTCGAGTTCTTCGCCGCGGGCGACGCCGCAGGGGGTGTGGTGTTTGATGACCACGGCGGCTGGCGTAGCCGAGAGTTCGAGGAGCACGCCCAAGGCCGCGTCGAGGTCGAGGATGTTGTTGTAGGAGAGCTCTTTGCCCTGGAGGACCTTGCCACTCGCGACGCCCGGCGAATTGCCGACTTGGTAGAGGGCGGCGCGCTGGTGGGGGTTCTCGCCGTAGCGCAGGAGGCTCCTCTGGGTGGCGTCGAGCGTGAGGGTGTCGGGGAACGAGTCGTCGGAGAGGTAGGCGGCGATGGCGGCGTCGTACGACGCCGTGTGGCGGAAGGCTTTCGCCTGCAAGCGGCTGCGCGTCGTGGCGCTCACCGTGCCGTGGGCGCGGAGCTCTTCGAGGATGGCCGGATAGTCGTTCGGGTCGACCACGACGGCCACGTGCTCAGCGTTCTTCGCGGCGGCGCGAATCATCGCCGGGCCGCCGATGTCGATATTTTCAATGGCCTCTTCGCGTGGGGCGCCGCGAGCGATGGTCTGTCGAAACGGATAGAGATTCACCGCGAGCAAGGCGATGGGGGTGATGCCGTTTGCTTGGAGCTCGTCGGCATCGCGATTGGGCCGCCCGAGAAGTCCGCCGTGAATTTTCGGGTGGAGGGTCTTCACGCGACCGTCGAGGATTTCGGGGCTCCCGGTGTGCGCAGAGACTTTCGTCGCTGGAATGCCTGCTTGGGTGAGTGCGGCGAGCGTTCCGCCGGTGCTCAGGAGCTGGCAGCCAAGCGCGTGCAATCCTTGGGCAAACTCTGTGAGACCGGTTTTGTCGGAGACCGATAGCAGTGCGAGCATGGAGACGCACTAGCAACCGCACCGGGTGAGGTCAAAGGTGGCGAAGGATTTTAGAGTTGTTTCGGCTCGTCGTCGGTCGCGATGCGCAGCTTCTCAAGGCCGCGGGTTTCGACCTGGCGTACGCGCTCCCGGGTGAGGTTCATGATGTTGCCGACCTCTTCTAAGGTGATGCCGCCTTTTTCGGCGACGTCGAGCGCACAGGTGTACTCAAGCTCCCAAATCTCTTTGTCCGGGAAGTTGAGCTTTACGGAGCCCGTGTCCGGGTTCACGTCGAGGAAGAGGTTGTACTTGCACGACACGAAGAGGCAGGGGCGTTCGCTGCCCGCGCAGTCCGCGCGAGTCTTGGGTCGTTGGCTCGCGATTTCTTTTAAGAGGAGATGTTCCTCGGGGTCGGTTTCGCCCGAGAGTCGTCGCCGCCGCAGTTCGCGGGCCATCTCCTTGCGAGACATCGTCTTGGAGCGTGTTGGTGGCTCACGCTCAGGCGCGCCGCGGTTTGGTGTCGCTTCTTCTGTCATCATCGAGAACCTCCTCTTCTAGCCAAAGGGTGCGGCGGGATGGAAGACTTCGACAGGTTGGGCGCCACGCTGGTGCCGAGGCGGGCGATGCGCACGAGGAGGCGTTGGGCGTCGCGGCGCAGGGATTCGGCCTCGCGACGGATGCGGCGGGTGTTCCGCTCGCCGTTGGCGCTGCGCACGAGCGCCGCGAGGACTTCGGCGAATTCTTGCTCCAGGGTCGTCATGCGGTTCGCGATGACGAGGGAGGAGCGCTTAATCTCCGCGAGCGAGTGGCCTTCGTTGAGGAGGCGTTTGATCGCGTCGATGAGGCGCAAGGTCGCAACTGGGTAGAGTCCGTGGCTGCCGCGGTAGCGGCCTTTCTCTCCAACTCGGCGACTCCGAGGGATGAGGCCGACCTGCACGTATTTACGAAAGGTCGCTTCGGAGAAGCACGCGCCCGCGTCGCGGAAAGTGTCGATGATGACGCGCGCGGGGATTCCGTTTCGGTAGGCGCTCTCGATGCGCGCGAGCTGCGCGCGCGCCGGCAGTCCATCACCATTTTGGGTCATGCTTTTTCGCGCGCGCGATCGCTTGGCGAGTCCAAGTTTCGAGTTCTGCGCTGGCGAGTTCCGCGTCATATAAAGAATTATACTGAGAATAACACTCAATCGAGAAGAAAAATATAAGGATTACATTGAAAATATCATTACACGCTGGAACTCGATCGGACAGAAATTATTCCGATCGGAGTCGGCGCGCGACCCCTCGGAATCATTGGGGATTTTCGGTGTTTCCGATCGGAACTCGCCCGGGTGCGATCGCAGGGCGCCTAGGAACGGGTGATAACTGTGTCTTGCGGCTCCCCAGGGGCGAGATTTGGGTAGTCGAGAATGTAGTGGAGACCGCGACTTTCGTGGCGTAGCAGGGCGCATTCGACGATGAGATGCGCGACATCAGCGATGTTGCGTAGCTCAAGAACATTCCGTGTCACTTGATACGACCAGTAGTAATCGCGGATCTCTTCGCGCAGCATGGCGAGACGACGCTGTGCACGCTGCAATCGGTGGGTTGTTCGCACAATCCCGACGTAGTTCCACATGAGGCGGCGCAGCTCGTCCCAGTTGTGGCTCACGACGACTATCTCGTCGGACGGCACGACGCCTGCGGAGTCCCAGGGCGCGATGGATTGGTCGGGAATTTCTCTGGCGAGCTCGGTGACGCTCGCGATGGCGGCACGCGCGCCGAAGACGAGCCCTTCGAGGAGGGAGTTGGAGGCGAGGCGATTTGCGCCGTGCAGGCCGGTGCAGCTCACTTCGCCGACCGCAAAGAGCCCAGGCACGTTGGTGCGGCCGTCGGCATCGGAGACGACGCCGCCGCACATGTAGTGCGCCGCCGGGACCACCGGAATCCACTGGTGGGCCATGTCGATGCCGAAGGCGGCGCAGGTTGTGTAGATGTGCGGGAAGCGCTCGACGAGAAAGGCTTTCCCTAAGTGGGTCATGTCGAGGCCAACGTAGTCGTCGCCGGTGCGTTTGATTTCGGCGTCGATGGCTCGGGCGACGATGTCGCGCGGCGCAAGCTCGCCGCGCGGGTCGTAGCGCTGCATGAAGCGCTCGCCGGTGGAGATGAGTCGCAGGCGGCCGCCTTCACCGCGCAGGGCCTCGGAGATGAGGAAGTTCTTCGCCTCCGGGTGGTACAGGCAGGTCGGGTGAAATTGGTAGAACTCCATGTTCGCGATTTTCGCTCCGGCTCGGTAGGCCATCGCTACGCCGTCGCCGGTCGCGACATCGGGATTGGTGGTGTAGAGGTAGACTTTCCCGGCGCCGCCGGTGGCGAGCACCAGCACCTTGCAGCGAAAGATGTCGATGGTGCCGTCTTTCAACAGGACGTAGGCGCCGAGGCAGCGTCCAGTTCCGCGGGGCTTGTCGCGCTCGATGATGAGCTCCACGGCCGTCGCATCTTCGATGAAGGTGATGCGGGGCGTGGCATCGCAGGCGGCGAGCAGAGCGCGTTCGACTTCGCGGCCGGTGAGATCGTGGGAATGGACAATCCGATTTTGGGAGTGCCCGCCTTCGCGGGTGAGGGCGAGCTTCCCTTCGGCGTCGCGGGTGAACTCGGCGCCGAGTTCCATGAGTTCGGTGAGGCGGCGGGGCGCTTCGCGGACGGCGAGTTCGACGATGGACTTGCGGTTGAGGCCGCCGCCGGCAGTCATGGTGTCGGCGACATGCTCTTCAAAGGAGTCGTCGCCGGACAGTACTGCGGCAATTCCGCCCTGAGCGTAGAGAGTATTCCCCTCGGAGCGTGCTCCTTTGCTGAGGACACACACGCTGCCGTGCTTTGCGGCCTCCGCAGCAAAACTGAGGCCTGCTACCCCTGCACCGAGGACGACGTAGTCATAGCTCTGCATAGTTCCTGACAGTACCGCTGGGTTTCACGCTCCTGCAAGCGGCTCCGAGTTTGCAGATTTTTGAATCAAAGGTATGTTGCAGAAGAGAGTTGCATGTTCGAATCCAACCCAATTCTATTGAAAATTGCGGGTTTCACGGTGCTGGTCTGCGCACTACAGGCTGAGGCGTCGGGCATCTACCGCTACGTCGATTCAGACGGGACGGTCGTCTACACCAACGTCGCGCCGGGTCGAAAGCGGGGCGCGGCGAAGCGGAGTGCGGCCCCAGCGGCTTCGAATATTGCTCGTAACTTCGCACCACCCCCAGCGGCGGAAACGCAGCCCCGACCGGCTCCGCCAGCGCTGCCGCCATCTCCCCAGTCGCCATCGCTCGTGGTCCAGAGCGGTCTTGCACAGAGGAGCGCCCGTTTTGATGCGGCGATAGCTCGGGCGGCGGTTCGCTACCGCATCCCCGAAAACTTGGTGCGCGCGGTGATGCACGCCGAGTCGGCGTTCGACCCGAGCGCGGTGTCCATGAAGGGTGCCGCCGGGCTGATGCAGCTCATGCCTGGGACCGCCCGCGACATGTACGTGACCGACCGCTTCGACCACGAGGCCAATATCGAGGGCGGCGTCCGGTACCTGCGCGTTCTGGCGAACGAATTTCAAGGCGACATGGTGAAGATGATAGCAGCGTACAACGCAGGCCCGGAGGCAGTGCGTCGCTACAATGGGGAGGTTCCTCCCTACACAGAGACCCAAGCGTACGTTTGGAAGGTGCTGCGGCTCTACTTTGATTACAAGCTTCGCTCTGAATCAGAGCACGAAGTAGCGTCTCGGTAGTCTGGGAGGTTCACGCAATGTTGGGAGCGGCGAGCAAGCCTAACGACAAAGACTTCTCGACGGAGCTCCACGACGCAAGTGAGCTCATGGCGGTCGGTCGGTACGAAGACGCCATCGCGGTGCTTCGCAGGCCCTACACCGAGTCACCCTCCAGCTACAAAATCTCGAACCTCCTTGGGTTGGCGCAACTCAAGCTGGGCCAGCTCGATGGCGCCCTGCAGACGTATACCCAGCTCGTCCACGCCTACCCAACGGACCCGAACTTGCGGGTGAAGCTCGGCATCGTGCAAATGAAGCTCACCGAACTCGACCGTGCCCGGCATGAATTCCAAATCGCCGTGGATCTCGACCCGGCGAATAAAGGCGCGCACAATTTCTTGGGGCACATCCTCGCGCAGCAGAATGAATTTCGAGCCGCGCGGGAGCACTTCTTGCTCGCTGGGCAGGTAGATTTGGCCGAGCGCATGGGGAATGCGTTGCGACAGTCGGTGTTGACGACGGCGCCCGAAGTGTCGTCGGAGACTCCCCCCAACATCGCTGCCGAACCGTTCTACGACGAGTTCGAGTCGCTGCCACCGGTGGCGAAGACGTCGCCGAAGCCACGCATTTCCGCGAGGCCAGCGGGGCCCGAAGACCCGGACACGCTGGACATTCCGCGCCCGCGGCGCGGCGCACAGCACGAATCAACGGAGTCGTTGACGCCAGCACCGCCGATTACGAACAAGATGTTGCAGGTGCCCACGCAGACTTCTTCCCGAAAGACGGCAACTGGCATTGTCCCGCCGAGGTCGGTACCCGCGGCGATGCCCTCGGCCACGCCTTCGAAAGTCGCCGAATTTCGGTCGATGCCCTCACAGCGGCTCAACGACTTGGGCGTGAGCGGCTGGACCCAGGAAACGCGCGGCGGGATTTTCCAAATCAGCTCCGAAGGGCTCGCGGTGAGCGTGTCCGGGGAGATGTACATTCGCCTGCACGCCTTGGTCGCCATGGTCGGGCGCTTCCAAGTGACGCCAGCGCAGCGACGACGCCAAGGACGGCATACGAATGACACGTTCGGCATCGGGGAAGATCAGCTCCAGCGCGTCATTGGCACTGGCTCCATTTTTCTTGAGACGATGGGCGCCAACTTCCACGCCATCGACATCGAGCACAACGGCATCGGCGGCAGCGACGAGAGCGGCCTCTACCTGCGCGAGGAAGTGGTATTCGCGTTCGAGGACCAGGTTTCCTACGAGAACGGGCGGCTCTCCATCGACCCGAGTCCGGCGGTGGACCTCGTGCATCTGTCCGGCCGTGGGAATGTGCTCCTGCGCCTCGGTGGGCCACTGAAGGCAATTCCGCTTCCAGCCGGGGAGCCGATGATGGTGCCGCTTGCTCGCCTCGTCGGCTGGCATGGGCACATCTCGCCGCGCCTCGTGACCGTGGGCAAGGCTATCTCGCTCGAACTCGTGGGCGACGGAACAGTGCTCGTGGGGATTCAGGGAGCGCTGCCAATATGACTAGCGGAGTGCACGGAGGGGCCAAGCGCACGCCGGCGGTGCTGCTCGCGGAGATTGGGAATATTCCCAACATCCTGACGCTTCTGCGTATCGCGATTATTCCGGTGTTCGTCTACTTCGTTGGCGAGTCCGACCCGATTGCCTCTACTTATTCGGCTCTCATCTTTGCTGCCGCGGCGATTACCGACGTGGTCGACGGCTTCCTCGCGCGGCGCTGGAACCTCATCACGGTCATTGGGAAGTTTCTCGACCCTCTTGCCGATAAGCTCATCGTCGCCGCCGCCATGGTGATGCTGGCCTACCTCGGACGGGTATCGGCCTTCGTGGTCATCGCGCTCATCTCTCGTGAATTCATCGTCACCGGGCTTCGCCAGGTGGCGGCTACGGAGGGGATGGTCATCGCGGCGGGGCAGGAGGGCAAGTGGAAGACAGCGCTGCAGCTCACCGGTATCATCGCCCTCTGCGTGCACTACACCCACCCGGTGTCGCTCCTCGGGCTTGAGTATCCGGTGAACTTCAATACGGTGGGGCAAGTGCTGCTGTACTCTTCCGTTGCCTTCAGCTTTTGGAGCGCCGGGGTCTACTTCCGGGGCTTCCTCCAGATGCTCTCTCAGCGGACAGCGACGTAAATTCGGTGGAAATTCGTTTGACGCTCTTAGGGACCTGAGGCTACATCCTCGTGCGCGAAAGCAGTCTCAAGCGGGAATAGCTCAGTGGTAGAGCATCGCCTTGCCAAGGCGAGGGTCGAGGGTTCAAATCCCTTTTCCCGCTCAAGGAAGCGCCTGATTTCATTCATGGAGTCAGGCGCTTCGTGCTTTTGATGAGGTCCGTCGCGCTCAGGGCTCTTGAATCAACGAACTTGGCTGATTGCCGATGCTGACACTTGCAACTCGTACCACTCGCGAAGTGGCACAGGCTAGCCCGACAATTGCTCCGTATTTGCTCATGCACAGAATTGAGCTTTACCGGAAACTCGAAGCGATTCGTTGTTAGGTTCCATCGACTGTTTGGCACCACAACAAGAAGATCATCGAGAATTTGAAGGATGGAAACATGTTCAAGCCCAGTACAGTCAAGTATGTGGTGTATGTGGATTACACCAATACGGGCACTCCCAGAAGTATCCTGACCAGTCGGATCATTGATTAGTCAATTGAGAGATTGAGGAAATTTGCGCCACTCTATTGAGCTGGCGTTGACACGATTTGGTGTCAGGTTTCAGCGAGTTCGAAGAAAGAAATCTTTAAATGCCGAGAACTACGGATGTTCTCACCATGGAGGAAGCTTGCAGTGCAATTCTCATTCGAAAATGAGGGCCTCAGATGTCCAAGGACGCTATCCCTGCTTGTAATCAGTGAGCTCTAGGGAGTAAATAGTCGACGAGAATCTTGAGGCCTGCAGGTCTGTCTACAATCTTTCACGCTCAGGAGGATGAAGCAAAATGTTAAATCTCAAAAACCCTTCATTGTTCCGCCAACAGGCTTACATCGGCGGCAAATGGGTCGAATCCTCAGAGACATACCATACCATCCTCAATCCAGCTACCCATCAGCCAATTGGCAAAGTACCAGTATGCGGCGCAAAGGAAGCAAAAGAAGCAATCGATGCCGCCGAGAAGGCACAGGTGCTGTGGGCTAAGAAGACCGCCAAGGAGAGGTCGTATGTGCTCCGGGCTTGGTATTCTGAGATGATCAAGAACAAAGATGACCTCGCGCTTATACTTACAAGTGAGCAAGGTAAGTCATTGGCCGAAGCTGCTGGAGAGATTGTCTATGCGGCATCATTCGTTGAATGGTTTGCGGAGGAAGCGAGGCGAGTCTACGGCGACTTGATCCCCGCGAACCAAGAGGGCAGGCGGATTGTCGTAGCGAAGCAACCGGTTGGAGTATGCGCGGGAATCACTCCCTGGAACTTCCCTTCATCGATGATAACCCGGAAAGTAGCTCCGGCACTCGCTGCAGGGTGTTCAATGGTCTTAAAACCGGCGAAACAAACGCCTTTCTCAGCTATCGCTTTGGCAGTTCTTGGCGAAGCCGCCGGAATCCCTCCGGGACTCTTTTCCGTGATCACTGGTGAAGCGAGTTCAATCGGCGGAGAGTTCTGCCGCAATCCAACGGTCCGGAAGCTTTCGTTCACCGGAAGTACGGCCGTAGGCGCAAAACTGATGGCGCAATGTGCGCCGACGATCAAGAAGCTGTCGCTGGAATTGGGAGGGAACGCCCCGTTCCTCGTCTTCGAAGATGCGGACATTGATGCTGCCGTCCAAGGTGCAGTGGATTCAAAGTTTAGAAATAGCGGACAGACCTGCGTTTGTACGAACAGAATCTTCGTACAGCGAGGAATCTATAAAGCTTTCACAGACAAACTTGTGGCAAGCGTCTCGAAGCTGAAACTCGGCAACGGCACCGAGCCCGGAGTAACCCAAGGTCCCCTCATCAACACAGAGGCTGTCGAGCACGTCACGGCTCTCCTGAAAGATGCTGTCGAGCAGGGGGCAAAGATCGTGGGCGGAGGGAAGTTAAGTACTCTCGGGGGCACTTTCTTCGAGCCGACAGTTGTCGTAGACGTCAACACAAAGATGCGCATTACACGGGAGGAGATCTTTGGACCCGTCGCGACGATTATGCCCTTTGATACTGAGGAGGAAGCAGTCGCGCTCGCCAATGCCACAGAGTACGGGCTTGCGTCTTACTTCTACACCCAGAACTCCGGTCGGGTCTGGCGGGTTTCAGAAGCACTCGAGTATGGCATGGTCGGCGTGAATACTGGCCTCATTTCGACAGAAGTCGCTCCATTTGGCGGTATCAAATCATCGGGACTAGGGCGCGAAGGCTCTAAATATGGGATTGAGGAGTATCTTGAGGTCAAGTACGTTTGTATCGCTGATATTCAATAGAATCCAAAGGGCCATAGGAGCCGCAGGTGTCATGCAGCATCCTTATCAGGGATGACCCGAACTTCGCCGGAGAGGAGTTTCGAGAGTAAAACAGTCTTGCTGAATCGAAGCTGTTTCAGCGCAATGTGTGACTGTTCGATGAGAGCATCGGCAGAGGAAAGAATTGTTGCAATGCTCCGCTGCTCGGAGAGGGGCGGCAGACTGATCGGGAAACTCTTTACATTTCTTTTTGAAATCTCAAGAAATGTGCTTCCGCTACCAAGTCTTTCTAATTCGCGGCGAGAGTATTGGATAAAGTACAGTAGAAATTCTGGGCTAACCTCAGGTCCGGGGATGAGATTCTGGAAGCCTTGATTGGTTGCCATGGGGACTGTGTTGATGGCACAAGCACCTATGGTTGCTCGAGAAGTCATCAAGATAGAGCCAGCTGGGATGAGTTTGGCCGAAGAATGAGCAAGCCCATGGGAAGAAAGTGAACGTTCTGTGTTTGATATGTAACGGCCTTCGAGCTTGGTAATCTCTGAGGGCGTGGCCCATAAGAAATCGCCACCCCAGAACTGCGCGTTAGTAACCGAGGGAGTTCCTCCACCAACTACCTCAGCGACTTCTCCGAAGGTTGTAAGCTTCCATTCGTCGGGAAACATTACTTCAGTCCCGGCTGGACTTTTACGTCGCTTCCAGCGGTTGTGCCGTCCGGGTAGGCCCCGAGTCAGAAGCTCCTGCATGAGCGCTTTTTTCACGGCCTCCAGTTGGGCAATGACGGCGTTGGACTTCTCGATGGCGTCATCAACCGAAGATAGAATCGCGGCGATTTTGCGCTGCTCGGGGAGGGGTGGGAGGGAGATAGGAAAGCTTCGAATGGAGTCCTTCGGGATCTCCAGAAACGTACTTCCGCTTCCAAGTCTTTGGAGATGGTGCCGTGAATTCTGAATAAAATAGAGAAGGAATTCTGATTCGGCCCCTGCGTGTGGGACGAGGCTCTGGAAGCCCTGATTTGTAGTTATAGGTATGGTGTTAATTGCGCAAGCACCTATCGTCGCACGTGAGGTCACAAGAACGGAGCCAGGCGGAATCAGCTTTGCAGACGAATGAGAAAGCCCGTCAGTCGTGATGAAAAGAGATGTGCTTGAAATGTAGCGGCTTTCAAGTCGTGTAATCTCGGTGGGAGTAACCCAAGGGATGTCTCCTCCCCAGAATAGTTCGTTGGATGTAGCTGGGGTACCTCCGCCAACGACATCAGCGATCTCCCCCAAGGATGTGGTTTTCCAATTTTGCGGGATGACACCTTTACCCGCCATACCCGAGCTCCTTGAGATAGGCATTCATCTTGACCTCGGCGGCGGCGCGTTCGGCTTCCAACGCACGGAGTTTCTGAATAGCGGCGCCGACGTCTTGGGCGACCTCAGCCTCGGCGGTCGCCACATAGCGGCTTATGTTCAAATTCCAGTCGTTCTTCTCAATCTCATCGACAAGTACCACCCGTGCGTAGCGCTCCACGTTTTTGAATGCATGGAAGGTCGCTGAGATCTTTTTGACGTCTTGGTCTCGCAGGTAATTCTGGGCGCTGCCTTCTTCGTACTCCTCGACGGCGTTGATGAAGAGTACCTTTCTCTTCCGGTCGGCAGCCTTCGCACGGTTCATCACCAAAATCGCTGCTGGGATGCCGGTGCCGTAGAAGAGATTCGAGGGAAGCCCAATCACAGCCTCAATGAGGTCTTCCTTGAGCAGCCCAGCGCGAATTTCACCTTCGGCGCTGCCACGGAAGAGCACCCCATGCGGCATCACCACGCCAAGCTGACCGTTCATATTCAGCGTTGCGACCATGTGCTGTACGAAGGCTAAGTCGCCCTTCGTTTTGGGAGGAATGCCGAAGCGAAAGCGCCCAAAACCATCGTTCTCGGCTACCTCACGCCCCCACTCATCAAGGCTGAACGGCGGATTGGCGATGACTCGGTCGTAAAGGTTCAGAGCACCACCCGTGAGGAGCTTTGGGTCCCGAATGGTGTCGCCCTTCGCGATGAACGAGTCGGCAACCCCATGCAGAAACATGTTCAACTTCGCAATGGCCCAGGTGCCGAGGTTCTTTTCCTGGCCGTGCAGCGTCAAGTTCTTGGGGTTCCCTCCATGCCGCTCGACATAGTGGTAGCACTCAATCAGCATCCCCCCGGAACCGCAGGTGGGATCGCAGATGCGCATGCGCTCTTGAGGCTTCAGCAGCTCGACGATGAGCCGGACTACTTTTCGGGGTGTATAGAACTCGCCACCTTTCTTGCCGGCATCGTCTGCGAACTTCTCAATGAGATATTCGTAGGCACGTCCGAGGAGGTCTGGCTCGGACAGGCTCGAATTCCGAAGGTTCAGCGCAGAGAAGTGTTGCACCAATCGATGCAGCACGGTGTCGCGATTTTTTGCATCGCCGAGTTTCGTTGCATCGTTGAAGTCGATACCCCCGAGTACATCTTCGAGCGCGCCGTTGGATTCTTCGAGTTTGGCACTCGCTTTGTTCAGAGCCTCACCCAGATTGGTTGAGATTCGTGCAATGGAGGACCAGCGGGCTTCCTTCGGAACGAAGAGCCGATGCTCGTCGGGGTCTTCCCAGGCGACTTTCTCGGAGGCACCGGAGGCAACGAGTGCGGTGGCTTCCTCTTCAAACACGTCGGACAGTCTCTTGAGGAAGAGCAGCCCAAAGATGTAACCTTTGTAGTCCGAGGAGTCGATGCTCCCCCGTAGGATATCGGCGGCGGACCACAGATGGCGCTCCAATTTGTCGAGCGTCAGCTTGCCAGTGCTGGGCAGGTCGATGAGGCTTGAAGCGCCATGCTCATCGGAGTCTTTGACTCTTCCGGTGGAATGGCCGAGGACCAGCTTGATGAGTTTTGATTTTTCGTGGCCACTCGCGTCAAGTCCGAGTGCCACGCACATGGCTTGGAGCTCTTCGCGTTTGAGGCGGGCCAAGAGGTCGGGAAATTCGATGGAGCGGGCACTTTCGAGTGCGTCCACATGATTCTCGACCTTACGGCGATCGTGAACTTCGAGTTGAAGGGACTCGGTCAACTCCGAGAGCCGGGAGCGGTTGAGGGAGAGAAGGGCTGTACGGCGCTGCTTCGGGCTCAACGGTTGAGGACTTGGCATCAAACCGGCAACCTATCAGCCTTGAGCCGGAGACTCAGCAATGTGATGCCTTCGTAAGACGAGACGGAACACCTCCACCCGGCTCGCCCCCCTCCTCTAGATGGACGAGCGGAGCCGGTGAAGTAATGCGGCGAAGCCGCGGTCAGCGCCCTAAGTCTTTGGCGGGAACGCCGCCGATGCCCCATTCGTCGGCGGGCACCTCTTGAATCCACACTCGGATGCGGTCCTTGGGGGCACCAACAGCCTCGTGGAGCGCTTGGGTCACCTTTTCGATGACAGCTCGCTTCTGCTCCTTGGTGCGACCTTCGATGAGAAAGATTTGGGCAAACGGCATGGTGTCCTCTTTGGGGTTAAGCTGCGCCGCGGGTTCTCGACATGGTGAGAGCCGTGTCTTCAATTAAATCCTCTTGCCCGCCAATCATTTTCCGGCGGCCGAGTTCTACGAGGATATCCCGAGCCGGGACCCCGTACTTCTCGGAGGCCCGCTTCGCGAACAGCAAGAAGCTCCCGTACACGCCCGCGTAGCCGAGCGTCAGCGCGTCGCGGTCCACCCGCAACGGGAAGTCCATCATCGGCACCACGAGGTCCTCGGCAACGTCCTGAATCTTCCAGAGGTCAACGCCGGTAACCACCTGGAGCCGGTCCAGCACTGCCACCAGCACCTCCATGGGCGTGTTGCCAGCCCCGGCGCCGAGGCCTGCGGCCGCGGCGTCGATGCGGTTCGCGCCTGCTTCGATGGCCGCGATGCTGTTCGCAACGCCAAGCGATAGGTTGTGGTGCCCGTGGAAGCCAAGCTCAGTCTCCGGCCGAATGGCCGCGCGGGCAGCGGCGATGCGCACCGTCACATCCTGCGGCAGCATCGCCCCTGCAGAGTCGGTGATGTACAGGCAGTTCGCGCCGTAGCTCTCCATGAGCTTCAACTGGGTGACGAGATTTTCTGGCGAACTCATGTGCGACATCATGAGGAAGCCGACCACGTCCATGCCGAGCTTTCGGGCGATGGAGATGTGCTGCTCGGACACGTCGGCCTCGGTGCAGTGGGTGGCCACCCGAATGCTGTAGACGCCCAAGTCCTTTGCCATCTTCAGGTGCTCTACCGTCCCTATGCCCGGCAGGAGCAGAGCTGAGACCTTCGCCCGCTTCATGAGCGGCACGACGGCTTTCAGGTATTCCTCGTCGCTGTGGGCTGGGAATCCGTAGTTGACGCTGCTTCCGCCCAGGCCGTCGCCATGGGTCACCTCAATGAGCGGAATGCCAGCTTCATCGAGCCCCTTGGCGATGGAGCGCATCTGGTCGAGCGTCATCTGGTGACGCTTGGGATGCATGCCATCCCGAAGGGTCATGTCGTGCAGCGTGACTTTCTTGCCTTGTAGGTTGCTCATGCCGAGGCCCTCGTTGCGGTCGTGGTGGGATTGCTGGCGCGCACTTCGGCGAAAATTTCGGCGGTGCGCATCGCGGCGGCGGTCATGATGTCGAGGTTGCCCGCATACTTTGGCAAGTAGTCGCCGAGGCCCTCGACTTCCATGAACACCGTGACCCGCTTGCCGTCGAAAATGGGTCCGTTCACCAGGCGATAGCCAGGCACGTAGGTTTGCACTTCCTTCACCATAGCCTGCACGCTGGCCCGGATTTCGTCTTCCTTGGGAGTGCTTTCCGTGAGGCAGTGGATGGTGTCGCGCATGATGAGCGGCGGGTCTGCCGGGTTGATAATGATGATTGCTTTGCCTTTTTTGGCACCGCCAACCTTCACGACTGCATCGGCTGTCGTACGGGTAAACTCGTCGATGTTCTTGCGCGTGCCCGGGCCGACGGAACGGCTCGCCACGCTGGCGACGATCTCTCCATACGCCACCGGCTGCACCCGGGCGACCGCATGGACTATCGGAATTGTCGCCTGGCCACCGCAGGTCACCATGTTCACGTTTCGGATGCCGCGCCCTAGGTGCTCCCGGAGATTGACCGGCGGGATGCAGAACGGCCCAATGGCCGCTGGCGTCAAGTCAATCATCAGCCCGCCACGGTCGGTCACCGCTTTGGAGTTCTCCGCATGGACATACGCGCTCGTGGCGTCGAAGACGATTTGGATGTTGTCTTCGGCGAAGTGGGGGACGAGCCCGGCGATGCCCTTGTCGGTCGTCTTGAGGCCGAAGCTGCGGGCGCGCTGAAGCCCCTCGGAGGCGGGGTCGACGCCCACCATCCACACCGGCTCTAAGTGACTGCTCCGACGTAGTTTCATCAACAGGTCGGTCCCGATGTTTCCGGGACCAATGATTGCGCAGCGAGCTTTTTTCATACGTGGCTCTCCTAGGGTGAAGTCGATGCACCACTTGGTGCATCCAAGAAGTTTTCGACGAGTTGAGCAAAGCGCTCAGCACATTCGAGTTGGGTCCAATGCCCACAGCGACCAAAGACATGCAGCTCACTCTTGGGGATGCGTTGGTGAAGCTCGAATGAGCATTGCAGGGGAATCACCCGGTCTTCGCGACCGTGGATGATGAGGGTTTCTTGGGGCAGCTCGCGCAGGCGCTTCTCATCGAAGGCCATCGCGTCGACCCATTGTTGCCGGGGTGCCGGAAAGAGCTGCGCATACGACTCTTGGCGCCCAGGAACGGTGCTCGCCTTGAAACGGCGGTCGACGATTTCGTCGGTCACCACCGCCTGGTTGAAGGCGAGGTGCGAGAGGATGCTGCGCATGGCCCCGGCCGAAGGTTGGTAGCCCCAGATGGCGTCGAGCTCCTTGGTAATAGGGAACTTCACGCCGATGCTGCCCATGAGCACGAGGCAGCGGACCCGCGCACCGGCGCGTAGCGCGAGGGCGAGCGCTATGCCACCGCCCAGGGAATTTCCCACGACGTCGACCGTCGGCACCTTCAGGTGGTCGAGGAACTCGTTCAACTGCACAGCCCAGCGATCGAGGCTCGCCGTAAAGCCCTTCGGCAGCGAGCTTGCCCCAAAGCCCGCGAGGTCAGGCCCGAGGACGCGCCGCTTCGGGGCAAGGCGCGGGGTGAGGCGCATCCAGTTGGACCATGCGTCGGCGCCAGGGCCGGAACCGTGAATCAGCAAGACCGGGTGGTTACCCGCAGAGGCAGCGCCTTCGTCGAAGTAGCTCGTCTCGTAGGTGGCCGTTTTGGCGTGGTGGAAGTTTGGGGTAGCAGACATGACCGTCATTCAAATCGCAGAGAAACGGAGCCTAGGTCTTGGAAACGTGCGAGCACCGAGTCGCCAGCGGCGACAGGAATCGCCTCGGTGACGCCGCCAGTGAGGACGAGCGTTCCGGCCGGGAGCGCTTCGCCGCGCTCGGCCAAGTGGTTCACGAGCATGACCACCGCCGCCGCCGGATGGCCGAGCACTGCCGCACCGGCAGCCATCGCCACAATCACGCCGTTCTTCTCCAGCACGACGCCGAGGGTTCGGAGGTCGACATCTTCAATGCGTCGGGAGCGACCCCCGAGCACGAATCGACTGGCCGAGGTGTTGTCAGCAATGACGCTCGGCAGGTCGAACTTGAAGTCGCGGTAACGGCTGTCGATGACCTCAATTCCCGGCAGCACAAGCTCAATGGCGGAGAGCACCGTGCCCAAGTGGCAACCGGGTCCCTTCAGCTCCCGACGGGTCACGACGCAGATTTCCGCCTCCACCTTGGGGTGGATGAGCCCCTTCATCGCTACCGTGCCGCCCTCGGGCACAACCATGTCGTCGGTGACAAACCCGAAGCAGGGAGTCTCCACGCCCATCTGCTTCATTTTGGCGCGGGAGGTGAGTCCAGCCTTGTGCCCGGCGATGCGGCTCCCCCGGCCAAGCTTCAGCACCCGCTGGGCGGCCTGAATGTCGTAGGCCTCGGGCAGGGTGAGCCCCGGGTGCTCATCGGTGATTTTCACCACGTCGCGGCATTCCGCATGGGCGCGGTCGAGGTGTTCGGCGAGTTTCTGAATGGTCGCTTGTGCGAGTGCCATGGATCAATTCCTCATTCAAATCGAACGGATGTGCTCCCGAGGCCACCGACTGCGGCGTAGAGATTGTCTCCAGCCTTGACGGGAACCAGTGGCGATTGAGAGCCGGAGAGGATGATGTCGCCTGCTTCGAGCGCCATGCCGAGCGCGCCTAAGGTGTTGGCGAGCCACACCACCGCATTCACCGGGGAGCCTTGGACGGCAGCCCCGGCGCTCGTGGAGACGACTTCGCCGTTTTTCTCCAGCACCATCCCGGCGAGCGACAAGTCCAAGTCTTGTGGACGCTTTTGGGTCGTCCCCAGCACGAGGACACCGCAGCTCGCGTTGTCGGCGACAGTGTCTTGGATTTTAATCTTCCAGTCTTTGATGCGCGAATCGACGATTTCAAAACACGGCAAGACGAAGTCGGTCGCGCGGAGCACGTCCGCGGCGGTGATGCCCGGGCCCTGTAGGCGCTTCGAGAGCACAAAAGCCACTTCCGCCTCGGCGCGCGGGGCGATGAAGTCCGCAGTCTTGAGCGCTTGCCCTTCGGGAATCACCATGCTCGCGAGGAGCTGGCCGAAGTCTGGCTCGTGGACGCCCAGCATATCCATCACTGCCTTGCTGGTGACGCCGATTTTCTTGCCCACGACTCTGTCGCCCGCGTCGATGCGGTGCTTCACCATCGCCTGCTGGATGCGGTAGGCGTCGGCGAGTGTGAGTTTCGGTTCCCGATCGGTGAGCGGGGCGACCGGCGAGCGGTGTACGAGCGCTCGGTGGAGTTCGTCTCCATATTTCGTTGCAAGGTCTGCCATTTCTCCCCCTAGAGCTTCACCATGACATTGCGGAGCTCGGTATAGAACTCAAGCGAGTGGACGCCGCCTTCGCGCCCGATGCCGCTCGCTTTGGAACCGCCAAAGGCCGTGCGCAGGTCTCGCAAGAACCAACTGTTAATCCAGCACAGGCCGACTTCGATGCTGCTCGCCACCCGGTGCGCCACCGTGAGGTTCGACGTCCACACTGTTGTCGCAAGGCCGTAGGGCGACGCGTTGGCGAGGGCGATGGCTTCCGCTTCGGTGTCGAAGGGGGCGATGTGGCAGCAAGGGCCGAATATCTCTTCTTGGATGACGGCGCTCGACTCGGGAAGGCCGGTCCAAATGGTCGGTTGGACCCAGTGGCCCTCTGCGTATTCCTTTGCCATCTTCGGCTCGCCGCCGCCGGTGACCACCTTCGCGCCCTCGGCGCGCGCCTTCTCGTAATAGGAGAGCACCTTCTTCTTGTGCTCAGCGCTGATGAGCGGCCCCAGGTTGACGTTGGGCGCGTTGCTCGGGCCGATGACCAGTTGTTCTGCCTTTGCCTTCAACGCTTGGACAAACTTTTCGAAGAGCGGGCGCTGCACGTAGACCCGCTCAGTGCCAAGGCATACCTGCCCACAGTTTTCAAAGGCGCTGCGGGTGATGCCGGCCACAGCCTTGTCGAGGTCTGCGTCGGCGAAGACGATGCCAGCATTCTTTCCGCCAAGCTCGAAGCTCACCGGGCGGACGCCCTTCGCGGCGGCGGCCATAATCGCCTCTCCCGTGCGAGTCTCACCGGTAAGGTGATGCCGTTGACACCCGGGTGCCGGGTGAGGAATTCGCCTGCGGAGCCCGGCCCAAAGCCGTGGACCACGTTGTAGACGCCCTTGGGGACGCCGACCTTGTTCATCACCTCGCCTAAGAGGGTCGCCGTGGCCGGGGTCTCTTCGGAGGGCTTCACGACGACGGTGTTGCCGCAGGCGAGCGCCGGGCCCACCTTCCAGGTCATCAGCAAGAGCGGCAGGTTCCACGGGCAGACCACAGCGATGACCCCCCGGGGCCGTCGCACGGCGTAGCTGAGCGCCGTGCCGCCGTCGGGAGTCCGCATCTCGAAGCTCTCCGTGGGCACGTTGCGGATGATGTCGGCGAAGATTTTGAAGTTCGCCGCGCCGCGCGGGATGTCGATGTGGCTCGCGAGCGAGTGCGGCTTGCCGGTGTCGGCGAGCTCCGCCTGCAGGAATTCATCAAACCGCCGGTTGATTTCGTCGGCGACCGCCGACAGCAGGTTGCTGCGCTCGACGACACTCAAGGCCCCCCACGGCCCTTTGAGCGCCGCCCGGGCGGCGGCGACGGCCGCGTCGACCTCTGCGCTGCCAGCTTCGTGGACTTGCCCGAGGACTTGGTTGTCCACCGGTGCACGTTTTTCGAAAGTACGTTTCGAGGCGACGAACTCGCCGTTGATGAAATTCTTGAACTGTTTCATAGCCCACTATTTCCGAGGCGGACCCGCCCCTAGTTCGATGTGAGTCCGATTGCGGCAATCCCCGCCGCCGCACATTCTTCGTCTTGCTTCGCACTGCCACCGGAAACGCCGATGCCCCCAATCCGCTCGCCATTCTCGAAGAGCGGCAGGCCGCCACCAAACACAACCAACCGCGGCCGTAACGGCAGCCCCAGGCGGAGCACCGGTTCATCTCGAAGCACTTCCTCCCATTTGCTTGTCGGGAAGCCAAAGCTCGCAGAGGTGTAGGCTTTGTCGATGGCGATATCGATGGAGTGGAGGAACGCTCCCGGCATGCGCAGAAAAGCCGTGAGAGTTCCGCTCACATCGGTCACCGCGACATTGATGCGTATGCCGAGCGCCTCTGCTCGCGCGACCGCAGCGGAGACAGCTTTCGCTGCCGCCGCCGCGGTGATGCTGCGCACGAGTGTGCTTGATGTCTCAGGTGTAGACATCAGTGAAGGACGGAACTGCGTCTCCCGTGTGGTAGAAGATGCCGGTCCACAGATTCTCTTCGGTCCAGGTTGTGACCGGGCGATCCGGCGCGGACAAGTAGCCGAGGCCAGCGAACGTCTCGTTGCGGTTGCCGCTCGGGTCGAAGAAGTAAATCGTCTCGCCCCGGGTGATGCCGTGACGGGTCGGCGCCACGTCGATCTTCACCTTGTTCATCGCCATGATGTCTGCGGACTTCAAAATGTCGGTCCAGCCGTCGAGAAAGAAAGCGATGTGGTGGAGACCCGCGCGCGGGCCGCCGACGAACGCGATATCGTGCGGCGTCGAGGTGCGCGCAAGCCAGGTCGCCGCCTGCACTTGTCCGCCCGGGCCGACCATCACTTGCTCAGTCAGGTGGAAGTCCAACACTTCCATCATGAATTTGGTGGACTCGGCGACCTTGTTCACGCCCTCGGCAGGGTTCAGCTCGCACATGAGAAGCGCGTGGTCGAGCCAGTGCACGCCGCAGCCCTTGAGGCCCTTGCGCGGCCAGGGATCCGGATTCTGGTTGCCGACCTCGGTGCCGACACATTCCTTGGTCGCGTACAGGCGCAGCTCATGGCCGCTCGGGAGATTGAACTGAATCATTCGTCCGGTCGACGGCAGGGTGCCCTCTTCGAGGACTTTGACCTTGGTTCCAGCCGCCTCAATGCGGGCCTTCAGCTCGTCGAGGTCCTTCTCCTTCTCGACCTTGAACGCGAGGTGGTTCAAGCCCGCAGCCTTCGCGGGGGTCAGGATGAGGGAGTACTTGTCCCATTCGTCCCAACACTTCAAATAGACATTGCCGTTCTTGTCTTCAAAAACGCGGCTCAGGCCGAGGACATTCTCGTAGTGATTGAGGGATGCCGCCATGTCCATGACTTTGATGCTCGCGTGACCGATTCGTAGAACTCCCATGGTGTACTCCTTTGTTAGTGCTTGGTTGGTTGGGTGGTGTTGGTGGAGAGGAAAGAGAATGAACGCCGCAGATGTCCGACAACCCGGAGGGTGAGCGATGTTTTGGGTGATACGCGACAGGCGAGGGTATAGCCTTCGCGCACTTCGTCGGGGCTCACGTGGGCCTCGCTCACAGGTCCGTTGGCCTCGAATTCACCGCTCAGGATGTGGACCTTGCACACGCCGCATCCTCCGTTGACGCAGCCCACGGGTATGCCTTTGCGCCCGAGCCGCAGCATGGCGCGAAGGATGCTCTCCTTGGAAGAGCAGGGGAAGCGTTCGCCCGTGTCTCGAACGCTGACTTCCCAAACATCACAGGGCTCGCTCATCATCACTCCTAGACGCGCCGAAAGAGGGGACTGCGAACTTGTTGAGCATCAGCGGCAGAGATGAACCGCTCGGTGAACATGTCGCGCTCGAAGAGGCGCCCTTGCATGAGCGTCTTCACGCACGCGTCGATCATGAGCGGCGGCCCACAGAGGTAGGCCTTGTAGCCGCGGAAGTCGTTCTTGAAGTGCTGGTTTGCGACCTCGTGGACGAAGCCGCGCGCTCCCGTCCACGACGAATTCTCGCCGAGGCCCGACAGCGCCGGAATGTAGGTGAAGTTCGAGTGCTTTGTGGCAAGCGCCGAGAGCTCGTCGTGGTGGTACAGCTCGCGCTCGTCGCGGGCGCCGTTGATGAGGACAATTGGCTGGGTATTCCCCTCGGCGAGCAGGTCCAGAATCATCGAGCGCGGGCTTGAGAGCCCCGAGCCGCCAGCCAGGAACAGGTAGCCGAGCTTCTCAGTCTGGTGCGCAGATTTGCGCACGAAGAATCGCCCGTACGGCGCTGAGAGTTCAACGTCGTCGCCCACCTTCAGGCGCTCGTGAATCCACGTGGTGGCCCGCCCACCAGGCACATGACGGACGTTCAGCTCAATCAAGTTGGAGTCGCTGGGTGCGCTGGCGATGGAGAAGGCCCGCGGCGCGCTCTCGCCGGGAACCTTGAGATTCAGGTATTGCCCGGCCTGAAAGTCGAGCGGACGATCGAGCTCCACCCACACCCCTTTGATGGTCGGGGTGAGGTCGGCGATGCGCGCCACCTTGCCCTTGTAGTCTTGCACCAAGAGCCGCCGGGCGTCGGGCTCCTCATCAATTTCCGCTTCGACGACGAGGTCGCTCTGCGGAACTGCAGTGCAGGCCAGGCACTTGCCCTCTTCGCGCTCGTACTCCATGAGCGCGAAGCTGCTCGCCTCGCCGTGCTCGACCTCGCCATCCTTCACTTGGATTTTGCAGGTCGCGCACAGCCCATGACAGCAGGCATGGGGGATGTAAATGCCTGCCCTCAGGGCCGCATCGAGGATGGTCTGCCCGTCAGCGATGTCGATGGTGACGCCGACGGGCTCGATGGTGACCGAGTGAGCCATCGCTCTAGTGGGCGCTGCCCTTAATGCCGTGGAGGCCAGGAGTTCGGAAGCGAATGATGTCTTTGTGTTTCAGACCATTCTCTCCGAGCGTCTTCTCAAAGTCTGGCTTGAAGGGTTTGCCAGACTTGAGCCACTCTGCCTTTGACCAGTCGATGGAGCTGAACTGGGGGTGCTGCCCGTACATCGACGGGATGACACCCTTCACCACGTCTCCGAACTTCATGGTCGGAGGCAGCGGCACGCAGAAGGGGGCGCACATCATCAAGTGCTCGTCCCAGCCGATGTAGAGAAGCGGGGCGGGGAACTTGTCTACCGAGTCCTTCGGCGCAAACTTGTACTCAGTTACTGAGGCAACAGACATGGGTCATTCCTCCAAGTATCAGGTGTTCCCCGACGCTTCTGCGCGCCAGGCTGCGAAGTTCTTCTTGTCTTGGGAGATCTCGAAGTCGAGGTTGTCCCGTCCCATTTCCATGCGGTACCAGCGCAGCACTTCGGCGAGCGGATCGAAGCCGGGCTTCGTTGGGTCCGCGTCGGGGCAGAAGCAGTTGCCTTGGTAGATTTGGTGAACTGGGAGCCAGCTTTGGATGTACTTCTCTGGCTCGAAGTCGAAGATGCTCTTACAGCCGTCGGAGCAGAAGTGGTACTTGTTCTCCTTGTAGTCGCTCTCGCGGTAGCAGATGGTCGTTGGGTCCCCGGGTTCAGTGAACAACATGGGGATTTGACAAACCTGACACAGCATCGGGAGTGTCTTGTTGTAGAAGCGACGACCTTCGGCATCTTCCTTGCGGTAGTGCTCCCACATCGGGCGGTAGTACTTGTCGAAGCTCTCCGGGTATTTGGCAGACAGCCAGTCGAGTTCGGAGTCGCTCGGGGCCCAAGTGTGGAAGGGCGCTGCGGCGGCGTAGTTGTAGAAGGTGTTCCACGCCTGGTGAGAGATGTGGTCCTTATCTGCGCAGGCCTGTGCCCAGCCCTTGGGGAGTTCGATGCCGTAGCGGGCGAGGTCGGCGAAGAGGGCTCCACCGTTCTCTTCGGCGTAAATCTCCCAGGCTTGCCGCCAGCTCATGACCCGCTTCGGCAGCATGTAGTCCATCATCATCGCGACGAGCGTGAGGACGCGGTAACCACGCCAGAACCATTTGTCGATCCACCGCTGGACTATCGGGCGGTTCGCCGGGTCCTGCTCCAGGATGAACTTGATGATTTCAAGGCCGAGCGTCATGTGCCGAGACTCGTCGCTCTGCGCGGAGAATCCGAAGGCCATGGCGCCGAGGTCGCCGTTGTAGGCGGCGCCGGAGATGAACGGCACGAAGAGGAGGTTCGTGAGGACGTATTCGAACGAGAACCCGATCGCGATCATGTATTCGAAGGGGCCTGCGGTGACTGCGTCGTCGAAGAAGCTCTTCGGCACCGATAGGTACCAGACGCGGTCGTGCTGGTGACGCCAGTTCTGGAAGCCGTTGTAGAAGCGGTTGTAGTTCGAGAGCGAGTGGATTTGGGTTTGCGAGTGCCGCATCTCATCGAGGCTCTGCATGAGACACGCAACCCGCGGGCCCGCCCCCGGAACTGGCGGCCGACGTGCGCGAAACCTCGGTGCGCCATGTATTCGAGCGGCGACACGCCGGTGAGGAACAGCTTCAGGGTGTTGACGTAGCGGCCGTCGCTGACGCCTAAGTGGCCGTTGTTCTGGTTGAAGGCCTCGACAATCGCGTAGAGCTTCTTTTCCTTTTCGGCCTGGTACTTCCAATAGGCATCCATCGTCATCCGGAAGGGGTCTTCAAATTTCTCCCAGTCGTGGATGACGATGCCTTCGTAGGAGGCATACGGATAGACGTCTTCAAACTTCTGGTAGGTCGGGGTCCAGGCGAGATCCCGGGTCATCAGATTGTAGCGCTCTTTGAGTCCGAGCTTCAGTTTTGGGGGTGCATTCATGGGCGTTTCCTCGGTTGCGTTGGTTGAGAAGCGTTAGTGATCCCAGTGCAGAGTGAATTCTTCGTCGGTCTCGTCGATGTGTCCGGTGAGCGTTATGAGGCTCACGTGCAGTTCTTGAAGGTCGAAGTCGCGTCCGAGCTTCTCCTCGACGCTGTTCTTCCGGATGGTGAGCCTTCCCGGCGCATCCACCCGGACCATCGCCGGTTGTTCATTGACAGTCGCTGTGGGGTTGTCGGCGAGAATGGCCTCGACGATGCCGCGGCTGTCGTCGTTCTTCTGGAAGGCGATGAATACATTCGACATGGGGAATCTCCTGAAAAGGGTGGGGATGCTTAGAGGGAGAGTCCGACTTTGGAGAGGCGAACTTTCAGTGCGTCGCGGGCGGTGGCAACTGCTTCTTCGGAGAGTCCGGCGAGGTGCACGAGTGGCTTTATCGCCTCGACCGTGCGTTTCGCCCACGCGGCTATCCACCCGTTCAACGTCTCTTTGTTGGCGGGGCTCTCGGCGGCGACGGCCTTCAGCACTGCGTCGACCCACTTGGAGGAGTCGGCAAACCACTCGACCTGGAAGCGGGTGAGGAGGCTTACGGTCGGGCCGGCGCGCTTGCTCAATTCTGCATCGACAACTTGGTAGGCGAGCGGGAAGACGATGCCGTCGAGGACCACGTTCTGGGCCACGAAGAGCTCAAACCAGTCTTTGATGACAAACGTGTCTTCGGTGATGCGGCGAAGCTGCTGCCAGGCTGCTCCTTCGAGCCAAGCGCGCTTTCCGGTGGCGAGGTCTGCTGGGCCGCCTAAGGTGAGGCCGAGTTTGGTGAGGTATTGCGCAACTCCGAGCTGATCCATCGACTGGTAGATACAGGGCTGGGTGATTGCGGTGCCGTAGCCATAGGCACACATCGACGCGTTGTTCATGTTTGCGCCCCAAGCGAGGTGCCGGAGGGGAACGTAGAAGTCGAGCGCCGCCTGGCGCGCGCCGGAGTCGAAGTTTGCCGCAAGGCCGCGGGACTCGACGAATTCAAAGTCCGACTCGGCCGCCTCCTGCATGCGGGCGCGGCTGCCAGTGTAGGTGCCGTAATAAAACTGGCGCGGGTCTTTGAGCGAATACCAATCGGCCATGACGATCTTGGTGCGCGTCGGGTCGAATATCTCGTGGGCCGGATCCCAGGTCGGCCGGTAGTGGAAGTTCGCCGCTGCTTGAACGTCGAGCATCCCCTCAAGGTATCGAGAGGCAGCTTTGTCTCCGCCTAAGCGGGCAGCGATGTTGTCAAAGGTTTGTCGAAGCGGCTTGATGCTGACAGTTCGAAGATCAATCTGCATTGTGTTCACCTCGTCGTTCGGCGTTGGGGGTGGCAGCGCGTCCGGCGCCGCGTTCTCGTGCGTGGCGGAGATTCCAGTCCCAGACCTCAAGCGGTTTGTCGGTGTTAGCTTGGGTCGGCGTCACTTGGTGCATCTGGCAAAATTCTTCGAAAGCGGCGGCAGTCATCAGCAACTCGACGTAGAGCTGCGGGTCGCCGACCGCGAATTCGAACTCGACCATCCCGTCTTCGCGGATGCGCGTACAGCGGATCCACTTCTTTTCGGGGTTGAAGCCTTCGGGAGCTTTGAGGTTTTCAGTAGTCATTTGGGCCTGGCAAACCTAGATGCAGCTACGGTGCCAGACGCAGTGCGGCATCGATTCTATCGATAATTTCACCCCTGTACTCTGTAGCTGCAATTTGCTGGCTGGGTAGATGTAGGGAAGCGAGCTTGAATTTCTGCGCTGCGCTATGCGGAAATCCGCAAATCGCGCCGATCCGCTTCACGATTTGATGAATTGAAAGTCTCATCAATTCTTCTGGCGTGGCAGCCGCTCCCAGTGTTTTATCGATAATCCATGGGTGACGCCTTACCATCACTGCCTCCGCTGCCGGGTGCTGAAGACTTGCGGAGCCTTCTCAAATTCTCCGCCTCCGATGGGTGCATTTGGCTCGCGGGCCATCGGATGTTGCTCATCCACACGGCGGCGATGGGAGCGCTGCGACGAGAGCTCGTTCGGACCATCGGCCCACTTGCCACGCGGCGCCTCTTGCTGCGTGCAGGCTATTTGTCGGGAGAGCGCGACGCGGCGCTCGCTCGCAAGGTGCGCCCAAACGCAAACATCTTCGACATGTTCGCGGTGGGTCCGCAGCTCCACATGCTGGAAGGCGCGGCGATAGTTGTGCCGGAACAGCTCACTATTGACCCGGCAGCGAAGAAGTTCCACGGAGTCTTTCGCTGGGAGCACTCGTGGGAAGCAGAAGTGCACGTGCGCGATGTCGGCCCGCAGTCGGCGCCGGTGTGTTGGACGATGCTCGGCTACGCGTCTGGTTATACGAGCCACTTCATGGGGTGTCCGGTGTACTTCAAAGAAGTCGCCTGCCTTGCCGCCGGGGCTCCCGCGTGCCGGATTGAAGGGCGCCCGCAGAGCGACTGGCCCGACGCGGCAGAACTCGCCGAAGACTACACCTCGGAGTCCTTCATCAACCAATTGGAGACGCTCCACTCGCAGGTGGAGTCCCTGCGCGCTGCCATGGAGCCGACTGCCGACGAGTTTGGCCCTTTGGTCGGTCGCTCGAAGGCATTCTCCGAGGCTGCGGATTTGCTGCGCAAAGCGGCCGCCACCCAAGTGACGGTGCTCCTCACGGGTGAAACCGGCGTCGGCAAGGAGCGTTTTGCCCGCGCGCTGCACGCGATGAGCTCCCGCGCCGACAAACCGTTTGTGGCAGTCAATTGCGCAGCGCTCCCTGGTGAACTCATTGAGAGCGAGCTCTTCGGCGCGGAGAAGGGGGCGTACACCGGGGCCTCGGCGGCGCGTGCGGGTCGCTTTGAGCGCGCCGACGGCGGCACGTTGATGCTCGACGAAATCGGCGAGCTCCCGCTGCCGGCGCAGGCGAAGCTCTTGCGGGTGTTGCAGTCGGGAGAAGTCGAGCGCCTCGGCTCGACGGTGGGTCAGAAGGTGAGTGTGCGGGTAGTGGCCGCGACCAACGTGAATCTAGAGGAGGCGGTCGCGGCGGGGCGTTTCCGGCGAGACCTCTACTACCGAATCAACGTGTATCCGATACGGGTGCCAGCGCTCCGCGACCGGGCCGAAGACATCGAACTCCTCGCGACCCACATCCTCAAGAAGTTCTGTGCGCTCCACGGCAAGTGCATCAACGGGTTTACCGATCGCGCGCTCGACGCCATGCGCCGCCACCCTTGGCGCGGCAACGTGCGCGAGCTTGAAAATTTGATTGAGCGAGGCGTCATCTTCGCGGCCGCCGGGCAGAACGTGGGCATTCAAGATTTGTTTCCAGAGGCCCCGGACAGCGCCGATGGGGTCGTGAACGACGCTGGTTCGCTCGTGCCCCCTTCGCCGGGCGGGCCGGTCGAGCCGCTGTACGACGCGTTCCTGCGTCGCCGCATCGGCCTTGGCGAACTCGAAGATCAACTGCTCACCGAGGCCGTGAAACGAGCGAATGGAAACCTCTCATCTGCAGCGCGGCAACTCGGCATCACCCGTCCGCAGTTGAGTTACCGGCTGAGCCGCATGCGACAGAAGGAGGACAAAAACGATGGCTAAGCGCCCCTCACTTGAGCTGCTTCGCAACACCGACACCCTTTCGGAAGGACCGCGTACCCTCACTGAGCGCGCCTACGTGCAGCTGCGGGAGGATATTCTCGTGGGCAATCTGCGCGCTGGCGAAAAGCTGCGCGTGGAGCACTTGAAGGCCAACTACGGGGTGGGCGCGGGAACCCTACGCGAGGCGATGACTCGGCTGGTGAGCGACGCGCTGGTGGAGGCCGAAGGGCACCGGGGCTTCCGGGTGCGGGAGATGAACCTCGAAGACTTTGCCGACTTAACAGCAGTGCGCATCCAGCTTGAGATTCCGGCGCTGCGGGAGTCCGTGCGCCATGGAGATGATGCCTGGCGGGCGCGGGTGCGGCGAGCCTACGAGGAGATTTCCCCGCTCGAACAGCCGCTGCGGATTGAGAACCGGACCATTTGGGAAGAGGCGAACACGCGCTTTCACGAGGCGCTGCTCAGCGCTTACCATTCGCCGTGGACGCAAAAACTGCTCACGATGCTAGCGCGCTACGGTGAGCGCTATCGACGCCAGTCGCTCGCCCTCGGCGGGCCGCAGCGCAACGTTCACCAAGAGCACGAGGAGATATTCACAGCGGCCATAGAGGGGAACGACACCCGCGCGGCACTCGCCCTTGAGGCGCACATCAACGCTACCCTCGAACTGCTCACCGAAGCCTCCCGCCGCGGGCAGGAGCTCTTCGCCGTCAACGGAGGCGCAGGCAAACCGCGCTCTGGAGCGGGAATGGGTTAGTGGGTAATCTTCCGAATCCGGTGGTTGTTCGTGTCCGCGACGTACACGTTGCCCTGTCCGTCGGCCGCGATGGCGCGAGGCGAATTGAACTGTGCGGTAGCACCTGGCCCATCTTTGAATCCACCATCGGCAAACCCACCATCGGCGAGCCCACCATCAGCGAACCCGACATCACCGCTTCCGGCAATCGTCGATACGACTCCATTGATGTCTATTTTTCGAATGCGGTTGTTGGAGTAATCCGCAACATAGATATTGCCTTGGTCATCCCTTGCGACTCCAGAGGGTGTGTTGAATTGGGCACTTGCTGCCGGGCCATCAACCCATCCGGCAGTACCATTTCCGGCGTAATCCGTCACATCTCCCGACGATGATATCTTCCGAATGCGATGGTTGTCAGTGTCTGCGACGTAGACGGTACCATCGCTGGCTACAACGACGCCAAGTGGTCCATTAAATTTGGCACTCGCTTTACTTCCATTGGCATATCCCGCAGTCCCATCTCCGGCCAGGGTGCTCGTCAATCCAGCTGGGGTGATTTTTCGAATGACGTGATTGCCAAATTCAGCTACATAGACATTGCCTTCTTTGTCCGTTGCAACTCCGGACGGGAAGTTGAGGGTAGCTGCCGTCCCAGTACCCTCTACATGTCCAGGAGTTCCATTTCCCGCAAACGTTGACACTCCCCCATCGGTCGCAAGCTTTCGAATTCGGTGGTTTCCGTTGTCTGCAATATATACATTGCCCTGGCCATCAACTGCAAGGCTGCGAAGAGCTCTAAATCTGGCGCTGGAAGCTGCGCCGTCGTTGTATCCGACAGTGCCATCTCCTGCTAAGGTCGAAACTTCCTTCTTCGCAATATCCAGTTTTCGGATTCGGATGTTATTGGTGTCGGAAACGTAAACATTGCCCTGCTGGTCCAAGGCTACGCTCCGAGGCCAATTGAATTTGGCTGTTTCGGCTGGTCCATCCTGGTACCCGGCGTCTCCGTCTCCTGCCAGCGTAGAGACTACCCAATTAGCTGCTGAGCCGCTGCCCCCTGGCCCCGCGTTCGAGCATCCAGTCACGATAATGGTAACAGCCATTGCAAGTGAAACTGCGAACGCCCAACTGGTCTTCAAGGCCATGTTCCCCCCAAAGGTAGAAGTGTGCGCCGTACATATGCGAAATAGTTTCTAGCAGTCAACAAGTTGTTTGCAGAACTTGCGGGAAGCTATCGCGCGAGGCGGACCACCACGCTCGGTTAATCCAGGTTCCCAATGTGCGCGCGAGCGGCTGTCGGAAAAGTCACCTTCAGCGAGTGCGCCTCACCAGGTGTCCAACTCGCAACGCATTCCGCCAAAACCTCTAAGTAAGTTTGGAGCTCTTCGCGCGGGAGCGCGGGAAGGTCTTCGTGCTGCAGGATAACTTGATGGTTTTTCACCCAGTGGAGGTCCCGCAAGCAATCCGAGAGGGCATCCCAGTTGAAGCCAAAATACCCAGGGAACTGCGCCTGCTCGGAGATCGCTCGGAGGAGCGCTTCGGTGTTCGTGAGCTTTGCGGGGACTCGCACCACGAATGCCGCTGTGCTCGTCGAAGGCTTGTCGGTGAAGTGAAAGGATTTGGCGCGGCTCATAGGCTGGTTCACTGCAATCGGATGCTCACTGCAAGGGGATGAACGTCTGGTAGTGGTCCGGCGTGTAGAACATCTCGCCATTCTGACCGACAACAATTCGCTGCGGTCCAGGTCCGGGAATATTTGGCGTTGGATGCACATACTCACGGTAGTAGCCGGGTCGCTGCGCCGGAAGCAGCGGGTCTCTTCGTCCGGGGAGAGGACGATTCTGAAAAATGGCACCGTCGTTGCGGTGTGGAAACCGCCCCCCGGAGGCTATCCTATCCAACGTCGGCTTCAGGTCGACGGTTCCTTCCCATACTGCGCCCGTGCGGCGGTCGACGATGCGTACGCCGCCGATAAACCGCCTCGGTCCTGCTCCAGCGTCAGAGCGCTTCCGCTGTGCGTGCTCTTCGTTTCCGAGCTTGGCAGCGTGCGGACTTGCTTCAGCCGGAGCGGATGCCGCATGAGCTTCCGGCCGTGCCGAGGCAGAGGTGGACGAACGCGCTGGCTGACAGGCGAAGCCCAAGACAAGCGTGCATGCGACGACGACGCGAAGCCAACTCATTTGCGAGAAGCTACGACGTCTCAGGGCTCTATGCCCAGCGCATGTTTTCCCGCGGACTCCGGATGACAAAGCCGAAGCAGGACGTGAACGGCTTCATATTTGCACAGTTGAGACTCGGGAGCCGACCATCGTGGAGAACTTGAGGAAATGGGGACTGCGTGATACTTGTTGTATGTCGCCGACAATAAGGGTTTACGATTAGTACCATGCAACCGCGTTCCTCGAACAAGGCCACGAAACTCCTTCGTCTTGCACAGAAGGGACCGCTTCGGTCACGTGACCTCGACGCTGTAGGTATTCCGCGGACCTATCTCAAGCGACTCTGCCACCAAGGGCTCCTTGAGCAAGTGGACCGAGGGCTCTACCGGATCTCCGACGCTCCTATGACCGAGCTCAGCTCGCTTGCAGAAGTCAGCAAGCGGGTCCCACACGCGGTTGTCGGCTTGCTGAGTGCTTTGCAGGTACACGGCTTGACGACCGAAGCACCTCACGCGGTCTGGATTCTCATCGACCGACACGCGCGCATGCCAAGGGTCGCGTCGCCGAAGCTGGAGGTCGTACGAGCAAGCGGGAGGGCCCTGCATCATGGTGTAGACACCCGGGTTATCGATGGCGTGAAGGTCCGCCTAACGACACCGGCGAAGACCGTGGCGGACTGCTTTCGGTACCGTCGGCATGTAGGGCTTGAGGTCGCGCTTGAAGCTCTCAAGGACTACCTTCGAAAACGCACCGAAAGCATTGATGCGCTCGCCGAAGCCGCTCGCGCAGCCCGCATCTATGCGTTCATGCGCCCGTACTTGGAGGCACTTGCGTGAGCGCAACTCCTTCGAAAGATGTTGGTGTATCGGTGCGAGCACGCCTCTTGCACCTGTCACGCGAACGGGGAGAGGATTTCCAACTTGTGCTCACCCGCTTCGTGAACGAGCGGCTGCTTTACCGTCTAGCGACGTCACGGCATGCGAAGCAGTTCGTGCTGAAGGGCGCGGCGCTGTTCACGCTCTGGACTGGCAAACCCCATCGGGCGACCCGCGACCTCGACCTGTTGGGGTTCGGACAGCCAAGCGCTGAGCACGTGCGCCAAGTCTTTGCCGAAGTGCTGGCACTTGATGTGCCCGACGACGGGGTTCGATTCCTGCTGGATTCGTTAGAAGTGGGTCACATCCGTGACGCCCAGGAATACGGCGGTGTGCAAGTCGGACTGGATTCCCGCATCGCGAATACCCGGGTGCGGGTCCAAGTCGATGTTGGTTTCGGCGATGCGATTACCCCTCCAGCAAGCCTCGTCGAATTTCCTCCGCTACTTAATTTCCCGGTGGCGCGTCTCCATGCATACCCACGGGAAACTGTCATCGCAGAGAAGCTTGAAGCAATGGTGAAGCTTGGTATCGCCAACAGCCGGATGAAGGACTTCTACGACATTGCAGTGTTGGCACGAGATTTTGACTTCGACGGCCCTCCTCTCGTTCAGGCGATTCGTGCAACCTTTGATCGCCGAAAGACGTCGTTGCCCGCGAGGATTCCAGTCGCGCTTACGTCGGCATTTGGTGAAGACGCGGCAAAGCAAACCCAGTGGTCAGGCTTTGTACGTAAGTCGGGGGTCACTCAATCGGACAACCTCCCGAAAACGATAGCTGTCATCCGTGGCTTTGTGGAATTTCCGCTCACGGCTGCTGCATCTGGACGTCCTGCGCTAGGGACTTGGCGAGCGGGCGGCCCTTGGCAGTGATTTCATTGAGTACTGCTGCCAAATTCGGAGAGCAAAAATCCTTAAAAGCTGTGGATGACCTAGTCGCCTCGCCCGGCGACACACTCGATGCCAAGCCAGCGTCGGCCTCAGCAGCAGCTCTTGCCGCTGCCCATGCGTCGCTGAAGGCATTCGCGGAAGAATGCCTCGCGACTCATCGGAGTACGATTCAACCTTCGAGATTGGAGCTCGTAGTTCTCGTAGCTCCAAACGCCCACGACTCCCATGAGCCCTTGGCGCAGGTGGGCAAACGCAACGGCGAGCTTCTGGAAGAGTTGTCTCATCGGGAGCCCTCCGTGGCGATGCCCGGTATCTCGACGACCGTCGGCTTGGGATTCTGGCGGGCGAGGGTGCAAGCTCGAATCGAGTACACGAGGATACAGATGACGAAGGCCATGAAGAGCAAGGTGAGGGCCCCGTCGATGTAGTTGGCTAAGATCACCTGCTTCATGGTCGCGATGTCCTTCGCTGGAGCGATGACCTTCCCCTCCGCGAGCGCGTTCTGGAATTTCCGCGCCAGGGCGAAGAAGCCGATGCGCGGGTTGGGGTGGAATACCTTCTGCGCGCTCGCGGTGAGCGTCGTGACGAGGAGCCACGCCGTCGGCACCATCGTGACAAAGGCGTAGCGCTCCTTCTTCATCTTGTAGAGCACCACTGTCCCCATGAGCAGCGCCACAGCGGCGAGCATTTGGTTGGAGATGCCGAACAGCGGCCAGAGGGTGTTGATGCCTCCAAACGGGTCCACGACGCCCTGGTACGTGAAATATCCCCAAGCGCCGACGCAGAGCGCAGTGGCCCCGATGCTCACTCCCCAGCCGCGAACATTCAGATTGGGAATGAGCGAGGACCCTAAGTCTTGGAGCATGAAGCGCCCCGCGCGGGTTCCGGCGTCAACTGCGGTGAGGATGAAGAGGGCCTCGAAGAGAATCGCGAAGTGGTACCAAAACGCGACCATCTCATCGCCGCCGAAGAGCCGCGACAAGAGGTGCGCCATGCCGACCGCGAGCGTCGGTGCGCCGCCGGAACGGGCGATGATGGTGCTCTCGCCGACCGACTGGGCGGTCTGGGTGAGCATCTCCGGGGTGATGACGAAGCCCCAGGCGCTGATGGCCCTCGCCGCCTCCTCGGCGGTCTTCCCGATGATCGCGGTCGAGCTGTTCATCGCGAAGTAGATGCCCGGGTCCAGCACCGACGCGGATATGAGCGACATGATGCCCACGAAAGACTCGGTCAGCATCGCGCCGTAGCCAACGAAACGAATGTGGCTCTCGTTTTCGATGAGCTTGGGAGTCGTGCCGGAGGCGATGAGCGCGTGGAATCCGGAGACTGCGCCGCAGGCGATGGTGATGAAGAGGAACGGGAACAGTTCTCCGGACCACACCGGGCCAGTGCCGTCGGTGAAGCGGGTGATGGCGGGCATTTTCAAGTCGGGCGCCACGATGACAATGACGAGCGCCAGCACGAGGAGCGCGCCGATTTTCAAGAACGTCGAAAGGTAGTCGCGGGGGCCGAGGAGCAACCAGACCGGAAGGATGGAAGCGACGAAGCCGTACCCGACGAGCGCCAAGGTGAGCGTCGTGCCGCTCCAGGTGAAGAGCGGCGCCCACGTCGGGCTCGCGGCGACCCACCCACCTGCGACGATGGAGAACATCAAGAGGACGAAACCCATGATGCTAACTTCGAAGACCCGGTTCGGCCGCACGTAGCGCAGGTAGAGCCCCATCAAGATGGCGATGGGAATGGTGCAGACGATGGTGAACGTCCCCCAAGGACTGCCGGTCAGCGCTTTCACGACGATGAGCGCCAGCACGGCCAAGAGAATCGTCATGATCATGATGGTGCCGAACAGCGCGATGATGCCAGGAACGGCGCCGAGCTCCTGACGGATGATGGTGCCGAGCGAGCGGCCATCGCGGCGGGTCGAAATGAAGAGGACCGTCATGTCTTGCACCGCTCCCGCGAGGACCACGCCCGCGAGGAGCCACAACATGCCCGGCAGGTATCCCATCTGCGCTGCGAGCACTGGACCTGCGAGGGGGCCCGCGCCAGCGATGGCGGCGAAGTGGTGCCCAAAGACGACGTATTTATTCGTCGGGACGTAGTCGAGGCCGTCGTTTCGGCGCACCGCCGGAGTCACGCGATTCGGATCAAGCTCCAGCACCTTTGTCGCGATGAACTTCGAATAGAAACGGTATGCGATGATGTACGTCGCGATGGCGGCCGTAAGCACCCAGAGCGCGTTCACCGTTTCGCCGCGCTTCAACGCGACGACCGCAAATGCACAGGCTCCGACGGCAGCGATGAGTGCGAAGATGACTTTCGTCACGATGGCTTTCATGCATCCCCCTCAGCTCGTAAATTCGAGTGTTGTTCCTACTGCGAACCTGCCGACAGAATTACTCGATGCGAAAGCGAGAAACTGCTCCGGCGGGGGAAAAAGTCATGACACGACTCGTCATGAGAACGCGCTACTGTGCGGAAGTTCCTGCTTGAATCCGCGCTGGGGAGTGCCGGAAATGAACTCGGCGTCCTTCGGGGCTCAGCTGGCAGCGGACCGGACAGCTAGCGTTGCTGTGCGCAGCCGAAATTGACGGTAGCGAAAAATTAAAGTTAGTCGCGCTAACCCAACGACATTGACTTATTATTTTAGTGCCGAATAAATCCAGCAGGTTGCGTTAAACTTAAATTAAAAAAATCCTTAAAATACACTTGCATGGCCCGCTGCGTCATGCGATACTAACCGTAAGTAATCTGTGGCCAACTGAGGAATACGCGAACACATGCCGACAAGAGATAACGATCGACTGAGTGGATATGGTAGCGGAATTTACGGTGGAAGTAATTCGAGTGCGGACATCAGCCTCATCAGCTTCTTTGAATTTGGCAAAAATAAAGCCGGGCTGAAAGAAATGCTCGTCGAAGTTGCAAATTTGACGAGATGCGTTATATTCGACATCAAGGACTGATGGTTAGTCCCTCAGCAGTTAGTAAACCTAAAAGAAAGAGGTATCACCAATGTTGATTTTTCTATCGTGGTTGGCGGACATGGGCCGTAGCGCAAAGATGAAGTTCACGTCTTCGGACCTTCGAAACCGCGCAGCACGCAGCTAAAGAGCTTTGTGGCGCGCTGACGGCTGAAAAGCTGCAGCGAAGCCCAGCAACAATTCAATACGATGTCGACGCAGGCGGAAGCAGTGCCCACCGTGGCATTTCCGCCTGCGTCCTTTTTTGTGGGCTTGCCCCGGCGTAATCGGGCGGCCTTAGTCCGCGTTCAGATGGGCCGCGAGGCGCGTCTGCCGAACCCGGGCCTCTCCGTTTTTGACGGCAATTTCAAGTGCCCGCGTATTGCCGACAATGATGACCGCCTTCCGGCCGCGGGTGACCGCCGTGTAGAGCAGGTTTCGCTGCAGGAGCGTGTAGTGCGACGTGTGGAGCACCAACACGACACAGGGGTATTCGCTGCCCTGAGATTTGTGGACCGTTGTGGCGTAGGCGAGCATCAGCTCGTCGAGAGCGCCGATTTCGTAGGTGACCGTTGCGCCGACGCCCTCGAAGCGCACGTCGACAGTGCCGTCGCGGCGATTGAAGTCTTCGATGCGGCCGATGTCCCCGTTGAAGACGCCGAGATCGTAGTTGTTGCGGGTCTGCATCACCTTGTCGCCGACCCGAAAACTCCTCGCCCCGTGAGGAATCGGAACGCCGGTGGGGTTCAAGAGCGACTGCAGCTCCAAATTCACCGCGCTCGTCCCGAGCGGCCCCCGGTGCATCGGAATGAGCACTTGGGTACCGTCGATGGGGTCCACGGAAAACCGCCGGGGGATGTGCCGCCCGACGAGTTCCTTCAAAGTCGTCAGGAGCGCCGCCGGGTCATCGCGCTCGACGAAGTAGAAGTCGGAGGCGCGCTCGCGGTCCGGCATGTGCGGCAAGAGGCCGCTGTTGATGAGGTGCGCGTTGGTGATGATGAGGCTTGAGGCCTCTTGGCGGAAAATCTCCTTGAGCCGCACCACTGTCGCGACGCCGGACTGGATGATTTCGCGCAGCACATTCCCTGGGCCTACCGACGGGAGTTGGTTCACATCGCCCACCAGGATGAGCTGGGTCGTCCGGTGGAGCGCCCGGAGCAAGTGGTAGGCGAGGGTGGTGTCGAGCATCGACGCTTCGTCGACGACGAGGATGTCGGTGTCGAGGCGCTTGTCGCCGTTCTTCTCGAAGGTCCGAGAGCCGGGGTTGAATTCGAGCAGCCGGTGGATGGTCTGCGCCGGGTGCCCGGTGGCCTCTTCCATGCGCTTCGCTGCGCGCCCGGTTGGCGCGGCGAGCAAGATGCGGCGCCCCTTCGCCTTCAATATCATCATGATCGCCCGCAGCAGGGTCGTCTTTCCGGTACCGGGACCGCCGGTGATGACCAGCACTTTCTCGGTCGGTGCGCGCCGGATGGCCTCGCGTTGCTCCTCGGCGAGCGTGAGCTCGGATTTGCCCTCGAACCAGGTAATCGCCCGCTCGACGTCGATGGCGATGGGCTCGACCGGCGTGGCGATGCAGGCCTTCAGCATCATCGCGACGCCGAGTTCCGCGGTGTGGTGGGCGCCTAAGTAGATGGCGTCGTCGTCATCGGTGCCCCGGAAGGGCGGGTCGCTCACCACTTTCCGCTCGGTGATGAGCGTGGCGAGCGCATCTTCTACCGGAATCCGGTCCACGCCGAGGAGGCTCTCGACATCGCGCAGGAGCACTTCGCGGGGGATGCACACGTGCCCGTCGCCCGCAGATTCCGCGAGGTAGTGGAGGATGCCGGCCTCCGCCCGCTGGGGAGAATTCGTGGGAACGCCGAGGCGCTGGGCGATGGTGTCGGCGCTCTTGAAGCCGATGCCGTGGATGTCGATAGCGAGCCGGTAGGGATTCGCCTGAATGAGCGAGATGGCGTTGTCGCCGTAGCGCTTGTAGATGCGGTTCGCGAAATTCGGAGTGACGCCGTAGGTCTGCAAGAAGAGCATGACCTCGCGCAGCGCCCGCTGCTCGTGCCACGCCGCCTGAATCTGCTCGACGCGCTTCGGCCCGATGCCCTGGACTTCGAGGAGTTTCTCCGGCGTGTCGTCGATGATGGAGAGCGTATCGGCGCCGAAGCAGGTGACAATCCGCGCCGCCATCTCCGGCCCGATGCCTCGGATGAGTCCGCTGCCCAGGTACTTCTCGATGCCGGTCAGCGTGACCGGCCGCACCATCTCGTAGGTGGAAACCTTGAATTGGGGCCCGTATTTGCGGCTCTGGGTCCACTTGCCGGTGAAGCGCAGCGACGCGCCCGGTTGCACCCCGAGGAGATTCCCTACAACCGTTATCGGCTCGGCGCGCTGGGGGATACTCACCTGCACCACGCTCCAAGCGTCTTTGTCGGCGACGTAGGTGATGCGCTCCAGCACCCCTTCCAGGGTTTCCTCCGGCGCGGCAGCCGCCGGTAGGTCCGTCGAAACGGGTCGAGCTGTCTCTGAGCCAATACTCAATGTAGGAGCACTCCCAAACGGCTTGGCGTCATCAACGATGCGAAAATTGCTGTCGATAGATACTAAGCTTTTGTTCAGATATCCAGCGGGCGGCGAGCTCGCCGCGCATTTGTTGAGCGGGACAATCCTCCACGCGCAATGCTTACTTCGTACTGCGCATAGTAGTAAGTCGCATGCTAGGAAGCCGCTTCCATTTCCTAAGAAATTTGAAGTAAAGCGATGCCTCGGGCCATGCTTGAAGAACCGACGTGCGAATAGCCATCATCTCTGACATCCACGGCAACATCGAGGCCTTGACCGAGGTCATGAAGGCCATTGATGCCTTGAAGCCCGATCGGATTATTTGCCTCGGTGATATCGTCGGTTACGGCGCGTCGCCGGATGCCTGCTGCGACATCATTCGCGAAGTCGCCGAAGTCACGCTGCTCGGGAACCACGATGCGGCCGTCTCCGGGCGCATGGACTACTCGTTCTATTACGACGCTGCCCGCAAGGCGATCGACTGGTCCATCGCGAGCCTCTCCGCGAAGAACATGCGCTGGCTCAAGAGCCTGCCGCTCACCTACCGCCTCGGCGAAGTGGGCTTCAGCCACGGCTCGCCGGTGGATCCGCGCGCATACAATTACATCTTCGCGTTGGCGCAGGCGCAGGAGCTCACGCCGTTTCTCCAAGTGCTGCCCATAGCGACCTTCATCGGACACAGCCACCTCTGCAAAATCTTCGCTCTCGGGAAGCGCGGAGTGACCGAGGTCGAATCCAACTTCGTGAAGTTTCGCAAAGGTCATCAGTACATCCTATCGGTGGGCTCGGTCGGCCAGCCGCGGGACTACGACAACCGCGCGTGCTTCGTGCTCTACGACAGCAAGGCGAAGACCATGGAGTACCAGCGCGTCGACTACGACATCCGCAGCGCCGCGCGACGAATTCTCGACGCGAAGCTCGCGACGAACTTTGCGAAACGCCTCTTCCACGGGATTTGAAGGCTCGTTGAAGAAATGATGTAAAGTCACCGCCCGTGAAGGTCCATTCATTCATGTCGAAGCGTTCGCTGTACTTTTTTGCTGCTCTCCTCGTACTCGCGGGCTGTCGTAAACGCTCGTATCCAGAGTTCTACGAGTGGGAATCGCGGGTGACCGTGCTCATCGCCCAAGAGGGGGATGACGCCTACGATCTTCCGGAGCTCAAGCAGCTCCTCACGAAGATCGACGGGATTCCGGAGAGTGCTTACGAAGGCCCGAAGGCCAAGGCGCTCTCTCAGAGCATCAAAAGTGAGATGGCCCGCATCGCGCGCGAGCGCCAAGAGCGCGAGCTAGAGCGACAGCGCCAAGAGGCTGCGGCGGCCGCCACTGCGCGGTTGCCGCCGACGCCGTCGCCCGCGCCGAGAGCCCCGGGACAGGCTCCGGCGCCGGTGGTCCAAAAGCCAGACCCCAAAGTGCCCTACGGCGGCATGCCGATTGAGGATTTTCAGAAGGAGCACGGAAGCTGCATGACGAACATTGGTTCCAGCGCCCCGGATGAGGTGCGCTACCACAACATCGATAGCAGCGACTGTCGCGACAAGTACTCGCTCCCCGCTGGTTCCAGCGTCACCTTCGTCTTCCGGCAGGGCGTGCTCGCGGAGCGGGCCACCGAGACGCGCACCCGAGTGATCATCGACGCTGGTCGCCCCACGCCGCCGCCAGCGGCAAAGCCGCAAGAGCCGCAGATGCAGCTCTATTATCCCGGTGCGCCGCGCCCCGATGCACCGCCGAGTTCAAATCCGTGAGCGCGCTTTCGGACGGAGCCTACATCACCCTTCTGCGCCTGCTCCCCAAATCCACGCTCTCATCGCTGGTGGGGCGCCTCGCGCGCGTTGGCGCGCCGCGGTCGATGCACCAGGCGGCGCTGCGACTCTTCATCCGTCGCTACGGCATCGATCTGTCGGAAGTCGATGGCGAACTCACCGACTTTGCGACCTTCGCCGACTTCTTCGCCCGGCCACTGAAGCCGGGGATGCGCCCCATCGATGCGGCCACGGACTCGCTCGCTTCGCCGGTCGATGGCCGAGTGTCGCAGGTGGGCAGCCTCGACAGCGACGGAATGCTCGTGCAGGCAAAGGGCATCACCTTCCCGGCAGCGCAGCTCCTCGGCGACGAAGAGCGCGCGCGGGAATTCCAGAATGGCGAGTTCATCACCCTGTACTTGTCGCCGCGCGACTACCACCGCTTCCACTCACCGGTGGCCGGGCAGATTGAGGGCTACACCTACCTTCCCGGCAAGTGTTGGCCGGTGAATGCTCCCGCAGTGCGGACCATCGACGCGCTCTACGCGGTGAATGAGCGCCTCGTGACGTGGCTGCGGACCCCGCGCGGCCTCGTAGCCTTCGTCGCGGTGGGCGCCACCTGCGTCGCGCGCATCCGTGCGGCTTACGACGATGTCGTCACCAACAGCGGCGGCGAGCGCGCCGACGTCCGCTTCCCGCAGCCGAAGCCCTGCGCCAAGGGCGACCTCCTCGGCGCGTTTGAGCTTGGCTCGACAGTTGTCGCGCTCTTCCCCAAGGGGAGCGTCGCCTGGGACCCGAAGCTTTCACCGGGGCTCTTCGTGCGCTGCGGCGAGCGCATCGGGAGTTGGCGATGAAACAGCGCCACGCAGCAGTGAAGGGGATGTACGACATCCTCCCGTCGGTCTCGAATCTCTGGTGCGAAGTGGAGAAGGTCGCGCGCGAGCTCTTCCACGCGTACGGCTACGGCGAACTTCGCACCCCCATCGTCGAAGAGACCGGCCTCTTCATCCACGGCGTCGGCGAGCAGACCGAGATTGTCCAGAAGGAGATGTACACCTTCGACGATCGCTCGGGCCGCAGCATCAGCCTGCGCCCTGAGGGGACGGCACCCGCCGTTCGCTCGTACATCGAGCACGGCATCGCTCGCACTGAGTCGCTGACCCGCTGGTTCTACCTCGGGCCGATGTTCCGCTACGAGCGCATGAAGACCGGCCGCTACCGGCAATTTTACCAAATCGGCGCTGAGGCCTTCGGCAGCGGGGAAGCCTCCCAAGACGTCGAACTGATTGGGCTCGCCCACGAGCTGCTGCGCCGCTTGGGCGTCCCGGACGTTAAGCTCCACCTCAACACCCTCGGAGATCCGGGCACGCGGCCAAGCTACATCGAAGCGCTGCGCGCACACTTCGCGGAAGCCATTCCGAGCATGTCCGAAGAGGCGCGCGCGACCTTCGCACGCAATCCGCTGCGCCTCCTCGACACCAAAGAGACAGCGCTCCACGGCCTCGTGGCGTCGGCGCCGTCGCTCATCGACTTCATCGATAAACCGGCCCGCGCACACTACGACGAAGTGCGGCGCCTCCTGACGCGGCTCGGGATACCTTTCCGGGAATCGCCGAAGCTCGTGCGCGGCCTCGACTACTACACGCGGACCACCTTCGAATTCATCTACGAGTCGCCACAGGAAACCGGCAATGCCCTCGGCACCGCCGGGACCGTCTGCGGCGGTGGTCGCTACGACGGGCTCGTCGAAGTGCTCGGTGGACCGGCTCGTCCGGCAATCGGCTTCGCCGCTGGCCTCGACCGCCTCGTGTTGCTGTTGCAGGCGACGAGAGCCGTGGAGCCGAATAGCCCGCTCCTCGTCATCGGCCACACCGAAGACGCTACCGCCCAGGAAGAGGCGTTTGTCTTGGCGATGCAGCTCCGCGGACAAGGGCTGCGGGTCGACTTCGCGCAACCCGGACGCGTCGGAAGGCAAACCGAACGCGCCGATAAGGCCCGCGCTCGCTACTTCATGGTGCTGGGCTCGACAGAGCTTGAGCGCGGAAGTGCCTCGTTGAAGGAGCTGAGCACCTCCGCGAGCGTCGAAGTGCCGCTCGCCTCGCTGCGAGAGTGGCTCACCGCACGAAGTTGAAAGAGGCTCCCCCGCTCGTTCTGATTGTCGGGCCGACGGCCTCCGGGAAGAGCGCGCTCGCCGTCGAAGAGGCGCTCCGCTTGACTGGCGAAGTCGTGGGTGCGGATTCGCAGCAGGTGTACCGGCACTTCGACCTCGGCATGGCGAAGCCGAGCGCCGCCCAACTGGCAGCGGTGCCGCACCACCTGGTGTCGTTCGTCGATCCGAAGGAGCCGTTTTCGGCGGCGGCCTATGCGCGCAGCGCCGACTCGGTGCTCGCGACCCTCGCTCTGCGGAAGAAGCCCGCCGTCGTCGTGGGCGGCTCGGGGCTCTACGTGCGGGCGCTCTTGTACGGAGTCGTGGATACGCCGCCGTCGAGCGAAGCGCTTCGCGCCGAATTGCGCGCCGAGGAGGAGAAGCAGGGCGTGGGGGCGCTCCATGCGCGCCTCGCGACGCTCGACCCGGCGAGCGCCGCGCGGCTGCCACCGTCGGATACGACCCGCATCATTCGCGCCCTGGAGATGACGTTGCTCTCCGGGCGACGGGCGAGCGAGGTGCGCGAAGCCCACGGGTTTCAGACGCCGCGCTACCGTTTCACGTACCGTTTTCTCTCGCCGCCGCGCGCGGCCCTGTACGCGACCATCAACGCGCGGGTGCAGCAGATGTTCCGCAACGGGCTCGTGGCGGAGGTGGAGTCGCTCGTGGCGCGGGGCTTTCGCGAGACTGCGCCGATGCGCGCTATCGGCTACCGGCAGGCGTTGGCAGTGCTCGACGGACAGTTCACCGAGGAGGCGGCCATCGCCGAGACCGCGCAGGAGACGCGCCGCTACGCGAAGCGGCAGTGGACGTGGTTTCGCAAGGAACTCGCCCGCTGGCAGGCGAGCGACGCTGCGTCACCGGCCGCGGAGCATCCGACGTCGTGAGCCGGGCAGGTGTTGGGGCTGCTGCGCCGGAGGCGCTTCGAGGCCGAGCTGCCACCACTGCGGCTCCCAGGCGTTCATCTTCAAGCGCTTGTCGTTCTGCACCGCCGAGAGGGCTTTCTTCAATTTATCGTCGGAGGGGTTTGCCGCCACGGCGCGGGTCAGCACCGGGACCGCCTTCGAAGACTGTTGGGAGTGGATGAGGCACCAGGCGTAGGTGGCCCAATAGAGCCCTTCTTTGCGGCCGGACTTCACGGCGGCCTCGAAGGCGCGCTCCATTTCCGCGTACTCCTTGCGCTGGTAGTGGATAGCCCCTTGCATCGTCCGCGCGAGCGCGTTGCGGTTGCTCGTGAGCTTGAAGGAGGCCATCGCTCCCGGGATGTCCTTGAAGAGGTACTTCAGCATGCCGATTTGGCCGTGGATTTCCGAGGTGACGAGGAATTGCCAGCGTCCGAGCGGCAGGGTGCTTTCGAGGAGCTTCACGGCGCGGTCGACCTTGGTCTGCTGTTCCCGGCGATTCGCGGTCATGGAGGTGAGCTCCGCCTGCACCTGGGTAGCGATCTTCTGGAGCTGGTTGATGCTGCGGCGAGCGAGGAGAACGTAGAGACCGATGGCGATGAGGACCCCGGGGATAGCGGTCGCAGCTACACCGTAGCCCGCGTAATAGACCGCCCCCGCGACGAGACCGCCACCGGCGAGGGAGAGTAGAAGGTTGTACATGTTGATGCCCCATAGCGAATCAGGGGCCGAGAATCACGGACACATGACGCCGGTTTGAGAATTTGTTAAGGACGGCTTCCCAGGCCCTCTGACGGAATTGGTAGACGTAGCGGACTCAAAATCCGCCGCCCTCTGGGGCGTCCCGGTTCGAGTCCGGGGTGGGCCATGGAAAGAAATCCGGCGAAGAAAAGCGCTGGCAGAGGCCTCGCGAAGTAGCTACAGAGGCGGCGGCGCTGTAGCCGAGCGCTCGTTGGCAGGTGCAGTACATTGAGGAAGTTGGGGGCTATAGCTCAGATGGGAGAGCGCCTGAATGGCATTCAGGAGGTCAGCGGTTCGATCCCGCTTAGCTCCAAGTAGCTCCATGGAAGCGACAGTAGTGAGGGCCTAAGTGAAGTCACCGCTACAACGCATTGGCCGCGACTGGACGCGGCGCATGGAGGCGAGCCTGGCGCGTGCGCGCGAGCGCGGCTCCAGTGGCGCCTTCATTTTTGACCTCGACTCCACAGTCTTCGACAACCGCCCCCGGCAGGCGCGGATTCTGCGGGAATATGGCGAGGCGCACGGGCTGCCGAAGTTGCGCGCCTGCGAGGCCTGGCACTTCGAGGACGGCTGGGACATCGGGGCGCCGATTGAATTCTTCGGCTACTCGAAGGCGGAGCGAGAGAAGCATGAGCCCGCCCTCTGGCGCTTCTGGGAGGAGCGGTTCTTCACCTCCGAGTACAGCGAGGAGGATGTCGAGGTCTTGGGCGCACCGGACTTCGTGCGCAAGGTCGCCAATTTCGGCACCCGGATTATTTACCTCACCGGGCGCATGGAGCTGATGCGCAGCGGCACCGTGGCGCGCCTCGCCGGGCGCGGCTTTCCGGTGCCTGATGGAAAAGCCGTGCACTTGTGGATGAAGCCCGCCAAGGGCGACGACGATTTCGCCTTCAAAGTCGGGCAACACGCGCGCGCGCCAGCCCTCGGCGAGGTGCTGGGTGTGTTCGAGAACGAGCCGCGCCATGTCAACGCATTCTTGCGTTCATTTCCGCAGGCAACGGTTTTTCACGTTGTGACCGACTACTCCGGGCATCCAGAGCCGTTGGACGATAGGGCAGTGAGTATTCCGCACTTTGCCTGGTGAGGCGGTCATGGGAAAAGGTGGGAACCGCAGCAGCGCTCGGAAAAAAGTGCCAGTAAAGAAACAAGCGCCGCTGCACAAGAGGAGGAGGTCGTCCGTGTACGAAAAAGACTTTTTGTTGGGGCTCTACTCGAAGATGCTCTTGGCGCGCCGCTTTGAAGAGCGTGCCGGACAAGCTTACGGGCAGCGCAAGATACAGGGCTTCTGCCACCTCTACATTGGACAAGAGGCTGTGGCGGTCGGCATCAACGAAGCGCTGCGTCCTACCGACGCTGTGCTGACCGGCTACCGCGACCACGTTCACCCGCTCATCCGTGGTGCCGACCCGGGCATGCTGTACGCGGAGCTGTTCGGGAAGGCCACCGGCTACAGCGGCGGCAAGGGTGGCTCCATGCACCTCATCGACATCGAGCACCGCTTCTATGGTGGCTATGGCATCGTCGGCGGGCAGATACCGCTCGGCGCGGGCATTGCCTTCGCGGCGAAATACCGCGGCGAAGACCAAGTCGTCGTCTGCAGCTTCGGCGACGCGGCGGCAAACCAGGGAGTGATGTGGGAGACCTTCAACATGGCCTCCAAGTGGAAGCTGCCGGTGCTGTATGTGGTCGAGAACAACAAGTACGGCATGGGCACCGACATCCACCGCGTGTCTGCCGAGCCCGACATCCACAAGCGCATGGCGGCGTTCCGCATGCGCGGCGACTCGGTCGACGGCATGGACGTGCTCGCGGTGTACGAGAAGTCGAAGGAGATGATCGCCGAAATCCGCGGCGGGAACGGCCCGGCGCTGCTGGAGGCCTATACCTACCGGTTCCGCGGACACTCTATGTCCGACGCGGCCACCTACCGCACCAAGGCCGAGGTCGAAGAGGAGAAGTCCCGCGACCCCATCGAGACGCTGGGCGCGAAGCTCGAAAAAGAAGGGCACTTGAACGCTGCGGCGAAGGAAGCCCTCGAAGCGAAGATTGCGGCGGAAATCAATGCTGCGCTCGCGTTCGCGGACGAGTCGCCGGAGCCGGAGCTCGGGGAACTCGCGCGGCACACCTACGTTGAACCAGGTGAGCCGGATGAACATCCACGAGAGCGGGTGCGCGGGGTGAAAGTGGATTGGCCGATGCACAAGGAGAAGTTCAGCGTGACCTGGGAACTTGAGCCTAGGAACGGCGCGGCGCCAGGAAAGGGGAGCTGAGATGGCTGAGATTCATTACCGAGAAGCGCTCCAACAGGCGCTCGATGAGGAAATGACCCGGGACGTGCGCGTGCATCTCCTCGGGGAAGAGGTCGCTCAATACGACGGCGCGTACAAGGTCTCCAAGGGCCTCCTCGCGAAGCACGGCAGCGCGCGGGTCATCGACACGCCGATTTCCGAGCTTGGGTTTGCGGGCATCGCGGTCGGTGCGGCGATGGCCGGTCTGCGCCCGGTCGTGGAGTTCATGACATGGAACTTCGCGATTCTGGCGATGGACCAGATAGTGAACAACGCAGCGAAGATTCGGCACATGTCCGGCGGCCAGTTGCGCTGCCCAATTGTTTTCCGCGGCCCGGGCGGCGCTGGCGGTCGACTCTCCTCGCAGCACTCGCAGGCGTTGGAAGCGAACTACATTCACTACCCGGGGCTCAAGGTGGTTGCGCCAGGAACCCCGGCCGATGCCAAGGGGCTCCTCAAGGCAGCTATCCGCGACGACAATCCGGTCATCTTCATCGAAGCGGAGTTGCTCTACGGCCTCAAGGGAGAAGTCCCGGACGGCGAGCACGTGGTGCCCATCGGCGCTGCGGACTTGAAGCGCGAGGGCGGCGATGTGACCATCATCACTTGGTCGCGCATGCTGACTTCCTGTGTGTTGCCGGCGGCCGCGAAGCTCGCAGAGCAGGGCGTCAACGCCGACGTGCTGGACCTGCGCTCGCTGCGTCCGTTCGATGAAGAGGCCGTGCGCGCTTCGGTGAAGAAGACCAACCGCGTGGTGATTGTCGAAGAGGGGTGGGGCTGGGCGGGCTTCGGCGCGCACATCTCCGACTTCATTCAACGCGAGTGCTTCGACGACTTGGATGCGCCGGTCGCTCGGGTGCATGGCCTCGACATCAACATGGCCTACGCGGCGAATTTGGAGCGTGCGACCCAACCCTCTGTTGAGCGGGTCATCGAGGGTGTGCAGCAGGTATGTTATCGCTGAACAAAACGCAGAAATTGTGATGGGAGTGCTTACCTATGGCAGTGGCAATTCAACTTCCGGCGCTTTCGCCCACCATGGAGGATGGGCGCATCAACAAGTGGCTGAAGAAGGAAGGCGATCAAATCACCCCTGGGATGGCCATCGCCGAGTGCGAGACGGATAAGTCGAACCTCGAAATCGAATCGACCGACGCCGGGACCCTCATCAAAATTGTCATCCCGGAAGGTGGGCGCGTGCCCGTCGGTGGGACTATCGGTTGGTTGGGGAAGCCCGGCGAAAAAGTGCCGGATGGCCCTGCGCCTGCTGCCGCCGCCGCTCCACCGGCCGCGAAGCCGGCCGAGCCTCCCGCAGAAAAACCGGCAGCGAAGCCCTCGGTGCCAAGCGCTCCCGTGGCAGCGCCTCCGGCTGCCGCCGCTCCCGCCGCCAGCGGAGATGCTCGGGTGCGCTCTTCGCCCCTCGCGCGACGTATTGCCGACGCGAAGGGCTTGGACTTGCGCAGCATCACCGGGTCGGGCCCGCAAGGCCGCATCGTGAAGCGCGATGTCGAAGCAGGCAAAGCAGCCGCTGCTGCTCCCGCAAGCCCGACGCCGTATGTCGCCGGGGTGCGGTTGCCGCCGACCGAGCTTGAAGTCAGTGGCATGCGTCGGACCATCGCCCAGCGCTTAGGCGAGGTGAAACGCGGCGTTCCGCACTTCTACCTCACCTGCGACTTGGAGATGGACAAGGCCCTCGCCCTCAAGGACGAGGCCACGGCCATGGGGACCAAGGTCTCCGTCAACGACATCATTGTGAAAGCGGTAGCGGTGGCGGTGCGACGCTACCCGCGCGTGAACCAAGTGTTCCTCGGCGACAAGATTCAGCAACTCCACAATGTGGATGTCGGGGTCGCGGTGGCGATTGAAGATGGGCTCGTGACGCCCATCGTCAAGGACGCCGATGCGAAGAGCTTGTCGGCGATTGCCGCAGAAATCCGCGAACTCGCCGGGCGTGCGAAGAAGCGCGCGCTCAAGCCCGACGAGTACCAAGGCGGCTCCATTACGGTGTCGAACTTGGGAATGTTCGGCATCGACGAGTTCAGCGCCATCATCAACCCGCCGCAGTCCTGCATCCTCGCGGCGGGGAAAGTCGAGCCGCGGCCAGTGGTTCGCGACGGCGCTATCGTCATTCGGCAGATGATGAAGGTGACGCTCTCGGCGGATCACCGCATCGTCGACGGCGCCGTCGGCGCGCAGTTCCTCTTGGAACTCCGCGGGCTCTTGGAGCACCCGTTCCGGTTGCTCATTTAGAATACACGGACTTTTCAGTGACGACCGCGCGGAGCACGACATCGTGCTCTTCGAGCGGGAGCGCTTGGTAGAGGCACGACTCGGAGGTCACTCCGATGCTGAGGGCCTCACCGAGCAGCGGGAGGGTTGCGTCGTAGGCGCCGCCGCCGCGGCCGAGGCGTGCGCCGTCGCGAGTGAAGGCGAGCCCGGGAATCAGGAGCGCGTCGATAGCCCCAAGCGGGACGAGCGGGGCGGTGCTGCTTGGCTCGCGCAGGGAGCCCGATGTTTCGAGGTCCGCGAGCGAGAGGACCTCGCGAAATTCGAGCATGCGCTGGCCGGGCAAGCAGCGCGGAAAGACGCAGCGAATTCCTCGGGCGCGCGCTTCGTCGAAGGTCGCATCGAGGGGAATTTCGGTTGGCAGCGCCGCGTAAAACGCGAGGGTTCCGGGCGGACGCGCGGCGAAGAGGAAGCTCGAAAGGTTGTGCGCAACTGCCGGAGCGAGGGTGGGCAGATTGCGCTCGGCGCAACGCCTCCGCGCTTCTTTGCGGAGGGTGCCCTTGAGATTGAAAAAGTCCCCCGCCATAGCCGTGTGGTAACCGTCACTGAACCCTCAGGTTCAGGTGGGGTCCACTGGTCATTTTTTAGGCTTCCCTCTCAAAGCGTGAGGGCTTGCACACCAGATGAACGCACCAGACCCCATGATTTCCAAATATCGGTTCAGATGTGGCTGCCAAGCACCTGCCTAGCAGGGAACAGTTAACCGTACCCAATTCGCCTAGGCGTTGCAACGAAGTGAGGGTGGGTACAATCGCGATTTTTCGAGTGAAATGCGCAGAATTGTTACGGGCGTGGAATGTCTGCGAGGTCAGAGCTCTTGACCCACCCTTCAAGGCCGTTGGGCAGGCGAATGCGCGCGTAGCCATTCGCTTCTTCACGGATGCGGGCCATGAGCCCTTCGTGAATTTCGAAGCTCACTTTGGCGTCGCTGTCTGGTGCATCCCGCACCTGGGTCGTCTGCACCATGACGACTGCGTCGCGTCGCGGGAGGAGGGCAGCGTTGACCGTCAGTGCAAAGGTGAGGGCGGCGAGGCCGAGCGATAGACCGCCAAAAAGCCGAAGGGTGGGGCGCCGCAGGTATCGACCGGCGATGTAGCAGCCGATGCCGATCCACCAGGTGATGAGGAAGAAGATAGCGATGGAGTGAACGTCGGTGGCCGCAGCGATGCGCTCCCGAAGCGAGGTGCCGGATGCTTCGCCGAGGAGACGATCGATCTGACGCTCGCGGACGAGCGCGAGGTTCGCGTCTACGTCTTCGCCGCCGCCGAGCCGGCGCGCCCATTCGAGGTAGAGCATCGCTTCGCCGAGGTTGCCGTTGCGGAGTGCGACGGTGCCCAAGTTGTAGAGCACGTCGGCGTTGGCGTAGCCGCTGTTCACGAGCTTGCCGAGCTTTTCCATGGCGACGTCGTTGTGATCATTGCTCGCGGCGACGCGGGCCTCGTCAAACAAGGCTTTCGCCTCGTCGGGAGTGTAGGAGCCCAAGGCGAGGGCGAGCGCGAGGGCAATCATCGCTTACCCTCCAGCAGCTCCGACGCAAGCCGCAGCGCCTCCGCGCGGGGAAGCGCTTCACCTAACCCGGGTGCGAAGCGAGTTGTCTCGCAGGCGTCGAGGAGGCGAGCGATGTTGCGCAAGGCTGGCTCAGAGAACACCTTGGAGACGGCAGCGTTGATGTCTGCGCGGGTATGGCTGCCGAGCGCGGTGCCGGTAGTGCCCTCAAGGAATTGGAGCAGCAGGGCTTCGAGCTCAGCGAAGAACGCTTGGGGCGAGAGGGACGCGCTTGTGGCTTCGAGTTTCTTGAGGCGCTCCTTTGGGCTGGTCCCGCCGGGGCCGCGGCGGCGCACGCTGGTGTAGCCAAAGCCGATGAGTCCCAGAATGAGCGGGAGGGCCGTTGCGCCCCAGAACCAATTCTGGCGCACCGGCGACGGCGGCGCTGGGCGAGGGCTCATCGCGTAGCGAAGCGGCCGAGGATTGGAGGCGCTGAGCTGGTTCTTGGCGCTCGGCTCCTGGGCGCCCGGCGACGAGGAGTCGGCGGTGCGGTTGCTCGGGATGACCTGGAGAGTCACTGGCGGGACGCTGGTCGTCTCCCAGCGACCGTCGGTAGGGTCGAAATAGGAAAGGCGTTGGCCGGGTAGCTCGATGGTGCCGGTGGTCTGTGGAATGAGCGTGTACTCGATAGTGCGCGTTGCGGAGAGGTACGAACCCTGGGGAGTCGTGGTGTCTTTGCTCGTCGCTTCGTAGGCTTTGACGCCCTTCAATTCCGGGAGTTTCAACGCCGGGATGTTGCCGACGGCTCCTCGCCCGTCGATGCGGAGCTTCACCGACAATGGCTCGCCCAAGACGACCGTGGTGGCGCTCACTTCGCGGGTCATCGTCCATTGACCGACGAGGTTTGAGTCGCCGCCCGGCGGAAGCGGTTTCACCTTCAGGGTGAGCGGCGACGAGGCGCGCTTGATGCGCTTTCCGCCCCAGAAGCCAAAGCTCGTGAACTCGACTTCTGAGGGGTCGAGTTTGATGGTCCCCGCTCGGAGCGGGAAGAGCGCCTTCGACTGCAGGGTGAAGACCCGGTAGGGGCGGCCCTGGTAGGTGCCGCGCTCGGGAGTGAGGTTGGTGGGGGCGCGCAGCGTGGTGCTGCTGAAGCCATCGAAGTTGGGGAGCTTCAGCCCATCGACCGACGCGATGTCGCCCTGGACGTAGAGCGCTGTCGTGTAGGTGACTTGTTCGCCGACGTAGACTTCGTTCTTGTCGAAAGTGCCCCGGAGCACTGCTTCCTCGCCGCTCGGGGCGGCTGTTTCCTCGTCGAGTTCGGCGGGAGGCTCGGGGAAGCCAAAGAGATCGAAGATGCCCTTCGGAGCGTTGCGGGCGCGCTGCGGGGCGATGCTGCCCTTCACGACTTGTACCGTGAGCTCTTTGGTTTCAGAGGAACCGCCCGGCCAGCGAAGGACCGCCCGGGGGATGACCAGCGTGCCGACCCGCCGAGACTTGAGCGTCAGCGTGTAGAGCCGCACTTTGCGCACGTTGCTTCCTGAGCCGAAGCCCGCGCTGATGCTCATCTGGGTGGACTCGCTGCGGCCCAAGGTCTGGAAGTCGGGGGATTGGGGCAGCTCAAGCTTCGCGCCGTCCGGCGCATTCGTGATGGAAATGACGACGTTGAAGGGGTCGTCTTCGCCGACCTTTGTCGCCTCGGTATTCATGGTGAATTCGAGCTCTTGCGCGACGGCGGTACCCGCTACCGCGAAGGCGAGGAAGAGCGCGAGGCTACCAGTTTTTGCCATTGGTGGTTTTCTTTCGCTCGCGGTTGTCGAATTGCCAAGGTTGGACGAAGCGCTCGGAAGGTTTCTCTGAATCGAGCATGCGCAGCGCTTCGTCGGGGGTCAAGCCGCCGTCTTTGCGTCCGCCTTGTTGTAGCTCACCGGCGCGGCCTGCGTCGCTTCCTCCCGCATCGGGGCCGTTGTCCTTATTGTCTTTTTTCTCATCGCCAGAGCTTCCGGCATCTTTGCCTTTGGAGCCGCCATCCTTCTCGGAGTTGTCCGGCTTGTTGCCAGCATCGCCTTGGGAAGACTTTCCTTCGCCCTCGCCGCCGTCGGAGCTGCCGCCGTCGGGCGAACCACCGTCGGGTTTGCCTCCGTCGGGCTCTCCCGAGTCGGGATTCCCGCCGTCGGGGGCGCCGCCGTCGGGCGGGCCAGCATCCGGGTAGCGCAGGAGCAGTTCGTAATTTCGGCGAGCATCCTCGTCGCGGGGGTCAATGCGCAGCGACTGCCGGTATTCCTTGAGTGCCTCAGGGATGCGCCGCTCCTGGGCGGCGATGGTGCCCAAGTTGTAGTGGACCTTCGCGGAGAGCGATTGGTCGAGCGCCTGGGCTTGCGCGAAGGAGGCTTGGGCCTCGGCAGTGCGGCCCAGCTTCGCGAGCGCGAGGGCTTTGTTGTAGTGGGCTTCGCCGCTCTTGGGATTAATGGCGAGGGCCTTTTCGAAATCGGCGAGAGCCTCTTCGTTGCGGCCGGCTTCGAGGTGCTTTGTGCCGCGAACCGTCGCCGGGTCGTTCCGAAGGAACGGGTGGAACGACAACAGGAGCGTCATGAGATGCGCCAGGTTCATGCGTTGGCACCTCGTCGCCAGGTCGACGGCAGGAAGCCCGCCGCGAGCAAGAAGAGGATTCCGGCAAAGACGAAGCCCCGGAAGGCCTCCGAATATTTCACGGTGAGGCGGCTTTCGAATTCGCTCTTTTCGAGTTTGGCCATGGCGTCGATGACGCCGCCCACGGCGACTCCGCGGGGATCGGAAAAGTAAGCACCGCCGCTTGCTTCTGCGAGGCGCTTCAAGCTTGCCGAGTCGAGGCGGCTCAAAATGGTTTTACCTTCGTCGTCGGTCTGGTAGCCGGTCACGTTCCCGTCGCGGTCAACAAGCGGAATTGGCTCACCGGCCTCGCTGCCGATGCCGATGGTGTAGATGCGGGCACCGAGTTCGCGGAGCCCGGCTAAGCCTTCGTCGATGTTTCCTTCGAGGTCTTCGCCATCGGTGAGGAGCACGACGATACGCTCCTTCGCGCCGCGCTCGGCGTTCTCGAAGGTTTGTTTCGCGAGTGCGAGCGCCGCGCCGATGTTGGTGCCGCCCTGGGGCATGGACTGTGGGTCTGCCGCTCGGAGGAAGGTTTTGGCCGCCGCATAGTCGTGGGTGAGCGGGCACTGGAGGAAGGCGTCGCCAGCGAAGGTGACGACCGCGACCCGGTCGCCGCGCAGGTTTTCGAGGAGCGCGTCCAATTCGAGGCGAGCGCGCTCAAGGCGCGAGGGACGGATGTCGCGTGCGAGCATCGAGCGCGAAACATCGAGCGCGACGACGATGTCGAGCCCTTTGCGCTTTGCGAGTTCGGTGCGCTGTCCGCATTGGGGTTGTGCCAACGCGAAGGTGAAGCAGGCGAGCGCGAGGATTGCCGAAGAGGATTTGATGGTGAGCGGGAGCGGGTTTGCTCCGGGCGCAAGCGAGGAGACGAGGCGGGTGGGGACAAGTCGGCCTACGCGCTCCTTGCGCGAGAGTGCTCGCCGGAGAACGAGGAAGGCGAGAAAGCCCAGGGCAAGGAAGCCCAGGAGCAGCAGAGGGCGTGCAAACGCGAGGTGGTAGCCGAGCAGCGTGAAGCGCCAGGGGCTCATGGGAACACCCGGAGGATGGTTGCGGAGAGGAGAAACTCTAGGAGGAGCAGCAGCGTCGCGGCGCCTAAGTAGGGGAAGTATTCTTCGCGGTAGTTGGCGATGATGCCGCCCTCGACGAGCTTCGAGCGCTCAAGTGCGTCGAGAACTTTCTGGAGGCCCTCTTCGAGGCTCTTCTTGTCGGTGGCGAGGAAGAATTCGCCGCCGGTCTTCGCGGCGATCTCCTGCAAGAGCTGAGGATTGACCTGCATGTCGATGTCTTTGAAGAGCGGATTGCCGAAGAAGTCGGCGCCCACTTGAATGCGGGCTTTGCCGCCTTTGCCTACCAAGATGGTGAAGACTTTGATGCCGAGCGCCTCGGCGGCCTTGGCAGCGTCGATGGGCGACATCTTTCCGGCGTTGTTGTCGCCGTCGGTGATGAGGAGCACGACGCGGCTCTTGGCGTCGGAGTCACGCAGGCGGTTGAGTGCAGCGGTGAGTGCGTCGCCGATAGCCGTTCCATCGGGGAGCACGCGGGTGCGCAGGCGGCCGACGAGGTCGATGAGAGCGGTGTGATCGAAGGTGAGCGGGGATTGGGTAAAGGCCTCGCCGGAGAAGACGACGAGTCCGAGGCGATCGTTCGGGCGCTTTTTGATGAAGTCCGCGAGGACTTCCTTTGCGACGAAGAGGCGATTCTTCGGTTTGAAGTCGTCGGCCTCCATGGAGGTCGAGAGGTCGAGGGTGATGAGGATGTCGATGCCTTCGACGCTCAAGTCCTGTCGACCAGCATCGCGGATTTGTGGGCGGGCGAGCGCGATGACGGCGAGGACAAACGCGACCACCCGCAACGCCGGGAGGAGCTTTAAGTAGCGGGCGCGGCCTTGCCCGGCGAAGCGACCGAGTGCTTCGGCGGCTGAGAAGCGCAAGGGGGCGCGACGGCGGCGCTCGAAGATTGCTCCGGCGATGAGCACCGGCGCGAGGAGCAGCAACCAGAGGGCGCGGGGAGAAGCGAACTCAAGCGGACCCATTCGCTGGAGTCCTCTCTTTGGGCTTGGGTTTTACTTGGGGGGTCGTCTGGCGGACGATGCGGTGGGCAAGGGCCAGATGGTCGCTCGCCTCCTGGGCGTTGGGTTCGCTCTTCGCGTAGCGCACGAAGTCGGAGAGGCGCGCGAAGTCTTCCAAGTTCTCAAGCGAGATGCCCGGGAAGCGATGCTTGTGGAGGTAGGCGAGGAGTTCGGGCGTCGTCTGCTCTAGGGCTTCGAAGTTGAAGCGCTCGCCGAGGTAGCTTCGCAGCACTTCGGAAAGCCGGAAGTAGAACTCCCGGTACTTCCGCGCTGCTATCAGGTCTTCGCGCTCCAGCGCGACCAGCAGGGCGAGGGTGCGCTCCTCCAGTGAGGGTGGAGGGACCGCAGGTGCGGGCTTGGGGCGGTTCCGGTAGCGACGGTAGGCGATGAGGCCGGCGATGACGGCGGCTATCGCCAACAGGAGGTAGACCACCCGCAGCGTGTGCACGAGGAGCTCTTCGGGGTGCTTCAAGTCGGCGAGCTGCGCGCCCTTGTCCTCGGGAATGGCCCGCACCACCTCGACCGTGCCTGCGTCGAACTGCTGTTTGGTCGAGCCGCCGTCGCGGGTCACTTCGAGGGTTAATGGCGGGAGTTGTAAGGTGCCGAAGGCGAAGCCGGACCAACGGGTTTTGAGGATGGTGGTCTCTTTTTCGCGGAGGCGTTCATCGCCGAGGAACTCGAAGTCCTTCGTGGATTCGGGTTTGACGAGTTCGACCCGTTCATTCCCACTGTTCTCCACGGTGAGTTCGACCTCAACCGGTTCCCCCAGGTGAACTTGGGGAGGGGTCACGCGTACACGGACCTCCAAGCCGCCATCGAGGGCGGCCGACAAAACGAGCGCTGTCAAAAGGACGTTTGGCAAGGCTTATTGCTCCGCGAGGCTCCAACAAGCGGGACGCAGTATCATACGTCTGGGGCGCTTACCGCATGCATGCCATCGCGAAGAAATCCTGCGCCCACGGCTCCGACCGGCCGAGCCTCCCCAAGCACAGTCGCCCGATAGCTTTCTGGCACGGCACCTCGTGTGAGCACGTCAACACGTACGTACTGTACCGCCGAATGAGGCCGATGTTTGCCTGGCGGGAGGTTCGCAAAAAACCTCAGTTCGAGTGAGGTCGGGATGTTGAAGAAAACTTGAACTGCCAGGCTGTAAAGTATCACTCATTTCCTTCTCGGCCATGTGTTCGTGCCGCACTTCTCTATGGAGGCGTCTGCTGGTTTGGTGGCCGATCGTGTTTTGACGCTCGCTGCCCGAGGCCAGCGCAGAAAAGCTGTTCCGCTCCTCGTGGTGCCATTCATGAGCGAAGCTGGTCGAAAGGTTTGCGAGACCGCTAGCGTCTCGTGGTTTGACCTGAGTGGGAACGCTCATATTGTGGCCCCCCAGATCCGAATCCTTATCGACGGGCGACCGAATCGATTCTTGGGGTCTGGCCGCAAAGCGAGCATTTTTGCTCCGAAGAGTGCTCGCGTGGTGCGTTGTTTGCTGGAGAATTACGGCAGCAACCTCAAACAGCGGGAACTCGCGCGCGCCACACACATGACCGACGGCTACGTCAGCCGAATAGTCTCTCGCCTAGAAACCGAGAACTATGTCCTGCGGGAGCCAGGGGGGGCCGTGCGCGTGAAGGCCCCGTCGCTCCTGCTTGAGGCATGGCGTGCGGACTACCGCTTCGACAGCATGAACTGCTCCCGGGATATGTCGCGGCACGCTTAATTCCGGCGTCTTCCAGGGGACTGCAGAAGTGGACGGATTGCGCTGCGTTCACCCAGTACAGGCGTACATCGATCTGAAGTCCCATCCCGAGCGAGCGAAGGAGGCGGCAGAGCGTTTGCAAAGCGAACTGCTGAATTGGAGAACTCGTGTTGGAGAAACCCAGGTACGCATCAGCGTATGACAACAGGCAGGGGGAACTCGTGAGGCTTGGAGGCCAAACGCTCTTGGGCGAGAAGGCTACTAGGGATGTCTGGGTGTGCGGTGCGAAAGACATACAGAATGACTTCTCCGGGAGCATGCGAATGGTACTTCCTTTGCTCCATCGCTGATATGTTGCAAGTACAGAAATATTGAACGAACTCCAGCGCCCAACATGAGAACAACCTTGGAGTTCCCTAGCGCAGGACAGTTCATCTCGGAGACCGCTCGTCTCGCAAAATTGAAGAACGGAGCGTAGGGATGGCAAGGGTCTTCGTCACCGGTTCAGCAGATGGTCTGGGCCGTGCAGCGGCGCATTCGCTCCTTGAGCAGCGGCATGCACCGCGGCGGTCATGCCGCAGTTGATGGCATGGATTGGGGTGGGCAGCGGGAGTCCGGATCGTACTCGGACAGTAAGCTTTTCGTCACGGCGCTCGCTGCAGCTGTCGCCCGCTTGTGGCCCCGGGTGTTGAGCAACAGCGTCGCCCCTGGCTGGGTGCCCACCAAGATGGGTGGCCCCAATGCCCCTGACGACCTGCGACTTGGACATCTCACGCAGGAGTGGCTCGCTACGAGCGATGATGCTGAAGCCACGACGAGCGGAGGGCACTGGCACCACCAAAAACGCGTCGCCCCTCACCCTGCGGCCCGTGATCTCGCATTCCAAACGAAATTGCTCGACGCGCTCGCGCGGGCTACCGGGAGCTCGCTCGGTTCGTGGAGTTCCTAGGGAGGTTCATCCTAAGCTTTTTGCATTTTTTAACAACTGAAGGGTGGGGGTTCAGTTAGAATTTCTGGGCTATGGAATCGATGGAGCTTATTCGTAAATTTCTCAAGGACCGCCCAGGGGTGAATGTGGAGGCCATGCTTCCAGACGCCGTGTTGGCAGACGTTGGCGTCGACTCGCTGATGATGCTCGAATTAATGTTCGAATTTGAGGATCATTTTGGAATTACGCTGTCCACAAATCTGAAAACACCCAAGACTGTCCGTGAATTGGTGGCCTTGATGGATCAGCTACGGACTGACCAACTGCAGAACACGCAAACCTGAAGCATGGGCCAGCATCGGGTTGCGATTACCGGGCTGGGTCTTGTCAGCCCATACGGGGGCGACCTCGCGGATTTCTTCAAACGAGTGCTGGCTGGCGAGTCCGCCGTTCGTTACTTGCGGACGGAGGATCGCCCTCGACCGCTAGCTATGGCCTTTGTCGGCTGTCCAGGTTTCGACGCCGATGCCACCCTTGGCCGACCGCTGGCCGGCACCATGGACCGCTTTGCGCAACTGGGCACCGCTGCGGCTTTTGCGGCCTGGACTGATGTCGGCTTTGCGCGCGGGCCGACCGAAGGTCGCGACAACTGGGGGGTCGCCTGGGGGACGGCGCTCGGTGGTCAATTGATCTATGAACGCGGTTACCGCGAATTGTGGCAGAACGGGCGCGAACGGCTATCACCACTCTCCGTTATCCTCGGAATGAATAACGCAGCCAACGCGCACATATCTATCCAACTTGGGCTGGGCGGAATCAGCATGAGCTACACGGTGGCTTGCGCCTCCTCTGCCATCGCCATAGGGGAAGCCTTCCGCCGCGTTCGCACTGGTGAGGCGCCGGTCATGGTCACCGGCGGTTCGGATGCGCCGCAGGCCTACGGCGTTGCCCGAGCTTGGGAAGCTCTTCGCGTTTTGGCAACGGGCGACGAGGAAACCGCCGCGCGGTCCTGCCGACCGTTCGCTGCCGATCGCTCCGGACTCGTACTGGCCGAGGGCGGCGCTGCCCTGGTGCTCGAAAATTGGGATCATGCCGTAGCGCGCGGTGCTCGTATCCATGGAGAAATGGTCGGCTATGGCACCAGTTGCGACCACACCCACTTGGTACGTCCAGACGCGGCCGGGCAGGCGAGGGCGATCGCCGCTGCCTTAGCCGACGGCGGCCTCGTGCCGGAGGATATCGATTACGTCAATGCCCATGGTACTGCCACCAGCGAAGGCGACCCCATCGAAGTCGAAGCCCTAAAACAGGTATTCGGCGATCGCGCAGAGCGCCTGCCAGTGAGTGCAACGAAGTCGATGCATGGGCATCAACTGGGCGCAACCGGTGCCATTGAGGCAATCATCACGATTCTTGCACTGCGCGACGGTGCCATCCCGCCCACTGCTCACCTCGAAACCCTCGATCCCGCCTGCGCCGGCGTCGATCATGTCACCAGCGCCCGCCGCCCTCCGCGGTTACGGGCTGCACTCTCAAACTCCTTCGCCTTCGGCGGAAGCAATGCTGTACTAGCCTTCCGCGCGCCGCCTTAATTCACCAACGGAAGAGACGCCATGGCCCCAGAAATCGCTCCCGAAACCATCGATGCCCTGCTGCCGGAAGTCGCCGGCTTGATCATCAAATCCCTCAACCTAGAAATAGCGCCCGAAGATATCGCGCCGGATGCGCCGCTCTTCGGTGACGGGCTCGGCCTAGACTCGATCGATGCTCTCGAAATCGCGCTGGTAATCTCAAAGCGCTATGGATTCCAACTCAAATCCGACAATGAGGGCAACGTCCGCATTTTTTCCTCGCTGCGCGCACTGACTGCCTACATCGCAAGCCAGCGGACAAAATGAACTGGGTGCCGGCCGCTATCTTGCGGAGCTTCGCGATGCTGGCTGTGGTGGTGGCCTGGGCGGTGCTTTCCCATGTCGGCAGCGCCGGCGATGCACCACCGGATCTATCACTAGCCGTCGCCATAGCGCCCTTCGCCGCCATCTTTGGCACGATGATATGGCGGAGCGGTCAGCCGCTGTGGTTCGCTCTTGGCGGCGGATTGGTTGCCTGGTGTTGGCCTGCGTTGCGCGGCAATATCGCCATGGTGTACTGCATTCAGCATGTCGGCACTAACTTGGCGCTCGGTGCGATGTTCGGGCAAACATTGTTCGGCGGCCGTGTAGCGCTTATCACTCGCTTCGCCCGAGCCGCGCACGGCGGCGTCATTTCACCGGTCAAGGAACGGTATACCCGCCGTGTGACAGTCGGTTGGACCCTGTATTTTCTCCTCACAGCGCTGGTCTCAGCGGCCCTGTTCTGGCTGACCTCTCCGACCGTTTGGTCGATCTTCTCCCACATGTTGGCTGTACCGCTGCTTGCCCTGATGTTCATCGGCGAACATCTGTGCCGTCATTGGCTCCTGCCGCCGGAAGATCGCACAACAATCGCCGACACTATTCGCGGTTTTCGCACCGTCATGCGCCGACGTGAGGCGCCGCTGGGTAATCATTCATGACTGTTATTCCGCTGCTCGGGCACGACTCCCTCGACGCACTTTTTGCCTGGCGCCAGGAAGGGCCAATACTCGTTCGCGACATGCTCGCCGATGTTCACGCTCTGAAACGGCGCCTGCCTCCCGGACGATATTTGCTCAATGTCTGCCAAGACCGGTACCACTTCGTAGTCGGTCTCGCGGCCGGGTTGTTATCAGAACGGGTTAGCCTGCAACCGTCCTCGCAATCGCCAGAAACGATTCGCCAGATAAAAGCCGATTATCCCGACGTCACCTGTCTACGCGACGGAGAATTCGACTGTCTCGACCTACCGTGCCTCGACTTCCCGGCCCTGACGGATGCCGATCCGGCCGCCATCGTTGAGATTCCGAGTGTGCCTGCCGAGCACATCGTCGCCATTCTATTCACGTCCGGCTCGACTGGTCGCCCGATGCCGCACGTAAAGCACTGGGGTCGCTTCATCCGCAATGGCCGCATCGGCGCCCAGAGGCTCTGCCTCTTGGATAGCCGTCATACCGTGGTAGGCACCGTGCCGACGCAGCACAGTTACGGTTTCGAATGGACCTTGATGCTCGCGCTGCTGGGCTATGCGCCTTTCTGGTCGGGCATTCCATTTTATCCACAGGATATCGTAGCTGCGCTCCGAGCGGTCCCCGAACCACGCATGCTGGTGACGACGCCTTTCCACCTATCGACCTTGCTATCCTCCGGCCTTGAACTGCCGGCCGTGAAACTGGTGTTGTCGGCAACGGCGCCGCTATCTGCGCAGCTTGCCGAGGAGGCGGAACACTGTTTCGGTGCGCCGCTTTTTGAAATCTACGGTTCTACCGAGACCGGCCAGACAGCTAGCCGCCGCACGACGGACGGACCAGTCTGGACCCTGCTCGACGGTGTGCGTTTTGAACAGACGAACGATATGACGACGGCGATTGATGGCCACGTCGAGGAGCGCATCCCGTTGTCTGACATCATCGAGTTGATCAACGACCGACAATTCCTGCTGCACGGCCGCCATGCAGACGTCGTGAATATCGCCGGCAAGCGCACCTCGATCGCCTACCTCAATCACCAGATCGTCGCCATTCCCGGTGTCGTCGATGCGGCGTTCTTTCTCCCCGATGACACCGCACCCAATGGCATCACCCGGCTATGCGCCTTCGTCGTTGCTCCCGACCTAGACACGCAAGACATCATTGCCTCTTTGCGCCCACGCATTGATCCGATCTTCCTGCCTCGGCCACTGATACGGGTCGATGCCATTCCGCGCAACAGCACCGGCAAATTGCCCCGAGATCGCCTAGAACAACTCTACCAAGAGAAAATCGGCCATGCCGGCCGTTGACTTCTATTGGCAAGTACCGGTGGATCATCCTGCCTTTGCAGGCCATTTCCCGGGTCGCCCGATCGTGCCCGGCGTCGTCCTGCTTGACCAAGCAATCTGTTTTGCCGAAACGACCCTCGGCCATTCCGTCGCCCGCTGGCAGATCGGCAACGCCAAGTTTCTGAGCCCGGTCGGTCCCGGCGAAGTGCTGACCTTCACTGTCGACACCAAATCCAGCGGGGCACTCACCTTCACCGTTCGCGCTGGGGATCGCGCCGTCGCTTCCGGCAGTCTGTCGCCCGTTCACGAGATAAGCCTTGCGCCCCCACACACCAGGGGCAGGGAAAAACCGGGCAATGCCGATTGGCTGCGCCAGCAGGAAAAGAGCAATCAGGCCATCCTCAGGTTGATGGCGTGGATCTCGTTAACCTTCGGCCGCCGCATCGCCCGTCTCGTGCTCTACGGCATTGCCAGCTACTACGTGTTGTTTGCGCCGCGGGCGCGGCGCTACAGCCGCGACTACCTGCGCCGGGCGCTCGGGCGCTCGGCCGAATGGTCAGATGGTTTCCGACACGTGTTGAGTTTCGCGAGTACCATCCACGACCGCGTCTACTTGCTGAACGGTCGATTCGAGTTGTTCGATATCGAGATAATCGGATCGGAGGCGCTGCAAGCGGCCCTCGCCAAAGGGTCCGGCGCCCTCTTGTTTGGCGCACATCTCGGAAGTTTCGAAGTCCTGCGCGCGGCAGGGCGCACCCAGGCTGGTCTCAAGGTGGCCATGCTGATGGTCGAAGAAAACGCTCGCAAGATCAACGCGACGCTAGCGGCCATTCATCCGGCGGCTACGGAGGACATTATCTCGCTCGGCCGCATGGATTCGATGCTGCAGGTACGAGACAAGCTGGACGCCGGTTACCTCGTTGGCCTGCTGGCCGATCGCGGACTCGGTGGCGATACTATGGTCGCCTGGAATTTCCTTGGCGAGCCGGCACTGTTTCCGCTCGGGCCGTTCCGCATGGCTGCGATGTTGCGACGGCCAGTGTTCTTCATGACCGGGCTCTACCTGTTCGGCAATCGCTACCAGATCCACTTCGAGCCGCTCGCCGACTTCACAGACACGTCTCGTGAACACCACGACGCGGCCATCCGGGCGGCACAGCAGTTGTATGTCGATCGCCTAGCCCATTATTGCCGCATCGCACCCTACAATTGGTTTAATTTCTTCGACTTCTGGCACACACCATGACCCGAAGCGCTCTCTTTGCAGTCCTCATATACTTGGTGCATTGCACTCCGGCTCTTGCTGCTGACGACATCGACCAGCTCATGGTCGAATTGTCACGTCACAAAGGCGGCCGCGCCCGTTTTGTTGAAAAGAAATACATCAGTCTGCTCGATAAGCCGGTCGTCTCGAGCGGCGAGCTGAGCTACACGGCGCCGGATCGCCTCGAAAAGCGGACGCTCAGTCCAAAACCGGAAATCCTATGGCTCGACAAGGGCACGATGACCATTGAGCGCGGGCGACAGAAGCGGACCATCCGCCTCGCCAATCAGCCGGAAGTGCTTGCCTTCGTCGACAGTATCCGCTGCACGATGACCGGCGACCGGACGACACTGGAAAAGAACTTCACGCTCTCCCTCGTCGGTACGGCGGAGAAGTGGGTGCTCACTCTGGAACCGAAGGACGTGAAGCTTGCTGCTATCGTGCAACGTATCATCGTCAGCGGCGCCCGTGGTCAGGTACAGCGCATCGAGTTTCTGCAAGCCGACGGCGACCGTTCGGTGATGAGCATCGAACCGATTGAACTCCAATGACGATGTCTCGCGGTCGCGCCCTCCTTCTCTGGCTCTTGGCCATGCTGGTCGGGGCGGCCGTTGTCTGGAATAGCCACTTCACGGCCGACATGTCCTTCTTCATGCCGGCCAAACCGACCGCAGAGCAGCAGGTCCTCGTGGACCAATTGAGGGAGGGCGTCGTGTCGCGTTTGCTGATGATCGCCATCAGCGGCGGCAACGCCCAGCAGCGCGCCGAACTCTCGCGAGAGCTGCGGTCGCGCCTCTCCGCCAATCCGGCCTATCTCAGCGTCCAAAACGGCGAACCTAGCAACCTAGCCGTCGATCGCGACTATCTGTTCCGCCATCGCTACCTGCTCAGTCCCTCGGTCACTCCTCAGCGTTTCACGGAGGCCGGATTGCGCCAGGCGATCGCCGAAAGCGTCGAACTGATTGCCTCGCCCCTCGGCATGATGCTCAAGTCGTTGCTGCCGCGCGACCCAACCGGCGAGATGCTCAGTATCCTGCGTGGCCTCGACGCCAACGCCCAGCCCGATAGCCGGGAAGGCGTCTGGGCCTCGTACGACGGCGAGCGGGCAATATTGCTGGTGCAGACACGAGCGCTCGGTTCCGACACCGATGGCCAAGAATCTGCCATCGCACAGATAGAGGCCGCGTTTGCCGAGTCCCGTACAACACTCGGTCTTCAGGCGCTGGACGTGCTGGTGTCTGGCCCCGGGGGGTTCGCTGTTCATTCCCGCGCCACGATCAAGGAGGAAGTGACCCGCTTGTCGGCCATCAGCACCTTCGCGATCGTTGTGCTGCTCTGGCTCGTCTACCGTTCCTCCCGACTGCTCGCGCTCAGCCTGCTGCCGGTGGCTTCCGGCGCGCTCGCTGGCATCGTCGCAGTCAGCCTCGCCTTTGGCACCATCTTCGGCATCACCGTCGGCTTCGGCACGGCGCTGATCGGCGAATCGGTCGACTATGCCATCTATTACTTCGTCCAGTCGAATAGCGGCGGACTCGTCGATTGGCGTCGCCGTTTCTGGCCCACCGTTCGCCTCGGCGTGCTGACCTCGGTGTTCGGCTTTGGTGTGCTGCTGCTCTCCAACTTTCCGGGCCTCTCCCAACTCGGACTCTATGCCCTGACCGGCGTTCTCGTCGCTGCGCTTGTCACGTACTTCGTCCTGCCGCTGCTGAGTACCACGACACCCCGCCTGCGCGACCTAGCACCTATCGGGCGCCAATGTGGACGCCTCGTGCGCGGTGCCGCTGTCTTGCGCTGGCCGACGCTCATACTCGCCATAGCCGCTCTCATCATGCTGCTCCTCCAGCACGGCAGTTTGTGGAGTTCTGATCTGTCGTCCTTGAGCACCATCTCGCAAGCCGAGTTGGACCGGGACATGGCGCTGCGCAAAGATCTCGGCGCACCGGATGCGCGTTACCTGGTCGTCGTCCGTGCGGCGGACCGCGAAAGCGCATTGCAGGCGGCCGAGCAGGTCGGGCCACGGCTCGATGCGCTGGTCGGGGAGGGTGCCTTGTCCGCATACGACACGCCCGTCCGATTCCTCCCGAGCAAGCGGACCCAGGAAGCCCGGCGGGCGAGCCTGCCCGCAACCGCCGACCTGAAGCAAGCCCTGGGTGGGGCACTCGCCGGGTCGCCACTGTCGATCGGCAAGGTCGGCGGCTTTCTTGACGACGTTGCGTCGGCCCGCCGAGAAGCGCTGATTGATCGCCCGGCGCTGGCCGGCACTAGCCTTGCGCTCGCCGTCGATTCTCTGCTCGTCGGCCATGGCGAAAGCTGGAGTGTCTTGCTGCCGTTACGCCCCAGCGCCCGGGATATCGACCCGGCACGGATCCGCACGGCACTGGCCAACTCCGGTGCCCTGTTCATCGACATGAAGGCCGAAGTCAACCGGCTCTACGACGGTTATCTGCGAGAGGCGATAGCCTTGGCACTCGGTGGTGTCTTGGCGATTGCCCTGTTGCTCGCCGTCAGTCTGCGCTCCGCCCGCCGCCTCGGCAGCGTGCTGATGCCGCTGGGGCTTTCTATCCTGTTCGTCATCGCTGCTCTTCATCTACTCGGCGAACGGCTGCACCTACTGCACTTGGTCGGAATGCTGCTCATTGTCGCTGTCGGCTCCAATTACGCGCTGTTTTTCGAGAAGGCTGGGCATGACGGTCGTCTTGAGCCGCAGACGTTGGCTTCAATGCTGCTCGCCAACGTGACGACAGCGATCGGCTTCGGAACGCTGACGCTGTCCAAGGTGCCGGTACTGCACGCCGTGGGTGCCACGGTAGGGCCGGGCACTATCATTGTGTTGATTCTGTCCGCCGCCTTCCTACCTCGAGGAGCCCTTGAATCATCGAATTCCCACGCAGATGGCTGAACGGCCTGCTCGCGCCGCACCCCGCGCGGACTCCTCCGAGGCTGTCGTGCCCACTCCAACATCTTTTCGCCCCCCGCTGTTCCCCTGACCCCATGTCGCGTAGCTGGAAACCCCGTCCTGCCGTTCGGTTGTCGATCGCCTCGCACGCCGCCGCCAGCTTGCTGCCTCCCAGCGAACGGAGTTCCATTCCGTCACGCTTGCAGCCGCCGCCCCATTGGGCCATAGAAAAGGCGGAAGAAACCGCTACAATTCTTCACCGCCAGAGTGGTACGTAGAGGGTCAAGGGATTCATGGAAGAGCAAGCAAAAACCATGGCGCGCGGTCAGTGCGACGTTCTGGTCATTGGTGGGGGGCCCGCCGGAACAACGGTGGCACCGATGTTAGTCCAAAAAGGGTATCGGGTAGTTTTGTTGGAAAAACACCGTCACCCGCGCTTTCATATTGGCGAATCGCTGTTGCCCGCGAACCTTCCATTGTTCGAGCGGATGGGCATCACCGATGAAGTACGCGCCATCGGCATGGTCAAGCCCGGCGCCGAGTTCGTTTCACCACACCATAACATGTCGCAGGTCTTCAACTTTGCAGAAGCTTGGGACAAATCCATGCCTTACGCCTACCAAGTCAAACGCGACGAATTCGATAACATCCTGATTCGCAATGCGGAACGCAAGGGCGTTGAAGTACATGAGCAATGCAAGGCCGAGACGGTTGATTTTCTCCCGGACAATTCGGCTGTCGTGCGTGCCCAATACGATGATGGCCGCAAAGCCGAATGGCATGCACGGTTCGTCGTGGATGCCTCAGGGCGCGACACCTTTCTCGCCAACCGTTTCCAGATCAAGCACCGCAATCCAAAGCATAACAGTGCGGCATTTTACGGCCATTTTGCCGGTGCCCGCCGGCATGAGGGCACGGCCGAGGGCAACATCACCATTTTTTGGTTCGATCACGGTTGGTTCTGGTTCATCCCGATGACGAACGACGTCACCAGCATCGGCATGGTGACCTGGCCCTATTTTTCGAAATCCAAGAGCACTCGCAGCATTGAGAAGTTTCTGATGGACGGCATCGCCATGTGCCCTGCGCTGGCGGAGCGGTTGAAATCGGCGAAGCTCATCAACGAGGTCGAGGCGACCGGTAATTATTCCTATGTATCGGACCGCAACCACGGCTCGAACTACCTGTTGCTCGGCGACGCCTACGCCTTCATTGACCCGGTGTTTTCATCCGGTGTGCTGCTGGCAATGAACAGCGGTGTCATCGGTGCTGAGGCTATCGATACTTGCCTGCGTGACCCGGCCGCAGCACAGGCAGCGATGAAGCGTTTCGACAAGCTGATGAAGCATGGCCCGAAGCAGTTCTCATGGTTCATCTATCGCGTGACCAATCCGATCATGCGCGACTTCTTCATGTATCCGAAGAATATTTTCCGGGTCAAAGAGGCGCTGCTGTCCGTCCTCGCTGGAGATATATTTGGAAAGACGCCTATCTGGCGGTCGGTCTGGATGTTCAAGCTGCTCTACTACATCGCCAACATCGTCCAGCCGAAGCGTGCCTTCATGGGCTGGAAGCAGCGTCGGTACAACATTCGCGCGATCGATGGTTGACCGGATTCGGGACGACGTGTCGCCAGCGTGGCGACTGTATGAGTCGCTGGCTATGGCGATCGGCCTTTCCGGACTGGCTATCATTTGTCTTGTCTGGTTACCAGTCTCACTGCTCTGTGAGCTGTTGCTACCGCGCCGTGCCGCTCAGCGCCTTGGCCGCTTCGCGTTGATGGTCGGTTCCCGAATTTACTGTGGGTTGTTGCAAACGATCTGTGCCTGTCGTTTCGACCTCCGGGGACTGGCGGCGTTGAGGTCTGAGGGGCCGGTGATCCTAGCAGCGAACCACCCCTCATTGCTCGATGCAGTGCTCGTCATTTCTTGCCTGCCGAATGCCGTATGCGTGATGAAGGCGAACTTGATGGATAGCATCCTGTTTGGCTCAGCCACCCGGCTCGCTCGATATATCCGAAACAATGCGCCCCTCAAGATGATCCTCTTCGCCCGCGATGAACTTCGCGACGGTGCGCACCTGTTGATGTTTCCCGAAGGGACCCGGACGACGACCTTTCCGCTCAATCCATGCACGGCAAGCACTGGCCTTATCGCCAAGCGCGCTGGTATCCCCGTGCAGACCCTGCTGATCGAGTATTCGACGCCCTACCTAGGTAAGGACTGGCCCTTATTCCGGAGGCCCAGTCTGCCGCTCAATTGTCGCATCCGCCTCGGCCGCCGTTTCGCGCCCCCGGAGGATGTCGTGACCTTCACTCGAGAGCTCGACGCTTACTTCCGCCAGGCGCTAGCGTGCACCGCTCTATGATCGATCAGCATGCCTGAACCTTCCAGAACCCACCTCGTCCTTATTCCAAGTTACAACCCCGGTCCTAGGGTGGTCGGTACCGTTCTCGCAGCCCTCGAACAGTGGTCGCCGGTTTGGGTCGTCGTCGATGGAAGCACCGACGGCAGTCCCGAGCAGCTTCAGAGCCTAGCGAGCAAGGTCGTCGGGTTGACGGTTATCGTGCTTCCGGAAAACCGCGGGAAGGGGGCCGCAGTACTCGAAGGCATCACCCAGGCTGCTGCTGCGGGCTTCACGCATGCCTTGACCATGGATTCAGACGGCCAGCACCCAGCCGACCTCATTCCCACCTTTATGGCCGCCTCGCAGTCCGATCCGACGGCGATGGTGCTCGGTAAGCCGGTCTTCGATGCCCATGCACCGGCATTGCGAGTCATCGGTCGCAAGGTCTCGAATACCTGGGCCAATCTCGAGACACTGTGGATAGGAATTGGTGATTCGCTGTATGGATTTCGCGTCTATCCAATCGCACCACTACTGCGCATCATGGGAACGAACCGTTTCATGCGCCGCTTCGATTTCGATCCGGAAGCCGTCGTACGTCTGTGCTGGGCGGGTGTACGACCTGTCAATCTCGATGCTCCGGTTCGCTATTTCCGGGCTGATGAAGGTGGCGTTTCCCATTTCCGCTACCTGCGCGACAACACGCTCCTCACGTGGATGCATGCCCGGCTGTTTCTGGGTTTCCTGCTGCATTTGCCGCGCATGATCGTTCGCAGGTTTTCATGAACGTCACCGAAATCTTCCTACTCGCGATGACGATCATCTTCACTGTGCCCTTCCTCATCTGGCGGTTCGGCAAGACCGATTACTTTGCACCACTGGTCGTCGTTCAGATCATCACTGGCATTTTGCTCGGGCCGGGCATTCTCGGTCACTTGTACCCCAGCTATTACCGCTTCGTGTTCAGTCCGCCAGTCGTGCAGTCCTTGAACGGCATCGCTTGGTGGGCGGCGATGCTCTTCGTGATGATCGCTGGCATTGAGCTCGATCTCCGCAAGGCATGGACGCATCGACGCGAGAGCAGCCTCACTGCAGGGTTGGCGCTCGGTACGCCGCTGCTCTTCGGCTGTGTCGCGGCGGTCCTGATGCTCGGTTTCGATGGTTGGATGGGACCCAAGGCGCTGACGTGGCAATTCGTCGTCGGAATCGGAATGGCCTGCGCGGTGACGGCGTTGCCGATCCTGATGCTGTTGATGGAGAAACTCGAGATCCTGCGCCAGCCAATGGGTCAGCGTATTCTGCGCTACGCAAGCATCGACGATATCGCCATCTGGGGCGTATTGGCGCTGATCCTGATGGACTGGGAACGACTCAGTCGGCAGCTCGCCTTCCTCTTCACTTTTGCCGTGGCGGCAGTGCTCTTCCGTCGACTCATGCGTCACCTAGCCGAGCGCGATCGTTGGCACGCCGCGCTGATCTGGCTGGCCGCTGTCGCCTTCGGGGCCGACTGGTCCGGCCTGCATTTCATGGTCGGCGCCTTTCTTGCCGGCGTCAGTATGGAAGCCGATTGGTTCAACCAGGAAAAGATGGACCAATTACGCCACCACGTGCTTCTCGTCGTGATGCCGGTCTTTTTCCTATCGACCGGCCTCCGTACCAACTGGAGCGTCGGAGGCACTGCGGTGTTCATCGCGGCGGCAGTGCTGTTGGTCGCGTCGGTCACTGGCAAGTTGCTCGGCATCCGGCTAGCAGGCCGTATTCTCGGCTGGGCACCGGGCGAAGCCAGCATCATTGGCTGGCTATTGCAGACCAAAGCGCTGATCATGATTATTTTCGTCAATATCCTGCTCGATAGGCAGATCATCACCAGCGAAACCTTCACGGCTCTTCTCTTGATGGCTGTCGCCAGCACGATGCTGACTGTTCCGATGGTAGCGCCGAAACTCGCCCGTCTGCGCGAGCTCATTCACGTGGAATAAACGCCGGGTGTCCCGCTGTGACGGCCTAGATCATCCCGCCGTTGATCGAGATCACCTGGCCGGAGATATAGGCGGCGCGTTCCGATGCGAGGAAGGCAACGAGCTCGGCGACTTCCTCAGGACGACCGGCTCGCTTCATGGGCACCAGCGCTTTGATGGCCTCGGCGTTGAAAGCGCCTTCGATCATGTCGGTCGCGATGATGCCGGGCGCCACGGCATTGACCGTGATGCCACGGCTGGCTACTTCCAGCGATAGGGACTTCGTTGCCGCATGCAGGGCACCTTTTGCCGCGGCATAATTGACCTGGCCGCGGTTGCCGACGATGCCAGCGATTGAGGAAATCGTGATGATGCGGCCCCAGCGGGTGCGGATCATCGGCAACATGAGCGGCTGGGTCACATGAAAGAAGCCGTTCAGCGAAACATCGAGTACGCGATCCCATTGTTCACCGGTCATGCCGGGGAAAACGGCGTCGTCGTGAATACCGGCGTTGTTGACTAGGATCTGGATTGGCCCCGAGGTGAGCAGTTCCTCGAGAGCTGCGGCGGTGGCGCTGCGGTCGGTGACGTCAAAAGACACCGGTTCGGCGCTGCCGCCGGCGGTGCGGATGGCATCGACCACTGCCTTCATCTTGTCGGGGTTGCGGTTTGCATGGACGAAGACGTGCAGTCCGTCGGTGGCTAAGCGCTGGCTGATTGCAGCGCCGAGACCTCCGCTGCCGCCGGTAACGAGTGCGCGTTTCATGAGCTATTCCTTTGCGAGGGACTTGGCATCGAGGATGACCGCGAGGCGTCCGTCGAGGAGGCAGCGAGCGTCGTGTTCTATCGAGAATTGGTAGAGGATATGGTTGTCGTCACCGGAGATGCGCTCGGCGCGGACAATCAGGTCGCCGGGCACATCATCGAGACGGGCTACGTGGAGCGCGACGCTGCGTACGCTGGCGAGATAGCCCTGACGCGGCGGTACATCCTCCCCGGCGAGTAGGCCACCGTGCAGTGCTATCGCTTGGCTGGCATACTCGATGCCGTTTGCGGCGCCGAGGCGACTGTTCGCCCGCAGCGGATTATCCGGATCGCGATGGCTGCTTGCCCGACACGTGATGCTCGTGTCCGAAGATTCGAGCACGGCATCGAGCAAGCACATCAAGCCCTGGTGCGGGATCCGGGTAGCGATGGCGGCGCGGTCTAACATGGCAGCAGCCCGCGTGGTTGATCTTCGACGGATTGCAAGATCACTGGCTCTAGGTCAACACGCAGTTGCAACGGTGGCAGGTAGTCGAGCACAACGCAGCCAGCCTCACCACGGGCTAGTTGGCGCAGCAGGGGTAGACTGCGCAGGGACGGGGTGGTGAGCCGCAGCCCTTCCAGCTCGGCGTCGTCAAGGTGCTCGGCCGTTTCGGTGTCGGTACGCACGTTCATAGTCGCGAGCGCGCGTTCGGTGCGCGTCGGCGTCAGCACCAGGGCAACGCCGCAACACGGCGTGGTTCGCTTCGAGTTCAGCGGTTCGGGGTATTCGCTGTCGTAGGCGATGAGCAGCACTGGTTGCCGATCGACGGCGACCTGGCCGAGCGCGTCGAGCAGACCGGCGCCGAAACTGGCGTCAAAGGCACAAATCACCTGGGAAGGCGCCATGTTGTGGGTGGCGATGCTCCAGTAGCCGGCGGCAGCGTTATGGACAGAATTGTGGAAACGGGTCGGCGAGATTTGGCGATCGTCAGTCGCCAGTTGTTCGCACAAGGCATGGCAGTTGTAACCATCGGCGGAGGAGGAGCAAAACACCGTGGCCAGAGTAGAGACGTCGGCCCCCGCGTTTTGGGCGGCTTCCAGTCCGATGCCGAGGGTCAGTTTGACAAGGCGGCTGGCGCGGCGGCGTTCCGCCGGCGGCAGGATGGCCGGTGCCGGCAGCACAGAGGGCTCGCCAACATAAGCCCTTTCGCCGCGCAACACGGCGCGTGCGGCGGGCCAGTCGGGCAGGCCGGGGGCGATCATGCCGATGCCTTCGATCCAAGCGGTGAGCGGCGGGTTCATGCGGCGACTCCCAGGATGAGGCTGCAATTGCTGCCGCCAAAGCCAAAGGAATTGCTCAGGGCGCGGCGAAAGGCGGCCGGACGCGGCCGCAGGACGTAATCCACGATGATGGCCGGGTCCCGGTAGTTGGTCTGCGGACTGCCGGGGATAAGGTCATTCCTCAAGGCGAGGGCGCAGATCACTGCTTCGACGGCGCCGGCCGCTCCGAGGGTGTGGCCGGTGGCTCCTTTGGTCGAGCTGCAAGGGACGCGGTCGCCGAAAAGCGCGGCGACCGCCTTGCCTTCCGCCGCATCGTTGGCTGGCGTACCCGTACCATGGAGGTTCAAGTAGCCGATGTCGGCGGGCTGGAGGTCCGCCGAGCGCAGGGCCGCTCCCATCGCTAGACGCGCTCCGAGGCCTTCCGGATGCGGAGACGACATGTGGTGGGCGTCGCTCGATTCGCCGGTCCCCAGCAGCAGGACAGAACCGGCGACGGGCGAGGCCGGAGCGCGTTCGAGGAGAGCGAAGGCAGCACCCTCGCCAATCGAGATGCCGTTGCGAGCGGGGTCGTAGGGCTTGCAGGGCGTCGCTGAGGTCAGTTGCAGGGATGAGAAGCCGTAGAGAGTCGTCAGGCACAGCGAGTCGACACCGCCGACCAGTGCTGCATCAATGGTCCCACAGGCCAGTTGCCGAGCGGCGGCGGCAAAGACCTTTGCGCTGGACGAACAAGCAGTGGAAATGGTCATGGCCATGCCCTGAAGACCGAAATAATTGCGGGCAAACTCGGCCACGGAAAAGAAATTGTGCGTAGTGCGGTAGTTGAAGTCGTCGGGCAGGGCGCCAGTGGCCGGGTCGCGGCGGCGGTATGCGAGTTCGGTCTGGAGAATGCCCGCAGTGCTAGTGCCGAGGAAGACGCCGACCCGCGTCTTGCCGAAACGGGCGATGGCTTTGTGGACGCTATCAGTGAATCCGTCGGCTTCCAGCGCGAATTGGGCGAGCCGGTTATTGCGGCAATCGTAGTCGGCAAGGTGGTTCGGCAAGGCGACGTCGTCGACGCCGGGGATTTCGCCAACCCAAGTGTCGAGCACGACAGTTTCAAAAGCGCAGGGGGCAAGGCCGCTGCGGTTGTCACGCAGCGCAGCCCAAGTCGCGTCCAGGCCGCGTCCGAGGCAAGTGGTGGCGGTAGAAGCAGAAAGCAGCAGCGGGGACATGCCTAACCTCGGAGGGCGCGGAAGGCGTTATAACCTGTTTCAATATGGTCGATTAGCTTTTGACGTGTCTGACCATGCTAGGAGCGTTGCGGCGAAGTTGTAAGAAGTACTTGAGCCCCGCGGGGCCGCTTTCGACCACGGCGACGGCCTGTTCTATGGAGTCGCTGGCTGAAGAAGCGCTGCCAGCGTTCAGCTGCGTATCGCTGCAGGACAATCACCGGAACTGCGGTTGGCCGAGGTAGCCGGTGAGGCGACCGGCGTTCCACTCAGAGTCTTTCGGGTCGACTGGGATGAGATTGGTCACTGCCGAGAGCATGCCGAGGCGGTCTTTGGCCTCTTTGGTGAGGTGGAAGCGAACACCGCAATCGAGCTCGCTGTACGCGATGCGCTGACCGAGCTTGGCGGTGCCGGTTATCTGCACTTCGAGGTCGGTGGACGACGACTTGAAGGAAGTGATGGTGACCGCTCCCGACTTGGCCGTGAGGCGAATGTCGAGCGCACCAAAGGCAAGCTGTGGAAGGTCGAGCGGCACCGGTTCGGGGCCGAACATGGGGAGGGCCATGGACACCGTACCGCCGAGCACCTGAAGACTATTTCCCTTCACGGTCAGCGTGCCCGAGGCAACGCTGGTGTCCGGCAGCGCGGTATTACCACCGGGAGGTTTCACCCGAGGAATCGTCATGTCGAGTTCGCCATCGAGCGTGCCCCGCGCCTTCACCCCGGTAAAGGCTTCGAAGTCGCCGGAAGCAAAATCGACGCGGCGAAGCTCTGCCGCAACACGCAGCGAGGTGAGGCCTCCGACAGCGACCTGGACCGTGCCGCCGAGGGCATGGATGGTGGCGCGAGCCCCGAGCGGAAAGAGCGACGGACGAATCGTGATGAGCGAGATGCGTAGCGGTTTCGGCTCCTCGGTCCCCTTCGCCTTCGCGACAAGTTCGACGCGTTTCGCGCGCACCGAGAAGAACCCGGGGCCGATGGAGCCGATGCGGAGCACATACCCTGCGGCTGCGGCTTCTGCGCTAAGGCGTTTGCCGAGCGCCTCATAGGGGAACGTCACAAATATCGCGATGATGAGGGCGAGAATCCCCATGCCCACGTAGAGCGCCACCCGGCGCAGCGAGCGCTTCGTGCCGCCCGTCGATGGGCGGCGCAGGCGGGTCTTCAAGGCCAGGGCGAACTGGGCGAGTTTTTGCCGGAGCGGACTCGTCATGATCCCTTCAAACTGTAGGCGGAGATGGTGACCCAAGCGGTGAGGGTGCCGTTCTCGGGATGCGCTTCGACCCGCAGGTACTTCACCCGCACGAAGTTCGACGTGAGCGTGATGCTGTTGAGAAAGTCGACGAGGCGATTGAGCTTCACGTCGGTGAGGGTGATTTCAACGCCGCTCTCTATGATGCTGGTGCCCGGGACCGGCATCTCCGGCTTCGGATTCTGGGTTTGCAGGGATAAGCCGGCTTTCGTCGCTTGTTCGTCGAGGAAGGAAAGGAGCCGAATCTTCGAGCCGGCGAGCGCCGCTTCCACCGAGGCTTGGGCCGCCCGCTTGTCCTTGTAGTTCACCGAAAGCCCGCGAATCTCTTCCAAGGCCCGGAGCTTGGCTGCCGTTCGCGCTTGGATAGCGCTCTCGGTGCGGGAGATGCGCAGCGTGGTGATGAAGAGCAGAAAGCCAGCGACTGCGAGGATCGCCAGGATCAACATCCGACGTTCGCGCACTGAGAGCACGTCGAAGGCTTCCTCGGCGCGTTCCCAAAGTTTCTTCAGTTGATCGAGAGGGCGCATAGGGTCAGTTGGCCGGGCAGGCGACGTCGATTTCGAGGCGAAACGAAACCCGATTTCCCGTGCGGGCTTTTTCGAGTTTCCCCTCGGTGATCTTCTGGAAACAGGAGAAGGTCTTCATGGCGGTCACGAAGGTCTCCAAGTCTTTCGAGCTGGAGGCATCGCAGCGTAGGGAGATGCGATCCACATCAATGCTCGCCTGCTCAATTTTCAGGTCGAGGTCCTTCGGGATGCGCGATTGGAGCTCGGCGAAGAGCGTCGCGGCGGATTGCTTCGGCAGAGCGAGCTCCGCGGCGGAGGTTGAATCGGTGAGCGAGGCGAGGGCCGCCTCGGCGTTCTTCTCGCAGCGCCCGAGGACGGCTTGGGTGAGTTCGCAGAGGCGGGCATCGACTTCGAGTTCGCGGCGATGGAGGATGGAGTTGCGAATCATCCCGCTCGTGAGCAGCAGCACGATGAGGATGCCGGCGAGCGCGAGCAGCTTTGGAAGCTGAGAGCGCAGGGCGGCAAAGTCGCTCTTGGAAGCGAACTCGCCGCGCCGAAAATTAAAGCGCTGCCCTCGTTTCGCCCGGCTCGTCTGCGCTCGCAGCGCCAGGCTCTGCGCCTGGCTAAACTCGAGGCGATTCTCCTCCGCGGGGCCAAAGAGCTCGCTTGGAGGAGCGACGAGTCGGCACTCAACCTGAAGCTCCGAAGCGAAGTAGTCGGTGAGCCCGCGGAGCTTCGAGGTTCCGCCCGTGAACAGGACGAGGCGCGGAGAGCGCTGGAAGGTGCCATTGTACGCCTTAAAGGTGAGGCGCAGCTCGCGCAGGATGCGGGACAACGCCTGGCGCAGTGCAAGAGCACCGCGTTCGGCGTCGGGGCCGATGGCGTCTTCGCCGATGGTGCCGTGTTGAATCTTCCATTGCTCGGCGTTCTCGTATGGGACTTCGAAGCTCGCAGCGAGGGCGAGCGACAGCGAACGGCCACCACCGGGGAGCACCCGGAGGAAATCGATGCCCCGCGCCCAGCGAGCGATGGTCACGATGGTCTGTTCTTCACCGATGTCCACGTAAGCTACGGCCTCGTCGGCCGGAACGAGGCTGCGCGACATCACCGACAACAAGTTCTGGGGAGCAAGCGCCGGGTGGGTGACGATGCGCGGGTCCACCCCAACGGCCGCGAGGTCCGCGAGGAACTCTTTGAAGAGCGGGCGACGAATGATGCCCGCAATAGCCACGTTCCCGCTGGGAGCGAGTTGGTAGTCGTAGGCATACTCTTCGAGTGGGTCGGGGATGTGGCCTTCAAGTTCGAAGGGCAGCGCCGCGGCGATTTTCCGGGGATCGCTGAACGGGAACGACGAGACGTGGGTCGCCACCTCAAGGCCGGGCACAGCGGTAGCAACGGCGTCGCCGCTCAAGGCACCTCGCGCGGCGAGCGCTTGTAGGGCGAGCGACCAGCGCGCGCGGAGCGTCTCACCCGGGGGAAGTGCTTCGCGCTCCAAGATGCAGCTCGACGGGCCGCGCAAGCTCGTCTCGATGGCTGCGACTTTGACCGCTGCGTGCCCAAGGTCGATGCCGACAAAGCGGGCCATTAGTCTTCCCTCCACGATTGCAAAGTGCCGTAGTTATCGTCGAGGCGTAGGACGGTGGTCACCATCTTCTCCACGTCGCGGACCTGCGAGCGGATGCGAAGGCGGTAGGTCGAGCTCTTGTCCCCGATGAGGCGCTGGTTGCGCAGGTTCGCGACGATGGACTGATTCACGGCCACGCCGGCGCCCGCGATGACGGTGATGAAATCTTGGGTGTTGAGGCCCACCACCGAAACCCACCGCGCCTGACGCACGCGCTGGATGAGGAGATCGATGAATACCGGGTCTTGCAGTCGGGGGTCCGGTTTCTGCGGGTCGGCGATGGCGCGGATAGCGAGCTCGATGAGGAGCGGGTCATCGGTGTTGATGTTCAAGTTGGAGTTGACGTCTGGATAAACAGTCAGCCGGTCTTTGAAGGCGGCCATGATGCGATCGCCGATGGGGTAGAGGAGGTAGAGCTCGTCGAGGCTGTCGAAGCGAGCGTTCTTGGCCCGGTACGGCGGGTTGAAGCGTGCGTAGGCAGCATTCTCATCGCCGAAGCCGCGGAGAAACGGCTCGCCTTCGGGCTTCGGGTTGATTTGGCTGCCCTCCTCGTCTTCATCAATCCAGTCGCGCATCGACGTGATGATGTCTACGGGCGTCGGCTTCACGCGGTTGGTGTCTTCCTGGTTGTAGAGGAAGTTGTAGCGCTTATCGCCGAATAGACTCAGGAGCTGCGCCACCGCCACCCGCGACGTGAGCTGCGGAGCGTCGAGCCGCGCAACGTTGATGCGCTCTTCTTCGTCGGAGATGCGCACTTCGAAGCACCCATCGACTTCGCCAAAGCGAGCCTGGGCGAACTCATCTTTGCTCGGGTCGGGGAGTGGTTCTTTGCGCCGGTCTCCTTGGAAGAGCTTCAACAAGTTGCAGTCGATGCGCATGGCGCGCCAGACCTGCAGGTTAAAGCCGGTCGGCGTGAACACTCCCCCGTCGACGTTCAAGAGCGGCTTCTGGTTCGGATTCTGGAGCAAGCTGCCGATGAGCTCCTTCGGAATGCCGCTGCTCCCGAGGAGGTTCGTGAGGTTGCCGAAGGGGAGCGCGTCGATGGAGCGCTGGGCGCGCATCATCACCCGGCTGACGGCTAGCCCTGAGCGGGCGAGATAGTAGGCCTGAATTTCGTCGCGTTGGTTTTGGGCGAGCCGAAGTTCGACAAGGCTATTCGAGCGAGTCTCCAGCGTGACGAGCGAGAGCACCGCAAGGCCGATGAGCACGAGGAGGAGCGCAACGCCCCGGCGATTCCGCTTCATTGGAACCTCGGGAATTCGACGTTGAGGATTGGCCGCGCTTGGGTGGTGTAGCGAGTCTCCCGGCCCTCCGCGTTCCTGGTGATGAGCGCAAAGCGCACCCGCGTTGGAAGAAGGGATTTCTTCTCCGCGCGGCGGGTGTCCCACTCGTTCTCCCACGCTTGCTTGGTGGAGTCCCAGTAGGAGAGCTCGAAGCCGGCGACATCTTCGAGGAGCACCTCTTCCATGCCGCCCCGGTCCATTTTCTCGTCGAAGACCACCTTCTCCCGTCGGAGGAGATTGCGCTTTCCGCGCTCGCCGGTCTGCAGGGAGTACTCGACGACCTGCTGGTCCGATTCTTTGGAGTCGACGTACAGCCGCTCGTGGGAAAAAGTAGCGAACTGCACGCGGTCGCGGGTGCCGATGAAGTTCGTCGGGCGGTTGTAGAAGTCGCGAAAGCGGCGTGCGTCGAAGCGGTCGCTGACATAGGCCGCGCCGATTTCCAACGCCAAGCGGGAGAGGGCGACGTCGATGGCGCGGACGCGCATGCTCTCTTCATCGAGCAGAATCTTGGTGTTGACGGAGGTGTTGAAGGTCGCGGCGAGGACGACCCCGATGAACGCGGTCATCGCCACAGCGACGATCACCTCGATGAGCGTGAAGCCACGGCGGAGCGCGCTCATTGCGGCCCCCCGGGGTTCGTTGGCGGCGTGGCACCGAAGGCGGAGCGGTTCAAGTCGCTCCCAGGACCGTTCGAAAGCACGTGGGTCACAAGCGTGAGCGAGTCGTTTTGCGAGCCGTCGTTCCAGGTCACGATGAGGCGGATTTCACGCAGGGACCGGCCGAGTTGCTGCAGCACGTTCGTCCCTTGGGTCTCTGCGACCGAAGCGAGCGGGCCGAGGGCGCTTAACGAACTGCTGCCGCCATCGCGAGCTTGCGGGGGGCTATCGGCATTGCCACCGTCGCGAGGTCCGAGCGTCAGCGCTTCCGCCGGAATTCCAAAGAGCACCGAAGCGAGCTGCGCCGGATCGAGGCTGGTCGTTTTGGGAACGAGGATGCGCGCGCGCCACTTGATGTCGGGCCAGCCTTCGGCCTCGAAATCTCCATTCGACTCTTCGTCGGTGGTGTTGAGGGGCTTGTCGTAGAGCCGCTGCTCCAGGTCGGTCATCTTGGAGCGGGCGAGCCAACTGATGGTGGAGATGCGCTTCGCGTAGACGTGGGTGTTGAGCGCCTGCGCACCGGCGCCGAGAATGGCTGTGGCCGAGAGCGCGAGGATAGCCATCGCGATGACCACCTCCAGGAGCGTGAAGCCGCGCACTCTCATGTGGAGGGCACCGGAAGGTCTTCGGCGGTCACGCTGGTTTGCCCGGTGAGCCGGTCGAGGCGCAGCGTCCACGTGTTGCTGCCTTGCCGGAACCACACCAACGCGCGTTCGGCGACCCCGTGGCGGAAGAAGTAGATGGGGGCAAGCCCGTCTTTCACGACTTCGCGTCGCCGGGGAGTCCAGACCTCTACGTGCACATTTTCTGGCAGCGTGTGCTTGGAGATGTACTCGTCGGTGTACGACGAGAAGGCCACCGCGCGTTCGATGCGTTCCTGCTCTTTTAATTCCAGTTCCGAGAGGGTGTCGGTCTTCCGGCGCTCGGCGTCATTGGTAAGCGCGGTGACGTCTCCCGGTGCGCACTCACCCCAATAGGTCGTGGCGCGGTCCCGGGCGTCGGGGGCCGGGAGTTGGAATACCAGTCGGCAGGTTTTTCCGCCCAAGGTCGCGGTCGTCGAGAGCGCGCGCATCGACGCAGCGAGCTCGGTGCTCGCGGTCTTCGCTTTCGCGCCGGTGAGTGCACCGATGCCAAAGCCGACCGCCCCAAAGAGGGTGACGACGATGGCGATGGCGACCACGAGCTCTATCAGGGTCATCCCGATAGCTCGCTTGGGAGGAAATACGCGCACGGTTATCGGGGGACGTCGAGATCCGCTGAGGAGATGTCCGCGGCCAAGTCGGTACCACCGGGGGCTCCGTCTTCGCCGTAGCTCTTCACAATCGGCTTACCGTTTTCGAGGATGTAGACGTAGTCGTGATCCCAGGGGTCCACCGGCCGTCGCTCGATGAATTGCTGATCATAGAGCTTCTGAAGGGAGGTTCCGTTCTCCGGGTACTTCCCGTTTTTTGCGTAATACATCTTGAGAGCGCCCATGATCGTCGAGATGTCGAGCTTGGCCTTGCTCACCTTTGCTTCGTTGAGCTTTGGAATCACCGCGACGCCGACGGCAGCGGTGAGGAGCGAAAGGATAGTGATGACGACGATGATTTCGATGAGGGTCATTCCTCGGTGGAAGCGGCGGCGTTGAAGCTTTTTCATAGATGCCTCGTGGGTAAAGTGGTGCGGGTCAGCGCACCATGGTGTTCATCTGCAAAATCGGCATGAGGATGGAGAAGGCGACAAAAGCGATGATGGCTCCCATCGCGACGATCATCAGTGGTTCGAGGAGGGCCGTGAGCGCGCCCACCCGGACCTCGACCGCCGACTCGTAACTTTCGGCGACGTTGAGGAGCATGTCTTCGAGTTGGCCTGAGCGCTCGCCGATAGCCACCATGTGAGAGACGAGCGGGGGAAATTCACCGGAGCGCTTCAAGGGGGCGGCAATGCTCTCACCTTCACGGATGGCGTCTTTCGCTTCGTCGATGATCTTCGACATCACCGAGTTGGTCACGACGTTCTTCACGATGTCGAGCGCCGAGAGGATGGGAACGCCGGACTTCAAGAGCGTGGAGAGCGTGCGCGCGAACCGAGCGACGGAGAGCTGCCGTACGAGCGAGCCGAGCACCGGGAGTCGCAACACCATCCGGTCCCATTTGGGGCGGCCCTCTTCGGAACGTGCCCAGCGGACGAGCAGCATGACGCTGCCGACGATGAGCGGGATGATGATGAACCAGTAGCTCTGTAAGAAGGACGAACCGCCGATGAGGATGCGGGTCGTGAGGGGGAGCGCCATCTTCATTTCGGTGAAGATTTTGGTGACCTTCGGCACCACGACGGTCATCAACATCGTGAGGACGCCACTGCCGATGATCGCCATAAGCGCCGGGTAGATGAGCGCGCCGGAAATCTTCGCGCGGAGCTTCGCCTGGTTCTCGGTGAACTCCGCGAGGCGGAGGAGCACCGAGTCTAGGGAGCCAGAGCTTTCGCCGGCGCGGATCATGTTCACGTAGAGGACGCCGAAAATCTTCTGGTGGGCGGCGAGCGCGTCGGCGAGCGAACGGCCCTCGTTCACCTGCTGCTTCACTTCGCTGAGGATGCGCTTCAACTGCTCGCTCTCCACTTGGTCGATCATCGCGTTCAGCGACTCCACGAGGGCGACGCCCGCTTTCATGAGCGTTGCGAGCTGGCGGGTGAAGGTTGCGATGTCCGCCTGGGTGATGCGGTTGCGCAGCGCTCCTGCGATGCGAACTTCTTTGGAGAGCATCCGGGAGGCAGCGCTTTTCCCCCGGGGAGCGGTCGGAGCGACTTCGCGGCGACCGACGAGCTCGGTGAGGAAGATCCCCTCGCGTTTCAAGAGCTGGAGGAGTGTCCGGGGCGTCTCTGCTTCGCGCATCCCGACGATCGGTTTTCCGCCAGCGTCGAGCCCTTTGAATTCAAAGTAGGGCATGGCGGCTTAGAGGTCCTCCTGGGTCACGGAGAGCACTTCCGCGATGGTGGTCTCGCCCTCGGCAACTTTGGCGGCTCCATCGCCGAGGAGACTCACCATGCCGTGGCTCGTCGCGTATTTCTTGATGCTTCCCGCATCGGCGTTTTGCAGTACGAGGCGGCGCACCTCTTCGTCCATCACCAGGAGTTCGTAGATGCCGGTGCGTCCGCGGTAGCCGGAGTGGCCGCAGGAGGCACAGCCGACCGCCCGGTACGCGGTGCCGTCGCCGCCCAAGGCCTTGAAGGACTCCTGGGTCATCGTGAGCTTGTCGAGCTCCTCGACGGCCGGGGTGTAGAGCTCGCGGCACTCGAAGCACACTCGGCGCACGAGGCGCTGGGCCATAATCGCGAGCAGCGAGCTTGCGACGAGGAACGGCTCGATGCCCATTTCCACAAGCCGGGTCAACGCTCCTGGAGAGTCGTTGGTGTGGACTGTCGAGAACACCAAGTGGCCGGTGAGCGAAGCTTCGATGGCGATTTGGGCAGTCTCCCGGTCTCGAATTTCGCCGACCATGATGACGTCGGGGTCTTGCCGCAGAAAGCTGCGCAGCCCCGAGGCGAAGGTGAGCCCAATCTTCGGGTTGATGGCCATCTGGTTGATGCCCTTCAACTGGTATTCCACCGGGTCTTCGACGGTGAGTATCTTCAGCTCCGGCGTGTTGATGCGGGTGAGCGCGCCGTAGAGCGTCGTCGTCTTTCCGGAGCCGGTAGGGCCGGTCACGAGGATGATGCCGTGGCTGCGACGAATGAGCTCGTCGATGGAGGTCAGCAGCGTCGGGTTCATGCCGATCTCCGCCAAGTCGAGGAGCGTCGCGCTCTTGTCGAGGAGGCGCAGCACGATGCTCTCGCCGTGGACCGTCGGGATGGTGGAGACGCGGATGTCGATGTCTTGGCCCGCGAGGCGAATGCGGATGCGTCCGTCTTGCGGGAGCCGTTTCTCGGCGATGTTGAGCTGGGCCATGATTTTGACCCGGCTGATGATGGAGTTTTGAAAGCGCTTCGGCGGCTTGATGATGTTGTGGAGCACGCCGTCGACGCGGAAGCGCACCACGAGTTCGCGCTCCATGGGCTCGATGTGGATGTCGGAGGCTCGCTCTTTTGCCGCGCGAAAGAGCAGGGAGTTCACGAGGCGGATAATCGGCGCTTCGTCGCCAGCGTCGATGAGGTCTTGCTGCTCTTCGAGCACCTGCTCGGCGGTGGCGAGGTCTTGCGCCTCCATTTCGCCGACGACCTGCTCTGCCTCGTTCATGTCGCGTTGGTAGAGGCTGTTGATAGCGTCGATGATGGTGCTGGGCGCGGTGACCTTGAGGAGGAGATTCGACTTGAGCATCAAGCGCGCGTGATCCAGCAGCGCCACGTCGAGCGGGTCGGCGATTGCGACGACGATGCCCAAGGGGTCGCGGGCGAGCGGGAGAATGTACGACGCCTTCGCGAAGTTAATCGGGATGAGCGTGAGGAGGTCTTGCGGGACAGCCTGGGTGTCCAATGCTCGATGAAGTCGAGGTCGAGTTGGAGCGCTAGAGCCTCTGCCACCTGAGACTCGGTCACATGCTTTAACGAAACGAGTGCCTCGCCGATGCGCTCGCCGCGCTCGGCCTGTACCGCCAGTGCATCGGCGAGCTTCGATGGAGCTAAGCCAAAGCGCGCGACGAGAATCTCCCCGAGCGGTGCGCCTAAGTGCGGTGACGGTGGCGCAGGAGACGCGAGCTTGGGAGCCGTGGCGTCCATGCGGTTCACTGGCTCCTCGGCTGCTCGGTAGGCGGCTCGTTCGGGTTCGGCGGCGTCGCGGGCGGCGTGGGCGCGGGCGCGAGCTGAATTCCAGGTTGTGGGGTTCCTGGCTGCGTTGCTCCCGGTTGGGCCGCTCCCGGTTGGGCGGGCTGCAGGGGCGTGGTGGCAGCGGGCGGAGGTGCCGCCTGCTGGGTGGCCGGTGGCGCGACGAGCGCCGGGGGATTCGGGGGCGGTTGCGCGCTCGGCCTTTCACCTCCGGCGGGCGGGGTCGCGGGAGCGGCGGCGGGCGGAGGAGTGGCGGCGGGGGGAGTCGATGGTTGGCGACGGGTGCTCGCCGGGAGTTCGAGCGCTCCGGGATTGCTCGGCGCGACGAGCTTTTCGTTGGTGCCAAAGCCGGTCCCACCGAACTCCACGCGATTCGCCTCGCGGTTCAGCACTTGGGCGATGCGCGCGAGCGGCCCTGGCTTGCGGCTGAAATCAATCGCCGCGTCGTAGGTGGTGCTCGCTCCGTAGAATTGCTCGATGAATGACTGCCGCTCCTTCATCTTGCGCTCGAAAATTCGCCGGAAGTCGCTCGCGTCGCGAATGACGTACGGCGTGAGGAACAACAGGAGGTTGACCTTCACCTTGCGCGAGTCGGTGGTGCGGAAGAGGTGACCTAAAATCGGGATGTCGCCGAGGAACGGAATCTTGGAGACCGTCTTGATGACCCGGTCTTGCATGATGCCGCCGATGACGACGGTCTCCTGATCCTTGGCGATGACGGTCGTCTTCGCCGAGCGTTTGGAGGTGGTCGGGCCGAGGACTTGGTCGGTCGAGGCGATTTCTTCGATGCTCTCGTTGATGACGAGCTTCACGTAGTCGGCGCTGTTCAACTGGGGCTTGATGCTGAGCTTCAACTCGACGTTCTGGCGCTGGATGGTGCCGTAGGGCTGACCGCCGAGCGCGTTCGTGCCGAGGGTCGAAAGCGAAGTCGTGTATCCGGATTGGAAGGGCACGTTTTGGCCGACGACAATCTCTGCATCCTCGTTGTCGGTGGTGAGGATGTGCGGCGTGGAGAGGACGTTCACGTCGCTGGAGGACTGCAGCGCGTTGATGATGACACCGAAGGAGGGAATCTGGATGTTGGTGCCGCCGACGTTCAAGGTCATGTTCGGACCTTGGATGCCGGCGAGGAAGCCGCCTAGGCTCGTGAGGCTGTTGGTCAAGTTCGCCGAGGGCGGCAGCCCGGTGCCGCTGTAGCGGGTTCCGAAGAAGTTGGTGAGCGTGTTGCCCTGGCCGTCTTTCGCCGGGACGCCGCCGTGGAAGTTGACCCCGATGTTCGAGTTGCGGGAGGTGTTCACCTCCATAATCACCGCTTCGATGAAGACTTGCCGACGGCGAACGTCGAGCTTGTCGATGACCCGCTGGAGGTTCGTGAGGTCCGACTGGTTCGCGACGATGACCAGCGAGTTCGTGGGCTTGTCGGCGGAGATTTTGATTTCGCCGCTGAAGAGGTCTGCCGAGGAACCGGCCGGGCGCGGAGCGCCGCCGGCGGCGGGTCGGGTGCGAGCGCTCGCCGCTTGGATGAGCGACTGGAGGGTGGTGACCACTTCGGAGGCGCTGGCGTTCTCCAGCGGTACGACGTTGATGCGCCCCTCGCCGACGACCGGAATATCGAGCTGACCCAAGAGGCTCTCGACGCGAGCAAGACCGGCGGGATTCGCGATGACCACGAGGCGGTTCGTCCGCTCGTCGGGGATCATCTGGGTGAGCGACGCGCCGCTCTGGGCGCTTACGCTGTCTGGCAGGTTGAGCGGGGGAGGTTTCTGCCCGGGCTTCGGGTTGCGAATTTCGAAGATTTTCTGCAGTCGCTCGGTGATTTCCGTGACCGGTGCGTACTGAATTTGGAAGACCCGCATCGTGTCTGACGGCAGCTTCGTGTCGAGCCTTTGCAGGAGTTTTTCGAGGCGCGGGATATTCGAGGCGAGGTCGTTCACGATGAGAATGTCCGGCGCGAAGATGATGGTGTCGCCCGCGGGTGAGACCAGTTGTTGGAGGACCGCGCGCACCGGCTCGAGGTCGACATTCGAGAGGCGGAAGAGCTTCGTGACCATCTGCTCGTTCGTCGAGGGCAAGCGTTCGTCTTCACCGATGGTCGGAATTGGCGACTGCTTCGCCTTCGGCTTCTCGATGATTTTGATGAAGCGCCCTTGCTCGTAGGCCGCGAGATTGTTCGAGTCGAGGGCCGCGAGGAAAGCGGCGTAGAACTGATCGGCGTTGACCTCGACCTTCCCGTTCTCGGGGCCGATGACCGAGATTTTGCCGCGGATATTCTCCGGGACGATGAAGGTCTTGCAGGTGACGTCCGACACCGTCTGCACGAGTTTTTCGAGCTCGACCTTGTCGAAGTAGATGTTGTAGCGGCCGGTGTTCCGCGCTTCGAGACAGCTCGGCCGTTTCTTCGGCGCGATGGTCTGCGCGGGCTTCGCTGCGGGAGCGGCGGGTTCAGCGCCCGGAAGGGGAGCCGGCGGAGGCGCCGGAGCGCCAGGTGCCGTTTGGGCGAAGACACTCGCCGAGCTCAGTGCACAGAGGAGGAAGACGCTTCGGCGCGTAGAAGTAGAGTTCACTGGATATTGTAGGATTTGGTGACGTTGGTTCCGTTGCGATCCACGTCGATTTCGATGTGGGTTGACTCTTTGAGCTTCGTGTAGATTTCGAGCGCCTTCTCCGGGCTATTCATCTCGTAGCCATTGATGCGCCGGATGACGTCGCCGTTCTGCATCCCGATTCTCGAGTACACCGAGTCCGGTCGAATGGAGAACAACCGGAAGCCCGTGGCTTGGCCGTCTTTAAAAGCGGGGATGATGCGCGCCTGCAGCGCGACGTCGTTCAAGTTCGACAGGGTCCGGTCGAGCTCGCCGCGGGGGATTTGGTAGCGATTCTCGCCGAGCTGCTTGATGCCGCGGCCGAGGTCGAGATTCCCCGGTGGCCCTTGCTCTTGCGCTGCTGGCGCTTGCGCGACGGGCTGTGGAGGCGGTGGCGCTTCGCCGTCGCCCAGCGTGGCGTCGATGTATTCTTTGCGTCCTTTGTTGTTGATGATGACTCGGTCGCGCTCGATGGAGAGAATTTGGGCCCCGAGCACGAGGTCGCCTTCCATGTAGGTCGTGACCTTCTGGCTTGCAGCATCTTGGATGCTCGCGAGCGAGTAGGCGGAGGCGCCGATATTGACCAAGGTTCCGAGCAGCCGCACCTTGAGGCTCGTGTGCACTGCTGCGGACGACGCATCGAGGCGCTGGGTGGGCTCCAGCACTAACGGCTCCGGCGGCGGCAGGGGGAGACCGGTCACCCGTGCGAAGGTGGCGATATCAAAAGTACGCGGTAGCGCCGGCGCTGCAGTGGGCGCAGAAGGGGTCGGAAGCGAAATCGACGGCAGCGGCAGCAGCCGAACTTCGAGCATCGTTGCGAAAATACGCATCACCAACATGCTCGCGAGGAGCATGAAGAGAAAATGCACAGCCCAGATTTGATGACGGAGAAGCCTGTCCACACTGCCATGTTGAAAGCAAACGAAATGCCAAAGAAACGCTCATGAATTCAGCACCTTGGCGGCGCGAAAGCGGCGATTTCTGACATTTTGTCCGGCGCTAACAGTGCGAGCGACACGACGTCGCTAGGCCGCGGGAGGAACGGTGAGGACTTCAGCACCATCGGAAGTCACCAGCACCGTGTGCTCGAACTGCGCCGAGCGGCTGTGGTCGCGGGTCACTACGGTCCAGTGGTCGTCCCACAGTTCCTCGTCCGGCGAACCCAAGCAGATCATCGGCTCAATCGTGAAGACGAGTCCGGGGAGCATCGTCGTGGAGGCGTGGGAGTCGTAGTAGTGGGGAATTTGAAGGTTGGTGTGGAAGAGTTCGCCGATGCCATGCCCACAGTAGCTGCGCACGACGCCAAGGCTGTGCGCGGTGGCGAGTCCTTCAATAGCCCGGCCGATGTCGGAGATGGGCCTTCCCGGCTTTACGGCGGCGATTCCGGCTTCGAGACATTGGCGGGTGACCGCGATGAGCGTGGCCGAGGAGGCGTCGACAGTGCCGACGGGAACCGTCGCGTTGCAGTCGCCGTGCATCCCGTCGAAGAAAAGCGTGATGTCGAGGTTGACGATGTCGCCGTCGGCAAGCGGCCGGCTGTCCGGGATGCCGTGGCAGATGACTTCGTTCACCGACGTGCACAGCGACTTCGGATACCCGCGGTAATTCAGCGTGCTGGGGTAGGCGCCGAGGGCGATAGCTCGTTCGTGCACGTAGGCGTCGAGGTCATCGGTGGTAGTGCCCGGGCGCACCAAGGCGGACGCTTCGGAGAGCACCTGCGCGGCGAGTCTGCAGGCGCGTTTCATGCGCTCCAGGCGCTCACCCGAAAACAATCCGACGTCGCCGCCTCTGCGGGGAACGCCGGTGGTGGCGTACTCCGGGCGAGGGATGTGCGCAGGTACCGGGCGCGCCGGTGAGAGCTTTCCTCGCTGGATATGGCCGCCAGGGCCCCCAGTTTGACGCTCGTCTTCCTCGGCGTGGCAACGTTTGTACTTTTTGTTGGAGCCGCACCAGCAGGGCTCATTGGGTCCTAACCGACGTGGAGCAGTGGTGCGCAACGGGGCAACGGATTTCATTTTCTTTCCTATACCTGACCTTGTGGCTTGCTCGCCAGATCGCTTGGCGGGGGCGAAGCGATTCGTTATGAGAAGAGATGCTCGTCTTTCGAGATGCAGTCACAGCTGATCTCCAAGGACTGATGAGGGTCGCAAAGGTCCTCAACAGCATCAATTTGCCCTACGACGAGTCGGTCATCCGCGCACGTCTCAAGGTATCGGTAGCGAGTTTTACGGAGAAAATTGAATCTCCTTGGAATCGCGAATACCTCTTCGTGCTTGAGGATACGTCCCGGAAAGACGTCATCGGCACCTCGCTGCTCGTCGCTCAACACGGCACCAAGGAAGCGCCGCATGTGTACTTCGACGTCACCGAGACCGAGAGTTACTCACGGACCCTCGATCGCCACTTCCGTCACAAAATCCTGTCCCTCGGCTACAACTACGATGGCCCTACCGAAATCGGTGGCCTCGTCGTTTCTCCGCGGGCGCGAAACACCGAGGCAAAACCCGGCAAGCAGCTCTCCTATGGGCGGTTTCTCTACATCGCGATGTTCCGGGAGCGCTTCCGGGAACAAGTGATTGCCGAACTGCTTCCACCGCTGCTCCCCGACGGGCGCTCGCTGTTGTGGGAGGCGCTCGGCAAGCGCTTCACCGGGCTCGACTACAAAACCGCCGATGCGCTTTCCCGGCAAAACAAAGAATTCATCAAGGAGCTCTTCCCGGCGGCGGACTTCTACACAGCGCTCTTTCCGCCGCGCGTGCAGCGCGCCATCGGCGAAGTCGGCAAAGGCGCAAGGCCGGCGAAGCGCATGCTGGAGAACATCGGTTTTCGCTGGATTCGGCACATCGACCCATTTGATGGCGGGCCGCACTACCAAGCCGACGTGAACAACATCCGCCTCGTGAACGAATTTCGGCGCTGTACGCTTTCAGCGAAGCCCTTCGCAGGAGAGGCACCGCGATTCTTGGTGGGCGCCGCGCATACCAGCGGGAGAAGCCGATTCCGTGCAGTGGCAACGGAGGCTCGTTTCGAAGGTGACGAAGTGCTCATCTCAAAAGAAGCCCGCGCGGCGCTGGGTGTGCGCGCTGGGGCATCCCTCGGGGTCATTCCGTTTGATGAAGAATCCTGAGTTTGGATGCGCCTGGGTCGCCAAACTGGTGTTTCACCGCAGTTCCTGTAGCCCCTTTCGAATATTCTGAGCTGTGAAGCAACCTTCGCGCCCCATACAGGTACAGCATGTGCTTCCATTTCATTGCGGTGTCAGTGGCCTTGGCTACGCTCCCGGGTTCTGGGAACATTTCGACTTTTGGACCTGAGCCGCAGGGTGAGGTGCACTTCTCCTCGCTCGCGCTCGCCCAGCAGATTCAGCTCGACGCTACCGCGCGAGTGCTGCGCAACCTGTCGCTGACCGTCGGTGGCTGGAACACCTTCGACCTCGACAGCGATACTTTTATCCGCGGAGGATACCTCGGGGCCCGGTACACGTTTCTTTCTACCGACGTCTACCGTCTGAGTGCCTCCATCCGCGGGGTTTTGGCTGAGCCGTGGGATGGCCTACGGCGGGTTCCGAAGGTGAAGAAGGACGTCGAAGGAGGGGTTGCTGTCGACGCGGACAGCCTCATCCAGGTGCTGAGCTTCCTGGAAGTGGTCCCCGACTTCAACTTTACTTGGCTTCCGAGTCAGTCAACGGGGCGGCTTGCCTCCGAGGTGCGATTTGCCATCAAAGGCTTTCGCATCGGCGTCCAAGCTGGCGTGCAGTTGTGGGTTGTCGGCGGCGAAGTGACCGTGGCTCCTGCCGGGGCCTTCATCCTCCGCTACCAGCACCAATTCGGCCGAGCGATTTTAGGGGTTCATGTCGCCGCAGGTATGGCCCGCGACGGCTCCTTCTTATCGCTCGTTCCAACGCGCCTTGTGCCGTCCGAAGATTTTCGGTTCGTGTTCCAGGCCGGCATCGGCGTGGTGTTTCGCTAGTCCCGTGTTCCGGGATGTCACGCGGCTTCGAGCGCTCGCGCCAAGTCATCGATGAGGTCGGCCTCGTGCTCGATGCCCGCGGACAGGCGAATCAGCCCGTCGTTGATGCCGACGCTCTCGCGCACTTCTTTCGGTACGTGCGAGTGGGTCATGATCGCCGGGTGCTGAATCATCGAACCGACGCCGCCGAGTGATTCGGCGCAGGCAAAGAGCCGCACCGACTGCAGCAGTCGGCGTGCCGGTTCGAGACCGCCTTTGACCTCGAAGGAGATCATCGAGCCAAAGCCCGACATCTGGCGCTTCGCGAGTTCGTGCTGGGGGTGGTTCGGCAGGCCCGGGAAGGTGACCGAAGCAATCTTCGGGTGGCGCTTCAAGTAGTGGGCGATGGTCATCGCGTTCTCCGCGTGCTGTCGCATGCGGACGTGCAAGGTCTTGAGGCCGCGGAGGATCAGGAAGCAGTCCATCGGACCGGGGATGGCGCCAGCAGCATTTTGGATGAAGGCGATGCGCTCGCCGAGTTGCTGGTCGTTCGTCCCGAGGAAGCCGCCGAGGACGTCCGAGTGACCGTTGAGGAATTTGGTGGTCGATTCCAAGACGATGTCGACGCCGAGTTCCAAGGGGCGCTGAAAGAAGGGCGAAAGGAAGGTGTTGTCGCAGACGGTGAGGGCGCCGTGCTTCTTCGCAATTTCCGCGCTCGCCGCCAGGTCGAGGATCTTCAGCGTCGGGTTGGTCGGCGATTCGAGCCACACCATGGTGGTGTTCTTCTTCAGCGCCTTCTTCAGATTCTCGGTGTTGGTGAGGTCGACGAAGCTGAACTCGAAGCCGAACTTGGTGTAGATGGCGTTGAAGAGTCGGTAGGTGCCGCCGTAGACGTCGTCACTCACCACCACGTGATCGCCGGTCTTCAATAGGCGCATCGCCGCATCGACCGCTGCACAGCCGCTCGCAAACACCGAGCCGTATTTTGCGCCTTCCAGGGCTGCGAGTTTTCCCTCTAACGCACTGCGCGTCGGGTTGCGGGAGCGCCCATACATGTACCCCTTGTGCTCACCTGGCCCAGTTTGGACGTAGGTGGAAGTCTGATAGATTGGGGTTGAAATTGCTCCCGTCGATGGATCGGGTACGTGGCCAGCATGGACAGCTAATGTTTCAAAGCGCATCCATATGCTGCTAGCAGAAATCGTCGCACTGCCCAAGGGATCTTCATATACCTCCGCACAGCGCTATGAAACGAAGCCCGCCCAATGAGGAGAAGCTCAAAAAGCTCGTTTCAGACCAGGTAAAAGCCGGTGTAGGTGTCAAGGCGCAGAGCGTCGAAAAACTCCCCGGCCAAGCCAGTAACCGGGTGTATTTCCGGGCGACGACCTCGAAGGGACCATTCATCGTCATGACGATGGACCCAGAGGCGATGCGAAAGAGCGAGGAGGGTGGCAAAGGCGGCGCTGCTCCGGCAAATCCCTTCGTCGACGTGCAGGCCTACTTGTCTCGCCTCGGGGTGCGGGTGCCGCGCATTCACCGGGTCGATGAGGCTAAAGGCGCGATTGTCTTGGAAGATTTGGGCGACGAGACGCTGGAAGTCGCCTGGAACAAGTCGCAGGACAAGGCGCTCTATGTCCAAGCGGTGAAACTTTTGGCTCGGATGCGGGCGCTCGCCGAAGCGCAGCCCGACGAGAGCTGCTGCGCCTACCAGCGGCGGTTCGACCGAGCGCTCTACTTGTGGGAGCTCTGGCATTTCCACGACGAGGGACTCACCCATTGGGTGAAATCGCCGGTGACTGCCGAGGCGCGGGGCGTCCTCTCGAAGCTCTACGAAGAGCTCGCCGACCAACTCGCTTCCTTGCCAGTCGGTTTCACCCACCGCGACTACCAGAGCCGCAACCTCATGGTGCACGGTGGGGAACTCGTCGTCATCGACTTCCAAGACGCGCTGCTCGCGCCGCGGGAGTACGACCTCGTGGCGCTGCTGCGCGATAGCTACATCGAGCTTCCGGAGCCACTTGTCGACGAGCTCCTTGAAACCTACGTGCAGGAATTCCAAACGCACACAGGCCAGCGCATCGACGCGGCGAGCCTCCGGGCCACGTTCGACTTGCTCACCGTCCAACGGAAGCTCAAAGACGCGGGCCGCTTCGAATACATCCACCGGGTGAAGGGGAATCCCAACTTTCTTCCGGCGATTGCTCCCTCGCTGCGCTACGTCGGCCGAGTGTTGCGCAAGCGCCCAGAGTTCGCGGGCCTCGCGCAGGCGCTCGACGCGCAGCTCCCGGAACTCGGGCTATGTACGTCGTAGTCCTGTGTGCTGGGTGGGGTCGCCGCTTGGCACCCTTGACCGACCACACCCCGAAACCAGCGCTGCCGCTCCTGGGAGTTCCGCTCGTGCGCTTCGCCTTCGCGACCGCCGCGCGCGCCGGGGCTACCTCGTTGGGCGTAAATGTCGCCCACTTGCCCAAGGCCATGGAAGAGGTCGCCCGTAAGGAAGCAGCGCGTTTGCAACTGCCACTCACGGTGTCCCACGAGAGTTCCCCGCAGGGGACCGGCGGCGGACTACGCGGTCTCCTCCGAGACGAGCCGCTGCTCCTGCTGAACGGGGACACCCTCTTTGAAGCAGAGCTGTCGGCGGTCTGGACCGCGCACAACGCCTCTGGGGCAGATGCGACGCTGGTGCTCACCCCTCCGCGCGAAGGCTTCAACCGCATTGAACTCGACGACGCCGGGAACTTCCGTCGCGTCGTCCACGCCACAGAGAAGGCCGTCAAGGGCAACGAGTGGCATTTCCCCGGTGCGTCGCTGTGGTCGCCATCGGTGAGGGCTGAATTTCCCGGGGAAGGAGCTTTTGACCTCGTCCACGACCTCCTCCCGCGCGTGCTCGCCCGGGGCGGCCGCGTGCGGGGCTATGTGCTCTCGGAACGGCGGCCGCTCTGGTCCGATGTGGGGACGGCCGAGCGCTATCTCGAAGCGCAAGCGCAGCTCCTCGCGCGCGGTGGCCGGGTGTCGGGTCTCGACCTCTGTGCGGGTTTCAAAGCGCGCGGAGGAAGTTTCTGCCACGAGAGCGCACGCGTGGCGGCGGAGGCGCAGTTCGAGGGGGTATCTTTTGTCGATGCGGAGGCCGTCGTCGGTGCGGGGGCGCGCCTGTGCGCCAATGTGGCACTTGGCCGAGGAGCATCGGTGGGTGCGGGCGCCGTGTTGGAGGATGTGGCAGTGTTTCCCTGTGCAGTCGTTCCTGCGGGAGCGCGGTTCACACAGGCGCTCATCGCCCCCGGTGGCGTCGTGCTCTCACGAAGCGCCGACGTGCACTCGGCCTAGAACGCAGGTGATGTTGTCGAGGCCACCGGCGATGTTCGCGGCGGTGATGAGCTCGTTGCAGCACTTTTCGAGTTCATTTTCGCTGCGCAGAAATTCGCAGATCTGCTCGTCGGTAATCATCCCGGAGAGGCCGTCGGAGCAGAGCAGGAAGACGTCTTGGTCCTGCGGCTCAATGCGGTTCAAATCGACTTCCACCGATTCGCGCATTCCTAGGGCGCGGACGATGACATTCTTGTGCGGGAAGGCTTCGATTTCCTCGGGAGTCATCCGCTTCGTGCGCAGGTAGTCATTGAGGAGCGAATGGTCCTCGGTGATTTGGTTCAGCGTGCCATTGCGAAACAGGTACAGGCGGCTATCGCCGACGTGGCTCACCACCACGGTTTCATCGTCAGCGAAATGGGCCGCGACGATGGTCGTGCCCATGCCCCGCAGTTGCGGCTCACTCGCTGCGCGCTCGAAGATGCGGATATTGGCGAGGCGAATGCCGTTGATGAGGCGATTTTCCTCGTACGTGTTCTCGCGGGTGAGCTTATACGGCCAAGTCAGCTCTGGATCTTGCGCACTTAAGCGGAAAAACTCCGCAATCTCCGTTACCGCTATACCGGAGGCAATTTCGCCTGAAGAATGCCCACCCATGCCATCAGCGACGACTGCCAACCGTTCGTCCGCCAAGAGGAGGAAGCTGTCCTCATTGTTCGAACGCTTGGTACCCACGGAAGTGCTGCCGACGAGCTCGAGTTCCATGAGGTGATTTGAGGTATATTATCCCGAAGTAACAGCCGTTAAGTCGCTTTGATACCATTCAGAGTGGATAGAGTGAAGCTGTTGCCGAGTAATTGGATTCCATAAAGGCACAGACGGTCCAGGAAGCGAAGTTTTTTGCCCAGATGGTTTCACAACAAAAGAAGAGAAAAATTCTCCTCATCGACCCGAACCAAGACGACCTTCGTTCGACAGAGGTTGAGCTGAGGAGTGCGGGCTTCTTAGTCGCCACCGTGACCGACGCGGAGGCGGGCTTTTCTGCGCTCTCCGAAGGAGGCGTCGAACTTGTCCTCTGCGAGACCGTCTTGCCGGACATCGACGGTTTTACGGTGTGCCGAAAACTGAAGGCGGATCCTCGGTATTCGCACATCCCCTTCGTTTTCCTCACCGATGATGCAGATACCAGCGCCAAGATGCGCGGCATCGAAGCTGGCTCCGACGACTACCTCGCGCGTCCCCTGTTTCTGCGGGAAGTTGTCACTCGGGTGCGCATGGCCCTCCAGCGAACCATGCAGGTCCCCAATTCGGCGCGCTCCGGCTTTGCGGGCAGCCTCGCCGACATGGGCGTCGTGGACCTCGTGCAGACCTTCGAAATCGGTCGCAAGACCGGGCGGGTGCAACTCGACGGTGCGAAGTCGGGCACCCTCTACTTCGAGAGCGGGCAACTCGTGGACGCGGAGGTCGGGCGGCTGCGCGGAGCCAACGCTTTCTATCGGCTCCTCGCCCCCTTTGAGGGCACCTTCGAGGTGACCTTCGGCCCGACGTTCCGGGAGCGCACCATTGAAATCGGCACCCAGGCACTGCTCATGGAGGGCCTCCGCCGCCTCGACGAGTGGGGGCGTCTGCTCGAAGCGGCGCCGGCCTTGGAGGCGATTTTTGAGCTCGACCACGAAAAAATGCTGAATCTTTCGGCGGACTATTCGGACGACGAACAAAAACTCCTGCGACTCTTTGACGGTCGGCGAAGCGCTTCCCAAGTGGTGCGCGACTCCGACATCGACGACTTAGGCGCGCTCGGCGTCGTGAACCGGGCCAACAAGGATGGGCTGCTCCGCGAAAAGCTCTCGCGCCCGGAACTCGCCCGCAAGCCAAAACTCAGCATTGAAGACTGGCTCTTGCACATGGGGAAATCCGCGACCCGCAATGCGGAGGCGCATGCGGATCAGACGAACACCGGGGCTTTCGCCTACCCGCCGAACTTGAAACCCCGGCGGACCTTCCTCGGACAACGACGGCGCGACCATACCGACTCCAAGGTTGACCAATCGGTGTGGACGCGCTCCACGCTTCCGGACTTTTGGCCCCAAGGTCTGCCGACGACCGACCCTTCCTTGGTCGACGTCTCGACGCTTCCGACAATCGCCGAGTCCTTTGAGAAATCCGGGCCGACCATACCGGGGATGGCCAGCCTCATCGAACCGCTCCCCTTGCCGAAAGTCCCCCCGCCGCAGGAGCAAACTCTCTTTCGGAGTACCTTGGGGAAAGCCAGCGCTCCGCAGGAAGCGGAAGTGGATGTCGTCCCCCGTCGGCGGGCTCCAGCGGTGCTCTTCTGCCTCGTGGTGACGCTCTCGCTCCTCGCCCCATTCGCCTACTACCTGTGGGTGTCGTTGCAGGCGCCGGGCATGGGGACCGTTCCGCCGTAAGATGCTCTGCCTCGGCCTCGAAACATCCTGCGACGAGACGGCGGCAGCTCTTGTCCACAATGGCACGGAGGTGCTCGCAGATGTCGTGGCGACCCAAGTGGACATTCACCGTCGCTTCGGCGGTGTGGTGCCGGAGCTCGCGAGCCGCAACCACTTGATGAGCCTCTTTCCGGTGATCGACGAAGCGCTCCGACGTGCGAAGGTGACCCTTGCCGACGTCGAGCTCATCGCGGTGACGCAAGGGCCCGGTCTTCAGGGAGCGCTCCTCGTGGGCGTCTCCGCCGCGAAAGCGATTGCTGCTGCCCGGAACATCCCGCTCGTCGGCGTGAACCACCTCGAAGGCCACCTCTTCGCGGTCCGGCTCATAGCGCCGGAGGTGCGCCCGCCGTTCTTAGGGCTCGTCGTCTCCGGCGGCCACACGGCGCTCTACCAAGTGGACGCGGTGGGGGAATACCAGTGCCTCGCCTCGACGAGAGATGATGCGGCTGGGGAAGCCTTCGACAAGGTCGCGCGCATCCTCGGCATGCCGTATCCGGGCGGGCGCCGCCTCGATGAACTCTCGCTGGGCGGCGACGCTTCGAAGGTGCGCTTCCCGCGTGCGCTTCGCGGCGAGTCGGAGTGGAGCTTCTCCGGACTCAAGACCGCCGCGGCGCAGTACCTCGCGGCCCACGAGCCTCTCGCCGACGAGGCATTGAAAGATTTCTGCGCCTCCTTTCAAGAGGCGATCGTCGAGACCCTTGTCGACAAACTCCTCCTCGCTTCGAAGCGCTCCGGCCTTACCCAAGTGGTGCTCGGCGGAGGAGTGGCCGCCAACTCTCGGCTACGGACGATGTTGGAGGAGCGGTGCGGTGCGTTGCAGGTGCTCATGCCCCCGAAGCGCTGGTGTACCGACAATGGGGCGATGATCGCCGCCGCCGGAACTCTCGCCTACGAAGCTGGACGTCGCTCGCCCTTGACGCTTTCGGCCCAGGCCGGCTGGCGACTTGGGACACGACCGTAATCCTTACGAGGCAATCCACAGCTCTTCGAAGCGCGCGGTGAGCGCCGAGAAGTTGAGGCGCAGCCCGAGGAGCGCGGGCGAAGACAAGGCGTAAAAGTGCTCGTGGAAGAGCGGAATCGCCACGCAGTCATCGTCGAGCAGCGCTTCGATTTGGTCGCGAAACTGCGCGTGTTGGTTCCGGTTCGCCGTCGCTCGCGCCTCTTGGATGAGGTGGTCGAGCTTCGGATTCTGGTATCCAAATTGGTAGTGCTGCTGGCCTAAAGATCCAAAGAGCTGCCGGTAGAAGATGTCGATTTCGGGAATGTCGGTGAGCCAATTGCCGAAGAAAATGCCGAGCTGTCCTTCGCGGACGCGCTCCCAGAACTCTCCAGTAGCGACATGGGAAAGTTCGATGAGTTTGGCATCGAGGAGCGGGGCAAAGAGCACGCGACTCTCCTCGTCGACACCGCGGTCCTTGGGGTGGGTGATGAGGATGTTCAATTTCTTGTGACCGGCCTCGGCGAGGAGTTTGCGCGCGAGCTCCGGCAGCGGACGAGAGGACTCGGCCGGCACCGAAGAGCCGAGCGACGGCGGAGCAAAGGAGCGGGCGAGCAAGGCGTTGGCGTGGAAGCGCGCGAGGTATCCAGGGATGTCGATGCCAGCGCGAATCGCGTGGCGGACCCGCACGTCGTCGTAGGGCGGTATCCGCACATTGAAGCCGAGAAAGGTGAGCCCGGAGTAGGAGGCGCGCAGCGCGTCGATGGTGGTGACGGGCTCGCGAGAGATGTTGCTCCTTCGGAGGTTCGTGACGAGGTCGAGCTCGCCATTCTCGAACGCCTGTAGGGTGTCGGAGCGGGCAGGGTAGGTGCGCACTTCGAGCTCATCGAGGAGCGGCAGACCGACTTGAAAGTACTCTCGGTGCTTCTTCAACAGGAGCCGATCGGCAGTGCGCTCATGCAAACGGAAAGGGCCAGTGCCGAGGAGTTTGTCTCCTTCGAACCGAGCGATTCCGGTGCAGGGTAGCGCGAGCATCGACGGGAGGTCGACGAGCGGGCGCACGAGGCTCAATTCGAGGGTCAGCGGCCCGCGGACTTTGAGCCCTGAGATGTGGTCGCGCTCGCCTCTCTGGAACTCTTCGGCGCCCTCAATGTCGAGGAACAACGCCTCGTTCAACCGAGAGACCCGCTCCCGCAAAAGGCGCTCGTAATGGGCGACGACGTGGTTCGCGGTCAGCCGGACGCCGTCGTGAAAGAGCACCTCGCCGCGAAGCGTGAACACATAGTTTCGATAATCGTTGGAGACATTCCAGGTGGCGACGAGGTGCGGTTTCCGGATGCCGTCGTCGAAACGGAAGAGCGGTGAAAAGAGCGCGCTGACCACTTCGGCGCTTTGCACGTCGTTGACCCGGATGGGGTCCAACGAGAACCCCTGCTGCGGCAGCGCGGAGCGGTGGTAGCCGTAGCGCAGGCGCCCGCCGGGGGTCCGCTGGGGCATGCGGTAGCGGAGCACTTCTTCGCGGAGCGCCTCCTGGTCTTTCATGAGTTCCGATGATGAGCGGCTCAGTTCATCGGAAATCTGCCGCAAGCTCGCAGCCTCGCTGGTGTGGGCTGTGAGGCCTTGGGTCACGTTCCGAGCAAGTTCGGCGACCTCCCGCGAGCTGCTGTTGCGGTCGGCGGCGTGCTTCGCGAGCTTCCGAACGAGGTCGCGCGCAGCTTCCGCCGCTTTCGAGTGCTCGGTTGCCCGGGCTGTGTGCTCGTCGCGTGCACGGCGAACGGCTTCCAGCGAAAATTCAAGGTCGCGCAGCTCATCCACTTGGGCGGCGGCGAGGCTGCTCGTCGACTTCGCGAGCCGCGCGGTCTCGCTGTCGCTCTTCGCCATTGCTTCAAGTTCTCCGCGGAACGACTGCTCTTCGAGGTACACCGCCTCGGCGAGGAGCGAAGCGTGCCGAATGTCGCGCAGGAGTTTCTCGGCGAGCGTCTGCCCTTGGTCGACGAGCGTGGCGCTCGCGTCGATTTTCTCCAGTGCTTCGCGGTACGCTTGGCTGCTCAATTCAATCGCCCGACCGATGAGGTGTAGGTGCGCAAACAGCTCAGTTTCGGTTTCGATGAAACGCGCTGCGAGTCGCTCCATTTGCCGCGCAAGCACTTCGGTGATTCCGCTGCTCGGCTGCTCGGTGTTGGATGCGGAAATCTGCGCGTTCAATGCGACGAGCTTTGCGTGTTGGGTTGTCTCCGCGAGTGTCCCGGCGGCCCGGCGCAGCCGATCATTCGCAGTCGCGATGGCCTCTTCTGGATGCACTTCGTCGGGCCTAGGGTCGCGGAGCGATGCGTAGGTGCGGCGAAGTTCTTGGCGAAGCGCATCGGCAGTCGCTGCAGCGCTCGCCGTCGATGAGGAGAGTTCGCGCCCTTTGGTCTCTATGTACGGACTCTGCAAGAGCATCTCGCGGGTCGTCGTGCCCCGCTGGGAGAGTTCTTGGACGAGGAGATCGCTGTCCCGCGCGTGTTGGCGAGCTGCGGAGAGTTGTTCGCTCAGGCGGGCGCCGACGTCTACCGGCGAGTTCTCGGTCTGCGTAAGAGCTTTGGCGCTATCCGCGAGCGAGGATAATCGAGCGACCAGTTCTTCGATGGTCCGGTCGAGTTCATCGCCGACGCTCTTGTCGTTATTCAAGAGCGTCGGAAGCTCTTGGGCGAGTTTCAGGCGGGCGAGCAGGGCGTCGAAGTGTTGCCTCGTGGCCGCATCAAGACTGATGACTCGATGGGACACTTCAGCGGCGGCACCGCCAAGGGTCTGAGCCACTGACTGAATTTGGTACAGCGAGCGTCGAAGTGTGCGGAACGTCCGTACGACCAAATCGTCGGTTGGAAGCTCCCCTTCGAAAGAAGCGAGATTTCCTTGGGCGAGGCGTTGAAACTGCAGTTCCCGGGTCGCTTCGCGACGGCGGAGCGCGTACGCAAGGGCACCGACAATCGCGAGGAGCACCAGCAAAATGCCGGAGATGATGAGAGGTATTCCTGGGCCGAGTCCTGCGATGACCTGAAGCCCTTCGGTGAGCATTCGCGATTACATCCGTTCATCGATTGCGCGATTCGACATTTCGTCTGCCGAGCGGTTCATCTCGCGGGGGACGTGGACCAGCTTCACTCGTTTGAACTGGTTGAGGAGCTTCACCGCATCGTCATAGAGCGGTCGCAGCGTCGGACTTTTGACTTGGTAGCGCCCGGAGAGCTGGCGAATCATGAGCTCGGAGTCCGCGAAGACCTCGACCTCTTCGATGCCGATCTCAAAGGCGTGCTTTAAACCGAGGAGCAACCCGGAGTACTCTGCGAAGTTGTTGGTCTGGGTCCCGAGGAATTTTCCCAGCCGGAACATCACTTGACCCGAAGGTTCGACGAGCACCGCACCGGCGCCTGCGAGCCCCGGGTTTCCGCGCGCCGCTCCGTCGCAGTAGAGGCGAATGCGACCGACAGGGTTCGGTTGCTCTTCGGGCTCGTAGCCGGAGCCTTCGAGAATCGTCGCGGCTCGCTCCAAGATTCGGCGGAGCTGTTGACGGTCGAGTTGGGGAAAGGCCCCGAGCGTGATGACGAGAGGCTCTTCTCGGGCGAGAAATCGCAACACCGCCGCGTGAAGTGGCTTACCCGCGAGCGCTTTTCGAGGACTCTCCATCAGGTCGTCGAGGTTTTCAATGCATGGCTCAAACGCAACTTACGTGGAAACGGTGCGTGTTTCGTCCAACACCTCTGCTGCATACACCATTCGCGAGCAAGAAGGGCAGACGTCGTAGCCTTGGGTCGATAGGAGCCGGTTGTACATCTGCGGCCGGAGATTCATGCGACACCCGGTGCACGTGCCGATGGCGGTGACCGGCACCAGCGCCGGCATGCGTTTCTTCCGGATAGCATCGTACCGGCGCATGAGGTCTCTATCGACGCGCGAGCCGATTTCTTCTCGGGTGGAATTGACCCGGGCAATCTCTTTTTCGGCGTCGGCGATTTTCGCGCGCAGCTCATCGAGCTTCGACGACAACTCGGAGGAGCGCTCGGTGAATTGGTGCTCTTTGGTGCGGGTGAGGTCTTGCTGAATCGCGATTTGCTTGGTGAGGGCGACGATCTCTTCCTGCATCGTCTGTTGGCCCTTCTTGGCGATATCGATTTCCCGAGCGAGCGCCGAATACTCTCGCGTCGAGCGCTGCTCGGCGAGGCGGCCTTCCCACTTCCGCACTTTGTCGCGGTCGTCGTTCAGGTTTTGTTCGATGGTCTGCCGCTGCGTTTCGAGCTCGTTCAACTTCGCTCGCTCCGCTTGCACTTGGGAGTGCAGCGCCTTGAGCTGGCGCTCATGCTCTGCAATTTCTTTGGGGAACGCTTCCGCTGACTTCCGCAGCGACTCAGTTTCTAGGTCAACTCTTTGTAGCTCAGACAAGGCCAGCAGTTTATCCCGCAAGAATTCCTCCGAATCGACCGGACGTTGCATCTGTAGCGGACTTGGTACCATCATCCAAGAGGAACCGTCGCGGTTCATGCAAGCTCGTCGTCCGCATCTTCATCAAGCTCGACATCTTCATCCTCAGCCTCCGGGTCAACTTCCTCAAGCTCTTCATCCTCAAGTTGTGGCTCCTGAGGCTTCGCTTTTTTCTCGGCCGCGGCGGCGGACAGGCGACTTCGCCGACTCTCCGCCGGTTTCGCCGCCTGCCGTTGGTCGGCGCCGCATTTCGGGCACACCGGCTCCGGCTTCTTGAGGTCGTAAAACTTTGCGCCGCACTTCACGCACGTAAATTTTTTACCAAGATCTTTGGCGTGCATGCTTCCTCCATAACGAGGGCGGTTCGATAGCGAGGACGTGGCGGTAAGTCAACGCCCACTCTTCCAAAGTGTAGCGATGGTGGTTGCAAGGCGCGATTCTCTCAAGGTCACAAAAGTCCCACCAGCAATGCGCAGCGCGCGTGGTTACACCATGGACTCAAGGAGTTCGTGTGTACGTTCGCTGCCGTGAATGCGAGATCTTTCATGGGCCGACCGAGCGTTGGCGCAACTGTCCAGAGTGTGGCGCTCCGCTGACGCCTGGCGTGACCGTGGACCCAACGCAGGGGTGGGCGCTCGTCGCTGTGCCCGGTGTGGCCGTGGAAAGACCCGATGGGCGGCGACGGCAGCTCGCCCTCGGTTTCGCGTTCCTCGTGCTCGTCGCCCTTGCCTACGCCATCTCCACGCTGCTCGGTACCTCGGCGAAGCAGCTCGCTCCTGCTGGATTTGCGAGGGCGCCGATACCAGTGCAGCAACGTGACGCCGTGTATGCGGCAGGTGTCGCCGACCGACAGGCGATGAAAGAGCCCGCGGCGCCGCCGAAGGCAGCCCCGGCGCCGGAACCACCGGCGGTGCAGCACGAGGCGGCGCCCGCAGCGGAAATGCCGCGAACGCGCACCGGAACGCGCAGCCGGTCGTCGCAGAAGCGAGCGCCAGCGACCGCGATGGTCCGCAACGAGGAGCGCCAGTTGTTGTCTCCAACCTCGGATGAGTCCGGCGAGTTGAATCCCGAGGGCAAGAAACTCGAAGCCGCGACCGCGCTGCGCGTCGTGAGCGAGCAGACAAAAGCGTTTCAAGCCTGCGTCGACGCAGCGTTGAAGCGCAACCCGGCACTCGCGGTTGGAGTTGTCGAACTGCGGCTGCGCGTCGGCGCATCGGGGGTCGTGCAGCGTGCGAGCGTTTCGCCGTCGAGGTACCGGCAACAGCCGTGGGCAAAGTGCATCGTCGAGACTGCGCGCCACATCGCGTTTCCTCCGAGCAGCCGGGGCACGGAGCTCGTCGTGCCCTTGAAGGTGGGAGTTGCGCTTTCACCCTGACTCGTCCGTGCTACAACTGCCTGAATGCGATGGTGGTTGCTCCTCGGTGCACTCGTGGCTTGCCGACCAGCGTCGTCGCCTCCGCCCGCGCGTTTTACGCTTGAGTCGCTCGGCGGCGAACGGTTCGCGCTCACACCGCTGCCCGGCCAATGGCCGTATTGCCTCGCCTTCACCGTGAGCGAGCGCGGCGTCTTGCGGCAACTCCTTCGACCGGCGGATGAGCGCGCACCTGCCTGCCCGGCGGGAGAGCGCATCGGCGGCACGGTGTTTCGGGCTCCGCACGAAGAGGGGCCAGTGAAGGTGCTGGTGCTCTTCGCATCGGAGCCGCTGCGCGCGAAGACCGTCGCGACCCAGTTGAGCGAACTCAAAAATCCCGGCGCGGTGCGGGCAGTGGACATCCGCGCTCCTGGAGAAACTGCCCTCGGCGTGCTCGAATTTCACCCTTCACCCGGAACTGCTCAGTGACGACCGAATCCGTTGAAACCCTGATTATCGGCGCAGGAGTGAGCGGCCTTGCGGCCGCCGCTTTTTTGGGGCCGGGCGCAGAAGTGCTGGTGCTGGAGGGCGACCAAGAAATCGGCGGCTACTGCAAGACCGTGAAACGCGACGGTTTCGTATGGGACTACTCCGGGCACTTCTTCCACTTCCGGCAACCGTGGGTGGAAGCGTGGCTGCGGGAGCGCATGGGCGGCCAAGAGATTCTCACCGTCAAGAAGCTCTCCTTCATTTCCACGCCGAGCGGGTGGATAGATTTTCCGTTCCAGAAGAACATCCACCAACTCGCGCGCGAAGACTTCATCGCCTGTCTGCACGACTTCTACTTCGCAGAAAAATCACCGGCGCAGCAGGCGAGCTTCAAGTCGATGCTGCTCGCGCGCTTCGGCAGTGCCATCTGCGAGCGCTTCCTCTTTCCGTACAACGAGAAGCTCTACAGCGTGGATTTGGATCGCCTCGACCCAGACGCGATGGGGAGATTTTTCCCGCAGGCGGATTTCGCCGGGCTCTTGCGGCACATGCGCGCGCCGTCGGACGACTCGTACAACGCGACCTTCACCTATCCTCGCGGCGGCGCCATCGAATACGTGCAGGCGATTGCGTCGCGCCTTTCGCCAGGTGCCATCGCCCTCAACGAATCTGCGGAGCGCATCGACCTCTCGCGGCGCGAAGTCACCACCAGCCGGGGGCGAACGCTGCGCTTCTCGCGACTCATCTCCAGCGCGCCGTTTCCACGACTCCTCGCTGCGGCTGGGCTCCCGGTCGGCGACGCCTGGAGCTGGAACCAAGTGGCGGTGTTCAACCTGGGGTTTGATCGCAAGGGACGCGAGGGCGTGCACTGGCTCTACGTTCCAAATCGCGAACGCTGCTTCTACCGGGTTGGTTTCTACGACAACATCTTCAACACCCCGCGCATGAGCCTGTATGTGGAGATTGGGCTGCCGGGGAACGCCACGCCGGACCTCGCCGCGCTCGAAGCTGCCGTGCTGCGAGACCTCGAACGCGAGGGCATCGTTCGCGGCGAGCGGCTTGTCGCGAAGCACTCGGTTGTCATGAACCCGGCCTACGTCCACATCACCACCCGCTCGAACGCGGAAGTGCTGCGGCAAAAAAAGGTGCTGGCCCGCGCCGGGGTATATTCCATCGGTCGCTACGGCAGTTGGACCTACTGCAGCATTGAAGACAACATCCTGGAGGCGCAGGCATTGGTGAAGAGCTTCGGCGGAGCAGAACGATGAGTGCGGCACTGCAATGGCTTGCAGGACAAGCGTCGGCGATGGAGGAGAGTCTCGCGGCGCTCGTGCGCGAAAACTCGTTCACGGCTAACCCAGCCGGAGGACGAGCAGTGGGGCGCCTTCTCGACGCGTGCTTTGAATTGCCGGGCTTCACCCGAGAAGTCGTCCCGAGCCAGCGCTTCGCGGACCACCGGGTGTACCGGAGCACCGGCCGCAGCGACTGCAAACCGGTGGTGCTCATCGGCCATCTGGACACGGTGTTCCCGCCCGGCACTTTTGAGGGCTACCGCAGCGAGGGCGGTCGAGGCATCGGCCCCGGCACGCTGGACATGAAGGGCGGCCTCGTCGTCATGGCCTGGGCGATGAAAGCACTCGCGCAGCACGGCGGCGTCCCGGTGCCACTCAAGGTGGTGATCGTCGCCGACGAAGAGGTCGGCTCCCCAGAAGGCGCGGAGCTGCTTCGCTCGGAGCTCGCGGGTGCCCAGGCTGCGCTCGTCTTCGAAGCCGGCCGCGACCACGATGCGATCATCACCCGCCGCCGTGGTACCGGAGCGATTACCGCGGAAGCCTTTGGCCGCGCTGCCCATTCGGGCAATGCCTACTGGTCGGGAGTCAACGCTATTTGGGCGCTCGCTACCTTCGTTGGTTTTGCCCAGGAGATTTCATCCCGCGAGAATGAAACCACCGTCAATGTGGGCACCATCCAAGGCGGCACTTCCAAAAATACTGTACCGGCAGAGGCGCGCGCTGAGCTGGATCTTCGTTACCCCACGAGCGCTGCCTACCAAAACCTCGCCGATGCGCTCGCGCTGGCGGCGGAGCGCGCGGAGCGGACGGTGGCCGGGGCCACGCTGCGCCTCTCGCAAGGCACCACCCGGCCGCCGATGGTGCCGGTGACGGGCACCGAGGCGCTGCTGGAGCGCTACGCCGCCAGTGCGGCGCGGGCTGGCCTTGGCTGCGGCGAGGCACCGCCCCAGGGCGGGGGCTCCGACGGCAACACTTCTGCTGCCATGGGAATCCCGACCATCGACGGCCTCGGCCCGCGCGGACAAGGTTTCCACACCCAGGAAGAGTACGTCGAGCTCGAAAGCCTCGTGCCCAAGGCGCAGGCGCTCGCGGACTTCATCGTCGGCTGCGGTTGAAACTTCTCCCCGGGTATTGCCATGTTACTGCAGTACCAAAGCGATTCTTCCGGATGGAGGTCTGCCGTGGCGTTGCGTCGCCACCTCAAGCCAGTGGAAAACCGTAGCGAGGACGCACTCGTGGAAGTTGCGCGTTCGGGCGACAATGCTGCGCTCGAAGAGCTCCTCGTACGCCACGGCGCGGCCGTGTCGCGGTTTCTGCGCGACCTCCTGCGGAGCCCGGAGGCCGCTCGCGATGCGGCCCAGGAGACCTTTATGCGGGCGAGCGTCATGCTACCGCGTTCCACGTCGCCACTGCGCTTTAAGTCTTGGCTCATCGGTATCGCTCGCAACGTGGTGTACGAGATGCGCCGCCAGCAGCGGATGCGCCGCGCCGAGCCGTACGAAGACGACCCGGATGTCGGAGTTCCCGATGCGGTCATTCCTTCGCCAGATCCGGAGTCCTTGCTCCTCGACCGAGAACTCGAACAGCACTTTACTGAGGCACTAGCTGAACTTTCTGACGACCGCCGGGCGGCGCTCCTCATGCGCCTCGACCACGGCATGTCCTACGAGGACATCGCTGCGGCCTGCGGTTGGAGCCTTCCAACTGTGAAAAACGAAATCCATCGTGCGCGATTGAAGATTCGCGCCGCACTCTTGCCGCACCTCGGAGGTTGAACCTATGCGTTGCCGATTCCTTCCCATGCTCGAAGACCTCGTCATCCCCCAAGCTAAGGGACAGGCGCATGCCTCTCTGCTCGCGCACCTTGAGTCTTGCGCGGTTTGCCGCCACGAGATCGGGTGGCTCACCACCGAACGCCTCTTGGCCCGCCAGCGTGCGCTGCGCCTTGAGCGCGAGGAGCCGAACCTTTTTTTGGGCCTCACCACCAAGGCTTTGGAAGTGCCGCAGCCCCATGAATTCGGCTGGATGCGGGCCTTAGGTGGCCTCGCGACCGGCGCGGCCGCGATGTTGGCGCTGCTGCTCGCGCTCGTCATCGGGCCGGGTGATTCGAATTCCTACGTCGCGACCGAGGCGCCGCGCAGCGTTGAGCAAGCGACAAAGACCAATAGCCGTTTCGCGTCGCGCTTCGTCTCGGAGGAGCACTCCGAGGAACGGCTCGTCTCTGAGGAGCTCTGCTCGCGGTTGCCCATCGCCATGCAGCTGCGCTGCGGCCCCGATCTCGTGAGCCAAGTGTCGCGGTACCAACCGGCGGATCAGCTCGCAAGCTACGCGGGCTCCTTGACCAGCCAGGGGATTTCCCGCTAAGCGGGCAGCTCCATAGCGTCGGAAGGAGTCGTACGTGGCGAATACCGCCTCAGCGGTGAAGAGAAATAAGCAAGCGGTCAAGCGGAATGCGCGGAACACCGCGATTCGCAGCAAGGTGAAGACTGCGACCAAGAAGGCGCGGGAAGCGCTCGCTTCGGGGAAGAAGGATGCCTCGGCGGACCTCGTCCGTGCGGCGCAATCCCTCATTGCCGGTGCGGCAGCGAAAGGCGTTTTCCACCGCCGAGCAGCGAGCCGTCGCATCAGCCGCCTTGCGAAGAAGCAAGCTGCGCCTGCCGCGAGCTAAGTCGCGCTTCGCTTCTTTTCTTCGCTCTTCACATCATCCCAAGCTTGTTGGGCCTCGACCGGGGTGAGGTCGGCGACCTTTTGGCCGCGGGAGCGAACTGCGCTCTCCATGGCGCGAAAGCGCCGCTCGAAGCGGTCCGCGGCGGCGCGCGCGGCGTCTTCCGGGGCGATGTCGAGCTTTCGGGCGTAGCTCGACAACGAGAGAAACACGTCGCCGATTTCTTGGAGAACAGCCTCGCGCTCTCCCGATGCGACTGCCGCGTCGAGCTCCGCGAGCTCTTCGGCAACTTTGGCGCGAACATCCTCGGGCTTCTGCCAGTCAAAGCCCACAGCGGCGGCCTTTTCCCCGAGGCGCCAGGAGCGGAAGAGGGCGGGCGCTGCACGCGGCACGCCGTCGAGGGCGCTCGCGGAAGGTTTTCGCTCGGCGGCTTTCAGCTCTTCCCAGTCGCGGCGGGGCGTCGGCACCACTGAAAATAGGTGCGGGTGTCGGCGGACGAGCTTCTCGTGTAAGGCCTCAACCACCTGCGGGAAGCCAAACTGCCCCTGCTCTTCGGCGAGTTGGCAGTGAAAGACGATCTGAAAGAGGAGGTCGCCGAGTTCTTCTTTCAGCGGAATCCAGGGCCCACCGGCATCCACGCGGTCGAGTTCTTCGAGCACCTCATAGGCTTCTTCAATGAGATACGGTCGCAGCGTATGGACGGTCTGGGCGCGATCCCACTCGCAGCCGCCGGGGGCTCGCAACTTGCGCAACAACTCGCAGACTTCGCCGATTTCAGTCATAACAGCGAAGCGAAATATCATCGAAACTCTCGATACAAAGCCCAAAACCAAGTATGTAAACCCAAGGTGCGGGGCCAAAAGCTAAAGACACTATTTTTTTATATTTGGCTGGCTGCTGCTGGTACCGCAACAAGTGGTCCACTTCCTGACGCGCCGCAGCCGATGGCACAGCCATCTCCGACGGTCGAACATCTCTCGATACGGTCGACCACCGACAAGGAACTCGAGGACGCATGGCGCAAGTGGAAGAACGTCGAAGGGACTTCCGATTTTGATGCGGAGCGGAATGCTCGCGCCCAACTCGTCGTCTTGAAACAGCGCCTCGGTGCTCAAGGCATCGATGGCTGGGCGGTAGCGCTCGGCCGCGCGGCCGCCTCCCACCGCACACGCGGCGACATGGGCTCGGCGGTGGAAATTGCAAAGAGCGCGGTCCAACTCTCGCCGGATTTACCTGCGGCTTGGTTAACGCTCGCTTCAACCTATTTCCGAGCCGATCCCACCGACTTAAACCGCGTCATCAACTCGCTGCTTTCCGGGCTGCGCGCGGTGATGGATAACCCTCGCTACCAGCGGGCCTTCGTCGGCGAAATCATCGCGAACCTGATCTTTGCTTTCATCCTCACTGCGGTGGGGGCGCTCCTCGTGCTCTTCGCGCGGGTGTGTCGGTTGTTCTTCTTCGACTTCAATCTCATCTTACCCAAGGGGACGGCACCCTGGCAGTCGACGGCCTTTGCCATAGTGCTCTTGCTGATGCCGATAGTCTTCCGCATGGGCATCGTGTGGACGATGCTGATTTTCTTCGCGGCCATCACGCTCTACTTGAGCCGCGAAGAGCGCTTCATGGTGGCAATAGTGATCGGACTCGCCGGCTTATTGCCAAGTGTCGCCGAGTGGGGCGTGCAGCAGAGCTCGTTCCCAGGGACACCGGCAGAAGAGATTTACCTCATCGAACGCGGTGGGCTTGATGCGCAGGATGTCGTCGAGCGTTGGAAGAAACTCGCACGAGAAGACCGCGCGCCGTACGTGGGCTACTACGCGCTGGGACGCTATGCGCTCCGACGCGGTGAGCTCTCCTCGGCGGTTGAGTACTTCAACAAGGCGCTCACCCTGAAACCTGGGGACCCAAGTTCGCGCATCAACTTGGGAACAGCCTTCTTCCTTCAAGGCGACCTCAACAACGCCCGCAACCTCCTCGAAGGAGCGGTGGAAGACGCGAAGAGCCCCATCGGTTACTACAACTTGGGTCGCACCTATCAGCGCCGCATCACGCTTTATCGCGACGCTGTAGCGGGCGAAGTCGACAAGAGTGCGCAGGCCTTCAGCGAAGCCAACAACCTCGACCCGGAGTTGCCGAAACCTCCTGCCGACGAGAAGCTTGGGCCAGTCGTCGATGGAAATCTGATCGTCCGCTCGGTGCCATTGAAGCCAGAGGACTATCTCTCCGCGTTCCCCGACGATGGCTTAGGCGAGCGGGTGGGCGGCGAACTCCGCAGCGCCCTTGTCGGGAATGTGTCGCCGGGTACCGGCGCAGTCTACCCAGCGATACTGGCTCTGTTCATCGTCATCTTGGGTGAGTTCCGGCAGACAGTGAAGTCGTCGCGAGAGTGTCGGCGTTGCGGTCGGCCGGTGAGCCTGCGAGCGGATCCGGACTTGAGTCCCTCCGGCGTGCACTGTCTGCAGTGCGTGAATGTCTTCACCGACAAATCCCGTGCTGCTCCTGCCTTGAAGGTGCGCAAGCAGCTTGAAATCGCTCGCTTCCAATCGCGCGTGGAGCGCTCCAGCCGGGTGCTCGGTGGAGTCTGGAGTGGCATGGGGCACATCTATTTTGGCCTTCCATTCCTGGGCGCCACGGTGGGCTACCTGTTCATGGTGTCCCTCTTGGCGCTGCTCCTGCACTGGGGGCTCATCCGAACGCCCTACGACTCATCACCGGAGATGTATTTGGTGCCAGTGGCGGCGGTGATGGCGCTCATCATTTTCATCTTTTCATTCCGAGACCTCGCGAGAAGGAGGCGCTGACGCGTGGCACTGAAAGGGACACTCAAAGACTTTGGTATCGCCGACATTCTCCAGCTCATCGGTCAGCAGCAAAAGACCGGAGAGCTGATTCTCAATTCGGGAAAAGGCGACCAAGTTACCGTTTCGTTCTTGAACGGCAACATCGTCCGAGCGGAGACGACGGCCCGCGATGGGCGCGATCTCATCGGGACCATGCTGCTCAGCGCCGAGCTCGTCACCGAATCGCAGTTGAAGCTCGCGCTGGAACGGCAAGTGCGGACCTTACAGCGCTTGGGAGACGTGCTCGTGGCCCAAGGGGTCATGTCGATGGAGCGGTTCTCGGAAATAGTCCGCCTCCAAGCCTCCGAGACGCTCTTCCGCCTGTTTTCTTGGAAGAGCGGCAGCTACGAATTCGAGCAGCGCGAAGTGGATGCGGATCCAGCGCTCATCCCGTTGCGCGCCGAATCGGTGCTCATGGAAGGCTTCCGCCGGGTCGATGAATGGCCGGTGATTCGAAAGCGCATCACGAGTTTGCAGATGTCTTTCGAGCGGCTGCGGGCGCTCCCTCCGGAACGCCGACAAGAACAAGAAGACGAGCTCGACGCGCTTCTCGCTGAAGACGACGGCTCGCTCGAAGAAGAATCGGAGATCAGCGAAGGCGAGTTCAAGAACATCGGCTCCAATGAGCGAAAGTGTTACTCGCTCGTGCAGCAGGGACGCACGGTGCAGAAGATTATCGAACTCTCCTGCCTCGGGGAGTTTGAAGCGGTCAAAGCGCTCTGCAACCTCGTCAATCTCGATTACTTAAAGGCGCTTCCGCCGAAGGACAAAGGCGGGCGAGACTTCGAGGAAGACCGACAACGAGCCCCGGTGCTCGCGGCCTTTTGGCGCATCGCGATTCCCAGCTTCGCGGTCATTGCCCTCATAGCGCTGGTCTCGCGTTCCAAGATTTTCACCTTCCGGCTCGGCAGCTCGAATGCGACCCATTATTCGGATCCGGCGGTGTTGCAATTCGCCGCGCGGCACCAAGTCGCTCGCTTGCGCGCGTCCATCGAGATTTTCAAACTCGAACACTTCAAACTGCCGACGTCGCTCGATGAGATGGCTACCGACGGATACATCGCGGAGAACGATCGCCGGTATCCGTGGGCCGAGGACTATTATTATCGGATGGAGAACGAGGGCAGTTACCTGCTGTTGCCGCCCTTCCGCTGAGGTTTGGTGCGATTCGGAGGAGCGGCGCCGGCACTGAAAAGAATGCGGGCTGCGGCACAGGCGGCGCCGTACCCGTTGTCGATGTTCACGGTCGTTACTCCCGGAGCGCAGCTCGCGAGAATTGCTCCGAGCGCCGCGCGGCCGCCACTCGCGACGCCGTAACCGACCGAAGTCGGAACGGCGATGATCGCGCTCGGTACGAGTCCGGCCACGACGGTGGGGAGTGCCGCGTCAAAGCCCGCGACGACAATCAGCACCGGGTGCGCGCGGAGCAATTCGAGGCGCGCGGTAAGTCGCCAGAGCCCAGCGACGCCGACGTCTTCGACGCGCGTGGTCGGTAACCCGAGCCAAGTAAGCGTGCGATCCGCCTCCGCGCTCACCGGTGCGTCGGACGTGCCGGCGGCGACAATGGCGACGCGCGGTGCGCCTCGAGCCGGGCGCGGGGCACCACGGTAAGCGGTACGGGAGAGCGGGTCGAAGTCGAGCGTCTTCTGCTGGGCACGGGGGAGCGCCCGGTACTGGTCGGGAGAGAGGCGGGTGAGGAGCAGCCGCCTCTTGCCGCTACGGGTCAGTAGGCCCCGGAGGTGCTCAAGAGCTTTTCCCTCGCAGTAGATTGCCTCGTCGAGGCCCGTGCGCGACTCGCGCTCGTAGTCGAGGATGACCGGCAGCGAACTCACGGCGCCGGAATGCGGTGCGCTGAGACGAGGCGTACTTTCACCTGCGGGGGCTCGTAGGTGAAGCGCCAGAGCGAGCGCCACCAGCTTGTCCCGAGGGCTTTTTCATCGTTGTCCGGCAGGCCCCGCGCTACCCGCTCGCTTAAGTGGACGACGTCGGCGTCGAACACCGGATCGCCGGAGTGCTGAATCACCGAGAGGCCGGCGACTGCTCCCGTGGGGGTCGTCGTGAGCTCGATGAGGGTGGTGAGCTGAGGAGCGCGCAGGCGCTCTTTGTGGGACTCAACTGCGGCGAGCATGGAGAGCCCTTGCTCGCGGAAGCGTTGGTCGTCGATGTTGCTCGTCGGGACGGAGTTGTTGATGATGGAGCGGCCGAGCGCGCTGTTGGCGACCTTTGCAGAGGCCGAGTCGGTGGGAGTTGGGTTCAGGAGCGCACTTGCGACGGTGCGCACCTTCTCGGAAATCGGAACTTTGGAACGCTCCGGCGGTGTTTTGGCAACGCCCTTCTTGAACGCGCTCTCGAGGTTGCGGAAGTGACCCGGAACCGCCCCGACAGCATTGGCCGCGTTGCCGACGTCCTGTGCGAAAGAGGCGTTGAGTTCGCGGGTGAGTTTCTCGCGGCGGTATTCGCTCTGGGCTTGTGGGTCGGGAGTCGCTCCGGGCTCGTTGGTGATAGTCGAGCCCCGGCTCTCTTCTCCGGCTCCGGGCCGACCACGAGGAAGCCCTAGGACAAAGTCGCTCGAAGGGTTGAGCGTCGTGCCGATGCCCGCTCGCGGAACGTCGGTCGCGACGGCGCCAGTGGGTGCTCCTCCGCCCACGGCCTCCGATGGAGGCACTTGTGCGGGAGGAGTCTTCTCGGCTTTGCCGCTCGGCGGGGCCGTTGGGCGCCTTGCCGGGGCCGATTGGAGTGTAGCGACTTCGCGTTTCTTCTCCGGGAGCTGTTCGGGAGTCGGAGGCTGTTCGACAATGCTCAGTTCGAAAGGTACGAGATTGCTTCCTTGGGGTTTGGTCGCTACCCCTCGCAATGCCTGAAGTGCGAAAATATGGGCCGAGAGCGACACCGAGAGCGCACCAACCCAAAAAGCAATCCGTCGTTGCTTAGGGGGCAGTCTGGGTTTATGGCTTTGAAGTTGCTTCTGCAATTGCGTTAGCTCGGTAAAATGAAGTCGCTACATGCGGGATAGCGTGTTCCTAGAACTAGGGGGCATTATTCCTACCCGAAAATGGAATCAGTTGTGATTGTATGGCACGCTGAGTCCACTACAATAAATGGCCCTCCCGAAGGGCGGAAAGCATTGAGGAAGATAGAATGAAGGTAACGAAAATTTTTGCCGGGGTTCTGGGGCTTGGAATCTTTGTGGTCGGTTGTCCATCGACTACCTACCCCAAATGCACCGATGACGCACAGTGCAAGGACCATGGCGAAGTGTGTGTTGGCGGGCAGTGTCAGGAATGTGCGAACGACGCCAATTGCAAGGGCGGCTTCGAGTGTCGAGGCAATAAATGTTTACCAAAGCTGGAGTGCAGTGAGGCCAAACCTTGTCCGAAGGGATCTCGCTGCATGTCCGGTCAGTGCCTCGCTGACGTTGCCAAGTGCAGCACCGTCGCGGACTGCCTCGAAGGCGAGTTCTGCGTGAACGAACGCTGCTCTGCTACGGCGGCGAGCCCCGCGAAAGCTCCGACTTCTGGAGACGAGTCGAGCTGCAAATTCCTCCCAGTGTACTTCGCGTTCAACGAGTCCACCCTGAGCTCGGAGACCCAAGCAGCGCTCTTCAAGTATGCCGGATGCGCGAAGACCGATAACCTCCGCTTCACGCTGGAAGGCTACACCGACGAGCGAGGGACTGAAGAGTACAACATCGCCCTCTCGCAGCGCCGTGCCGACTCGGTGAAGAAGTACCTCGTCACGCTGGGAGTCCCGGCGGCGAGCCTCAACACCATCGGCTACGGCGAGCAGAACCCCGTCGATTCGAGCAACACCGAAGAGGGTTGGGCGAAGAACCGACGCGTCGAGTTCAAAGCTCGTCAGTAATTCAAGGCTCGTCAGGTATCGGTAGTTCCACACTGCGCGCTCCAAACGAAGCTGTTTGGAGCGCGTCGTGCGTTGTGATGACCGTCGAAAGCTCGCGGCGTTCGGCGAGGAGACGGAGCAACACCTGCGTCCAGGGCGGGTCGAGGTTGGCGGTCGGCTCATCGAGCAAGAGCACCCGCGGCGAGAGCGCGAAGAGTGCCGCGAGGGCGGTGCGCTTTTTCTCGCCGATGGAGAGCTCGAATGGTGAGCGGGCGAGGAACTTCGTGAGCCCGAAGTCCGCCGCCGCGCGTTGCACCCGCGCTTCGATGTCGGCGACGCCGAGTTGCCGAAGCCCGAAGGCGAGCTCGTCGGCCACCGTGGCGTTGAAGAGCATCGCGTCGACGCTCTGAAACAGCAGCCCAACCTCGCCGCGGAAGCGTTTGCGAAACGTGCGGTCTGCCAGCACCCGCGGGGAGAGCGCAGTGCCGCAATAGGAGATGCTCCCGGCCACCGGAAAGAGGAGCCCATCGAGCGCCTTGAGGACGGTGCTCTTGCCGACGCCGTTTCCGCCGACGAGCACCAGCCGTTCGCCTTCGCGCAGGGAGAACGAGAATTCGCGGACGACGACCCGCGCTCCGTACGCGAGCGTCACGCGCTCCACCGAGAAGATGGTCGGAGTTGTGGCCTCCGCGGAATTCATAACCCTCGGGAGCGCAAGGCGTCGGCGACCTCTCGGCTGCGCTCGACGGCGAGGGAGAGTACCAGCGCCGCGACGAAGGCCGCATGGGCGAGCACGAGCCGGGTGCTGGGGGCGCGGGGGCTGCGGCTTTCGAGGGCGTGGCGCGAGTCGGAGGCGACAAGGCGAAATGCGAGCACTTGGCCGCGGACAATGGCGTAGAGGCGGCTTGCGGTTGGCCAGGGCGCGAGGGCCTCGCTGAAGGAGACGAACTCCACGAGCGTGAACATCGCGAAGGCGAGGGCAATCGTCCGCGCCACGAGGAGCAGGTAGGGGGTTGGGTCGGGCCGTGCGCCGGAGGCGATGGTGGTGGCGAGGAAGCCCGCAAGGCCAAGGATGGCTGCGAGGGGAATTGCGAGCGTCGCTGCGCGGCGAAGCCGTCGCAGGCGTCGCGGGAGCAGCAGGAGCAGCACGACTACGGCGGCGAGGACCGGCAGCGACTGCACCGCCGAGAGCGCGAAGAGTCCGGCGATGCTCCCTAGGAGGATGAGCGCAGGAAGCTTAGGACGCATGGGAGAGCGTGCGCCGCCGCAGGAGTCGTTCGGCCATGGCGGTGAAGCCCCCTTCGAGGAGGCCGGTGAGGGCGATGCTCGGCAGGAGGAGCACCGCAAAGGAGACAGATGGCGCGATGGGAAAATACAGCGGGTCGAGGCGATGCTGGAGCGCGAGGACGAGGGCGATGGCGGTGCTCGCGGCGGTCACCGAGACCCATCCGGCGAGGAAGCCAGCGATGCGCGGCGCGAAGCGGGAGACGAATTTCGCGGTGAGCCAACCGAGTCCCGGGCCGACGAGGCCCATGGCGAGGGCGTTCAGCGCGAGCACGGTGAGGCCGCCTTGGCCGGTGACCGTCGCTTGGAGGAGCAGGACTATCGACTCACAGAGAAACGCCATGAGCGGTCCGCGCAAGAGCGCGATGATGGTGACTCCGACCAGATGGGTGGAGGTGCTCCCGGGGAGCGGGATCATCAGCGACTGCAAGACGAAGGCTGCTCCGGTGAGGACTCCGACTTCTGGCAGTGCGTCGAGCGCCGTCGTGCCGGCGTGCTTACGGGCGGCGAAGTACCACAGCGGCGCTGCCACAGCGTAGGCGGGAAGGGTGATGACGGGGCTGATGAGGCCGTCGGTGAGATGCATGGGGCTAGGGTCGAAAGGCGTACCCCAGGACGAGCGATGCGCGAAGGATTTCTAGGCCCTCGGCGCCTTGCTGGTGCTCGTTGAGCCAGGCACCGAGCGCCCGCTTGACGGTGACTCCGATGCTGAAGGAGTGGATGGTCGCGCGTAACCCCAGGGCCCCGTAGAGGATGTTGCCGCCGGAGTCGTCGAGGCGAATGCCTTCCTGCCGGTCTCTTGAGAGGAAGAGGGCCGAAAGCTCGGGGATGAGGTCAAGGCGCTTTTGGTAGGTGCTCCACACGCGGATCGGCACCGCGACTGCGACTCTGACTTCGTCGCCAAATTGGTAGCTCACGCCTAGGGCTTGGTAGGTCGAGGCAGGAAAGTAGCGGTAGGATACTTCTGCCTGCAGGGTGAAGCGCGTCGGAAAGTACTTGAGCACCGACAGGCCCACCGTTGGGCACGGGGAGCCGAAGCCAATCTGCATGTCGGGAGTGTACGGAGAGCGGTGGCGGTCCTTGGCTTCGATGGAGCCGATGGGGAAGGTGGTCGCGACGGTGATGCCGAAGTGCCAATCCTCCAAGTCGTCGAGACTCTCGCGCTCGGGTGTCAGCCGCAGGCCGCGGTCGATTTTCAGGGCCAAGTGGAACATCAGCGTCGGGTCACCGGCGCCGATGTTGATGCCGGTGCCAAACTGCGACTTCACGTTGACCGGCTGCAAGACGTACATCGAGAGGTACGGCGTGAGGCCGGCTCCGAGGATGAGCGTGTTGAAGATCGCGTACTGCTTCGCCTGGGTGAAGCCGTCGAACTGCTGGTAGGGGACAAACTCGCTGCGCGCGAGTGCGATGACCGTCAGCTCCCCCAGGGGCAGGGCGGTCGTCGCGTCGAGGGCGGCGCCGGGTCCAGCACTGCCGAAGACGCCGAGCGACGCACCGCCGTGGTGCGCTTCCGCCGAGAGCGGCGCGAGGAGAAGGAGCAGTGCTGCGGCGCGGCGCCTTTTCCAGAGCGCAAGACCCCCAAAGAGCAGCGCTAAGAGCGCGAGCCCCACGAGTGGGCGCAGGGCGGTGAGGAGCCGGTCAGCGCGCGGTGGGGTGTTCGCGGGGATTTCGAGGTCGAGCGCGTGCCCTTGGGTGTCGGCGATGCGCAGCCGCCAGATTCCTTCGCTCGTGGGCACAAACGACACCCAACCCTCGCGGTCGCTGCGGCCGGTCTGGAAGGGGACGCGTGCGTCCTGCGGAGCGAAGAGCTCATAGGCGGCGTAGGCGAGGGGAGTGCCATCGGCGTACTGAGCCTGCACGGCGATAGCGCGGCTGCGCTCGATGCGATGGGTGAGTTCGTGGGCGTTCGCCGCAGAGGCGAAGAGCGCGGCGAGGAGGAGAGTTTTCATGGGGCCACAGCGAAGGTGAGAGATGCCTCCAGCACCAACTCCGGCCGACGGGAGGTGGCAGAGATGGTGACCCGCCCGGGCTCGCGCAGGCGCAGGCGGACGATACCTTCGTGGTCGGTCTCGCCGAGCACTTTGTGGCCCAAGGCGACGACGGCACCGTCCACCGGAGCGCCGGAGGAGAGCACCCGGAAGGTGAATTTCTCGCCGACGCGCGCTTTGCGTAGGTCATCGACGGCGGTGATTTCGAACTCGGCGCCGGTGGGCGTTTGTCCCGAAACCGTGGGACCGCACCACGTGGCGTACTGCCGTGAGCGCCATTGCCGAACGGCGTCACGGGCCTCGCCTTTGAGTTCGCCGCGTGGCGTAAGGGAGAAGAGGCCGTGATCGTACGCCGCCGTCGCGTGGTTGCAGGTTTCGGGTGCGACGACGCTCGACCCAACCACTCGGGACAATTCCTTCAAGGATTTCGCAGTCGGGGCGAGGCAACGGAAGGAGACGAGCGCCCCTTGGTCGATGGGAGTGAGTTCTGATGCGCGGTGGCCGAGCGAGACGACGAGTCCTTGGGGGCTTGCCTCAATCCAGAAATCGTGAGCATGAACTGGTAGGGACAACGCGATGGACAGAAGATAAAAACGCATTGTTCCTCGGAACCTCGAAGCAGAGTGGTCGGCGACGGCAAAAAGCAACCCGGCAATATGCCCACGCATAGGGCAGACTGCAACGAGCACAACATCGCGGGAGGCAACTTGCGGATACTCGTACTCGGAGCCGGTGGAGTTGGTGGTTACTTCGGTGGAAGAATTGCGGAATCCAAAGCCGATGTGAGTTTTTTGGTCCGCCCGGCTCGGGCGAAGCGCCTGTCGGAGACGGGGCTCGTGGTGAAGAGCCCTTGCGGAGACATGCTCCTCAAGGTGCCATTCATCTCCCAAGCGACCAGCGCCTACGACGTGGTGGTGCTCACCTGTAAGGCCTACGATCTCGACGGTGCCGTCGACGCTATTGCCCCGGCGGTGGGTCCGAGCACTGCGATTGTCCCGCTTTTGAACGGGCTTCGTCACTACGACGTGCTCGACAAGCGCTTTGGGGCGCAGAAGGTGCTCGCTGGCCTCTGCAACATCGGAGCGACCTTGAACGAGCAGGGCGAAGTGCTGCACTTGAACAAGCTGGAGCGCTTGGTGCTCGGCCCGCGCACGAGTGCGCAGAGCGAGCGCGCCCAAGAAATTCGGCAGGTCTTCGCTCGGGGCAAGTACCAGTTCCTCTACAGCGAGGAAGTGATGCAAGAGGCTTGGGAGAAGTTCGCCTTTATCGCGGCCTTCGCGGGGCTCACGACGCTCTTCCGCGCGCCTATCGGCGCGATTGTCGCTGCGGGCGAGGGCGAGGCCATCTCCCGAGAATTCATCGCCGAGTGCGCAGCAGTGGCGGCGGCGAACGGTCACCAGATTCGAACCCCGGCCATGGATACGACGGTGGAGCAGATGACCGAGCGGGATTCGAAAGGGTCAGCGTCGATGATGCGCGACATGCTGCGGGGGCTGCGCACTGAACACGAGCACATCATCGGCGATATGATCGCCCGAGGACACGCGAAGGGCGTGAAGACCCCGCTCCTCCGCATCGCGCTTGCGAACATGCAGGCCTACGCGGTCCAGCGCGAAGCTACGCCTCAAGCCAAAGCCGGTTGACGGGCCGGACAACGAACCGCCTCGCGCTCGCCACACATTAGCCAGTTCGGTAGTCGCTCGGGCGAACGCCTGTCCACTTGTTGAAGGCGCGATGAAAGGCGCTGTACTCGGCGAAACCCAGCCGATCGGCAATATCGGCGACTTTCAGGTTGGTATTGCTCAACAGCGAAATCGCCAAGTCGCGCCGTAGCCCGTCGACAATGGAGCGGTACGACTCGCCCTCGCGGTTGAGCTTCCGGCGCAACGTGGCTGTGGAGGTGTGCTGTTGCCTCGCCAAGGCGTCCAGACTCGGCCAGTGAGCAGGAGGCATTTTCCGGAGCTGCCGACGGATGTTCGCCGTGAGGCCAGAGCTGTTTTTGTATTTGACGAGAAAATTTCCGGGGGCCCCACGCAAGAAATCCTTCATGGTGCTTTCATTCTGCACATTGCGCGCGCGCAGGAATTGCACCGGAAAACCAAGCAGGCATTGCTTTTGGTTGAAGGCGAGGTCCTGGCAAAACAGCGTGCGAAATTCGTCGGCGTAGCTCGGGGCGTCGCACATGAATTTGGTATGGGAAATCGGTATTCGCCGACCGACAATCCAGCAGGCAAGTCCGTGGATCATGATCATGTAGGTGCCGCAGGCAAACGCGCGGTGCGCCGCCGGGGCAGTGGCGGCTGGATGCTCCTGCTGGAGGTCGGTCAAGTGGACGTAGGCAAACTCGGCGTCTTGGGTGAGTTCGCCGACCAGATCATCGAGCACCAGCCGAAAGAACCGAATGGTCCGCAGGAGTGCCCGCTCCAAGCTGTCGCTGTGGATGATGGAATGGCAGAGAGTCGTGAAGCTGCCCGCGCGCATGCGGTGCCGGTCCATGCCGAAGAATTCGTCGTCCAGCGTTTGCGCGATCAGGTGCCACAGCGCGGCGTAGTGCCGCGGGGATATCCGGGCGTTGGGCACCCCCAGCAGCTCTGGAGAGATGCCGGCCTGTGCAAGCAGGGCGCTCGCATCGAGCTTGCTCTGGCGCACGCACTGCAGTGCCTCTTCGACAAAGCACATCGAAATGCTGCCCTTTTCAGATTCGATGGCGCCCCTCGGGGTAGGTGAGATTCCACATGGTAAAATGCTGCACGCAAGTTGAGCGAACTGAGCATTTTCGTGCCGCTCTCTTGAGCCTAGTTTCTTGCGCCAATTTCAACGAAGGCGAGGATAACTTCAGGTGCAGATTGAGAGCAACGTGTTCGTCGTCTCCGGCGGCGCCTCCGGATTAGGCGCAGCGACCGCGCGCATGTTGATCGGCCGTGGTGCCAAAGTGGTGCTCGCGGATGTTCAGGCCGGGGCCGCCCTGGTGTCGGAGCTGGGCGGGAGCGCCCACTTTGTCGAAGCGGATGTCACGAGCGAATCGAGCGCGCAGCGGGTATTCGACATAGCCGCGGGCCTTGGTCCCTTGCGCGGCCTCATCAACTGCGCCGGTATTGCGCCCGCGCAAAAAGTCCTGGGGCGCGACGGACCGCATAACCTCGATGTGTTCGCGCGGGTCATCGGCGTCAATCTCGTGGGCTCCTTCAATATGCTTCGGCTGGCCGCGCAGCAGATGGCGAGTTTGCCACCGGAGGCCAGCGGGGAGCGGGGCATCGTCATCAACACGGCGTCGGTTGCTGCCTATGAGGGCCAAATCGGGCAAGCGGCCTATGCGGCTTCCAAGGGCGGGATTGTCTCCATGACTCTGCCCATCGCTCGCGAACTCTCCCGCAGTGGCATCCGGGTGATGACCATCGCTCCTGGCATCATGGAGACCCCCATGTTGCTGGGCATGCCGAGTGAGGTGCAGGAGTCTCTCGGCAAAACGGTGCCGTTTCCTGCGCGCATGGGCAAGCCAGCCGAATACGCGGCGCTGGTGGAGCACATCATTTCCAACGTCTATCTCAACGCAGAAGTCATCCGCCTCGATGGCGCTATCCGCATGACCGCAAAGTGACGAGCCTTTGACCGTGCACATCCTTACGCATTGGAGAACCACACCATGTTGCCAGACCCGATAGTGATTGTTTCCGGCGCTCGAACGCCGATGGGGAGTTTCCAGGGAGTTTTTGCGCAGCTCAGCGCGCACGACCTCGGAGGGGTGGCCATCAAGGCCGCCGTCCAGCGCGCGGGCTTGCCGCCGGAGGCCGTGGATGAGGTGCTGATGGGCAACTGCCTCATGGCCGGGCAAGGCCAGGCACCGGCTCGTCAGGCGGGTTTCAAGGGCGGATTGCCGAACAGCGCGGGGGCCGTCACGTTGAGCAAGATGTGTGGCTCGGCCATGCGTGCCGTCATGTTCGGCCACGACATGCTCGCCGCCGGGAGCGCCGATGTCGTGGTGGCCGGAGGCATGGAGAGTATGACCAATGCGCCGTACCTGTTGCTCAAGGCCCGTGGTGGCTACCGCATGGGCCATGACCGGCTCCTAGACCACATGATGTTCGATGGGCTGGAAGACGCCTACGAGCCGGGGCGCGCCATGGGTACGTTCGGCGAGGATTGCGCGGCCAAGTACAAGTTCAGCCGCGCCCAGCAAGACCAGTTTGCCGTTGCGAGTGCGCAGCGTGCGCAGGCAGCCACGGCCTCGGGCGCATTCGCGGCCGAAATCGCTCCCGTGACTATCTCCGGTCGCAGTGGCGAGACCATCGTCAGCACCGACGAAGCACCGGGCAAAGTCAAGGTCGACAAAATCCCCACTCTCAAGCCAGCTTTCAAAAAAGACGGCACCATCACCGCTGCGAGCAGTTCCAGCATCAGCGACGGAGCGGCGGCGGTGGTGCTCATGCGCGCCTCCACCGCAAAGGCCAAGGGGCTCACTCCTATCGCCCGCATCGTCAGCCACGCGATGTTTGCACAAGAACCCAATTGGTTTTCGATTGCGCCAATCGCCGCGACCCAAAAGGCGCTGAAGCGCGCCGGGTGGAGCGTGAAGGACGTGGAGCTTTGGGAAGTGAACGAGGCCTTTGCTGTGGTGCCCATGGCCTTGATGCACGAGCTCGGCGTGGGGCACGAGCTTGTGAACGTCAACGGCGGAGCCTGTGCGCTCGGCCACCCGGTCGGGGCCTCGGGGGCGCGCATTATGGTGACGCTCCTGTACGCCATGCGGGCGAGGGGATTGCGCCGAGGGCTTGCCACCTTGTGCATCGGCGGCGGCGAGGCCACCGCCGTAGCTCTGGAGCTGCTCTAACCTATGCTGCCACGCACTCTTCAACATCCGTGGATGGACGAGACCATCGAAGAATTTCGCCAGCAGCTTCGGCGCTACATCGCTGCGGAAATGGTGCCCCAGCTGCCAACGTGGCGAGCCCAAGGGTTTGTGCCGCGCGAAGTCTGGGCCGCGTTTGGAGCCATGGGCTTTCTCTTGCCGGAAATGGAAGAAACCTGGGGCGGGGCGGGGGCCTCGCTCGCGTACCAACTCGTCGTGCAAGACGAAATGGCCCGCGCCGAAATGCCAGCCACCACGACCACTGTTCACACCATTGCTGCGCACTACATTTCGGATTTCGGAACCCCCGAGCAAAAGCAGCGCTGGCTGCCGAAGCTCGTGAGCGGCGAATTGCTGGGGGCCATCGCGATGACCGAACCCGGCTGTGGCTCGGACTTGAAGGCCATCTCCACGAGCGCCCAATTGGTCGACGGCTCCTACGTCGTCAACGGTGCCAAAACATTCATCTCCAGCGGGTACACCTGCAATCTGCTGATCTTGGCGGTCAGAACCGCGCAGTCGGAAAAGAATGCGCTCTCGTTGCTGGTGCTGGAAACCGAGAAGTCGCCAGGGATGCAGGTGGGCCGACGGCTGGAAAAACTCGGACAGCACGCTTCCGACACAGCCGAGCTCTTTTTCGATGATGTGCGGGTGCCGGCGGAAAACCTTCTGGGCACTACCGAAGGTCTGGGATTACGCCAGCTCATGAACCAGTTGCCGTATGAGCGGCTGCTCATCGCGGTGCCTGCGGCCGCCAGCATCGAACTCGCTCTGGAGCATTCGCTGAAATACACCAAGGAGCGGAAGGCGTTCGGCAAACCCCTGTACGACTTGCAAAACACTCGTTTCAAACTTGCCGAAGTCGCGACCATCGCGCATGTGGTGCGAAGTTATTTGAATGCCTGTACCCAGCAATTGCTGGATGGGACGTTGGATAACGAAGCGGCGTATATGGCGAAGTGGTGGTGCACCGAGCAACAGTGCCGCGCGACCGACGAATGCCTTCAACTGTTCGGCGGGTATGGCTACATGACGGAGTATCCAATTGCTCGCCTGTACGCGGACGCGCGCGTGCAGAAAATCTACGGCGGTGCCAACGAGGTGCTGAAAGAACTCATTGCGAGGGCGTTGTGAGCCCTGACCTCCAGCGCCCGCTTTCTGGTCTGCGGATACTGGAGTTTGAAGGCATCGGGCCGGGGCCGCTCGCAGCGATGATGCTCGCAGACTTTGGTGCCGAAGTGACGACAATCGTCCGGCCCGTGCCCATCGTGGGCTTCGACAAGCTCACGGGCGGCGCGCCGAGTCCGCTGCGACGAGGCAAACGGCTGGAGACACTCGATCTCAAAACGCCCCAAGGCAAAGCGCGCGCGCTGGAACTGGTAGCGCAGTCGCACGCGCTGATTGAAGGCAACCGGCCCGGCGTCATGGAGCGGCTCGGTTTGGGGCCGCGTGACTGCGCAAAGCGAAATCCGAAACTCGTGTACGGGCGCATGACCGGGTGGGGGCAGAGTGGTCCGTTGGCGCAGTCGGCGGGCCACGATCTCAACTACCTGGCGCTTACCGGACTCTTGGGCCTCGCACGCAGCCGTGGCGGGCTTGCCGACGTGCCCCCGACAGTACTGGGCGATGCCACTGGTGCCCTTGGGCTGGTGTTTGGAATGACCAGTGCGCTGCTCGCGGTTCGCGCTGGGGCTGCGGGGTGCGTGGTGGACGCGGCAATTGTGGACGTGGCAGCGATGCTGGGCGCGATCGTGCAGTGGTTTCGAACTGGTGGCCAATTGGACACTGCCGAGCCGAGTCCCTTTCACGACTCGCCCTTCTACGACACCTACGTGTGCGCAGACGGAGGCTTCATTTCCTTCGCAGCCTTCGAGCCCGAGTTTTTCACCTTGCTGATGAAGCGCCTCGGCTTCGACGATATCGACCCGAGTACCCAGTACGACAAAAGCACTTGGCCCGCGCTCAAGGCTCGCGTTGCCAAGGCAATTCAGCGCCAGAGTCGCGCCTACTGGTGCAAAGAGTTCGAGGGCAGCGACGTGTGCTTTGCCCCGGTCTTGACGCCGTCGGAAGCCGCCGCCCACGCTCACCTTCGCGAGCGCGGCACCTATGCGACCGACGACAACGGCACAATCTCCGCTGCTCCCGCCCCCAGATTTTTGCCGCTCTCAAGCTAAACCAGCTTCACTTTGGAGAGGGTGGGATTCGAACCCACGAGGCCCTTTCGGGCCCACACGCTTTCCAGGCGTGCGCCTTCAGCCACTCGGCCACCTCTCCGCGGCGCTCTCGCTACCGCATTTACTTGGATCCTCCCAGAGGGATTTGCTGGGGAGCTGCTCGGACTCGAAGGATGTCCCGGAGATCGTCGAGGGTGACGCCGAGGGGATGCAGCGCGACCATCAGGTGGTAGAGGAGGTCGACGGCCTCTTCCGGCGCGCGAGTAGAGTCTCGCTGCGCGAGGGAAACCAACAGCTCAGCGGTCTCCTCGCCGATCTTCTTGAGGCGCAAGTTCTCATCGCCGAGGAGGCGCTGGGTGTAGCTCCCGCTCGCCGGAGCTGCGGCGCGCTCGGTGATGGTGCGAGCCAAGGTCGTGAGCGGATCCGGCGCTGGCGCATTCGCAAAGCAGGTGCGGGTGAGTTCATGGCAGGCAGGACCCCGGGGGCGCACCAACGCCAACAGCGCGTCGCGATCGCAATCCCAGTGCAGCGACACGAGGTCTTGCAGGTTGCCGCTCGTCTCTCCCTTGCGCCAGAGTCCGCGGCGGCGGCTGTGGTAGTGCATGATGCCGGTGGAGAGTGTCGCTTGAATCGACTCTGCGTCGGCGTGGGCGACCATCAGCACCTCGCCGGTATCGGCGTCTTGCGCCACCGCGGTGACGAGCACGCCGGGCTCTGGGAGCGGAAAATCCGCTAACGGCGCTGCGGTCTTGGGCGGAATGAGCAGCCCGCGCACTTCGTCGGCAAGCGCTTTGTTGGTGGCAATGGCGCTTCCGCCAAAGGCGTTGGGCGCGAGCGAAAAATCCGTGAAGACCCCGCCAGCCTCTTCAATGAGCGGTTGGAGCGGGGCGCTGTCCCAAACCGCGAGCACCGGGTCCACCATCACCTCCGCTCGGCCAGAAGCGACGAGGAGGTAGCCGTAGCAATCGCCCCAGGTGCGGGAAATGCGCGCGCGCGACTGCAGGCGAGCAAGTCCGCGAATGCCCGGACGCGCCTCGGTGGTGAGGATGGTCGCCTGGGAGAGCTCCGCGACGTTCGACACGTGGCAGCGCACGCCGTTCAAGTGGGTTCCCTTGCCGCGCGCGGCGGCGATGGTCTCGCGCAGTGCCGGAAAGGCGATGGCCGAAGCGAGTACGGTCGTGCCCTCGCAGACCGCGACCATCGTGCCCCAGATGGGGACGCCGTGGATGAAGGCCTTGGTGCCGTCGATGGGGTCGATGATCCAGGTGCGTTTGCCGCTCACGCCGCCGAACTCTTCGCCGACCACCGCATCGCCGGGAAAGCGCTTGGCAATCCACTTGCGCGCGTAGGCTTCGGCGGAACGGTCGGCGATGGTCACCGGCGTGCCGTCGTCTTTGTTCTCGACCTTGATGTCACGGCGGAAGTGCTTCAACGCTACCGCTCCGGTGCTGCGGGCGACTTCTTCGACAGCGCTGAGCAGGTCGGTCTTTCGCTTGGGGCTCATACCGGCAAGCTCCGGACAGTGCGACCGGCGTCGCGAAGGGAGTCTTTCAATGCGCGGACGGTCGTCGTGCCGTCGTGGAGGATACCGGCCACGAGCGCCGCTTGGGCGCCGCCCTCGACGAACGCGGCGAGGAGGTGTTCGGCTCGCCCGGCGCCGCCGGAGGCGACGACCGGGATATCGACCGCTTCGCTCACTTTTTGGATGAGCGTGAGATCGTACCCCTGGCGCCCGCCATCGTTGTTGATGGCCGTGAGGAGGATTTCGCCTGCGCCGCGCAGCGCACATTCCTGCGCCCACGAAACTGCTTCGAGGTCGGTAGGGCGCCGACCGCCGTGGGTGAAGACCCGGTAGGTGGTGCCGTCCCACTTGGCGTCGATGCTGGCGACGACCGACTGGCTCCCGATGGCGGCGGCGGCTTCGGTGAGCAGCTCCGGCCGTGCGACGATCGCTGAGTTGAGGCTCACCTTGTCGGCGCCAGCACGCAGCGCCAAGTTCACTTCGTCTCTGGTAGAGATGCCGCCGCCCACCGTCAGCGGGATGAAGAGGCGCTCGGCGGTGCGGCGCACCGTTTCGAGGAGGAGGCTTCGTTGCTCGGTGGTCGCGGACACGTCGAGGAATACGATCTCGTCGGCGCCGTCGGCCTCATAGCGCGCGGCGAGTTCGGCGGGATCTCCGCGGTCGACGAGCTCCAAGAATTGGACGCCTTTGACGACACGCCCACCTTGCACATCGAGGCAGGCGATGACCCTATCGGTCGTCACGAGGCCGTCCTCATGGTTTTTCGTCCCAGGCGACGCTGCCCTTGGTGCTGAAAGGGCCCTCGCCGCCAGCGGCGAGCGCTTGGCGCAGCGCGAGTCCGAGGGCCTTGAATCCGGCCTCGACGACGTGGTGCCAGTCGCCACCGCGAAGCACGCGCACGTGTACGTTGGCCTCGGCGGTAGTGGAGAAGCTGCGGAACACGTGGGTGTAGAGGGGGCTTGGCAACTTGCCCACGAAGAAGGGGCGACCGCCCAAGTCGACGACTACCTGCACGAGCGCGTCGTCCATGGGGATGGTGCGCTCGCCGTAGCGAGCCGCAGCCGCCGGAGCGGCGACCCGGAACGCGCGTCCGAGAGTGAGCGCGACGTCCTCGTACAAGTGGTGCTTCAAGTCGCCTTCGGCCTTCACCGACAGCTCGACACCCGCATAGCGTCCGAGCGTCCCCAGCATGTGGTTGAAGAACGGATAGGCGGTCTCGATGGTGCCACCGGTGCCGCCCAACTTCAGGGAGACTGCGACCGTCGTCTCTTTGGTCTTTCGCGTGATTGTCGTCATGAGGCGTAGCTCCGGGCTAGCGTAGCGAGATTGAGCTTCCCTGTGTAGAGGGCCATGCCGATGACAGCTCCCTCGACCCCCAGGGCGTCTAAGGCTTCTAGGTCTTCGATGCTGGAAACGCCACCGGAAGCGATGACCGGGAAGGCGCTCGCTTCGACGGCGGTCCGCATCACCGGAAGGTCGGTGCCGCCGAGTTTTCCCTCGACATCGACCGCAGTCACCAGCACCGCCGCGAGCGGCAAGTGCGCTACCGCGGCGAGCAGCGATTCGAGTTTTTGGCCGGAGCTTTCGGCCCAACCGTGGGTGGCGACGCTGCCACCTTTGACGTCGGCGGCGAGGATGAGTCGCTCCGGGTAGGCCTTTGCCGCTTGGGTGAGCCAGTCGAGATCGGACACGGCGCGCGTACCGACGACGACCCGGGCGAACCCGAGCGCCAGGCGATCGCGGATGTCGTCGTTGGTGCGGACGCCGCCGCCGACCTGCAGAGTGAGCCCCGGTTGACTGGCGAGGGCCACGAGCGCGTCGCGGTTATTTCCTCGGCCGGTCGCTGCGTCGAGGTCGACGATGTGCAAGTGGCGAAACCCGGCGGACGTGAAGCGGCGCGCGGCGATGAGTGGATCGGCAATGCGCAGCCGCTCCTGGGCATAGTCGCCGCCGACGAGCTGCACGCAAGCGCCCTCGCGAAGGTCGATGGCTGGGTAGACCCTCATCGCGTGACCTCGCTCACCAACTCTCGCAGCAGCGCGAGCCCGGCCTTCGAGCTCTTCTCCGGGTGGAACTGCACGCCGATGGTGCGGCGGGTCGCGACGATGGCGGCGATGCGGTCGCCTTCGTGGTTCGCCCAAGCGCGCACCACTTCCGGGTGGTCCGGGCGCGCAACGTAGGTGTGCGCGAAGTACATCTCCGGGAGGCCGTCCACGGGTGTCCAGCCGATGTGGGGCACCCGCACTGCTTGCAGGCGGTCGATGCGTCCGGAGAGGATGCCGAGTCCGTCACCGGGGGCCTCGTCGCTCTCTTCGAAGAAGAGCTGCATGCCCAAGCAGATGCCGATGCAGGGCCGCCCATCGCGGAGCTGCTTGGCGAGGGCTTCGCGCACCGGTGCGAGGCGCTTTGCCGCGAGGCCGAAATTCCCAACGCCGGGCAGCACGAGGAGGTCGCGGTTGTCGAGGCAGCGCGTCGGGTCTTCGGTGCGAGTCGCGTCGACCCCGATGAGCGCGAGTGCGCGGGTAAGCGAGTGGAGGTTGCCTGCGCCGTAGTCGAAGAGCGTCGCGTTCATGCGCGTGCTTCCGGGCGCGGCCGCGCATCGGCTCGTTCGAGAGCGGCAAGGAAGGTTTCGAGCATGGGCCAGGGGCCGATGCCGACGCGCAGCGCTCCGCCGATACCGGGCAGGTTGTCGAGAGCGCGGACCGCAACGCCGAGCTCCTGCAAGCCCTCGCCGAGCGCCTTCGCAGAACCGCCGACAGGCACCAGCAGGAAGTTCGCTTCGCTCGGCAGTGGTGCGTAGCCGCGTTTCACGAGCTCTTCCGCGAGGCGTTTGCGCAGGGAGATGGTCTCTTGGATGTGCGAGCGCACCCAGGAGCGGCCGGGGCCGAGTACCGCGAGGGCTGCGCGCTCGCTTGCGCTCGTGATGCGGTAGGGGCCGCGGACCCGCTCCAAGTCGGCGATGAGCTGCGGCGGGCCGACGGCCCACCCGACGCGCAGCCCGGCCATGCCGAAAGCTTTCGACAAGGTACGGGTGACGATGAGGCGCCCGTGGGTCGCTGCGCGGGCAGTCTCGTAGGGCACCGACGAGAAATCACCGTAGGCTTCGTCGAGAATGATGAGCGCTGCCGCCGAAGCGAGCAGCTCGTCGAGGAGTCCCGGCGGGAGCAGCGCGCCGGTGGGGTTGTTCGGCGCGCAGAGGTAGATGATTTTCGCAGACGAGGCGATGAGCGCTTTGGCGTCGAGCGGGAAGGCCACCGGCTGCAGCCCGGCAGCGCGCGCGAAGTGCGGAATCACGCTGAACGTCGGCGGGCAGTACGCGAGCACATCTCCCGGCTCGGCAAACGCGCGGTAGATGTTGGTGAGGACGCCGTCGCTGCCAGAATCGGTGGCGATGTTCTCCGGCGCAACGTTCGATTCCTTCGCGAGTGCTCGCTTCAATTCCGCAGCATACGTGGAAGGGTAGCGAGTGAGCGTGTCCGGCGAAATGGTCGCGATGGCGCGTTCGAGGGCCGGGTTGATGCCGAAGAGGTTGGTGTTGTCGCTTAAGTCGATGGGGCAGTGGTGCGCTGGCGGATCGTACAGCGGCACTTCGGCGAGCGCTGCACGCTGCAGGGGCGCACGGGCCGGAGTTGTCGGCTCAGCTGGGGAATTCCAGAGCCTCGCTGCGCCAGCGTGCGCCGAGAGCCCTTCGGAGGTGGCGAGGGTGATGGTGTCCTCGGCGAGCGCTGCGGCCGCTGCCGGGTCGACCTGCTGCCACGTGGAAAAGCGCACGAAGTCGAGGGCCGAGAGGCCAGCAAAGCGGCGGGCCATTCCGGCAGTGGGAAGCACGTGGTTAGCGCCGGTGAGGTAGTCGCCGAAGGCCACCGACGAGGAGGCGCCGATGAAGGTCGTTCCGGCGGCGCGCACACGTTCTTTGTGGGTGGCGAGGCTCGCAGCAGCGAGGAGCAGGTGCTCCGGAGCAAACGCCTCGATGAAGGTCCAGACCTCTTCCGGCGAGCCGTAGGTGAGCACCGCGCCGCGGCTCGTGAGCGACGAGGCGATGATGTCCCGGCGCTCTTCTTTCTCCGCGAGGGCAGCGATGCGCGCGACCAACTTCTCGGCGATGGGCTCCGACGGAACGAGCGCTACACAGCAGGCGTCGGGGTCGTGCTCGGCCTGGGCGAGAATTTCTCGGGCGACAGCTTCGAGGTCTGAGTCTGCATCGGCGACGGCGAGGATCTCCGAGGGGCCTGCGGGCGAGTCGATGGCGACGGTGCCCGCGACTTGGCGCTTGGCTTCGGCGACGTAGGCGTTGCCTGGGCCGACGATGCGATCGACGGAGGGAACCGTGGCGGTGCCGTAGGCCATGGCGGCGATGGCGCCAGCGCCGCCGAGAGCGAAGACCCGGTCGACGCGCGCTAAGGCCGCGGCGGCGAGCACCGTGGGCGCCGGGAGTCCGTCGGGGCCGGGCGGCGTGCAGAGCACCACCGTTTCGACGCCGACGGCGCGGGCGGGGACGACGCCCATGAGCACGCTCGATGGATAGGTGGCCTTGCCTCCCGGCGCGTACACGCCGACGCGGCGCAGGGGCTCGGCGCGCCGTCCGACGATCAGGCCCGGTTCAACTTCAATCGCACTCGGCAACGGAACGGATGCGGCGGCGACGCGGGCGAGGTTTCGACAGCTCCGCTCCAATGCGCGGCGGAGCGGGGCGGGAGTGTCCGCGAGCGCTTGTGCGCAGAGCTCTTTGGGCACTTCCAAGGAGGTGAGCTCCGCCCGGTCGAACTCGCGGGCGAAGGCGAGGAGCGCTGCGTCGCCTTCGCGGCGGACGCGGGCGATGATCGCCGCTACCCGCTCGGCGAGTTTTTCGTCGATGGAAAACGAGCGCTCGAAGAGGGCTGCTTTCGTCGCTGTGGGGAGCGTCGCGAGCGTGCCTCGGAAGCGAACCTTCAAGGCACGCTCCGTTCGATGCGCATGACGAGAATGCCCTCGCAGCCGAGCGAGCGCAGCTTGTCGACCAGCACGTAGAGGTGCTTCGCCGGGACGACGGCCTGCATGGCGATAAAGCGCTCGGAATCGAAAATCTCGGAGAGCGTCGGCCCGTTGAGGCCCGGGACGAGTTCCCGCACTTGCTGGAGCACCGCCTTGGGAACGTTGGCGAGCAGATAGCGTTGGCCGCGGGCGCGGACCACCGACGAGAGCGCGAGCGCGAAGGACTGGGCCTTCGCGGTCTTCGCAATGTCGTCGCGGGCGATGAGGCGGGCGCTCGACTCGAGGATAGTCTCGCGCTCGACGAGCCCGTTTACCGCGAGCGTCGAGCCGGTCGAGGTGAGGTCGATGATCCACTCCGCGATGCCGAGGTGGGGCGCTATTTCGGCGGCGCCGGAGATGTGGACCACCGTCGCCTGGATGCCCTTTTCCTTGAGCCACCTTTGGGCGAGGTTCGGAAAGCTCGTCGCGATGCGCTTGCCTTCCGGGGAGGGCGCATGTTCACGCCCGGCGAGCACCAGCCGACAGCGCCCCAGCTCCAAATCCACCATGTGGGTGAGGCCCGTCCGGTTGGACTCCTGGACCAAGTCCCAGCCGGTGATGCCGATGTCGGCGGCACCGTCGGCGATGAACTCCGGGATATCCTGCGTCCGCAGGAAGATGGCTTCGAACTCGCCGCCGAGCGAGGCTTTGAGCGCTCGCTCGGATCGGCCCTGGATCTCAAGCCCCGCATCGGCGAACAACACCTTCAGCTCGTCGGCGAGGCGACCTTTATTCGGTAATGCAACGCGCACGCCGCTTGGTGAACGGATTCTCGTTTATTGTCAAATTCTTCTTGAGGGTCCGCGAGCCTAGGTTTCCACGAGGCAGTTGCCGTAGTCGGCGCGCAGGCGCGACTTCAGGAACTTCCCGGTGGAGGTGCGAGGAATCTCGTGGAGGAAGAGGAACTTGTCCGGCAGCCAGTATTTCGCGAAGTACGGCGCGAGGTGCTTTTTGAGCTCCTCTTCGGTCGCCTTCTGGTTGGCTTTCAAGACAATCGCCGCGACCGGTCGCTCGTCCCACTGTGGATGGACTGCCGCGAAGACCGCCGCCTCCATGACCGCCGGGTGACCCATGAGTGCGTTTTCGAGGGCCACCGAGCTAATCCACTCGCCGCCGGATTTGATGACGTCTTTCGAGCGGTCGGTGATGCGGATGTAGCCGTAGTGGTCGATGGTGACCACGTCGCCGGTACGGAACCAACCGTCGTCGGTGAACTTGTCGCTGCCTTCATCGCCGTAATAGCTCCCGGCCACGAACGGCCCGCGAACTTCGAGCTCACCCATGGTGGAGCCGTCCCAGGGAAGGACGGTGCCGTCTTCGCTGCGGTGGCGAATTTCGACCATGGCGATGGGAGCACCTTGGGAGTGCCGGGTGCGCTCGGCGTCCTCTTGGGGAATGGTGGTCTTGAGACGGGCGAGGGTGCCGATGGGGTTCATCTCGGTCATGCCCCACAGGTGGATGACCTCAACGCCGTGGCGCTCGCGGAAGCCTTCGATCATCGACGGCGGCGCCGCGGAGCCGCCGCAGAGCAGCGTCCGCCAGTTCTTGGTGTCGTACTTCCCGGGATTTTGATCCAGGGTGTGCAGTATCGGCAGCCAGACGGTCGGTACTCCGGCGGTGATGGAGACCTTCTCCGAGTTGATGAGGTTCAAGATGGTGGTGTCGTCGAGGTGGCGCCCTGGGAGCACCAGATTCGCGCCGGAGAGCGCCGCCGAGTAGGGGAGGCCCCAGGCGGCGGCGTGGAAGAGCTGCACCACTGGAAGGATGACGTCGCTCTCGCCGATGTTGGCCGAGTCCTTCATGCAGGAGACCAGCGTGTGGATCATGCACGAGCGGTGGCTGTAGACGACGCCCTTCGGGTTGCCGGTCGTGCCGGAGGTGTAACAGATCATCGCCGCGCTGTTCTCCGGGAGCTCCTTCGGTTTCGCCTCGTCTTTGGTGCTCTCGATCAGCGCTTCGTAGTCGACGCCCATGCTGGGAGTCACTTCGCCGTCGTCGGGAATGACGATGACGTGGCGAATCCCCGGCGTCTGGTCGCGGAACTTTTCCCAGAGCGGCATATTCGAGCGGTCGACGATGAGCACCTCGTCCTCCGCGTGCCGAGCGATATAGGCGAGCTCGTGCGGGTGGAGGCGCATGTTCAGCGTGTGGACGACCGCGCCGATGGCCGGTACACCTAAGTAGACTTCGAAGTGCGGAGCGTGGCTCCAGGAGAGCGTCGCGACGCGCGTCCCCGGCTTCACGCCCATCTTTTCGAGCGCATGCGCGAGCCGCAGTGCACGTCCGACGACCTCTTCAAACGTGCGCCGCCGTATGGTTCCGTCGGGCATCTTCCAGATGACCTCGGAGCCAGCAAAGTTCTGGCGCATCCGGGAAAGGAGGTAATTCAAAGTCAAGGGCATCTGCATCATTCTTCCGTTGAGCATGCGCCCAATATTATGGAATTGCCGATGGGCTGGAAGCGTGCCGTTGCATGGTGCAGCGATTTTTCATGATGCAGAGCGGCAATCATGCCTCGTGATTGACTTCAAAAAATCGATACACTAGCCGCGGGGGAAAATTATGGCGCCGATTCCAGGGAGTTGTTCGTGCGGGGAGATTCGCTACGAACTCGTCGTGAAACCGATGTTTGTCCATTGTTGCCACTGCCTTCTCTGCCAAAAGCAGACCGGCAGTTCCTTTGTGGTGAATGGCCTCGTGGAAACAGAGAACCTTCGGCTGCTTCAAGGAGAGGTCGAAGTCACCGAGATGCCCACCGAGACCGGTCGAGGCCACGAGATTCATCGCTGCCCGAAATGCAAAGTAGCGGTCTGGAGCAATTACGGTCGGCGGAAGCACATGCGCTTCCTGCGGCTCTCCACGCTCGATACCCCGCACGCGTTCCCGCCGGACGTCCACATCTTCACCCGTTCGAAGGCGCCCTGGGTGGTCCTTCCGCCGAATGTGCGCGCGTACCCGGAGTATTACGACGCGGACAAGGAGTGGCCTGCGGAGAGCCTTGCTCGGCGCCATGCAGCGGCGGCAAAAGCAAAGGGCTGATAGGCTGGAGCGCTGAAAAGCATAGGTATAGCGGCGCTTCTTTTGCGGCCGGAATATCGGGCGTCCACGCGCTTCTTCTTCGGGCGCGGACGAGGTATTCTGGACTACCTATGCAAACCAGCACCAAGAAGTCGGCGGACCTCGCGAAGGCACCGCCGGGAGCGCAGCTCGCCGAACGACTGTTAGCGAAAGCGATGGAGCGCGGAGCAGATTTCGCTGAAGTCTATGGCGAGAGCGCCGAACTCACCGCCGTTTCCCTCGACGAAGACAAGGTGAAGAGCGTCCAGAGCGGACGCTCGCTCGGCGTCGGCATCCGGGTGATCGTCGGCTCGAAGGTCGGCTACGCCTACTCCGACGATTTGGAAGAAGCCTCGCTCTTTCGCGCTGCGGAGACCGCCGCGCTCGTCGCCGCGAGCGGCGGCAGCACGCAGCCGCAGCGGGTGAGCGCCTTGCCCTTGCCGTCGTACTACCGGGTGTCGCCGCCGCTCGTTTCCATTGAGGTGCAGGCGAAGCGCGATCTCGTGGTGCGCGCAAACAAAGCAGCGCGTCGCGCCGATCGCCGGGTGAAGCAGGTGACCGCCGCCTATGCGGATGTGACGAAGCGCATCTTCGTGGCCAATACCCGCGGGCTCCTCGCGGAAGACACCCAAGACCTCTGCCGACTCTCGACGATGGTCGTCGCCGAGGGCAAAGGCGGCGAGCGCCGCACCGGCTTTTACGGCGGCGGCGGGCGCGTTTCCTTCCAACACTTCGACACCTTCACCCCGGAGCTCGTCGCGCAAGAGGCGGTGCGCCAGTCCATCGCCACGATGGGCGCCCGCGAAGCTGAAGCCGGTGCGCAGACGGTGGTGCTCGCCCCCGGCTGGAGCGGCATTCTGCTCCACGAGGCCGTCGGCCACGGGCTCGAAGCGGATTTCATCCGGAAAGGCACTTCGCTCTTTGCCGGAAAGCTCGGCGAGAAAGTCGCAAGCGACCTCGTCACGGTCATCGACGATGGGACCATCGCCAACTCTCGTGGCTCCATCAACGTCGACGACGAGGGCGGTCGCCCGCGCTTCAAGGTGCTGATTGAGCGCGGCGTCCTCAAAGGCTTCATGGTGGACGACTTCAATGCGAACTTGATGGGCATCGAGTCCACCGGAAGCGGGCGTCGAGAGTCTTTCAAGCACTTGCCGATGCCCCGCATGACCAACACCTACCTCGCTCCGGGCGAAGACGACCCGGCGGATATTCTCCGCGAGGTCGATCGCGGTATTTACTGCGCCATGTTCGGCGGAGGACAAGTGGACATCACCAACGGCAACTTCGTGTTTGAAGTGACGGAGGCCTACGAGATTCGCAAAGGCAAGAAGGGACGCCCCTTGAAGGGCGTGACGCTCATCGGCGTCGGCCCGCAGGCGCTCAAGAACGTGACCCGTGTAGGGAACGATGCCCAAGTGGACCCGGGCATCGGCACCTGCGGGAAAGACGGCCAGACCGTGCCGGTGGGCGTGGGCCTGCCGACCGTCCGCATCGACGGGATGACCGTCGGCGGCACCAAGGTGACCCGATGAGTTCCCGCTTCGAGAAGCTCGCCCAAGAGGTCGTCAACAAGGCCCGGCGTCGCGGCGCCACTGAAGCCGAAGTGTTCCTGGAGTGGGGCCGCCACGCAGACGTGAAGGTTCGCGACGGCGAAGTCGAGGAGTTGAGCCAGGCGACGGCGAAAGGGCTCGGCCTTCGCGTGTTGCGCGGCAAGCGCATCGGCTTCGCCTGGACTTCCGACTTCGAGAAAGCCTCCCTCGATGCGTTCGTGGACAAGGCCATCGCCTTGGCCGACGCGAGTGCTCCCCACGCCCAGGCGGGGCTTCCCTCGCGAGCAGAGCAGGGCCGTTGGCCGACCGTCGAAGGACTGTACGATCCGGCGATTGCAGAACTCGCCGCAGATTGGAAGTTGAAGACAGCGCTGGAGTTGGAGCGGGTTGTCCGCTCGGAGGCGCGGGTGAAGACCGTCGAGAGCGTCGGCGCTGGCGAGGCCGTCAACGAAGTGTACTTGGCCTCCAGCACCGGTGCGCACGGCTCCTACCAGTCGACGAGCGCCTATCTGTACGCCTGCCCGGTGGCGACCGACGGGGAGCAGCTTCAGACTGCCGCCTGGTACGACGCCAAGAGGCGCTTTGCCGACCTGGATGGCCCCGAGGCCGTCGGCCGCGAAGCGGCGCGGCGCGCGGTGTCGCTCCTGGGTGCGAAGAAAGTGCCGTCGTGTCGCGTGCCGGTGGTGTTCGACCCGGTGGTGGCCGCCGGTTTCTTCAGCGCCATCGCCGGAGCCTTGAATGGCGACGCGGTCCGCAAACGGGCCACGTTCTTAGCAGGGAAGCTCGGCGAGGTTGTCGCGCCGAAGAACGTCACCCTCGTCGACGACGGGCTGCGGCCCTCCGGACTCCGCAGCGCTCCCTTCGATGGCGAAGGCGTAGCGGCGCAGCGCACCCAGCTCATCTCCGAAGGCAAGGTGGCCGCCTACCTCTACGACGCGACGACCGCACGCAAGGTGAAGCGCACCTCCACCGGCAATGCGGTCCGCGGCTACCGCAGCCTCCCGAGCATCGGCAGCACCAACCTGTACTTGGAGGCGGGCAACCAGAGCCGCGAGGAACTCCTGCGCGGAATCCCCGACGGCTTCTACGTGACGTCGATGCTGGGCTCCGGGGCGAACCTCGTGACCGGGGAGTACAGCCGCGGAGCGAACGGGTTGTGGATTCAGAACGGCGAGCTCACCTACCCGGTGCACGAGGTGACCGTCGCTGGCAACCTCCTCGAAATGCTCGCGAACATCGACGCGGTCGCCGATGACCTCGAGTTCCGTGGGTCATCCGCCGCGCCGACCATTCGCTTCAAGAACCTGACCGTCTCCGGCTCGTGATGGCGCGCACGCTCACCCACGCGGCATCCCGCCGGGGCGCAAGGTCGGTGCAACCGTGACGGCAGTGTTGGTCGTCGACGACGACAAGGCCAACCTCGAATCGGTGTGCCGGATTTTCGAGCGCGAAGACATCGCGACGCTCTCCACCGCCAGTGGCGACGAAGCGCTCACCCTCTTGCGCAAGCGGGAGGTTGGGGTCTTGGTCGCCGACCTGATGATGCCGGAAGTCGATGGGCTCTCGCTCTTGAAAGCCGCGCGCGCGAGCCGGCCGGATGTGGAGGTGGTGCTGATGACCGCCTACGGCACCGTGGAGACTGCCGTGTCGGCGATGCGCGAAGGCGCCTACGACTTCGTCACCAAGCCCTTGAAGCGCCACGCGCTCGTCCGGGCAGTGCAGAAGGCGATGGAGAAGCACGCGCTCGTCTCCGAAAACCTGAACTTGAAGGCGCAGCTCGCGGCTCTGGGGCCGCGGCGCATCGCTGGCCAGTCGGCAGCCTTTCGAGCCTTCATGGATGTGCTCCAGCAGGCGGCGCCGTCGTCGGCGACGGTACTCCTCATCGGCGAATCGGGCACCGGCAAGGAACTCGCCGCGCGCTACATCCACGACGCCTCGCCGCGCTCTTCCATGCCCTTCATCGCCGTCAACTGCGGCGCCATCCCCGAGACGCTGCTGGAAGCAGAGCTCTTCGGCGTGGAGCGCGGCGCCTTCACCGGCGCCGTGGCGCGCAAAGAAGGGCGCTTCAAACGCGCCGACGGCGGCACGCTCTTCCTCGATGAAATTGGGGAAATGACTCCCCAAGCGCAGGTCCGCCTGCTGCGGGTGCTCCAAGAAGGCGAACTGGAGCGCCTCGGCGGCGAGCAGACCATGAAGGTGGATGTTCGGGTGGTCGCAGCGACGAACAAAGACCTCCTGCGCGAAGTCCAAGAGGGCCGGTTCCGCGAAGACCTCTACTACCGGCTCAACGTCGTCGAGGTGCGCATCCCGTCGCTCGCGACGCGCCGCGAAGACATCCTGCTCCTCGCGGAGCATTTCTTCGGGCGCTTCGTGGCAAAGCACGGCAAGGCGCTCAAGGGCTTCACCGACGAGGCTCGACAGGCCTTGGAGAACTACGCCTGGCCGGGGAACGTGCGCGAGCTCGAACATGCGGTCGAGCGGGCGGTTGTGCTGTGCCGTGGCGAGCGCATCGGCGTGGAAGACCTCCCGGAAGTCGTGCGCACCGGCCCTGGCGGCTTTGCGTCGCAACTGCTCATTCCCTTGGGAACTCCCATGGAAGAGGTGGAGCGGCGGGTGCTGCACGAGACGCTTCGCTTTACGAAAGGCGACAAAAATCTCGCGGCGCGAATGCTGGGCATCGCCGCGCGGACCATCTACCGAAAGCTCGCTGCCGAAGAGTCGGCGTCGCCGCGAAAAGGTGGTCAGGGCCCCGAGGGTGCGGAGTCCTCCGATGAAGGGCAGTCTTCTGCAGGCACAGCCCCTTCGGGGGGCATTACGTCCTCTGCAGAGTAAGCACTAGCTCATCGCTCGCTTGCGCATCCGGCGCACGAGCAGGAACGCTGCCGGCAGCCAGAAGAGGTCGGTCAGTGCAGGGCCAGTGCTGCAGGTGCAGCCGAGCGGGGAGGTCTGCTTGCAGATTTTCGTGGTGCCACTCGTGGCGCAGGTGAGGCCAGCGGCGCAGAGATTCGTTGCCGTGCAGTTCTCACCGGACTTGCCTGGGGAAATGCAGAATCCATCGACGCAGCGGTCGCTCCCCGTACAGCCTGCGTCGGCGGTACAACTGTTCGCGGATGCAGGCTTGCAGATTTTCGTGGTGCCGCTTGCGGCGCAGATGAGGCCACCGACGCAAGTGTCTGTCCTGGCACAGCTGTCCCCCAAGGTGCCCGGAGGGATGCAGATTCCATCGATGCAGCGTTCGAGCCCTACGCAGCCCGCGTCGGCGGTGCAGCGATAGGAACGGCAGAAATCCTCTGGCTGGCAGTAGAGGCCGTAGTCCTGTCCGGATGGATTCTCGAAGCGGGAGATGCTTCGACAAGTTTCATTGGGTCCGCAGTCGTCGTCAGTGAGGCAAGGGTAAACGCAGATTCCGGCGTCGAAGGCGCTCTCCGGTCGCGAGTTCAGTCCGCATCTTCCAGACGGGCAGGCGCTGTCAGTCGTACACAATTTACAGAGGTCCGTCGGAGGTGGGGGCAGGAAGCAGGCGAATTTTCCCGCTCCAGTGCCGGGGCCTGCACGCCGACAACTATAAGCCGAGTCGGGGCAGGTGCCGCCCGCATTGGCGCAAGGTGGGGTGCATATCCGTCGCCCGCCATCGACCTGACTTGCGAGGCACTCCATACTTGGAGAACAGTCGTTCGCCTGCTCCGGCAAATCGCAGCCTTGTCCGAGCCCCGGACGCGCAGGGGGATACAGACCGCAGAGATCTTCTAGATCTTGACGGGTTAACGTCAGGTTCCGTCTCCCGTACGGGGCGTTCGGGTACATGATCGCATTGGCCGGGTAGGTCGTATGGGTGAGTCCTAAAAAGTGACCAATTTCATGGGTGAGGACTTCCTCGAAGGAGAAGCCGATCCCTTGGGGGGCGTCGAACCAGGTGATGTTCGGGCTCATCAACACGTTTGCCCCGACGATGGTGGTATTGTTGCCGATGGCGGTCGTGGAGTTGTAGCCAAGGACCAGTTGCCCCATTTCCCAGTTCGAGGGGACCTGTACGTAGGTGGTCTGGTAGTCTGGAGACTTCGCGATGGTTCCGGCGTCGAGAGCTGCGTAGCCCGCCGGAAAGACCTTCACGAGTGATTTGCAGGCGGTGACATCCGAGGTCCAGCGCTTGAAGCTGTCGTGGATCATCTGCTCATAGCGGCTCGCGGTGATATTCGCGGGATGCCCGGAGCTCGGGTCCGACAAGGGGACGATAGAGTAGGTCGGCTGACAGGTACCGTTGTCACAGCGCTCGGTCGCGCGGCAGTCCTTTTGCGCAGCGCAGGCATTGAGCTTCCAGCGCCACTTCCACTGATCCGCGAATGCAGTCGAACTGAGCAACGCGTAGGAAACGCAAAGGAGCGCGGCGAACAGCGAGCATCCTCGCTGAAGAGGGTCACGGAGATTCGGGGCAATGTTGGGGGAGAAGTGATTCACGAAAGGGTACTCGTCGCGAGAAAGATGAGCTTCCCTATAGCATCCGAAGCAGGTTGCTAGCTGGCAACTCAATAAGGGTAGCGCCGCGGTGCGGGTCGGTCAGGAAGTGTGAGACGAAAACCTAGTTCTTCTTCGAACCAGTATCCGCGCCACTGAGGATGGCTTTTCGGACCTGACCTAAGAATTGGTCGCGGTTGAGCGCACCTTGCGGCTGGCTTGTACCGTCGGCCAAGCGCTGCGAACCGGCGCGGGCAAAACTGATGCCCATCAAATCTTGGGTGACCGGCTTCGTTGGGTCCTTAGGGAGGCTGAACTTTGCGGCTCCGAGGCCACGGGGGATGTAGACGCCTTGCTCACCGCGGACCGGCTCCAAGAACACCACGACCTCTTCACCCTTCGCGAACTTCGCGGTTCCAGCGACTTCCAGCGTCACATCGCCGACGGTACCGCCTAGTTGCCGTATGGTCACCCACGTGGCGCCGTTGAAGTTCCCCTTCAAAACCTCATCCACGCGAAGCTGGGTGTAGGTGTAAATTGCGTCCCGTTGACCGTAGCGAGCCTCCGACTCCAAGACTGTACCCCGTAAGGCAAAGGGCGAGTTTACCGCCTTTTGTTCGAGGGTTTCGTGGATGATGACCAACGCAAGAGCAGGCAATGCAACGAAGAGGAGCGAAGCGAGGAATGTGTTTCTCATGGTCTTACTTAAACTACTTAACAGACTATTTGACCTGCTGGAGGATGCGGAACTCAACTTTCACCGGTTTCACGTTTGAAGCGGTGTTGATGTCCGCACAAACCTTTGAATTATCTTCAAAAGTCACCCTTCCTGCCGTCAGGCTCCAAGTGTTCGGTCCCGGTGGAATTACCGTACCATTGACGATGACCGCTAGGAGGCTAGGGTCCGACGGTTGGGCCACAAGTTGGAATTCACAGGGCTTGGGGAGCGCGGTGATGATCTTTTGGAGCGTTTCCGCGAGTTCGTTCCCCCCTGTCACTTGGTAGTAAGGGCGGTTGCAAACTTTGGACTGGGCATCGCAGGTGTCGCCCGCGCCGCACTCTTCATTCCCGCCGTCCGGGCAAGAGCGGGGAAATCCACCGGCGCGTGCCATGGCGGAGAGCCCTTCCACACCAGCATCGGTTTTAGCTGCTGTGGAAAAGCCGATCACGATGGTCTTGATCGATTTGACAGTCCGAATTCGGGAAATCTGCGCGGACGTCCCTACAAGGTTGAGGCATCCGCTGCTGCAATCAAAACGGTTGAGGCAATTTACGGATGGATTTTGACAGCTGCACTTGTCGACTGCGGCGTGAATTCGATTGAAGTCGGCGATCGTCTGTGGGTCAGTCCCACTATCGGGAGTATTGCTCCATATTTTGCTCCAATCTTTGGAAGTATCGCTGACGTAGCTGCAAACATTGTTGGGGTTGGTGGCGTTGCAGTTCGGAAGTCCGTCGGTGACGAGCAGGATGTAGTTCGTCCTTCCATCGGCCCCGCTGAGCCCTTGGTAATTTTCGAGCTTTTTGAACGTCTCCTCGGTCGGAGTACCACCACCAGTGGAAATACTTCCTGGGGCATTTGAATTTATTGCCTGGATTTCCGCGATAATTTGGTCGGCAACTTTTTGAAGCCCGGCGTCGGTGCCCTCATCGGTCGGAAAGCCCCCGATGTTGTTGCCGGCATCCGGGAAATGGATTCTAGCCGTCAATGGCGCACCGCATTGCGAGTCCTCTTTCGTATCCGGAAAGAAGGTCAAGCCGAAGCGCGCGCGTGTACCGGCATCACTCATGAAGGACACCATCGCGTTGCGGGCCTCATCGATTTTCTTGCCGCAACCCGTACAAGCACTTTCGTCCATCGAACCGGAAGTGTCGAAGACGATCATCACGTTGGGTTTCACGATGATCTTGTAAGCACCGACGACTTGTACGTACTGCTTGTAGAAAGATGGCGTGAACGGCTCAAAGTTGTAGGTCTGACAAGCTCCGACCGAAACTCCAAGCGTAACGAGAGAAAGCGAGCTTATGGTGAGTAGGGCTCGCCGCCCTATAGTGGGTCTCAACATGCAGTAACATCTAGCACAGTGTTTCTCGCCTAGCATCAAAGTGGCTTTCAGAAGTTGACTCGATCCCTACCCCTATGAAGCTCCTCCTGCTGTCCCGCTCCCGGGCTATCCCGTCGACGAAGCGCCTCACGGAGGCCGCCAAAGCGCGCGGTCACGAGGTGCGCGTCGTCCCACCGGGTGAAGTGGACATCTACCTCGACGGTCCGAAGGTGCGGCTGACCCACCACGGCGAGGAACTCGCCATCCCGGATGTCGTCATTCCGCGGATTCCGGCCTCCTTGTCTTCCTACGGGTTGTCGGTGTTGGACCAGCTCACCGAACAGGGTGCTATCGCGCTCAACTCCGCGAACGAGATCTATGTGAGCCGCAACCCGCTGCGCTGCCTGCGGCTCCTCGCGACCCACGGGCTCGAAACCTCGCGCATCGTCATGTCGCGCAACCCGGCGACGCTCAAAGAACTCGCACGGGAACTCGGTGGGCCGCCGGTATTGGTGAAGCTCCTGCAGAGCGACGGAAAGCGCGGCCTCATGGTGTGCGAGTCTCGGGAGTCTTTGGAAGCGGCCTTGGAGGCGGTGCTCGGGCTCGGCCACAACATCGTCCTCCAAGAGTACGTGCGCGACGCGGACCAGGACCTGCGGGTGCTCGTCGTGGGCGGCAAGGCCCTTGCGGCGGTGCGACGCACGGTGCGGGCGCTGCGGGTGTCCTTGAGCCTCTCCTACCGCGGAAAACTCGTCGGGTGCCCACTGCCGAAGGACGCTGCCGAAATAGCCGAGACTGCGGCGCGGCTTTCCCAGCTTGAAGTCTGCGCGGTCGATCTCATCCGTACTGAACGGCGTTACAAGGTCTTTGATGTCAACGCTTCACCGGAGCTGTCCGCCATGGAAGCGGCCACTGGGGTTGAACTTTCATCCGCTATCATTGAACGCAGCGAACAGCTCTTTCGCGATGAAAGGTGAAACTCCTGCCGCGTTCAGGCATAGTACGGCCATGATGTATCCCACTCTTCGGTCCATGTTTATTGCCGCTGCGGTCACGCTTCCTCGCCTCGCCCTTGCGAGCGATGAAGCGGAATTTTTCGAGTTCTCTGCCCAAGGGGCACAGCAGAAAGTTCCGCTCCAAGGGGAAGGGCAGATTCTCATTTCTCTGAAGGTGAAGGGTGGCGCTCATTTGTCTCCCAACGCTCCGTTGAAGATCGAGATCGCGAGCAAGGATGTCGAACTCGCGAAGTCGAAGCTCACCAACGACGACGGCAAGACCACCGACGCGACGACGACCTTCTCCGTGAACTACCGGCCCAAGGCCGCAGGCCCGGCGACGGTCACCGGCAAGGCGTCCTTCTTCGTGTGCACACCGAACAAATGCGTTCGCGAAACGCGTAATCTCTCGGTGAAAGTCGACATCATCTGACGCTCCTCATCTACGGCATTCAACCGGTCGTCGAAGCGCTGCGCACAAAAGAGGTGCGTCGGATTCTCATTGCCAAAGGCAGTCGCGCGGCCGCAGAACACGGCCCGCTCGCGAATGCGCTGGAGACGTTTCGCCCGAAGCCGGAGATCGTCGATCGCCGACAGCTCGATGAGCTCACCGAGGGCGGCGTGCACCAGGGCGTCGTGGCCATGCTGCCGCCAGCGAAAGTGCTGGAGCTCGAACAACTCCTCACCGAGTCGCTCGCACCCGGCGGCGAGCGGCTGCTCGTCGCGCTCGACGGCGTGCAAGACCCACGGAACTTAGGCGCTATCGCTCGCTCGGCCTATGCGCTCGGCGCCTCGGGGCTCATCGTCCCGAAGGATCGCAGCGCGGCAATCAGCGGCGCAGCGTTCAAAGCTTCTGCCGGGGCGCTCGCGCACGTGAAGGTCGCGGCGGTCACCAATCTCTCCCGAGCACTCAAGGAAGCGAAAGACGCTGGCTACTGGACGGTCGCCGCACTTCCGGGCGATGGCCCGGACCCGTCGGCGCTCGACTTGACGATGCCGGTGCTCCTCGTGGTCGGCGGCGAGGGCGGTGGCGTTCGCCCCGGCGTCGCGAAGCAATGCGACTTTCGGACCCGCATCCCGATGCGCAAAGGCGTCGACTCGCTGAATGCGTCCGTCTCGGCGGCTATCCTTCTTTACGAGATCCAACGCCAGCGCTCCTTGACTTCCCCAGCCGGACCGGTAAATAAGCCGCCCGATTTTTGAATTCATCGTACAGACGGAAAAAAGAAAATGCTTGGCGAAACGATGCGCTGCCGGTGTAGCTCAGTCGGTAGAGCAACTGATTTGTAATCAGTAGGTCGCGGGTTCGAATCCCGCCGCCGGCTTCGCGGACTCGAAGTTGAGTCGCCGAGATACAATTGAATAACCCCAAGGATGGAGGGGTAGCCAAGCGGCCAACGGCAACAGACTGTAAATCTGTCGGTCCTCGACCTTCGGTGGTTCGAATCCACCCCCCTCCAAGACGTGCGTGTGCGGGGGTAGCTCAGTTGGTAGAGCATCAGCCTTCCAAGCTGAATGTCGCGGGTTCGAACCCCGTCCCCCGCTAGGTAGACGTAAATATTCATTGAACTTCGTAACCATTCTAACTAGGCCGCAGTCGCAGTGTCGGGGGTAAGCCTGCCCTGGTAGCTCAGTTGGTAGAGCACATCCTTGGTAAGGATGAGGTCTCCGGTTCAATCCCGGATCAGGGCTCCATTAGCGAAAGCGTTGTTCACGCTTCCATGAAATAGAAAGTTAAGGTCAAACAAAATGTCGAAAGAAAAATTTGCGAGAAATAAGCCTCACGTGAACATCGGAACCATCGGTCACGTTGACCACGGAAAGACCACCTTGACCGCGGCAATCACCAAGGTGCTCGCGAAGCAAGGCGGGGCAACCTTCCTGGCCTACGACCAAATCGACAAGGCTCCGGAAGAGCGCGCGCGCGGAATCACCATCGCGACTGCGCACGTCGAGTACGAGACCAAGCAGCGTCACTACGCGCACGTCGACTGTCCGGGACACGCGGACTACGTGAAGAACATGATCACCGGAGCCGCACAGATGGACGGTGCCATCCTCGTGGTCTCTGCTCCAGACGGCCCGATGCCGCAGACGCGCGAGCACATCCTGCTGGCGCGCCAAGTCGGCGTTCCGTACATCGTCGTCTTCCTGAACAAGGTCGACCTCCTCGATGACCCGGAGCTCCGCGAGCTCGTCGAAGAAGAGGTCCGCGACCTCTTGAAGAAGTACGACTTCCCTGGCGACAAGACTCCGATCATCCCCGGCTCCGCTCTCAAGGCGCTGGAAGGCGACGAGACTGACGTCGGCGAGAAGGCCATCCTGAAGCTGATGGACGCGGTCGACAGCTACATCCCGACGCCGACCCGCGTCGTCGACAAGCCCTTCCTCATGCCGGTCGAAGACGTGTTCTCGATCGAAGGCCGCGGCACTGTCGCCACCGGCCGCGTCGAGCGTGGAGTCGTGAAGGTCGGCGATGAAGTTGAGATCGTCGGTCTCCGTCCGACCCAGAAGACGACCGTCACCGGCGTCGAAATGTTCAAGAAGCTCCTCGATCAGGGTATCGCCGGCGACAACATCGGCGCGCTGGTCCGCGGCTTGAAGCGCGAAGATATCGAGCGCGGTCAAGTGCTCGCGAAGCCGGGCAGCGTCACCCCGCACACCAAGTTCAAGGGTCAAATCTACGTCCTCAAGAAAGAGGAAGGTGGTCGTCACACTCCCTTCGCGAAGGGATACCGACCGCAATTCTTCTTCCGCACCACGGACGTGACCGGCGCCGTCGTACTGCCGCCGGGAACCGAGCTCGTGATGCCGGGCGACAACACCGCCATCGAAGTTGAGCTCATCACCCCAGTCGCCATGGAGAAGGACCTCCGTTTCGCCATCCGTGAAGGCGGTCGTACCGTCGGCTCGGGCGTCGTCTCTGAGATCCTCGCCTAGGAGAAACTATGCCCCGCGGCAATCGAAGCCTCATCTCGCTGGAGTGTTCTCTGTGCAAGGGTCGTAACTATACGACCACCAAGAACCGTCGAAAGCAGCAGGAGAAACTCGAGCTTTCGAAGTATTGCCCGCGATGCCGAAAGCACACCGACCACAAAGAAGGTAAGGTGGGATGACGAGGCCCATGGACGCCAGTAGCTCTAACGGTAGAGCAGCGGTCTCCAAAACCGACGGTTGGGGGTTCAAATCCCTCCTGGCGTGCCAGACTCGCTTCATCGCAGCATAGTTTTCGTCGAGGTAGGAGAAGGAGTAAGGAGAGAACATGTCGGCGACTGATGCCAGCCAACAAGCCAACCGCTCGGAGCTCGATCCGCGGCGAATACTCTTCATCGGGTATTTCGTCATTGCGGTGGTGTTGGCGCTCTTCTTAAGCCATGTCTTAGGGCCGTACTTGGCGCGCTTCTCCGGTGGCGCGCTCATCGAAGGCGTGGGCTTTGAACTCTCGGACCTCGTCGGGGGTATCCTCGCCTTCGGTACCGCACTGTTCTGCTGGTTTCACCCGGTGGCGCGCACCTTCTCGCTGGAAGTCGCAAGCGAGCTGATGCGGGTCACCTGGCCGGGCCCCGCGGAAACTCGGGTCGCGACGATCGCGGTGATCGTCGCCTCGCTCGTGGCGGGAATCATCCTCTTCTTCTTCGACAGCATCAGCTTCAGGATCATGGTCGAGTGGTTACCGACGGTGTGGGGGAAGCTGTGACCGAGCAAGTCGTCAAAAAATGGTACGTGGTCCACACCTACTCGGGCTTTGAGAACAAGGCGAAGAAGAGCCTTGAGGAGCGCATCAAGCTCGACGGACTCCAAGAGCAGTTCGGCGAGATCCTGGTGCCGACCGAGCAAGTGGTGGAGATGCGCGATGGTCAGCGCCGCACGACGACCCGGAAGACCATGCCCGGCTACATGCTGGTGCAGATGGCCATGAATCCGCGCACCAAGAGCCTCGTGAAGAATACGCCGAAGGTCACCGGCTTTTTAGGTGCCCAAGACCCGGCGGATCCGCCGCCCCTGCGACCGCACGAGGTCGAGCGCCTCACGACCCAGATTACTGAAGGCACTGCACGCCCCAAGGCGCGCATTCATTTCGACGAAGGCGACACGGTGCGGGTCATCGACGGACCGTTTGCGAACTTCAACGGCACAGTGGAAGAAGTCAATCCGGAGAAAGGTCGCGTGAAGGTGCTGGTCAGCATCTTCGGGCGCTCGACGCCGGTAGACCTCGACTTCATGCAAGTCGAGCGAACGAGCGCCTAAGCGGCGCATTACGTGGGAGGCGCGAAGCGCCGCTTGAACCACAGGAGAAACAACAATGAAAAAAGTCACGGGGTCATGCAAGCTCCAGATCCCCGCTGGAAAGGCAAATCCGGCTCCGCCGATCGGTCCTGCGTTAGGGCAGCTCGGCGTGAACATCATGGAGTTCTGCAAGCAGTTCAACGCCAAGACCCAGGCGCAGATGAAGGACGCGCTGATCATCCCGGTGATCATCACCGTGTACGCGGACCGTTCGTTCACCTTCGAGCTGAAGACGCCACCGGCGTCGGTGCTCCTGAAGAAGGCCGCTGGGCTTCACACCGAGAAGAAGAAGGGCTCGGGAGCGAAGAAGCCAGGCAAAGAGACCGTCGGCAGTGTGACCGACAAACAAATCGCCGAAATCGCCCAAGCGAAGATCATCGACACCACCGCTGGCAGCATCGAAGCGGCCATTCGGACGATCTCCGGCACGGCGCGTTCGATGGGTATTCGGGTCGGCTCCGCGGGAGGTAAGTGATGCCAGGGAAAAAGTACGTCGCGGCGAGCGGACAGCTCGATCGCATGAAGAAGTATCCGGTGGCTGAGGCCGTGAAGCTGGTGAAGGACGCGGCGGAAGTCATGAAGTCCAAGTTTGACCAGACGGTCGATGTGGCCGTGAACTTGGGCATCGACCCCAAGCACGCGGACCAGATGGTCCGTGGCGCGATTGTCCTCCCGCACGGGACCGGCAAGAGCGCGCGGGTCGCCGTCTTCGCGAAGGGCGAAAAGCAGACCGAGGCGACCGCCGCGGGCGCCGACGTGGTCGGCGAAGCGGATCTCGCAAAGCGCATCGAGGAAGGCTTTCTCGACTTCGATACGGTCATCGCCACTCCGGACATGATGGGTGTGGTGGGGCGCTTGGGGAAAGTGCTCGGACCGCGCGGCCTCATGCCGAACCCGAAGGTCGGCACCGTCACCGCCGACGTGGCGAAGGCGATCCGCGAAGCCAAAGGCGGAAAGGTTGAGTTCCGCGCCGAGAAGGCGGGCATCGTCCACGCCTCGCTCGGGAAGGCTTCGTTCACGGCCGACGCCCTGACCGCGAACCTGAACGCGCTTCTCGAAATGCTGATGAAGATGAAGCCGTCGACCTCCAAGGGCGTCTACTTGAAGGGCGTCACCATCTCCTCGACGATGGGTCCAGGGGTGAAGATCGACACGCAGGAAATCACGGCGAAATTCAAATAAACGTACGTTTACGCTTGACCGTAGAGCGGTCATAGCGTAAGCGCGCAGTCTTCCGAGTCGCTCCCGCAAGGGCTCGGAAGACTTTAGCACGAATACCTGGACGAAGACCGCAGGGGCACAAGCTTAAAAGGTGGCGACAAGGTGCCATCCTCCCTGCCGAGACTAGGAAAACTGCTTCGCTCCTGTGAGCGGGCGCAGTGCTCGACGGCGCAATGCTCGTGGATCGCTCCAGCAACGATAGGCGTAGCGGATATTGTCCTGAGAGGAGTTAGCTCGACGTGTTGAAAGCAGACAAAGTGGAGTTGGTGAAGGATCTCTCGGGCCGTTTTTCCAAGGTCCGTGGGATGGTCATCGCCGAATTCCGAAATCTCGACGTCGAGACCGTGAACAAGCTTCGCAAGAAGCTCCGTGACAACAAGATCGAGTGGAAAGTTCTCAAGAATACCCTCGCGCGCCGCGCCGCCCAGGGAACCCCAGTCGAAGGTCTGAGCAAGGACTTCGTGGGGCCGGTCGCCGCCGCCATCAGCTACGAGGACCTCTCGGCTCCGGCGAAGGTGCTGAGCGAATTCATCAAGGACTTAGAGACCATCAAAATCCGTGCGGGATTCGCCGACGGTCAAATCTTCGATGCGAAGGGTGTCGCAGCCCTCGCGAAGCTCCCGGGAATTCAGGAACTTCGCGCCATGCTCCTCGGCATGTTGAACCAACCGGCGAGCAAGCTCGCGCGGATCATCAACGAGCCTGGGGCACAGGTCGCCCGAGCAATCCAGGCCAAAGCGAAGGCTCAATAAGCAGGTTCACTAGTCAAAGGTTTACGACGCAGTAGTCATTCACCCACGCAGTTCCACAAGAGATACCATGGCAGACATCAACACAATCGTAGATCAACTCTCCTCTCTCACCGTGATCGAGGCTGCAGAGCTCGTGAAGCAGCTCGAAGCCAAATGGGGCGTCTCCGCAGCGGCTCCGGTCGCAGTAGCGGCAGGCCCAGCGGCAGCAGCAGCGCCGGTAGAGGAGAAGACTGAATTCACGGTCGTCCTCGCGAAGACCGGTGAGAAGAAAATCGACGTCATCAAGGTCGTCCGTGAAGTTACGGGCCTCGGTCTCAAAGAGGCGAAAGACCTGGTGGAAGGTGCGCCCAAGAACGTCAAGGAAGGCGTATCGAAAGACGAGGCGGGCAAGATCAAGGAAAAGCTCACCGCCGCGGGCGCTACGGTCGAACTCAAGTAGCCACCCTCACGCAGAGGTAATCTCGACGTCCACGCACGACTACATTTTATCGACCCGCTACCTCGTCATGGATCGTCCGTGGCGAGAAGAACGGGTTTTTGTATTATTTGCCATCGCTTCTGAGGGACCGCATGCCTACCCTGCAGAGTAACTTTCGCACGAGAAAAAGCTTCGCGAAGATTCCGAAGATCATTGAAATCCCCAACCTGATCCACATTCAGAAGCAGAGCTTCGCGAATTTTCTCCAGGCGGACGTACCGCCGGACAAGCGCGAAGACGTGGGCCTTCAGGCCGTATTTCAGAGCGTCTTCCCGATTCGAGATTTTAACGAAACGAGCTCGCTTGAGTTCGTGAGCTACAACCTCGAACGCCCAAAATACGATGTCGATGAGTGCCGCCAGCGCGGCATGACCTACGCGGCGCCGATCAAAGTGATCGTCCGCCTCGTGGTCTGGGACGAAGACGAAGAGACCGGCGCACAGTCCATCCGCGACGTGAAGGAGCAAGAGGTCTATTTCGGCGAAATCCCGCTGATGACCGAGAACGGCACCTTCATCATCAACGGCACCGAGCGAGTGGTGGTGAGCCAGCTTCACCGCTCTCCGGGCGCGTTCTTCGATCACGACAAGGGCAAGAGCCACAGCTCCGGCAAGTTGCTCTACAACGCGCGCATCATTCCTTCGCGCGGCTCGTGGCTCGACTTCGAGTTCGACCACAAGGACATCATCTACGTCCGCATCGACCGCCGGCGAAAGCTCCCGGTCACCGTGCTCATTCGAGCCTTGGGAGCGGTGCAGGATACGGCGCGCAAGAATCCCCTGGAGTTCCACGGAACGACCGAGGAAATCGTCAACTACTTCTACGCGACCGAGACCATCTACCTGCACTCGGCCGACGAGTTCGAGAAGTCGGTGGATTTCGAGCTCCTGCACAACCAGCGCGCTACCCGCGACGTCAAGACCAAGAGCGGCGAAGTCATCGTCAAGCGCAGCCGTAAGTTCACCCGCGCGAGCTTGAAGAAGCTCGAACAGTCGAAGATCACCCGGCTGCCGATCGACGCCGAAGAGCTCTTCGCCAAAGTGTCCGCGCACGACGTGGTGGATGAGACCACCGGCGAAGTGATCATCGAGTGCAACGAGGAAGTCTCCGAGGACACGGTCAAGGAACTCCTGAAGCGCGGCATCAAGGAGCTGAAGGTCCTGTTCATCGACAACCTGAACGTGGGCTCGTACCTCCGCGACACGTTGCTCATGGACAAGATTGAGACTCCCGACGAAGCGTTGATGGAGATCTACCGACGCGTTCGCCCGGGCGATCCTCCGACTCCGGAGTCGGCGAAGAACCTCTTCAACAACGTGCTGTTCTTCAATCCGGAGCGCTACGATCTCTCCAAGGTCGGCCGCCTCAAGCTGAACGCCAAGTTCAACATCGAGGAGCCGCTCGACAACCAAGTCCTCACGAAGCGCGACATACTCTCGACCGTTCGCCACCTCATCGACCTCAAGAACGGAAAAGGGCAGATCGACGACATCGACCACCTCGGCAACCGGCGCGTTCGCGCGGTCGGCGAGCTGCTCGAGAACCAGTACCGCATCGGCCTCGTCCGCATGGAGCGGGCGATGAAAGAGCGCATGAGCCTCCAGGAAATCGAGACGCTCATGCCGCACGACCTCATCAACGCAAAGCCGGTCACCGCGGTCATCAAAGAGTTCTTCGGTTCAAGCCAGCTCTCGCAGTTCATGGACCAGACGAACCCGGTCTCGGAAGTCACCCACAAGCGTCGCCTCTCGGCGCTCGGGCCGGGCGGACTCACCCGCGAGCGCGCGGGCTTCGAAGTTCGCGACGTTCACACCACCCACTACGGTCGCATCTGCCCCATTGAGACGCCGGAAGGTCCGAACATCGGACTCATCTCCTCGCTCTCGTCCTACGCGCGGGTCAACGAGTTCGGCTTCATCGAGACTCCGTACCGCCGCATCGAGAACGGCACCCTGACCCCCGACGTCTCCTTCTACTCAGCGCTTGAAGAAGAGCGCCACATCATCGCGCAAGCGAACGTGGGCGTCGACAAGAAGGGCCGCTTCATTTCGGAGCACGTGCAAGTGCGCCAGGGTGGAGAGTTCAAGCAAGTCCGTCCGGAAGATGTGGCGCTCATGGACGTGTCGCCGAACCAACTCGTCTCGGTGGCCGCTTCGCTCGTGCCGTTCCTGGAGAACGACGACGCGAACCGGGCCTTGATGGGTTCCAACATGCAACGGCAAGCAGTCCCGCTCGTTCGCACCGCCGCACCGCTCGTGGGCACCGGTATTGAATCGGTCGTCGCTCGGGACTCGGGAGTGTGCGTGGTCGCGAAGCGCGACGGCATCGTCGACTCGGTTGACGCCGGCCGCATCGTCGTCCGCGCGGAGATTTCGTCGGCGCTCGCCGACGTGGCGAACGAGGTCGATATCTACAACCTCGTGAAGTACCAGCGCTCGAACCAGAGCACCTGCTTGAACCAAAAGCCAATCGTCCGGAAGGGCGATAAGGTCCGCAAGGGCGACGTGCTCGCCGACGGACCGGCCTGCGAAACCGGCGAACTCGCGCTTGGCCAGAACGTGGTCATCGCGTTCATGCCGTGGCAGGGCTACAACTACGAAGACTCGATTCTCATCAGCGAGAACATCGTCAAAGACGACATCTTCACCTCGATCCACATCGAGGAGTTCGAGTGCGTCGCGCGCGACACCAAGCTCGGCAAAGAAGAGATCACCCGCGACATTCCGAACGTCGGCGAAGAGGCGCTCAAAGACCTCGACGACTCCGGAATCATCCGCGTCGGCGCCGAAGTGAAGCCTGGCGACGTGCTGGTCGGCAAAATCACGCCGAAGGGCGAGACCCAGCTTTCTCCGGAAGAGAAGCTGCTCCGCGCCATCTTCGGTGAGAAGGCTGGCGACGTGCGCGATAGCTCGCTGCGGGTTCCCCCCGGTGTTAGCGGAACGATCATCGGCGCGAAGGTGTTCAGTCGCAAAGGCGTCGAGAAAGACGAACGCGCCAAGCAGATTGAATCGATGGATGAGGCGCGGCTGCTGAAGGACCAGAACGACGAGTTGAAGATTCTTCAGGACTCGGTCTTCACCCGCATCCGGAAGATGATCCTCGACAAGGAAGCGCAGTCGAAGCTCGTCGACGACTCCGGCAAGCAACTCGTGAAGAAGGGCGACGTGCTCAACGACGAGCTGCTCGCCACGGTGCCGTACAAGTACTGGTCTTCACTCTCGGTTTCGGACACTGTCGATGGACGGGTCCGCGAACTCTTGAAGAGCTTCGAAGAGAGCCGGGAAGCCATCAAGCTCGACTTCGGCGAGAAGATCGCGCGCATCAAGAGCGGTGATGAACTGCCGCCGGGCGTCATCAAGATGGTCAAGGTGTACGTGGCCATCAAGCGCAAGCTCGCCGTCGGCGACAAGATGGCCGGACGCCACGGAAACAAGGGTGTCGTCTCGCGGGTGCTCCCGATTGAGGACATGCCGTACCTCGAAGACGGTCGCCCGGTGGACCTCGTGCTGAACCCGCTCGGCGTTCCCAGCCGCATGAACATCGGGCAGGTGCTCGAAGTGCACTTGGGATGGGCTGCGCGTGGCCTCGGCGAAAAGCTCGCGAAGCTCGTGGAAACTGCGGGTGCGGAAGCAGTCCGCAAGCAATTGAAGTCGGTCTACGACGACGCGGCGTTCGCGGAGTTCTCGGACAAGCTCACCGACAAGGAGATCCTCGAACTCGGTCGTCGCTTGCACCGCGGCATCCACGTCAGCTCGCCAGTGTTCGAAGGGGCGCAGGAGCAAGACCTCCACGACATCCTCGACAAGGCGGGGCTCTCCCGCACCGGTCAGTCGGTGCTCTTCGACGGACGCACCGGCGAGCCGTTCGACCAAGACGTCACCGTGGGCGTCATGTACGTGCTGAAGCTGCACCACCTGGTCGACGAGAAGATCCACGCTCGCTCTATCGGACCGTACTCGCTCGTCACCCAGCAGCCGCTCGGTGGTAAGGCGCAGTTCGGCGGTCAGCGCTTGGGAGAGATGGAAGTCTGGGCCATGGAAGCCTACGGCGCTGCCTACAGCCTGCAGGAATTCCTCACCGTGAAGTCCGACGACGTCATCGGACGAACCCGCATGTACGAGTCCATCGTCAAGGGCGACTACACGCTCGAATCGGGTCTCCCGGAGTCGTTCAACGTGCTGCTCAAGGAACTCCAAGCGCTCGCGCTCGATGTCGAACTCCTTGAAACCGCACCACCAGAAAATCGCCGCAACGCGTCCATCGTCGGAGACGATCTCGCGAAGATTGAGGCCGAGGCTTGATGAACTCGGCCACCATAGTTTTGCTGTTCCCCGCTTTCCTTGAGGTGCTCCCGTGAAGGATATTTTTAACTTCTTCGAGAAGCCGAAGGACCCGATCTCCTTTCAGGCAATTCGTGTAGCGCTCGCCTCACCAGAGAAGATTCGCCAGTGGTCCCATGGCGAGGTGAAGAAGCCTGAGACGATCAACTACCGGACCTTCAAGCCCGAGCGCGATGGCTTGTTCTGCGCGCGCATCTTCGGGCCGGTGAAGGACTACGAGTGCAACTGCGGCAAGTACAAGCGCATGAAGCACCGTGGCGTGGTCTGCGAGAAGTGCGGCGTCGAAGTCATTCAGTCGAAGGTTCGCCGCGAGCGCTTGGGACACATCACTCTCGCGACGCCGGTGGCGCACATTTGGTTCTTGAAGAGCCTTCCGTCGCGCATCGGTGCGTTGCTCGACATGACGCTCAAAGACCTCGAAAAGGTGCTGTACTGCGAGGCGTACATCGTCATCGATCCGAAGAACACCGACCTCCGCGCGGGTGAACTCCTCACCGACGAGCGCTACGAGAAGCTCCTCGAAGAGCACGGTGAAGAAGGCTTCGTAGCGGCGATGGGCGGCGAAGCGGTGCGCGACCTCATGAAGCGCATCGATGTGGACGTGCTCGCCGATGAACTCCGCGAGGAGATGAAGGTGACCACCAGCGAGGCAAAGCGCAAGAAGTTCGCAAAGCGCCTCAAGGTGCTGGAAGCCTTCCGCATCTCCGGTCCCGCCGGACACCGGAACCAGCCGGAGTGGATGATGTTGGATGTCATCCCGGTGCTTCCGCCGGACCTGCGCCCCTTGGTACCGCTCGACGGTGGCCGCTTTGCGACCTCCGACTTGAACGACTTGTACCGACGGGTCATCAACCGCAACAACCGCTTGAAGCGGCTCCAGGAACTCAACGCCCCGGACATCATCATCCGCAACGAGAAGCGGATGCTCCAAGAGGCCGTCGATGCATTGTTCGACAACGGCCGACGTGGAAAGACCATCACCGGTCCGAACAAGCGCCCGCTCAAGTCCCTCTCGGACATGCTCAAGGGCAAGCAAGGCCGTTTCCGCCAGAACTTGCTCGGCAAGCGGGTGGACTACTCCGGTCGTTCGGTGATCGTCGTCGGCCCGGAACTGCGCCTGCACCAGTGCGGGTTGCCGAAGATCATGGCCCTCGAACTCTTCAAGCCGTTCATCTACAACAAGCTCGAAGAGAAGGGCTACGTCACCACCATTAAGTCGGCGAAGAAGATGGTGGAGAAGGAGCGCCCAGAGGTTTGGGACATCCTCGACGAAGTCATCCGCGAGCACCCGGTGCTTCTCAACCGCGCCCCGACGCTCCACCGTTTGGGTATGCAGGCGTTCGAGCCGATCCTGATTGAAGGCAAGGCGATTCAACTGCACCCGCTCGTCTGCACCGCCTTCAACGCCGACTTCGACGGCGACCAAATGGCCGTGCACGTGCCGCTCTCTATCGAAGCGCAGATGGAGACTCGCGCGCTGATGATGTCGACGAACAACATCCTGAGCCCGGCGAGCGGCAAGCCGATCATCGTCCCGACGCAGGACATGGTTCTCGGCATCTACTACATGACCCGTCCGCGGGAATTTGCCAACGGCGAGGGCATGGTCTTCGCCTCGACCCAAGAAGTGCGGGCGGCGTACGATCACGGCGTCGTTCACCTCCAAGCGAAGATCAAGTGCCGCATCGGCAAGACCACCTACGACACCACCGTTGGCCGGGTGTTGCTCGCGGAGGTCATCCCCGACGCGGTCGCGTTCGAGGAGATCAACAAGGTCCTCGACAAGAAGCAGCTCGCAAACCTCATCGACACTTGTTACCGCCTCACCGGCGAGAAAGAGACCGTCCTCCTCGCGGACCGCATCCGTTCCTACGGCTATGCCAACGCGACCCGCGCCGGCATCTCCATCGCCCTGAAGGACATGGTCATTCCTCCGGCGAAGCACACCCTGATCAACGAGGCCCAGAAGGAAGTTGAAGAGGTCGAGAGCCAATACCTCGAAGGTCTGATCACCGGCGGTGAGCGCTACAACAAGGTCATCGACATCTGGGCGCAGACCACCGAAGCCATCACCAAGACGATGATGGAGCAGATCTCCGAAGAGGAGGTCTCCGGGGTGGGTGCCGACGGGAAACGCGAAACCCGCGCGCAGAAGAGCTTCAACCCCATCTTCATCATGGCCGACTCTGGGGCCCGTGGTTCCACCCAGCAGATCCGCCAGCTCGCCGGTATGCGTGGCCTCATGGCCCGTCCATCGGGCGAAATCATCGAGCAGCCGATCACCGCGAACTTCCGCGAAGGTCTCTCGGTGCTCCAGTACTTCATCTCCACCCACGGTGCTCGCAAGGGTCTCGCGGACACCGCGCTCAAGACCGCGAACTCCGGGTACCTCACTCGTCGCCTCGTCGACGTGGCGCAAGACGCCATCATCAACGAATACGACTGCGGAACCCTCGACGGCATCATGATGACCGCGCTCGTCGAAGGCGGCGAAGAGATTGAGCCGCTCTCGGAGCGCATCTTGGGTCGCGTCGCTTTGGACGACATCCACGATCCGCTCAACGACGAAGTCTTGGTTCGTGCGAACGAGGAAATCGACGAGCAGCGAGTCCAGCGCATCGTGAACGCCGGTCTCGACCGCGTGAAGATTCGCTCGGTGCTCACCTGCCAGACCCGTCGCGGTATCTGCGTCGAATGCTACGGACGCGATCTCGCTCGTGGCCGCAAGGTGTCGGTCGGCGAGTCGGTCGGCGTCATCGCTGCCCAGTCCATCGGCGAGCCGGGAACCCAGCTCACGATGCGTACCTTCCACGTCGGTGGAGCGGCGATGAGCCGTTCGCAGCAATCCGAGCTCACCGCTCGCTTCGCGGGCGTCGTGAAGCTCGCGGCGATGACGACCGTGAAGCGCGCCAACGGCGAGTTGGTCGTCACCAACCGCACCGGCGAGCTCTTGGTCGTCGACGATTCCGGCCGCGAGCGCGAGCGCCACAAGGTTGTCTACGGCGCTCGGGTGCTCGTGCACGATCAGCAGAAGGTCGATGCCGGCGCGAAGCTCGCCGAATGGGAACCGTTCGCGATGCCGCTCCTGTCCGAAGTCGGCGGCGTCGTGAAGTTCGAAGACATCATCGACGGCGTGACGATGACCGAATCGACGGACGAGGTCACCGGCCTCTCTCGCCGAACCATCATCGAATCTCGCGACCCAGAAGCCCGCCCGCGCATCGCCATCCGCGATACCGACGGCGAGGTGAAGGTGCTCCCGAACGGACAACCGGCGACCTACTTCCTGCCGCAGGGTGCGGCCCTCGCCGTGGACGATGGCGCGGTCCTCACCCCAGGCGAGATCGTGGCCCGCGTTCCCCGCGAGAGCACCAAGACCAAGGACATCACCGGTGGTCTGCCGCGCGTAGCGGAGCTCTTCGAGGCGCGCAAGCCGAAGGACCACGCGATCATCTCCGAAATCGACGGCATGGTGTCGTTCGGCAAGGACACCAAGGGCAAGCGGAAGCTCATCGTCACCCCTGAGGTGAACGGCGAGCAGCGCTCGGACCTCGCGAAGGAGTACCTGATCGGCAAGTCCAAGCACATCACCGTGCACTCCGGCGACCGGGTGCGCGCCGGTGAGCCGCTCATGGACGGCGCGGAGAACCCGCACGACATCTTGAAGGTGCTCGGCGAGAAGGAACTCGCGCGGTTCCTCGTGGACGAGATCCAAGAGGTCTACCGACTGCAAGGCGTGAAAATCAACGACAAGCACATCGAAGTGATTGTCCGCCAGATGCTCCGCCGGGTACGGGTGACCGATGTCGGCGACACCGACTTCCTCATCGACGAACAAGTCGAGAAGTGGGTGTTCGAAGAGGAGAACGAGAAGACCTTGAACGATGGAAAGCGCCCCGCCGTCGGCGAGCCGCTCCTCCTCGGGATTACCAAGGCGTCGCTCTCCACCGAGTCGTTCATCTCCGCCTCATCCTTCCAAGAGACCACCAAGGTCCTCACTGAGGCCGCTATCTCCGGCAAGGTGGACTACCTGCGCGGTCTAAAAGAGAACGTCATCATGGGTCGGCTCATTCCGGCGGGTACCGGATTGCCGAATTACAAGCACCTAGACATCCAAGTGAACACCACCGACCTAGAGCCGGGCGCTGTAGATGCAACCGAAGCGGAGAACTCTGCACCGGTCGTCATGGTAGCCCACGATCAGGAGCACGAAGCTTAGGGGCCACGATAGGAGGTCAGCATGGGAAAGGCGTTCACGATTGGCGCTATCGCCCTTTGCCTACTCTCAAGCTGTTTCTACGGCCCTGGCTACCGCCGGGGCTACTATGACCGTGGATACCATCGCCATGGCTACGGGCCCGGCTACGGGCGAGGTCATGGCTATGGACCTGGTTACGGGCCACCGGCCCATGGCCCTAGGCGCTGGTGACAACTTACCGTAATACTGTAATCAAGTGAGACAGAATTAGGCGCACTGCTGGTTATGCTTCCCGAGAGAAGATTTCTTGGGTAGAGGGCACACGCCTACTGAAAGCAAGGCATCGATGAACCAGAACACAGATGAGAAAGGCATCTTCGGACAGCTCTGGGGTTACGCCCTAGGTGTAGTCACGTCGGCTGAAGATGACCTGCGGAAGGTCTTCAACCGGTTTCAAGATGCTACCGATTGGACCCATGAGGAAGCGACCCGCCAATTCCGCACCTTCACGAGCCGGGTTTCGGCGCAGCGCTTGGAATTCGACAAGAAGCTCGATGAAGTCGTCCGCGCCACCTACGAGCGGATGAATCTCCCTCGCCGCGAGCAGTTGACGCGCATCTCGGAGCGCCTTGACGCCCTTGAGGCGCGGTTAAAGGGTCTGTCGAAGTGAGGCGAGGCGGATCACTTGTAGCGGCGGTCGTTGTCGTGGCACTGGCGGCCAACGTGCGCGTACCGGACTTCCGGAGCGCGCGGCACCAGCGGGTGCTGGGTGCAGCGCCGATGAGCGGCTCGACCATCGCCATCATCGAAGAAGCGCTCTCCCGCCGAGCGCCGGGCTGGGGTGCAGAGTTGCGGTACCGCATCGCCGAGACCATCGATCGAGAAGCGAAGAAGCATGGTTTCGACCCGCTGCTGGTGATGGCGGTCATCGCAGTGGAATCAGAGTTTCAGGAGAACGCGGTTTCGTCGGCGGCCGCGCGGGGGCTCATGCAGATGCAGGCCCAGACCCGTGCCTTTGCCGCAGGGCTAGAAGGCGTAAAGCTCAGCAACGAGGAGTTGGACCGCGACTCCACCCTCAACGTCCGCCTCGGCGTGGCCTATTTGAAGTGGCTCACCCAGGTGTTTAAGGGGAACCTTGAGCAAGCCCTCATCGCCTACAACGTAGGCCCGAGCCGCGCGTACAAGATGTTCCGCTCGGGCAAAGAAGTGAAGCTCTACTACGTCCATTCGGTTCAACGGCAGTATGGCCGCATGAAGTCTGAGCTCGGACTCAGCGATGAATGGGCCATGGCTGCGCAGCGGAGGTGAGCGTGAAGAGCCTGCAAGACACCTATGCGCCGCACAATGCCTGCTTCGGCTGCGGTCCTGCGAACCCGAAGGGGTTGCAGATAAAGAGCATCCCCTCTGGAGAGTCGGTTGTCGCCACGTGGAATCCGGAGCAGTACCACGAGGCCTTTCCAGGTGTCGTGAGCGGAGGCATCATCGGCACGCTGCTCGACTGCCACTGCAACTGGATGGCGGCCTACGCGTTCCTGCGGGCTCGCGGCAGCGAGACGCCGCCCTGCACGGTGACCGCCGAATATACGATCACCCTCAAGCGTCCGTGCCCCTCCAATGGGCCAATTTCCATGACTGCCAAGGCCGTGAGCATCGACGGAGATCGCTGCGTCGTCGAAGGAACGCTCGAAGCCGACGGGAAAGTCCGGGCGACCTGCAAAGGTATCTTCGTCGCGGTCTCGCCGGGACATCCGGCCTACCACCGCTGGTGAACCGCTAGCGCTTCTGAGCGCTTAGGCCAGAGCGGTCAGCCGACCTCAACGCTGCTGCCAATGCGGTGGTGTTGCCGCTGGATTTTGTCCTGCAGCATCATCAGACCGTCGAGGATTTGCTCCGGTCGCGGCGGGCAGCCGGGGATGTAGACGTCGACCGGAATGACGCGATCGATGCCCTGGAGCACCGCGTAGTTGTCGTAGAAGCCGCCGGACGAGGCGCAAACTCCAAAGCTGATGACCCACTTCGGCTCGGTCATTTGCTCGTAGACCCGGCGCAGAATCGGCGCCTGCTTCATGTTGATGGTGCCGATGACCATCAGCAGGTCTGCCTGCCGAGGCGAGAAGCGCGGAAACTCAGCGCCGAAGCGCGAGATGTCGTAGCGGCCGGCGGCGACGGACATGTACTCCATGCCGCAGCACGCGGTCGCGAAGGGGTACGTGAAGAGCGAGTACTTCCGCGCCCAGCCGAGCCCCTTGGAGATGACTCCTCGGAGAAAACCTTCGGCGTCGCCGCGCTTCGTTGTGAGTGCTTGTGGAAAGGATGTCTCGGCCATGGCTTAACTCTCCCAATCAAGGGCGCCCTTTTTCCAGATGTAGACGAGCGCGGCGAACAAGGTGAGGGCGAAAATGGAAATCGCCGCGTAGCCGAACCACCCTAAGGTCTGCAGGTTGATGGCCCAGGGGTAGAGAAACACGGCTTCGATATCGAATACGATGAACAAGAGCGCAACGACGTAGAACTTTACCGCAAATCGCTGGCGAGCGTTGCCGAGGGGAGGGTTGCCGCCCTCAAAGGCCTGGGATTTGATTTCGCTTGGACGCTTGGGGCCGAGCAATCCGGAGAGCACCGGAATGACGCCTGCGAGCAGCGCGGCGACCGCGAAAATGACGAGGAGAGGAATGTAGGGAGTAACCGGGCTCATCGTCCTTCTTTTCTACGTCGAACTGACGGAGGAAAAAAGACTTTCCTCAGCTAAGGAGGCGACAGCGCGCCCGGCGGAGCTCATGCCGAGCTTGTCGAGTTCGGCGCGGGTCACCCATTTGTACGCTTGGTAGCCGGGCAGCGTGGCCCGGGGGGTGCCGGACACGGGGTACAGGGTGATGGCGAGTCGCAGGTGGGTGAGCGTGCGCTCGACCTGCCCCAGGGAGCTTCCGATGCGCGGGCGCCCACGGCAGAGTGCCGCCAACTTGGCGCGGGTAGGTGCGAGGGGCAGCTCCCAAAGACCTGCGAAGAGCCCGGTCGACGGGCGTTTCGCCACGAGGAACGCATCGCCGCGGCGAAGGAGCGCGGCCGCAAAGGTCTTCCGCGGGCGCGTTGGGGCGGCTTTGGTCGGCAGCGCAAGGCCCTGCACGACAGTCTGGCAGCGCTGGCGGAGCGGGCAGCGTTGGCATTGCGGGTTTCGCGCGCGGCACACCGTGGCGCCGAGGTCCATGAGCGCCTGGTTGATCGCCCGGGGGTCGCCCTTGCGCAGGAGTTCCCGCGCGAAGTCCTCGACGTCGTGTCCCGGCGGCACGCCGAATACGCGAGCAAAGACGCGCAGGGCATTGGCGTCGAGCGCTGGTTCGCGAAGACCGAAGGCGAGGGATGCAACTGCGCCAGTTGTGTAGGGGCCGAAGCCGGGTAGCGCTCGCAGTGCCGCCGGATCCGCCGGGAGCGAGCCTCCGTATTCCTGGTGGAGGATGCGTGCCGCTCGATGCATGGCGTGCGCGCGGCGGTAGTAGCCAAGGCCCGCCCACTGCGCGAGGACGTCTTCCTCCGAGGCCATCGCCAAATCGCGCACCGTCGGGAACGCGGCGAGGAAGCGCGGGTAGTACGAGCGGACGCGCTCCACCTGAGTCTGCTGGAGCATCACCTCACTAATCCATACTCGGTACGGGTCGGGCTCACCGCGCCAGGGGAGCTTCCGCGCTGCTTTCGCATACCAGGCGACGAGGGTCGCTCGCAGCCAATCGGCAGTCGGTGAGGTGCCCGAGAGCATGGTGCGCGGCAGCAGGCCTCGTCGGTGATTCGAAGAGGCGTGTTTCATGACCCTAGGGGGATTCGAACCCCCGTTACCGGCGTGAAAGGCCAGCGTCCTGGGCCGCTAGACGATAGGGCCATACGGCGTAGCAAGCGCCTAGCATAGTACCCAGGGGTTGCTGCAAGATTCTCGACAAGGTGGCTTCGAATTCAAAGCACCTTGAATTTTGCTGGCGGTGTCGGTCTGGGGGCCCGGCATTCTCAAGGAGCACGGCATTCTCAAGGGACACGGTAGGCAAGCGCGCGCTCGTAAACTGCGGCGGTCTGCTCGGCGGCGGCGGCCCAGGTGTAGCGCTGCGCCTGTTGTAAACCGCGCTGCACGTACTCCGCTCGGAGCGCAGGGGTCGCGAGGAGGCGGGCGATGGTCTGGGCGAGGTCCGGCGCATCGCCGGGCGTGAAATAGAGGGCAGCGTCGCCGCAGACTTCGGGGATGGAGCTGGAGCGAGCGCAGATCGTCGGCACGCCGAGCGCCATCGCTTCCAGCGGCGGAAGCCCAAATCCCTCGTAGCGCGAAGCGAACACCAGCGCCGTTGCGCGCGCGAGGAGCGGATAAAAATGTCCATCGCTCACGAAGGGCAGGAAGCGAACGGCGAGCCCGCGTGCGCGAAGTCGCTCGGCGAATTCGAGTGAGGCCCTCTCTCTCGGTTCTGGATGGCCGAGGATGAGGAGCGGAGTCGCGCGCTCGCTTGGGGCGAGGAGTTCCATGGCTGCGAGCGTCGTCGAGAGATCTTTGCGTGGGTCGCCGCCGCCGACGGCGAGCAGAAATTCCGGCGGCAGGCCCAAGGAAGTGAGCCAGGCGTCCGCATCTGCCGCCCGCAATCGCGTCGCATGGTCTATACCTAATGGCACGACGGAGATTTTCTCCTCCGGCACCGGCGCGAAGGCGACCAGATCTTTGCGGGTGTGATCACTTACGCAGATGATGTGGTGAGCGAGCATGAGGCTCCGCTGCAAGCGGAGTCGGAATTGGAGCCGATGGGGTAGGGAGACCGTATGCGGCAGCAATATCGGGATGAGATCGTGAACCGTCAGGACGAAATGCACACCGGAGATTGCGGTCAGCGGAAGGTTGATGTTGGCAACCGCGTGGTAGATTTCTGGGCGATGGGTCCGAAGCAGCGATGGCAGAGTCGTGAGGACATAGCCACGCGAGCCATGTTCTCCGCGCGGAAGCTCTCCGGTTCGGCGGGCTCCCCAGCGCTCCAACGGTACCCCGCGTTCGCGCAGCGCCGCGCTCAGCTCGTGCGCATATCGCCCGATGCCGGTGGTCGGCTCGTCCAAGAGCGTAGCGTCGAAGGCACAGCGCAAGGTAACCTCCTCAAGCACGCTCCTCGGCGGCTCGCAAGTGTAGCGGCTCCCCCTGGATGTTGGAGGAACCGTTCGTGAACGCTTTGGCGCTGCTCCTCGCACTTTCGCTGGCGCAGGATCCCAACGGCTGGCGCAGTCCGACCGCGCGCCTCCTGGAGAACAGCCAAACCGCTGAGTGGGTCTCCGACGAGCGGGACGACGGCCGTTATTTCCGCTTCACCATTGAAGGGCGCGGCCCGGTGCACGTCTACGTGCCCAAGTTCTACAATCCGGACAACGCGATCGCCGTCGTCTACCTCCACGGATTTTACACCGACGTCGATCGCGCCATGGAGGAGTTCTTCCTCACCCAACAGTTTCGAAACGCCGGCCGAAACGCGCTGTTCGTCATCCCGGCAACGCGAAGTGCGCCCGGCGATCCGATTTTGTGGCCGAACCTTGAGCAGCTTCTCGAAACGGTACGCATCTACACCAAGCTCCCGTTGCCGCTAGGGCCGACGACCCTCATCGCCCACAGCGGTGGCTACAAGAACGTCAGCGCTTGGCTCGACAACAAGCGACTCCGACGGGTCATCCTCGTCGACGGCCTGTACGGCGACGAACAAGAGTTCCACACTTGGGTGACGCGCGGCGATTTGCGACAACTCGTCCTCGTGGGCTTTGACACCCGCGAGCGCGCCGAGGCCGTCACCCGGAACATCCGCCAGCGGTATTCGCTGGAGATTTTCCCGTACCTCTTCGATGAACTTCCGGCGCGGGCCCAGCGGGTGAAGGTGGTGCTCATTCGCTCCGATCGCTTCGACCATATGCGCCTCGTCGAGAGCGGCGTGGTCATCCCCTGGCTCCTGCATTCGTTCCGCTAGAGGGGTTTCGGAATGCGCGAGACCACCCACATCCGGATTCATCACCTCTACATTTCGCCCGGCCACAATTACTTCGGGCATCACGGGAAGCCTGCCGGAGCGCATCCTATTCTGGATATGGAAGCCATCACCTGCGTCGCCGGGCGCGGGATTGAGGGCGATCGCTTCTTCGACTGGAAGCCGGACTACAAGGGGCAGATAACCTTTTTTGCCTGGGAGAATCTCGTCCGCATGTGGGAGGAGTTTCGACTCCCGGAAGCGCAACGGGACCCATCGGCCACGCGTCGCAATGTGCTCGTGGGTGGACTTGAGCTGAATGCACTCATCGGCCAGGAATTCGAAATTCAGGGCATCCGCTTCCTCGGCACCGAGGAATGCCGCCCCTGCTACTGGATGAACGGAGCCATCCATGCCGAAGCCGAGGCCTGGATGCGCGGTCGCGGGGGTCTGCGAGCGAAAATACTTTCAGATGGCATTATGCGTCGGCAGTAGACGCGAGTAGCCTCTCCCGTAGAAGTCGAAACGGTAGTTCTCTGCCGGAGGGAACTGTGCCCCATCCCGAGCTCACCATCGCCATGTGGCTCGCCTTTTTGCTCGCCGCACTGCTGTATGCCTCGGTCGGTCATGGGGGTGCGTCGTCGTATCTGGCGCTCATGGTTTGGCTCGGCTGGCCGACGGATGAGATGCGGTCCCAGGCGTTGACTTTGAATCTGGTGGTGTCCTTCACCGGGGCCGCCATCTTCGTTCAGGCGGGGGCCTTCCGCAGCAAGCTCTTTGTCCCGTTGGTGCTGGCCTCCATCCCGCTCGCTTGGATCGGCGGAAGCTTGCGGATACCCGTTGGCATCTACGAGCATGTGTTGGCGGCCATCTTGGTGTTCAGCGCTGGGTTCTTGGTTTTCAAACCCCACTCTGGGAAAGCTTCAGAACCGAAACTCTGGGTCCTCTTTCTCGTCGGTGGAATCATCGGCTTCTTGTCCGGGCTCATCGGCGTCGGGGGTGGAATCTTTCTCACCCCCATCGTCATCTTGGCCGGGTGGGGCACACCGAAAGAAGCGGCGGCGCTCTCGGCACCATTTATTTTCGTCAATTCCGCGGCTGGAATGTTGGGCCTCTCGCAAACCGGCTACACCAACGTCGGGTTTGCCTGGGGCCTCGTGCCCGCTGTCGTGCTGGGGGGAATGGTGGGTGCCTGGTGGGGCAGCCGCCATGCGAGCCCGCCGCAGTTGCGCTACGCACTCGCCGTCGTGTTGCTGCTCGCGGCCTCGAAATTGTTTACTTCGTAAGCGATGGTTACTGTCGACGCCGCCGACGAGCAGCTACGCCGCCTCGCGACACCGGTCGCTGCGGTGGAGTTGCCCATCGGCCAAGTTTCCGGGCGATGCTTGCGCGAGGCTCTCGTAGCTCGGCGAGCGGCGCCCCCGTTCGACCGGGTGATGATGGATGGCTACGCGCTGCGGGCAGGGCAGCCGGATGAGCGACGCTTTCGCATCGTCGGGACGGCGGCAGCGGGCGAGGCTCCTCCACAACTGGAAGCGGGCGCCATCGAGGTGATGACTGGCGCGATGCTGCCACTGGGGGCCGACAGCGTGGTGCCGGTCGAGGAATGCACGGTGGAGGGCGGAGTGCTGGAGCTCAATCCCGGCACCGTGGTGGTACCCGGGAAACATATTCACCGCTGCGGGTCGGAGTATTCGAAAGGACACACCATCCTCGCGCCGGGAGTTCGACTGCACGCGGCGCACCTGGCGTTGGCGGCGAGCGAAGGCTACGGCCACTTGCAGGTAAATACCGAGCTGAGGGTGCAGCTCATCACCACTGGCGACGAGATCGTCGAGGCGGGCAGCGCGCCGTTACCCTGGCAGATCTTCGGCACCCACGCGGTTGCGATTGAGTCTGCGCTCGCGCGGTCGTCGGATGTCGAGTTCGCGGCGCAGCATGTGCCGGACAACCTCGCGAGCCTCGTGGAGGCACTGAAGCACTGCCGGAGCAAAGCGGAGGTCGTCATTCTCTGCGGGGGAATGTCGAAAGGTCGGAAGGACTTTGGGATTGAGGCGCTGCAACAGTGCGGTTTCGAGGTGGCGTTTCACCGAGTCGCCCAGCGCCCGGGGCATCCGATGGCGCTCGCGTCTCGCGAGCGAACGCTGCTCTTTGGACTTCCGGGCAATCCACTTGCGGTATTGTTCACCCTCTATCGGTATGTGTTGCCGACCTTGAACCGGCTCCGCGGGTGCGCGCCAACGGAACCGTTGCGCGTGAGCGTCGCTGGAAAACTCCCGGCACTTCCAGATGCGACGCGCTTCGTTCCCTGCCGTTTAGCGAGTGGCCAAGCGCACCTCTCCTTGCCGAATAATTCGGGCGACCTTCTGCACCTCGCGGAGAGCGATGGTTTTGTCGAAATTCCAGCGGGAGTGCCAAGCGGACTCGTTCCGTTCTGGCCGTGGTAACTGATGGGGTATGAGCCACCCCAAACGGCTGACCCACCTCGACGAGAACGCAGACCCGGGCATCGTCGACATTTCGACCAAGGCGGTCACCCAACGCCGGGCGCTCGCCGAGGCGCAGGTCGTTTTTCCCAAGGACGTTCTCGATGAGCTCCGCCGCAACCAATGGGAATCGGCCAAAGGGGCAGTGTGGCAAACGGCGGTTATCGCTGGCACCCAAGCAGTCAAGAACACGAGTGCGCTCATCCCATTCTGTCACCCGTTGCAGATTGAGAAGTGCCGTTTTGGAAAGACCGATACCGACGATGGTCTCCTCCTCACGTGTGAAGTGGGCGTCACCCACAAAACCGGTGTCGAAATGGAAGCCCTGACCGGGGTCAGCGTGGCGGCGCTCACCGTCATCGACATGTGCAAGTCGCTCAGTTCCGACATCCGCATCCGGGAGGTGCGCCTACGGGAAAAGTCGGGAGGCAAGCACGCGGTGGAACAATGAGCAGCCTCATCGTGGCATCCGCCGTCAAGGGACTCGTCATGGCCGGTGGGTTCAGCCGCCGCATGGGTAAGGACAAGGCATTGCTTCGCTACCACGAGGAGCCGCAGGCCTTGTGGACCTACCGATTGCTTGAGCTGGTCTGTTCGGAAGTGTGGTTGAGCTGCCGCCCAGACCAAGACCTCGGCCCTGCGAATGCATTGCCACGCATCCACGATCGCTCACCCGATCGGGGTCCGATAGAGGGTATCGCCGCCGCCTTCGCCAAAGCTCCGAACGCCGCCTGGCTCGTCGTGGCCTGCGACTTACCGCGCTTATACCTCGCTGTGCTCACCCAGCTTCTGCGCGAACGCGATCCCCAGGCACTCGCGACCGCCTACCGCTCCGTGCGCGACAGCCTGCCCGAGCCGCTGTGCGCCATCTACGAGCCGAGTATCCGCCCAGCGCTCGAAGCGAGCCTTCGGGAACAGCGCAACTGCCCGCGCAAGGTGCTGCTCCAGGCGGGGGTCCAAGTGAAGCTTCTCGTGGCCCCACTCGACGGAGCGCTCGACAACTTCAATTCTCCAGAAGAGGCGGCAGCGTTCCAAAGAGCATTGCAATCGGACACGGCCGAGCAACCATGAAGACAATTCATCTTCAATACTTCGCTATCCTTCGGGAACAGGCTCAATGTGCCAACGAGATTGTAAGCACTGAGGCACTCGACGCGGGCTCCCTGTACGCTGAGCTTGCCGCGAAGCATGGCTTCACACTCAACGCCTCGCAGATTCGCCTAGCCTGCAACAATACCTACCAAAACATGGATATTCCGCTCACCGACGGCATGCGCCTGACATTCATTCCTCCAGTGGCCGGAGGGTAAGGAATCGCTGTGCATAATGTCTGACTTCTTCATCACCGAAGCGCCGATAGCCGCCGCCGACCTTGCCCAGGAGCTGCGCGACCCTGCCGCGGGAGCGTTCGTGGCCTTCGAGGGCTGGGTGCGCAACCGACACGACGGTCGCCAAGTACACAAACTGGAATACGAGGCGTTCTCGGAGATGGCCCAAGAGGAAGGGCAGCGGCTGCTCGCCGAGGCCCGGCGTCGGTTTGCGATTGCCGCAGCGAAGGCCGTCCATCGCACCGGCACCCTCGCTGTTGGAGAGTGCGCCATCTGGGTAGGGGTGACGGCAGCGCACCGTCAGGAGGCCTTCCTCGCCGCTCGCTGGATAATGGATGCGATAAAGGAGCGACTGCCAGTCTGGAAGAAGGAGCACTTTGCAGAGGGAGCTGCCGCCTGGGTACATGCGGCGAGCGGCTCCGCGAGTGCTGGTGCTTCTCCCGCGGCGCATCCCCAATACCACAGGCAGGTTCAATTGCCTTTGGTGGGTGCCGAGGGACAGCGCCGGTTGGCCGAGGCGCGGGTGCTGGTGGTGGGTGCGGGCGGGCTTGGCTGCCCGGCGCTGCAATACCTGGTCGCCGCTGGGGTAGGGCAAGTGACCATTGTGGATGGCGACTGCGTTGAGGAATCGAACCTGCACCGGCAGATATTGTTCACCGTCAACGACCTGGGACGCAACAAAGCCACTGCGGCAGCAGAGCGGCTACGCCTTCTGAATCCACACATCAGCATCCGTGCAGTGGACGACGCTGCCACTCTCGAAACCTTGCCCGCACTCCTTGCGGACTGCGACGTGCTGTTGGACGGGACAGACAACTTTGCATCCAAATACACCATCCATGACCTCGCCTGGAGGGCTGGCGTGGCGGTGGTACAGGCTTCGGTGTACCAGCTCGACGGCCTCGTCCAAGTGTTCGACCCTCAACGGCCAGAACATGGATGCTTTCGTTGTCTCTGGCCGACCGCCCCCGCAGAGGGTCTTGTCTGCAATTGCGAGGATGCCGGAGTGCTGGGTGTCAATCCTGGGCTTCTGGGAGTTTGGCAAGCGACGGAAGTGTTGAAGTTTCTGTTGGGGGCTCCAAACCAACTGGGCGCCGATACCCTGCAGGTCAACGTTTTGGATGGCACAACCCAGCGTATCCGCCGGGAACCACGGCTCGACTGTGCCTGCCGGGGAACAACAACCTGGCCAGCACTTCCGGCAGGGCTCCTCTTTCCGGGCCGAAGCGCCCGGGAACTGCGAGGGCACGCCCAAACCGTCGATATTCGCGAGGCGGGAGAGTTAGTACAAAAACCCGCGCGGCTTCCCAATGCCATACATGCCCCCCAAGCCCAGTGGCGAACTTTGCCAAACCTGGTGAAGGCCACACCAGTCGTCTTGTGCTGCGCCAGCGGCGCTCGCGCTCGACAATGTCTCGATGCGCTCGGTCATCCGACCGGCTGGTTTGCCTGGACGCGCTCCATCGAGGAGTGGGCGGGGTTACGGCCATGAGCGCCACTGACACCCGCGCCTCCGACAAGTTGGGCCGCTCGGTGCACGACCTGCGGATCTCGCTGACCGACCGCTGCAACCTGCGCTGCACCTACTGCATGCCTCGGGAGGTCTTCGGCCCGGACTACGTGTTTCTCAAGAAGCACGAGTGGCTGCGTTTCGAGGAGCTGCACCGCATCGTGGCGGCCATGAGCGAGTTAGGCGTCCACAAAGTGCGCCTCACCGGCGGCGAGCCGCTGCTGCGGCCCGGGCTTGCCAAATTCATAGACAGTCTGCGCCAGTTCCCGAGCCTCGATGACATTGCCTTGACCACCAACGGTCTGCGCCTCGCTGAGCGCGCGCAGGAGTTGCGCGATGCGGGCCTTCATCGGGTGACGGTCAGCCTCGACGCCCTCGACCCACTCATCTGTGGCCACATGAACGGGCTTGGCCTTGCCCCGAAGGCAGTGGTAGCCGGCATCGAAGAGGCGCTGCGCTGCGGCTTCCCTGTCAAAATCAACACCGTCGTCGAGCGTGGGGTGAACGAGTCCGAAATTCTCCCGCTCGCGAAGTTCGCGAAGAGCCTCGGCCTCAGTATCCGCTTCATCGAGTTCATGGACGCGGGCAACCACAACGATTGGAAGCGAGAGCGCGTCGTCAGCGGCCAAGAGATTCTGGAGGTACTCGCGCGAGAGTTCGTGCTCGAGCCCGTTGACCTCAGTTCGAAGCGAGCAGTGGCGAAGACCTACCGCCATCGAGGCACGTCGAAGGAAGTTGGCCTCATCACCTCGGTGACCCAGCCTTTCTGCGGCAACTGCACGCGGCTACGCCTCTCCGCCGACGGCAAACTCTACACGTGCCTCTTTGCGAGCCAGGGCTTCGACGTGCGGGCCTTTCTGCGCGACGACGCCCCGAGTCATGCGGCGCTGACGCAGCGACTTCGCGCACTTTGGCGTGGCCGCCAAGACCGGTATTCCGAGGAACGGGCGTTCAACGGCTCCGCCGAGCATAAGGTGGAGATGTCCTACATCGGCGGTTGATATCCAGAAAAGTCGAAGAGTTGGTGGGTGTTTCCTCTCGGAGAATTACCCAAAACTCAATGGAGCACTAAGTCGATTAACAGCTGAGCGAATACTTCCATGAAAATTATTACCCTTGAATTAGCTGGGGGATGGTGGGAGGGTTTCGCGAAAGCAGGGAGCGCCTGATGTTCCAAACCTTAAATATTCGAGCCCTGACTATCGCTGCTAGCGTTACGGCCTTGCTGGTTCTCAGCATTCTGGTTGGATCGCGAAACCTTGGAAACTTTGATCCGGCTCTGATTGCTTACTTATTTGTATGTATTTTTGCATGCTTCGGCGTCGTCTACCGCTATAGCGTTTGGCTCCAGCGTCCGCCGACTTGGCGATATTTTGTTCGTGGATGGGAATTGTTCCTCTCCGGTAAGGCCTTTGTCTACGGCTATGAACTGCTCCGCCATTTCGTCGTCAATTTCCTCGGGCAACGGTTCATTCGCAAACGCGGTCACGACATCGGTCGCGGGCATCTCTTGATGGCGTGGGGCTGTGGCCTCGCGTTCGCAGTGACTTTCCCCCTCGTCTTCGGGTGGATCAACTTCGACCTAGCGCCAGGGGGCATCGATACCTACGTGCTCCATGTTTTTGGCTTTTCGGTCATGACGTTTCCGATTCACGGAATCATCGGTACCTTGCTTTTTAACGCGCTCAATGTGTCGGCAATCCTTGTCATCGCCGGGGTGATGCTCCTCATGCGTCGCCGCTTGACCCACGCCGGTTTGATTGCCACCCAGACCTTCAACAAAGACTGGCTCCCGCTGCTCCTGCTCCTCGCGATTTCTGTCACCGGGCTCGGGGTGAGCCTCGACTACAAGTTCATGGAGGGGAAGGCGCACCAGTTCATGGCGATTACCCACGCCATCACGGTCATCCTCTTCCTCATCTGGATTCCCTTTGGAAAAATCTTTCACATCATCCAACGGCCAGCACAGCTCGGCATCGCGATTTACCGGAAAGCCGGTGACGCTGGACCCCAAGCGGTCTGTCCGCACACCCAGGATGCCTTCATGTCGCAGATGCAGCACGACGACTTGAAGGCTGTCACTTCTCAGCTCGGTTTCAACTTTGACCGCGCCGATGGAGGCTCCCATCTCGACTACAGCCCCCGCGGGAAGCGAGCCCTGCTCGCGACCGCACACCTCAAGGCCCGACAAGCATCGGGGAAGTACTTTGGTTGACGAGTAACCCTACGAACTATGGCCACCATTCCCGTCCCTGCCGAAGAGATCATCGCCCGTTACGGACCGAGCCTCCATTTCCCGAATCCGGAAGGGGTTCCCGGTCGCGATGAACCCGACGAGGTCGTGAAAACCCACTGCTGCTTTTGCGGTATGCAGTGCGGAATCAAGCTGCTGGTCAAGAACGATCGCGTTGTCGGATTCGAGCCCTGGGAAGAGTTTCCCTTCAACGAAGGGCGCCTGTGTCCCAAAGGCGTCCAGCGCTACATGCAAGACAACCACCCGGACCGGCTGCTCACGCCGCTCCAGCGGGTACCAGGGAAGGGCTTTGTACCGACCACGTGGGAAAGTGCGATGGATCGGGTGACTTCCGAAATCCAACGCATCCAGGCAGCGTACGGTCCGCACTCCTTTGCCATGCTCTCCGGGGTATCCCTCACCAATGAGAAGAGCTACCTCGTGGGGAAGTTCGCCCGCGTCGCCTTGAAAACCCGCAACCTCGACTACAACGGGCGGCTCTGCATGGTGAGCGCCGGTGCGGGCAACAAGAAGGCCTTCGGCCTCGACCGGGGCTCGAACAACTACTCCGACCTCGCTCACGCTGAAGTCATCATGATCTGCGGCACGAACGTGAGCGAGACCTTTCCCACTCTTACCCATTGGATCTGGCAGGCCCGCGATAACGGCGGCAAGCTGATCGTCGTTGACCCGCGCCTGACACCCATCGCTCGCACCGCGGACTTGCACCTGCCGATTCGCCCGGGTCGAGACTCGGCGCTCTACGGTGCAATCCTCCACCAGCTCATCAAACACGACTGGCTCGACCACGACTTCATCGCCAACTACACGACGGACTTCGAGAAGGCGAAGGAGGCGGTCAAAGACTACGATCTCGACTGGGCCGAGAAGACCACCGGCATTCCGAAAGAAAAGATTGAGCTCGCCGCGAAATGGTGGGGACCGGCAAAGACGAGTTTCCTGTTGCACGCTCGTGGAATTGAACACCAGAGCAAGGGTGTCGATAACGTACTGGGGTGCATCAACTTGGTCTTGGCCACTGGACGCATTGGCAAGCCCTACTGCGGGTACGCAACCATCACCGGCCAAGGCAACGGCCAGGGTGGTCGAGAGCACGGCCACAAGTGCGATCAGCTTCCCGGCAACCGAGACATCGAAAACCCAGAACACCGCAAATACATCAGCAAGGTTTGGGGCATCGATGAAAAAGACCTCCCGGGCAAAGGGCTCACAGCCTACGAGATTTTAGAGGCCATCGACACCGGGGAGATCAAAGGGCTGCTCAGCATCTGCTTCAACCCCGTTGTCTCGCTGCCGAACAACAACATGATTCGGCGGGCTCTGGAGAAGCTCGAATTCTACGCAGTCATCGACTTCTTCCTCAACGAAACGGCCCACCACGCAGACATCATTTTGCCCGGATCCCTCCACGAGGAAGAGGAAGGGACCGTGACCACTGCCGAGGGGCGGGTGGTCCGCATTCGAAAAGCCGTGAATCCCCCCGGAGAAGCCCGTACCGACACCAGCATTCTGCTCGACATCGCTTCGCGGCTCGGAGCTGGCGACAAGTTCCAATTTGCATCTGCCGAGGCCATCTTCAACGAGCTGCGGGTGGCGAGCAAGGGTGGCACTGCCGACTACTTCGGCATCACCTACAAGAAGATTGAAGACAATATGGGCGTGTTCTGGCCCTGCCCAACGGAAGACCACCCGGGCACTCCGCGACTCTGGGAAGATCGCAAATTCAAGACCCCCGACGGGCGGGCCCACTTCCACGGCATTCCTTACCGCGACCCGGGCGAAGTGACGGACGAGGAGTATCCGGTGATTCTCACGACCGGGCGGGTCGTCTCGCAATACTTAAGTGGCACCCAAACGCGGCGTATCGGCAAATTGGTGAAGCAATACCCGGAGCCGCTGTTAGAAATTCACCCCAAGCTCGCTGCCAAGTTCGGCATTTCTGAACGAGAGCTGGTCACGGTTCGTACCCGGCGCGGTGTAGCGCAATTTCCAGCACAGATTGTCGAAACCATTCGGGAAGACACAGTGTTCATTCCCTACCATTGGTCCGGAAAGAAATCGGCCAACCAACTCACCTCGGGGCATCTCGACCCAATCTCCAAAATTCCGGAGTTCAAGGTCTGCGCCTGTCGCCTTGAGCCCACCGGGAGACCAGCCCCGACACCGGAGGAATCGAAAGCCTGGGCCAGCGGCTGAGTTCAAACGACATGGAAAACACTGCCTACAAAACCGACCAGGAATTCTTTCTCGACCCGCAGCGGTGCATCGGCTGCAAAGCTTGCGAGATGGCCTGCGCCGAGTGTGAGACCAACGGGCAGCTTCCGATGATCCATGTCGACTATGTGGACCGCTTCCTGAGCACCCAGACTTCCGTGCAGGTCTGCATGCACTGTGAGGATCCGGTCTGCGCGCAAGTCTGCCCGGCGGTAGCGATTGAGAAGGATGAGTTTGGAGTCGTCCACAGCGCGAATACCGCCCAGTGCATTGCGTGCTCCAACTGCGTCATGGCTTGCCCGTTTGGCGTGCCGCAAAAGATTGAACCGATGGATCTGATGATGAAGTGCAACCTTTGCTACGATCGCACCAGCGCCGGAAAGAAACCGATGTGCGCTACGGTCTGCCCCAGCGGCGCCCTGTATTACGGTAATCGGGAGGAGTTGGCTCGCAAACGCCCCAACAGCACGCCAGTGAATACCTTCAAATTTGGAAGTGAAACCGTGAAAACGAAGGTCAACATCATGATGCCGAAGGGCGCCACCGAGCTTATCGTCCATGAGTAAATCGAACCTTCCCCCTGTCTCTGCCTCAGAGGTCGATTTTCCGATCGATCGCGCTGAGTCTGAAAACCTCACTCGGCGGGAGTTTGCCAAATTCCTGACCCTGGTCTCCGGCGGCGTGGCCGTCGGGAGTGGCTGGGTCGCCGTGAAAGACAAGGTGGTGCCGCCATTCACGTTTCCTGGCGAGCAGTTCATCTGTGAGGCCTCGCAGATTACTCGCGGCGGCACCCATCCCTTCACTCTCGAAGGCTCGAAGACCCCCTTCATTCTCATCCATTTGACCGACGGCACCTTCCGCGCCTTCGAGCAAAAATGTACCCACCTCGCCTGTGCGGTCTACTACTCGCCGGATTCGGGCAAGATTGAATGCCCCTGCCACAAGGGCTCTTTCGACGCCCGCACGGGCAGCGTCCTCGCTGGCCCCCCGCCACGGCCGCTGCCGCGCCTCGATGTCGTGCAGCGCGAGGGGAAGCTGTATGTCCGGGAGCCATCCCAGGGCAGTCCGCACGCTAAGCCCCCTGAGCCGGAGAGCGCTCCATGAGCAACTTCCGCGACGCCCAGCGCCGGGCCCATCCGAGCAAAATCAAAACACTCTCCCTGGGGATTATCTGCGTCCAAATCCTCGTGCTGACGATGCAAGTCTGGTTGCTCACCGCCGCCCTGAACGAGTCTCTCGACGGCAACAACTCCGTCAAGTGGCCGGCCTTCATCGCCTCGGTAGCGCTCTTCTTCGCCGGAGCCGCCTTGCTTCGCTATTTGCCTGAACCGCTCCGGCGGGGAAGGCGCGGCCAGGCGCAAGCACGGATGAAGCAGTAACTCGGCGCTACGCTTCTTCACCGCGAATAGGAGCCCCATGTCGAACTTCATCAAGAGTCTCCCGCCGGCCTATTTCGCCATGGTCATGGCGACGGGCATCGTCTCCATAGCGGCGAAGCTCCAGGGCTTCGAGCCATTGGCGGTCCTCTTGTTCTTTGCGGCGGCTTTCTTTTATGTCGCGCTCTGCGGACTCTCCATCGCGAGGTTTCTTCACTACCGTTCGGCGATGGCCGCTGATTTCACGAGCCATGCAGTTGCCCCCGGGTTTTTTACCACCGCAGCGGGAACCGGTGTGTTGGGCTCCGCTGCCTTGCTGGTGATGGGCTGGCCCTGGCTGGCGTGGCCGCTGTGGTTCCTCTGCGGGCTCCTCACGTTTACGCTCGTGTATGGGGTTTTCACCGCGCTGATTCTCAAGGAGCAGAAGCCTCCCATCGAGAAGGGCTTGAATGGGGGTTGGTTGGTCGCGGTCGTTGCCAACCAGTCGGTCAGTGTGCTGAGTGGCTTGCTCGCACCGCTCGCCGGGGAGTATCGAGAGTGGTTGTATTTTATTGAGCTTGGCACCTGGCTCTTCGGGGGCATGCTCTATTTGTGGATCATCTCGATGATCATCTATCGCTACATGTTCTTTGAGTTCCGCCCGGAAGACCTATCGCCTCCCTATTGGATCAATATGGGGGCCGTCGCGATATCGACCCTCGCCGGCTGCATCCTGTTGCAGGCCGTAGGGGAGGTGTCGCTCCTCGCCCGCATCGAACCATTTCTCCTCGGGGCGACGCTGTTCTTCTGGGTGACGGCTACGTGGTGGATTCCGATGCTGCTCATCCTCGGCTACTGGCGGCATGTGGCGAAGCGATATCCGCTTGCCTACAACCCGCAGTACTGGGGAGCCGTATTCCCGCTGGGCATGTATTCGGTCGCGAGCTTTCGCCTGAACAATATCGTCCACCAGGCATTCATTGGACCGTTCCCGCGGGTGTTTTGGTGGGTAGCCTTCGTCGCTTGGGCGAGTGTGTTCTTTGGTTTTGTGAAATCATTTTCGAGAAAACCCCCACCGCCTCGCCCGGCCTCGTAAGGGCAGGGCGCACGTTGGAAATGCGGCGACCAGCGCTCGGCAGAACGAGTGCCGCTTACTTCACCGAGACGTTCTTCTCTTTGGCAAGTGCCTCGGCCATAGCGCGGATTCTTCGCGCCTCCGGAGGGTCGTAGGTCTGCTCGGTGGAGAACACCTTCTTGAGCTCCGCGGCGAAGAGCTCCTTCTCGCCCTCAGCCAGGATGGTCTCGGCGCGGAAGAGGCGTGCGCGGAGATTGTCCGGATACGCGGTGAGCACTTTCGTCAGCTCTTCTCGGGATTTTTTAAGGTTCCGCTTCGGCCAGGGCAGCGAATAGTAATACCGCCCGAGCGCCAGGGAGGCTCCGGCGCGGTGGAACTCCGGCTTGGTCTTGAGCACGAAGTCGAGGCCCGAACGGAACTTGCCCTCGAGGCCTTCGGTTAAGGCGCGGAAGACGCCGACGGCCACCGAGTAGGCGCCGATGTTGACCGAGAGGTAGTAGTTGCCTTCGACGCCATCCGGCTTCACCGCGAGGGCTGCGTTCGCGTAATCCCACCCTTGCTTCGCGAAGTCGCGCTTTTGGGCCTTGTCGTCGGTGCCGTCTGCGAGCCACCAAGCATGGCGTGCTGCACGCCAGAGCACTTCGTAGTTCTTGCCGTCTTGGGCGACCGCTTTCGCGAGTCGGTCGGCGAGTTCCTTGGTGTGCGGCTCAATATCCCGTTGGGCCCATTCCGCATCAATAGCCGCAATGTCGGTGGCTCCTGGTGCCGGAGGCTCCTCGGCAAAGGCAGTGGTCGCGAGGAAACAGAGGACGGCGAAGAGGCGAAATGGAAGGGCCATAGTCTTCAAAGAGTACCACCGCACCCTGCAGGGCGAAAGGCGCGATGCAGCAAGGAGGGTTGCGATTCGGTGGAGTCACCTCTAAGCCAAAGTGGGGAAACTCTAGAGATGCTGGGGCCACTGTGAAGAGCCGGTCGGCTCTGCTAGTTGTAATTCTGCAGTCGAATTCTACCCATGAATCGAAGGACGCCCGAGCGGCGAAAAGAGGGGTTCCGTGCTCGTTTCAGCAGTCGCTGTTCTCGCCCTGCAGGCCGTGCAGTGGCCAATAGTCCTTGCTCCGCCCAATTTTCCTGGTGCCTCAGAGTCTGCTCGTTCGGCGGTGCTGTCGGAAGTGCGGCAACAGCTCACAGCTCGGCAGTGGGAGCTTCGCGACCTTGAACCGAGCGATGAACTCCGCAGCAAACTCGATGCCTGCGCAGGCGATCCGAGCTGTGTCTACGCCGCCGGTGCGCAACCGAATGGCGAGACGCTGCTCACTACCCAAGTGACTCCCCGTCCGAATGGTCACCAAGTCGAGCTCGTCCTCATCGACGGGAGTAACGGCAGAGTCCTCGGGCGAGCCCGCGGGGAATCCCTGCTCGGGGCTACCTCGGCGGCGAACCAGGCGGCGACGGGGCTTTCGCTTCAGGTCGTCCCGCCAGTGCGCAAAATCGAAACCCCACAGGAACTCGCCAAGTCTAAAGCGACCACGGACAAGCGAGCGCGGAGTTGGGCGTTCTGGACCGGTGTCATCGGCGGGGCGGTGATTCTCGCAGCGGGCGTGGGCACCACTGCGTATGGGGAAGTGAATCTTCGCAGCACGAACGCGCAGATTTTCTCCGGGCCGCTTCCTGCGGACCCCAAGCTCGTCGACCAAGCCAAGTACTTCACCGACGTTCGCACCGCAGGCATCGTCGGCATCAGCTTGGGCGCTGTCGGCGTGGCGCTTCCGTTCATTCTGGAGCGCATCTATGCGCCGAAGACTCGGCGTCCACCGACGCCTGCTCCAGAAACATGACCCTCGCCGTTCGAGATGTGTACGTGCCCACCGAGGGCGGTCGCCTGTTCGCACGGGTGTGGACACCGGAAGGGGCGGCGGACCAAACGCCGATAATCTTGGTGCACGAATCGCTCGGAGCGGTGGAGGTGTGGCGAAAGTTCCCGGCACACTTGGCGCAAGCAGTAGGGCGGCCAGTGATCGCTTACGATCGCTTGGGCTTCGGAAAATCCGATGCGCAGACCACACCCATCCGGCCAGACTTTCTGTTCGCGGAGATCCGCGAAAATCTCCCGCCGATGCGCGCGGCGATTGGGTTCGAGCGCTTTGTGCTCCTCGGGCACAGCGTTGGCGGAGCGATGGCGCTCGTCGGCGCTTCCGATTTTCCGAAGGACTGCGAAGCGGTCATCAGCCTCGCCGGGCAAGCCACTGCTGAAGAGGCGGTGCGGATTGGCATTCGCGCAGCCCTCAAGAATTTCGAGAACCCGGAGCAGTTCGAGCGCGTCGTGCGCTACCACGGCTCGAAGGCCCAGTGGGTGCTTGAGTCGTGGGGCGGTCCGTGGCTGTCCGACGACTTCCTTACCTACGATCTACGGGAGAACCTCAAGCGCATCCGTTGTCCGGTGCTGGTCCTCCACGGCGAGCAGGACCATTTCGGTTCGGTGCTTCACCCAAAGCTCCTCGGCGAAACCCTTGGTGCCCGCGCGGAGGTCCACATTCTTCCCAACATCGGTCACTCCCCGCATCGGGAAGATGAGGCGCTGGTGCTCCGCTTGGTGACCCAATTCTTGAAAAACGGCGCAAGGGACTAATTCTTTCACAGAGCGGTCCAATGCCAACCGCTTGCTGCTCACAGATATTTATCTTCTGAGCGACTGGTTCATTATTTCTACGCTTCTCTGCATTTGATTGATGAAGTTGTTGGTTCGTCTTTCTTCATCTAAAGCGCGTTGCCTTCGTTCTGATTCTTCTCGCTGCCTCCGAGCTTCCGCTTCATACCGGTCGGCCCGTTCACGAGCTTCTTCTTGGGCTTCACGCTGTTCTTCTCGCTCTTGTTGCCGCTCTGAACGCCGCTCTGCATCTTGTTCTCGGGCACGCTGCATCCGGAATTCGGCTTCTTTCTTTTGCATTTCTGCTGCTTCTACCTGCGCTGCTTCCAGCGCGGAGAGCCCTTCAAGGTAGCCTTTGGGATTGTTCACCCCGTTGTGCCACCATTCCTTCGAACCGTCTGCTTTCACCACTGCAGGGCCAACTTGCCGATGTCGTTTGCCGTTCATCCACCATTCTTGGTCGCCGCCTTCGATGCGCGCGGGACCATCGACGCGATGGAGCTTTCCTTTCTGAAACCATTCCTCGTTCCCGTCATCCCATTCTCGAGCGGGTCCATCGAGGCGGTGGAGGACGCCAGCTTGATACCATTCCTTTTTGCCATCGGCATATTCCATGGCTGGGCCATTATCGCGATGAAGCTTGCCGTTTTGGTACCACTCCTTCGTACCATCGACATTTTCGACCGCTGGCCCGTTGTCTCTGTGCAAATTCCCGTTGCGGTACCACTCCTTTTTCCCATCTGGGTATTCAACAGCGGGTCCGTTGTCGCGATGAATCGTTCCGTTGCGATACCATTCCTTCTTTCCATCTGGGTATTCCATGGCAGGGCCATTGTCGCGATGAAGCGTGCCTTGGCGGAACCACTCTTTGGTTCCATCAGCCAACTCAACTGCCGGACCGTCGAGCCGGTGGAACTTCCCTTTAGACCACCATTCTTTTGTTCCGTCTGGCCTGAGTATGGACGGTGTGCTGTTGTTCACAAACACACCATTGCGAAGCCATGCTTTTGTTCCATCGGGCAATTCAATTGCTGGGCCATTGTCGCGGTGGGGCAGTCCATTGAGAAACCACCATTTTGAGCCGTCTTGCCATTCCACGGCTGGCCCATCAGTTCGATGTCGCAGCCCATTGCGACATGCGGGTTCAGTCTTTAGGCATTTACCAATCGGGCCCACGGCATGCTTCTCGTCGGGGAGTGGCACAAATGCCAACATAGGTTTCCCTTCGTGTTTCGGCTGAAGGGTACCGGAGTCAAACCAGTACTTCGTCCCATCAACGTACTCGATAGCTGGAAGATCCCCGTTGCGAGAGCGTTCGCCGTTTATCCACCACTCTTTGGAGCCGTCTGCCCAGATCCTTGCTGGACCCTTTTCGTTGTGGAGTTTCCCTTCGCTCCACCACTCCTTGTAGCCACCTTTCATTTCGAGGGCAGGACCATTGTCGCGGTGTAATTTCCCCTTCCTCCTCCACTGCTTGGCACCATCTGCCCACTCTTGAGCGGGGCCGTCGTCACGATCGAATTGCCCGTCTCGGACCCAGGCTTTGTAACCGTCTGCAAGTTCTATGGCCGGGCCGTCATCGCGGTGCATCACGCCATGGTGCCACCATTGCTTGGATCCATCGGCCCACTCTTTCGCCGGAGCCCCATCCCTGTGGTACTGACCATCTCGGGCCCAACCTTTGAAGCCGTCAGCAAGCTCAACCGCGGGACCGATATCATTGTGAAGTTTTCCTTCCCGCCACCACCATGTATCTCCGTTTGCTTTCTCAATCGCCGGTGCGTCATCACGATGGAGCAATCCATCTTCGTACCACCATTTATCTCCATTTGGCCACACATAGGCTGGATCCTTCTTGCGACCGAGCATTCCGTCTCGAAACCATGCTTTCGTGCCATCACTGCCTTCGTAGGCAGGCCCAAAGATTCGGTGCAGCTTTCCCTTGCGACACCATGCCTGGTAATTGCTGTTCTTCGATTTTCCAGAGAACTCGGCGCTTTCGCCAGGGCACCATCCGTTTTCAAGCGCCATCTTTTGTTCGAAAGGATTCTGTATCGTCAGGTCGAGATTGGAGTTTGTAACTTGTCGGGCAGCGCATCCGTAAACAAGTATGGCTGACATGCTCACTGCAAGGAGTTGAGTAGGGGTAGGCATTTGGATGCTCCTGTTCATGAAACTTTTGAATCCATTGCACCTCACCAAACGAGCCGGTTGCTAATGCCGTTGTATCTGTGGGTCAACAAGTATTTACTGTGGGAGTTGTGCGCTTGGGTGCGTTAGCCCTCAAGCGCACGCCGAGCCGCGATGGGTTTGACCCGTGAGCGCGAATCTCGGAGGAGGGCCGCTGGGTTGAGCCCTTCGCGTCATGACTCGGGTCGCGCGCGGAGCACAAGTCGACGTTCGGAGGCTGCTTCCCGTGCGAAACATCCGGGGAATTCGGAACGGTAACTCGAAGTCGGATCGGCGCCGCTCAGGGACGGGACTTCGAAATCATGGGGCTACCGAATGCCCAGGGCCGGAATCGAACCAGCGACACGTGGATTTTCAGTCCACTGCTCTGCCAACTGAGCTACCTGGGCGGAACAACCTGTGAAACAGAGTGCGGTTTCTGGCTCACCGATCCGATTCAGTCAAGGGAATCTGCCACTACTTTCTACCGGTGGGGGCGATGACCGGCATGTCCTTGATGAGCGAGGCCGACTCTTCGAGTTTCGTCCGGTAGCGCTCGTACTCGTCGACTGGAATCCGTTCGCAGTGACCCGTCAGGGTCTGGGTCACGTGGACCTCAGCTCCCTGTTGGCGAGATTTCGTCTCGAAGCGAAGGCAGGGAAGCTCGATTTTTCCATCGGCAGGGAGCTTTTTGACGGCGAAGGCCGGTGGTAGGTGAGCGGTGAGTTCGACCGTGTACTTGAAGGGAACTCCAACAATCAACGGGTAGCGGCGTTTGGGGAGTGTAAAAAGATGTCGAGGGTCGGTGAGCCTCGGGAAGGGCAGACGGAGAGTGCCGTCGTTGGAGATCGCGTAGTTCGAGCTTGCGATTTTCATCTGGAAACTCGCCGGGGAACGAAGATCTTCGACGGATAGAGGTTCGATGTCGGTGGCAGTCGAGTTTTCGACCAAAAAGTTGGCGGCATCCTGGGCCTGTCGCTCAAACTGCTCTTTATTGCGTGCCGCTGTACGAGTGCGCTCCGCTGCGTGGCCAGTCTCAACAATGCGAATGGTGCCGTTCGCGCTCCCGTTGGGGGCGAGGGTCATATCGAGAGTCACGAGGCTGCTGTTTTCGGCTGGAGGAATAAAAGGAATCGAGATCCACTCGTGGGTGCCGCGCTCCGGATCCACAACGAGCGAAAGTGTGCCCTGTTCGTCGTACCGTAGCCCATCGATGTCCATCATTTCGGCAGTGGGATCGTAGAAGCGAGCGGGGTGATCTCCCTGGGCGGGCGTGTAGACGATCGCGTGGTTGAACTGCTGCATCGGCACTTCGCGTGCCACTGGCCCGAGTTCGCGGGTGCGCACTAAGGTGAATCGAGCATCGAGGCCGAGTTTTCGCGCGAGCAAGATGAACAAGACCGCCTTGTCCTTGCAGTCGCCGTAGCCGCGTTCGAGCGTGGTCGAAGCGGAATGCGGCTTCACGCCGGAGATGAAAAATTCGTAGTCTATCTGGTACCGGATGTTCTGCATCACGTACGCTTGAATACGCCGGAACTTCTCATGGGCAGTTCCCGCACCTTTCGAGAGATCCGCGGCGAGGGAGTCGAGTTCGGGGCTGTCGCGGTAAACGTCGCGAAGCAGCGAATTTACCCATGAGAGCCACGAGGTCCAATCGGGCACGGTCGAATAATGCAAGAAGGTCGCGACCTCAATGATGCTGGGCATCCTCGGCTCAGGGATGATCGGGGGCAGGTTCTGGGCGGACCAGACGATACGCTGCTTGCCGTGGCTAACTTCGTCTTGGCGCTTGATTCCCTTACCTTGGAGGAACAAGTGAAGTTTCGCGTCTTCGGGCAGGTACAGGATCAACTTGGATTCGAGCACGTTCTGCGAAACGGTTTGGAACGCCCAAAAGCCTGAGTAATAGCGCGGCAGGTATCCTCGCGGCGGGCGGTCGGCGCGGTATTGAAGGACGACCGTCGCGGAGGGTTGCAGCCCCCTGAACAAAACTGAATTGCCACGCTCGGTGACGGCCTCGGTGCGGTTTCCCTTGGCGTCGAGCACGTAGGCCTCCAAGACTTGTACCCGGTCTCCACCGAGGTTGTGGCGAAGGAGTTGGTCGCGCCCTTGGTCGTTCAAGGACCGAGCGACGAAGGTGACAATGTCCGTCGAACTGCCATCGGAATTGACCGTCGTCACTGCGTGGTCGAGGATGATCGTAGCGTCGGCCCCCGGCGGCGGTTTCGTGGCAAGGGGAGCGGCCGCCAGCGCAGCTAACTCTGCCTTCGTGGGTACATCCTCTGCCCAGGTATCTGTTGCTCGAGCGTCGAGGAAGGAGAGGCGATTCGCGAGGCGCTCGTTTTCTGGAGCGCGTGAGAGCGCCTCCCGCCAAGCGGCTATCGCCCCCGCCTTGTCGCCCTGTTGGTAGGCGAGGGTGCCGCGCTGCTCCGCGGGGCGCGGCGAAACGGGCATCAAGGCTTCGGCCTTATCGAGTGCTGCGCGTGCGCCGGTCGGGTCGCCGCGGCGGCGCCGCACCTCTGCCAGCTGAAGCCAAGCGTTGGTGTCCGTTGGCCAGGAATCGAGCCGACGCAGCCACAGCGTTTCTGCCGCCGGGAGTTGCCCCTGAGAGCCCATGAGCTCCGCTAGGGGGGAGAGCACCGTTCTGGCATGCGGAAGTTCTCGGAGTGCATCGCGGTAAGATTGCTCGGCCTTGTCGTAAAACCCTTGGCGCGAAAGGAAGCGAGCGCGTTTGATGGCGTTTTCGGGAGTACTCCCAAAGCGTTTGTCTTGCTCGTCGAGCGTTCGCAGTGCGTCTTCCGGCCAGTCTTCTGACTGCCAAACTTCCGTGAGTGCGCTCCATGCGCAGCGTGCCTCCGGGTGCTTCTCGGTGAGCGTCGTCAGCGTTGCGCGGGCGGACCTGCTGAGTTTACGACCGAGCGCTTGACGGGCGGACAGCGCGCGCACGCAAGCGAAGTTGTCGCCGACTGCTTGGTCGAAGACCTGCAGTGCGTTGGTGGCGCGCCCACTCTCGCGGGCATCGAAGAGCGCCAGAATGAGCGAAAGCTGTGCGACGACTCCTTTGGGTACTGCACGAAGGTATTCGTCGGCAGCGCTGGTAGCATCGCCGCTGCCCAGGGTGCTTCGCGCGAGATCGGCGAGCAAGGCCGCCCGTCGAGCCGGCGTCGTGTCTGGAAGTTGGACATTCAGGAGTTCGGTAGCAGAGGTGCTTATCGGTTTTTCCCCGGGTTCGCTTGGCACGACACGAACGGCGAACTGCCAATCTCGGTGGTCGCCATGCGCGGACTTGACGAAGATCGTGTGGCTACCCGGAGCGACTCCTAGCGGTATGCGCAAAGGGCGAAAAGTGTTGCCCGAGAATTTGGGAATGCTGACCACGAGCTTGTCGTCCACCCAGATCTTGACCGGGTCAGTCAGCACAATCTCCAGTGTCGCAGCGCCGGTGGTGGTGAAGGTTCCTTGCCCGTAGGCGACCATCCACTCTGACTGAGAAAGGAGCGAATCGAGCGGATAGCGCCCGAGGGGGTCGGTCGGAACGTCTTTGCGCCAACGCAATGGGCCAATGCGGCTCGTGTAGGTCGCATCAAGGCTTCGATTTTCCTCTGGGCCGAGCAGGAGGTCGAAGGCTTTGCCTTGGTCGTTATCCCACGGGCCGACCCACGCGAGCTTCACTCGCCCTAGGATGGCTGCCATGGAGCGAGAGCTCTCCTGAAGGTCTCCTTCGAGGAGTTGCACGAACGCGAGGCGGCTGCTGGCGTAGGCGCGCACCGATTCGCGCGGATGATTTTTGGCGAGCGCGGCGAGGGCGTCGCGGAAGCGTCGTCGCTGCGGCGCCGTGAGCTCCGGGGTCCGGATTCCATCGATTGCAAAGATGGGGGCGTCGTAATCGACGTCTGCCAAGGAGGTGAACAGGTGCTCGAATGCATCGGCGTTGCGGCCATCGAGTTCCGCGAGTGCCGAGGCAATTTCATTGGCGGTGCCGCCTTGCGGACTCGCGGCGAGAGCGTCCTTCACTGCCGCACGCAGCGCCTCGGGGGTTGTCGCCGAGTAGAACCGCTCGACGGCCTCGGTGGGAGATACACCAGAGGGTTTGCGGAGTTGGTTGTTCGCTGCACATCCGAAGAGGAAGAGGGCCGCGAGGGAATTGCGGAGGATTCGATGCATATGGAGGAATCTCGTACCACTTTGCGCCTGGTCAGCGCTGCGTCCAAAGAGATGTGAGTCTCTCATTGGAGCCCTAGTAACCGTGTGGTAGGGGATCATGGAGCTAAGTTTTGACGAAGTGCTTCAGCGAGAAACTCAATGTTCGATTTTGGAGGGATGCCACAATGCCTATCAACAAGTCAGCGATTATTGCCACCGTTGTCCTCGCGCTCATGTCGAGTTGCGTGACGGATTCGTATCTGCTCCGAATGAGCATGGGCCACACCGGCTGTGACGAGTCGGAGATGCAGCTCTCGGAAAAGAATATGTCCTACTCTGGCATGATGGGCGTCGCGAGCTGGAAGGTCGTTTGCAAAGGCAAAGCGTATTACTGCTCATCCACTGGCCAAGTCGCAAACTGTAAGCAAGCCACCAAGTAGACACGCGGCCACAGGAGCAAGCATCCTAGACCTAGGCTGCCCAGTTGGCAGCTTGGCTGACGAGTTGCTGATTTGAGGGCAATGACGTCCTCAATCTGGCCATTTTCGGTATAGTGGAGAGTTCGATAGCTATGACGATCTCCCTGCCAGAACTCCCCCCGGTCGAGCTCACCCTCACTTCGCTCAAGGGGCTTCGTGCGGCCGGGGTCATCGCAGGCATAAAGCCCTCCGGCAAACGCGACGTGGCGCTCTTGGTCGCCGATGAGGCAGTGAGCGGAGCGGCGCTCTTCACCCAGAACCATTTTCGGGCCGCACCCGTCGAAGTTTCGCGGCGACACATCGCGCGCAGCGGGGGCAAAGTGCGCGCGCTTATCGTGTCCTCGGGGAATGCGAACGCCTGCACCGGAGCCGATGGCGAACGCGACGCACTCGCCATGTGTACCCAGGTGGCGGAAGCCCTCGCGTGTCCACTGGAGCAAGTGCTGGTCTGTTCGACGGGCGTCATCGGCGTGAAGTTGCCCATGGACAAGGTCCGCACGGGTATCGCCGCTGCGCTCGCCGGGTTGTCGCGGGAGAAGAGCGCCGGGCGGGATTTCCTAGAAGCGATCATGACCACAGACGCCTTCCCCAAGGAAGCCTGCGCCCGGTATGCCGAGGGAAGTGTCGTCGGCGTGTGCAAGGGGGCAGGGATGATCGAGCCGTCCATGGCGACGATGCTCGCTTTTCTCGCGACCGACGCCGCGCTCTCGCCGAAGGAACTCGCAGAGCATCTGCCGCGCCTCGCGCGGTCGTCTTTCAATGCGGTGCACGTCGACAGCCACGCCAGCACCAACGATACGTTCCTCATGCTCGCGACGGGGAGCGGGAAGAGTGGCCCGGAGTGGCTCGCCCCGGCGGAGACCGTGGCCCGGCGACTCGCCTGGCTCATCGCCCGCGACGGCGAGGGAGCCACCAAGGTCACAGAGATTATCGTCCGCGGAGCCGCGTCCGACGCGGCCGCCCAGGCCATCGCCCGGCGGGTGGCTGCCTCGGCCCTCGTGCGCACCGCGCTCTTCGGCTGCGACCCCAACTGGGGACGCTTCACGAGCGCGGTGGGGAACGCCCCGGAAGTTCGGGAACCGAAGGCTCTGCGCTGCGTATTGCAAGGCGTGGAGGTCTTTGCCGCCGGGGAGCCTCGGCCCTTCGACCGCGCACGCCTGTCGGCCTCGATGCGCGCGGAAGATGTGCTGCTGGAACTCGTGCTCGCCGACGGCAAGGGCGAGGCGAGCCTCTTCACCTCGGACCTCGGCTATGGGTACGTCGAAGTGAACGCTGAGTACAGCACCTAGGACGGTTCGAGAAGTTGATGCTTGTTGCGTCGAATTGATTTTGGCCGGGCCTGTAACTACAGTTTTGTTGCATATGTACTGAGGACATCAGCATGATTCATCGCCACCTAAACCACCAAGAATTCACTCCGGCGGCTATCGATGACGTGATCTCTCGCGGTCGATGGAGAGATTGGGTGGAACTTCGTCGGGCGGCGTTGCGAGATGTGTCCGTTCTCGAAACGATTGCAGCAGTTTGTCGCAACTATATTTCCGACCCCTACGCGCAGCGCTACCATTTCTGGATGCACTATGTCGAAGCACACCGAAACGTTGCCTGAATGGGAACTTGTCCTTTCGTCAGCGGCACGACTCCAGCAGATACTTCCGGATGCAGTGCTGGTCGGTGGCACTGCCTCGGCGATTCACGCGAAGCACCGATTCTCCCGTGACGCCGACCATGTGCTCACTGACTTGCGCAGCCGCTTCGATAAAGTGCTCGCCGAGCTAGAATCGATCGCTGGTTGGAAGACCGCTCGCGTGAATCGCCCCGTCATGGTCCTCGGGAGCCTGGATGGTATTGAAACTGGCGTTCGCCAGCTCATCCGTAAAGAACCCTTACATACTACTGTTGTAGAGTTCCAAGGTGCCCAAATAACTGTTCCCACTGAAGCTGAAATTCTTCGAATCAAGGGATTATTGATACTCAAACGCAACGCTACGAGGGACTATCTTGATTTCGTCGCTCTGGCAGATCACCTCGGTGACGAGAATGTCGCCCAAGCGTTGCGATCATTTGATCGGCTCTACCCGCAAGAGAGTGGAGAATCTGCTACCCAGCAGTTGCAGGTACAACTTGCGAATGCACTTCCCTACGACCTAAAAAATACGAACCTCAGCGAATATAAAAATCTCGCTCCTCGTTGGCAAGAATGGGGTTCGATTCAGGCCGCTTGCTCTCGTCTAGCGACAGTGATCTTCGACCGGGTAAGTGCAATGCACGAGGAAAATCCCGACGCCTCTGACTTTGAGATTGAGTAGTCGTCCTCCCACTTCCCAGCCGTAAATATCGATAGTTTATTCCGAGCTATCGCGAAGTAGCCCGACGATGCTTACTTCCGCCACCTCCATGGCACGGAAGATGAATCCCTTTGTCGATGTCATCTTGATGTCAGACCCTGCTGATAATATGTTCAGTATCGGGATTCAGACCTCCAAGTCCCAGGGAAAGGGTGCAAACCATGCTGAAGCGACTGCGGCTTACTGACTTTGTGGTGTTGAAAGGCGTCGAGGTTGAATTTGGCGACGGACTCACCGTCATTACCGGCGAATCGGGGAGCGGCAAGTCCGTCTTCATCAACGCCTTAGGACTGTTGCTCGGCGCGCGGGCGGAGACCGAAGTCGTCCGGCCGGGAGCAAATGAAGCGGTGCTCGAAGCAGTCCTCGACTCCGGCGCCGAACTCCAGCGTCGGTTGGAAGCGCTGGGCCTCCCGGCGGAGGGCGATGAGGTCTCAATTCGCCGCACGGTCGGCCGCCAAGGTCGGGTCTACATCAACGGGTCGCTCACCACGGTCGCCATCCTCGGGAAGCTGACGCGCGGACTCCTCGACGTGGCCGGGCAGAACGAGCACATCGCTCTGTTCGACGTGGCGGAGCACCGGAACTTCGTCGACAAGCTCGCCCATTCCGCCGCGCCGGGCGGTCCGCTCGCGGAGTACGAGGCGAGTTGGCGTGCACTCAAGGACGCTGAACGCGAACTCGCGGCGCTCGGGGGCGACGACGCGCAAGTGCAAGCGCAAGCGGAGTACACCGCTTTCTTACTCAAGGAGCTGGAGGAGTTCGCTCCCCGAGTGGGTGAAGAGCAGGAGCTGACGGCACTGCGGCGGCGGCTCCAGTCCATCGAGAAGCTGCGCGCGCTCGGCTGCGGCGCGCTCGAATTCCTCGACACCAATGAAGGCAATGCGCTCACCCACGTCCGCAAATCCTTGGGAGCATTGCAGGAAGCAAAACGCCTCGATGAGTCCTTAGGACCCATCTTCGACAACCTCGCAGCGGCGCAGGCGATGCTCGACGATGTGGCCCGCGACCTGACCCGGTTCGTCGAAGGGCTCGAAGCCGACCCCTCCAAACTTGCGGAGGTCGATGAGCGCTTGGAGCGCTACCGGCGGCTCAAGGCGAAGCACTCGGTCGCCGCCGATGAGCTCCCCGGGGTGTTGGAGCGGCTGCAGGCGCAGCTCGAAGCGCTCACCCACCGTTCCGAGCATCGCCTCGCTGCCGCCGAAGTGCTGGCGCAGCGGCGAGCGGAGATTGTGCAACGCGCGGAAGTCCTGCGAGCGCAGCGCCGCGCCGCCGGAAAAGCCCTGGCGGACGCCGTCGGGGAGCGACTTGGGCACCTGCACTTGGACTCCGCCCGTTTCCGGGTGGAGTTGCGAGAGGTTGAGCCGGGCCCGACCGGTGGCGACGAAGTTGAGTTTCTCTTCTCTGCGAACCAAGACTTGCCCTTGCGGCCGCTGGCGCGGGTTGCTTCCGGCGGCGAAGCGTCGCGACTGATGTTGGCGATGAAGAGCGCGCTCTCGGAGCACGACGGGGCCCGGTGCTCAGTACTCGACGAGCCGGATGTGGGCTTGGGTGGCGCGGCCGCAGATGCCGTGGGGCGGTTGATTAAGGAGGTCGCCTCTGGGCGCCAAGTGCTCTGCGTGACCCACCTGCCACAGGTGGCCGCACATGCGGACGTCCATCTACTCCTCGAACGCGAGAAGAGCGGCGAATCGTCGGTACGCAACCTCGAAGAGGCACCGGCTCGACACCGGGAATTGGCAAGGATGCTCTCCGGCGCATCGGTCACCAAGGAAGCCGAAGTGGCCGCGGCAGCACTGCTCAAGACTGCCCGACGACCTTCTCGGACTCGCCGGGCGATAAAGTCAGTCGACGCGGCAATGGGTTGAACAGGTTAGCACTGTGTTCAACACTGTTCAGGTGTGCCTCGAGAACAATGTCGACGCCGAATGCATTCGCTTCAGAATCCTTGCTGAAACCTTCGTGGCTTCGTTAGACTGAACCGGAGTGACTCGGAAATCGCAGCTCTCATTGAAGGCCATTAGCTGCGGTCGGACCCATGTCGGCAAAATTCGTGCATTGAATGAGGATTGTTTTGCGATTCAAGAAGACCTCCAAGTCTTCGTGGTCGCCGATGGGATGGGCGGACACAAGGGGGGCATCGTCGCATCGCACCTCGCCGTCGAGACAATCGGCGAAGTCGCCAAGGCAACCCTCAAAGGCAAAGGTGCGAAGGCGAAGTCCGGAGAGCAATTGCCGGAGTTCATCGTCCGAGCCATGGGGGAGGCCTGCGAAATCGTGCAACGCCGATCCCTTGAGGATCTCGCGCTTGACAGCATGGGCACCACTGCCGTCATGCTGGCCATTGCCGGGAAGACAGCAGCCCTGGGCCACATCGGAGACAGCCGGGCCTATCTGATTCGCGACGGAAAGATTCGCCAGCTCACCCAGGACCACTCCCTCGTCAACGAACAGATCTGGGTCGGCATGATGACCCCGCAGGACGCCGAGCAGGCTGCCTATCGCAATGTGATCAGCCGTTCGGTAGGTTTCGAGGCGCAGGTACAAGTTGATGTGATCAACCTCCCTGTCCGAAAGGGAGACAGATTCTTACTTTGCACCGACGGGTTGACCAATAAGGTACCCGACAGCGATCTTCTCAAAGCTGCACAAGTCGGGAAGCTGGAAACTGCCGCCGACAAGCTCGTCGACCTCGCCAATGAACGCGGCGGAGAGGACAACATCACCCTGATTTTGGTCGAGCTCGTGCAGCGGAGCCAAAAACGGAAAAAGCCAGCTAAGAAATAGTTTCTCCTTGCCGTTACATTGAAAGTCGGAGAGGTTGCGCTGATGTTGGCTGGGCAGCTTGAACTACCTTTCCCTGCCTGTCGGAGTAGTGTCATTGCAACGAGGTGATTTTACACTCATCGTCGTCCCTGATCAGCACGCGGCCGTGCGTCGGATCCGCGTGCGCCGGGTATGGTTCAAGCAGGTCGCTATTGCCGCAGGGGTGCTGTGTGTTGTGGGGATCATCGGGGTCATTCACTACGTCAGCGTCGTCTCGACCGCGCGTCAATTTCCCCAGTTACGAGACGAAAACATTCGTCTGAAAAATGATCTTGAGGCGGTACGCCTCCAAGTCGGGCATCTCGCGAGCACTGTCGAGCGCGTGGGCCGCAGCAGCCAACGACTGCGTGAACTCGCGATGATCTCCGAGACCCAACGGGGGTTGCCCATGGGTCCAACCCAGGCCACCCGCGGCGGAGATGGCGAAGCGGATGCGCCGAATCCTTTCATTCGCGGTGGAGCCGCTGCGACCCGGGCGGCGCTCGAGCGGAGCCTCAACCGAGTCTCCGCCGAGGCGACCCGGCAAGAACAGTCCCTCGCCGATTTTGAGACCTACTTCCAAGAGCAGCGCTCCATCCTCGCGTCGGCGCCGACCATTTGGCCGGTGCGCGGCTGGGTGACCTCCGACTTCGGCAACCGGGTGGATCCGTACACGAGCGACAAGGTGATGCACTCCGGCATCGACATTGCGGGTGACATCGGCCGTGAAGTTGTCGCCCCGGCCGACGGGCTCGTGGTGTTCGCCGGGAACGAGGGCGGCTACGGCAAAGTGCTGGTGCTCGACCACGGCTACGGCATGAAGACCCGCTACGGCCACCTGTCGGCCTTCAAGGTGAAGCTCGGCGAGCGCGTGCGCCGCGGAAGTCCAATCGCAGCACTCGGAAATTCCGGCAGAACGACTGGACCCCACCTGCACTACGAGGTTCGGGTCAACGGGATGCCCCAGAACCCTCGGAAGTTCCTGTTCGACGATTGATGGGGGCGCTCGCCAGCCTCGGCTCTGCGATGAACAGAGCGGCAAGGACCAACGCGTGCGTGAACTCTCCCTTGCGCGCGAGGTCGTAAACTTTGCGGATAGGGAAGCGCTCCACGGCGAGAGCCTCGCCCGGGTCCGGCGTGCCCGCGTGAATCCATTCACAACCTTCGGCAAGCACCACATGCAGTCGATTGGCGAATATCGCCGGATTCGGCTCCAGCGTTGCCAGGAGGGTGATCGAACGTGCACGAAAGCCGGTCTCCTCCTCCAACTCGCGGGCGGCCGCTGCCGTTGGCTCCTCGCCGCGCTCGACGACACCACCGGGCAGCTCAAGGGTGGCTGCGTCGAGGCCGAAGCGGAATTGGCGCACCAGGAGGAGTTCGTTCTCATCCACCCGAGCGATGACCATAACCCAATCAGAGGTCTCGATGGTTATCCGCCGCGCGGTGGAGGCGTCGCGCGGATCTTCGACTTCCCACTCAACCGTCTGAAAAATTTGATAGTCGGTGCGGTGGATTTCTCGGAGCTTTTTCCAAGGTTGAACCATGGGGGTCACTTCCTTGCAGCGATATGACGCGAAGAGCGCGGAGCTAGCTGTCTATACCTTTAAAGAGGGAGTCCTCTCACGGGTCGCGCACGATCTAAAGCTGCTCGCCGAGTCCTTCACCCTTGATGTCGACGACACCTCGGCGGAATTGAAGCTCGAGGCCGCCTCGCTCAAGGTCTTCTGCGTCATGCAGGAGGGCCAGGAAGCGCCTCCCCACTTGTCTGCCTCGCAACACCACGACATCGAGAAGAACCTCGCTCGCTCCGTGCTCCACGTGGAGCGCTTCCCGACCATCCACTTTCGGAGCACCCACATCGGCCCCAAGGAAATCAGGGGGAGTTTGACGCTCTGCGGCAGGACCCGAGAGGTCCGCGGGGATCGCTGGGCAAGAGAATGGGGCGTCGAGGCAAAATTCACAATCGCTCAGCCCGACTTTGGAATAGTACCCTATTCCGCGATGTTGGGAGCTATCAGGGTGAAGCCAGAGGTCGTCGTCGTCGTGCGATTGGGCGCACCAAGGACATAGGAGGGAACACATGAAGATTCACGAATACCAAGGCAAACAGTTATTCAAAAAATACGGCGTTGCGATTCCAGAAGGAATCGTCGCGCGAAGCCGCGACGAAGCGGAGGCCGCAGCGAAACAGCTCGGAACCAAAGTCGTCGTCGTGAAGGCGCAGATCCACGCAGGTGGTCGCGGAAAGGGCGGCGGCGTCAAAATCGCCAAGTCGCCCGCCGAAGCGAAGGCCTTCGCGCAGCAGATGTTGGGCATGAAGCTCAAGACCGTTCAGACCGGCCCCGAGGGGCAAGAAGTCCGGACGCTCTACATCGAGCAAGGACTCGACATCGAAAAGGAATACTACCTGGGCCTGACGCTCGACCGCGCGACTTCTCGACCCACGTTCATGGCGTCGACCGAGGGCGGCGTCGAAATCGAAGAGGTCGCCCACAAGCAACCGGAGAAAATCCTTCGCGCATCGGTGGACCCGGCGGTGGGCCTCATGCCTTACCAGGCGCGCAAGCTCGCGTTCGGCCTCGGGCTCTCCGGCGTAACAGTCGATAAATTCGTGAAGCTCTGCCTTGGCCTCTACGAGGTCTACATGGCGACCGACGCTTCGCTCATCGAAGTGAACCCGCTCGTGAAGCTCGCGAACGGCGATGTGGTCGCGCTCGATGCGAAGCTCAACTTCGACGACAACGCCCTGTATCGCCAATCGGCGATAGCCGAACTCCGGGATCCGGCCGAAGAGGATCCGCGTGAAGCCAAAGCCCGCGAGTACGACCTCGCGTATATCGCGCTCGAAGGAAACATCGGCTGCATGGTCAATGGCGCCGGACTCGCGATGGCGACCATGGACACCATCAAGCTCGTCGGCGGCGAGCCTGCCAACTTCCTCGACGTCGGCGGTGGTGCTTCGCGTGAGAAAGTCACCCAAGCGTTCAAGCTCATCCTCGCCGACCCAGCGGTCAAGGCCGTGTTGGTCAACATCTTCGGCGGCATCATGCGCTGCGATGTCATCGCGGAGGGCATCATCGCCGCGGCGAAGGAAGTGAAGCTCGCCGTCCCGCTGATCGTTCGCCTCGAAGGCACGAACGTGGCGCAGGGCAAAGAACTCTTGAAGAACTCTGGTTTGAAGATCATTCCCGCGGACGATCTCCTGCAAGCTGCGCAAAAGGCAGTCGCTGCAGTGGGGAAATAAGGAAAGCACATGAGCATCCTGGTCAATGAAAACACGAAGGTCGTAGTTCAAGGCATCACCGGCTCCGCCGGTTCCTTCCACGCCAAGCAATGCATGGAATACGGAACCAAGGTCGTCGCGGGCGTCACCCCCGGCAAGGGCGGGAAGCTGTTTGAAGAGAAGGTGCCGGTGTTCGACACCGTCGAGCGCGCCGTGCGCGAGACCGGAGCCAACACCTCGGTCATCTTCGTACCGCCGCCATTCGCTGCGGACTCCATCCTCGAAGCCGCCGACGCCGGTATCGGACTCTGCATCGTCATCACCGAAGGAATCCCGGTGAACGACATGGTGAAGGTGAAGCGGGCGATCGCCGGAGGCCCCATGCGCCTCGTCGGACCGAACTGTCCGGGCGTCATCTCCCCGGGCTCAAAGTGCAAAATCGGCATCATGCCGGGGCACATCCACCGCCCAGGAAACATCGGCATCGTCTCCCGTTCAGGCACGCTCACCTACGAGGCGGTGTTCCAGGTGACGAACTTGGGCCTTGGCCAATCGTCGGCGGTCGGCATCGGCGGCGACCCGGTGAACGGGACCAACTTTGTCGACGTGCTGAAGCTCTTCAACGACGACCCGGATACCCACGCCATCATCATGATCGGCGAAATCGGCGGGACCGCCGAAGAAGAGGGCGCGGCTTGGATTAAGGCGAACTGCAAGAAGCCCATGGCCGGGTTCATCGCAGGCGCCTCTGCACCTCCGGGTCGGCGCATGGGCCACGCGGGCGCAATCATCTCCGGCGGACAAGGCACCGCCGAGGAGAAGATAAAGGCCATGCGCGCTGCAGGTATCCACATGGCCGCATCGCCCGCAGAAATTGGAAAGGCGATGATGTCGGCTCTCGGAAAGGCCTAGATGCCCCGAGTCGCAAACTTCAACCCTGGTCCGGCGGCGCTCCCGCTGCCGGCGCTGGAGCGCGCCCGCGACGAACTCCTCGATTTCGAGGGGAGCGGGATGTCGATCCTGGAGCACTCGCACCGCAGCTCGGCGTACCTGCGGCTGCACGAGTCGGTGAAGGAAGGGCTACGCCGACTCCTCGCGATCCCAAAGAGCCACACGGTGCTGTTTCTCTCCGGCGGCGCTTCGACGCATTTTGCGCAAGTGCCGATGAACTTCCTGCGCGCCGACGCGAGCGCCGATTACGTGTTGACCGGGCACTGGTCCGAACGAGCGGCCAAGGACGCCGAGTTCTACGGCAAGGTCCGCATCGCAGCGACGACCGCGGAGGCGAACGGTCGGTACACGCGGATTCCCGCTGACGGCACCGTGAAGTTCGACCCCAAAGCGGCCTACGTTCACACCACCTCGAACAACACCCTCATGGGCACCCAGTACCGGGTGTTTCCGCAGACGGGAGCTCTGCCGCACGTCTGCGACATGTGCAGCGATTTGCTCTCGCGGCGTTTCCCGGTGGAACAGTTCGCGCTCGTCTACGGAGCGGCGCAGAAGAACATGGGGCCTGCAGGAGCGGTGGTGGTCATCGCCGACGAAGCCTTCATCAAGACTGGCCGCACCGACATCCCGAAGATTTTCCGCTACCAGTCTGCCCACGAAAACGACTCGCTCTACAACACGCCCGCGACCTTCGCGGTCTACTTCATGCGCAACGTCATCGCCTGGATTGACAGCGTAGGTGGGATGCCAGGCATCGAGGCCCGCAACGCAGAGAAAGCGAAGGCCGTGTACGCCGCGCTCGACGAGGGGTTCTACATCCCCTTCGCCGCAACGCCCGACCGCAGCCTCATGAACGTGACCTTCCGTTGCCCGACCGAAGCGCTGGATGCGGCCTTCGTCGCCGAAGCGCAGAAGCAAGGCATGGTGGGCTTGAAGGGGCACCGGATCACCGGCGGCCTGCGCGCGTCGCTCTACAACGCCGTGTCTCCGGAAGACGCGCGGATGCTCGCGAGCTTCATGCGCGCCTTCGCAGCGAAGCACGGTTGACCTTCAGTTCGGCGGGAACTTCTTGAAGCGCCGCAGGATTGCCCGGACCTTGCGCCGGGAGAGCGGCTGCTTGCCGAATCGCGCTCCCAGGTACGTATCGGTGGCCTCGGTGAGTGCTCCCGCGAGCGGGTGGCGCACCCGGCGCAACTCCGCGGCGAGCTCTTCGACGGTCGTTCCGGGATCCGGGGTGAGTCCTCGGCGCGCGAGTTGGTCGTCGATGCGGGCCAGAAAGCGCGTCGCTGGGGTAGTGCGGCGGCGCAGAAACACGATGAGCCGCCAGGCGAGGAACAGCACCGCGACGAGGATGACCACGTGCTCGATGCGCGGGCGAGGCAGATCGAAGCGCGCTCGTGCGAGGGAGAAACCTCGCTGCGCGCCGCGGATGGTTTCGAGCTGATCCAATGCCGAATAGTCGAGCACCCGTGAGTTCCACCACTCTTCGATGAGCTCGTAGCGTTCGAGGAAAATGCGCTGCCAAGGCTCCGCTTGCCCGGCGCGACCTGATTCTGGAGTCGCGTCGAGCGTCGTCCAGCCGAGTTCGGGCAACAGGGCTTCTACCCAGGCATGCGCGTCTCCTCCGCGGAGCAGGTAGCGCTCGCCGACCCGCTCCCCACCGTAGAATCCAATGACCACCCGGGCGGGTATGCCGAGTGTCCGCAAGAGCACCGCGAGCGAAGTGGCGAAGTGTTCGCAATGGCCGCGGCGGGTATCGAAGAGAAACTGTGCTAACCGATCATTCGCTGGTTCCGTGCCACCGAGCGAATATTCCCAACCACTGCGCAGTCGACCTTCGAGCAGGCGGGCGCGCTTCGCTGCGTCGGTTTCGGTGCCGACGAGTTCACGCGCGAGTCCCGCTACGCGCGGATCGAGCGCCGGGAGTTGGAGGGACTCCTCAACGTCGTCGGTCGGGAGCTCTACGTTCGAACTCTGCACGCGGTACGTATAGGTCGAGTAGGAAGCAGACGCGGGGCTCACCCGGACCGCTCGCCCGGATATCCATTCGAGCGAAATCGGCATTTCGCCCATCGGCGTCACCGCATGGGCGCTGTACACGCGCATTGGCTCTGGGAGGGTGATGAGCGTGGACGTACCGTAGGCCGGAAGGAGTTCGTAGAGTTGCTCGGTGATAGGACCAACGGACTTCAGTTCCGGCGGCTCACCGTGCTCTTTCGTCGAAGCTTTCCACGTCGCGCCGTCGAAGCGAACGAGCCGCTGGGCGACCCAATAGCGGTCGAGTTTGTTCACCTTCGGGTCGGGATTCAGGCGAACTTTCGCGACTGTGCGGAGATTCGTTTTGAGCGTGCTGCTTCCATTCAATGTAACGCTGTCCGAAAGGCCGGTGGAGGTTCCCATCGCCTTCGCGATCGCTTTCCGTTCGACAAATCGCCAGGAGAGGCGCGGATACACGGCAAAGATGACAGCCGCGCCAGCGATCGTGAGGAGGAGTCCTACGGCAACCCGGCGGCGAATTGGCCCAGCGGGCTCGGCGGCGGTGGCGGCGGTAATCTGAATCGCCTGGGAGAGTCCGGCAGCCGTCCCGAAGACAAACAGCAGAATGGCAAACCAGAATTCGGCGGAAATAGCTGCTGCGCCGATCATGAGCAGGAGCGCCGCGAGGAGGGTCTGCCAGTTGACGCTCTCGCTCGGTGCAGAGATCAGGCGATGGGCAGTGAGCAGGGTGGCGAAGGTGGCGGCAACCCAAGGGAGGGTCGTGGAGTCGCGGAAGACCAATGCGGCGAGGACGACCGCCGCACCGACCAGCAGAAATACCGGCCAGCGCCTATCGGCGCTGATGTGCCAGCCGAAGAGGCTTGCTCCCAAGCAGACGACGAAGATGGCGCTCACCGCCGTTGGCAGAAGACCGGTGATTGCCACGGCCGTAAACGCGGCACCGGCGGCCACATCGCGAAAACGCTGGCTGAGGCGCAGAGCTGGCGTCATCGTGCCGCCTCCAAGTCCCTGTTCTCAAGGACTGCGTTCCCAAAGCCGAGCAGTCCGAGCGAAGTGAGCAGTTGCCGCTCGTGGGTCGCTCCCCGGGAGGGCGGGATACTCTCTTGGGGAAGTGTGAGCCCCACTTCGTAGCCGCGGGAGAGGTGGTCGAGCAGGCTGCGGGTGGCAGCGGCGCATTGCTCGTCGAGCGCTGGTCCCAAGGGAAGCTTGGGAATGTGCAGCGTCAACTGCGGGTGACCTTCTTCCTCCCGCTCCGCGACGACGAGTTTGCCGCCGAGTGCGCTCTTCTTCCAGTGGATACGTCGACCGTCTTCGCTCTCCCGCAGCTCCCGCAGTTCGCGCAGCTCTGAGCCTGCACCGACGCGGTTGCTGAGCGAGCCTTCGCCCCGGCTGTCGGCCTCCAAGGTGTGGTCCGCTGCTGGGGCCCGACGGCTGGGCCAGATGACGAGCGTATCCGGTGCCGGAAAGTCGCGGCTCTTCTCGTAAAATCCAAATGGGAATGTGGTGCTGACACGGATGACCGAGAGTTTGAGCGGTCCGCGTCGCGCGGGTGCATAGCGGGCGACAGCAATCTGGGGCTCACCGCGCACGAGCCGCCCGACCAGCGCATGTCCTTTCGGGCCGGTCGGTCCTTCCGAAATGGAGAGCGAGTGCGAATCTCGGCGAAGGCTAGTTATCTCGTAGCGCAATTCTAGGGGTTCACCCGCGTGTGCGCCCTCGAAGGGCAGCCGCCGAACGGAGATGCTGCCCAACACCTGCTCCGAGAGCACGCCGGAGAGGATGGTGATCGCGAGGAGGTAGCTTAACGTGAGGTAGAGCAGGTTGTTGCCAGTGTTGAGAGCACCCACCCCGACTCCCACCGTGAGCACCAAGTACACAAATCCGGGGCGGGTGACGCGAAGCTGGCGAGGGGCTCGCAGAAAGCGGGGCATCATCTCGGGCTAGGGATGGATTGGAGAATTTCTTCCAAGATGCGCGTCGCCGCGTCGCGGACCGCGCTGCCCCGTGGGGGATCGCGAAGGATGATGCGGTGGGCGAGGCACGGAATCGTAACTGCCCGCAGGTCGCCGGGCGAAACAAAGGGCCTATCGCTCCAGAGCGCTTGGGCGCGCGCCGCCGCCGCGAGGGTGAGCATGGCGCGGGTGGAAGCCCCGCGCTCAAGCGCCGGGTGACGACGGGTCTCGGTGCCGATGCGCACCGCGTAGTCGGCGATTTCCCGGGAGAGTTCAACCGCGTCGGCAGCGCGCTGCAACGCCTTCAGCATCTCGGGGGTGGCCACGGCTTTCGTCGCAGCCGACGAACTGCCTTTGCGCTCGGTGAGGAGATTGAGTTCGTCTTCTGGCGCGAGGTGTCCAAGCGAGAGTCGGAAGAGGAAGCGATCGAGCTGTGCATCGGGGATGGGGTAGGTCCCGGAGAGTTCAATCGGGTTTTGGGTGGCGACGACGGCGAACGGCTGCGGCAGCGGGTAGGTGCGGCCATCGACGCTCACTTGGCTCTGGGCCATCGCTTCGAGCAGCGCCGACTGGGTGCGCGGCGGTGCGCGGTTCAGCTCGTCGGCGAGCACGAGCTGACCGAAGATCGGCCCCTGACGAAACTCAAACTCGCCGGTTCCCGGTCGGTAGATTTGCACGCCGACGATGTCCGCCGGAAGGAGGTCCGCCGTGAATTGGATGCGGGAGAAGGTAAGTCCAAACACCCGCGCCAGCGACTCGGCGAGCGTCGTCTTGCCAAGCCCGGGGATGTCTTCGAGGAGCAGGTGGCCGCGAGCGACGAGCGCGGTGAGCGCGGTGCGGACAGCTTTTTGTTTTCCGAGAAGTTTGAGATCGAGCTCGTGGGCAACGCGCTCCAACAAGGCCGCGGAGGAAAGTCCAGGAGGGTTCATGGAGTGGTGGCGGGGCTAAACCGCAGGCGCCATTGGTTGAGGTAGCTCAAGCACTATGATGTTACACCATCGGCCTCCCGTGGGACGAATTCGCCTACTTGAGCCTGAGCTCATCGACCAAATTGCCGCCGGAGAGGTCGTGGAGCGCCCGGCGAGCGCGCTCAAAGAACTGGTCGAAAACTCCATCGACGCCGAGGCCCAGCACATTCGGGTGAGCCTGAAAGGCTCGGGGCTCGAAAGCATCACAGTCATCGACGACGGCGTCGGGATGGCTGCGGAAGATGCGCGCCTCTGCCTGTCCCGGCACGCGACGAGCAAGCTACCGACGGCGGCGGCCTTGCAAGAAATCCTCACCATGGGGTTCCGCGGGGAAGCATTGCCGTCTATCGCCTCGGTCTCTCGGTTGACGCTCACGACGAGCGAGCACGGCCAAGAGGCCGGAGTGACCATTCGCTGCTCTGGCGGCGCTATCGAAGCGCCCGAGCCCGCAGCGCCCATCGATGGGACCCGCATCGTCATCGACGATCTCTTCTTCAATGTGCCGGCGCGGAAAAAATTCCTTAAGCGGGCCGCTACCGAGTTGCACCATTGTCGGGAGGCCATCGTTCGCTTGGCGCTCGCGCACCCGGAGACGAGCTTTACGGTCGAGCACGACGGGCGCCGAATCTTGGCCACGAACCCCAGCGATGAGCCAAGAGAGCGGATCATCGAGCTTTTAGGAGAGGAGCTTCGAGCACATCTGCTCACCGCGCAGGCGGCGCGCCTCGGCGTGTCGGTCGAGGGCTATATCGCTGCGCCCGAGTTCACCCGTCCCACGGCGTCGGGCATCTACATGTTCATCAACCGGCGTTACATCCGGGACCGGGCTTTGAATGCGGCGCTGGCGCGCGCCTACCGGGGTGCCATTCCGCAGGGGAAATACCCGGTGGCAGTGTTGTTCCTCACCATCGACCCGCAGACCGTCGACGTGAACGTGCACCCGCAGAAGCTCGAAGTTCGGCTGCGCGACCCCCGGCTCGTGAGCGAAGCCCTCGCGGAAGCTGTCCGGGAGGCGCTCCACAAGGCCCCCTGGAATACACCGGCAGCGCCCACCGCTTCGGCGAACTATGCGCTGGCAGTCGAACGGTTTCTCGCTCATGCGCCTCCGGTGCCGGTGCCCTTGATGGAGGAGCGCGCTCCGGCCTACGGGACGCTGCGCCCCGACCTCAACGCCGCAGCCCCGAAGGGCTATTGGGCCTCGCTCATCTACCGTGGTGAACTCGGCAGCCGCTTCTGGCTTTGCGAAGCACCCGGCAAATCCTTGGTGATCGTCGATCCTCGCGGCGTTCGCGCCCGCCAAGCGCTCCGGGCGTTGCGGCACAGGACGGCTTCGCCTTCGTTTCCCCTGGGGGTGGTCGTGCGGGCCGGGACACAGGTCCTCGCGGCGCAGGCGGCTCTTGGAGAACTCGGCGTGGAGTTTGAGCCCTTTGGGCCCGAAGAGCTGATACTCCGCTCACTGCCGATTGAACGCACGGCGACCCCCGACGAGTTGAGTGCGCTGCTCGAAGCACTCGCGAAGGCCTTCACCGAGGGTGGTCATCAGCGCGCGCTCTTGCGGATCGCGAGCTTTGCTGGCGAGACCCCCTGGCGGAGCGTGACCGCAGGCGAAGCCCATGCTGCGCTCGCGCTCTGCGATGACGAGCTACCGGAATCGGCGGAGCTCTTGCCCAAAATCCTGGTGCGCACGATTCCTTTCTTGGAGCTGGAAGGCTTGTGAAATCCTTTGAAGAAATTGCATTCAGAGGGTGGATAACTAGAATGCCCAAATGAGAGTCTTCGCTCGATTCCGAGCAGTGAGCATCGTTGTCCTCCTTCTTGCGGTTCCGTGCGAAGCAGCCCCGGAAAGTATCGAAGGGGCAGGTCGGCTCACCTTTCTGGGCACCTACCGCTGGGTACCGAATTGGTACTTCGAGGGCAGGGCCGCCGCGACCAATCACAAATATGAATCGCCCTGGGGCGGTGGTCCCGGAGGTATCGTCAGCGGCGGATACGGGGTCACCAAGAATATCGAGATCACGCTCGATCTCTTCGGCCTCTACAACCCCTTCAAAGTCTCGCCGTGGGGCAACGTCGACGGGCTCACCTACGGCGCGAGCGTCGGTGGCAACTTCGTCGCCAACAACCTCTTCTTCAACGGGTTCTTTCCCTACATCGGGGCTCAGGGAGCCTTCGTGCTCGTCAATATGCGCGCCGACGGACTCAAAATTCCCGAGCGAGTCACCGGCGGCCTCGTCATCCAAGCAGGATTTCATCTGCGCTTCCATGACGCTTGGGCGTTCACCTTTGACGTCCGGTGGATGATGGCGCGCTCGGTTTTTCCGCAGATCTCTGGCATCAACGCCGGTGGATTGATGGGATCTATCGGCGTGACCTACTTCTTCGCGTCGCAATCGCGTACACCCACAGTGCCCGGCTTCGATCGTCCCGGGAACCTTCTTTGAAAAATATCTGATGCCCGACAACGACTCCAAGACCCTCGAAGAGATTCGCCGCGAAATCATCGAAGCGAGGAATCTCACCATCAAGGCCGATAACGCTGTGCGCGGTATCCACGCCGAGCTCAAGGTGCTCGGAGCGCGCCAGGAGGACTTTCGTCGCAAGGCGAAATTCACTTCGGCGGTGGCCTACGTGCTGTTCGCGTTGCTCTCTTTCGCTGGTGTGTCGACCATCGCTCGCACGTTGATCTCGAAGAGCAACGCGGATCGCGAGCAAGCCGAGAAGAGCGCAAAGGAAGCTAAGCTCGTCGCCGAGGACCTCAAGAAAAAACTGGAAGAGCGCGACCAAGAAGAGGCGCAGGCAGTAGCGATTTACCGAAAGCTGTCCGCCAATGGCTCTGAACGCCGCGAGGCCCTCGCTGAACTCACTGTCGAGCGGCTCGCAAAACTCTCTCCGCTCAGCAAGCTGCTGCTCGGCGAGAAGCGAGAGGCGGTCCAAAAGGAAGTCCGACAACTCGGGCTCACCCAAGGCCGCCAAGCGCTCTGGCGCCAGAATTGGCAGGAAGCTCGGGAGAACGCCGAACTCGGCCTTTCGGCGGAGCCCACCGGTGATGAAGCCCTTGAACTTCAATCGATTCTGGGAACCGCTCTCTTCAGCGACAAGCAGCGGGAGCGGGCGATAGAGCCGCTGAAGCGGGTGGTAGAGGCCAAGAAGCCAAACCGGACCTACGATCTCGCCGCTTGGATGTTGGTGCAGGCCCTCGACGAGAACAACCGGCGGGAGGCAGCGCTCAAAGTGGCGCAAGAAGCCTTAGCCCTGCGACCGAACTCCGAGTTCCGAGGTTTTTTCTACACCCGGGCCCGAGGTGCGGCCGCGCCTGTACCACAACAAGCGCCACCGGCGACGCCACCGGCGCCGACTGCCCCGCCGCCAACAGTACCGGCACCGACCGCACCAACTCCAACGCAGCCCCAATGAAGGATTACTCGTTCGTCCGGCGCTTGGTGGTCGGCCTCTACCTCGCCGGTTCGATACTCTTCTGCATTGCGGTCCTCGTCTCCATTTGGCGATCCGCTCGGGAGATGGTCCCTCCGCACCCGGCAGGTGCGAAAGCAGTGTTGACCGTTGAAGCCTGCGCGCGCGGAGCGGAAGCACTCGCCCTTGAACTCGGGCAATCCATCAGCTCCAACGTCCCGTTCGAAGAGTTTCGGCGCGATTGGATACCGCGGGAGCGAAGACTCGAAGCTCTCTGCGGCTACGAAGGAGACGCGCCGGCCCAGATGGTGCGTCTCTTCCGCCAGTTGAATAAGCTCTTCAACGCCTACGACGATGCAGCCACGTGGACCGGGAGGAACATCGCTCCCCATCACAAGGCATTTCGCGAGGCGCTTGAGGAACTCAACGCGCCGGTGCGTTGAGTTCGTAGCTGCGGCTGCTGGAGCTTGTGGTGTCGACGAGCACCGGCACGGTCTCTCCACTGCCTTGAATCAAGCGGTAGAGATTGGCCGTAGCCCGATAAATCGAAACCGTAGGTGAGGCGGAGTAGATGTTCCCCTTGATGGAAGCGCCGCCGGAAAGGGACGTGTCCGGGAGGGGCACCGTGACGCCAGTCGAGGGGGTGATCTTCACGAGATGCGCCTGGGTGGGGAAAATTTTCGAGGGAGAAACGATGGTGACGACCCAGAGGGTGGAGTTGCTCTCGAAGGCGGGGTCGACCCAGAACTGGAAGGTGCCATCGGGCTTCGCGGTAGTGTCCACGGCTGGGAGGCTCAAGCCACCTAAGGAAGCGTCATTCCGCGGGGTGGCGGAAATCTTCATCTGGGAGAGGAGGAGCGAGAGGTTGTCGACCTTATCGAGGATCGTAATTTTCCCGCTGACCTGAGTGCGGAGTTTGCACTCAATGGTTCCGAAGTTGCGGAGGTTGCCTTGGTTCGGATTGTTCGGATCCGGGTACACGGGAAGGTTCGATACGACCTGGGTCGCAGCGGAGCTCTCGCCGGGTGGTACGACGATGATTTTCGCAGTGCCGCGATCGTAGATTTGCTTCGTAATGGTCCCGGCGTCGCTCGTTGTGCCGGTCGTTCGATACGTTCCATTGGGGTAGGTGACTTCGAGCAAGTAGGCTGCTCCGGCAACGGGCGCCTTATTGCTGTCCACGACGCTCCCGGTGAACTGCACCGGCGAGCCGTACTCACCAAATTCCAAAGTACCGGCGCTGAACGTTTGGGAAGTGGACGCAGAGTAACCGGCAAAAATAGCCGTGGGCAAGAGCGAGCCGTCGCCTTCCGGTGTGACGTGAAGGTCGAACTTCTCGCCGGGCGTATACGCGACCGGTAGCGAGAATGCGCCGCCGTCTGCCACTTCCGTGGAAATCGACAGGCGCCCGGAGAGTGCTCGTCGGCTGACCGCGGAGAAGGCTTGAATGGATACTCCTTGTGAGCCGGATGAGTTCACCGACGAATCGATGACCGGCTCCATCTTGCTCCTGCTGTTGACGACCTGCCCGGTGACGGTGAGCACCTGGGTGGGGGTCGGCAAAACGACGGTCACTCGGACATTGGGAACATCCGCAGTCACTTTGACCTTCGCGGCTGAACTCACCGGCGCAAAGGTTCGGTCGTCGGGCTTCACGGTGATCGTGTAGCTCCCAGCCCCCACCGAAATTGCGTAGACGCCGTCCTTGGCACCCGTAAAGTGCAATTCTTGGTCGCGGGGTAGCCCAGGGATGAGGTCGCTCGTCCCTGCAGCCACGAGCGTCAACGGGCCGGTGTATGGGTCGCCGGTGTCCGGTTGCTTCACAGTGACTTCGATGGGCGGGAGGAGCGGAACCGAGAGGTCGACGATGTTCCCGGTGACCGGTAGGTCGACGGGCGGGAGGGGTTCAGTACTCGATCCCAAGACCTCGATGAAAAGCGACGACGCGACTTCCTTCGGAAGTGGCTCTGCTTCTTCCATTGGGAGCTTGCTGCAAGAACCTACTATGAGGAGCGCGCAGAGTTTTGGTACCGACGACCTCACGGGCAAGGATCCGTTTTTACAAACCACGTGTAGTCGATGATCGCTGCGTAATCGTTGACCGTTCCGGAGTCTGCGAGGGTAATCGGCGCACGGCTCGCCGTCGGCGGGTAGCTATCGCTGAAATCCGAGTCGGTGATGTAGGCTTGGACGAGGTGGACTTTCCCGTCCATGGCGTAGGCCTTCAGCTGGGTCGTGACCGCTGCGGGCGCATCGAAGACCCGTTCGGTTGAACCACCGTAGTTGATCGGCGACGAAGCGACCGGATTCGAATCGACGGTCGGGTCCACATACCAACGCACGCGGGTGACATCGTTGATGTCCGGTTCGTGGACCGTGAACGAGATTTTCGGCATCGGTTTACATTTGGCATCTACTCCAAGGGTCACGCTGAATCTTTGCTGCGGGAGGATCGCCACGATGTCCGGGGCAGTATTCCGCTTCGGCAAGAGCTCGCCGGGGTAGTTTGGGTCCTGTGGCACAAGGCAGGATGAAGCAGTCATGGTTGCTAAAATCAGCAAGATCCGAGCCATGGCAGTTTGAGGGCAATTTACCAACAAATTTGAGCCTTTAAGTATTTTGGCCATCGTCGCTCTCTGACAAATTTGTCTCGGATTCTTCCTGCACTGTTGGGTTACTTTTATATAAATGGCGGAAGATGGTCCTAGGGTCGACACCGAGATCGCGGGCGGTCTTCGTCCGGTTGCCTCCGTTGCGTTCTAACACCTCGTCGATGTACCGCCGCTGAAAATCCTCTTTCGCCTCCGCGAGCGGGAGTATCGGCGGGAGCTTCCCTTTTTCGAGTTCCAGATCTCCCGGGCCGAGCAGCGCCTTATCCGCCATCACCAGCGCTCGCTTGATGCGGTTCTCAAGCTCGCGCACGTTTCCTGGCCATTCGTGCTCTTTCATCGCTTGGGAGGCGCCAGGGGTGAACCCGCGGACATTTTTTCCGAGTTCCTGCCCGTAGCGGTGCAGGAAATATTTCGCGAGCACGTGGATGTCGTCGCCGCGTTCCCGCAATGGCGGCAGGCGTATGGTCACGGTGTTGATGCGGAAGAAGAGATCTTCGCGAAACGTCCCCCGCTTCAGCTCCTCCTCAAGGGAGCGATTGGTAGCCGCGACCACCCGCACGTCGACGGTCTCGGTGCGCGGATCTCCAACCCGGGTGATGGTCTTCTCTTGGAGCGCTCGCAGCAGCTTCACCTGGAGGTTTACGGGAAGTTCGCCGATTTCATCGAGGAAGAGCGTCCCCCCGCGCGCGGCTTGGAAGCGGCCATCCTTGTTCGCCACCGCGCCGGTGAAGGCGCCTTTCACGTGGCCGAAGAATTCGCTCTCCATGAGATTTTCGGGAATCGCTCCACAGTTCACCGAGATGAACGGCCCATTCGCTCGGGGGCTGCGGCGGTGAATTTCTTGGGCGATGAGTTCCTTCCCGGTGCCAGTCTCGCCGGTGATGAGGATGCTCAGATCCGTGGGGGCCACCTTCGAGAGCGATGCGTAGGTCTGGCGCATGCCTTCGCAGGCACCGATGATGTCGCCGAAGGATTGGGTGTTGAGCCGACTCTTGAGGCTTACGTTTTCAAGCTTCAGGTCGTTCACGAGCAGCGCGTTCTGGATGATGAGTGATGCCTGCGCAGCGAAGATGGTCAAGGTGTCGAGCACCCGCTTGTCAAAGCGATTCACGAGTCGATCGTTGCCCAAGTAGATGAGCCCGAAGACTTCCCCGCGCTGCATCAGCGGAATGCTGATGACCGAGAGGAGGTTCAAACTCATCACCGAAGCGGACACCTTGAAGTCTGGGTGCGCAAGCGTATCGGCGACGATGAGCGGTTCTTTGGTGGCGAGGACCTTCGCGATGATCGAGTCAGAGATGAGGTCTTCTGCGCCCTCGATGTCGGTCTTCTTCAGGTTGCGCGCAGTCTTGATATGCGGCTTTCCCGACTCGAAAAGGATGAGGAAGCCTTTGTCGGCGCGTGATGCCTCAAGGCACTCGTCAACGAGGGCCTCGAGGATTGAGTCAATTTCATACGACTTGAAGAGGCGTTCCGAGAACGCCGCAAGCCGCTTGAAGATGGTGATAGCGAGTTCTTGCGAGCTGTCGAACTCCGCAGTCTTCTCTTGGAAGGTCGTCGACGGATTGTTGGTGATGACCGAAGGGGTGTCGCGGAAGGTGAGCGTGGTCCCGCCGATGGTTATGACATCTCCATTCACCAGTTCTGCGGCGGTGGAGAGTCGTCCGTTGATGCGAAAGGGGACTTGCCCACCGGCGTTGTAGGTCTTCCCGTCGAAGAGGAGGGCGATGGCTGTTTCGGCGACGGAGCGGTCTGGAAGGACGATGTCGTTCTCGTTCCCCCGTCCGATGCTGGTCAGCCTTCGGAACAACCGGAAGGAGCGGGTTGTTCCGTCGGGATGTTTGATGTCGAAGAGCGCCATGGCATCAGAACACGAACGAAAAGGCGACGGTTGCTCCGTTCGGCATAGGGCTGATGCTCACTTTAGGGACCGGCGATGCAGCGGGCGCGCGCTGTTGGTAGAAATACGCTTCCAGGCTTCCGACGACCCAGAGCCCAAAGAAAGCGCCTCCGCTAGTCCACTTGATGACATCCCAGGCTTGGTACGCATCGCGCATGGAGGGAGGGATGCGCATGACGGTGATCGTATTGTCCCGAGGGTTCGCAGCGCCGAGGCGGTCGGTGAGCGTGACTTGGTACGGTTGGTACATCGTGTAGATGGTCCAGAAGGAAGCGACGCTAGCGACCACCATGGCTGCCTGGACGATTGCGAAGGCGATTCCGGCGCCGTTGCGCTTTTGGAGGAACTGCGGCACTCCGAAGGGGATAACGAGGAGGAAATCTCGCGATTGGCGATCGAGAAGGTTTTTGTCGGCGGCGAGGAGCGTTCGGCGCCGCTCCTCGGCTTCGGCGGCAGCTTTCTCGCTCTTCATGATCCGCACTTGGCGAGCGATGCGAAGCGCCTCGCTGTTGTTTTTCCGGACTTCTTCGAAGATTTTGATGGCTCGCTGGGGGACTGCGAAGGGGTCGAGCTGCGCGTCTGGGTTGTAGGTGAGGACCTTGAGAAAATGGAACTCCGCGGTTTGTCTGTCGCCTAAGTTGAATGCCGAGAGGCCGACGATGCGGTGCAGGTTTTCTCGTTGGGCGTCGGTCAAATCGCGGCGGTAGAGGGCTTCGATGCCGGTGTTCTTTGCTTCTTCGAAACGACCATTGTCAAAGAAGTCTTGAGCGGCACGTATCGACGGGTCGACTGCTTGGGCGCTCGCTACGGAGGCGACGAGAAGCAGCAAACCGAGGAGCCTCACTGGGAGGCTCCTTTGGTGATGGTGATTGAGTCGCCGGGTAATACGAAGCGCTGGCCACGTTCAATGGGAGTGGCGCCGACCTTCACTTCATAATTTACCGTATAGCGCATGCTGGTTTGTCCACCCGTGGGTCGCGTAATTGTATGCTCCTTTTTCACGGGAGCGCCATTGATGATGTACTTGGCATTTTCTGGAAAACCAACAAAGGATACCTTCGCATGTATCAGGGGTGCCACGAGTAAGATGTCCTCACCCGGTACGACTACATGTTCAACAGGCTTTGCCTTGGTATCACAACGGTCGCAGAGCACTAAAAATTGGTGTTTTCCCGGCGTGAGCTTCACCCGGTGGAGGGCGAGTTCATCTTCGGTGGGTGGCTGGTTGTCGATCTTGAGTCGGCCAAACGGCCGGATAGCCACGTTGATCGGTACGGCCCCCGGTGCTTTGGGACGCAGTTGCTCGGGAGCGGCGACCGGAGCACGCGTGGCGATAGGAACAGCCGGGCGCTCGGCTGCTTGCTTTGCATACTTCTCCGCCGCTTCGCGCTGTGCAGACTCCCGGATGGCTTCATCGCGCCGATCCGCTTCGAGCTTCGCCGCCTTCTGCTGCTCTTCTTCCAGCCGGGCGGCTTCTTGCTCCGTAGTGAGCCGGTACTGCTGGTAGCGGTAGACACCGTAGACCCCACTAGCGATCAGGGCCGCACAGATGGCCAAGAAAGTGCCCGAGCGTAGGATTTTCTTCTGCAGGGCTTCCCGCCGCTTCCGGTGCTGCATGGAGGCGAGCAGTTCCTTGGCCGCGACGTTATCCGGGTCGTGGGTGAGGACGATGTTGATGGCCGACAGTGAATTCGCGGTTCGTTTTTCGCGGGCGGCCTTTTGGGCTTGCTCGAGGCTGCGGGTGATGATCTGGGAGATGAGCTTTTTCTCGTGGGCCTCCCGGTCGATGAAATAAGCCCGGAGTTCCTTCGCTGCGTCGTCGACGCCTAAGTGGTTCGTAATTTTGGTGAGCGCCGCCGCGAACGCATCGGCGTCCTGGTAGCGGTCGGCGGGAGCGGTGCTCATCGACTTTGCGATGACCTGCGCGAATTCGTCGCTGATGGCGCCATTCAGGGTGCGCGGGTCGTCGTAGTTCCCGTCGATGATCTTCATGAAGGTCGCTGCTGGAGAGTCGGAGTTAAACGGCAGACTCCCGGTGGCGAGGAAGTAGAGCATCGTCCCGAGCGAGAAGATGTCGGTGGCTGGAGTCACCGGCTTGCCCTCGATGACCTCTGGCGCCATGTGCGCGGGGGAACCTAAGAGGGTGCCGGTCGCCGTCATCTGAGTGTCGGTTTCGATGATCTTCGCGATGCCGAAGTCCATGAGCTTCAGCACCCCGTCGTTGCGGACCATCACGTTTTCGGGCTTCAAGTCCCGGTGGATGATCCCCGACCGATGGGCGTGCCCGAGGGCTAAGGCTACTTCGTGGATGATCAGCGCGGCGAGCTCTGGCGGAGCGAACGGACGCTCGCTCGCGAGTTCGCGCAAGGTTTTCCCCCGGATGAGTTCGGTGACGATGAACGAGTCGGTCCCCTCGCCGCGGGCGTAGTCATACACTTCGAGGATATTCGGATGCGAAAGGCGTGCTACAGCTTGGGCCTCGCGCTCAAACCGATGACGTGCATCGGCCCTCGGCGCGAGGAACGAGTGCATCACCTTGATAGCCACTTCGCGATTGAGGGTAGTATCGAGGCCGCGATAAACGATACTCATCCCACCTTCGCCGAGTTTCTCCAGGATTTTGTAACGGTCGAGCTGGTTACCGATGGGTGCCATCGAGAGTGCGGAGCGGAGTTTGCCTCAACTAGTGCAATGGAAAGTTTCGGGATTGTGAACGGTCAGAGATCTCAGCTAATGAAGCGGGCCCGATGGTCATAGCTTACTCCACCCAATACGTCAGTGCTTCCAGCACACAACAGGCATTCCTTGGTTACTGAAACCGAGCCTCGCTCCATCCAGAGCGGAATCCGCAATTTTTGCATCATCGCCCACATCGATCACGGGAAATCTACCTTGGCGGATCGCCTCTTGGATCTCACCGGGACTGTAGGCGAGCGCGACCGGCAAGCACAGTTTTTGGACAACATGGAGCTGGAGCGGGAGCGGGGTATCACCATCAAGGCGCAGGCAGTTCGCATGCGCTACCGCGCCAAGGACAACCGGGAATACCTCCTGAACCTCATCGATACCCCGGGGCACGTGGACTTCGCCTACGAGGTGAGCCGCTCGCTCGCCGCCTGCGAGGGGGCCCTCCTGGTGGTCGACGCGACGCAAGGCGTCGAAGCGCAGACGCTCGCGAACGTCTACCTCGCGATTGAGCACAACCTCGAAATCATCCCGGTCATCAACAAGATCGATCTGCCCTCGGCAGATGTGGCGCGCGCCCGAGCGGAGATAGAAGACATCATCGGCCTCGACGGCGCGAGCGCCATCGCGGTGTCGGCCAAAGAAGGTCTCCACGTCGACGAACTCCTCGAAGGCATCGTCCACCGCATCCCGTGCCCTCGGGGAGACCCGGCGGCGCCGCTCAAGGCACTGGTGTTCGACAGTTGGTACGACAACTACCGGGGCGTGGTGATGCTGGTGCGCATCTTCGAGGGGGCGATGAAGGTCGGCCAGCGCATTCGGCTCTTCGCCAACCGCAAGGAATTCGATGTGCAGGAGTTGGGAGTCATCTCCCCGTACCCGACCGCCGTGAAGTCGCTCACCGCTGGCGAAGTAGGGGTGCTGGTGGCCAATGTGAAGGTGCTCACCGACGCACAGGTGGGCGACACGGTCACCGATGCGGCTGTGCCGACGAGTGAGGCGCTGCCGGGGTTCAAGGAAATGAAGCCCATGGTGTTCTCGGGCATCTTCCCGGTGGACGCCGCCGACTACGAGAACCTGCGCGACGCGCTCACCAAGCTGCGCCTCAACGACTCGGCCTTTACCTTTGAGCCGGAGACCTCCGGAGCGCTGGGTTTCGGCTTTCGCTGCGGCTACTTGGGGTTGCTCCACATGGAGATTGTCCAGGAGCGCCTGGAGCGCGAGTACAACCTCAACCTCATCACCACCGCGCCGAGCGTCGTTTACCGCGTCTTCCCGCGCGACAGCGAGCCGTACTACATCGACAACCCGGCGAAGCTCCCGGTGGCCCAGAGCATCGAGCACTTGGAGGAGCCGTACCTCACCTGCCACATCCACGTGCCGCACGAACATTTGGGCAACATGTTGAAGCTGTGCCAAGAGCGGCGCGGCGTCCAGAAAGCCATCGACTACATCGGCTCCAGCGGCACCCGCGCTCGCATCACCTACGAGATTCCGCTTGCAGAAGTCGCCTTCGACTTCTTCGACCGCATGAAGAGCCTCTCCCGCGGCTACGCCTCTCTAGACTACGAGTTGCTCGGCTACCGCGCGGCGGAATTGGTGAAGCTCGACATCCTGATCAACGGGGAGTCCGTCGACGCACTGAGCGTGATCGTCCACCGCGACCACGCCTACCAGCGCGGCCTCGAAGTCTGCCAAAAGTTGAAGGAAGTCATCCCCAAACAGATGTTTGAGGTCGCCATTCAGGCGGCTATCGGTTCACGGGTGATCGCGCGGACAACGGTGTCCGCCATGCGGAAGAACGTCCTCGCCAAGTGCTACGGTGGCGACATCTCCCGCAAGCGCAAGCTCCTTGAGAAACAGAAGGAGGGGAAGCGACGCATGAAGCAGGTGGGCACGGTCGAGATCCCTCAAGAGGCTTTCCTCGCAGTCTTGAAATCCTCGGAATGAACGCTCGCACCTTTCTGCGAGATGTCTATCTCGCACTCACTCCCGAGGAACGGACGCTCGCCCGGCGCCAGTTGTGGGAGTCTCGCCTCGCGAGCCTCTGGACACCGCCGACGGTGCTCCTCATCCTCACGCTCGTCTATATGACCGTGGTGGAGTTCCGCCCGTGTTCCGCCCGGTTGCTCCAGCCGCTCATGCAGGGCCTCGGGCTCCTCGCGGTGATCACCTGGTTCGGGCTCGGGTTCTCGCGGGTCATTTTTCCGCAGTGGAATGCCCGGCGCCGGGCCCGCGACGCGGGCAATGAACTGCTCGGCGAAAGCGCTCGGCTCGTGGGTCGCGCAGGCGTGCGGCTCGCGCCAAGTTCGCGCTCGGAACTCGTTGCCTCGGCGGCGCGACTCGTGCGCTCCTTCGGCGCAGAGGCCCCGGTCATTCGGACTGCGGCGGCGGCCCATGAGCAGACCGCGGAGCGATACCTCGCCGCGGCCCGAGGTTCGAGCGGGCTGCGCTTCACCCGCGGGCTCCTTTTCTGGCTCGTCGTGGTGGTGGTGCTGCGCAACGCGGTGTTGGAGCCTTTCAAGATTCCTTCGGGGTCGATGATTCCCACGCTGGAAATCGGCGACCAGCTCTTTGTGAATCGGTTCCTGTACGGGGTGCGCATTCCCTTCATCAACAAGGTGCCGTTTGTGTTGGTGCGGCCACCGGCGCGCGGCGACGTGGTGGTCTTCAACAACCCGACCTTCCCGGAGCTCGACTTCATCAAGCGAGTCGTCGGCGTCCCTGGCGACAAACTGGAGTTCACCGAACAAGGGCTGGTGGTGAATGGCACGCTCGCGCGGCGGGTAATCCAAGATAGCGCCTACACGAGTTACGAAAACCGGATTCCACCGCGGGAGTCAATGAGCCAAATGTTCGGCCGCTGGTTCAAGGACGACTGGCGGGAAGAGCCGAACGACACGCTCTACCTTGAGTACTTCGACGGACGGCCGCACCGGATTCTGGAAGACCCGGTGCAAGCGCGCGAGCAAGTGCTGCGGAGCATGAGCACCCGGGTGGTGACTGTTCCCCCGGGATTCCTCTTTGTGATGGGCGACAACCGAAATCGCAGCGACGACAGCCGCTTCGGCCTCGGCGACTACAGCGGGACGCCGAAGCTCGTGCCCATCGGCAACGTCAAAGGCAAGGCGACGATCATCTGGCTGTCGCTCGCCCACGGCGGTTTTGGTTCCAGCATCTTTGGCGGCACCGGGATTCGGTATGATCGCTTCTTCACACCAGTGACGATGTGCGACGAAAAGTCATGATAAGCAAAACATGGGAGCTTGCGTGAACGAACAAATCCGCACCATGCAGCGCCGAAGATCGCTCCGAGGTGAGGTGAACATCGTCACTTTCATCATCCTCGCGGCTATCGCCTTTGGTGCCTGGTGGCTCTGGCTCTGGGCTCCGCTGGCGCTCGATCAGATAGACGTGAAGCAGGCGGTTGCTGAGAGCGTGAACACTGCAGCGGTCAACGGCATCGAAACCGCGCGGTTTCGACTCAACGAAAAGCTGAACAGTTCCATCGGCTGGCATTACGAGATCGATGAAGCCACGGGCAGAGAAGTGAAGCGGCCAGGACTCGGTATCGACCCGAGATTGATCGTCGTCGAAAAGAACGAGGACACGGGTCAATGGGAGAGTTCGGTCTCCTACGTGCGCACGATACAACTCGTGCCCTTGAAGATGCGGCGCAACTTCCTGTACGAAGCGAGCTCAAGGACACGGATACGATGAACAAAGCAAAGCTCGTACTCGCCGATGGAACGACGTTTGAAGGGCGATCGTTCGGTGCCGCGGGAGATGCCGTCGGGGAAGTGGTCTTCAACACCTCCATGTTCGGCTACCAGGAGATCCTGACCGACCCCTCCTACGTGGGCCAAATCGTCACCATGACGACGGCGCACATCGGCAACGTCGGCACGAACCCTGAAGACCAAGAGTCGGAGAAGCCGCACCCGGTGGGCATGGTCGTGCGCAGCTACCAAGAACCTTCCAACTGGCGAGCCCGGGAGACGCTGCACGACTACCTCGTGCGCAGCGGGGTGGTCGGCATTTTCGGATTGGATACCCGCCGCCTCGTGCGCCACTTGCGCACCGCTGGCTCCCAGTACGGATGCATCTCCTCGTCGTCGGCTTCGCCGGAAGAGCTCGCGGCGAAGGCCCGAGCGGCGCCGCCGATGTTGGGTTTGGACCTCGCCACCAAGAGCTCGACGCGGGTCACCTACCCATGGACCGAAGGAACCCCCGCGGTGCTCGACGGCGCGCGTGCACCGACGCTCGCACCGAACCCGAAGCATGTGGTGGCCGTCGATTACGGACTCAAGCGCTCGATGCTGCGCTACCTCGTCGATTCCGGTTGCCGGGTGACCGTCGTACCGTCTGATACGAGTAAGGACGCCATCTTGGCGCTGCGCCCCGACGGCGTCTTTTTGACCAACGGCCCGGGCGATCCCGCCGCCATCCCCGGGGCTGCGCACACTGTGGAAGGGCTCCTCGGGAAAGTGCCGATCTTCGGCATCTGCCTTGGCCACCAAATCCTCGCGCTCGCCCTCGGCGGACGCACCTACAAGATGAAGTTCGGCCACCGCGGTGGCAACCAGCCGGTGATGGAACTTGCGACCAAGCGGGTGGAGATTACCTCCCACAACCACGGGTTCGCGGTGGAAGCCGAGAGCTTGCCCGGCGGCGTAGAAGTCACCCACATCAACTTGAATGACGGAACCGTCGAGGGCATCGCGGCGCCAGCGCTCAATGCCTGGAGCGTCCAGTACCACCCGGAATCCTCTCCTGGCCCACGGGATGCGCTCCGGTACTTCTCCCGATTCTCGGGCAAGCTCGTATGACCCATGGTCAGACGCTCGCCCAGTTGGTCGCCTGGGTGTCGACGAATGCGAACAAAGCAGAAGTCGTCGAAGCGAAGACTCAGTATCTCGAACGGACCGGAGCGCCCTTTGAAGAGGAGCCGATGTTCGAGTCGCGGATGGATGCGTTCCTCGAACACTTCGTCTGCGATCGCCCCTTGCGCTCCGAAGGCGTCACCCCGGCGATGCTCCACTACCGCGAGGCGTTGGTGCGCGGCCCATCGAGCCTCGCCCAGGCCTATGCGGCGCTGACGGCGACCCGCTACGGACTCTACGAAGTCGAAAAGGTCCGCTCCGGTTCGGTGTACCTCCGAGCGCTCGTGAGCGGACTTCCTTTCACGGTCACCGAGCGACGGGCAGTGGTCGGCCTCAATCCGGGCGCGGTGCTCGAATGCCGCCTCATTCCCCATGAGGGGCTGTACCTCTTCTCCAACACCTGGTGCGTGCATCCCCAGGGTGCCGAAGCGCCGATCCGTCGGCGCATCGTCGAACTCTTGGGGGATACCGGTCGCTTCGACGAAGAAGCCTTGGTGGCCGACTGCGCGAATCGGGCCTTGAAGGCCGGGCGCTACCGACAGATTACCATCGACAAAATCTACGACTTCCACGCTCGGCGCTTCTGACCTTTATTTGAGGCTTGTTCACGCAGCTCTTCGCATAGGTTGACGAGGCCCGAGGACGCGCATACTCAGTAGGAATGACTTTTTACGAGGCGGCACTTCATGTGCTTGGTGATGCGCGTGTGCCGTTGGATATCGATACTATTACCCGCCGAGCGATCGATCAGGGGCTCCTCTCCCACATCGGGCGAGACCCAGAGTCAGTCATGCGGGCGCGGCTCGTTGCCATGGCCAAACGACCGGCGGATCGCAAGCTGCTCATCAGCGCGAAGGACACCTTTGCGCTCGTCGATTGGATGATTCCGGAAGACCCGGAGGCCCTCGCACTGACTGCCGCCGAAGAGCCACCGGATGCGGAGGCGGAGCTTCCGTACCGACCGCCGGAGCGCCACCCGGAGCCGAGTTCGGAGTTCGTGCGAAGCGTCGGGCGACAGAGCGATCGTCGCCGTACCCGCGACGGCGACGACCAGCGGCGGCGCAATACGGTGTCCGACGCCGCCATCGAAGTGCTCTCCGAGTCGGCGCTACCAATGCCGGAAGCGACGCTGCTAGAGCGCGTGCGCGAGCGCGACTTGCCTGGGCTTGAACAACGACGGCTGCGGGAGTCGCTGTCGAGCGACAACCAACTGCGCTTGTCCTCCGGGCGCCAACCGCGCTTTGCGGTGACGGCCGAAGGCGAGCTTCGCCTCACCGACGAAGGCGACACCTCCGGGGCCGCCGTGCAGCAGGCGCTCGTCAAACACTTCGGCCTCTCCCAACCGGCGCGCCCGCCGGAGGAGCAGCAAACAGCAGAACCGACCCTCGACGGCGAGGCCATTCACCGGCTCAAGGACTTGCTCAAGGACGCGCGCCGTTCCAGCGCCGAAGCGATGCGCGCCCGGCTCGCGGGACTCGACGCAGCGGTCTTCGAGCGCGCCTGCGTGAAGCTCCTGCACAGCCTTCGTTTCCGAGAGATTAAAGGCGCCCGGCGCAACCGGGAAGGGCGAGCCTTCACCGGAAAGCTCCGCGACGGAAGCTTGGAGATTCGCTACGGGATTCGGGTGACGGTAGCCACGGTCGATCGCCGCATGGTGCAAGAGGTGCGGCGGGAGCTCGATGGTTTCGGCGCCCAAATGGGACTCATCCTCTCGCCAGTGCACGCGCGCGGCGATGCACGCTCCGATGCGCTAAGCGGCGGCAAGCTCGTCGCCCTCTGGTGCGGCAACGGCTTGGGCGAGAAGTTCCTCGATGCAAAGGTTGGGGTCACCTCGACCTCGTACGAACTCTTCGAACTCGACCCGGCATTCTTCGAGAAGGCCCAAGCCGACGCAGCAGAGTTGGCGCAGCGGCGCCATGAGCGAGCGCAGGGCGAAGATTCCCCACCGAAAGACCCGGCAGCGCCCCCGGCGGCAGCGGGTGAGCCGACCGAACGCACTGGTCGGCGCCGTCGCCGAAGGCGCCGGGGAGGGCAGCGTGCGGAAGCCGCTGGCGGTGGGCCAACAGCTCCATCGGCAGAGTCCCAAGCGTCCTCGGAGGGCTCTTCTTCTGAAAGCTCGTCTTCACCGGACAGCACTGCCTCTCACTACTCGGCCTCTTCCGATTCGCAGCCTCCTTCGGCGGCGCCCGCGCACGAGCACTCAGAGCGGCAGGAGTCGTCGCCTTCCCCTTCTGTAGGCCACCCCGAGCCCCGAGCAGACGAACCGCCATGAATCGCGTCCCGCTCCTGCTACTTGTCGGCGTAGCCTCCTGCATGCGCAGTGCGCCGATAGTCGGGGAGCTCGACGTCGATGAATTTCGGGGCGGCGATGTCGTCTCCATGTCGCGGGAAGACTTGCTCCATACCTTCGAGGCCACCCTCAAAAAGGAGGGGCTGCGCCGGGGAGATCCGGAGACCCCAAAGAGCCTTGAGCTGAAGCTCGCCCTGCAAGTGGAAGACCCGGCGATGAGCGGCTCCAAAGGCACGCTCGTCGAGGCCATACTCGCAGTGCGAGAGCGCGGAAGCGACCTCGGCTTTGAGTTGCGGGCGGCAGAGCGCACTTCGGCGAGTGATGCGGAGGCGCTTGAGTCGAACCTGCGAGCGCTGCTCGACAAATCACTCACCCGCCTCGTGCGCGAGGCAAAGATGGTGGTGGTGCTCAACGACAAGTCCACGGAAGAGGTCCGCCGCGCACTCTCCGCGAAGGATCCGGCGACCCGTGAGGCAGCGCTGTCCATCCTCGTCCGGCGTAAAGACCGCGAGGTCATGCCCAAGTTGCTGGAGCGTCTGACGGCGACCGAGGTTTCGGAGCTGCGCGCGACGATTGGAAGCCTGGTGGAGCTGGGTGCGCCGGAGGCTGTGAATCCCATCATCCAAGCGACCCAGCACCGAGGTTACGTTGTGGAGCGCGAGGCAATTTACGCGGTCGCGGCGCTCGGTGGCGACGATGCGGTGGCGTATTTGGACATGGTGGCGAGCGGTAGTCCGGACCCGGGGCTCTCCCGCGCGGCGCAAGACGCCCTCGCGGAACTCCTGAAGTCGAGCGAGAAGAGGAAGCAGCAATGAACGTGATGAGAGTGCTCGTATTGGCGTTCCTCGCCGTGGGCTGTGGAACGACCAAGTCGGGTGTCGGTCGCCCGGGGTCGCTCGCGGCTGTGGACTACTTCTGCTGGGAGCCTGGGACCAAGTTCACCTACTCCGGTGAGATGCTCGGCCACCCGGAAGATCACGAGGTGACAATTGTCCGGCGCCGCGCCGACGGCTCCATTGAAGACTCGACCGGGGCACGCTTCATCGCCGACCGCATCGGGGTGCGCGACAATCGCCGCTATATCCTCCAGAACCCCGTCGCCGCGGGCCACCACTGGGAGAATATCGTCTCGATGAATGCCGTGGAGCGCTACCGCATCGTTTCGGTCGGCGATGCCTGTGCCACCCCTGCCGGGCGCTGGCAGAGCTGCGTGGTGGTCGAGAGCCGCACCCGCGTACAAGGCAAGGTCGACCTCGTGAATCGCTACACGCTCGCTCCGGGAACGGGGATTGTGCAACTCGCGACCTCCATCGACCACGGGGCGACGATTGATCCGCAGACCTCCTTCTTGTTGAGTCGCCGCCAAGCTCCCGGACAGTAGCCACCATGTCGAGTTCGGAGCTCAATGAATCGGTGCTTCTCGAACTCCTCCTCGAAGGTGAATCAGGCTTTGTCTCCGGCTCGGCTCTGGCTGGGAAGCTCGCGATGTCCCGTGCGGCGGTGTGGAAGCACGTGGAGCGGTTGCGAAGCTACGGCTACCGCATCGAGGCCGTGGCCTCCCGCGGCTATCGGCTGCTCCAAGTGCCCGACCGGCTGACATCGCTGGAATTAAAGCCGCTGCTTACCACCCGCGAGTTCGGCCAGCGCATCGACTTTCACGACGAAATCGAGAGCACCAGCACCGAAGCCTTTTCTCTTGCCCGCGAGGGTGCGCCCCACGGCACCCTCGTGCTGGCGGATCGGCAGACGGCGGGTCGCGGTCGCCGGGGCCGTAGCTGGCACACGATTCCCGGAAAGCAATTCTTGGGATCGGTGGTGCTTCGACCACAGATCCCTCCGACGGTCGCACCGGAGGTTACCTTGGTGGCTGCGGTCGCCCTCTGCGCGGCGCTCACCGACGCCTCGGTGCCGCGCGCGGCGATCAAATGGCCGAACGACATCCACTGCGATGGGCGAAAGCTCGCGGGGGTGCTCACCGATCTCTCGGCGGAAGCGGACCTGGTGCACTTCGTCATCCTCGGCATCGGCGTCAACTTGAACGGCACCCACATCCCGAAAGCTATCGCCGACATCGCCACCACCGTCGAACTCCTCACCGGCGCCCCAGTGCGGCGAGCAATCTTCGCGGCGGCGTTACTGAACCACTTCGAAGAATGGTTTGCCCGCTGGTCAAACGAAGGCTTTGCCCCGGTGCGCGAAGCCTGGCTCGAACGCTGCTCGACCGTCGGGAGCGAGGTGACCTTTGAGCTCGACGGGGAACGGCGGGAAGGGCGGGCAGTGGATCTGGATCCTACCGGGGCGCTCCTCGTGCGCGAAGGGGGCAAGGTACGGCGCATAGTCGCCGGAGATGTGTTGGAGCAGCGGCGCGGCTGAACTTCGCTACCGCCTCCCCGAAGTCAGAGTATCATCGCTGCCCATGCTCTTGGCTATCGACGTAGGGAACTCCCATACGGTTGTCGGGCTGTACAACAAGGACAAGCTTGAACACCATTGGCGCCTCGAGACCCGCCCGGCCCGCACCGTGGACGAATACGGAGCGCTCCTCCTGCAGTTTCTCGCGCTCGGAGGCGCACAAAAAGCGGCCGTCGCAGCGGTAGTGGTTTCCAACGTGGTTCCGGCTGTTCGCCATGGGCTCTCCGCCATGTGCGAGCGCTACTTTGGGTTGAAGCCCTTATTCGTCGAGCCGGGCATCCGCACCGGCATGCCGATTCTCTACGACGACCCCCGGGAGGTCGGCGCCGATCGCATCGTGAACTCGGTGGCGGCCTTCGAGCGCTACCGTTCCCCGCTCATCGTTGTGGATTTCGGCACCGCGACCACCTTCGACGCCGTGAATACCAAGGGTGAATACATCGGCGGCGCCATCGCGCCGGGCATCGGCATTTCCATGGAGGCGCTCTTCAGTTCGACGGCGAAACTCCCGCGGGTGGAGTTCTCGCCGCCGCCGTCGATCATCGGCACCAACACCATCCACTCCATCCAGTCCGGCCTCGTGTTCGGCTATGCGTCGTTGGTCGATGGGCTCTGTCAGAAAATAGCGAACAAGCTCTCGGGGGCGCCCAAAGTCGTGGCGACCGGAGGTTTTGCTTCGCTCATCGCGAAGGTTTCGAGCGCGATCGAAGTGGTCGATGAGTTTCTGACCCTCGAAGGTCTTCGCATACTTCACGAAAGGAACTCCCCATGAGTCAGGACAATCCCGACGGCGAAAACCCCGAGCAGGGGAACAACGAGCCCGGGGCCGACGAGGTGAGCGGCGACCAACCCGGCACCGGCGGCTGCCCAATCACCGCTGATTTTCTCCCGGAGTCGATGAAGAAGCACGTGGCGAAGGAATCGCCGGTGCCTCTGCGCATGATGGCAGCGAAGGGGCTCGTGCCTCTCGCGGCGAGCGACCTGGCGCAGGTGTTCTTCATGCTGACCTTCGACCCCGACCCGACGGTGGCGGCGGCGGCGCTCAAATCTGCCCAGGAGCTCCCAGATAGAATCGCGAGTTCGGCGTTCCGCGATGAAGAACTCGAATCGCCCACACTTGGTTGGTACCTCGGCCTGCTCGGGCTTCAAAACGTCGGCTATGCGGAGATGCTCATCCTCAATAGCTCGACGCCCGATGCGGCGGTCGCGATCCTCGCGGGACAGTGCAGTCGCGCAACTGCCAACATCATCGGCTCGAACCAACTGCGCATTCTGCGGGATACGGAGATCATCCGGCAACTCGCGCGAAACCCGGAGGCGCAGGGCGCGCTCATCGACGGGGTGTGCGACTTTGCTGTGCGAAGCGGCGTCAAGCTGCAGGATGTCCCCGCGATGGCGGCGGCGGCGGTACGCCTCTTTGGAGCCGACGCCGATGCGGAGCTCGAAAAGGACAAAGAAACTGCCGACGCACTCCTTCAGGAGATGGAATCTCCTGGGAGCGCAGCGGTCGTCCATAACCTCTACCAACGCGTGCAGTCGCTATCGGTGGTGCAACGAATGCGGCTCGCGGCGAAAGGGAACAAGGAGTGTCGGGACCTCCTCCTGCGCGACTCGAACCGCCTCGTGGCGGTCTCGGCCATGCGGAATCCGGCGATGACCGAGGCCGAAGTCCTCACCCAAGCGGCCAACCGGTTGGCATTCGCGGAGGTCATCCGGGTGATTCTGAACAACCGGGACTGGATGCGGAAATACCCGGTGCGGCTCGCGCTCGCGAAGAATCCGAAAGTGCCCCAGGGGCACGCGCTGCGGATTTTGAATTCGCTTCGCGACGGGGACTTGCGCTCACTGGGGCGCGACCGGAACGTCCCGGGCGCAATCCAAGCGGTAGCTCGGAAGATCAGCGCCGCGAAAAAGCACTGACACTTCCTTGGGCTCGAGCTTCTTCAAGCTGATAAACTTCAGCCTGCGCTTCTTCAAAACTTAGGGTTTTTTAGGGCCAATCGCCTCGGTGAGGCTCTGCATCGCCGAAGCGAGCTGGGTGCGCATGCGCTCCAAGGCCTCTTGCGAACCTCGCGAGGCGCCTTGTTTCGCGGCCGCCGTGCGCTCATGGTTCTTCAAATCGCTCTCGCGCTCGGCGAGCTTGCGGGCAAGTTCGCTGGTACGGTTGTTGAGGCGCTCGACTTCCGCCTGGGCCGATTCCGTAAGGGCCCGCGCCTCGGCGAGGTCTTGTTCGAGTGCTTCGACCTGCATCTTCGATGCCTCGAGTTCTCCAAGTGCTTCCGCGAGTTGGGCCTTCAAATCCCCAATTTGCTGGAGGGTGCTTCCTTCGCTCGAATCATCCTTTTCTCGGCGGGACATCACCGAGGAGGGCGAGAGGCGCGCGGGCGGCAGGTCGCTCACTTTGGACTCCCGGGCCGCGCTCGGCAAGCGGGTCGAGAGCTTCATGTTGGAAGGCGGGCGAGGGGTCGGCTTCATCGCCGGGCTGCGAGCCGGAGGCGGTTTGGTCGGCGGCGGTGGAGGCTTCGGGGCAGGCTCCACATCGAGATCATCCAGCATGCCGAGTTCCGGAGAGGCGGTGTCGGGGGGTCGCGGGGGCGCCTCGAGGGAACCGTCGTCAAAGTTAAAGTCGTCGTCGAGGCTCAAGCTTTTGTCCGAGTCTCCTTCGACGGAGAGTTCAACCCCAAATTCCAAAGAGTCTCCCTCTGAGTCCGTCGGAACAATATTCTGAATCGCCTCCACGACCTTTGCTGCTTGGAGCGGTTTTCCTAGGTACTCGTCGGCCTTGGTTCGAAGCTTCTGGTGGCTGGCAAACCCGCGGGGATCGCCGATGATAACCACCTTCATCCCTTCGAAATCAGGTTCGGATTTCAGTCGTTTGCAGATGAGGTAGCCGTTCTGGCCGCCTTCTAAATCCACGGCGAGGACGACAACCGCCGGTTTTTTCTTGGAGATCTGCTCGACGCAGTTCTTCGCATCAGTCGTAGCTATAGCCGTAAAGCCAGCTCCTTCGAGTCCAGATCGAATGGACTGCAAGAGAGCGGGATCTTTTTCGACGATGAATATCGTCTTTCGCACAGAGGGATCCTAGCTGTGCGGTGCGAGAAGTCAAACATACCACCACCGACTTTCTCCGTTGTGGAGCGGAGGAAGGTGGCGGAAGCGGTCCCGGCGGGATTCGAACCCACGACCCCTGGCTTCGGAGGCCAGTACTCTATCCAGCTGAGCTACGGGACCGAACGAGGAGTGCGTATAGCGCGAGCACTCGTGAACCGGCAGAAATTCGCAGTAGCTAGATAAATCTGTCCTACATCTTGATTGTGGTGTCGATGTACTAGGAGAGGCATACCCTGCGCGTGTATAGGTCGAGCCGAGATGACTTTGGCCAACAAGCTGCGACAAGCGTACGAAAACTCTAGAGTCGTAAATCCAAAGCCCATCACCGGCCGCGAGACCCCGGTGGAATTGCTGGACCATGCCTTTGGCGCCTATGGTGGTCGGCAGGAGCGCACCGCCTTCGAGCTGATGGTCCGCTCGTTGAAAGAAAACGCCACGGTTTTCATGACCTTGTCCGGGGCGATGACCCCGGCGGGGCTCCACCAGAGCTGCATCATCCCACTCATCGAGAGCGGCGCTGTCTCGGCGCTCACGACGACCGGCGCGAACCTCTACCATGACGCGCACCGCGTCATGCGGCATGCGATTCGGGAAGTCGATCCCACCGCTGGCGACATTGCCTACCGCGAGGAACGCCTCATCCGCATCTACGACCTCGGGTTCGAGGAAGACGTGCTCCTCGATGCGGACAAGCTCTTCTCGAAGCTGCTCCGGTCGCCGGAATTCCAGCGCAAGCTCACGACCCCGGCGTTCCACGCGCTTCTCGGGAAGCACTTCGACGCGATCGAACAAGAGCTCGGCGTCGAGCAGCCCTCGCTCCTCTCCACCTGCTTCCGCCGAGGGGTGCCGATATTCTCCGGCGCCATCCAAGACGGCTCCATCTTCCTCAACGCGGTAAAGCTCAAGCGCCTCTTCCCAGACTCCTTCAAGTTCGAAATCGACTTGAACGAAGATGTCTACACGATGGCGGCGCTGCAGCATTACGTACACGACAAGATGAAGAGCAAGTCCGCCATTTGGATACTCGGCGGCGGCGTGCCGAAGAACTACACCCTCCAAGGGTCGCCGCTCTTAGAGCAGATCCTCCAAGTGCCATCGCCGGGCTTCGACTTCGACGTGCAGTTCTGTCCGGACTTCGTGGACAACGGCGCGCTCTCTAGTTGTCCGGCTGGAGAAGGCCACACCTGGGGCAAGGTCTCCTCGGAAGCAGTGACGACTGGCTCGGCCTACTGCCGCTCCGACGTGACCACGGTCTTCCCGTGGCTCGTGCACGCGCTGATGAGCATGAAGTTCCCCAACCGCCGCTCGGTGCGTCTCCTCGACGCCATCCCGGAAGCGGTCGCCACCCTCGACGAGGCCGTACGCACTCGCCGGGATGAGCTCCTCCAGACTATCGACTGGGCGCCGAAGCCTTAATCGAGGTTGTCCCAGGCAAACGCGCCGAGGCCGAGCGCGTGATCGGCGAGGGACTGCACCCCCGCGTCTTCGTTCTCCGCGAGCTGCGCCACGTTGTCTTGCACCCGGCGCTGCACTTGGCTCGTGAAGACCTTGGCGATTTCCAATTCCTGTGCGGCCGGTCCCGCACCGCGCTCGGCGATGCTCGTGGAGACCCGCGAGAGCACTGTTGCCAACACGAAGAGGTCGATCATCATGTCCGCGAGGCGGCGGCTCACGAGCTGCTTGCCGATGATGTTCTTCCCGTGGCGGCGCAGCGTGGCGTCGACAGCGGCACCGAGGGTGCGGGTCATCTCCTGAAAGGCCGCTTGCTGCGGCGCGAGCGCCGGCGCGAGCTTGGTGAAGGTGGTTCCCTCGCGCTTGAACACCCCGGTGGCGAGGGAGGCGCGGCGGCGCGCATAGTCGGAGATGACGCCGAAGCCTTTGATCGGGTTGTCGAAGATTCCCCGCAGCGAATCGGCGATGCCTTTTAACTCGGCGCCGACATCGTTCATGGCGGTGAGCGCGATGAAGAGGCGAAGGATCTCGTTCGTTCCCTCGAAGATGCGGTTGATGCGCGAATCGCGCAGCGCGCGCTCGTAGGGGTACTCGCGCATGAAGCCGTTGCCACCGGCAATCTGCAAGGAGTCGTCGATGGTGCGCCACGCGGCTTCACTCGCGAAGACCTTGGTCACGGCGGCTTCCACCGCGTAGTCGCTGCCGCCGGAGTCGATGAAGTGGCTCACCATGTTGACCGCAGATTCGGCGGCGTAGGTGTCGACGACCATGGTGCCGATCTTCTGTTTGATGAGCGCGAAGTCGGCGATGGGGCGCCCGAACTGGGTGCGCTCCTTGGAGTAGGCGGTAGAGAGCTCGACCATGCGCTTCATCACCCCGACGCAGCCGCCGCCGAGGCCGGTGCGGCCAGAGTTCAGAATCTGCATGGCGACCTTGAAGCCTTTGCCGACTTCGCCGAGCACGTGGTCGGCGGGGACCCGGACATTCTCGAAGGTGACAGTGGTGGTGTTGCTCGCGCGGATCCCAAGCTTGTCCTCGTGCGGGCCGGAGGTGACGCCACCCATCTCTCGGGTGACGATGAAGCCGGTGATGTTGCCGCGCTCGCTGGGGTTCCCGGTCTTTGCGAACACGGTGTAGAAGTCGGCGATGCCGCCGTTGGTAATCCACAGTTTGCTGCCGTTCAGCACCCAGGTGTCGCCGTCGAGTTCGGCGCGGGTTTTGATGCTCGCGGCGTCGCTTCCGGCGCCGGGCTCGGTGAGACAGAACGCGGCGACGAGCTCACCCTTGGCGAGGCGCGGCAGGTAGCGCTCTTTTTGCGCTTGGGTGCCGAACTGAATGAGGCCCCGAAGCCCGATGGAAGAGTGGGCGCCGACAGTCACCGGCACCGAACCGTCGTAGCGCGCGAGCTCCTGAAGTGTGCGGGAATAGGCGGTGGTAGACAACCCCATGCCACCGAACTCTTCGGGAATAATCAGCGAAAAGAGTCCGAAGTTTTTGAGCTCCTCCAGGAAGCCGGGCGCGAACTCGCCCTTGGTGTCCCACTCGCGGAATTCCTTCTCTAAGGGCTTGAAGAATTGCGCGAGCGAAGTGCGGATCCCCTTGATGGTTTCTTGCTCGCTGGGAGCCATTTTGGGATAGGGCAAAATTTGGCTCTCATCGATGGAGCCGAAGCAGAGCTGCGAGAGGAAACTCATGCGGGGTGTAGGAGGTCTCATGGCTAACATTGTATCTTCTCTTGGGCGCAGGAGCGATCACTGCTCCCGGAAGTCGCCGCAGAACTCCACATTTCCCGTGGTTACGGGTGCGCAGTTACGGGCCCATCGAACTGGACACCCGGCAGGAGGGCACGCCGCACCCAGGCACCGAGCCCCAGGCCCGGCCGCCCGAAGGGAAGGATGATTCGTGCCTGAGCAACCGCTCACGAGGCCAGCTTCGGAACTCTTCTGGTACTACGTGCTCGTTTCCCTCGTGTTTTTGTGTGCGGCGCCGATCGTCCTCGTGCCGATGCTGCTGCGCTATTACACGCTCTGGTACCGCATCGACGGTGAAGGGGTGGCGATGGGCTACGGCTTCTTCGTTCGCCGCGAACAGCAGATAACCTATCCGAAGATGCAGGACATCCAGCTCTCCCAGAACCTCCTCCAGCGTTGGCTCGGCATCGGCACAGTGCTCATCCAGACTGCCGGGGTGGGCGATGCGAGCGAACTGCACATCGTCGGGGTGCGCGAATACGAGTGGCTGCGCGATTACCTCTACGAGCGCATGCGCGGAGTGCGGGCCCCAGCGCCAACGAACCAGAGCGACGAATTGCTCGTCGAAATCCGCGACGCGCTCCGCTCGGCGGCTGACGCGTTAGAGGGGAAAAAGTAGTGCGCTTCCTCGTGGCCATCCTCGCGCCGGTCCTATGGCCGCTCCTGGGGCTCAAGCGCGCGCCGCCGCGACTGCCGGAGGGGACGACGCTCGTCCGGGCGTTAAAGCCCGCTCCGGCCTGGCTCCTCTACCAGTACCTGCGGGTCAGCTTCCGCTTCATCACCGGGCCGGTGTTGGTGGTGGTCGTCTGGCGCGGGCAATCGAGCTACTTCGGCGAGGAGTCGCAGTTGGCCCTGTTCTTCCGAGGGATGGAAGTCGTGGTGATCATCGGACTTGTCCTCGGCTACCTCGTGACGCTGATCGTGACCCGCATCGACTTCGAGCTGCGCGACTACCTCCTTGGCGATCGCAGCCTGCGCATTGTGTTTGGGATTTTTCGCCGCCAGGAAATCACGCTCTCCTACGCGAACATCCAAAATGTCGAAGTGAACCAAGGGCCCATCGAGCAACTCCTCGGTATCAAGAACTTGAAGCTCACCAACGCGGTGAGCGGCCGGGGCGAAGAGCGCCAAGGCGCTGTGCTGCAAGGAGTGACCGACGCCGAAAACCTGCGGGAGCTGCTCCTGCGCCTGAAAACCGAGCGACAGGGCACAGGGCAGCAAGACGCGGGGCTCGGTGACGCCTCGCCGGAGAACCTCCTGCAGTCGGTGGCGGAAGAGGCCCGACGCCTTGCGCGGGCCGCTCAGGCCCGCACCTGAAATCGTTGGGTCGGCAGCGAAAGCGTTGGGACTGGAATTGGCTCTTGACGTGCTGCGGCGTAACCGCGATTCTCTATCAGAGGGGCACCCGGCCGTTCGGGACACATCAACGGGAGGAGTGAGCAGAGGTGAGCATTCCACGCATGGAAGATGAATTGTCGCGTTCAAGCACGGGCGTTGCGGCTCAGGAGTTCGAGCGCAGCAACTGTGGCTTTGGTTTCATCGTCGATGTGGCCGGTAAGGCTTCGCATCGGATCATCAAAGACTCGCTCAAGCTCCTCACGAATCTGGAGCACCGTGGTGCCGTGGGCGCGGAGGCAGACACTGGCGACGGCGCGGGCATCCTCGTGCAGATCCCCGACGAATTCCTGCGCGCGGTGTGGACGCCGAAAGTGGGCGCGCTCCCCCCGGCAGGACACTACGCCGTGGGCGCAGTGTTTCTTCCGAACGATCCGGACGGACGGGCGGCCTGCGAGGCCATCGTCGAGGACTTGGTTCGCCAAGAGGGTCAGACCGTCCTCGGCTGGCGCGATGTGCCGAGCGATTCGTCGCACTTGGGCGCTACCGCGCGGGCGCACCAGCCGACCATCCGGCAGCTCTTCGTCGAGCGCGCGGCGGACATCACCGACGCCGACGTCTTTGAGCGCAAGCTCTATGTGATTCGCCGGTTGATCGAAAAGCGGGTTCAACGGTCGTTCATCACCGGCCGCTCGCAGTTCTACATCTGTTCCTTCTCCGGACGGACGCTCGTCTACAAGGGGATGCTCTCGGCGCCGCAGCTCCAACAGTTCTTCACCGATTTGAGCGATCCGCGTTTTGCGAGCGCCATTTCGATGGTGCACTCCCGGTTCTCCACCAACACGTTTCCGTCGTGGGCGCGGGCGCATCCGTACCGCTACATCTCCCACAACGGAGAGATCAACACGCTGCGCGGCAACGTCAATTGGGCGCACGCGCGGCAGTCGCGCATGCGGTCGAGCCTGTTCGGCGACGAACTGCGCAAGGCGCTGACGGTCATCGACACCGAGGGCAGCGACTCGGCGATGTTCGACAACTTCTTAGAGTTGCTCGTGCTCGCCGGTCGGGAAATCCCCCACGCGATGATGATGATGATGCCCGAGCCCTGGAGCCGCCACGAGCAGATGACGAAGGCCCGGCGGGCATTTTACGAATTCCACGGCTGCCTCATGGAGCCCTGGGATGGTCCGGCGTCCATCGCCTTCACCGACGGCATCCGGGTAGGGGCGGTCCTCGATCGCAACGGTCTGCGACCGAGCCGTTACTACCTCACCGACGATGGGCTCGTGGTCATGGCTTCGGAAGTGGGCGTGCTCGACCTTCCGCCGGAGCGCATCGTGGAGAAAGGGCGGCTGCGACCTGGGCAATTGTTCCTCGTCGACACCTCGCTTGGTCGCGTGGTCGGCGACGACGAGCTGAAGGACCGCCTCGCTGGCGAGCGACCGTACCAAAAGTGGCTCGATGAGAACTTGGTGCGTTTGAGCTCGCTTCCGGAGATTCCGCAGACGCTCGCGAGCCCGGAGGCTATCGCCGAACGGCAGAAGCTCTTCGGCTACACCCTGGAAGAGATCCCCGGGATTCTCGTGCCGATGGCCAACAACGGCGAAGAGCCGATCGGCTCCATGGGCGACGACACGCCGATAGCGGTGCTCTCGCGCCGCCCGCAGCACTTGTTCAACTACTTCCGGCAGCTCTTCGCCCAGGTGACGAACCCGCCGATCGACGCGATCCGCGAAGAGCTGATCATGGATTACGAGATGTCGGTCGGCCCGGAGAAGAACATCCTTGAACCGGGGCCGGAGTCGGCGCGGCAGTTGGCGCTCCCGATGCCGATTCTCAAGAATGGGGAGCTGGAGAAGATCCGTCGCCTCGACGGCAAGGCGGAGTACTCGCACCTAAAGGCGGTGACGCTGCCGATCCTTTTCCCGGTGAAGTCCGGCGGCGCGGGGCTACGGCGCAGCATCGAAGAGCTCTGTTACCAGGTGAGCGACTGCCTCGCCGAGGGCTACAACATCATCATCTTGTCCGACCGCGGACACGACGCGAACAACGCACCGATACCATCGCTGCTGGCGGTCTCGGCAGTGCAGCAGCACCTGATCAAAGAGGGGAGCCGCACCGACTGCGGCATCATCCTCGAGTCCGGTGAGCCGCGCGAAGTACACCACTTCGCGACGCTGATCGGCTACGGCGCGTCGGGCATCAACCCCTACTTGGCGTTTGAGACCATCGCCGATCAGGTGCGCCGCGGCTTCATCACCCAGCCGCTCGCGACGGCGGAGACCAAGTACGCGCAGGCTATTGTCAAAGGTGTGGTGAAGATCATCTCCAAGATGGGCATCAGCACCATCCAGAGCTACCACGGGGCGCAGGTCTTCGAGGCGCTGGGGCTCAACCAGGACTTCGTCGACGAGTACTTCAACGGCACCGCTTCGCGCATCGGCGGTATCGGCATCGAGATCGTCGCCCGCGAAGTGCTCACCCGGCACACGGCGGCGACCCGCTCCGCTCCGCTCGATTTCGGCGGCCGCTTCCGCTACCGGAACGACGGCGAGCGCCACGTGGTGTCGCCGCAGGTGATCGAGCGCCTGCAGACCGCCGTGCGCCGCGAAGATTACGCGGCGTTCAAAGAGTACACCGCGCTCGTGGACAACTCGTCCCGCGACTTCCTCACCCTCCGAGGGCTCCTGGAGTTCGCACCCTCGCCGCGCTCCATCCCCATCGACGCGGTCGAGCCGGTGGAAGAGATCATCAAACGCTTCAAGACCGGAGCGATGAGCTACGGCTCCATCTCCCAAGAGGCACACGAGGCGCTCGCCATCGCGATGAACCGCTTGGGCGCGCGCTCCAACACCGGCGAAGGCGGGGAAGACCCGTCGCGCTTTGCACCGCTGCCGAACGGCGACTCCAAGCGCTCGGCGATCAAGCAAGTCGCGAGCGGCCGCTTCGGGGTGACGCTCGAATACCTCACCCAGGCCCAAGAGATTCAAATCAAGATGGCGCAAGGGGCGAAGCCCGGCGAGGGCGGCCAGCTTCCGGGCTCGAAGGTGTACCCGTGGATCGCGAAGACCCGCCACGCGACGGCGGGGGTGGGGCTCATCAGTCCGCCGCCGCACCACGACATCTACTCCATCGAAGACTTAGCGCAGCTCATCTACGACCTCCGCGCCGCGAACGACTCCGCGCGCATCAGCGTGAAGCTGGTAGCGGAGGCGGGCGTCGGCACGGTTGCCGCCGGAGTTGCAAAGGCGCGCGCCGACACCATCCTCATCTCTGGACACGACGGCGGCACCGGCGCTTCGCCGCTCACCGGCATCGCGTACGCGGGCATCCCCTGGGAGATCGGCATCGCCGATGCGCACCAGGTGCTGCTCTCGAACAACCTGCGCAGCCGGGTGGCCCTCGAAGTCGACGGCCAGCTCAAGACCGGGCGCGACATCGTGATCGCCGCGCTGCTCGGCGCCGACGAGTTCGGTTTCGCGACCGCGCCCTTGCTCGCGCTCGGCTGTCTCATGATGCGCGCCTGCCACCTCAACACCTGTCCGGTGGGCATTGCGACCCAAGAGCCGCAGCTCCGCTCCCGCTTCCGCGGCGATCCGGCGCACGTGGTGAACCTCATGCGCTTCCTCGCCGAAGAGGTCCGCGAAAACTTGGCGATGCTGGGTTTCGCCACCCTCGGCGAAGCCGTGGGGCGCACCGACCGACTCCGCCCGCTCCGCGCGGTGGACCACCCGAAGGCGAAGTTCGTCGACGTGAGCCGCTTGCTGCACGTTCCGGAGATCCCCGAGGACTGGGGCCGCAAGTTCATTCCTCGCCCGCCGCGCGTGGACAACGACTCCCTCGACGCTCGGCAGCTCCTGCCACTTGCTCGCGAGGCCATCCTCCACGGGCGCAAGGTGGAATCGGACTTTGCTATTTCCAACGTGAACCGCGCGGTCGGCACCCGCAGCGGCAGCGCGCTCGTCCGCCGCCACGGCGGTGCCGGGCTCCCGCCCGGCACCATCACCTTCCACTTCCGCGGCTCCGCCGGGCAGTCCTTCGGCGCGTTCCTGCCGCGGGGGATGACCCTCACCCTCGAAGGCGACGCCAACGACTACGTGGGCAAAGGTCTCTCTGGTGGAACGCTGGTCATTACGCCCCCAAAGGCTGCGCGCTTCCAGCCGGAGAACAACACCATCCTCGGCAACGTGGCGCTCTACGGCGCAACCTCGGGTGAGCTCTTCGCCCGCGGCCTCGCCGGAGAGCGGTTCGCGGTGCGCAACTCTGGAGCGATCGCGGTCGTCGAAGGCGTGGGCGACCACGCCTGCGAGTACATGACCGGCGGGCGGGTGATCGTCCTCGGGGAAATCGGTCGCAACTTTGCCGCCGGTATGTCCGGCGGCATCGCCTACATCTTCAACCCCGAAGGCTGGGCCGAGGCGCGCTGCAACCAGGCGATGGTGGCCCTGCGCAAGCTCGATGCTCCGGAGGAGGTGGCCCTCGTGGAGCGCTACATCGCCCGGCACGTGGAGCTCACCGGGAGCACCTACGCGCAGGAGATCCTCGAAAACTTCGCGGACAAGACCGACCAGTTCCTCAAAGTGATTCCGATTGAATACGAGCGGGTCATCGCGGCGAAGGCGAAGGAAGCTGCGCAACAGGCGCCGGTCCCACTCGCGGCAGGAGGGTAACCATGGGCAACCCTATGGATTTTCTTACGGTTCCCCGCGTCGACGCCCCTGAGCGCGACGCCGATAAACGAGTGAGCGACTACCAAGAGTTCCAAGTCGTCAGCCCCGATGAACTCGCCCGGTCGCAAGCCGGACGCTGCATGAACTGCGGCATCCCGTTCTGCCATTCCGGACGCACGCTCTCCGGGACGACGGCCGGTTGCCCCATTCACAACCTCATCCCCGACTGGAACGACCTCGTCTTCCGCGGCAAATGGCGCGAAGCGTGGACGCTGCTCTCGTCGACCAACAACCTGCCGGAAGTCACCGGGCGGGTGTGTCCGGCGCCCTGCGAAGGGAGCTGCACGGTCGGCCTCGACGGCGACCCGGTGGCGATTAAGTCGCTGGAGCAGGCCATCGCCGACCGCGCGTTCGCGCAAGGGTGGGTGACACCCAAGATGCCCACCGCGCGCAGCGGCTTCTCGGTGGCGGTCGTCGGCTCTGGCCCGGCGGGTTTGAGCTGCGCCGAGGAGCTGAACGCGCTCGGGCACTCGGTGATCGTCTACGAAAAGTCGGACCGCCCGGGTGGCCTCCTCATGTACGGCATCCCGGCCATGAAGCTCGACAAGACGCTCCTCCAGCGGCGGGTGTCGGTGCTCGAAGCCGCGGGCGTGAAGTTCATCCTCGGCGTCGAAGTCGGCCAGCAAGTTTCGGTGCAAGACCTCCTCGCCCAGCACGACGCGCTGGTGCTCGCGGCCGGTGCCGGTCGCCCGCGCGATCTCCCGGTGGACGGCCGCCAGTTGAAAGGGGTCCACTTGGCGGTGCCGTACCTCACGGCCAATACCAAGTCGCTCCTCGACACCGGTGCGCCACCGACGGGAGAGCTCTCCGCCCACGGCAAACGGGTGGTCATCATCGGTGGCGGTGACACCGGCACCGACTGTGTCGCGACCTCGCTGCGCCAGGGAGCCGTGTCGGTGACCCAACTCGAAGTGCTGCCCCGGCCGCCCGACGAGCGCAGCCCCCAGAATCCCTGGCCCGAGTGGCCCAAGGTGCTTCGCGTCGACTACGGCCAGGAAGAGGCGGCGGCGAAATTCGGCGAAGACCCGCGCAAGTTCTGCGTGCGCACGACGTCGTTCGAGGGCGATGAGCAGGGCAACCTCGTCGCCGTCCACACCATCCGGGTGGAACGGCAAGGGCGTGGCTACGAGCGACTCCTCGCGGGCACCGAAGAGCGGATTCCGGCGGAGATGGCGCTCCTCGCCATGGGTTTCCTCGGTCCGGAGCCGCTGCTCCCGGAGCGCCTCGACTTAAAGCGCAACCCCAACGACACGGTGTGGGCGAACGAGGACAAGATGACGAGCGTCCCCGGCGTTTTTGTGGCCGGCGACATGTCTCGCGGTCCCTCGCTCGTGGTGTGGGCCATTCGCGAAGGGCGCGAAGTCGCCCGCGCAGTCGAACGCTTCCTCAGGCCGCGCTGAGCGGCAACCGCAGAGTGACGCGCGTGCCGCGCGGCACGTCGTCGACCGACACACTCCCGCGGTGGCGGCGAGCAACTTCCGCCACGTAGGCGAGGCCGAGCCCCGACTGGGAACCCTCCGCGCGCCCGCGGAAGAACGGCTCGAACACTTTGCCGCGCTCGTCCTCGGGAATGCCCGGCCCATCGTCGCTGACGCTGAGCGCGAGGTCCAAGCCCTCGACGGCCCCGCGCATGCGCACGGTGCTGCCCTTGGGTGCAAAGCGAATCGCGTTTTCGACCATGTTGCCGAGGGCCTGCGACAAGAGGAACGTATCGCCCAAGTAGACCGGAAGCCCTTGGGCTTCGATGGCGATGGTCACACCGCGGGCGGCGCTCGCTGTCGCGTGGCGGCTCTTCACCTCGTCGAAGAGCCCCGCGAAGTCGAGCGGGCGGAGCTTCACCTCTTGGGTGCGCAGCGCCTCGAAGTCGAGGAGCTTGCTTGCGGTCGCGGAGAGCTGGTCGGCGCCGGAGCGGGCGTTCGCGATGACCTCTTGCAATTCCTCGACGCTGCGCGGTTTGCGCAGGCCAAGGTCGAGCTCCGCGCAGAGCACCGCTAATGGAGTGCGGAGCTGGTGGGCCGCGTTCGCAAGCCAGCGGTCCTGCGCCGCGCGCTGGGCGGCGATGACGTCGGCGGCCTCGCCGAGCGCAGCGCTCAGTTCGGTCAACTCATCGGTGCCGACGCTTGGTTCCTGGGGCTTCTCGTGGGCACCGCGCAGGAGCGGCACGTACCGGGAGATGTCGCGGACCCGTCGCGAGAGCCGCCGCGCCTGCCAGCCGAGGAGGAGCCCCAAGAGGACGACCGAGGCAGCGGTGGAGAGTGCGAGGGTGCGATTCAAGGCGCGTTGGAGTTTGTCCGCTTGCGCAAGGCTCTGGCGCAGGACGAGCGTGTAGACGCCTTCGCCTGGGCGCTCGATGCCCACGATCAGGAAGTGCTCGGTCTGCTGGGCGATGAGCTGCGGCTGGCCGGGGATGCCCCGCCGGTAGGGGATGCCGACCGAGGCATCGGGGCTGCTCTCGGCGATGAGCGTGCCGTGGTTGTCGTAGAGGCTGCGCAGGGGCGGAAGGAATTCACCGTCGGGACGCACCGGCGGCCTCGGTACGTGCAGGTGGGGCGTATTGCCCGGGCCGTCGAAGAGGCTCACCGTCTCGACGGCGGCGAGCGCGTAGAGGCGCTCGTCGAGTTCCCGCAAGAGGCTCTGCCGAAAGAGCTGCGAGGCAAGGATGCTCGCCGCGAGGATGGCGCCGGTCGGGGCGACGACTCCGAGAAGAAGCAGCCGAGGGACGAGCCGCACGCTTACGATTCTCGGGCAACTGCGAGGCGGTAGCCGCTCTTGCGGACAGTGATGATGCTGAGCCGCGCCGGGGCGAGCTGTTCGAGTTTAGCGCGCAGGTTTTTAATCAGCACGTCGACGATGTTCGGGTCGCCGTCGAACTCATTGCCCCAGACTTTGGCGAGGATTTCGGTGCGGGTGCAGATGTCGCCCAACCGATCGGCGAGGTGGCGGAAGAGCTGAAACTCGCGGCCGGTGAGGTCGACGCTCACCCCGGCACGGGAGAGCGTCCGGCGGGTGCGGGAAAACTCCACGTCGCCGAGCTGCGAAGTCGCCGTCGAGAGCGTCGCTGCGCGCCGGTGGAGCGCGTCGATGCGAGCGAGGAGTTCGTCGAAAGAGAAGGGCTTGCTCAGGTAGTCGTCGGCGCCGGTCTTGAGGCCAGCGATCCTATCTTCCACCGAGCCGCGGGCGCTCAAAATCAACACCGGCGTCGCGAGCCCTTCGGCTCGCCACTGGCTTAAGAGCGTGAGGCCGTCGGAATCCGGGAGTCCCCAGTCGAGGATGACGAGGTCGTACTCGCCGCCGCTCTGGACGCGCTCTGTCGCTTGCGCCGCTGTCGAGCTCACATCCACCAAGTGCCCCTCTTCGGTGAGTCCACGGGTGAGGAGCCGGGACATGCGCGCTTCGTCTTCGACGATGAGCAGTCTCATGACGACACCGCGAAGCTGCGTCGCCGCACCACGAGGCGCGCGACCGGCAAAACGAGCAGCGTCAACGCGGTCGAGACGATGAGGCCGCCGATGACCACCGTGGCCAACGGGCGCTGCACCTCGGCGCCGGTGCCTTGGGAGAGCGCCATCGGCAGGAACCCCAAGGCGGCGACAAGCGCAGTCATCGACACCGGCCGCGCGCGGGACTTGGCGGCCCGAATGGTCGCTTCGTCGCTGGACAATCCTTGCGACTCCAGCGCGCGTATCTCGGTGATGAGCACGGTTCCATTCATGACCGCGATTCCCCATAGTGCAATGAAGCCTATCCCGGCGGAGATGGAAAGCGACATCCCGCGCAGTGCGAGCGCCGCGAGTCCGCCGAAGGAGGCATAGGGAATCGTCGAGAGGGTCCAGAGAATCGGCGGTCCGGCGCGGTAATGCAGGAAGAGGAGCCCGGCTATGAGCAACAGCACTATCGGGATGACGATGGCGAGGCGCATCTGCGCGGCCTCCAGACTCTCGAACTGGCCACCCCACTGGGTCCGCACACCTTCGGGCAGCGGCACATTCGCAGTGATGAGGTGCTTTGCCTCGGTCACCACGTCGCCCAGCTCCCGGCCACGCACGTTGAAGCCGATGAGCACCCGGCGCTCCCCATTGCGGCGGAACAACACCGCCGGGCTCGACAGCGTTTCCACCGCAGCGAGCTGGCTCAAATTCGCGAGATCCTTGCGCGGCGTCGGCACCAGCACTTCGCCGATATTCGACGGGTGCGGGTCTTCGACGCCGAGCCGTAGCACCACCGGAATTTCGAGCGGCCCCTCGAAAGTGCTGCCCACTTGGATGCCTTGCCGAATGCTGCGGGCGACATCCAACACCTCGCCCACCGAGAGCCCCCAGACCGACGCACCCATCGGATCCGGGCGCACTTCGAGGACCCCGATTTCTTCGGGGGCAAGGAGGCGGCCGTCGACGGCGCCGTTCACGGTGTGGAGCTGTTCCAGCGCGGCGTGGGCGCTCTTCATGAGCGCCGCTCGGTCTTCGCCGATGAGGTTCAGCACCACGTCGAAGGGAGCGCCGCCGAGCAGTTCGTTGAAGCGCATCTGCACCGGCTGGGTGAAGGCCACGTCGGAGTTGGGCGTCGCGACGTCGATGCGCTCCTGGAGCTCCGCTAAGAGTTTGTCGCGGGTGAGGCCCGGGCGCCACTCGTGCTGCGGGGCGATGTTCACGTAGATGTCCGCTTGTTCGAGACCCATGGTGTCGGTGGCGACGGCCGGGCTGCCGAGGCGGGAGGCCACGGTGAGCACTTCTGGCACTTGGAGGATGGCGCGTTCGAGCTTGGTCGCTTGCTCGATGGCCCCCGTGACGCTCAAGTCGGCGCGGCGCGTGGTTTGGATGACGAGCGACTTCTCGTCGAGGGTCGGGGTGAGCTCGCTGCCGAGGCGGGTGGTGATGAGCACCGTCGCCGCGAGGACGACCACGAGGAGCACTGCGACGAGCCGCGCGTTCGCTCGCACCTTTGCAAAGGCGAGCGCGTGCAGGTGCTCGATGATGCGCACCATGCGCGGAGTGCCGTGGGGGATGGTCTGCGCGTTGAGGAACGTCGCGGCCGCCGCCGGGATGAAGGTGAGGGTAAAGAGCAAGGCGAAGATGAGCGCCAGCACCACGGTCATCGCCATCGGGCGGAAGAGTTTTCCGTCGACGCCGGTGAGGCTCAAGATGGGCACGTAGACGAGCAGAATCACCGCGACCGCGAAGAACGACGGGCGCGCGACGGAGCTGCAACTGCGCTTCACCCGCTCGGCCCAACTCTCACGCTCTTTGCCGTCGTGGTGAAAGAGGCGCTCTATCAGCACGACGGCGCCGTCGACGAGGAGGCCGAAGTCCACCGCGCCCAAGCTCATGAGGTTTCCGGAGAGCCCGAGCCCGACCATGGAAGCGGCGGCGCCGAGCATCGCGGCGGGAATCGAGATTGCGACGAGGAGGCCAGCGCGGATGCTGCCCAAGGTGAAGAACAGGATGATGCAGACGAGGAGTCCGCCTTCGAGGAGGTTCTTCGCGACCGTGACCAAGGTCGCATCGACGAGGGTGCTGCGATCGTAGGTGACGTCCACCTGCACGTCGGTCGGCAGCATCTCTTTGACTTTGGTCATCGCGGTGCGCACCGCGTGGGTCACGTCGCGGGCGTTCGCGCCGAGGAGCATCTGCACCATGACGTAGACGGTCTCGCCGCGGCCATCGCGGGTGGCGGCGCCGAGGCGGGGCAGCGAGCCGTCGCCGACGAGGGCGACATCCCCGACGCGGATTGGGTCTTTGTTGTCGAGCTTCACCAGCGCATCGGCGAGGTCGCGGGAGGTGGTCGGCAGGAACGCTCCGCGCAGGAGCACATGGTGCCCAGCGGCCTCAATGGAGGCTCCGGGGTAGGTGCCGACGGTGCTCCCCAAAGACGCGCGCAGCTCCTCCAAGGTGATGCCGCGAGCGGCCATGCGGACGGGATCGCCGCGCACCTCCATGGTTCGGCGAGCGCCGCCCCAGGTGTTGACTTCGACGACCCCCGGCACCGATTTGAGGAGCGGCGCGATGCGGAATTGGACGAGCTCCAAGAGCTCCGACGGCGTCCGCGAGGGCGACGCCAAGGTGAACTGGTAGATTTCTCCGAGGCCGCCGGTGATAGGGCCGAGCTCCGGCGCGGAGGCGCTCGGCGGCAGCCGGGAAGAGCCTATCGAGAGGCGTTCGGCGATGAGCTGGCGCGCGCGGAGGATGTCGACGCTGTCTTCGAACACGAGCGTAATCGCCGAGAGGCCGTAGCGGGAGAGGCTGCGCTCGTCGACGAGTTTGGGTAGCCCACCCAAGCTTGCTTCCAGGGGACGGGTGATGCGCAGCTCCACTTCGTCGGGGGTGAGGCCCGGAGCGGTGGTCAACACCTGCACTTGGTTGCTGGTGATGTCGGGAAGCGCGTCGAGCTTCAGGTAGACCGCCACCCCAGCGAAGGCGAAAGACGCGATAGTCCAGAGGACGATCAGCAGCTTGCGGTGGTCGACGGACCAGGCGACGAGCCTCTCAATCATGGGTTGCTTCCCCTGCCGTCGCGCGCCGGGAGCACGAAGGCGTCGCTCGCGACGAGGTCGTCGGTCGACAGGGCGCCCTCGACGATCGCGTCGGTGGAGACGACGTGGAGCACTTTCACCGGCACGACGCGCGGCTCGCCGTCGCGGCGGCGGACGAGGATGCGGGCGCCTTCGTCATCGGAGGCGATCGCGGTCGTCGGCACGACAAAGCCGGTGTCGTTCGCGCGGCGGGTGAGGAGCACGCCCATGGACCCGGCCTTGAGCTCGTTGTCCGGGCCTTCGAGCCAGGCGATGCTCCCGGCACCGGCGGTGTTGGGAACCGACGAGACGAGGCGGAGCGGCACTTCGGTGGAGCTCCCGGAGGCGCGGAAGGTGAAGATGCCGCGCTCATCGAGCGCGGTCGGGCTGCGCACTTCTACCCGGCCACCGACGCTCGCGCGCAGGCGTACCAGCGGGCCGTCGGAGGGGCTGCGCAGCTCTCCCTTTATCGCCGAGACTTCGGTGACGATGCCGGCGATGGGCGCGGAGATGCGGGTCGGCCCGGCGCTCGACACCTGCACCGACTGGAGCGTGGCGTCGGCGCGGAGCGCTTCGCCCTGGTACTTGGCAAGGTCGATAGCGAGCGCCGCTACTTCGCTCGCCTTCACGAGCCCTTCGGCCTCCAGCGAGGCGAGCTGGGCGCGGCGGCGTTCGAGCACCGCGATGGAGGTCGCGGCGGCGGCTTTCGCCGCGAGCGCAGACATGGCCTCGGGGATGTAGACGTCGAGGAGCGGAGCGCCGACCTGCACCTGGTCTCCGGCGCGTACCCAGATTTTGAGGATGCGCGCCGGGAGCGCGATGACCACCACGGCGGCGCCTTCCGGCGACAGGAGGACCTTCGCCGGAGCCTCGGTCGGCGCAGCGGAGGAGGCCGGGCGCACCGGAAGCCAGCGGGTCCGTGCGCTCGGTTGGCGCACTTCGGTGGGCGTGGGCGCTGGCGCACTCGGGCAACCGGCGAGGATGGCGAGAAGCACGAGGAACGCGGAGCTGCGGCGGAGGGTCATTCGTTGTTTCCCGAAAGCGCGTGGATGAGGGAGGCGACCTGGATGCGCGCCCAGGCGCGGTCGCGCTCGGCGGTGATGAGTTGGTGGCGCGCTTCGAGAGCGCGGCGCCGGGCCTCGATCACATCGAGGAGCGTCGTCTCCTGTTGGGCGTATTCCTTTTCGCGGAGCTCTTGCGCGAGCACCGCAGCCGGAACGAGGCGATTCGCGGTGAGCTTCCAGACCTCTTCGGTGTGCTCCAGTTCGTGGAAGGCCATGGCGACCTCGGCTTGCGCCCGAGCGTTGTAGGAGGTGGACTCGCCTTGCAGGCGTTCCGCGGCGGCGGTGCGCACGGCACGCTCGCGCTGACCTGTGGCGAAGAACGGGAGCGTCACCCCGAGCATCCCCCGAACGCCAATAGCGGTGGTCGCGTCGCGCATCGCTTCCACCCCGAAGGTGAGTCGATGGCCACGGGCGGCCGCCTCTTCGACGGCGCGCGCCTGCTCAGCGCGGGCGAGAAGCGCGCGGGAGGCAACCGCCGGGAGGTCGGCGATGCGGCTTGCGAGGGCAGCGCGCTCCTCCGCCGTGGGCAAGGGGAGCAGCGGCGGAGCGGCCCGCGGGATGAACTCCGGGACCGTGGTCGCGGCGAGTTCGGAAGCGAGCGCTCCTTGGGCCATGACGAAGGCGCCCTCGGAGGCTTTCTCGTAGAGCTCCGCTTCGGCAAGTCGCGCGTCGACGGTCGCGAGGTCCGCGCGGGTGCGCTCCCCGGCCGCTTGGAGGCGGACGGTCAGCTCCCGGAACTTCTCCTCGTTCTGGAGTTGGCTGATAGCGAGGTGCAGTTGGGCGTGCGCCGCCCAGAGGTCGAGCCAGGCGCTCGCGGCCGCGAGGCGACGGTTCAGGCGCTCGGCGGCAACCTCTGCAGAGAGCCAGCGAGACTCGGCGCGCAGCGACTCGGCGCGGCGGGTGGCCGCCCGCTGCAAGCTCACCGACTGGGTGAGAGAGACGAGGGCTTCGACGCCGAACTCCGACGTCGGGTAGACGCGCGGGCCGATGGAGGTGCTCAGCGTCGGGTTCGCATCGAGGAACGCGGGCTTGTCGGCGGCCTGGCGCAGGGTGTTATCGGCGCGGCGAACTCCTGCGAGGAGCGGGTGCGCGTCGGCGCGCTGCAGCGCCTCGTCGAAGCTGATGGATTCGCCGTGATCCAAGAGCGAGTGTGGCGGTTCGGCAAAAGCGCGGGCGGCGACGAAGAGCCCGAGGAGGAGGCTGCGGGAGTGGAGCACGAGGCGAGATGCTCATAATTGGGGGGTACAATCATGAAGTAATTCTGAAGAATTCTTCAGAAACAACCGGAAAGCACCCGCTAGGGAGGGATGTGGGCCCCCTGTGTATGCGCTGCGTTGACCACCCATAACGGTTCGCCTAGTATTTCGAAGTTTCTGTGCCGCTCCGGTTGAAAGCGATGGGGGAAGGTTGACGTGACTACCCACGTGACTGCTCTCAACTTGTGCGGAATCGGGAGGTTGCTCCAAGTTCTGGGCGCCGGAAAAGGTTGCATATGTCAGTGACGACGGCAGTGACGAAGGCCTTGAAGGGGTTGCCGCTTATCGCCCCGAATGGCAAGAGGACGGTTGTTCAAGTTGGCAAGGTGCGCATCGGCGAAGGGCTGGTGGTCATCGCCGGACCTTGCAGTGTCGAGAGCGAAGCGCAGACGCTCGATACCGCGCGGGCAGTGAAGGCCTCCGGGGCCGACATCATCCGCGGTGGCGCGTTTAAGCCCCGCAGCTCACCGTATTCCTTTCAAGGACTTGGCCTCGAAGGGCTTCAGATACTTGCGAAGGCCCGCGCCGAGACCGGCTTGCCGATTGTGACCGAGGTGATGGACACCCGAGATGTGTCCTGGGTCGCGGAGTTCGCCGACATGATGCAAATCGGCGCCCGCAACATGCAGAACTTCTCGCTCTTGAAGCAGGTCGGACAAGCCGGAAAGCCGGTGCTCTTGAAGCGCGGCATGTACTCCACCTTGGAAGAGTGGCTCTCCTGTGCGGAGTACATTTTGAACGAGGGCAATCCCAACGTGGTGCTCTGCGAGCGCGGCATCCGAAGCATCGAAACCTACACCCGCAACACCCTCGACTTGAGCGCGGTGCCGGCCATCCATGAGCTGACGCACTTGCCGATCATCATCGACCCGTCCCACGGGACCGGGCGGCTCAGCCTCATCGCGCCGATGTGCTACGCGGCTATCGCCTCCGGTGCCGACGGCCTCGCGGTCGAGGTGCACCGCAACCCAGCGGAGGCGCTGAGCGACAAGGACCAAGCGCTGAGCCCAGCGCAGTTCGACGAGATCATGGTGCGCTCCCGGAAGCTTCAAGCCTTCCGCGAGGCGAGCCTGTAGAACGCTCGTCGCTCGTCAGCACGTTTTGAAGCAACGCATTTCGCCGCAGTCGTTCGCACGTACGTCGTTTGGGAGGAGAGTCGATGGCTGAAGAAAACCTCGAATCGCTGCGCAAGAAGATAAGCGCGCTCGATGCTCGGTTGGTGAGACTCCTCGATGAGCGCATGGAACTCGCGCTTCGGGCCAAACGCTTTAAGACGACCGTCGCGGATCCCGAGCGGGAAGAGGCAGTGCTCAAGGCGGTGATGCGAAGCTCCCAGGGGCCGATGAGCCAGGAGTTCACCCAAAAGCTCTACCAGGAGATTATCCTAGAGTCCCGACGGCTCCAGGAGCAGAGCTTTCGCCTCATCGGCTTTCAAGGCGAGCACGGCGCCTATGGCGAGCTCGCCATCGAGCGCCTCGACCCGCAGGCGGTCGCGATTCCCTGCATGCAATTCGCCGACGTGTTCGACGGCGTGCGTTCGGGCACCTTCGATCAAGGCGTCGTACCGGTGGAGAACTCGCTCGCCGGTAGCGTCACCATCGTCAACGACCTGCTCATCGGCAGCGACCTGCACATCATCGGGGAAATACTGCTCCCGGTACACCACTGCCTCTGCGTGCCACCGGACACCGATTACCGAGATATCCGGGTGGTCTACTCGCACCCCAAAGCCCTCGAACAATGCCGCAAATTCATCGAGCGGCGGGGCTACGAGGCGCGCTCCTCCTACGACACGGCGGGCGCCGCCCGGATGCTCGCGGAGCAGCAGCCCAAAGCTACCGCGGCCATCGCGAGCCGACACTCGGCGGACATCTACGGGCTGTCGGTGATTCTCGAAAACATCGAAGACCACCCGTCGAACCGGACTCGCTTCGTCGTGCTCTCGCGAGATCCGATAGCGGAAGATGGCAACAAGTGCTCCATTCGCTTCACCACCCCGGACACCCCCGGAGCGCTGTTCCAAATTCTCCGCGGCTTCGCGGAAGATGGCATCACGCTCACCCGGATTGAATCTCGACCGGCGAACGACTTCCCCGGTCACGCGGCTTTCCTGCTCGACTTCAAGAGCTCCCAGCGCGACCCAAAGATTCAACGGCGATTGACGCAGCTCGCCGCCGAGGCGCCGGGGTATAAGTTCTTGGGATGCTATCGAGAGGCCATCGAGTGACCCTCCGAGGCTTGCGACAGTTGCCGCACGCCTCTTCGCTGCGAGCGGAGCACGACATCGCCAGCAGCCGACGGAGCTATGTTTTACGAGATCGTTGAGCGGGTCATCCGCATGGAGCAAGCGGGCCGCTCGGTGCGCAAGCTCCACGTCGGCGACACCAACTTGCCGACGCCCGCCGAGGCGATGCAGGCGGCGATCGCGGTCATCAACCGGGGACGCTCCACCTACGGCTCCGCCGCCGGGCTCTTTCGCCTGCGGGAGCGCATCGCCCAGCGCGAAGGCTGCGCGGTGGAGAATGTGGTGGTCGGCCCCGGCGCGAAGCACCTCATCTACGCGCTGCTCTCGGTGCTCTGCCGCGACGGAGCCCGCGTCGCGATTCCGAACCCGTCGTGGCCGGCGTACCTCAAAATCCTCGAACAACTGCGCCTCACCGCGCTCACGGTACAGACCTCGCTCGATGCACGATGGAACTTCGAGCCGGAGGCGCTCTCCGGTGCGACCTACGCCATCCTCTGCCAGCCGCTGAATCCGACTTCGACCGTGTACGGAAAAGACTGCGTCGAAGGCGCGCTGCGCCTCCTCGGTGAGAAGCTCATCATCGACGAAGCGTACCGGGGGCTCGCCTTCAAGCCGCTCCCGACCATTCCGGGGGCAATTCGGGTTCGCTCATTCTCCAAGGAGTTCAACCTCGAAGGCTGGCGGCTCGGCTACGCGATTGCGCCGCCGAAGCTCATCGCCGAGGTAGTGCGCTTTCTCCAAATCACCACCACCTGCGTGCCGGACTTCGTGCAAGAGGCCGGGCTCGCGTGCTTGGAACGGGAGACCGAGCTCTTGGCGCGGCACCGGGAAACTGGAAGCGCCGGTTGGAAGTGGCGAGCAATGCTCTGAAGGCGGCCGGGTTCCGCTTCGCCGACCCGGACGGCGGCATGTACATCTTCTGCACCCACGACCGGCTGCGCGATGGCGATGCGTTCGCCGCTCGGCTCCTCGACGAGGGCATCGCCGTGGCGCCCGGCAGTGCCTTCGGATTTCCACGCTTCCTGCGGCTCTGCGTGAACCTGGAGCCGGAAGCTTGGCCGCAAGTGATCGATGGTTTTTCCCGGGCGCTGCAAGGAACGGCGTCGTGACCGTTGTTCGCGCAGAGGAACGAGCGCGAAGGGTCGTGACGCTCCCGCCGACGAAGCGGGGCGACGCCGCCCGAGCGTTCGCCGAACGGGCGAGGGAGCAGGGCGCCGACTTGCTGGAAGTGCGCAGCGACCTGCACGACGCTTCCGAGCACGCAGCGCCGCTCGCGCAGGTGCTCCCGCTCATCGTCTCCTTGCGGGAGCGGCCGCTGCCGGAGGAATGGCAGCGCGCGGCCGCGTACGTGGACATTCCGCTGGAGTTTCCCTGGCCGAGCGGGGGTCCGTTGCTGCTCTCCCACCACGCGGCGGCGCCGCTCACCGTGGAGGCGGCAGTCGCGCTCTGGCGCGCGCGGCCGATTCCCGCGGGCGCGAGCATCAAGCATGTCGAGCCGGTGCTCACCCCGGACGACGGCGTCCGGCTCCTCGCGACCCAGCGGGCGCTCGCCGAGGCTTTCCCCGCTCATACGGGTGTGCGGCGGTTGACGGTGCTCGGCATGGGCGACCTCGCGCTGCCGTTTCGCTGTCTCCTCGCCGAAAGTAACCAGCTCGACTACCTGAAGGTGAGCGACGACTTCGCCGCCGCGCCCGGGCAGCGGTTCCTCGCCGATGCGGTGCGCTCCGGCCGCGCGCGCGGACCGCGCAGGGGCATTCTCGGACACCACATCGCCCATTCGCTCTCTCCGCGCATCCACCGCCAGCCGTTCGATCGCTTGGATTTGCCCAAGGAAGCTCCGGTAGGGCCGCTCGTCGATGCGCTGCGGCCCTATTACGCCGGGTTCTCAGTGACGAGCCCCTTCAAACAAGTGCTCGCGCACCACGTCGGCTTTCCCGGTGCCCTCAACACGCTCGCTCGCGCACCCGAGGCGCAGGGGCCGTGGAAGGCCGCGAACACCGATGTAGTCGGGGCGCTCGCGGTGATCGATCGCTTGGGAGCGAAACGCCTGACCGTGCTCGGCGACGGCGGCGTCACGGTGGCGCTGCGGACCGCCGCCGCAGCGCGGGGCGTTCAAGTGGACGTGTTGCGCCGGGCCTCACCGCCGACGGCGCTCGCGGAGGCGGTGGTGTGGACCTGGCCCGATGGAGTCCTGCCGCCGGATTGGCTCGCCTTCCAGGGGAAGCCCGTGGCGGTCATCGCCTACGGGCGGGCCGCGAAGCGAATCGCCGCCGAGGTGCGCCGCCGCGGTGGTACACCCGCGCTCCTTGGACCGCGATGGTTCGTGGCGCAAGCCCGAGCGCAGCGGGAGTTGTGGGGGCATGTACCGTGAATACTTTTGGTTCGCTGTTTCGACTGACGACGTTTGGTGAGAGCCATGGACCGGCGCTGGGAGCGGTCCTCGATGGGTGTCCAGCGGGAGTGGCGCTGACGACCGAGCAGGTGCAAACGGCGCTGGACCGGCGTCGCCCGGGGCAATCGGCGATAACGACCGCACGCGCCGAGGGCGACAAAGTGGAGCTGCTGTCGGGAGTCTACGAGAACAAGACCCTCGGTACGCCGATAGCAGCGGTCGTGCGCAACCGCGACCAGCGCTCTCAGGACTACGCGAAGTTGCAGCAGGTGGATCGCCCGGGACATGCGGACAAAGTGTGGCGGGAGCGATTCATCTACCGCGATCACCGCGGCGGCGGTCGCACGAGCGGCCGGGAGACGTTAAGCCGGGTCATCGGGGGCGCCATCGCCGAGGCATTTTTTGCTCGCGACTTGCCCGACGTGCGGGTCGTCGCCTGGGTGGCGAAGGTGGGAAACATCGCCGCGCCAGACCCGGAAGTGGGCCTCACCCGGCACGAGGTCGACCGGCACCCGACGCGCTGCCCGGACGCGCCGACCGCAGAGCGCATGGCGACGGCAATCCTCGCCGCGAAGGAACAGGGCGACAGCCTCGGTGGCGCTATCGACCTGCGGGTCGATGGACTTCGCGCTGGCCTCGGAGAACCGGTGTTCGGGAAATTGAAGGCTCAGCTTGCGTTTGCCTTAGGCGGCATCGGCGCCATCGCCGGAGTGGCCTTCGGTCCGCCGGAGTTGCTCGCGGCGCTCGAACGCAGCGGCAAGGAATTCCATTCGCCGGACAACGAGTACGGCGGCATCCAGGGTGGGCTCTCGAACGGCGAGTCGCTGCAGCTCCGCGCCTGGTTCAAGCCGCCCGCGACTCTCGCCGACCACGCGAAGGGCGGTCGCCACGATCCGTGCATTCTCCCGCGGGCGGTGCCGGTGGTCGAGGCGATGGCCTCGCTCGTGATCGCCGACGCTTGGCTCGCGTTCCTCGCCCACCCGCACCGCGCATGACCCCGCACCGCGCATGAATTCGACTGCTCCTGGCTCCTGGGCGCCACTCGTCGATCACTACGGCGATTTCGACGCCCTCGCGGCATCGCTCCCGGAGGGCGCCTTCGCGGTGCTCATCGACCGGCGCGTCGCGCAGCTCCATCCCACGCTCGCGGCGGCCCTGCGCTCGCGGCGCCCGGTGGCGTTCGTCGAGCTTGTCGCCGGAGAGCGCGCCAAGTCGCTCGTCGTCCTCGAACGTGCGCTCGGAGAACTCGCGGCGCTCACCCGCAACGGCACTCTGGTGGCGGTGGGCGGCGGTACCATCGGAGATCTCGCGACCGTCGCCGCGCACTTGGTGAAACGCGGGGTGTCGCTCATCCAAGTGCCGACCACGCTCCTCGCGGCCGTGGACAGCAGCGTCGGCGGCAAAGGGGCGGTGAACCTGCGCGGGGTGAAGAACGGCGCCGGAGTCTTTCACTACGCGAGCGCCTCCTGGATTTGCCCGCCGGTGTTCACCACCTTGGATGCGAAGAAGCTCCGGGAGGGAGCGACCGAAGCCTGGAAGATGGCCGCGTGCCTCTCGCGCGACACCTGGAATTCTTGGCGTGCGAACGCACCGGAGCAGTCGCGCCTCATCCGCGAGGCTCGGCAGTTGAAAGCGCAGGTCTGCGCTGACGACCCGTACGAAAAGCGCGGCCTGCGGCCGGTGCTGAACTTTGGGCACACGCTGGGGCATGTCTTCGAGAGCCTGAGCGCCTACCGACTGCGCCATGGCGACGCGGTGGGCCTCGGGATGCTCTGCGCGCTCGATGTCGGGCGCCTCGTCGGCGTCACTCCGCCAGCGGTCGCTACCGAGGTGGAGCAAGTGCTCGCTCGCGAGCTGCGCTCGCCCGGTCGCCCGGCGATCGCCCGGGTGCTGGGGAAGGGCAGCGACGAGCAAGTGGCGCGCCTCCTTTCGGCAGACAAGAAGAACGATGAAGCGCACCGGCTGAAGATGGTGCTCCTCGAAGACCTGGGCCGCTGGCGGCTTGTGGAAGTACCCAGTGCGCAGCTCCCGCTTCAGGCGTGGCGTACCGGGGTAGCTCCGTGAGCATCGTCGTCGACCCTTCCAAGCTTCGGGAGGGCATCCTGACCCCGCCGCTCTCCAAGTCCGACGCGCAGCGGGCGCTGGTGTTGGCGCATGTGCTGGGGCTGCCTGCTTCTGAGCTTCTCTCGCCAGCGGCGCTCGCGACGGCGCCGGAAGATGTGCAAAAGCTCACTGCCGGTCTCGCGGCGCTCACCGCCGGGGGCGATGCGGTGCTCGACTGCGGCGAGGGCGGAGCGCCCCTGCGGTTTCTCTTGGGGCAGGCGGCCGTCACGCCCGGATTTCGGGGGCGCCTCATCGGCTCCGAGCGACTAGGCGAGCGGCCGCACGAGGCGCTCTTCGACGCCCTCCGCGGCGCCCTCGGCAGCGCGGGCTTCACAGTGGAAGTGTCGCGCACGGGCTTTTGGCCGGTGCAGGTGCAGGGTGTCACCGGCAAGGCAGCGCACCCCCGCTTCCAGGTCGACGGGAGCAAGAGCAGCCAATATGCAAGTAGCCTCCTCTTGGCGGCGGCGGCGCTCGTGCGCCGTGAGCAGCGTCCGTGGACGGTGGCTATTTCGGGAGAGCTCACGAGCGGCGGCTACCTTTCGATGACGCTCGATTGGCTCACCAAATTTGGCTTCGAGGTCGCTCGCGACGGCCAAGAGTTCACGCTGTCCCGCGGGCTGCCGCCGCAGGCGCCGCCGCCGATCCCCGGAGATTGGTCGAGCCTCGGCTATCTGCTCCTCGCAGCCTGGGCGGCGCGCGGCGCGGTGACCGGCGTGGACCCGAAGGCGGGGCATCCCGACCGAGCGCTCCTGCCCATCCTCGAAAGCGTGGGGCTCACGGTTCGGTTTGCGCCGGAGGGAGTTCGGGTGGAGGGAGTTCCGCGGAGGGGACTCACCGCCGAGGGATCGGTGTATCCGGACCTGCTGCCGACGCTCGCGGCTTTTGCCTGCGTGCTGCCGGAGCCGTCGGTGCTCGCGGAGGTGAGCATCCTGCGCCACAAGGAGAGCGATCGCCTCGCCGCGATTCAAGACCTCGTCTCGGCGGTCGGGGGCACAACGTTGCTCGTCGGCGACGAGCTCACTGTCAACCCGCCGAAGCAGCCCCGCGCTTTTTCGCTTGCGACCCGCGCCGACCACCGTGTCGCCATGAGCGGGGCGTTGCTCGGAGTCCTAGCTCGGGTGGAAGTCACCCTCGACGACGGCGACTGCGTGCGTAAGAGCTTCCCGGAGTTCTGGCAGCAGCTCGCCGCTATCGGGGTCGAGCTTCGCCGGTAGCCACGTCAGCGCAGAAACACCGTCGGATCGGACGCGCAGTTAGAAAGCATACCCAAGGCCCGCGGTGGCCTCGAAATACCCACCCAAATCCGTGGTGTTCGGAGTCTTTGCAGTCTGCGTAGGATCCCAGATTCGCACGACGCCGCCACCACCGACGCGCAGGAAGAGCGAGAGCTGCGGTCCGACCAGAAATTCGGTTGCGATGCCGACATAGAACGGGATGAGAATCGATGAAGTGGTTGCTCCGAAGGCGAGCCGAACTGGGACCGTGAGGAAGGGTTCGATGCCGACGCTTTTCGAGGCTTGGCAGTGGAGAAGGAACGAGGCTCCGACCGCGACTCCATGACCAAGTTCGGTCTTATTCCTATCGCCAGTTGGTCCGACGAAATAGCCGAGGTCGAGTTTGAGACCAGCGTCGAGCGAGCCGTTGTGTGCGACCCTCCACTTGATCGTGCCCTGCAGGGCTCCGTTCACCGGATACACATTCACGCCATATACAGTCACGCCGTTACCCCAGGCGAGGTCGATGGTGAATCCTAAGCTCAAATTTTCTCGAACCCCGTGGAGGTACGCGAATTCTGCATGCGGCCAGCCTGCCTGAATGCTGATTGCATCGCGCCCGGGAGTTACAGTTCCGGGGCCGTTGGGTGAGTATCTTCCTACCGTGGGTTCAGCGGGAGTACGCAAGGGGTCCCTGGGGTTCATTGGGACGGCTTTTTCTTTTGGCCTCTCCTCCGCGTTGAGCGAAGGACTCTGTGGGCTCTGCGCCGGGACGCGACGGGATTTCCTTCGGGAGTTCAGTCGGGAGTTCGATCGGGAGTTCGGTCGGGAGTTCGGCTGGGAGTCTTGTGCTGAGGAAGATTCAATGGGCTTCACTGTCGAGCCCTTGCGGCGATTGGAGTTACTGGAAGAGTTATTGCTCTTCAGGCGAAGATTTTGAAACATCGGAAGCTGAGAGCTAGGCTCGATGGATTCCTCTGATGTTTGTGCTGAAGCGGGGAACGCAAAGAGCGCTGAGCAAATCACTAAGTAAACGTAAAATTTCAAAACTGAAACGCTTCGTCGCGAAATCATTGAACCGACTCCTGAAATGAAGCAGTGCCTCGACATAATTTCGTTATTGACGTAAATTTTCTCACATATCAAACGAAGCGGTCAACCCTGATATCGAAAAAATACACCCTTGAAGCAAGAGTCACTTAGCCAATGGAATAAAGTTCCAATCATTATAGCACCAATCGAAGTGCTAAAAGTGGACGGATCTGCAGCCTCAAGGGCGGTCTGGCTTTACAGAAGCGCGGTAATGGGCGTTCACTGCAACGGAGCGGCATCTGCCGCTCCGCTGACAATACGTGAGCAACCTAAAATGACACTAACTGAGCAAACTAAAAGGCGTAGCCAAGGCCCACGGTTCCTTCAGCCCATACGTGTCCATTGATTGCGGTCGGATCCTGCCCGTTCTTCACTGCATCGATTTGGATGAAGCCGCCGACACCTAACCGGCCAAAGACCGTGAGCCGTGGGAGAACCGTGTACTCGATCGCTGTGCCGACATAGATCGGAATGAGTGCTCGAATGTGGTTTGTACCAATCGCAAACCGAGCCGGGAGGGTAATGAAAGGCACTATCCCTAGCTTTTTGGAGACTGAGTAGTGCAGAAGGAAAGAAATATCTAGTTCAGCTCCATGCCCCAAAGTATTTGCACTGAATGTTTCTTTCGTGGGGCCTGCGTAGTAGCCTAGGTCAAACTTCAGCCCAGCATCGAACGGGCCAAGTTTCCCTATCCCCACCTTTGTTGTCGCTTTGACGGCGAAGTCGTTGTTGGGGGTCCCCAGAAATGTTCCCAAGCCAAAGTTGAAGGTCAGGCCGAGGCTGACATGAGGGCGAAGGCCATAGAGATATCCGATTTCCACACCCGGCCATCCACCGAATGCAATGAGCGAATGACGACCGGTGGCGGCTAGCGGGCCGTTGGGGGAGTAAGTGTCCTCGTCGCTCATTTGGACTCTAGACTGCGCAGGAGCATTGGCCGTGCCGGGATCTGGTCGCGCTACTGGTTTCGTCTCGTTTCGCAGCGCGGGGCGCGCTGGGACTGTTGATGGACGCGCCGGGCTCCCGGCGGGGGCGCGCTCCTGGGCGGTCGGAGGAGTTTCTGTGGTTGATGGAGTTGCCCGCGGAGTTGCTCGCGGAGTTGCCCTCGGAGTCCCGCGAGGAGTCGGCCGCCGGGTTTTCGAAGGTCCGGAGGGATTTTGGAATCGTGGCCCCGGTGCGGCACCTTCCGCGGATTTTTGAGCGGACGCGGGGATCGCGATGAGTGCGGCGATCACCACGAGGAGCGTTGAATTCTTCACACTGGATACTTTCCTAGAAAGTTTCATCTGGCCGGGGTCCTTGTCAGTTGAATTCAGCATTTGATGATAATTAATTTTTCCAATAATAGACCGATTCCAAGAGCGGATCAACAGTGCTGCCATTAATTTTCATGGGAACGGAAGAGGCTCGATCGTTATCTGAAAAAAAAATAAAGGGATAAGTGAACTTTGAAGATGGTGGGGCAATGCATCCGTGAAGGCAATGGACTCTAGAGAGCTGACCCGGTTAGGACGCGGTTTGCAAGGGCAGTCAGGTTGACGACGGCCGCGTGCCGCATCTGCTTGTCGCCCAGGCTGATGATGCGCTCCTTCGCTACGCCCTGTGTGATGCGACGCCCACCTCCCTCCGGGTCGGGCTCGGTGTCTTGCTCGATGAGGGCGTTCAGGGTGGCGACTTCATCCGCAAGTGGTGGCTTCACGAGTTCCGCAGCGAGTTCTTCTTTCAGCCACGCATTGAGGGAGTCAACCTAGGCCAGCAATGCACGAAGCCCTTCGCGACGTGCTTCACGTTGGTCCCAGTCTGCGAGCCGCTGTCCTCACCACATGAAATGCAGCTCGGCCGATGAGGTTAAAAGTGTCCTCCACACGCCGTCGCTCCTCGTAGGCTTTGGCGAGTTTCTCCTGCAGTTCGTCGTCGAATATTTCGTGACGGTGGAGCCGCAAAAACACGAAGAGGTTCCTCTTCGTGCAACGCTTGAGAATCAGTGCTTCTGACTTCGTGACTGCAACGCGGGGTTTCCAGTGTAGCGGCATGGGCGATTCCTCCGCCCCTTGTCAGCTCACACTACCTCGTCGATGTGGATCGACTTCTTCCTTACGGGATCAGTTCTCTAGGAAGAATCTCAACTGGATGCTTCTTCAATCACCCTTGTAGCGCTTCGGCTTGCCGCCGATGCAACGGCTGCTGCCGAGCAAGATTTCAGAACTGGTAGCCCGCACCTAGCGTGATTTCGAAATACGCCAGAGGCAGGCTTGTAGAAAATCCAAATGAATTAAAAATAGCTCCGGTAACACCAACACCTAGACGGGCGAAGAGCTTCAAACTTTGAATAATCTCATACTCCCCGGCCGCACCAACAACGAAAGGTATGTACATCATTGAAGATACCCCGGCGAATGAAAAGCGCATCGGCATGGCGACGAACGGTTCAATCGATAGCTGTTTGATAATTTGGTAGTGGAGGAGGAATGCCGCGTCGAGCGCGAACCCATTCCAACCATAGAGCTGGTGGTAGTACCCGAAATCGAATTTGACTCCAGCATCAAATGGCCCGAGCTTTGCGAATTTCCACTTCACCGTGCCCTTGAGGGCAAGACTAAAGAGTGCTGGTGATGCCTCAAGGCCGTACCCGAAGTTGACTGTCGCTCCGACGCTCAAATCTGGTCGAAGACCGTAAAGATAACCAACCTCCATTCCCGGCCAGCCTACGTAGGCATGAACCGCGTGATGGCTTGGATCGACGGCCCCAGGGCCATTGGGAGAGTATTCGGACTGTTCGCGATACCTTGCGGGGTAGGTTATGGACTCTCCGCGATGGCTCTCTTCGGCGGAATCTGTCGAGAGGGAAGTAGGTCTTGAGGCTTTCCCACTCTGTTGGCGTGCACCCCGGTCTTGGGGTGAAACTTGTCGTGTGGCCGGTGATGCATCAGGCGAAGAGCTTGGTGAGAGAGGGGTGGTCTTTGCTTTTGCTGGAACTGGTTTACTGGCGGCTCGGGGCGCTGTTGCAGCGGACTTCTGCGCAAAAACTGGGAAGGACACCAATGAGGCAGAGAGGGCTACAAGTGCTGCACTTCGGGGATTAAAGAAATTTCGAGCAAAACTCATCGGGATGTTGTCCTCTGTGGTGTTGATTGCCAGCTAAAGTGCGCCGCTACTTAAAACCCGGAAAATTCTTTCACGTTGGTGAAGATACGTCAACAGTGATATTTTTCTATTTCTGCATTCGTTTAAATCTGTCAAAATTCAAATCCTAGGAATAATTACATATTTATATAAAATTGAACTCAGTCCTCACCAATGACGCAGCGCGATTGGTAGATAAAGTTTTCGCTTGTAACACGAATTTCTGCCCGCAAGCTGTCAACGGTAGCCGAGCCTGGTAGAGCCGCGAGGTTCGGCTGAAGCTACGCGGAACTGCAGCGATTATAGCTGCAGAACTTACAGGGGTATCGAAGGATGCCCTTGGGCGCCGTCGACGATGAGGTCGGTGCCGTTCACCCAAGTGGAGCGAGGTGAGAGCAGGAAACTCACTACTGCGGCTACCTCCTCGACAGTCCCGAAGCGCTGCCAGGGGAACTCCCGAGCGAGGAAGTCGGCGATGCGCTCGGGGATCTCTTTACTGCGGCGCGCCCAGGAGCCGCCCTCGAAGAGGATGCTCCCCGGACTCACGGTGTTCACGCGTATGCGCAGCGGCGCGAGTTCCCGAGCGAGGGAGGCGGCGGTAGCTATTTGCGCTGCTTTCGCCGCGCCGTATTGAGCGCGGGGCGAGGGCCGCGAGCCAGCGATGCTCGCGATGATGACTGCGCTCCCTCCACCAGCGCGCTCCAAGTGCGGCATCGCCGCCTTCACCGCCCGGGCAGCGTGGACGGAATTGAGCGCGAAGGTGGCCGCCCAGTCTTCGGCAGTGCTCGCGGCCAAGGTCGAGCCCACCGTTCCACCGAGCGAAGCGACTACGCCGTCGAGGCGGCCGAGGGCCTGGGCCGCGGCGTCGATAAAATCCTCGATGCCGCGCGGCGGGAGCAGGTCCGCGGCGAGGCCAAAGGTGCGCTCAGCGCCGTCGCGCTTCAGAGCTTCGAGAGCCTCGTTGAGGGTGGTTGGGTTTCGCCCACTGATGGCGACGCGCGCACCCTCGCGTGCGAGCGCTCGCGCCACGCCGAGGCCGATGCCGCGCGTAGCCCCGGTGATGACGAAGCCTTTGCCTCGAAGTTCGAGATCCATGCGCGAACTGTTTAGCCCAATCCGTCGGCGAGCGCGTCGATGACCGCCCGCGCTTCGGCGAGCAGCTGCGCATTCGCATCGGCGAGGCGGACGACGCAGCGGAGCGGAGAGGGGAACTCCAACCGGTAGCGCGCAAGGCTGCGCACGAGCTTTGGGCCATCGGGCGGACTCGCGAAGGTGAGCCCGAGACGACCTTGTGCAATGTCGAGGCGCACCGCGCGCACGTTGCGCAAGCCGGGTTTGAGGCTTTGGCTAGCGAGGAGCATGTCGACTTCTGCCGGGAGTTCTCCGAAGCGATCGATCAGCTCTTCGCGGAAGTCTGCGAGTTCATCCTCGGTGTTCGCGAGGCTCACGCGCCGGTAGAGTTGGAGCCGAAGCTGAGCATCAGGCACGTAGTGTTCGGGGATGAGCGTCGGGAAGGGCGTCTGGACTTCGGGGTCGGGCGCCGTTGAGGCCGGGCGCCCGGCGACGGTCGCGATGGCCTCTTCCACGAGGTCTGCGTAGAGCGCGATGCCCACCGCCTCGGCGTGGCCGGATTGCTCGCCGCCGAGGATAGAGCCCGCGCCGCGAAGCTCCAGGTCGTGCGAGGCCACTTGAAAGCCCGCACCGAGTTCGGTGAAGGATTGCAGCGCCTCCAGGCGACGCGCGGCGTTGCGGGTGAGGCTACGTCCGACGGGCGCGATGAGGTAGGCGTAGGCGCGCTCGGAGGAGCGGCCGATGCGACCGCGCAGTTGGTAGAGCTGCGCCAAGCCGAAGCGGTCCGCGCGGTTCACGATCAGCGTATTGGCGTTGGGAATGTCGAGGCCGCTCTCGATGATGCTCGTCGCGAGGAGCACTTGGGTGCGGCGCTCGACAAAGTCGACCATCACCCGGGCGAGCTTTCCTTCGGGCATCTGTCCGTGGGCGACCCCGAGTGCGACGCCGGGCACAATCCGCCGCAGGAGGCGCTCCATGGAGTGCAGCGAGCGCACCCGGTTATGCACGAAGTACACCTGTCCGCCGCGGGCGAGCTCCCGACGGATGGCCTCGGTGATGTGGACCGGGTCGAACTTGTTCACGAAGGTGCGGATCGCCTTGCGCTCTGCCGGAGGCGTCGCGATGAGCGACATGTCCCAGAGGCCACTCATCGCCATGTGGAGCGTGCGCGGCAGCGGCGTCGCGGAAAGGGTCAGCACGTCGACGGTCGCGTTCTGGCGCTTCAACCGCTCCTTCTGGGCGACGCCGAGCTTGTGCTCCTCGTCGAGAATGACGAGGCCGAGGTCTTTGAAAATGGTCTCGGCAGAGAGCAGCTTGTGGGTGCCGATGAGGATGTCGACGCGCCCCTCCCGGGCGGCAGCAAAGGCTCGGGAGTTTTCGCGCGCGGTGCGCAGCCCGCTCACGAGCTCCACCAACACCGGGAAGTTCGCGAAACGTTTGGTGAAGGTGGCGGCGTGCTGGTGGGCGAGGAGCGTCGTGGGCACCAGCACCGCTACCTGTTTGCCGTTCTGCACCGCGAGGAACGCCGCGCGCATGGCCACTTCGGTTTTCCCGAAGCCGACGTCGCCGCAGATGAGTCTGTCCATCGCTTGCGGGCGCTGCATGTCGGCAAAGACGTCTTCGATGGCTCGCGCTTGGTCGACGGTCAGGTCGTACTCGAAGCCCTCTTCAAACTGCGCGTAACTCATCGCTGCATCCGCTTCGCTACCCGCTTTTGGAAACGCGAAGGCGAAGCCGGGGAGCGCTTTACGCGCGGCGTGGAGTTCGAGCTGTTCGGCGGCGAGCATCAAGAGCTGTTCCTTGACCCGCGCCTTGCGCTTGGTGAAGGCGCCGCTGCGCAGCTTGTCGAGCGGTGGCGTGCCGACGGTGCCGCCCTGGAACTTGGAGATGAGCTTCAGCCGATCCACCGGCAGGTAGACCCGGTCCGCCTCGGCAAACTGCAAGAGGAGGAATTCGCCGCGCACTCCTTTCACGTCGAGGGTGGTGAGTCCGTCGTAGCGACAGATACCGAAATCCGCGTGGACGCAGAGGTCGCCTACCCGGAACTCCGCGAGCGCCGCGGCCCGCAGCCGCGCCGAGAGGCGACGGGGCGGCGAGCGACTCGCCCGTTGGCCGAGCAGATCGCTCGCGACGAGGAGCAGGAGCCCTTCTTCGCGGTCGACGAAGCCCTCCGACAGCGCCTGCGGGTAGAGGGCGATTTTCCCCTTGGGCGGGGTGGCGGCGTAGTCGTCGAGGTCCACCGTTGCGAGGCCGCCGCCGGAGAGCAGCGAGCGAATGCGGTCGCGCACTCCGCGAGACCCACAGGCGACGCCGCGCCGGAGCTTCGCCCAGTGGTCGAGCGGGCCGAGCCCTTTTGCCTCGCGCAGCGCGTCGCTGAGTGCGGTCGTCGTGTCGAAGGAAAACCCGACCGTTTCCTCCGCCGTGCCCGTTTCGCTGTGACCCGCAAGGCAGGGAAAAGCGCTGAAGCGCTCGCGCAGCTCGGCGGCAGACAGGAAATGCGCCGTCGGCGGCGCCGTGAGTTCGAGGCGCTCTTCAGCGCGACGCGCGCTCGCGGCGACTTCTTCGTCGAGAAAGGCGAGGGTGCGCTCCTGGCCGACCGGGTCGTCGAGGTAGACGAGTGGTGAAAGCCCGGCGTGCGCCACGTAGTCGAACACCGTCGCAAGCCCCTCCGGGAAGAAGCCGGGAAAGAGCCCGCGCAGCCCGGCGGTGCCGAGTTCCGACTCCACTTGGTCGAGGAGCTCCCGCACTCGGGTGCTGGGGACGTGCTGCCGCTCCGCTGCATCGCGGATAGCTTCGAGGGCCGGGCGCTTTGTCGTAGAGGCGATGAAGAGTTCCCGGCTGGGGATGACAGTCACCGAGGAGAGCGCCGCGAGCGTCCGCTGGTTCTCCGGGTCGAAGAGCCGAATGCGCTCGATGGTGTCGCCGAAAAACTCGAGGCGCACCGGGTTCGTGGACAAGGGCGGGTAGAGGTCGAGGAGGTCTCCGCGGACGCTCATCGCTCCGTGCTCCTCGACGAGCGGAGCGCTGCGGTAGCCCATGGCGAGGAGCGCTTCGGCGAGAGTGTCGCGGCCGACTTCGTCGCCGACCCGAAGGGTGCGCGCGTGCCGCTCGAAGAGCGAGAGTGGAACTACCCGCTGGGCGAGGCTTCGCAGCGAGGCGACGACTACCCGCGGTTCCCGCAGGCGGTAGAGCTCGTAGAGCGCGCCCATGCGCTCGACCTCGGCTTGGGTGCTCGTGACCGTATCCCAGGGTAGACTGTCCTCCGCCGGAATCGCGATGACGGCGCTCTCCGAAAGGAAGAACCGCAGGTCTCCCGCGAGGGCTTCGGCGGTTTCCTCGTCTGCCGTCACACAGAATATCGGCGCCGATTGCGAAAGCAGCAGCTCGGCGAGCACGCGCGCCCTTCCGGGGCCTGCGAATCCGGTCGCGGCGACGCGCCGAGAGCCAGCGCGGAGGCGGTTCTGCAGAGCCTGGACCGTCGACATGCCGCGAAGCGCTATGGCGCAGCCGCTGGGAAAGTCAACGGCGCTGCGCGGTGGGCGCGGCGAAAATGCAGAATGTCGCGAGTGCCCATGCCGCAGTGGGTCGAAACCGTTTCTCGAAAACCGCAGGAATATTCCGCGACCCTCGCCGGGGTTTCCGAGGACGTCGCGGCGGGCAGCGAGTTATGACAGGCTGAATTCAGTGGAAGCTCGGCCCCCGAAAGATGCGGTAGTGGAGACGCTCGAAGCGCGCCTCACGCGAGCGAGCGCGCTCAACGAGTTTGAGTTCGACGACTTTGGCTTCCGCCCGTCGAGCGCCGCGAAAGCGCTCAAGTACTTCGTCTGGCTCTACCGGCATTACTTCCGGGTGCGGGCCTACGGCTTCGAGCAGTTTCCAGCCGGGCGCTTCATGCTGGTGTCGAACCACTCCGGGCAGCTCCCGTTCGACGCGGCGATGCTCCTCATCGCCGCGCTCCTCGAAGGTGAGCCGCCGCGGCTCTTGCGCGGCATGGTGGAGCGCTGGGCGTCGACGCTCCCGTTCATCGCGCCGCTCTTCGCTCGGGTAGGTCAGGTCGTGGGCACGCCCGCGAACGCCCACCGGCTCCTCGAAGCCGGACAAGCGCTCATGGTCTTTCCCGAGGGTGTGCGCGGCCTCGTGAAGCCCTCCGTGCGGCGCTACCAGTTGGCGGAGTTCGGCCAGGGGTTCATGCGCATCGCGGTGGCTACCCAAACCCCGGTGTTGCCGGTCGCGGTCGTCGGCGCAGAAGAGCAGACTCCCAACCTTGCCAACCTGAACTTCATCGCGAAGCGCCTCAAGCTTCCGGCCTTCCCGCTCACGCCGTATCTCCTGCCGCTCCCGTTGCCGGTGCGGTACCACATCTACGTGGGCGCTCCGCGGGTCTTCGAAGGGCGCTCCGATGATGAACAAGCCATTCGCGAGCGCGTGGGGGTGGTGCGCAAAGATATCCAAGCGCTTATCGCGAGGGGCCTGCGCGAACGGAAAGGCGTGTTCCGATGAAACGACAGAGTACATCGAAGGTGCTGATCACCGGCATCGCCGGAAATCTCGGCAAAGTTGTCGCCGCTGAAATCGCGAAGCGCGCAACCATCGTCGGCGTCGACCGTCGGAGCTTCAGCGGTGGGCCGAACATCGAGCACGTGCAGGTGGACTTACGAAAGCGCGGCTTCGAGGAGCTCTTCTCCAAGCACCACATAAGCTCGATCATCCATTTGGGGATTATGCACGACCCGCGCATGAGCGCGGAGGATCACCATTCCTTCAACGTGCTCGGCACCTCCCGGGTGTTTGAATTCGCGGTCCGCTACGGCGTGAAGAAAGTGGTGCTGCTCTCCAGCGCCCACGTGTACGGACCGGCGCCGGAGAACTCCAATTACCTCACCGAGGATGCGCCGCTCATGGCCGCGAGCCGCTTCCCGCTGGTCCGCGATTTGGTGGCCGTAGACATGCTGGCAATGTCGCTGCTCTGGAAGCACCCGGAGATTGAGGTGGTGCTGCTCCGCCCGGTGCACATCGTCGGGCCGACGATACGCAACGCGACCTCCAACTATCTGCGCCTGCACCGACCCTGGATGATGGCAGGCTTTGATCCGATGGTGCAGCTCATCCACGTGCACGATGTCGCGCGCGCCACCGGCGCGGCGCTGAAGAAAGGCGTGCGCGGCGTGTTCAACGTGGCCGGGCCTGGGGCGGCGCCGCTCTCGACGGTGCTCCGCGAGCTCGGCGCAAATCCGCTGGTGGTGCCGCATACGGTCGCGCGCCCGATGCTTCGCACGCTCTTTCGCTTGGGCTTCGCGAGCTATCCAGCGGAGGAACTCGACCATTTGCTCTACCTCTGCATGGTGGATGACAGCGCGTGGAAACAAGAGACTGAATTTGCGCCCCAGTACACGTTGCAAGAGACCATCCATGCACCGCGGGCGAGCAAACGTGCTAAGGCGACCCACTAAGACGACGTACGTGCTTCCTCTTCGACTTCCCTGGCTGCCCGAGTAATTCTCCATGTTGCCGACGACGTATGAGCTTTGGCCGGGAGTGCCGTATCCCTTGGGCGCCACGTTCGACGGCAACGGCACGAATTTCGCCGTCTACTCGGCGAATGCCGAGGCGATAGAGCTTGTCATCTTCGACCCGGCCGACTCTCGCCAAGCGATGGTCACGCTTCGCCTCTCCGACGTCACGAACCATGTCTTTCACGGCTACGTGTTGAACTTGCGCCCGGGTGCCCTCTACGGGTTTCGCGCCCACGGTCGCTTCGCGCCGAAGGAGGGGCTGCGCTTCAACTCGAAGAAACTGCTCGTCGACCCGTATGCTCGCGCCTTCGTGGGGAAGCCCGATTGGCGCTATCCGCTCGCCGATGGCGAGGGGCCCAATCCGATGGACACGGCCCCCGGCGTGCCCCGCTGTGTGGTGGTGGACAATCGCTTCGACTGGAAAGGGGAGGTGCGCCCGCAAATCTTCTGGCGGCGGGCGGTCATCTACGAACTCCACGTGAAGGGGATGACGGCGCGGCATCCGAAGGTGCCGGAGGCGCTGCGCGGAACCTATGCGGGCCTCGCGCACCCGGCGGTGATCGATCACCTGCACAAGCTCGGCGTCACGAGCGTGGAGCTGCTGCCGGTGCAGGAGTGTTCACCAGAAGGGTTTCTGCTGGAGCGCGGGCTCACCAACTACTGGGGCTACAGCACGCTCGGGTATTTCGCACCGGACCAGCGTTTTGCCGCAAGCCGCGAACGCGGGGGCCAGGTCGCCGAATTCAAGACGATGGTGAAGACATTCCACCAAGCGGGCATCGAAGTGCTGCTCGACGTTGTGCTGAACCATACTTGCGAAGGCGATCACCGTGGCCCGACGCTGTGCTTCCGCGGCCTCGACAATCCCTCCTACTACTGGCTCGACCCGCAGGATCCATCGCACTACCTCGACTTTAGCGGCTGCGGCAACGCGCTGAAACTCGATGCCCCCGCCGGCTTTCGCCTCGCCCTGGACTCGCTGCGCTACTGGGTAGAGGAGATGCACGTCGACGGCTTCCGCTTCGACCTCGCGACGACCTTAGGGCGCGTGGGGCTGGGCACCTTCAGTCGCTCATCGCCATTCTTTCTAGCGATTACCCAGGACCCGGTGCTCTCCCGGGTGAAGCTCATCGCCGAGCCCTGGGACACGGGCCCGGAAGGGTACCGGACCGGCGGATTCCCGAACCACTTCGCCGAGTGGAACGACAAGTACCGGATGACGGTGCGGAAGTTTTGGCGCGGCGACCTCGGGCAAGTGGCGCAGATGGGCTACCGCCTGACCGGCAGCTCGGACCTCTTCAAGTTGAGCGGGCGGCGCCCGGCGGACTCCATCAATTACATCACGAGCCACGACGGCTTCACCCTGCGCGACCTCGTGAGCTACTCGCAGAAGCACAACCGCGCGAACCTGGAAGACGATCGCGATGGTGCCACCGAGAACCATTCCTCGAACTGGGGAATCGAAGGCGATATCAGAGACGCGGCGGTGAACGCCGCCCGGGACAAAGCGGCCCGCAATATGATCGCGACGCTCTTCCTCTCCGTTGGAACGCCGATGCTGAACATGGGCGACGAGCTGGGGCGCACCCAGTACGGCAACAACAACGTCTATTGCCAGGACAACGAGCTGTCGTACGTCAATTGGGACCTCGACGACCGAAGCCGCGAATTCCTCAAGTTTGTGCAGCGTTGCGCGGCCCTGCGCGTGAGCGAGCAGACGCTGCGGCGGCGGTATTTCTTCGTCGGCTCGACCATCGAGGACAGCCGCAGCCGCGACGTGGTGTGGTTCCACCCGGAGGGCCGGGAACTCACCCGCCTCGACTGGGAGAATCCGGAACTGCGCAGCTTCGGGATGCTCCTCGGCGGCGATGCGCTTCGGCTGCGGGGTCCGCAGGCCGAGCACATCGTCGGCAACACGCTGCTCTGCTACGCGAACGCCAGCGACGAGCCGATGCCGGTGCGCTTTCCCGAGCGGAGCTTCGGGGGCCGCTGGGAACTCATCCTCGATACCGGCGACATGCCGGAGCCGCGCTACGAAGTGCCAAGCGGCGTCCGCATCCTTCCGGCTCGCAGTCTGAGCCTCTGGCGGCTCGCGGCCTCGCTCTCCGGAGTCATCCACACCTGACGAGCGCTTTCGAGACCTCTCGGTGGTTCATCGTTGGTCTCGCCGGACCTTCCCGGTAAGAGGGCGCGATGCTTTGGTTCATCTTTCTTGTGGCACTCATCGGGCTCGTCGCCGTCGATCTGATCGCGAACCGTGGCAAGATTCTAAGCCTCCGTCGGGCGACCTTCTGGACTGGGTTCTGGCTCGCCATCTCGTTGGCGGTGGGCCTGTGGCTGCACTTCGAGCGCGGAACCGAAGTGTCGGTAGCCTTCGCGACGGCCTTCATCCTCGAATACGCGCTCTCGGTCGACAACCTCTTCGTCTTCATCGTCATCTTCCGCCACTTCCACATTACCGGCCCGGCGCAGCGCCGCCTCCTCACCTGGGGAATCTTCGGCGCCCTGGTGTTCCGCTTTGCGCTCATCATCGCCGGGGTTCAGCTCATCGAGCGCTTCAGTTGGCTTCTGTATGTGCTCGGCGTTTTCCTCATCTTCACCGGCATCAAGCTCTTCGGAGGTGAGGGACCGGCGAACGAGAACCCGGAGAACGGCGTCGTGTTGCGCGTCGCCCGCAAGTTCCTGCCGATTGCTTCGGGCGAGCACGGCTACGCCTTCATCGTGAAAGAAGGTGGGCGTTGGAAGCTCACCCGCATCACGCTCGTGCTCTTCGTGATTGAGGCGACGGACATCCTCTTTGCCTTCGACTCGGTTCCGGCGGCAGTCGGCATCACCCAAGACACCTTTGTGATCTTCGCCTCCAATGCCTGCGCAATCCTCGGCCTTCGCTCGCTGTTCTTCTTGGTGAGCGGGCTCATGGCGAAGCTGCGGTACCTGTCCTCGGGGCTCGCGGTCATCTTGGTGATTGTGGGAGTGAAGGTCATTGTGGAAAATGCGTTTCACGAAGCGCTCGCGCCCTACGACACGTTCATTCTCCTCGGGACGCTGGGCTTCATCACGCTGACCCTCCTCGTGGCGACGCTTGCCTCCCGCACGCCCGCACCGGAGGAAGCATGAGCAGCGACGTTACCCGGGAGGCGGAACGCCGCCGAACGTTTGCCATCATCTCCCACCCAGACGCCGGAAAGACGACGCTCACCGAAAAGCTCCTGCTGTACGGGGGCGCCATCCACCTCGCCGGAAGCGTGAAGGCGCGCCGGGCGAAGCGCTACGCGACGAGCGACTGGATGGCGATTGAAAAGGAGCGCGGCATCTCGGTGACAAGTTCGGTGCTGCAATTCGAGTACCGCGGACATGCGATAAACCTCCTCGACACCCCCGGCCACCAGGACTTCTCCGAAGACACCTACCGGACGCTCTCCGCCGCCGACGCAGCGGTGATGGTCATCGACGCCGCCAAAGGCATCGAGCCGCAGACGCTGAAGCTCTTCCAGGTGTGCCGCCTGCGGGAGATTCCGATTTTCACTTTTGCCAACAAGCTCGACCGCTACAGTCGGGCGCCGCTCGAACTCATGGACGAGCTGGAGAAGGTGCTGGGAGTGCGCGCCTATCCGATGAACTGGCCGGTGGGCTCTGGGCCAGAGTTCCGCGGCGTCGTGGACCGGAAGACGCGGCTTTTGCACTTGTTCGACGGGCGAGAGCACGGCCATCGGGAAGCGCTGGAGGAGTCGCTGCCGTTCGACGCGCCGGAGGTCGAGGAGCGCATCGGCGCCGACCAAGCAGAACGGGTGCGCGAAGAGCTCTCGCTCCTCGACATGGGCGGCGAGGCGTTCTCGACGGAGGAGGTCGCCGCCGGGCGCCTCTCGCCGATGTTCTTCGGGTCGGCGATGAACAACTTCGGGATTCGCGCCTTCCTCGATGAGTTCCTGGCGCTAGCGCCGCCGCCGAGCGCGCGCATGGGCACCAAGGGCAAGGTCGCGCCGGAGGACGAGCGCTTCAGCGGCTTTGTGTTCAAGATCCAAGCGAACATGGACGCAGCGCACCGCGATCGCGTCGCCTTCCTGCGGGTGGTGAGCGGCATGTACCGCAAAGGCATGAGTGCCTGGCTTCCGCGCCTCGGCAAAGAAGTGCGCCTCGCGAAGCCCTCGCAGTTCCTCGCCGCGGAGCGCACCGAGATTGAGCGCGCCTGGCCGGGAGATGTCGTCGGCCTCTTCGACCCGGGGCAGTTCCGCATCGGCGATACGCTCGCCGAGCAGCGCGGCTTCGAGTTCCACTGCGTTCCGCGCTTCAGCCCCGAACACTTCGCCGTCGTTCGCAGCCGCGACCCGCTGCGCCGCAAGCAACTCGAAAAGGGGCTCCACCAGCTCTCCGAAGAAGGCGCGGTACAGATTTTCCGCCAACTGCAGATGGGCATGAAGGATCCGATCATCGGCGTCGTCGGCGAGCTGCAGTTCGAAGTGCTCGCCTACCGGATGCAGCACGAGTACGGCGCCGACATCGTGGTGGACCGTCTCCCGTTTTCTCTCGCGCGCTGGGTGCGCGGCGAGGGCTTCGAACCCAAGAGCTTCGACTGGGAAGGCAACCGGCTCACCGCAGAAGATCGCGATGGCGCGCCGCTGGTGCTCTTCCGCGACTCCTGGGCGCTCGACCACGCCCGCGAGAAGCACCCGGAGTTGGAGTTTTTAGCGCAGGCGCCGCAGCTCGTCGCAAGCGACGCAGCAGAAGCCTAACTCCCGCGCTCGACGGCTCAGGTCGCGGCGGGTTTGTCGGTAGCCCGCCAGAGGTACCAGGCCACCACTGAACGGTAGGGCTTCCAGCGCTCGCCCTGCGCCAAGAGGTCGCGCGGCGCGGGCAGTTCTCCGCCGTAGACAATCGCGTAGCCTTTGCGAACGCCGTAGTCGTCCACCGGGAGCACGTCGAGGCGACCCAAGTGGAATATCAACATCATCTGCGCAGACCACACGCCGATGCCGCGCACACTGGTGAGACGCTCGATAATTTCCTCGTCGCTCATGCGGCGCAGCTCCCGAGGGGAGGGCACGGTGCCGTCGAGGGTACGCTTCGCCACGTCGATCAGCGCCGCGGACTTTGCCCCGGAGAAACCGCAGCTCCGCAGGGTCGTCATTCGGGTGCGGGCGAGGGTCTCCGGCGTGAGCGCGCCGCGAGCTTCGAGGCGCTCGTGCAGTCGGCCGAGGATGGTCTTCGCGGCCTTGCCGGTGAGCTGCTGGTGGGCAATGGAAGAGACGAGCGCGCCGAAAGGGTCTGGTCGGGTGGGCGCTTTGAGCCCGCAGGGGCCGACCTTCGCGATGTGTCGGCCGAGCACCCGGTCATCGGCGGACAGGGCTTGGACGGCGAGGCGCAGCTTGTCGTCGTAGGCGCTCAACTCGTGACAGCTTTCGCGAGGGCTTCGACGGATTCGCGTGCGTCGCCGAAGAGCATGCGGGAGTTTTCGAGGACGAAGAGCGGATTCTCGACTCCGGCGTAGCCTGCGGCCATGCCGCGCTTCAGCACGACGGTCATGCGGGCTTTCCAGACTTCGAGGACCGGCATGCCGTAGATGCTCGACGAAGGGTCGTTGAGCGCCGAGGGGTTGACGATGTCGTTCGCGCCGATGACCAGCACCACGTCGGTGCTCGGGAAGTCGTGGTTCACGTCTTCCATCTCCAAGACGATGTCGTAGGGCACACCGGCTTCGGCGAGGAGCACGTTCATGTGGCCGGGGAGGCGGCCAGCGACCGGGTGGATGGCGAAGCGCACCCGGACACCGCGCGCGCTGAGCGCGGTGGTGAGCGCCTTGACCGCAGCTTGGGCGCGGGACACGGCCATGCCGTAGCCGGGGACGATGATGACTTGCTTGGCCTCGGTGAGCTTGGTCGCGAGTTCGGCGACGGTCGTCGGATGCACCGGCGCGTCGCTGCGCGGACCCGCGGGCGCTGCACCGGCTTTGGAGTCGCCGGTACCGAAGCCGCCGAAGATGACGCTCAGGATGGAGCGGTTCATCGCTCGGCACATGATGATGGAGAGGATGGTGCCGGAGGAGCCGACGAGGGCGCCGGTGACGATGAGGAGGTCGTTGCCGAGCATGAAGCCCGCCGCGGCCGCCGCCCAACCGGAGTAGCTGTTGAGGAGCGAGACGACGACCGGCATGTCCGCGCCGCCGATGGCGAGGACGAGGTGCGCCCCGAGAAGCCCGGCGAGGATGGCGAGGAGCAAGAGGTACGACTGCCCATCCGGCGAACCGACTTGGAGGAAGGGCGAAGCAAGCGCGATGCAGGCAGCGGCGATGAGAGCGTTGATGAAGTGCCGCCCTGGCAGGAGCAGCGGCTTCCCGCCGATGACGCCCTGGAGCTTGCCCCAGGCGATGATGCTCCCGGTGAGGGTGAGCGCGCCGACGGCGACGCCGATCCAGGTTTCCAAGTGGTGGACGACGGTGAGCACGCCGCTCTCCAGCGTCGTGGGCGGGGCCAAGTAGGCCGAGAAACCGACTAACACCGCAGCGAGGCCGACGAAGCTGTGCAGGATGGCGACGAGCTGCGGCATGCCGGTCATCTCGACCCGGCGGGCGAGGACGCCGCCGATGCCGCCGCCGATGAGCGCCGCTCCGATGATGAGGGTGAGGCCGGTGGTGCGGGTCTCGACGCTGTCGCTCGTTATCCACGCGGTGACGGCGACGATGATGGAGAGCAGCATCCCGAAGATGCCCGAGGTGTTGCCCGAGACGGCAGTCTCCTGCTTGGAGAGGCCGCTCAACGCCCGAATGAAGAGGACGCCGGCTGCCAAGTACAGGGTAACGCTGACGCCGTTCATCGACTGCTCCGTTGGTCACCGCGTTGGAACATCTTCAACATGCGCTGGGTGACGAGGAAGCCACCGGCGACGTTGATGGAGGCGAAGAAAATCGCCAACGCGCCAAGGATGCTCGCGGTGTCGAGAGAGCCGCCTACCTGGAGGATGCCGCCGACGATGATGATGCCGGAGATGGCGTTGGTGACACTCATGAGCGGGGTGTGGAGCGCAGGCGTGACCGCCCAGATGACTTGCCAGCCGATGAAGCAGGCGAGCACGAAAATGGTCGAATGCTGCAGCAAGTCTGGCGGCGCGAAGCGGCCGAGCAGGAAGAGGATGCCAAGGCCGAGGAGGCCGCTCACGGTCGTGCCCCAAGCGCTGCGCGCCGGATAGCTCAAGTGCGTCTGCGCGGGCTTTGCTGTCGGCGGCGGGACTTTCGACTTCTCCTCTATCGGCGAGGGCGGCTTCGGAGGCAGCGGCGGCAGGGCCATGCCGTGGGAGAGGAGGAGCGCCGGTCGGATGACTTCGTTGTCCGGGTTCACCGAAAGCGTGCCCGCAGTTCCGAGTTCGCCGGTGAGGTTCAAGAGGTTGCGGGCGACGAGGCGGCTCGCGGTGCTGGCCATGCGGCTCGGCAGGTCGGTGTAGCCGATGATGGAGATGCCCTGGAACACCGTGACTTCACCCGGCACGCAGAGCTCGCAGTTGCCACCTTGTTCGGCGGCCATGTCGACGATCACCGACCCGGGCTTCAAGTGCTCCACCACGTCGCGGGGCAGCAGAATCGGTGCGCGGGCGCCCGGCACGAGGGCGGTGGTGATGATGATGTCGACTTCCTTCGCCTGGGCCTTGAACAAGGCCATCTCCGCGGCGATGAACTCCTCGCTCATGACCTTGGCGTAGCCACCTTGGCCTTCGCCGGATTCTTTGAGGGTGACTTCGAGGAACGTTGCGCCAAGGGATTCGACCTGTTCGCGCGCGGCGGCACGGGTGTCGAACGCGCGAACTTCTGCACCGAGCGCGCGCGCGGCACCGATGGCTGCAAGTCCGGCCACGCCGGCGCCGATAATCAGCACCCGCGCGGGCGGGGTGGAGCCCGCGGCGGTGACGAGCGGTCCCATGAAGCCCTGGTAGCGAGTCGCCGCTTCGAGCACCGCTCGGTAGCCGGAGAGGTTCCCCATGGAGCTTAAGAGGTCCATCTTCTGGGCGCGGGTGATGCGGGGGATGCGCTCCAAGGCGATGACCGACGCCTTCTTTGCAGAGAGCGCTTCCGTAAGCCCCGGCGTTCGGTCCGGGTACATGAAGGCGACAATCAGCGCGCCTTCCTTGAGGCGGGACACCTCGGCCAGCGTCGGCGGCCGGACTTTGAAAATGGCGCTCGCCGCCGGGTACACGTCGTCGGCGATGGTCGCACCTGCGGCGACGTAGGCCTCGTCGCTGATGCCCGACGCGATGCCGGCGCCGCGCTCGACGACGACCTGAAGGCCCCGCTGTACGAAGGCCTTCACCGACTCCGGGGTCGCGGCGACTCGCAGTTCACCGGCACTCGACTCTTTGGGGATTCCTAGACTCTCGAACACGAGGGACGACATATCCCCGCCAACGGCAAAGACCAAGCGTTTCGCCGCATCGACTAGAGGAGGTCGTCTGGGTCGATATCCACCGACACCCGCACTCCCGGGAGCGTCTCCGACTGCAGGCGCTCCAGGACTACCCGCAGGGCCTGGTAACTCGGCGCCTTCGCGATGAGCTGCCAACGGGTGAGCCCTTGGAGGCGCGTGAAGGGCGCTGGCGTCGGGCCGAGGATGCGCAGCCCCGCAGTCTCTGGGCGGCCCAAGGTCTCGACGGCGGCGGCGGCGAGTTGTTCGGCTCCGGCGCGCACCGCTTGCGGGGATTTGCCGTCGACCAGTATCGCCGCGAGCCGAGAGAACGGCGGCCACATCAAGGAGCGGCGGCGCTCGCGCTCCAGGGCAGCGTAGCCCGCGAAGTCGCTCGCGAGCATCGCTCGGATGGGCGCGGCATCGGGGTTGTAGGTCTGCACGAGGACTCGCCCCGGTTGCTCGCCGCGCCCGGCGCGACCGGCCACTTGGGTGAGGGTCTGGAACACGCGCTCTCCGGCGCGGAAGTCGGGGATGCCTAGGCCGATGTCCGCGAGCACCACGCACACCAGCGTCACTCCCGGAAAGTCGTGCCCCTTGGCGACCATCTGGGTGCCGATGAGGATGTCGATTTCGCGGCGGCCGACGCGGCCCAAGATGTCGCTTAAGGTGGCGGCACTCTGCACGACGTCGCGGTCCATGCGTGCGATGCGGGCCTCCGGAAACGCCTCGCGCACTTCTGCCTCGATGCGCTCCGTACCGAGGCCGAGCTTGAGGAGTTCGCTGCCGCAGTCCGAGCACTTCTGCGGAAGCAGCTCCCGGTGCCCGCAGTAGTGGCAGGAGAGCACGCCCTTCGACTTGTGGAAGGTGAGCGGCACGTCGCAGTCGGGGCAGATGATGGTGCGTCCGCAGACCTCGCAGAGGATGAGCGTCGCGTGGCCGCGGCGATTCAAAAACAGGATGCTCTGCTGCTTCTGCGCGAGCGTTTCCCCGAGGGCAGCGAGCGCCGGGCTCGAGAGTATCGGCGGCTCCTGGTTGCGGGCCACCCGGGGGCGTGTGATGCGCAGGTCGACGACTTCGATGGTGGGCAGGGGGCGGTCGTCGATGCGCTTCGTCAAGCACACGTGCTGGAAGCGTCCGCGGCGGACATTCTCCAAGGATTCGAGCGACGGGGTGGCGCTGCCGAGGACGACGAGGGCGTTCTCCTGTTTGCCGCGCACGAGGGCGAGATCCCGCGCGTGGTAGCGAAGGCCGCTCTCCTGTTTGAACGAGCCGTCGTGTTCCTCATCGACGACGATGAGCCCAATCGACGACAGCGGCGCCCAGATGCCGCTGCGTGCACCGAGGGCGATACGGGCTTCGCCGCGGTGGAGCCGCCACCAGTACTCGCGGCGCTCCTTTTCCTTGAGGCCCGAGTGCAGCACCGCGAGCACGTCGCCGAAGCGCTCCCGGAACTTGCCTGCGAGCTGCGGCGTCAACGCAATCTCCGGCACCAGTACGAGCGCGGTGCGATTTTGCGCGAGGGCGCGCCGCGCCAGGTTCAGATAGATTTCGGTCTTCCCGCTGCCGGTGACGCCCTGAAGAAGAAACGGGCGAAAGGTGCGAGCTTCGAGTGCCGGCACGAGCTTTTCCAGCACTGCAGCTTGCTCCTCGGTGAGTGTCGGCGGCGTCGACAGCTCCTGCGGCAGCTCGGCGGTAGCCGCTGGGAGCTTTCGCACGAGCTTCGGGAGTTCGAGCGTCGCCGGGATGGCCGTGGCCAAAGTTTCGCCTAGCGGGAAGTGGTAGTGGTTCGCGGCGAACCGAGCGAGTTCGAGAAGCTCCGGGGTCAGTGCGGGCGTCGTTTCGAGCACCGCGGTGATGGGCTTCAACTTCTCTTCGAGCTCCTTGTCGGGCGTATCCGCAAGGCCGAGGTAGAAGCCAGTCAGCTCCTTCGCGCCGAACGGCACTTTCAGTTTTGCGCCGACTGCCGGAGGAGCTTCGAGTCCCTCTGGGAATAGGTAGGTAAATTCCCCATGCACCGGGCGAGCGACGGCGACGCGGGCGTAGCGGGGCAGTGAAGAGGCATTCGTCGTCATCGGAGGATTCGCCATAGCGCGGATGAGCGCCGGGTGAATATGGCGACTTCTTTTCCTTGAGTTTTCCTTGAGGGCGAAAGGATATCTGCTCTACACTCGGAGCACACTGCCCGCGGGAGGAATAAGTGCTCGACCACATTACACTCGCAGTTCGGGATTTTGAGCGTGCACGAGAATTTTACTCGAAGGCGCTCGCTGCTCTCGGCCATGCCGAACTGATGGCCTTCGAGGACTACCTCGGGTTCGGCCCCCGCGACACTTCGACTCCCGGGTTTTGGCTGAAGCGCTCAGAAGCGCAGAGCCTCCCGATGCACATCGCCTTCCGGGCCAATGGGCATGAAGAGGTCAACGCGTTCTACCGTGCGGCCCTGTCCGCCGGCGGCGTCGATGATGGTGCGCCGGGCATTCGGGCGCACTACCGGCCGGACTACTACGCCGCGTTCATCGTCGACCCGGAAGGGCACCACGTTGAGGCAGTGAGCCTCCACGCGGAGCCGCGGGCGCAAGAGAGCGCCCGCACATCGGCGCCGAAGTCTGGCAAGTCTGCTTCGTCGAAGAAGTCCGCCAAGAAGGCCGAGAAAAAAGCTGCAAAGAAAGTCGCCAAGAAGGCGGACAAAAAGGCGGATAAGAAGGCAGCGAAGAAAGCTGCCAAGCGCGGCAAGAAGTCTCGCCGTTAGGCCGCAGACCCGCTCTTCCGCTAGGCAGGGTTCCCGCTAGGCCGCAGACCCGCTCGTCCGCTAGGCAGTATGCCCTTCGGAGTCGCCGGAGAGGTACTGGTGGAATTTCCGGGCGAGGTATTTCTTCGCCTGGTTGCGCATGAGCATTCCGGGGTCGGTCGCACTTCCGGCAACTTTATCCGCGAGAATTTCGAGGTCCGCTTCGATCACGAAGCCCATGGCCTTGCCCTTGAGGGTGGCTTTGTTGCCGTTCCAGCTCGACTCGATGCCGTACTTGTTGCTCCAGTACTCGAACAACGAGGAGATGCGCTCCTTGGCGTCGGTTGCGGAGAGTGGGTTTGGGACCTCGAAGGAAATTTTTTTCATCGGTTACCTAGCGAATGCGATCAATTCCTGCGTGCCGACTGTTGGAGCTCGAGCACGATTTCCCCCTGCTTGAAAAGCCGTACGGCGCCGGAGGTTTGGCTGACTGCGAGCGCAATGCACCCTGTCATAGCAGAGATGCTCGCCGCCGCGGCGTGGCGAGCGCCAAGACCTAAGGGGATGTGGGCGCGGTCGTCCGTTGCGGCGAGGTAGCGGCCGGCGGCGAGCACGACCCCGTCGCCGCGGATGACAAAGGCTCCGTCGAGCACCGAGAAGTTTTTAATCGCCTCGCGGATCTTGGGGTCGAGCACGTTGCGCTCGGCCTCGGAGAGCCCTTGGAACGGGTTGATGGTGAGCTGGCGGCTCACTTCGAGCACCTGGTTGTGGTCGCCGATGCAGATGATGGTGCCGATGGGGTGGCCCTCGAAACCCTCTTGGCCGATCTGCAGCGCGAGTTGGATGAGGGCGTCGACGACTTGAGAGTTGAACTCGTCGCCGAGCTTCACGCCCTCGCGAGCGGTCAAATCGTCGACCGCGCCGCCGATGCGCGAGGTCATCATGGTGTCGATGCCGCGACCGACGCGGCCGGTGAGGCTCAGCACCACGTCACCGACTTTGAATTTCCCTTGGTTCACCGCGGAGAGCACGGCCATCTTCACCCGCTCGGTGCGCGAGTAGTCGTAGGCCGGGATGAGCACCACCTTCTCTTTGAGCGCGGTGAGCTTCTCGGCGATGGTCTCGGTAGACACGGCGTAGATGAGTTTTTTGCGGCACTTTCGTCCGCGCAGCTCCGCTGCCGGAAGCTGGACGTCGCTGATGTAGAGCAGATGGTCGACGCTGGGGCGGCTCGCAAGGCTCAGCGCACTTTTCAAAAATTCTCGCTCAATTTTTGGAACATCGACCATGGCAGGACAGTGTAAACGTAAATGCTCCGTGCCCCAAGTCTTTGCACTGCGGTTGTGCCGAGGCGCTGCGGGGCGGTCGAGGTTGCGCCCGCAGTGCAATGGCCATTGCAAAAGCCAAGGCAAACGCTGAGGCTGGTGGTTACCATGTGCGCGGCACCCAAATGCAGGCCGTTGTCCGGGTGCCTTGACAGCTTCATGTGCATGCCCGTATTTTCTCTCGTTCATCCTTCAGAGCAGAGGCGACCATGTCTGAGCACCTCACGCAGAAAGAGCTAAAGCGATTCAAAAAGTTGCTCGAAGAGAGCCGCAAAGGACTCTTGGAGAGTGCTCGTAAGACCATGGAGGAGGAGTCCAACTTCGATACGGACGATCTCCCCGACGAAATCGACCAGGCGTCGAGCGAGTATGCCCAGTCGATGGTCTTTCGCCTCCGCGACCGGGAAAAGTTCCTGATGCGGAAAATCGAGAAGGCGCTCTCCCGCATTGAAGACGGGAGCTTCGGCACCTGCGAGCGCTGCGAGGAGCCGATCAGCGTGAAGCGCCTAGAGGCGCGCCCGGTGACGACCCTCTGTATTCGCTGCAAAGAGGAGCAGGAGAAGAAGGAACAATCCTACGGTTGATGGCCCCCGCCAACAGCTTGCCGTCCACAAACCCGCACTGCTTTCACCGACAACATGAAAGATAGCCGCCCGAGCTTCGAAGAAAAGAAACGAGAGATTCAAGCCGAGGCTCGCGAGAAGTTCGAGAGCCTCATGCGGGGCGTTGGCCTTCCGCCAGATGTGATGCACGCCTCTTCGGCTTTCGTGAAGGACAAAGCTGGCAATGCAGCCCTTCACTGGGCGGCGATGGCTGGCGACGAGGCGGTGCTCCAACATGCCTTCGTCGCGATTGTCACCGATGCCGAGGGACGCACGCCTCTGCACTATGCGGCGATGGCCGCCGTGGCCGGAGCGCTCCAGCACCCGGGAGCGACCACCCAGAAGGACAAGCTCGGCCGGGCGCCGCTACACTATGCCGCCCATGCAGGAGTCGAAGAGGCCCTCGTGCACCCGCAATTTGCGACGCTGCTCGACAACTGGGACCAGACGCCGCTGCACCTCGCTGCCCATGCGGGCATCATCGCCGCGCTCGGCCACAAGGGTGCAGCCACCATCAAAGATAAGAGCGGGAAGACCCCTCTCGACTACGCGCGGGAAGCTGGCCACAAGCCGCCCACGAACGCCTAGGCGGCAGAGGTTCGTGCCTTCTAGGTTCAAGGCTTCGAAGCGGTGGTGCGTCTCTAAAGTGCAATCGCAACAAGCGCTTCCGAGGGTATCCGACTGACGGATAGGTATCCCGCACTTAGTTATATCTCGGTAAGTGCCGTATCGTCTCAGCGCCTGCGGTTACCATGCGTTCAGAAAATTGAACAGCCTTGAGGAATAAAATGACTCGCCAATCTTGCATCAAGCGCGGTTTGCGTTGCTCTTTTGCTAGAGTTCTAAACCAATTTCCACGAAGAAAAGGATTCAGTGTTTATGACCTCCCAAAAACATGCATTCCTCTATCCCATCCTTCTCCATCCAAGAGTATTGGTGTCTACGGACGAGAATGGAAACACTTGGTTGCACATCTTTGCAAGTATGGGTTTGAAGTATCTTCCGGAATTGATGCATCTACATTTCGAAGATTTGGGGAGAGTTAAGAACGCAGAGGGAATTACACCGCTTCACCTATTTGCAATCCACGGGGGCGTTGAGGTTCTGACGCACCCCGATGCTGCAGTAGTCAAAGATAATCGCGGCCTGACTCCGCTACATCTACTTGCTGCCCAGGGGGTCGTAGAGGTTCTAAAGCACCCAAGCGCAACCACCTTAAAAGACAAACTTGGCCGGACCCCTCTGCATTACGCCGCTCATGCGACGATCTTACATCTGCTCGACGCTGCGCGACTACTGGTACCAAACTCCGTTGCATCTCGCCGCCCATGCAGGCGTCTTCGCTGCGCTCTGTCACGAAGATGTGGACACCGTCAAAGATAAAAGCGGTATGACCCCTCTCGACTATGCAACTAAAGCAGGCCACAAGCGGCCCGGGCGAGCCTAAACCAACCGCTGCCTGGCATTGTCATAGGTGGGTGTTAGGGTTCAGGGCGTGTCGAGCAATGAGGCTCGACAGCTGAGCAGCTGCAACACCACCACTTCATTCATTCTTGAAAGGAAAGGCTATGAATCTTGATCACATGCTCCTCAATCACCCGATGATCCACAGACTGAAGAACCACGACGGTATTACGCCACTCCATTTGATGGCGAAGCGAGGGGTCGTGGAAGTATTGAAGCATCCGATGGCTGGCATCGTCACTGACAACAATGGGAAGACACCTATCGACTACTACATCGAAGCTGGCTTCCCACTTCCGTCTAGGAGTTAGTTGGAACTATCGGGTTCGGGCGCAGCAGCGGTTACGGCTTGCGGCGCTCGAGCTTGAGAAAGGTTCCCTTGGAGCTCTTCACGACTGCGAGCCACAGTGCTCCTTCGTTATCCGTGAAGGCCGACACGCTGGAGTTGCCGACCGGGGTGATCGCCGCCGGGATGAATGGTCCGCTGGCGGCAAGTGTGCCGTCCGTAGCCGTGTAGCCAGCAGCATAGAAGACCTCCGGCGCGGCGTTGCCGATGCCGACAATCCAGCCCACGGCTGCTCCTTGTGGCGCAATGGCTGCGAGGGAGAAGGTCCCCAGCGAATCCACCTCGGCGAGCGTGGTGGCCTTCGGCGTTGCACCAGTGGCGAGTTGCGACTTCGCAAGACCGTAGACCGCGTCGGACTTCGCGGCGCCCGTGAGCGAAGCGGCCACGAACACATTCCCGAGAGCGTCGGTCACGACTGGCCCGGAACTGCCTTCCCAGGCGAGGAGTTGCCAAGGCGCTGGGCAGGGGGGTGCAGCGAGGAGCATTTTGTCGCAGATCGGCGCGGCGTAGAGTCCCGTCGCGACTGTCGATGAAGTCGTCGCCGCGGGTACCGAAAGCCCGCTGTAGACGAGGAGCGAGGTGTCGCCCACGACGATACCGGCCCCCGAGTAGAAGCCGTTGACCTTCGCTCGGCTCACCACGGTGTCGTAGGTCTGCGAATACAAGAGCACTTCACCGGGGTACGTGCTCCCGGTGCTGGTGTACGAGAGCACCGCGAGGCCGCCGAAGGGCAAATCCACCATGCCGTCGCTGCCGTAGAAGTGGGTCTTCGGCAGGTCACTTGCGACTGTGAGGGTACGTGGGGTGAGCGTCGCGGTGCTCGTCGGGCCAAGTTCCCACTGGAGCACGGCTCGGGTGGTGGAGCGCCGTCCGCCAAAATTCCCAACCGTGGCCATCGGACCGCCGTGGTGACCCCAGTGGCTGCCGAGGATGGACTTCTCCGCCGCGTAGCGCTTGGTGACACCGAAGGGGAAGTCCGCGGAGAGCGCGATGAGGTCTGCGTATTCCGCTTCGTCGAGGAAGTGCGCCGCTGCCCCGGCATCGGGTGCGGTCGGCGTCCCAGCGTCGAGCACCGCGGCGTCAGGAGTTGGTTCGTGGTGCTGGCCGGCATCTGGAACGACTTTCCCTGCGTCGCCAGCGTCACTGGGCTCTTTGTTGCGAGAATCCCGGGGACAACTCTCCTTCAGGAGGCATTGCGGCTCCATGTTGGGGTTGCAACCGAGAGTATGCGCGCTGAGGACCGCCAGCGACGCGAGGACGAGAAGAGACTGCAAACGATTCATGACTTCACCTTGTGTGAGTGACTACGTGGTTCAACGGATGATGAAGGGTTACGGATTCCCTCCTGGGCGGCATCCGCACTCGCGGAGCGACACCAGCTCAAGCCGTTGCTTAGTGCTTCGCTGAAGCGCAGGTCAATCGCTGCTGCCGGTGCGAGTTCCGATTTGTTGCTGCGTGTCGCCGAGGAAACGTCAGTGCACGCGCATGTGGGTTCGGCGGCTGGGGAACTGCGTTGCTGAGTTGGGAAGCTGCTGGGTTCGCTTAGGCGGCGATCGCGACGCTCAAGAGTTCGCGCCCGACGAGGAGCTGGTCGCCGTTTTCGACGAAGGCGGGGGCGTTGAGTTTCACGAAGGTTCCGTTCGCGGATCCTAAGTCCCGTACCGAGATGCGCTCCGGTCCGACGATGATGACCGCGTGTTTGCTGGATACGAATTGGTCGAGCGGAAAGGCGATGGGCGCGCGCTCGCGGCCGATGTGGTTCTCGCCGTTGAACAGGAGAAACGAATTCCCTGGGAATCCGCCGTCGAACTGCTGGACGAGGCGGTAGCGAGCGCCGGGGTCTGCAGAGCCCCAAGGGATGGCGCCGTCGAGGGAGCGGGCCGGCGGACGGATGTCTTCGAGGACGAGTCGTTGGTGTCCGATGCGTAGTTCGTTTCGTGCTGACAACTGCTGTTCGTTGCGCAGCCTCAGAAACACTCCGTTACCTCCGCCGATATCTTCCACAGCGAGTCGGCCGGTAGAAAAAAACAGTCTGAGCTGGCGCGGTGCGACGAATTCGTCGTTCTGGAGCTCAAGGTCCCCACCTCGACCACAGAGGATCTGATCGCCCTTCATGATGGCCACCGTTTCAAGGTCGCCATCGGCCCGGATGATGCGGATAGACACCTTGGGTGTCGGCACTGGATTCACGTCGCTATTATAGCATTGAAGAGTGTAACGAGCCTCACTGAAACTCGCCAGGAGGTTACCTTGGACTCTGGGTCCGACAGTGCGAGTATCGAGGGGAAGACAATGGACCAAGACAACTCTTCGAGCGGTCAGATCTTCGATGCGACCTATCGACTGGAACGACGGCTTGGCGGCGATCGCTTGGCGAATTTGTACGTCGCCACGCACATGCGCTTCGATCATCGAGTCGTCCTCAAAATTCTCGATCGCCGCGCGAGCGAAATCCCCGATGCCGTCGAACGCTTCAGCGCCGAGGTGCTCTCGCTCTGGCGCCTCCACCACGCCAACGTGGTGAAGGTCTTTGCCCATGGTTTTGCCGACGACGGAAGCTTCTTCATCGTCATGGAGTTCGTCGCCGGAGAGGACTTGCGCCAACTCCTCACGCGGGAAGGGCGCCTCACCGAAGTGCGGGTGCGCGGCATCCTGTCGCAGGTCTTCGCTGGACTCGTGCACGCCCATGGCCACGAGGTGATCCACCGGGACTTGAAGCCCGAGAACGTGATGGTCTCTCCGAGGCGTGGCGTAGGTGAGCTCGTTCGCCTCGTGGACTTTGGCATCGCGCTCTTGAATGACTCGCGCGTGGGCGGCAGCGGAAGGAAACCCGTAGGGACCATGGGCTATATCGCCCCTGAACTCCTTCTTGGAGCTCCGGCGAGTTTCGCAAGCGACCTCTACGCTGCCGCGGTCTGCGGCTTTGAACTGCTGACTGGGCGGCTGCCTTTCGATGCGCCCTCGCAACTCGGGTACGGCCAGCAAGTCGTTTCGCGCGATCCTCCAAGGCCCGCCGAACGCGTCCCCGGCGTTTCAGTGAGTCCGGCCTTGGAACACCTGCTGCTGAGGGGGATGTCGAAAGAGCCCTCGAAACGACCAAAGAGCGCACTCGAGTTTATCTCTTCCTTGGAAGGCATCGCGGCGAAGTAGGCCGGTTTGCCTCCGGGTGTGTCGCTTTTCCAATCCGAAATTACTTTTCCAAGCTGGGTCACATTCCCATCGAAATTAGGTTTCGAGTTCTAGGGAGAGAACGTTGTGTCCGATGCGAAAGCGTTCCCTGCTTCGAAGGGCCCGTTCTCCTTGGATGCGGACATACGTCCCGGACTCTTGGGAGAGGTTGGTGATGGTCACCCGTTGCGGCGTGAGTGAAAGCTCGCAGTGCAGCGCGTCGATATCGATGTCGTCTGGGAACGAAAAGTCGGCGCCGCTGCGACCCAATGTCATCTTCGGTCCGGAAACCGCAAGCCCTCGACCCGGGCGGTTACCCATTAGCAACTCTTCGAAAAGGAAGATTGGCGCTTGGCGCGGAAAGGGCGCCCCGTAGGAGACGAGTTCGCTGCCGTTCCAGGGCCCACGCGGAGAAATCCGGCCGGTGAACCGAAAACGCCGGTTGCCTAGGGCGAATTGATCGCTGGTGACGAGCGCCTCGGTGCCGATGCTTACATAGACTCCTGAGCTGCTGGCCTCGTCGCGGATAGTAAACCCATCGCCTTTCAGCATGATGGTCGCGTGCAACGGCGAAACGGTCGGGTCGTTGAGGAATTGCACTTCACCCCGTCCGCGGCCGATGCCAAAGCTCGCCTGCGAAATTGGGAAGCTCTGTCCCTTGAGGGGGCCGGACACGACGTTGAGTCGACCCAGCACATTTGCACGTGAACTGCGCGAGCTGGTGTAGCGTCCGCTCTCGGTCGGCTGAGACTGGTTGAATGACGGCGCCGCCGGGTGGCTGGGGACGGTGCCGGTGCGAGGCCCTCCTGCACCGCGTTGCTGTGCAAGTTGGGCCTGCTTGCGCTCTTCTTCCGCATCAGCGGCTTCGAGATCGTCGAGCGTTATTTCAATGTCGTCGTCGTCAAAGGACGGCCCAGGGTCCGGTAGTTTCGGCGTGCTTCGGCTGACAAAGTCTGCCGGAGAGGGAGTGGGAATTTCCTCCACAGCTTGCGGCGGAGCCTTCATCGCCGCTGGCGCAGAAAACTCTTTCGGCTTTACTGGGGCAACTGTCGGTGGCATCGGTGCCGGACGCGGCTTCGGTGCGCTCGTTTGGTCGGTGCGCATCGGTGCGGGACCGGACCGCGGGTTCGGTGAAGAAGTAGATTCACTTCTTTTGACCGGTGCATCCCTGGTGCCTTTTGTGCAGGCGACACAAGTCGTGGCTCCCGCCGCGTTGAGGTGATCGCAGTGGGGACACACGACTTGAAGATTTTGAATGAGGAGTGCTGCCATTCCTGAGGCGGCTTTGTCGGCCGGTATCCTACCTAATAGTACAAATTTTAGTCGCTTAGAAATCTGATTGTTTGTTTCCTGTCAATATAACGGACTTCATTCCTTCTGTGAAGCTTCAGTGAATGAAGAGTTTCACAATAAAGTGCCCCAACTTCAGAGGGTTTCTTCTTTCACTCTGAGTGTTACCATCGGGGCGTTGATTCGCCTTACGGACATTCTCAATCGAGTGGCGTCGTACCATCCATCGCCAGACCTCGATTTGATTAAGAAGGCCTACGTCTATTCGGCGAAGGTACACCAAGGCCAAGTGCGGAAGAGCGGTGAGCCTTACCTCGTTCATCCCCTAGAGGTCGCGGGATTGCTCGCGAGGCTGAAGCTCGATGAAGCGAGTATTGCCGCTGGGCTTCTCCACGATACCATCGAGGACACCCTCGCTTCCGTGGAAGACGTGCGCGAGCTCTTCGGCGACGAAGTGACCCAAATCGTCGACGGTGTGACCAAACTCGCGAAATTCTCTGCGGTGCGCTCGCTCTCGTTTGAAGACAAACAAGCGGAGAACTTTCGCAAGATGCTCGTCGCGATGGCGAGCGACATCCGCGTTATCCTCGTTAAGCTCGCGGACCGAGCGCACAACATGCGGACGCTCGACGCGATGACCGAGGCCAAGAGAGTGAGCATCGCCCAAGAAACCCTCGACATCTACGCGCCGCTCGCGCATCGCCTCGGCATCAGCTGGATTAAAATTGAGCTCGAAGACCTCGCGTTTCGCTACTTAAAGCCGCGGGAATTTGCAGAACTCTCCGAGAAGGTCGCGCAGAAGAAGCGCGAACGCGAGAGCTACATCGAAAATGTCACGGGCCTCATCAACGCGCGCCTTGTTGAGTCCGGCGTCGAGGGCACGGTCAGCGGACGCTTCAAGCACCTGTACTCCATTTACAAGAAGATGCGGGCGCATGAGATCGAGTTCGATCAAGTCCCGGACGTCATCGCCTTCCGCATCATCACGAGCGGGGTGTCGCAGTGCTACGCGGCGCTCGGACTCATCCACCAAATGTGGAAGCCGGTCCCCGGTCGCTTCAAGGACTTCATCGCCATCCCCAAGCCCAACATGTACCAGTCGCTCCACACGACGGTCATCGGCCCCTTGTCGGAGCGCATCGAAATCCAAATCCGCACCGAGGAGATGCACCGCATCGCCGAAGAAGGCATCGCCGCTCACTGGCTCTACAAGGAAGGCCGTGATGGCTTAAGCCGCGACGACGAGAAGTTCGCTTGGCTCCGGCAACTCCTCGAGTGGCAACAGGACTTAAAAGACCCGAAGGAGTTTCTCGACACCGTGAAGGTCGACCTCTTCAACGACGAGGTTTTCGTCTTCACACCGAAGGGCGACGTGAAGAGCTTCCCGCGGGGAGCAACGCCAGTGGATTTCGCATACTCCATTCACTCGGACGTTGGCGATCGCTGCGTCGGAGCGAAGGTGAACGGAAAGATCGTCCCGCTGCGCTACAAGCTCCGCAACGGCGACCAACTCGAAGTGCTCACCAACCCGAGCGCGCACCCGTCGAAGGATTGGCTCAGCTTCGTCAAGACGAGCCGTGCGCAGCAAAAGGTTCGGAATTTCATCAAGCAGCAGCAGTTCGAACAGAGCCTCACTCTCGGTCGCGATCTTTTGGAGCGCGACCTCCGGAAGTGCGGGCTCACCCTGAACCGCGTCATCAAGAAGGGCGAACTCAAGCCGATCTGCGACACCTTAGGCTTCCGAAAAGAGGACGATCTGCTGGTGGCCATTGGCTACGGAAAGATCAACACCTCCCAAGTCGTCGAGCGCCTTCTCCCCCCGGAGACTCTGGAAATCGCCCGCAGCAATGGGCACGACCCGTCGACGCCCTCCGGGCTCTTCCGGGCCGTCGGAGAAATTGCCCGCAAGGTTGTCGGCAAGAAAAGCCCCATCGGGGTCGTCATCGACGGCCTCGATGACATCATGGTGCGCTTCGGCCGCTGTTGTAACCCCGTCCCCGGCGATGCCATCGCAGGCTTTATCACTCGGGGGCGGGGAGTTACCGTGCATACCGCGAGTTGTGCTCAGGCGCTTGCTACCGACCCGCAGCGGAGAGTCGATGTGAGCTGGAGCGTCAACGCGGACTTCAAACGACCGGTTACGCTCAAGGTGATCTCCAGCGATCGCGCGGGCATTTTGGCCGACGTGACCCAGCTCTTCAGCAAACGCGGCATCAACATTTCGCAGGCGAACTGCCGCGCGACCGGCGAAGATCGCGCGGTCAATACTTTTGAACTCAAGATCTCCGATTTGAAGCAGCTCACCGAGTTAATGCGCGCGATCGAGCAGTTGAGCGGCATATACTCCGTCGAGCGAGTCTGAAGACACGGAAGGAACCTCAAACATGCACAAACGTATTGCGACGCGTGAAGCGCCAGCAGCCATCGGCCACTATTCCCAAGCGATCAGCGCTGGCGGCATGGTGTTTTGTTCTGGGCAAACACCGCTCGATCCAAAGACCGGCGAGCTCGTCACCGGCGGTATTGAGCGCGAGACCGAACAAGTGCTCGCCAACCTCAAGGCGATCCTCCTCGCGGCGGGCACGAGCTTCGACCATGTCGTCCGCTGCGGGATTTTTCTCGTCGACGGCCAAGACTTTGGGACCGTGAACGCTGTCTACTCGCGCGTACTTGGCGCAAGCATGCCCGCGCGAACGACTGTCGTCGTCGCTGGACTGCCGCGTGGAGCACGAGTCGAAATCGACGCTATCGCCGTCGTTCCGAGCTGATGCGGGTTCTTGGGGTTGACCCAGGCAGCAGGTTTGTCGGCTACGGAGCGATTGCGCGGCAAGAAGGTCGGGTCACGACGCTCTGCTTCGGCACCATTCGCGCCCAACCCCGCGCGCCGCTCGCCGAGCGCCTCGCACTCATTTTTCGGGAGCTGCAGCGCATCATCGACCACGTTCGCCCGGAGGCCCTCGCGGTCGAAGGCGTGTTCGGCCAAAAGTGGCAGCGCAGCGCACTCATCCTGGGGCAAGCCCGAGGCGTGGTGGTGCTCGCGGCGGGGCTCGCCGGGCTGCCGGTCTACGAGTACCCTCCGTCGAGAGTGAAAAGCGCCATCGGTGCCGGGGGCGGAGCGGATAAACGAGCGGTCGCAACGATGGTGCGACGGCTTCTTGGCATCGCTGATGCGGATGAGCGCTCCGATGCCTATGATGCGCTGGCCATCGCGCTGTGTCACGCGAACCGCGTACCGGCCACGAGCGGCGCGGGGCGAACGTTGCACGCCCGGCTTCGGTCTGCAGTGGTGCCACCGCGATGATCGCTTCTCTTGCCGGACGCCTCGCCGCAAAAGGGGTGGGGCAGGTGATCGTCGATGTCGGCGGAGTTGGCTACCGGGTCGCTTGCTCTGCGCGCACGCTCGAAGACCTGCCGGAAGTTGGTGTTTCAGTTTCTTTGAAAATCCAGACCGTGGTCCGGGAGGATGCGTTTCTCCTCTTCGGTTTCTCCACCGTCCAGGAAGAGGAGCTCTTCCTGCTACTCACGTCGGTGAGCAACGTCGGTCCGAAGGTGGCGCTCACCATTCTGTCGGGTCTGCCAGTGCCGGAGCTGGTGGCCGCCATCGCACAAGGAGAGGTCGGCAGGCTCACCCGTGTTCATGGCATCGGAAAGCGCACTGCGGAGCGGCTCATCGTCGAATTGAAAGACAAGGCAAAGCTGCTGATGTTGGAAGAGCCAACGCCGAACCGCACTCGCCTCGATATTGTCAGCGCATTGAATAACCTCGGCTACCGACCAGCCCAAGCGGAGACGGCAGCCCAAGTCGCAGTCGACGCTTTAGGATTCGATGCAACGTTTGAGGAACTGCTAAGATACGCCGTGCAGTCTCTGCGAGGCTCGAAATGACAAAATGCCCACTCTGCGAAGCGCCGCTCGATGGAAAAAATGAGTGCGCGGAGTGTGGCAAACGCCTTTTCGAATCACCCTTGAGTCTGGTTCCAGTGGCACGACTCCCGGAGATGGAGCTGACGTCGCTGCCGGGCGTGGAAAGCCCGCTCATCCAAGCGACTCCTATCGACCCTACGAACTATCCGCCGGTGCAGTCGGTTCCGGCTATTGCGCTTGAGGACATCGAGCGCTTCGAACCGTCGGATCCCGGGCACGTTGAACAGCTCCTCGAACTGACGACCCACCAGTTTGCGCGCGAGCCTGCCACCCCCGCTGAAGGGCCGACCATCTGTCGCTACTGTTCGGAACCGGGCGTCGCGGGCTCGTTCTGCAAAAAGTGTGGTCGGAAAATTCCGATAAAACCTATGACCGTGGTTCAACCGACAACGCAGAGTACGGTGCGTTGCCGGGGCTGCGGCGGCCCGCGGGTCTACGGCAAACCCTGTGAATTTTGTGGTGCAATTGGGTGAAGTAGCCGTGGTTACTTGGCTCTCGGACCGCTGCAGACTACGTGCTACATCCGCCGGATGATGGAGGTCGAGTCTCTTCGAGCAGAGCATGATCAGATCCTCGCGACGCTCTCTGTGCGTCGGAGTACTTGGCACATCGCGTGCGCCTGGGTTGCGAGCCTCGTCGCTCTCATGGCTTTCGGTCTTGCGGTTATCCTCTACGTCCACGAAACTTCTCGCCGCTGGATGTTCTCCGGCGCTGTCGGTTTCGCAGCACTCGCAAGCATCGGGGCTCTCGCATTCCTCGTGCGAGGAATGCGCCTCCGGATCTTTGAACGAGAGAAGTACTCTCGCCTCCTTCGTCTGCGGGAGGAACTCGGCCTAGATGACCCGCTCCGGTTCCAGCCTCTCGGGGAGAAACGTGAGTAAGCTTGGAAAGAAGCGCGCCCTTCGAGGCTGGTACGTCGCGCTTGAGGGGATAGATGGCGCTGGCACCTCGACCCAACTCTCGAGCCTCGCTGCGGAATTGCGTCGGCGTGGTCGAAAGGTCGTCGCGACGGCGGAACCTTCCTCGGGGCCTGTCGGCGTGCTCATCCGGCAAGCGCTCGGTGGCCGGACTCGATTGCCGTCGGGAGAAGCGCTCGACGAGCGCACGATGGCGCTGCTCTTCGCCGCCGACCGAGCGGATCACGATGCGGCGGTCATCACCCCTGGTCTTGCCGCTGGAGCCATCGTCCTTTCCGATCGCTCGATCATGAGCTCTCTTGCCTACCAGGCGCCGACCTTCGGGCTTCCTTGGGTGGCGGCGCTCAACCGGTTTGCTCGTCTGCCGGACCTCGTCCTCTTCCTGCGGGTGACGCCGGCGCTCGGCGCGAAGCGACTTGCAGGGCGCGGCGCTGCTCGAGATCGCTATGAAGCACTTGCGACCCAAAGGAAAGTGGCGCGAGGCTACGAAAAAGCACTCGCTTATCTGCGCGCTCGCGGGTGTCGCGTTGCGGTCCTCGACGGCGCAGCGAGCGCCGCGGAAGTGACCCAAACTGCCCTGGCGATACTCGCAGAGGAGGGAGTGTGAGAGAACTCGCGGCGGTGGTCATCGGTACCGAGGTGCTGACCGGCAAGGTCCAGGAGGCCAACGGCTCGCTCCTCATTCGGCGCTGCGCCGAAGCGGGCATCCCTCTGGCGGGGGTTGCGATTGTCCCCGACGATGTCGATTCGATTGTGGCCGCAGTCATCGCCGCCCGACGGCGCGCAGAGTGGATCATTACGAGCGGCGGCATCGGCCCCACCCACGACGACGTGAGCGTTCGGGCGGTGGCGCTCGCGCTTGGCCGCCGCGTGGTGCAGCACCCGGAGCTCTCGCGCTTCGTCGAAGAGAATCTCAAACTCAATCCGGTGGCCAACGCGGCCGCGCGGCGCCTTGCGGAAGTTCCCGAGGGGACGACGCTCATCCCGTGCCCCGAAGCCCTGCGCTACCCGGTGATCTGCGTCGACAATGTGCACCTGCTCGCGGGCGTGCCGCAGTTGTTTGCGCGACAAGTGGAAGTGGTGCTCGCACGCATCCCCGGTCTGCGGCGGGAGCTGCGGACGCTGTACGTGTCTCGGTACGAGACTGAACTCGTGAATGAACTCGACAGTGTCGCCCACGCGTTCCCCGCCGTGTCCATCGGCTCCTATCCGGTGTTTGACCCGGCCCTCGACTACCGCGTGCGCTTGACGGTGGAGCACGCGAACCCATCGCTTGTAGCGGAGGTCGTCCAGCGCCTGCGCTCGGTGTTAGCGCCGGGGAGCGTCGTGCGCGAAGAATAGGGGACCAAAGTGCGAGCGAAGCATCACGTATTCGTAGGAGAGTGCGTAACGCACGAGTGCCTGTAGCGCCGGGTGCGTATCCACGATCGCCACAATCTCCTTGGTGTCGAGCGCTGCGGGACTGGGCAGAGCGTGCATGGTGTGCATGGCTGAGAGCGCCGAGTACGGATCGCCGGTGATGAGGAGTCCCGCGCGGTCGGCGGTGAAGAGGTGTCCTTGGAACACTGCCTGGAGCGGGATGTCCTTCGTGTATTTGGAGGCGATCCACGCGAGTTGCTTCACTGCCTTTTGGGGGATGATGCGCTCCGCGGCGCGGATGCTCTCCTCGTCGGTTTCGCCAAAGGCCGAGAACGAAGGGTCGACCGCCCGCAGCACCGAGCCGAGGAGCGACTCAAAAGCTTTCGCACCCAAGACTTCGATGCCGGAGAAACGGCCCGCAGAGAGGTAGACCGACCGCGCGAGGAGGAACGCCACTTGCACCGTGGAGAGCTTCGAGCCCAGGTCGGGTTCCAAGGCGATGCTCGGAATACTCGCGAAGATCGGCGACACGAGGCCCTGGAAGCTCTGGAGGATTCGGTAGTTCGGCAGATTGAGGGCGATGCGGGTGGTCTCCAGAGCCATCCGCCAGGCGGGATTGAGGATGAGCTGGCTCGGAAGGCTCGTGTGCTCTTCGTTCAATTTCGGGTAGAGCGCCGGGAGTTCGTCGCCGATGACCCGAAGCAGGGAGTCGAGGAGCGAGCGCCGAGCGAGCGGGTGCATGAGCTGCGCGAGTTCATCGCTGTCGAGTTGCCGGGTTATCTCCGGCGCTGCCTGTGGGAGGCCTGCCTCGTAACAGGCGAGCTGTTCGCTGGTCGCGACCCCGAAGTACTTCAGCACCGCCGCGGTGCAATACGCGGAATAGGCGAACCCGGCATCTCGGCGGAGGTTGTAGAGGGCGCGGATACTGGAGATGGTCGTCGGGGCGAGCGCGATCATCTCTTCATGGATGGTGATAGCGAGCGAGGTCGAGGTCTTACTGTCGACCGCGTCGATCGCTTGCTGCAGGTGTTTCGTCGCCCGTTCGGCATCGCGGTACAAGGCGATGGGAAGGTGGCTCAGCTTGAGTTCAAGGTGAATGGTCCGGGCGCCGGGCTCGCTTAAGGCGCGGATGTAGTTGCTCTCAGCGTTCGTCGTGTCCCCAGACTCGACATAGATGTCGCCGATGAGCTCGCTGATGAGCGCAGGTTTCGGATTGTACTTCCGGGCCTCCTCCAAGAGCGCGAGCGCCCGTGGTCGACGATCCGGGTAGCCGTACACTGCATGGGCCGCGTCGACGAGTACGAGGCTCGCATAGGCATTATCGCCGACGGCGACTTGCTCCTTCGCCCAACGCTCGTAGAGGGCCAGCGTTGCGTCGACGCCTTGCTCGCGCGCATCGAGCGTCGCGAGGAGATGGGTGGCCTCCGCATGCAGCGGTGCCTCATCGACGATCGCTCCGACGAGCGCTCGGGCAGCGGCGAAGTCGCCCTGGTGGCGCTCGGCGATGCGGGCAGCTCGAAGCAGCGCCCGGTGACGGTTGGTGGTGTCGCGGCAGGTGTTCGCAACCTCCTCAAAGCTTTTGCGGGCCATGACGTAATCCCCCAAGCGGCTCGCGATGCTTCCCCGCGCGTGCAGCGCCGGGAAGAAATTCGGCAGCAGCTCCAGGCAGGCTTCGGCGGCGGCGAGCGCCTTGGGGAGGTCGTGGGCCTCCGTGAGGTCCTGGGTCACGAATTCGAGTTGCTGGACGATGAACTCCGGCGGCGACAAGGGGAGCTCCCGGTTGAGCGAGCGCTTCCCGCAGATGGTGGCGGCGAGACCTTTGTCGCCAAGCCCATGGCCAACAGAGTCTCGCTGGGCGGCGCTCACCGACGTAGCGTCGGCGCGCTCAAGCAGCTTCAAGGCCGTGAGGCAGGTTGGGTCGAGCATGAGCGCATCGCTCGCGGCGCTCGCGGCGCGGGTCTTGTCTCCCAGGCGTTCGAGGGCGAGGTACGCCGTCTTGAGCATTGCCGAGGAGGCGACCGAGTCGCCGAGCTGTTGCTGCCGCTCGTAGATTTCGAGGAGCTCCTTGCTGTCTTGTTGGCGTAGGCGTTCCAACTTGAGCAATGCTGCGGTGTGGGGTGGGTACAAGGTGAGCGCCTCTTCGTAGTGCTGCACCGCCTCGGTGCGGTTGCCGAGGTAGCTCTCCAGAATCACCGCTGCTCGGAAGTGGTAGTTCGCTTTCGGGAGCGGAGCCTCTTCGTTGCCCGCGGCAGCAATCAACAGCTTGGCGAGCGCTTCAAACTCCCCGCTCTCCTGCAGGAGCCGTTCGAGGAGCTGCTGTGCGCGCTCGTAGTGCGGCAGGGCCACGGCCTCCTTGAGGAGGACACGCGCCTGCTCGCTCTCCTTCAGCACGTCGGCGTAAATGACTCCGGCCTGGTAAAGGAGCTGGGCGCGGTGGTGCGGGTCGTTGGTGAGGCGCGCTTGCTGCTCGTACATTGCCGCGAGATCGTGAAAGCAGGACTGCTGTTGGTAGAGCCGCCCGAGTGCTTGCAGGGCCGAGGCAGAGTGGGGCGCCAGCGCGAGCACCCGTTCCCAGGCGACGATCGCCTCCTCCGGCGAGTTGAAGTGCTCGTCGATGATCTCCGCCGTGCGGTGCGCCAGAGCGAGGATGATGCTGGAGTCCGACGCGAGCTGTTCCAGGCGACGATGTACGTGGACGACGTCGGTCCAACGTTCGGTAGCCTCATAGAGTCTCGCAAGCGCCTCGAGCGTGGGGCGATGCTGCATGTGCACTTGGGCTATCTCTTCGAAGGTGCCAATAGCCTGGGGGAGGTCGCCCAACTTGCTCTCGTAGATGCTCGCTATTTCGGTAAGAAGGGCGATGCGGTCCAATTCGCCGCTCATGCTCGTGAGGTCGTTGCGGCGCAGCGCGATGAGGTCTTTCCAGCGCCCGTGCTTCTCGAAGTGCGCGCGGAGCGCACGCGCCGCCGGTTGGTACCCCGGCGCCACTTTGAGCGCGTCCCGGAAGTAGCTCTCCGCTTCCGCGTCGGCGTGGAGCTTCTGGGTTAAGGTCTCCCCAGCTTTGTAGAGCTTGAAGGCTTTGTGGAGCGGGTCGATGCTCTGTTCAGCCTCCATCACGAAGGTGCGGAACAAACCAACCCATTGCTGGGTCCGGTAATAGAGGCGACCTAAGTTGCTCACCGCCTGTTGGTGCCCGTGGAGTTGCGCCGGAACTTGGGTGAGGATGCGGTGGTAGCGAATGGCCGCATCGTCATCGCGTCCGAGGCTCTCCAAGACCTCCCCGAGCTGCAAATTTACCCGGGCTACCTCACCGGGGGTACTGCACACTGATTCCCAGGTTTCGAGGATGGAGATTTGTTCCTCGGTCGAGCCGTTCTTCTCGTACATTTGGGCCAGCTCTTCGAGGATGAGCGGGTCCGTCGGCGCCGCCTTGTGCGCCGTTTGGAGGGCGGCGAGCGCGTCTTCCGGGCGCTGCATGCGCTGGTAGGAGTGACAAATCTCCAGGTACATCGCCGAGGCCGAGGAGCCTGCGGCGTTCGCCTCGGCGGCGAGGGCGCGGAGCGTTTCAATCGGCGTGCCGCTCTTCTCGCCTAAGCGCTTCATCGCGTCGAGGAGCAGCGGGTCGCGCCGATCGTACTTGAAGGCTTTGCGATAGAGACGCGCGGAATTTTCGGGCGAGTTCAAGCGGTGCTCGTGGAGGAGACCGGCGAGTGTCAGGTAGCTTGCTTTCGCTCGCCCATCAAACACCTGGTTTGAAATAGCCTCGTAGGTCGCCGCTAGCGCGGCATACTGCTCGGTTGCCACGAAAATCTCTTCGAGGCTCGCGAGGGTGCCGAGCGCTTCCGGGTGGTGTTTTTCAAGCGCTGTTCTGGCGATGGTGCCGGCGCGCTCCAGCTCCTTCGCTTCGAGGAGGAGCCGCGCTTGTTCGGCCATGAGGGCGGCGCACGATTCGCGGTCTTCGGTGTGCTGGATGTCGATTTCCAACAGCGCGATGAGTTCGTCGCGCTGGCCTTCCGCGGCGAGGATGGTTCGCGCGCGCCGCAATGGGGCCTTTAAGCTCGGCGAGCGGTCCACCGCCAGTCGGTAGTCCGCGAGCGCTGCCGGGGAGTTCCCCCGGCGCTCGTGGGTGAGCCCGGCCAGATACGACAGCAAGCTCACCGTGGCTGGGGCTTCGGTGACCGTCGCCTCTCGCTCGATAGCGGTGACGAGCGAGCTATCCTCGTTCAATAGGGCTGCAACACTATCCTCAACCCTCCGGGGAACCGGGACGGTTTTAGCTTCTAGGGCTATTCCTTTGGCTGCTCGATTCACTACCTTCTAGAATAGGAGCACGGTTACGCCGTCGCCACCTTCGCTGGGGTCTCCTGGACGATGTGAGGTAATTTGTGGTGCTCTTTGCAGGAAGCTTCGGATCTGGTTCCGCAGCGCTCCCGTACCGTGTCCATGGATGATTTGCGCTTGGTCGACTCCGAGAACCGCCATCTGATCCACGAATTTCTCCACTTTACGCAGGGCCTCTTCAGCCCGTGCACCGCGCACGTCCAATACCGCAGGGGCGTAGTTCTCGTCGCTGAGCGGGACGCGGTTCTTGGCCGACGCAGCTCGGCCCGCCGGGAGCGGTGACAGTTCGTCGAGGCGAACCCGGGTCTTCAAATTCCCGGCTTGGACGAGGGCATGTTCTTTGTCGATGCTCACGACGACGACCGCTCGCCCGAAGCTTCGGTGGAAGAGTTCTTCGCCGACCCGCGGCTCGGCCTTCACGGTTGTCGGTTGCGCAGTGCGCGCCAGGTCGTTCAGACGTTCGGCCACCTTCGCTGCGGCCGCGGCGACGGCTTTTTCATTGCGCTCTTTCGCGAGCTCGTCCAAGAGGGCGCGGAGCTTTTGGCGGGCGTCTTGGAGCTCGGTAGCAAGCGAGGTGCGGAAGGACTCCTCTTCGCGCGCACGCTTCTGGGCGAGCTCCTCGCGCTCCGCATCGAGTTCGCTGCGGAGTTGTGCGAGTTCGGCAAGCGAGCGCACTACTTGGGCGGCCGCTTCCGCATGACGCTCCCGTTCGACCTCCGCAGCGCGCACGGCCTTGGCCAGGGCGCCACCGGTATCGGTGAGGAGCTGCGAGGCCCGCAGGCAGAGCTCCTCTGGGAGGCCCGCTTGGCGAGAAATGTCGATGGCCGACGAGGTCCCCGGCGACCCGACCGACAGTTGGTAGGTGGGAATGAGGCGCTTCGAATCGAAGCCGACTCGGGCGTTGAGGAACCGCTCGTCGACGTGCGCGAGAGCCTTCAGCTCTTCGAGGTGGGTCGTGACGATCACCGTCGCGCCCCGGTCGAGGAATGCTTCCAGTACCGCGGTCGCGATAGCGGCGCCTTCCTGCGGCGCCGTCCCGGCGGCCACTTCGTCGATGAGGACGAGCGCACCGGGGCCAGCGGATTTGAGGATTCCGGCGAGGCTCGTCATGTGTGCCGAGAACGTCGAGAGCCCGCGGCTTAGGTCCTGCTGGTCGCCTAAGGCAGTGTGGATCTCATCAAAGAACGGAATCTCCGAACCATCGCCGAGGGAGGACGGCAGCCCGGCGGAGAGCATCATCGCGCTCAGGCCGACGCCGGTGAGGGTGACCGTTTTCCCGCCAGCGTTCGGCCCGGAGATGACGAGCGCTCGGTTGCCGGGGAGCGCCAAGTCGTTGGGAACTACCTCTTCGGAGCGGAGCGCCAAGCGCGGGTGGCGGAGCATGCGCAGCGCGAGCCCGGCGGCAGGGGCGGTGAGGGTCGGGATAGTGGCGCGCAGGCGCTGGCTCAACCGACCGGCGGACTCCAGCTCGTCGAGGCGAGCCACGGCGGCGAGGCCCCGGGCGATCTTCGCACTCTCCGCGCCGACGAGGCCGGAGAGCGTGAGCAGTACCCGCACTTCTTCTTCGCGTTCCGCGACCCGTGCCATGGTCAGTTCGTTGCCGAGCGGGACCAGCGCGGTTGGCTCGATGAAGAGAGTCTGACCGGTTTGGCTCGCGTTGTGGACGATGCCGGGGAGCTCGCGCTGGTGGGCCGCCTTGACCGGCACCACGTAGCGGTCGTCGCGCACCGAAAAATATTGTTCTTGGAGCATCGACGAGAAGGCCTCGTCGCGCAGCAGCTCTTCGAGCTGCCCCCGGATGCGTCGGTGCAGCGCGCGCACCCGGACCCGGGCGGCGGCGAGCTCCGGGCTCGCGTCGTCGGCGATGGTGCGCTCCGGCGTAAACGCTCGCTCGAGGCGCAGTGAGAGTTGGTGGAGCGCCGGGAGCGCTTCGGCGATGCGTGCGAGCCCGGGGAGCGTCGCTGCGCGGTCGCCGATGATCTCTTGAGCGTGCTCGAAGGCGAAGAGAGCGTGGCACACCGCCACTAATTCGTTCGGTTCGAGAAGACTGCCTTTCTCGGCGCGTTCGAGCGAGTCGCGCAGGTCGGTCAGCTCGTTGAAGGGCAGGGAGATGGGCTCTTCGACGAGCCGCTGGGCCTCGGCGACGAGCGCCAGCTCGTGCTTCGCAGCCTCCGCGTTGGGGAGGAACGGCCGCGCGAGCGCTCGTGCAATTCCGAGTGGTGTTCGGCAGCCGCGGGCGAGCTCCTGCCGAATACCGTCAAAACCTAAGGCCGAAATGGTGTCTTCTGTAGCGTGCACGATCCTGTACCCATATCGCTGCTCGACCGCGGACGCCATGTGCTATGGCGAGGCGTGGACTTCGGCATCGATGATGCGTCAGAACTCTGCCGGACGACCCTCCAAGGGATGCGGGTAGGGGCGATTGTGAATGCCACGAGCGTCGACCGGGAATTTCGCCACCTTGCAGACTTGTTCGCGGGCGAGCCGCGCGTGAAGTTGCAGGCGCTCTTCGGCCCCGAGCACGGTGTGCGCGGCGACGCGCAGTACATGGAGGCCGTCGCCGATGTTCCGCGGGACCGACGCACGGGAGTGCCGGTGTACAGCCTCTATGGCTCGACCGCTGAATCGCTAAGCCCGGCTCCCGAGTCGCTCGCGGGCCTCGATGCGCTGGTATTCGATGTGCAAGATGTCGGAAGCCGTTACTACACGTACCTCGCGACGATGGGCCTCGCGCTCCGTGCCGCCGCGCGGGCGAAACTTGCCTTTGTGGTGTTGGACCGGCCGAACCCGCTCGGGCTTCGCACAGTGGAAGGGCGCACGGTCGAGCGTGGCTTCGAGAGCTTTGTCGGGCAATTTCCCATTCCCAATCGCCACGGCCTCACCGCTGGCGAACTCGCACGCTGCATCGTCGAGACCGAGCGCCTCGATGTGGAGCTCACCGTCCATCCTTGCCGAGGGCTCCGCCGCGACCAGGAATGGGAAGACTTCGAGTGGGGTGACCGCCCCCGCCCGTTCATCGCACCGTCGCCCAACATGCCCACCCCTGCCACGGCGCGGGTGTACCCGGGGATGTGCCTCCTCGAAGGAACCCAAGTCTCGGAGGGGCGGGGGACCTGTCAGCCGTTCGAGCAATTCGGCGCGCCGTACCTCGATGAAGAGTTGGTAGCCGCGAAGTTGAACCAGCTCCGCTTGCCGGGGGTGCACTTCCGGCCGGTGACGTTCGTCCCAACCTTTGACAAGTACAAGGGCGAGCTGTGCCGGGGAGCGTTTCTGCACGTCACCGACCGGGCGAGCTTCCGCGCCTACGCTACCGGCATTGCGGTGGTCGCGGTTCTGCGGGAGCTCGGCGGCGCGAAGTTCGCCTGGCGCACCGACGCCTATGAGTTTGTGGAGGATATTCCCGCGTTCGACCTGCTCTGTGGCAGTGCGCGGGTGCGCGAGGCGCTGGAGCGCGGAACCCGCCTCGACGAGATTCTCGATGCCGAGACTTCTCCCCTGCCGCAGTTCATCGAAGGGAGGGCCCGCTGGGCGCTGTATGAAAGCTGATGCTCGACCGGTCGTGGCGCTCTTCGGCGGAAGCTTCAATCCTCCGCATATCGCCCACCTCTTCGGTGCACTGTACGCGCGGTCGGTGCTCGGGGCAGCGCAGGTGTGGCTTGTGCCGACCTTCCGCCATCCGCTTGGCAAGGAACTCGTCCCCTACGAGCACCGGGTGGCGATGTGCGAACTCGCCGTGGAGGGCCTCGGCCCGTGGTTGCAAGTGAGCCGCGCCGAAGAGTCGGTGGGGAAGTCCGGGCGCACGGTGGAACTCCTCGAATGGCTGCTCCCGCAATACCCGCAGCAGCGCTTTGTCTGGGTGCTGGGGTCCGACATCCTCCCGGAGCTCGACCGCTGGAAAGATTGGAACCGCATACAGGAGCTCGTGGAGGTGTTGGTGCTCGCCCGCGCCGGCCACCCGACCGATGGAGGGCCGAAGCTGGTGCTCCCCGACGTGTCGTCGACGGAAGTGCGTGAAGCGCTCGCCGCCGGAAGCGACGGCCACAGCTTTCTGCCCCAGAGTGTTGCTCACTACATCGCCGCGAACCAGCTCTACGCTCGCTCCTCGGATGGTGTATAGAGCGGCGCTACCGAACGCGAAGTGCTAGCGAGGCGCCATGGTGACGAACTTCCCAAATCCGCTGCAAGCTGCTCTCGACCATCTCAGCGCCGCGCTCTCAGATTCACAGGGTTCGCCCGTCGACCTGGAGCATGCGGCCTGGGGCGACATTGAAAAGAGCGTCATCCGGGTGCTCGGCGGGGCCTTCGACCCGCAGCGGGAAGGGCACCAAGTCGTCGTGCTCGGGATCGCCGCGGCGCTCGCGAAGCGACTCATGGAGGCGCACCAAGCGTTCTTCTTCCCCCACCGGGACTCGCCGGAGGGGGCGGCGCTGGGCTTTCCGCAAGGGCTCCTCACCGTGTCGCCGTTCGGCGTCGCGGAAGATGCACTGCGGGCGGCGCGCCTCGAAAAGCTCGCCGCGTTTGAGAAGGAAATCGGCCTCGCCATCGCCAAGGCGAAGTTCGCGGTGAATGGCGGCGCACCGGCGCTGTCGCCGGAAGACTATCGGCGCATCTTCGATGCCTCGGTCGTTCAGCTCGTGTCTCTCGACACCGAGAAGCTCGAACAGTTTACCCGGCTCACGCCGGTCCGCGCCTCGCTCGATGTCCGGGAAGCGCTCGGCCGAGTGAAGACCAACATCTCCAAGGAAGCACAGGCGCAGCTCTTGGCCTCGCTCGCGGCGATGGACCAGTCGGCGACCTTGATTTCCCAGGCGTCGCGCTTCACCCGCGTGACCGACACCTGGCTCCTCCTGTACTCCACCGTGGCCTCGACCGTACCGGCGAGCGAAGAGCTCTGGAGCGGGGTGGTCTTCCCGCTGCTCTTCATTGGGGCACCGACACAATTCCCGGCAGTGACCGAAGAGGAGAAGTCCGCTCTCGCCCAGGGCATCGACGGACGGCTGCTCTTCGTCGAGAGCATTCCCTACCAGTCGCCCAGTCCCGACGAAGACGGCTTCTTCGGCGTCTTTCCCCCTTCCTCGCTGGCGCCGCTCACCCCCGAGTATGCGACTATCCCGAATCCGCGGGTCTTCAAGGTCGATGCCTCTGTGCTGCGCGACTCCCTCGCCCGCTTCGATGTGAATGCAAGCCGGACTGCGCTCACCCGCTTCGAAGCGCACCTCAAGGCACAGGTAGGGGAGCAGACGTCGAAGCCTGGGCCGGGCGTGGATGCGGGCGCAATTTTCAACGCTGCTTTCCGGATGCTCGAAGAGCTGAAGTCCTTTGCCGACTCCCCGAAGCGCATCCTCTGCGTCCGTCGGCTCACCGAGGCAGAAGCGGCGGGCGAAGCGGTGATGACCGAACTGCGACGGGCGCTGAGCGGCCCGCGCATCATCCTCGCGAGTTAAGGCGATATTCCGGTGACTCCGCCGCCTTGCATGTTGACCGCGCGGGCCCTGTTGGTAGTAAAGATTTGCGTGCAGTGCGGTGGTAGCTCAGTTGGTAGAGCACGAGCTTCCCAAGCTCGGGGTCGCCGGTTCGAACCCGGTCCGCCGCTCTTAAAATTTTTTGTAGTCCCGCCGCAAGGCGACCCACGGGAGCGATTCCAGCGGGAAAATATCGTTTCCTGCTAACGCAAGACGAGCGGACGTTGCTACACTGTCCTGCTCGCCGTGGCCAATCCATCACTTCCTCCCAAACTCGCGCTTCCACAACCCGACGACGGTCGATGGCTGAAGGGCCTTCGCGGAAGCGTCGAACCTTCGATTTTCACTGCCGGCCGGAAACTCGCCGAAGCACAGCGGGTGTCGGACATCTCCCTGGAGCCGGAGGCCATTGCGGCTTCCGTGCAAGACGGCGGCGAAAAAGAAGTCCGCCTCTCGCCGCTCGTTTCGGGCGGCTTCGGTTCGACCTGCGGCTGCGGTGCGCAGAAGCCTTGCGCGCATGTGGTCGCTGCGGCGCTCGTCTACCTTACTCGTCTGCGCTCGCGTACCGTGGCCGCACCGACCGCTTCGCCGACCGTCGCTGGCTGGCTCGACATCCCCAGCACGGGGACCCGCGAATTCACCTACCGCCTCGCGCCGAGCGGCGTTTCGGGGCCCGTCCGCACCTGGTCTTTCGAAGTGCGGAGCGGAGAAGCGCGCGGACCATTTCAGGTGAAGCGCATCTTGGAAGAGGGTGGACTCAATCCCGACGACGAGCGGGTGTTCATGCTCCTCGCGGAGAAGGAGCTGCGCTTCAACTCCAAGTTCGTCCTCTCCGACGAGGAACTCGCCGAATTGCTCTGGCCGCTGCGCCAGCGGCGGCTCATCTACCGGGGGACGCCGTTGTTGTTCTCCGATCAACCGGTGCGGCCGCTCATTCGCGTGGTCCAAGAACCGGCGCGCTCCTTTGCGGAACTCGGTTTCGCACTGCCGAACGGCAAGGTGATGTCGCTGCGCGAAACGGTAGCGCTCGCCGGAAGTCGCACCTGGGTAATTGCCGGACAGACCGCCCACCCGGTCGAACCAGATTTCTCGGCGCGCCAATGGCGCAAGTGGTCGCGGGAACCGCTGTTGCCGCTCGGCGAAGGCGGGGCGGACGCGGCGCTCGAGTACTTTACGACGACCCTCCCGGTGGCCGGCTTCGGCCTGCAAGCGGAAGGCATCGCCGTGGAGGAGGGTGTCGCTCCGAGCTTCGCGCTCTTCCTCGACGGCAGCCCGATGATGGCCTCCGGACGGCTCTTCGCCCAGTACCGCGATGCGGAGCAGCTTCCCCTCGATTCGTCGCGGCCACCCAAAGGGTACGCTAGCAGCAAAACCGGCGGAACCCGGCGCCTCTATCTGCGCAACATGGAGGCCGAGCGAGGCGCCGTGCTGGGGCTGACCGGCGCGGGCTTTCGCTTCGATCGCACTGGGCTGCGCTGGGAGTTGACCGGCGATGATGCGCTCGCATTCTGGGCTACGGGGCGCAGCGCTCTCCCGCCGGAGTGGGATGTCCGCTATGCCGCCGCGCCGCCGCCAGTGCGGATCCGAAGCTCGGTACGTCCGCGCTTCCGGGTGGCCATGCCGGGTGTGAGCTGGTTCGAACTCGAAACCGAGTTTGGCTCCGAAGGGGAGACCGCCACCATCGAGTCGATTCGGAACACCATCGCCTCGAAGTCGAAATACGTGCCGCTTGAAGACGGCTCCTTCGCGCTACTCGATAGAGAGAAGATTGAGCACGCGCTCGCGATGCTCGACGAGGTTGGCAGTGCGTCGGCGAAAGGAGCAGCGGCGCGCCTCCCGCTGCACCAAGTCGGCGTCCTCGACGCACTCTCCGACTTCGGCGACCTCGAAGTCGACGACCGAGCTCGGCAAGCGCTCACCCGCTTGAAGAGCGCCGACAAGATTCCGATGATTGCCGCGCCGAAGGAATTGCAGGCGACGCTCCGCCACTACCAAGAGGTCGGCCTCTCGTGGCTCTGGTTCCTCTACGAACTCGGCTTGTCCGGCGTGCTCGCCGACGACATGGGCCTCGGCAAAACCATCCAAGCGCTCGCGCTCTTGCTCAAGGTGCGCAATGAGCACGGCTCCGAGCCGTGCCTCGTCGTCGCTCCGACGAGCGTGCTCCCCAACTGGGAACGCGAGATTGAACGCTTCGCTCCGGTCCTCAAGGTCGTCACTTGGCACGGCGCAGACCGGCGCGAAAACATCGAACGGCTCTCCCACGCGGATGTGGTGCTCACCTCCTATGCGCTCGTCCGCCGCGACGTGAACGAACTCAAGAAGGTGAAGTTCCGCTCCATCATCCTCGACGAAGCTCAAAACATCAAAAACGCGGATTCGGCGACCGCGCAGGCCTGCAAGACCATCGTCGCCCGCCACCGCATCGCGCTCACCGGTACGCCCCTGGAAAATCGCTTGGGCGAGCTGTGGAGCCTCTTCGACTTCCTGATGCCCGGGTTCCTCGGCAGCTCCGATCATTTCCAAGAGCGCTTCGAAACGCCGATTGTCGTCGAACGCGATGAGCGGGTGCGTACCAACCTGAAGAAGCGCATTCATCCGTTCGTGCTCCGGCGCATCAAGACCGCAGTCACCACCGATTTGCCCCCGAAGACCGAAGTCATCACCTGGGTGGAGATGGATGCGGCCCAAGCGGCGCTGTACCGAGAGGTACTCGCGGAGAGCAAACGGAAGATCTACGAGAGCATCAACCGCAAGGGCTTCTCCCGCTCGCGCATCTCCATCCTCGCGGCGCTCACCCGACTTCGCCAAGTGTGCTGCGACCCGCGCTTGCTCAAGACTGCCCCGACGGGGCCGATGCCGCCCTCCGCCAAGTACTCGCGGTTTTTCGAACTCGTCGAAGAGATCATCGGCGAGTCCCACCGAGCGTTGGTGTTCAGCCAATTCACCGAAATGCTGGCTCTCCTCACGGCCGGTGCCGACGAACGAAAGATTCCCTACTCCTACCTCGATGGACGGACCCGCGACCGTATGGCTCGGGTCGACGCCTTCAACGAGCCGAACGGCCCGCCGATTTTTTTCATCTCGCTCAAAGCCGGTGGAACCGGCCTCAACCTCACCGCCGCCGACTACGTCATCCACTTCGACCCTTGGTGGAATCCCTCGGTGGAAGACCAAGCCACGGACCGTACCCACCGCATCGGCCAAACCCGGGCAGTCTTCTCCTACAAGCTCATCACCAAGGGGACCGTCGAGGAGCGCATCCTCGACCTCCAGCGCAGCAAACGCGACTTGGTGAACGGGGTGCTCAGCACCGAGGCTTGGGTCGGCAAGTCACTCTCCGAGGGTGACTTGGAAGACCTGTTCCGGCTGGACTGAGCAGCCAAAGAAACTAGGTTGCCAACGAAACTAAGCAGTAAGTCTTATTTGTAATACAGGTCCCAGTCGGGCTTTTCGACCAACCCTAGATTCAGTTTGGCAATTTCGAAAAAGCGATGTTTGTCGAACAGCGGCCCGCGGGTCACGGTGCGTATGGAATCCCAATAGGTCCTCGTCTTCGGGTCCACCAACAGATTTTCACCGGTGCGAATGCTCTCTTCATAATTTACCGGCAACCGCCGATAAAAGTGACCGATGCGCCAATGCGGATTCGCTCTTGCTGGCAATCGGGCGAGCAGGGGATCGGTGAGGCCACAGGTATCGATGAGGTGTGTTCCCGGCCCTCTGTTCATCGCGTCAAATCCCAGTCCGCCGCAGGTGACAATCACCTCACGGGCCACTACTTGCCAACGAGGGCGCGCGTACGTCGCTGGGCCGGCATTGAAGAGTCCATACGTTTGAAAATAAAAGCCTCGCTCGTCGGCGATCCCGATGCGGTTGATCCACTGATGGGAGAACGAGTTGCCTGCGAGGATATTTGGGTAGAAAGTGCGCGCGCCCAGAATTGCCGTCGCAAGCAACCACGGGATACGGACCCGCTTCGCTGAGGCTTCCCGAGCGATGATGATGAGCGACAGGAAGAATGGAGAGGCGAAGAACCTGCCAGCCATGAAGTCTCCGCCGATGTACACCACGTACAACAAGTACAGGATGACACCGAGGGAGAGCATTGTGCTCATCCGCGAGCCACGGAGCCCAAGGACAACTCCCACCGCAATGGCGAACAGCGTGAGCGGGTCCGTCATGCCAGTGTGACCAACATACCGAAACCCCTGGAGAACTCGCGGAACGAACCCGACTCCCGAGCCCAGCTTGGCGTAGGCGGTATTTGGGAAGGGAAAGCCGTAATAAATAAGGGAGAATGCAGTCCACAACACGACCGGCGCGGCGGCTATCGCGGCGGCGATTATGAGCTGCTTTCGATTCCGGAGGGCCGGGAGCGCCACGTAGATGATCAGCGGGAGCACCGTGAGCAGCATGTCCGGGCGGTTCAGATAAATCGCCGCGCACACCAGCAAAAACGCGGTCAACCGGTTGCGACCGCCTTCCGTGCACGCCGCAGCGAGCGCCACCGCAACAAAGAGGAGGAGGTTGGAGAGGGGGTTTTCGAGGCCAGAGGTCGAGAAATCGACAAAGGCCTTGGAAAGGATGACGGTCAGCCCCAAGAGCACGACGAGGTAACGGTTGCTCGAAGCACGAAAGAGCAGCAGCCCGACGGTGACCACCGAGATGGCGAGACACGCAACGAACGCTACGCTAAAAACGTTCTTGAAGATGGCGGTGAGCGCCGTCAGCACCAAGAACCAGAGTGGATGCGTGTAGGCCTGCACTCTTTCGTCGATGTTGAATGTGGCACCGTACCCGTGGAGCAGATTCAGGATCGTCCGAAAGGTGATGGCGGCGTCATCCGCGAGCCAAGCCGTCCGGAGGAGGACCACAAAGTAAACCGCGACGAGCGCAAGAACCCAGCGAGTGCCACTGTGCCACTTCGATGGAACGACGGATCGCATGGGTTACTGGCTCTGCGGGTGGTACTTGGTGAAGGAAACGTTCGCAAGAGAATAGGCGGGCGGGAGTGGCGGGGGAATCGACTGTCTGGGTGCTGACCGCTCGCCCGTTTCGAGTGCGATCAAAAAGAGGTAACCGAATACGTTCACGGTTGCGAACTGCAAACGGCTTCCTTAAGCGAGGGCTATGACGAACAGACGCCGTATCCTCTCGGGTATCCAGTCGTCGGGGAAGCTGCACCTCGGCAACTATTACGGTGCCCTGCGCGAATTCGTCGCCCTCCAGGAGAACAACGAGGCGCTGTACTTCATCGCGAATCTCCATGCGCTGAACAGCGTCCACGACCCGCTGCTCGCCCGACGGCTCACCTTCGAGACCGCCTGCGCCTTCCTCGCCTTGGGACTCGACCCCGCCCGGTCGGTGCTCTTTCGGCAGAGCGACATACCCGAGGTGCTGGAGCTCTATTGGATTCTCGGCACACTCGTGCCCATCGCCGACCTTCGCAACGCCCACTCCTACAAGGACAAGCTCGAGCGCGGCAGCGAGGCGGACTTAGGGCTCTTCTCCTACCCGGTGCTGATGGCCGCCGACATTCTCCTCTACGACTCGGACTTGGTCCCGGTTGGGCGCGACCAGAAGCAGCACCTCGAACTCACCCGAGACTGGGCGGGAAAGCTCAACCGCAAGTTCTTCCCGAAGTACGATCCGCAGGCGCCCGCGCGCACCCCCAACGCCTTGAAACTGCCGGAAGCGCTCATCCGCGATGAAACGGCCGTGGTCCCCGGGCGCGATGGTGAGAAGATGTCGAAGACCTACGGCAACACCATCGACCTCTTCGGCACCGAAAAGGAACTCGAAAAACAGGTGAAGTCCATACGCACCGACTCGACGCCGCCGGATGCACCGAAGCCGCTCGAAAAGCAGCCGCTCCTCGACTTGTTGAAGCTGGTGCTTCCGCCTGCGGAGTTCCCAGCACTCTTGGCCGAATGGAACGCCTCCGGCGCCGCCGGGAAGGGCTACGGCTACTTCAAGGGGCGCCTCCTCGACGCTATCCATGCAACTTTCGATGAGCCCCGGCGGCGTTACGCCGAATTGCTCCATGGCCCCGAGGAGGTCGAGCGGGTGCTCGTCGATGGAGCAGCGCGGGCCCGTGCCTTCGCGGCGCCAGTCATAACCCGTATCCGGGAGGCGGTCGGCTTGTGAATACCCCCGAGGCCACAACGCAGCAGACCCCGAGCGAAGCCTTTCGCGTCCAGCTCCCGTCGTTTGATGGGCCGCTGGACCTCCTCCTGCACCTCTTGAAGGAGCACCGGATAGATGTGCTCGACATCCCGGTCGCGCTGATAACGCTCAAGTACTTGGAGCACCTCGAAGCGATGCGGGAGATCAACCTCGACATCGCTGGCGAATTCCTGGTGATGGCCGCGACTCTGATTCACTTGAAGTCGCGGATGGTGCTCCCGCCGGAGCGCCAGGCCGAGGGCATGGAGCCGCTCTTCCCGCAGGAGGAAGAAGACCCGCGAGCGGAGCTCGTGCGGCGACTCCTCGAATACCAGAAGTACCGCGACGCCGCGTCGCGCCTCACCGAGCGGGGCGTCCTCGGGCGCGATGTCTTTGTCCGACCGGCGCTGCTGGAAGAGTTCCGCCCGGATGACCCGAGCATCCCGTTGAAGGAGTTCTCGATCATCGAACTCGTCGCGGCGCTCGACCATGTCCTCGAAGAGCGCGCTCCAGGACCACAGCACCAAGTGTCGCCGGAGCGCTTCTCCCTCGTGCAGACAATGCGCACCCTCGCGGCGCGCATTCGCGCCTCGTCGGGGCAGTTGAGCTTCACCGACCTCTTCGATGGCGAGCAGACCCGAGCAGTCATTATCGGCACATTCTTGGCGCTGCTGGAGCTATGTAAGATGCGGGCTCTTCGCATCTCCCAAGAGCAGGAGCTTGAAGACATTTTTGTTCGCGAAAACGGCGCTGCCCTGGACGTTTTCCTGGCGCCGGAAAGCAGCGACGCACTGAAGGAGCTCGATCGTGAATACCGATGACGAAACGCAGAAATTCACTCCGGAAGAAATCGCCGAGTTCCAAACGCCTCCAGAGGATGCGAGCTTAAGCGAGGTCGACCCAGCGGACATCGACGCTGTCGAGGCCGCGCCGCCGGAAGAAGAAACCGAATTGCTCACCACCGAGCAGGTGGAGCAGGTGGTGGAGAGCATTCTCTTTGTCGCGACGACGCCGATGTCCTTGGGGCAGCTCGCCGACGCGGCTGGCGTGTCGAAGGATCGGGTGAATGAGGCCATCGCAGCTATCACCCAGAAGCACGCCGAAGGCGTGAGCGGCATCGTCCTGCAGGAGGCCGGTGGCGGCTTTCGCTTGCGGACGGCTCGGTTCGCGTCGAACTGGGTGCGCCGCTTCATGAGGGTGCGCCCGCAGCGCCTCACCCGCGCCGCCGTGGAGACGCTCGCCATCGTCGCCTACCGACAACCGGTGACCCGGCCGGAGATTGAGGATGTGCGCGGGGTCGATTCCGGAGCAGTGCTGAAAGCGCTCCTCGAACGGAGGCTCGTGAAAATCGTCGGGAAAAAGGAAGAGGTCGGTCGTCCGATACTCTATGGGACGACCCGCGAGTTCCTGGAGTTCTTCGCTTTGAACGACTTGAAGAGCTTGCCAACCTTGCGCGAGTTCCACGAGCTCTCCGAAGAGCATCGGGCGAAAATCGAGGCCGCGGTCCCCGAGAAGCCTCTCGTGGTGGACGACCTTGCTGAGCCGCGCTCCCGCGAGCACCTCGCGGCGGAGCACGCCGCGTCCGAGCGCGCGCTGGAGCAACTCGAAGAAGGGCTCTCCAAGGCAGATGCGACTCTACGCGCGAGTACGGCCGCACTCGCCACCGGCGAGGGCGCGGATGGCCGAACGCCTTCATAAGTTCCTCGCGCGGGCGGGCGTGGCCTCGCGCCGAGCGGCGGAGCGGCTGATGACCACCGGGGTGGTCGAGGTCAACGGGAAGCGGGTGACGGACTTGGGTTCGCAGGTGGACCCGGAGCGAGATGTCGTGCTGGTCCGCGGCGAGAGGGTGTCGATTGGCGCCCGGCGCTACTACCTGTTTCACAAGCCGCGCTTCGTCGTCACCACCATGAGCGACCCGCAAGGCCGTAGCTCCATCGCCGAGTACACGAAAGACCTCGGCGCTCGGGTCTTCCCGGTAGGTCGCCTCGATTTCGACGCCGAAGGCGCGCTGCTGCTGACCGACGATGGGGAGTTGGCGCAGCGGCTCTTGCATCCCAAGTTCGAAGTCGAACGGGTCTATCTCGCCCGGGTCGAAGGTGTCCCCCCGGCCGCCTGCTACGCCAAACTCCTATCGGGAGTGGAGCTGGAAGACGGGCTCGCTCGCGCCCGCCGCGCGGAGTTCTTCGCCGCCGAAGGAACAGAAACCTGGGTTCTGCTGGTGGTGACCGAAGGGCGTCGGCACCTCATCAAACGGATGCTCGCCTCGGTCGGGCACCCGGTGCGACGGCTCTACCGACCGGTGCACGCAGGAGTCGCGCTCGGCCCGCTCAAGCCCGGGGGACTACGTCCTCTCACCGAACCGGAGAAGGATAAACTCCTGGCGACGGGTAGCGGGGTGTCGGCGGAGGTACCGGCCCTCGAACTTCCTGAGCCAGAATCTTCTGATGCTCCGGGGAGCGTGGTAAAAAGCGCCAATGCAAAAGTGGCTCCGACGTTGCGCGATCGGTCTGTGCGCGACGATGCTCATCGCCTGCCGTTGGAGAGCCCGCGAAATCAGCGTCCAGGAGTTCCAGGAATTCCCTCGGAGCGCAGCAGGGTGATTGGCGAACTCGCCGGGAAGAGAACAGCCGACTCGCCGATTCGCGTCGAGACGCTGCTCCAAGAGGCGGTGCGCGACCCAGCGCCGTCGGTGCGCGCAGCAGCGATGGGAGTGCTCGGCGATTGCCCGCGCCCCGAGGACATCGAACTCCTCGCGGAAGGTCTCGTTGACCCCGAAGAGTCGGTGCGGGCCGCGACCTTGGCGGCGATTCCACGCTGCCGCAGCGACAAACTCAAAGTAACGCTCGGGCGAAAGTTCAACCAGGGAGGCCGCGATACTCGCGAGGCCATGGTCCGGGCGTTGAAAGCCACCAACTATCCGGGGGCCATGGCGGCGCTCGTGGCCTCGGAAGCGGCGGCGCTCTGGGCGCGGGACTCATCGCTCCTCGACGGTGGCACCATCGCCGAGCGGGTCGGGGCGGCGGAGTCCCTCGGCGGCTCTGGTCGTCCGGAAGCCGTCACAAGGCTCGCCGCACTCCTCGCTTCGAGGGATAGCCCGGTGGCGCTGTCTGTCGCCGCCGCGCGGGGCCTCGGGGCTTCTGGCGATGAGCAGCGCGCACCGCTGGTGCTCGAGAATGCTTTGCGACAGAACAACCCGGAGCTGCGAGAGGCGGTCATCGCCGCGTTGGTCAAGCTGCGCGCCAAGAGCGCCATCCCTTCCCTGCTCATCCTCTCCCAAGACTCGAGCCCCATCGGTCGCACAGCGACCCAAGCGCTTCTCGACCTGCCACCGAGCGATGAGGCAGACAAAGCGCTCTGCGAGCTCTTCCTCAAGAGCGAACTCTCGAACGTGCGCAACCTAGGCCGAGAGCTCCAACGGCGCGGGGGATGCCTCGCGGAGCCGTTTCTGAAAGAGGCGAAGTCGTCGCCGCAGGCGCTGATGGGCTTAGCGTATTTTGGGCGAAGCCTCGGAGAGACGCCGCCTCCCAAACTTCTGCCGCTCCTCAAGTCGCGTGAACCGTTGATTCGCGCCGGAGCAGCGCAGGCGCTCGCGCAATGGTCTGAGGTTCCGAAAGTGCGCGAGGCCCTCAATCGCGCTTGCAACGAAGCTCGCAAAGAGCTCACAAGCTCAGCGGATACGGAAGCAGGGCGGAGCGCAGAAGATGGGGAGGCGCTGGCGATGCTCCTGACGGCGACCGAGGGCTGTGCCCAAGGTCTTGAAAAGCACGTCGCGGATCCCTCGCCGCACGTCCGCGCGGCGGCCTGGGCGAGGGCCGTCGCGCTCGGAGGTGGGGGCGAGGGTGGGCTGAACGATCGCTCGCCACTCGTCGTTGAGGCGACAGCGAGCGCACTCGCGCGCCAGGATGCCGCTGGGCAAAAGACCCTCGCTGCAGCTTTGGCGGGTCCCGCCGCACCCTTCGCGCTGTCGGCGCTCGGAGGGGCCCGTATCGCTGCAGAGGTGAAGCCACTCCTCGCAGAAGCGCTCACGACCCCGGGAGTCGACGAGGTGGGGGTCGCTCGGCTCCTCGGCAAGGTGGGGTACCGGGAGGCGGCCCCCGCTGTGGTAGCGTTGTACGAGAAGTCTCCACTCTCCGAGCGGCGCACACTCGCCGTGGCGTTGGGAAAGCTCGGTGGGGAAAGGGCGGTGGCGGCTTTGCTCAAGGAACTCTACAGCCCGTCGCCGGAACTCCGGGGGGCGGCCATACGTGCGCTGGGAGCAATCGGCGATAGAAGTGCTCTCGAAGTCGCCGACGCCCTCAAAGGGGACTACTATTTCGATGTGCGTGATGCCTCAGGCACAGCAGTTGCCGTTCTCGCTCCGGTGGACGCTGGGAGTGCACCGTGACTGAGGAGTTCGATCCCAAGAAGCAAGGAGACCAATGCTTCGCGATGGGGTACTACCTCGAAGCTGCCGAGGCGTACGAACGGTATTGCAACGCTCATCCGGATGATGGTGCGACGAGGCTTCAACTGGGCACGTCCTTGCTACGCTCCGGAGAAGAGGCCAAGGGCCTCGACACCTACGCGGAAGCGGCGCTGGTGTTTGCTCGGCAAAAGCACGTCGCAAAAGCCATCGCGGCTACCAAGCTCATCCTCGAATACGCCCCCGAGGATACACGGGCGAAGCAGCTCCTCGTGGACATCGGTGCTCTGACAGACGCTGGAGAGTTCGGCGGCATAGAGCCGCCGAGTCGCTCGCCGCCGCGGATGGTTGTCGCCCAGCCAGTAGCGACGTCCATCTCTCCACCTCCGCCGCGCCCCCCCACCACGGGTGTCCCTCTCGTGGGCGCTCCGCAGCCCAACATGTCGCCACCGGCGCCTCCGCTGGTGTCTGCTCCGCGACCGATTTCGACGCCCTCGCTCGCGCCGTTAGGCTCAGCGCCGCGGGCAATTAAGTCGCCTCCGCTTCCCCGAGCAAGCATCGCCTCTTCGGCTCCGCACGCTCCCGCCTCGCGGCCGAACCCGTTACAGCCGGTGTCGGTGCGACCGCCGCCGCTGCCTCCACCCCCGCGAGCGACGGTCCCGCCTCGCCCGCAGCCACCCCCGGAGCGGAAGCCTCTCAATTTTCCGCGCATTGGCATTGGCCCCGCCGAGCCGGGCAAGGGCGTCTCCTTGAATCTCGACCTGCCGACCCCGGCAGTTCCGGTCGATCGGCAAGACCCGGCAAACGTGCTCTTGGGCAACGAGGTCGGCACCGATTCGTGGCTTCAGCAGATTGAAATCGCCGCCGGAGCCCTGCCGCGAGAGCAGAACTTTGATGTGACCGCGGACCTGCCGGATCGCTCCTTCGAGGCGCTCACCAAGCTGACGCTCTTCTCCGACCTCCCGCCGGACCTCTTCGTGGCCCTCTCCCAAGAGTGTGCGTTCCGGATTTACGCCTACGGCGAGCGCATCATCGAACAGGGTTCCGTCGGCGACTCGTTTTTCGTGGTCGTCCAAGGCAAGGCGCACGTGGTGCGAAAAGAGGGGAACGACACCATCGAACTCGCCATCCTCGACGAGGGAGAGTTCTTCGGAGAGATGGCGCTCATCTCCGGCAGCCCGCGCAACGCTTCGGTGTACGCCTACTCCGACGAGACCCAGCTCCTGGAGTTTTCGGGCGAGACCTTAAAGAAGCTCGCGGTGGATCACCCATCGCTTGCGGGAGTCATTCGGAAGTTTTGCCGCCAACGACTCCTCAGCAATCTGTTGAAGGTCTCTCCGCTGCTCTCGCCCTTCGATACCGAAGAGCGCCGTTGGCTCATCCAGCGCTTCCGTTCGCGGGACTTGAAGCCGGGGGAGGTTGTCGTCCCGTCGCTCGACCGCTGCGATGGCCTGTACGTACTGCTCTATGGGGAGTGCGTGGTGCGGGTTGAAGAGCGGGTGCTGTCGCTTCTCCAGGAGGGAGAGTCGTTCGATCGACGACTGTTCCTCGAAGCAGGTCTCAAAGATGCGTCAGTGATCGCGACGAAGAGTGCCTCGATTTTGCGGCTTCCGCAAAGCGATTACGATGAACTCCTGCAAAGGCATCCGGGCCTCTCGACGAGCGTCACCAAGGCTACGCCGCCGAGCTGACGCGCGAATTCCTACCATCGCGTCCCGGCTCAATACTCCCGCCTTTTGTCGTGGGCAGTTTCCACTTCAATCTCGGCGGTCAGCCGCTTGAAAAGCTCGGCCATGGTCTCCAGCTCTTCGGGGGTACACCCGTCGAGGAATCGGGTGACAGCGCTTTCGAGCGTACCCGGAGTCGGCTTGTCGAGTATTCGACCCTTGGGCGTGAGACCGAGCGAGGCTCGCCGCTGGTCGCGTGGGTCGCGCCTCCGAGCGATCAAATCCTTCGCTTCCAGTCGGCGCAGCGAAGCGGAGACGGTCCCCGGGTCCACATGGAGGATAGTTGCGAGTTGCCCCGCGGTGAGTCCCGGATATTTGCCTAGGCAGCGCAGGACAAGCCGCTGCTGGGCCGTGACTCCAATGCGCTTGTCCATACGACTCGACAGTTTTTCAATGGCTTGGTTTATCTGCCAAAGGCGTTGAAGGAAGTGCAGCGCCGGTTCCAATGGATACATCGCGCTGCTCTTCCTTCGATCAATCATGAACCCGTGGCCTTCATTCGCAATTCAGCGACTCTCGCTAAGAATCGATCAATTTCGCTCTGATCCCGGAGAAAGTACGAAGCTGAAGACGAGCGAGACGCGCCTACCCGCACGGTCAATAACCGACCCGGCTGGTCGAGTTCAAATACATCTTCGTCGGTCACATCGTCGCCGATATAAATCGCCGTATCCGCCTGTTCAAGCCTTCGCAGTTCCAGGAGCGCGTCACCCTTGTTTGGTGCCTGCTCTGGAACCACGTTGATCACGAGTTTGCCATACACGATCCGCATCCGAACCGGGAGCGCTTCGACGGCTTCGATGATGGATGCGCGTGCGAGGCGCTTGTTCCGGGAGCGACGGTAGTGGATGGCGAGCGAGTAGCGCTTGTTCTCCATTTCGACCCCGACGAGCTTTGCGAGCGATGAGTCGATGGCGCGGTGCGCCTCGTCAATCTCATGCTCGAATTGGTCGAGGCTCGCACCTGGCTCGAGGCCGTGGTTGCCGACGACGTATTTCACCGGGGCCATACCCAGGCGCGCCGATACATCGGCCTTGCTGCGTCCGGAGATGACCGCGCAGGGATACAGGCGGCAGACCCGGGTGAAGAGGGTGCTGGTGAGGATGCGCATCTGTGCTTCGTCTCGTTTTGCGACAATGGGTGCCAGCGTGCCGTCAAAATCAAAAGCTAAGAGCACGCGGGACCACGCGAATTGAGCAAGCAACTCAGCAGTGTCATGGGAAAGCAAGTGTCTCATACAACCTCGGTGCGGTTGAAAACTCCCAAGCCCCCTAGGCGACCGGACATGCGCTCTTTGCGACGGAGCTCCGCCGCATCGACCAACATCCGTCCTGCCCAGCGGTAGACATTGAATTCGGCTACGAGCCGCCGCATGGACCGCATGCGCACTCGCGCCTCCTCGGGAGCCATGCGCAGCGCTGCTGCTAGCGCGTCGCTGGCTTGTCGAAGGTCATAAGGATTGACGATCAGCGCCTCGGTGAGATCCCGAGCGGCGCCGGTAAATTGGCTGAGGACGAGCACTCCACGTTCGTCATCGCGGGCGGCGACGAACTCTTTTGCAACCAAGTTCATCCCGTCGTGCAGGCTGCTCACGTAGCAAAGCTCTGCAGCCCGGTAGTACCGGAAGACTTCCTTGGGCTCGTGGTGCGCACGCAGGAGGACTATGGGGCGGTAACTTCCCGAGGACCACTTGGCGCTGATCTCCTCGGCGAGGGCCTTCACGCGCTCGTCGAGCTCCTGGTAGCGGTCGATCTTGGTTCTGCTGGGAGCCGCGAGCTGGACGAAGGTGAACTTGCCGCGAAACTCCGGATTGCGGAGCAGGAGTTGGTCCACGGCGGCGAAGCGCTCTTCGATACCCTTGGTGTAGTCGAGGCGATCGATGCCGACGCCGATGAGCGCGTCTTCCGCAAGGCCAAGTTCCTTGCGGACCAGCGCCCGGCATTCGGCGACTGGCGGAACCTGGGAGAGCCAGTGCACCGGCCACTCAATCGAGATGGGGTAGGGGCGGACCACCGTCCGGCGCGAGCCTTGGATGACCGCCTGCGACTCGCGATCGATGCGGCTCTCCATGTACGCATCGACGGAGTCGATGAAGTTGTTGCAGTGCTGCTTGGTGTGGAAGCCGAGGATGCTCGACCCGAGGAGCCCGGAGATGAGTTCGTTGTGCCACGGGCAGATGCCAATGCGTTCGGCGTTTGGCCAAGGGATGTGCCAAAAGGTGATGATCGTCGCCCGCGGGAGGCGCTCGCGGATCATCTTCGGTGCGAGCGCGAAGTGGTAGTCCTGCACCAGGATGATGGGATCGTCGGAGTCGACTTCTTCACAGACTGCCGCTGCGAACTTGCGATTCACCGCGACGTACTGCTCGTAATCTTCGGCGCGAAAGGTCGGGCGGTTGTGGGCGACGTGGCAGAGGGGCCAGAGGCCTTCGTTGGAGAAGCCGTAGTAGTACCCGTTCTCTTCCGCCTCCGAGAGCCACACCCGGCGAACGGAGTAAGACTCCTCACCCGGCGGCACGAGCACCCGATCGTGCGCATCGACGGTCTCCCGGTCGGCGCTGCCGCTGCCGTGCGCTACCCACACACCGGAGCAGGCGCGCATGACCGGTTCCAGCGCGGTCACAAGCCCGCTCGCGGGGTACTGCACCTTGATGCCGCTTCCGGACTTCTGGTGGATGTACGGCTCCCGGTTCGCGAGGATGACCACCCGTTCGCCCTGGAGCAGTTGGGTCAAAGTGGTGCGGAGGCGCTCCGGGGTCCAGAGCCCGCCGCGGGCCTCTCGGTCGCGCTCGGCGGCGAAGTTCTCTGCCAGCGTGCGGACGTCGCGGACGAGCGGCTGGAACTCCCGTGACGGTGCCCCGGTGAGTGCCCGGCGCAGCTCGTGGGTCCAGCTCTTCCAGGAGAGGCGGGCGGCGAGGAGGGTGACGAGCGCGGCGCCGAGCGACAACACGAAGAAGGCGAGGATGAGGATATTCCGGGTCGTCTCTTCGCGCAGGTGCACGTAGCTCAAGTCGTGCACGAGGATGATCGCGCCCTTCGGGATCGTCGCGTTACCGACCAGCGTCACGCTCACGTGGACTCGCCCGTTGGGCAGGGTGGGCGTCATGTACCAGGAGCGCACCCCCGGCGGCACCTCGTCGCGCATCTGTTCCAGCACCGAACGGCACGAGAACTCCGGAGGGAAGAAGTCCGTTGCCGCGAGAAGCTCGCCGCTCAGGGTACACGCCGCCGCGCCGACGATGCGCTCATCTCGGGCAATATCGGCGAGGGCATCCGGGAGCCGATGGCTATCCGCGCTCCAGTGGTTTTCCAAACTCTGGCGCGCCGACGATACTGCCAAGCGCGAACGCATTTCGAGGTCCGAGTTGAACCATTGTCGGGTCGTCTGGGTGAAGAGGTAGTACCCGACGACGGCGAGGAGCGCCAAGCCGGCGAGGAGGACCAAAAGGAATCGAACGATCCGACGCATGAATCTTCAATAACACAAATTAGTTGGATATCCAACTAATTTGTGTTATTTGGGAACCATGTCGCTCGCTGACCTTGGCCTCATCGGCAACTGCCAGCTCTCCGCACTCGTGCGCAGAGACGGTGCAATCGTATGGTCCTGTATGCCCCGCTTTGACTCTGGACCGGTCTTCGCGAAGCTCCTCGACGAGCAGGAGGGCGGGGCCTTCACTATCGGCGCTGCCGACGGGCGGAACGGCGTGCAGCGGTACCTGCCCAATACGAACGTCTTGGAGACGACTTTCAATTGCCCCGATGGCTCGTTTCGGATCCTCGATTTTGCTCCGCGCTTCATACAATACGAGCGGAGCTTCCGCCCGACGAAGCTCTTGCGGATCGTGGAGCCGCTGACCGGCACTCCGCGCATTCGGGTGCGTTGTGAGCCGGTGCTGGGGTGGAGTCGTGCGAGGCCCAGACAGGAACTCGGCTCTCACCACATCGCCTTCCACGGCTACGACGCACTCCTACGCCTGACGACGGATGCGGCGCTCTCCTACCTCGATGGCGAGCCGTTCGCGCTCTCGTCGCGGAAGCACTTCGTCCTCGCCTGGGGTGCGCCGGTGGAGGAGCCGCTGGAGCCGTTGTGCGAGCGCTTCTTGAGCGAGACCGTAAAGTATTGGCGGCAGTGGGTGAAATCCTGCGACATTCCCCCCATCTTCCAAGAGGAAGTCATCCGCTCGGCGCTCACGCTGAAGCTCCACTGCTTCGAGGACACCGGAGCTATCGTCGCGGCGCTCACGACGTCGATACCGGAGGCGCCGGGTTCCGGGCGAACCTGGGACTACCGCTATTGCTGGCTGCGCGACGCCTATTACGCCTTGGGGGCGTTTCGCCTCCTCGGACAATTCGAGGAGCGCGAACAGTTCCTCCAGTACTTGCTCAACATCGCGACCTCGGCGCCGAACCTCGACTTGGCGCCGCTCTATCGCATCGACGGCAAGACAAACCTCGACGAGCACATCCTCGAACAGTGGCCGGGCTACCGCGGTGAAAAGCCGGTCCGCATCGGCAATGGGGCGGCGGTGCATAAGCAGCACGATGTGTTCGGCGAAATGGTGTTGGCGCTCGCTCCGCTGTTTCTCGACGCGCGGTTTCGCGAGCAGGTGACGCCGCCGGTGTTGGACCTCGTGACCCGCCTCGCGCGCAAAGCGGTATCGGTGGCAGGCCAACCCGACGCGGGCATCTGGGAGTTCCGCTCGGAGTGGCGCCCGCAGACCTTCAGTTCGCTCATGTGCTGGGCGGCGGCGGATCGCATGGCGCGCATCGCCAAGCTCCACCGACCGGCGGACGCAGATGAGTTTTCCACTGCGGCTCGAAAGATCCGGGAAGAATTGTTGAAGCGCGCAGTCCATGCTACCCGCGGATGCTTCGTCGCAGACTACGGAGGCACTGAAGTGGACGCAGCGCTTTTACAAGCGGTTACTCTACAGCTCCTCCCCCCGGAGGACCCGCGCCTCCACGCCACGGTGGACGCAGTGCAGCAAGACCTCGCTCAAGATGGCTGGCTCAAACGCTACCGCACCAACGATGGCTTTGGTGTCCCGGCGGTCGCCTTCATGCTCTGCACCTTTTGGCAGGTCGAGGCCCTCGCGCGATTGGGGCGGACCCACGAGGCGAGTGCACTCATGGAACGGGTACGGGCGGTGAACTCGCCGCTGGGCCTCTATGCGGAGGACCTCGAACCGAATTCGCAGGTGATGTGGGGGAACTTTCCGCAAGCCTATTCGCACGTCGGGCTCATCCACGCGGCCTTCGCGGCCTCGCCGCGCTGGCCGGAGTACGGCTCATGAGTGCTGCTGACCAGCAGTCCTTGCCGCCGACACCGCCGGAGGCGTGGGAGCCGCTCCTGCGGCTCGCGCGTCATGCCACCCGACCATTGGAGCGATTCCTCCGCATCGAGGCGGCGAGCGGCATTATCTTGCTCGTCACCGCCGCCGGGGCGCTCCTTTGGGCAAACTCCTCCTGGGCAGAGAGCTACGTGCAGTTGTGGCACACGCCCATCGGGATCCGCATCGGCGGCTTCAACTTTGAGCGTTCGCTCGAATGGGTGGTCAACGATGGCCTCATGGTCATCTTCTTCTTTGTGGTGGGGATGGAGATCCGCCGCGAAATCCACCACGGAGAACTCTCCGAATGGCGCCGGGCAGCGCTTCCGGCGATTGCCGCCCTGGGCGGCATGTTGGCCCCGGCGGGGCTCTACTTGCTCTTCGCTGGTGCTCCGGAGACCCGCTCCGGCTGGGGTGTGCCGATGGCGACCGACATCGCCTTCGCCGTCGGCATCCTCACGCTGCTCGGCAAGCGGGTGCCGGCCGCGCTGCGGGTGCTCTTGCTCGCGCTCGCGGTCATCGACGACTTGGGCGCGATTATCGTCATTGCGGTCTTCTATTCTTCGGACTTTTCGTTCGCGGGGTTGTTCGTCGCTCTGATTGGATTCGCCGGTATCCTCGCGATGCAGCGCCTCGGCGTCCGCTCGAAGGTCGCCTATGTGGCGCCAGCGATCGTCGCCTGGGCTGGGGTCTACGCCACTGGCATTCACCCGACCATCGCCGGGGTGATTGTCGGTCTTCTGACGCCGGTGCGCGCGTGGCTCGGACCCCGGGGCTTTACGACCCAAGTGCAGCAAGAGCTGGACCAGTTGTGTGAGCCGGGCGTGCTCACTTCGCACGATCTCGCTCACACGTTGAAGCGGGTCGACCTCGCTCGCCACGAGGCGATGTCCCCAGCCGAAGGACTCATCGTCACGCTCCATCCCTGGGTCGCATTTGGCATCATGCCGATCTTCGCCCTCGCCAACGCCGGAGTGACCATCTCCTCCGGCTCCCTCGACGCGGCTTCTTCGAGCGTTGTCCTAGCGGTGATCATCGGCCTCGTCGTCGGAAAGCCCTTAGGGGTCGTCGCCGCGAGCATGTTGACCCTGCGCCTCGGCATCGGAAAGCTGCCCGTCGGCATGAAGCTTCGCCACCTCGTGGTGTTGGGCGTCGTCGCGGGAGTTGGGTTTACGATGGCCCTCTTCATCGCCCAGCTCGCTTTTGTCGATCCACAGCTCCTCGCAGCAGCAAAGCTCGGTGTCCTCGCGGCGAGCGGCATTGCCGCGGTGCTCGGCCTTGTGCTCGGGCGGATATTCTTGAATACAGTCGAGGCTCCAGGCGCAGCAACTACCGCCGACGAGGCTGAAAGCTCCACCGCGCTGTGAGTGCTCGCAGTCGTACGAAAGGTAACAATGGCTGAGGAGAAGGAACCGCTGAAACCTTCGTGGACCGCAGCGCCCCGTCGATGGAGTGCGGAGAGCTTGCGGTACGTCGCGAAGCTTCGAGAGGTCGCCGCGTCGCTGCGGGCACTCGGGCTTCGGCTCCTCCGGCGCTTTCTCCCGAACGAGTCCCAGCACCTCTTCGCATTGACGATCGCCGTCGGAGTAGTGTGCGGCCTTGTCGCGGTGGCTTTTCACCTGGCCATCCGAGCGATGGAGCATCTGTTCATCGAACGGGCGCTTCACGCGGAGGGTTCGAGTTGGATGGTCTGGACGGTCCTCACCCCCACGCTCGGGGGCCTCTTCGCTGGCGCAGTGCTCGCCTGGTTTGTGCCCGGCGCGCGGGGTTCCGGTGTGCCGCAAGTGAAGCAGGCCTACGCGGTGGAAGGCGGCCGGGTCCGCTTCGTGGATGCGTTCGGGAAGTTCATCGTTGGTGCAGTACAAATCGGCTCCGGTGCGTCGCTCGGGCGCGAAGGCCCGACCGTGCAGATCTGCGCCGGGGCGACGAGCCTCCTCGCGCGCGCGACTTCGCTGCCGCCGCGGCAGATGCGTCGCCTCACTCCGGTAGGTGTAGCCGCCGGTATTGCGGCAGCCTTTAACGCACCCATTGCCGCAGTGACCTTCACGATTGAGGAGATTGTCGGGAAGCTCGACCAGACGGTGTTGTCGGGGGTGATCGTCGCTGCCGCGCTCGCGGCGGCCATCGAGCGAGGCATCCTCGGCGCGCATCCGATCATCGCTGTCGAGCAGGCCTACGGGCTCGATCATGTCTCGTCGCTCGTGCTGTACGCGATCCTCGGCGTCGCCGCCGCGTTCGTGTCGATGACCTTCACCGAGGGTCTCCTCAAGTTGCGGCTCTGGTTTCGTGGTCTGCGGATGGTGCCGGTGTGGACGCAACCGGCCGTCGGCGGTCTTGTGACCGGCGTGCTGGCGGTGATCATGCTTCGCTTATTCGGGACCACTGGCGTCACCGGCGGTGGCTACGAGACCTTGGGCGATGCGCTGGCCGGAAAGCTCGGCCTGCAGGTGCTGCTCGCGCTCTGCGTCGTGAAGCTCGTCGCGACCCTGTTCTCCTACTCCAGCGGAGGGGCGGGCGGCATCTTCGCCCCGGCGCTCTTCGTTGGGGCGATGCTTGGAGGCGCGGTCGGGTATCTCGACGTCATGCTGCTCGGCCACACGAGTCAGCAGTCGGGCGCCTTTGCCCTGGTCGGGATGGGGGCAGTATTCGCGGGCGTCATCCGTGCACCGATAACGTCGGTGCTCATCATCTTCGAGATGACCGGCAGTTACGGGCTCGTCCTTCCGTTGATGGTGGCCAACATCACCTCCTACGTCATCGCTCGCCGCTTTCGACCGCTGCCGATTTACGAAGCCCTCCTAGAGCAAGATGGGGTGGTGCTGCCGCACGCAACTCCGGCAGTGCACCCTCTGGAGCGACTCCAAGTCGCTGATGCGATGACGCGCGACATGGTCCTGCTCAAGGCCGACCAGACCATCGCCGACGGAAAGGCGCTCGTCGCGGGGAAGACCTTTGCGCGGGTCCCGGTGATCGATGGAGCTTCGGTGGCCATCGGGGTGGTGTCGGTCGCCCAGTTGCGCTCCGCCGCCGATGGCTCTGCGCTCATCTCCACCATCGTCGAGCCCGGCAACAGCATTCAGCGAGACGTACCGCTGCTCCGGGCGGTGGTGAAAATGAACGACCTCGAGGTACGTCAATTGTTGGTGCTGGACACCGAGGCGAAACTCGTCGGCATCCTCGCGATGAGCGACATCGTTCGCGCCCACGCGCGAGCGGCGAGCAAGAGCCCTCCGACTGTTGTGCCGCGGCCCTCGGATTCTCCTCCGGAGCTGACCGCCGACGCACTGATGGTGCCACCAACGCTCATCACCGGGTCCATGCGAATCTCGGAGGTCGTCTCGCTGGAGCGCAACGCGCAGGCCTTCGTCCTTCGCGAGCCGGGTCTCAAATACGCAGTCCTCATGCCCGAAGAACTGCACTCCTTCAGCAAAGATGATGAGCTCAAGAAGATGCTCATCGCTGCCGATTTGGCGCATCCGGTGCGTTCGGTGACCGAGCGTGCAGATGTGTCCTCGATGCTCCAAGCGTTCCGTGGGTCAGAGTCGTTGGTCGTCACCGACGCTGCCGGTGATCCGGTAGGCGTCGTCACCAAGCTCGCCTTGGCGCGGGGATTTCTCGATTGGTACGCCGGATTCCAATTGGTGCTCCAGCAGGAGGGAAATCCCAATGCAGAGCCGAATTAGTCGGAGGTGTTGCCGACGAGAAAATCGACGGCTTCGCCTTCATCCTCGGTGAAGAGCATCGACGGGCGCTGGAGGCCGCGGCCCCGCTTATGCGGAAATAGCGCTTCGAGAAGGCGCTTCACCGGAAGCTTCTTCGACCAGTAGCCACCAATGTCGAAGAAGACCATGGGGCGGAAGGGGACATTTTCGAGACGGTAGTAATTCATGCTTACGTCTTGAAAGAGCTCCTGCAGCGTTCCGGCGCGCCCGGGCACGTAGATGACGCCATCGGTGACGACCCGCATGAGCGACTCTTCCCGCAGACTATTTTGGAAGAACTTCGCGATGTGGGTCGCGAGAGGCGAGAACGGCTCGTGTCCGTAAAACCAGGTCGGGAGGGCGAGGCTCTCGCCAGAGGCAGAGCGTTCCTGGGCGAGCTCAAAGGCCGGGCGATACCAGGCATGGAGTGCGTTTGCGATGTCTTGGTCGACTTTGCCGTCGGCGGTGAGCAGGCGGGAGCCGGAAGGCAGTACGGCAACCCGCGACAGCTTCTTCATTGCCGAAGCGAGGGTTCGGGCACTTTGTCCACGCAAGCGGGCGCCGAGGTGCGTCGCCTCCATGACGCCGGGGCCGCCCCCGCTCACGAGAAAAAATCCAAGCTCGGAGAGCCGCTTCGCCATGCGGGTAGTACTCCAATAGAGGGGCGAACCGCGTACCTCTTTGTGGCCTCCGGCGATGGCGATGAGCTTTCCTCGGGTGCGAACAAAGGCCGCCATCGCCTGGTTGATGGTGTTGTCGTGCAGCGCTTGGAGCATGCTCGCGAACGCGTCGAGCGACGGTGCGCGGCGATAGGCTCTCGCGAAACGAAAGGTGCGGAAGTCTGGGGTCTCTTGAAAGCTCTCGGGGGTATTTGGCCGGTAACCTTCGAGGAGCTCCCGAGCGGTGTAGAGCCTGCGCCGGAAGGGATTGAAAGGCAGATCCGTGAGGGTCATCGGCGCAGGGCCAATGGTACCATTTTCAGCCCGATCGGGCGAGTTGGTGGCAGCACGCGGTGCTCATCGAGCTCAACGGGCTACTTGGGTGAGCGTCGCCGCCAGGCAATCCACGGAAGCACCGCGAGCAGCCACAAGCTCGAACTGGGGTCAGCGCTCGCGCATCCGCACCCAGGGGTCTGGGCATTTCTGGACGGAGGATTATTCAGAGAGGCATCCCAGGGGGAGTTCGTTGAGGCGTCTGATGCAGGATTCGTGGAGGCGTCCGGGGGAATACCTTTTCCACAGGTCGCAAGGTCGCTCGGGACGCACGCTAGCACCACCGAGTCCCCCACCTGGTAGGTCGGGGGCCTGCAGGAGCTGCCTGCAAGGCAGTCATTGTCCTTCACGCAAGCTTGGGAGCAGTACTTTGTTCCGCTGGAATCCTGGGCACAGATGCCACTCTCGCAGTCGGTGCCCGTAACGCATGGCTTACAGTAGTCTGCCTGATTGTTCGGCAGAAAGCAGGCTCGGGTGCCTTGGAGAGTGATGCATTTGTAGTGGGGCGATGGGCAGTCGGCATCGGCAGTGCAGGTGATGGTGCAAATCTGCCGGCGGTGATTTTCCTGCATCGGCAAGCATCGAAGAGAGCTTCCACACGAGCTCATGCACCCCTCGGCAAATACCGAAGCGTTGACATCGGACTTCAGGGGATAGAGCCCGCAGATGTCCTCTTCATCCGCGAGGTCGAGGGTGGTTTTGACAATTCCGAACGGCACGGTGGGATGCATGACCGCGCTCGCACGGTAGGTGGTGTGTTGGACGCCGAAGAAATGCCCGGCCTCATGGGTGAGCACGCTTTCGAGGGAATACCCTCCATTGCTACTGCCGCTCGCCGCCGGGAGTCCCACAAACCACCGCTTGTTCCCGTTCATGTGCAGGTCTGCTTCGAGGATCTCCCTCCGACGGCCCACACTGTGGTGTACCCCAGCGTGGAACTGGAATCTTGCCAATCGCTGCCGTCCACAAAACCGACCATATTGATCTGGTCTCGGGCAGCGGAAAACCCGTCCAGACCCGAGGGCGTGCTCTTCAATTCAAAGCCGCCCACTTGGTTTCCGGTCTTACAACTTTTGACTTGTGCAGAGGTCCATTTATCGAAGGACTGTTTCACTATCTCCGGAAATTGCGAATAGGGTATGCCCCCTGGAATGGTCTGCCCGCCTTTATTCGCATAACTGGCGGCGGTACTGATGAAGGGCAAACAACCGCCGTCGACACACTTCTGGTTCTCGAGGATGCATCGTTGGGAGCATGCAGTGTGCAACCAAACGTGGAAGTCATAGGGCGCGGATTGCGACGGTTGCCAGTCGTATTGATCGGCGTAGCTGAGGCTCGCGATGGTGAAGGAAACGAAGAGGAATCGCGAAAATAGCGTCGGATTCGCCCATCGTTGGACCTCAGATTTTCCTCCAACCATGCCGCGCAAGTACACCCCAAAGGTTAAATGCAGGAAATAGCCGATCCTACTCTGAATCGGTGATTTCAGAGACTTCAGTAGTGTTCGTACAGCCGTTATGTAACTGCGAGCAGCTAGTCCGCTCAAGTCCCGCGCGGAGAGCCGCCGCTCGCTCGGAGGCGTCGGCGCCAAGCGATCCACGGGAGTACACCCATGAGCCACAAACTCGACTCCGGGCCGGTACTCGCGCACCCACATCCGGGCATGGCCGTGGGGTCATTGCCGGTCGGAGGATAGTTGCTCGACGCGTCGGGATACGGATTTGTCGAGGCGTCTCGTGGGTAATTCGTCGACGCATCTGGAACATTGTTTGTGGACGCATCGGGCCGCGGGTAGGTCGATGCGTCAGGCTGAGGGTAAGTCGACGCATCGGGTTGCGGGTAAGTCGACGCATCGGGTTGAGGGTAAGTCGACGCGTCAGGTTGGGGGTAGGTCGAAGCGTCGGGAGGATAGGGTGTTGAAGCATCTGGACGGTTGTCCACGGAGGCATCCGTCGGATAGGGCGTCGAGGCATCAGGCAGCGGGTCCTTCGGCCGCTCACCCGGAATGCAGACCTGGGCGGCGCTCTTGGTGTCCGGCGTGCACGTGCCATAGCAGCTCGCACCGGCCCCCGATGGGCAAGTCCCTCCGCAGCAGGAACGGCAGGTAGCTGTCCCACCAACATCGCTGCAAACTAGCCCTACCTCGCAAATGCTCTTTGCCGTACAGCTCTGTCCCAAGGGGGTTGGAGCAATGCATCTTCCCGCTTTGCACCGGGTCCCGTTGTTGCATTGGGAGTCGGCTACGCAACCCACACCACAGGTACTCACGTTGGTCGAGATGCACGCCGACACCATCGAATCGCCCACTCTGTACGTAGGGTACAGGCATAGATCTCCGGCATTGCAGTCGCTCGGGAGGGTGCAGGGGAAGGAACAGTATTTCCCCCCTGAGAGCCTTGGGCACAGAGGCCACTCTGGCAGTCGGCACCGGTTTCACAGGGCAGGCAGAAATCTGTGGGCTTGCCGGGAAGGAAGCAGGCTTGCGTGCCTAGCAAGTTGATACATTTATAGTTTTTGGAAGGGCATTCGGCGTCGGTACTGCAAGTTTTGGTGCAAATTTGCCTGCGCTTACCTTCTTGCATGGCAAGGCACCGAAGTGAGTTGTCACACTGGTCCTCACACCCCTCTGCAAAGACTTTACCGCTCTGTCCAGACCTTTGGGGATATAGTCCGCAGATGTCTTCCTCATCCGCGATATCCAGCGAGAGTTTGGTCATCTGGTCGGAAAGCGACGGGTGCATCATCGCCCCGGAACGGTACGTCGTATGGAGCACTCCGAAGAAGTGCCCGGACTCATGGATGAGCACGCTTTCCAGCGAGTACATGTTCTCACCACCGCTCGCCGGGGGATCGCCTTCAAACCAGCTATAACTTCCGTTCAGCTTGATGTCGGCTTCTTCGATGATGCCTCCGATCGTCCAAGCGATTGTGTACGCGAGCGCCCCGTCGCCTGCTGGCCAATCTTTTCCTTTGATAAAGCCGACGACATTCTTCAATTCTTGTTCTCCAGGGACGAGGGCATTGTCATCGGGCGTGCTGGCAATCTCGAAGCCGGCCACCTGGTTTAAGGTCACGCAGCTCTTCACTTCAGGGGTAGTCCACTTCCTCATGGACTTCATCACTATCTCCGCGAAGTGCATATAGGGGATGCCTCCGGGGATGGTCGTTCCGCCCGCCGCCGCGTAGGAGGATTGGATGATGACGAACGGCAAGCACCCACCGTTGACGCACCGCCGGTTATCAGCGGAACATGACCGGGAACATGTGGAATGCCGCCAAGTGTAGTTGCGATACCGTCCGTTCGTCCAATCGTATTGATCGGCAAACGCCAGCGGCGCGATGGTGAGAGAGGTGAGCAGGATTCGCGCAAGCGATCCCCATCTGACCACGTGAGCGACGTTGGAAATCCCTCGATTTATCTCACTCAATGGCACCCCTAAGGTGATGCGAAGTAGTGAGATGAACTTAAGCTAAATCTTCAGCAGTGAACTTCATTGAACATTAATACAGTGCATTTGTAGTGTGCATCAGTGGCCTCCGGGAGGATCTCTGGGAGCTAGACCTACACGCGCCGGCGGCGCCAAGCGATCCACGGGAGCACCGCAAAGACCCACAGACTCGACTCTGGGCTGATGCTCGAGCACCCACATACGGACGCATCCTTCGGCGAACCAGAGGTCGACGCATCGGAAGAATAGAACACCGAGGCGTCAGGCGGATAGTACACCGACGCATCCGGCGGATAGTACACCGACGCATCCGGCGGATTGTTCACCGACGCGTCAGGCGGATTGTTCACCGACGCATCCGGCGGATTGTTCACCGACGCGTCAGGCGGATAGTACACCGAGGCGTCAGGCGGATAGTACACCGACGCATCCGGCAGATTGTTCACCGAGGCGTCAGGCGGATAGTACACCGACGCATCCGGCGGTTTGTTCACCGACGCATCCGGTGTACCGGCCTGCATGCAACTTGCGAGGTCGGAAGGGACGCACGACGGCGCCACCACACCTTCCATTTGGTAGCTCGTATTCAAGCAGCGGCTACCGGAGTAGCAATCACTGTCCTGCATGCAGATGTGGGAACAGTACCGAGTTCCAAAGGTTTCAGTCGCACAAATGCCGCTCTGGCAGTCGGAAGATGTAGCACAGGGCTTACAATAGTCAGTTGGCTTCCCGGGCAGAAAGCACGCCTGGGTGCCCTGCGGGGCAATACACTTGTAGAAGTACGAAGGGCATTCAGCGTCTGTCCTGCAATATTTGGTGCAAATTGGCCTCCGTTGGTTTTCTTGCATCGCTAAACAGGCAAACGAGCTTCCACACACAGACTGGTCGGCACAGCCCATCGCAAAGGCTGGCGATTTTTGAGCGTCCCTCTGCGGATACAGACCGCAGATGTCCTCTTCATCAGCGATATCAAGTACGGTTTTGACTATTCCACTTGATAAATACGGATACATGGCCGCTCCCGCACGGTAGGTCGTGTGTTGAACCCCAAAGAAATGCCCGGCTTCATGGGTGATCACACTCTCGAGCGAAAAACGGTTGCTACCATCGGAACTAACAGCTCCTTCAAACCATTTATAGTTCCCGTTTAAGAGCATGTCGCCCTCACCGATGGTATTATTTCGGAACCAAGTCCTCGTATACCCGAGGGCCATGCTTGAACCTGTCCAGTCGTTTCCGTCGAGAAATCCGACCATGTTGGTGAGATCTCCATCTCCGGGAATGGGGCTTTGTGGATCGCTCTTCACCTCGAAGCCGGCAACCTCGTTCGTGGTCCGACAACTCCTCACTTGAGAGGTAGTCCATCGCTTGTAAGATCGTTGTACTATGTCTGCAAAACGTGCGTAGGGAATTCCATCGGGGATAGTCGTGCCCCCCTTGTTCAGATACGTGCCGGCGATGGTGATGAACGGCAAGCAAACCCCATTGACGCACCTTTCGGTTCCAAGCATGCAGCGATTGGTGCAGGTAGCCTGCTGCCAAGCATAATAGCGATAGCTCGTGGACGTTGAACCTGCCCAATCGCCCTGATCGGCAACGGCAGGGCTAGCGGCAATGAGAGCGGGGAGGAGGAAATGTGGGAGCAGCTGGGAGAGGATCCAGTAAGGAACCACGCGGCGGAGTTTTCCACGCAATCGCATACTCAAGAGTAATGCGAAAGAGTGGAGAGATCCTACAACGGAGCGCAGTTTCGCCCCTTTATTTTAAAATAATGCAGCGCCGATGTGCCGCCGGGAGTCATCAATGCTGAGGCCGCAGAGCCCTTGGGCCTACCTTGGGCCACACACGAGAGTGGTCAGCTGGGTCAGCCTACACCGGTGAACGGCGGCGCCAAGCGACCCACGGAAGCACGGCCAAGAGCCACAGACTTGATTCCGGACCGGTGCTCGCGCACCCACACCCGGCCATTGTCTTCGGCGGACTGTCGGTCGATGCATCTGGCGAATTGCTCACCGACGCATCTCGTTGCCCGTCCTTCATACAGGTTGTGAGGTCGGAAGGGATACACGACGTCTGCGAGCCACCATCAGTTTGGTTGCCCGTTCTGAAGCACCGGCTGCCGTCATAGCAATCACTGTCTTGCACGCAGACATGGGAACAGTACCGAATTCCAGAATTTCCAATCGCACAAATGCCGCTTTGACAGTCGGAGGAAGCAGTACAGGGCTTACAGTAGTCCGTTGGCTTTCCTGGCAGAAAGCATGCCTGGGTGTCCTGCGGAGCAATACATTTGTAAATACTCGAAGGGCAGTTTACGTCGGTCTTGCAAGTTATGGTGCAAATTTGTCTGCGTTTGTTTTCTTGCATTGCCAGGCAGGTAAACGAGTTTCCACATACGGACTGCTCGGAACAGCCTTCCGCAAACACTGGCGATTGTTGACTGTCCCTCCGCGGATACAGTCCGCAAATATCCTCTTCATCAGCGACGTCTAGGGCGGTTTTGATTGTGCCATTTGTTAAATAAGGATACATGATCGCACCCGCACGGTAGGTTGTGTGTTGAACCCCAAAGAAATGCCCCGCTTCATGAGTGATCACACTCTCGAGCGAATACCAATTCGAACTGTTCGAGCTGGGTTTTCCTTCAAACCACTGAAAATTTCCGTTCAAGAACATGTCGCCCTCGCCGATGCCACTCCTGCCGTACCAGATCATCGTGTATCCGAGGGCTGTGCTGGAACCTGTCCACTCGTTTCCCTCGAGAAATCCGACCATGTTGACGCCGTCTGAATTTGCCGGAAAGGCGTCCCGGCCTTGGGGTTCTCCCTTCTGTTCGAAGCCGGCAACCTCGTTCTCTGTCCGACAAGCCCTCACCTGGGAAGTGGTCCATCTCCTGTAAGACCGTTGCACCATGTCGGCAAAATGCTCGTAGGGAATGCCGCCGGGGATAGTCGTTCCACCCTTGTTCTGATACGAGGCGGCCATGGTGATGAAGGGTAAGCAAACCCCGTTGAAGCACCTCTCGCTTCCAATTCTACAGCTATCGGTACAGCCAGCGTGTCGCCAGGAGTAGGAAGTGTATTCAGTTGCATGTGAACCGCCGGACCACTCGCCCTGATCGGCAATCGCAGAGCTCGCGGCAACGAGGAAGGCGAGGATGAATTGCGAGTGCAAACCTGGGACGATCCAGCGAGAAACTGGGCTTCGAAATTTTCTACTCAAGAGCCCCCTAGAGGGTAAAGCGCGGTAGTAGAGAGATGCTACACCGGCCCAGAGCTCCGGAGAATGCGAAAACTTGAATACAGTGTCCTTAAAGTGCCGTGATTCTTGGACTTCAGAACCGAGGCGGCCATGCTATCTCAGCCTAGGTACAGGTGTTGCGGCTGTCCGCCTACACCGAAGAACGGCGGCGCCAAGCAATCCACGGAAGCACTGCCAAGAGCCAAAGGCTGGATTCCGGCCCGGTGCTCGCGCATCCACAGCCGGGAATATTTTTGGAGTCGTTTTCGGTGGCGGAATATTTGGCAGGCGTAAAGGGCAAAAGAACCGGTGGAGCATCCCCCGGAGGATCCTTCATGCAAGCCGGGAGGTCTGAAGGAATGCACGTCCTCATCACCGATTCACCAACGCGGACCCGCGGGGAGATGCAACGGCTGCCGGCGTAGCAATCCTCGTCATCCACGCAGACCTGGGAGCAATATTTGGTGCCCTGCGCATCCTCCGCACACACGCCGCTTTGGCAGTCGAGGCCGGTAGCGCAACGCTTACAATAATCCGTCGGTTTGTTCGGCAGGAAGCATCCTCGCACCCCCTGAACGACTAAGCACTTGTAGTTGCCCCCAGGGCAGTTCGCATCCGTTGTGCAACGTGTCGTGCACATTTGCCTGCGTTTGTCTTCCTGCATGGCTAAACAGGTGAGCGCGCTCCCACAGGTAGACTGCTTCGCGCAGCCTTTGCCAAAAACTGGTTTCGTCCGGGGGACGCCCTGCGGGTAGAGGCCGCAGATGTCTTCCTCGTCGGACATGTCCAACGAGGATTTGACCATTCCCGTCGAGATGTTCGGGTACATGACTGAACTTGGCCGGTAGGTCGTGTGCTGAACTCCGAAGAAATGCCCTGCCTCATGGATGAGGACGCTTTCGAGGGAGTATTGGTAGAGGCTGCTTTCGCTGGGAAGGCCCTCAAACCATTGCTGGTTCCCGTTGATGAGGAGGTCGCCCTCGATGATGGTATTTCCGCCGTACCAGACCAGCGTATAGGCGAGGGTCATGCTGGAGCCCACCCAATCGCTTCCGTCGACAAACCCGACCAGGTTGATCTCGTCGACGTTGTTCGGGAATCCCTCCCGCCCATGGGGCGCAGCCATGGACCCGAAGCCAGCTACCTCATTCGAGGTCTGACAACTTTTGACCCGAGAAGTGGTCCAGCTCCTGAACGCGGTTTGCACCATCTCGGGAAAGCGCGAGTACGAGATTCCCCCGGGAATGCTCGTGCCTCCATTGTTCGTGTAGCTCGCAGCGATGTTGATGAAGGGTAAGCACACCCCGTTCACGCACTGCTGGTTCCGAAGTCGGCAACTTTGGGAACAAGCGCTCTGCGGCCAAGCATAGGAGACGTACTCCGACTGATTGCCCCATGCCCCTTGATCGGCGGTAGCTGTGCTCGTGAACCCGAAGGACGCGAGGATGACGGCCGGCCCCAGCAGAGTCCATCGAAGTAAGGAGCGTCGGAATATTTCACTCAAGGGGAACTCCAAGAATGAAGCGTGTTATGAGGGAAGCCTAACCCGAATCTCAGGAACCTAGAGCGTATTGGAATAATTATTTAACAGATGTAGAACTGGAAACCACAGATGTACGACTGTAAGCCGCTTTAATTGCGTAAGTTACAGTGTATGTAGTGCATATTGGCGATTTATTGGAACGGCTGACTTGGGCCGCGAAGTCGATTTTGGAGCGGAGATCGCCTGCTTTTGAGGGGAGCTCAAAGAGCAGTTTCCTTGAACGTTAAAAAATAATAGTAATGAGAAAACGGGCTCGAGAGCTCGTTCTGCTCGAGAGCACGACTACGGGAGCCGCTTGAGGCTTGCGCGCCTGAGACTTACGCGCCGAGGCGGCGGCGCCAAGCGAGCCACGGAAGCACCGCCAGCAGCCACAAGCCCGATTCTGGGCCGGTGCTCGCGCACCCACAGCCGTTCTTTGTCGCGGGTTTTACGTTCAGATTTGGGGTGGGGCGGGGCAGCGCTTCGTACTTTGGGATGGTGGTTTCCCGGACTATCGGGAGGCACACCTTGGCGTCGCTGTTGGCGGCTTGAACGCATGAACCGGTGCAGGCTGTAGCCACAGCGCCCGCGGGGCACGCTCCACCGCAGCAAGCGCGGCAAGTGGGCGACTTCGCGCCCCCAGCGTCGGTGCAGACCAGGCCGCTCGCGCAGAACCGAATCCCTGAGCAATCCTGGCCAAGCTTACTCGGGTGGGAGCAGCGACGATCTTTGCACTTTGCTCCTTCTTTGCATTGCTCATCGCTGGTGCAAGGCCCGTTGCAAACGCCGGGGGTGGGGGTAATGCAAGCGAGCACTTCGTCCTCTCCGTAGGCATAGGTTGAATAGGAGCAGCGATCTCCGTCGTTGCAGTCTTCACTTTGCACGCAGGGGAAGGAGCAATGCTTGGTTCCGAACTCGTCCGCTAAGCAGATTCCGCTCTCACATTCGGAATTGTTGCTGCATGGCAAACAGTAGTCGTCGGGTTTTGCCGGGAGGAAACACCCAGGAGCGCCTTGGAGAGTGATGCATTTGTAGTTGCTGTTGGGGCATCCGGCATCAGCGGTGGCGCACGTCAAGGTGCAGATTTGGCGACGCTCACCCTCTTGCATCGCGAGGCACGTCAGGTAGCGACCGCAATCGGTTTGGCTTTGGCAGTTCTGCGCGAACTGCGGATACCGAGGCGGGTAGAGACCACAGATGTCCTCTTCATCGGCGAGGTCGAGGGTCACCTTGTAGGTTCCGGCCATGGTGACGGGATGCATGAGTGCGCTCGCCCGGTAGGTCGTATGGTGGACCCCGAAGAAATGACCAGCCTCATGGGTGAGCACGCTGTCGAGGGAGAAGCTGCTTCGGTTGCCCTTGGGGGAGCCTTCGAACCAGGTCACATTCCCGTTGAGAGCGATGTCCGAATCAAAGATGATCCCCGTCGCGACGTAACGCCAGGTCGTCGTTATTCCGAGGGTCATGTTGTTCATCGCCCAATCGCTGCCCTCCACGAAGGTCACAAAATTTACGTTGTCCGCTTCCTTTTGATTTACCGCTGACGAAGCCCGCGGGGCGCTCAGGATGTTGAATCCCGCGATGCCGTTCTCCGTCTCGCAGCTCTTGACCTGCGCCGTGGTCCAGCGATTCATCGCCTTCTTCACGAGATTCGCGAAGTGTGAGTAGGGGACTTCTCCGGGAATCATGTCTTTGCCGCTGTTCGCGTACGTGGCCGCAATCGTCACGACAGGTAAGCAGCGGCCAGCAACGCAGTCTTCGGTGGCCAAGGCACAACTCGTCTTGCAGGGCGTATGTCCCCAACTGTAAAATTGGTATTTGTCCTCGGCTTTCGTGCTTACCGGATCCCTCTCGCTTTGGTCGGCCCGCGCCGGGGAACTCAACGTGCCGAGGAGTCCGCACAGCGGCAGCGCCCAGCACATGAGGCGATGTGCGATGCGAAGTCTCGGAACCACGTCACACAAGAGCGACCTCAATAAAGCTAGGAAGATTCAGGCTTATTTTAGCCGGATAAGAGCTTGAGGGATCAGAATATTATAATAGTTCAGTCCCTTGGGAATTTCCGAGGTACAAATTGCCTCTTGGAATATTTAATCTGCGGTGGAGCGACTTCAGAAAATAATCGCTCCTTCCCAGCGTGGAGGCGCACCTCGACTGCAGAGGTCGCTGTCCAAGAGCAACCCCCGAGGAAGTGTGACGATTTTTCTGAGCGGAGGCGGCGCTGTTACGAGCCGCTGCCGCCGGCCTTGATGGTGACCGGCTTCACGAAGGGCATGAGCGAGCGAAGTTGCGCGCCCACGCGCTCGATGAGGAGCGATTGGTCGCGGACTCGGTCGGCGTTGAACTTCTTCCGGCCAGTCTCGTTCTCTTGGATCCACTTCTTCGCGAAGGTGCCGTCGCGCACTTCGCCGAGGACCCGCTTCATCTCCTCGCGGGCGCGCGCATCGATGATTCGCGGGCCGCACTCGTAGTCGCCGTACTCCGCCGTGTCACTGATGGAGTAGCGCATGTAGTTGAGTCCGCCTTGGTACATGAGGTCGACGATCAACTTCAGCTCGTGGAGGCACTCGAAGTAGGCGATCTCGGGCTGGTAGCCCGCGTCGACGAGGGTCTGGAAACCCGCCTTGACGAGTTCGCTCACCCCGCCGCAGAGCACCGCTTGCTCGCCGAAGAGGTCGGTCTCGGTCTCTTCGGTGAACGTGGTGGTGAGGACTCCCGCCCGGGTCGAGCCGATGCCTTTCGCATAGGAGAGCGCGAGCGCGTCTGCTTTTCCGCTCGGGTCTTGGTGGATGGCGAGGAGCGCCGGTACGCCGCCGCCTTCTTGGAAAGTCTCGCGGACGCGATGGCCGGGGCCTTTGGGGGCGATCATCGAAACGTCGACGGTCGTCGGCGGCACGATCGTGCCGTAGCGGATGTTGAAACCATGCGCGAACATCAGGGTCTTCCCGGCGGAGAGATTCGGCGCGATGGATTCCGCGTAGATCTTCGGTTGGGCAGTGTCCGGGCACAGCAGCATCACCACGTTGGCCCAAGCGGCGGCATCCTTCACGCTCTGCACCTTCAACCCGGCGGCCTGCGCCTTCTTGGCGTTCGCACTCCCCTCGCGAAGGCCGACTACGACATCGACGCCGCTGTCCTTGAGGTTCAACGCATGCGCGTGTCCTTGCGAGCCGTAGCCGATGATGGCGACCTTCTGCTTTTTGATGATGTTGATATCCGCATCTTTGTCGTAACGAATCACTGCCATTATGCTGCTCCTTGCTGTCCGGGTAGGGTGAGTGTTCCTTGGGGTAGATAGCTGTCCTTGCCGTTGTGCGTGAACACATTCGGACTCGGTTCGCCGCGGGCCATGACAACCGCGCCGGTCTGGACGAGCTCCAGGATGTTGAACGGTCGCAGCACGTTAATGAGGCTGTCGATTTTGTCTCGGCCGCCGGTCATCTCGACCATGACCGTCGTGGTGCCGACGTCGACAATCCGGGCCCGGAAGACTTCGCAGAGCGTGAATAAATTTGGTCGCTCGTTCGGGGTTGGGCCGACTTTGATGAGCGCGAGGTGGCGCTCGACCGCCGGTTTATCGGTGATGTCCTGCACTTGGATAACGTTCACCAGCTTGTAGAGGTTGGCCATGACCCGCGGCGCCGCCTCCGCCGACTCTTCGACGACGATGGTCATCCGCGACAACCCGGCTTCGTGGGTGTGGCCGACGTTCAGGGAGGCGATGTTGAATCCCCGGCGCCGAAAGAGCGACACCACCCGGTTCAGCACTCCGGGCAAGTCGTCGACGTAGACGATGAACGTTCGTAGCGGGGGCGTGGTCATGGGTCTTCTCCTGTTTCCAAGAGCGGCTGCGGTACGGCAACTTTGCTCAGCGGACGGCGAATCATCTCTTCGAGGGCGGCGCCCGCCGGGACCATCGGGTACACCGAGTCTTCCTGCTCGACGCAGAAGTCGATGATCACGGTGCCGGGGGTAATCCGCGCCGTCTCGACAGCGCTGCGCACCTCCGAGCGACTCTTCACCCGAAGCCCGGTGTGCCCGTAGGCTTCAGCGAGCTTCACGAAGTCGGGAGCAGTGATGGGGGTCGAAACGTAGCGGCTCTCGTAGAAGAACTCCTGCCACTGGCGGACCATGCCCAGGTAGCCGTTGTTGATGATCGCCACGTTGACCTTCGCGCCTTCTTGCGCGAGCGTCGCAAGTTCGCAGGAGGTCATCTGCACGCCGCCGTCGCCGACGATGACCCAGATGTCGTCGTCGGGACACGCAAAGCGCGCACCCATCGCCGCCGGCAGGCCAAAGCCCATCGTGCCCAGACCACCGCTCGTCAGGAACTTCCTGGGGTGGCTGTGCTTGAAGTACTGGGCGGCCCACATTTGGTGCTGGCCGACGTCGGTGACAATCAGCGCGTCGCCGCCGGTGATGCGCCACAGGTCGTGGATGACGTGCGCCGCGTAGAGCTTCCCGTTGTCTGGCAGGCTCTGGATGTCGCGCACCGCTGCGTCGCCGGTCAGCGCGGCGAGGCGCTGGCGCCACTCCGGGTGCTCGTGGCGGCTTGACCGGGCGAGGAGGCGCGCCAAGTAGTCCTTCACGTCGCCCAGAAGCGCCAAGTCGACCTTCACGTTCTTGTTGATCTCCGCTGGGTCGAGCTCGATGTGAATCTTCTTCGCGTTCTGCGCAAAGCGGGCGAGGTTCCCAGTGACTCGGTCGTCGAAGCGCATGCCCATGGCGATGAGCAGGTCGGCCTCTTGGATGGCGTGGTTCACCCACGCTTCGCCGTGCATGCCCATGAGCCCGAGGTTCAGGGGATGCGTCGAAGAGAGTCCGCCCAAGCCGAGCAGCGTGCAGGCCACCGGGATTTGCGATGACTCGACGAACTTGAGCAGCAACTCCGAAGCGCCGGAGTGGATGATGCCTTGTCCAGCGAGGATGAGCGGACGCTTCGACGCCGCGATCATCTTCACCGCTTCATCGAGCGCCGACTCATTCGCTGGCACCACCGGGCGGTAGCCGCGTTTGCGGATCGGCGTTTCGTCGAGGACAAAGGTGCAGGAGTTCTGCTGCGCGTCCTTGGTGATGTCCACCACCACCGGCCCCGGGCGACCGCTGCGGGCGATGAAGAACGCCTCGCGGAGGGTCTCGGCCAGCTCCTCGACTCTGGTGACGAGGTAGTTGTGCTTGGTGATGGGCAGGGTGATGCCGGTGAAGTCGACCTCTTGGAAGCCGTCGGTGCCGAGGAGGTGCGACGGAATCTGCCCGGTGATGCAGACGAGCGGCGTCGAGTCGAGCATCGCGTCGGCGATGCCAGTGACGAGGTTGGTCGCGCCGGGGCCGGAGGTGGCGATGGCGACGCCCACTTTCCCGCTCGCGCGAGCATAGCCCTCGGCCGCGTGGGCCGCGCCTTGCTCGTGGCGGACGAGCACGTGGTGAATGGGGTACTGAAGCATCGAGTCGTAGGCCGGCATGATCGCGCCGCCGGGGTAGCCGAAGACCACCTCGACGCCCTCGCGGACCAGCATTTCCCAAATAATCTGTGAGCCTTTGAGTTGTTGTCCAACGCGGGAGACGAAGGGTTTTGCTGCGGCGCGGGGTTTCAGACCAGGTGCTCGGGCGAGTTGAGGTCGGGTGCTCATCGGGCCTCCAAGACGGCGCCGGTATTGGCGCTCGTCACTTGACGTGCGTACCGAGCTAACCAACGGCTCTCGGTGCGCGGTTGAAAGGGCGGTAGGGCCGCGAGGCGACCCTGAAGTTCTTCGGCGGAGAGCTCGACTTCCAGGCGGCGAGCTTCCAAGTCGATGGAGATGCGGTCGCCGTTGCGGAGTGCGGCGATGGGGCCGCGGGCTGCCGCTTCCGGGCTCACGTGGCCGATGCAGGCGCCGCGGGTGGCACCGCTGAAGCGGCCATCGGTGAGGAGCGCGACATGCTCGCCTAAGCCGCGGCCGATGATGGCGCTCGTCGGCGCGAGCATCTCCTGCATGCCCGGCCCTCCGGCAGGGCCTTCGTAGCGAATGACCAGCACGTCGCCCTTGACGATGGCGCCAGCATTGATGGCCTCAATGGCGTCGTCGTGGCTGTCGTAGATCTTCGCGGGCCCGGTGTGGCGCCACATCGCCGGGGCTACGGCGCCGGTCTTCACGACGGCGCCGTCCGGAGCGAGGTTGCCAAAGAGTATGGCGAGACCGCCGCGCTGCGAGTGGGGCGTCAGCGTGCGCCGGATGACAGTGCCGTCGGCGTCTTTCGCGCGAGCGATGAGCTCGCCAAAGCTGCAGCCGCTCACCGTCGGGCGATCCAAGTGAAGGAGCCCCTTCTTGCGGGACAGCTCTTTCAAGATGGCGGGCACACCGCCGACGCGGTGCAGGTCCTCCATGTGGTTCGGGCCTGCGGGAGCCATTTTGCAGAGGTAGGGCACCCGGTCGCTGATGTCGTTGAGGCGCGCCGGGGGATAATCGATGCCGGCCTCGCGGGCGATAGCGAGGGTGTGCAACACCGTGTTGGAGCTGCCGCCCATGGCCACGTCGAGCGCAAACGCATCGTCGATGGCCTCGGTCGTGACGATGGTGCGGAACGTGAGCTTGTTTCGAATGAGGTCGGCGAGGCGGGTCGCGGCTTCCACGGCGAGCGCTTCCCGCTCCGGGCTGCGCGCGAGCGCGGTGCCGTTCATCGGCAGCGCGATGCCGAGGGCTTCGCACAGGCAGTTCATGCTGTTCGCCGTGAACATCCCCGAGCAGGAGCCGCAGGACGGACACGCGTGCTGTTCGAGCATCGCGAGTCGCTCGGCGGTGATAGCTCCGCTGCGCAGCGCACCGACGCCCTCGAAGACCGAAGCTAGGTCGATGGCCTCGCCGTCGGGTGTGCGTCCGGCGCGCATGGCGCCGCCGCTCACGAAAATGGTCGGAATGTCGAGGCGCGCCGCACCCATCAGCATTCCCGGCACTATCTTGTCGCAATTGGGAATACAGATCATCCCATCGAGCCAGTGCGCGGCGAGCATGGTCTCCACCGAATCGGCGATCAGCTCCCGGCTCGGCAGGGAGAAATGCATCCCGTAGTGGCCCATGGCGATGCCGTCGTCGACGCCGATGGTGTGAAACTCGAAGGGCACCATTCCGGCGGCGCGGACCGCTTCTTTGACCGTGTCGCCTACCTGGCGGAGGTGGACGTGACCCGGGACGATGTCGTTCTGGCTATTGACGACGGCGACAAACGGCTTGCCCATGTCCTCATCGCGGACACCGGCAGCGCGTAGCAGTGAGCGGTGGGGGGCCCGATCGAGACCGACTTTGATCCGATCGGAGCGCATCACGAAGGTCGAGAGCGACAGTACTTACGAAAACATCGGGAGTTCGAACTTTTCATGACGCAATCCGCCAGACGGGTGTACCACAAGACTAGAATCCGGAAGCGGACTTTTTGAAAAAGTAATGCCGCTCATCACTCACGCTGACGTATCGCCGCCACTTCTTCGGCGATGATTTCAGCGACAGCTAAAACGTCTTCTAATCCTGTTCCGGGCCCGAAGGAGAAGCGGACTGCTTCGGCGGCGGTCTTCGGACTTCGCCCCATGGCGAGGAGCACATGCGAGGGTTCGGTGCTTCCCGACGCACAGGCGGCGCCGGAGGAAGCACAGACTCCGCGCAGGTCGAGGGCGACGAGGAGTTCTTCGCCGAGGACTCCGGCAAAACTGAGGTTGGAGACGCCGCCGATGCGTGGGGCGCTGGCGCCGTTGACGGTGAAGTCGGGGACGCGCCGCTGCAGCTCGGCCTCGAAGCGGTCGCGCAAGTGCGCGAGTTCGTCGTCGCGCAGGCGCAGCTCGCTCAAGGACGCCGCGAGCGCGCGGACCAGTGGAAGCGGTTCGGTGCCGCCGCGCAGCCCGCGCTCTTGATGGCCGGGGAGGATGCTGCGCAGGGTCACCGACTCGCGCACGCGGAGCACGCCGATGCCTGGGGGCGCGCCGACTTTGTGTCCGGAGAGTGCGAGGAGCTCCGCGGGTAGCTCCTCCAGCGGAAGCCGACCTATCGCCTGCACGGCATCGCAGTGGAAGGGCACCCGCAGCTCGGCGCAGCGGGCGGCGACGGTGGCGACCGGTTGGCGAACGCCGGTCTCGTTGTTCACCGCCATCATGGAAGCGAGATACGTCGCGTCGTTCACGGCCGCGAGGAACGCCTCCGCCGAGACGAGGCCAGACGCATCCGGCGGTACCAGCACCACCTCGGCGCCGCGACTCGCGAGCAGCTCACAGGTTTTGAGGGTACCCGGATGCTCGATGGCCGTCGCGACGAGGCGGGTGCGGCGCTGGTCGGCGCGCGCTTCCCAGGCGCCGAGGAGCGCGAGCGCGTTCGCCTCGGTGCCGGAGCTCGTGAAGACGATCTCCCGAGGAGTCGTGGCGCGAAGCAGGGAAGCTACCTGGGCGCGGGCGGCGTCCAAGCGCGCGCGCGCCGCTCGACCGGCCTGGTGCAGCGACGAAGGATTTCCCACCGGAGCCTGGGCCTCTTCCGCGAGCACCCGCGCGGCGGCGGGGGAGAGCGGTGCACCGGCGCAGTAGTCCCAGTACTTCATTCCACGGTGTCGAGGAGGCGCACACCGGCGCTGAGGTCGACGCCGAGGTTCTCCAGAATGGTCCGGGTGATGAGCTTGCTGCTGAGGCCGTTGGTCAGCGGGATGCGCGCGCCGGCCATCGTCCCGTGTCCACCGGCAGAGCCGTTGAGCGAAGAGCAGAGCGCGCGCAGCACCCGGCCCGCGTGGATAGAGCGGTTGTTGCAGCGCAGGCTCATGAAGAGTTGGTTGTCGTGGATGCCGAAGGCGAGGGAGAGGGTCGAGCCTTCGAGCGAGGCGAAGCGCTCGGCGAGCTCGGCGACCATGTCCGGTGCGAAGACCGGCCCCATGTCCGCGACGATCACTCCCGGGTAACGGTATGCACGGCGCAGAGCCTCGTAGTAGAGCTTGAAGTACCGCGCCGGAAGCCGCGGATGCTCGATGCGGGTGAGCAAGTCTCGTCGGATGCGCGGGAAGAGCCAGAGGTACGCGTCGATGTCGCGGCGGCTCGTCTCCCGTTCGAGGTCGTGGGTGTCGACTTTGATGCCGTAGTAGAGCGCCGTCGCCAAGTCTCGGGAGATGGAGACTTTCGCGGCGCGCAGATACTCGGTGACGATGGTCGAAGTCGCGCCGTAGCGCCCGCCGAGATCCGCGAAGAGGCCCCGCGGCTTTCGTTCTCGCAGCGGGTGGTGATCGATCACGATGTCCGCCGTCAGGTTCTCCGGGAGCGAATGGTTGCGGATGCTCTCTTGGGTGTCGGTGAGCGCGAAGAGGTCGAAGTCCGAGATGCGGAGCTTGGAGAGCGGCCTGAGCGGAATCTTCAGGAGCCGGACGAAGGCGTCGTTCTCCGCGCGGCCGATGATGCCGCCGTAGGCGATGACCGTGGGAATCCCGGCGCGCTTGTGCAGGATGGTCGCAAGACCCCATGCGGCCGCGAGGGCATCTGGGTCCGGGTTGTCGTGCGGCAGGACCAGCGCCCGTTTTCTCCCTTCAACAGACTTCAGAAGGCGAGCGAGCTTCGCGCGAGTAGTTATCCCCATGAGTAGCCCAGAGCCCCGTGCTTAACGGAAGGCCCTCGCTTGATCCCGGAAATATTTGAGCCCGTTTTCGAGTGAATTCTCCATCGCATCGAGCAGCAAATTGAGGAACGTCGTAAAGCTAGCGCGGAACGATTCGAAGTACTTTGAGCGGTCCACAGACGCGATGATTATCGGAAAATAGCCACTTCGGAGCGCTATGTAATTCGACAGTAGCCGCCCGAGCTTCCCACTAGTCTGCGGGAACGGAAAAATTTGAATGAATTGATGCTGCACCTTCGCCGCCTGGATGATCGGATGCAGCTCGCGGAATTCAGAGCTCCCAGTCCAGGTGAGGAGCTTCTCGGTCGCGCCCGCGACTTTGCCCGGCGGCGACAGGTCGTGGAGATACGTCTTGTGGAGGGGGATGTCCTTGCGGAACGACAGCAGCTCCTTCTCCTTGTTGAGTTCCTTCTCGGTGCGATCGCGGCGCTCCATCTGGGTGCGCAGCTCTTGCGCCTTGGGCGTCGCTCCCGACAGCAGCTCGTTGATGTGCTTCACGAAGGAGAGGGTGAGCGGCGCGTTGCGCTTCGCCGTCTTCGCCTCTTGGCGAACGTAGTCGACGGCAGCCTTGTGGTTCCGAATCTCCCAAATCGCCGGGAAAATGGAGACGTCCGGGGCGAGCGGGGTCTGCGACAGGGCGGCGGTCAGCTCTGAGACATTGTAGATGATGCCTTCGAGGGCACAATCGTGCCGTATCCACGCCATTTCAAACCGCTCAAGATATTCCTTGGCCTCTGGGGCCTTTGGCAAGAGCTGAGCACGGATTTCTTTAGTCTTCTGCTCTATAGCCAGAAGGCGCGTTTTCACAAAGCTTTAGTCTACCGAAGCGCTACGTGATTGCATACATGATTCGCTCGGCCTAGATGCACTTTCTCCCGGCGAGAAGCTAAAGGCCCTCAATCATCGAGTTGACAGCGAGCAGATTGCTCTTAGGTTGCGTACGCGAAGTCTAAAGTTGCTCAAGTCAGCAAAATATTAATAATTTCAGGAGGTTACAAATGGCAGCAAAGGAGATTTATTTTCACCAAGCGGCTCGAGATTCGATCTTGAAGGGAGTGCGGGTCCTCTCTGATGCGGTCGCCGTGACTCTGGGGCCTAAAGGGCGGAACGTTGTCATTGAAAAAGCTTTTGGATCTCCGACCGTCACCAAAGACGGGGTGACCGTCGCCAAGGAAATCGAAGTCGAGAACAAGTTTGAGAACGTCGGCGCCCAGATGGTGCGCGAGGTCGCAGCGAAGACCTCCGATACCGCCGGCGACGGCACGACCACCGCGACCGTACTCGCCCGCGCTATTTACGAAGAGGGCTTGAAGCTCGTCGCCGCTGGTCACAACCCCATGGAGCTGAAGCGGGGCATCGATCTCTCGGTCGAGGCGATCGTCGCCGACATCAAGAAGCAGTCGAAGCCGGTCGACGGCAAGAGCGACATCGCGAAGGTCGGCACCATCTCTGCCAATGGCGACCAGGAGATCGGCAAGATCATCGCCGATGCGATGGAGAAGGTCGGCAAAGAAGGCGTCATCACCGTCGAAGAGGCGAAGGGACTTCAGACCGAACTCGAAGTCGTCGAAGGTATGCAATTCGACCGCGGCTACGTGTCGCCGTACTTCGTCACCAACCGCGAGCGCATGACCGTCGAGCTCGACGATCCTCTCATCCTCATCTCTGAGAAGAAGGTCTCCGCCATGGCGGAGCTTGTGCCGTTGCTCGAGCAAGTCGCTCGCGCCGGACGCTCGCTTCTCATCATCGCTGAGGAAATCGAAGGCGAAGCGCTGGCCACCCTGGTGGTCAACAAGCTGCGCGGGGTGCTCAATGTCTGCGCGGTAAAAGCCCCAGGCTTCGGAGACCGAAGGAAAGAGATGCTCAAGGACTTGGCCGTGCTCACCGAAGCGTCGGTCGTGAGCGAAGACCTCGGCACCAAGTACGAGAACCTCACCCTGAACGACCTCGGGAAGGCGAAGCGGGTCACCATCGACAAGGACAACACGACGGTGATCGACGGCAGCGGGAAGAAGAAGGAAATCGACGCCCGCATCAAGCTCATCCGCCAGCAGATTGAGAACACCACCTCCGACTACGATCGCGAGAAGCTCCAAGAGCGCTTGGCGAAGCTCGTCGGTGGCGTCGGCGTCATCCACGTCGGTGCGGCGACGGAGACCGAGCTCAAGGAGAAGAAGGCGCGCGTCGAAGACGCCATGAACGCCACCAAGGCGGCGGTCGAAGAAGGCATCGTCGCTGGCGGAGGCGTTGCGCTGGTGCGCGCCCTCGCGAGCCTCGATGCGCTCAAGGTGGTCGGCGAGCAGCGCTTCGGGGTGGACATCATCCGTCGAGCGGTCGTCCAGCCGCTGGCGAAGATCGCGAGCAACGCAGGTCACGAAGGTCCGGTGGTGGTCAACGCAGTGAAGGAAGGCAAAGGCGCCTTCGGCTTCAATGCGCAGACCGAGAAGTACGAAGACCTCCTCGCCGCTGGCGTCATGGACCCGGCGAAGGTGACCCGTTCGGCCCTGCAGAACGCCGCCTCGGTGGCGTCACTGCTCCTCACGACCGAGGCGATCATCGCCGAGAAGCCAAAGAAGAAGAGCAAGTCCGCTGCCCCGGCGATGCCGGACTACGGCGGCGACGACATGGACATGTAAGAAGCGCGTCCAGGTTGGTGATGTAGCTCGCTCCGAGACCTGGCACTGGTCAGGTCTCGGCTGGTCAGGTCTCGGAACATTCCCCGAATTTGCGGCGGCCTCATTTCGGCTTCGTGTAGTATTCGGGGTAGTTACGGGGGTCATTCTCGCTGTCGGCGCTGCGAGCCAGGATGCTTACAACAGCCATCTGTATAAAATCAGCTCCTGCAAACGAGGGCTCTTCCATTATTCCCACGGCTTCTGCTTCCTCGTCTGTAAGGTACGCGGGAATTCCCGTCTGCTCGGTGACGTACAGCTTCGCTTTCGCGCTGTGCAAAACTATCTCCGCATCGAGCTCCTTAATTTGCTCCTCTGTAATATCTATTCCAACCCGCATTACCTTCCTGTTTGTCTTTTTCATGGCTTTTGTTCTTTTCTTGGTCATGGTGATTGCTCCTTTTGGACTGCAGTTGGTGCTGCCGTCGGGGTGTGAGATCGCCCCATAGGAGTCATAGCTCTTGGGTCTGACATTCAGCTCCCGCGCGGCACGGCCAGCAGGAGCGAAACCCAACCGTTTATGAATTCCCGGCAGAGCCGGTTACGGGCGCGGCTCAGTGTTCAGGCGCGAACTGGTGCGACTTCGGCGCTAGCGCTTCCCGCGCTGCGCCGCCGGGTTGCGACGCCAGTCGTTCGGCGGTGCTTCCGGTGCAACCAGCGACAGGAAATCGCACATGGCGCAGAGGCGGCTGTACACCCGGTCGCCGACGCGCTCGTAGAGGAGCCGCGAGTCGCGGCCAGCGTCGATGAGCTCTCGGGAATTGGTGTAGTCCGTCGGACTCGGCGCGCGCCCCGGCTCTGGCGCTTCCTTTTTTCCGGCGGCTTTTTCGTTGCTGCGTGCGCTCGTCGCTTGGGGCTTGTGCAGGCCGTTCGTCGACCGCAGCGCGCCTTTGTCGTCGCCGCGATCTTCGGGAGCGGTGAGCGAGTAGTTGGTCGCAAACAGCGTGGTCTTCGCGCTGTTGTACCGGCGGGAAATGAGGTCGTCTAAGGTTTCAAATTCGAACTGGGAGCCGCGCCCTTTGCCGAGTTCGTCGATAGCGAGCACATCGAATTCTGCCAAAGGAGCGATGATCTCCCCGCCGGACTTTCCTTCGGAGAATCCCCGGCGGATCTGCGCGTACAGGAGGCTCGCGTCGACGTAGCCGATGCTGACGCCAAGCTCCAAGGCGAGGTAGCGCAGCGCCGCCGCAAGGAGGTGGGTTTTGCCGCAGCCTACTGGTCCCGCAAGCCCAAAGCCACGGGTCGACGGCCAGCCCATGAGGAAGGACTGCACGTGCGCGTGCGCCTTGTTCGCGGCGATGTTGGTGCACTTGAAGTTGTCGAGTGTCGAAGTGGCGTGCACCGCCGGGATGCGGGCAGCGTTGAACGACTTCGCGCAGCGATTGTGCTGGGCGCAGGTGCAGACCCCCACCCGCTGGTACCGGCGGCCGTTTTCAACCACGACTTCGCGATGCATCCCCGAGCCCCCGCAGGAGGGACAATTGCTATCTGTCTCGCGTGTGGCGGTGGCGAAGGCGAACCCTTCGCGTGCTTCGATGCGGTACAGTTCCTGGGAGTTGGTGGTGGGAGGCATCAGGTTTTCAATAGCAGAGTTCCTCACCAAAAAGTTGGTAGGCCGAAGCGCTCGCGCACGAGCGCATAGCGATGAAATCTTCGGCGGTCTTGCCGCGCTCGCGGGGTCATAAAGCTTCGCGCTTTGGAGAGCTCGCGGGCGTCGCGTTCGAGGCGCAAGCGCTCCTCCAGTGGCAGTGCGCGGACGGCGAGGGCGACCGCGAGCTCATCAAGACGGCGGCTCGCGGAGCGCTTCAATCGCTCGACGGTCGGCAGGAGCTCCGGGTGTTTCTTGGCGGCGGCGCGCACCGCTCGCAAGAGTCGGCGGCGGCGCTCGGCGTCGAGGTCGGTAGTCGCGGTGACGTCGCTTGGCGGAGTTTCTGCGGAGGCGTCCTTGGAGGGCGTTCGCGCCTGGTACTTGGCAATTTCCTTTTCGATGTGCCGACGCGCCGAGCGCAGGGACTTGAGCGGCCCCTCGTCGCTGCGCGCATCCCAGCGGGCAGCGAGCGCGGCCGCGCGCAGGCCGCGGCTGAAGACCTCGAAGGGTACGCCGAGGGTGCTCCAACGCTCCAGAAGCTCCACTTCGAGCGCCGAAAGTGCGACTCCCCGCGCGCGATACACGGTGAAACAGTCTTGGACCAACTCCTGAAAGTTGGCATTTGCGGGCAAGACGCTCATGAGCAATTCACTCGCCTTGACATCGCACAATTGTGCTAACTACAACGCACTTTTCAAAGGGACCCGGGTCGTTAGCTCAGCGGTAGAGCACCACCTTGACACGGTGGGGGTCGGAGGTTCGAGACCTCCACGACCCATCCGTTCTCCCGCGGAGCAAACGTGGACTCAACGGTCATCATCACACTACCTAACGGTGCGAAGGTTACGGCTGCTCGGGGCACGAGCGCCATCGACTTCGTCCGTACTTCTATCGGCAAAGGGCTCGCCCAAGCGGCCTACTTCGTGAAGCTCGACGGCACTCCGAAAGACTTGAGCACGCCGCTTGAGAGCGACGCGAAGATTGAAGTCGTCACCACCAAGAGCCCGGAGGCGTTGGAAATGGCGCGCCACGACGCGGCCCACATTGTGGCCGATGCGGCGCAGCGCCTTTTCCCCGGCACGCAGGTCACCATCGGCCCGGCGATTGAAGACGGCTTCTATTACGACTTTTACCGCGAAGAAAACGGCGCCCCGAAGCCCTTCACGCCCGAGGAGTTGGAGCGGATTGAAGCGCTCGCGAACGAGATTGTCCGCGAAGACTCGCCCTTCGTCCGCAGCGAAGTGAGCGCCGACGACGCGAAGAAGCTCTTCGCGGGCATGGGCGAGAAATTCAAGGTGGAGATCGTCGAGGACATCGCCGCCAAGGGCGCGAAGACCTTCAGCCTCTACACCCACGGCAAGTGGGTAGACTTTTGCTTGGGGCCGCACGGGCCCTCCACCGGGCGGGTTGGGGTGATTAAACTGCTCTCGACCTCCGGCGCCTACTGGCGAGGCGACCACACCAAGACCCAACTCCAGCGCGTGTACGGGACCGCCTTCTTCGACAAGGCGTCGCTCGACGCGTTTATCGCCCAGCGCGAAGAGGCGCAGAAGCGCGACCACCGACGGCTCGGCAAGGAACTCGACCTCTTCCATTTCCACCAGTACTCGCCGGGGGCGGCTTTTTGGACGCCCAAGGGCACGACGCTCTACACCACGCTCGCGACGGCGATGCGGCGCTGGACGAAAGACGCTGGCTACGTGGAGATTAAGACTCCGCTCCTCTACGAGCGCGGCCTCTGGGAGATCTCCGGCCACTGGGAAAAGTACCGGGAGAACATGTTCCTCGTCGAGAAGCTCGACAAGGACGACCCGGCGACGTCGCTGAAGCCGATGAATTGCCCGTCGCACCACCTGTATTACACCTTCGAGAAGCGCTCCCACCGCGACCTGCCGCTGCGCCTCCACACCCAAGACGTCCTCTTTCGCAACGAGCCCACTGGCAGCCTCGGCGGGCTCACCCGGGTGCGGCAATTCGCCCAGGACGACGCGCACATCTACTGCCGCGAAGATCAACTCGGCAACGAGGTCCGCGGATTCGTGGGGCTCCTCAATCGGGTGTACAGCGCCTTTGGGCTCGCCTACCGGGTGAAGCTCTCCACGCGCCCGCCGCAGCGCATCGGCGACGATGCGCTCTGGGATCGCGCCGAGGGTGCCCTTAAGTCGGAATTGGAGTCGCTCGGCCTCGACTTCGAGATCAAAGCCGGTGACGGCGCCTTCTACGGACCGAAGATCGACTTCGACGTGCTCGATGCCATCGGCCGCTCCTGGCAGCTCGGCACTTTCCAAGTCGACTACAACGCGCCGGAGCGCTTCGATTTGACTTACGTGGGCGAGGACAACCGCGAACATCGGCCGGTAGTGCTCCATCGAGCGATCTACGGCTCCTTCGAGCGCTTCATCGCCATCCTCATCGAGCACTACGCCGGGGCGTTCCCGCTGTGGCTCTCTCCGCTGCAGGTGCGGATAATTACCGTCGCCGACCGACAAGCGCCGTTCGCGAAAGAAGTCGAAGCGGTCCTCGCTGCCGAAGGCTTCCGGGTGGAGTACGACGACCGCGGCTCCACGATGCAGAAGAAGATTGCCGAGGCGCAGACCCAGAAAATTCCCTACACGCTGGTGCTCGGAGACCGGGAGGTCGAACAGCGCACAGTGGCGCCGCGCCAGTACAAACAAAAGCAGGGCGAACCGTCCGTGCCACTGGCAGACTTTGTGGAGCGCTTGCGCCGAGAGGCGGCTCCACCATCCTGACATTACGGTTCCAGAGTTGACGTCGGCTTATTCTGGTACTAGAAAACTCTATTACTAAATTATGACAATCTCCGAAATTTTCGAAAATCAAATTCCCAGTAAGCTCCGCGCGAATGCCACGCTTGCCAAGGACATCGGTGCGATCATCCACTTTAAGATCACTGGTGAGGGCGGTGGGGATTGGACGCTCGACGGCACCAAGGACGCCGACTGGATTTCCTCCGGCCATGTGGGTGAGTCAAAGATGACTGTCATCTGCTCGGCGGCGGATTTTGAGAAGATCGTCAACAAGCAGATGAACGCCCAGATGGCGGCCATGGGCGGCAAGCTCAAATTCAAGCCCCTGGACATGGGGACTGCGATGAAACTATCTAAAATTATTGGATAATAATACACTGGTATGGCCTGAACTAGGCGCCGCGAGATTCCGGCGGGCACTACGCAATTTGGTAGGTGATTTTTGGATCACGATTCAAATTCAAGGTATGAAAAGCAGGAGCACGAGATGCGAAAAATTTTTCTCCAGCCGATGATGTTCTTGGCGATAGCGTTGGCTATCAGCTCACAGGCTTTTGCTGCCGATCCGAAGCCGGGCGATAAAAAGCCCGACGCCAAGTACGCGAAGACTACCGAATTTAGCTTCGAGGATGACACCATCGAAGGCGATTTGACGAAGCCCGATGGCGAGTACATCGAAGCCCGCAAAGCGGTAAAACATTCCAATTTGATCCGCATTCGCGAGTCGTTCAAAGAGAAAATTCTGCAGTCCGTCGGAGAGTTGTGAAGTACATCCGTTGCCCTCGATGTAGCTCCTCAAGCTTGGGATTGTGGTCGTGGCGAATCCACTGACACTCAGCGTATTTCGTGACGGCAAACTCCTCTCCCAACGAGATTTCGGGGCGGGGATAATCAAAATTGGCAAGAACGCGGCGGCGCACCTCGTCGTTGAAGATGAGCGCCTCGGCAATGTCCATACCGTGCTCCAAGTCTCGGAGCGGGGGACGATGACCGTCGTCGACATGGGTTCGCCAGCCGGCACCTTCGTCAATGGCCGCCGGGTCACCAAATCCTTCGTCAAAGTCGGCGATGAAATCGGCTTGGGCGACGCGGTGCAGGTGAAGATCTCCTCCACGGCGACCTCCTCGCTCTCCGGGCAGGCAGGCGCTCCGACCGCATCGAAACCAGGCATCCGCGCCGAACAGACTTCTTCGCCAGGATTCTCGCGGCCGTCGCAGCCGATACTGCGAGCGGAGGCTTCTAGGCCCTCGTTCTCTTCGCAACCGACGATGGTGGCTTCGCAGGTAATCTCGCGACCATCGCAGCCGCTCGCTCCGCATCCTTCTGGGGTGCAGGCCCGCGCATCGCAGCCAGTAGCTCTGCCTTCGATTCCGGGACCAACGCCGTCGATGCTGCGGTGGATGGAGCTTCACCGTGGCGAAAACGCACTGCAGCGAAAGATCTCGACGGAGCCGAAGACTGGACCAAACGGTCTTGAGCTTCGGTTCCTGTGGGGCGATCAGAACGTCGGCGAATACTTTCTCCACCCGAAAGAGACTCGAACCTTCGTCGTCGGCAGTGTCGGCCAGGTCGACTTTGAAATGGGCGAAAAGAAGCTCGGCGCCGATCGCTTCGAACTCGTACGGGCAAAGCAAGGCCGCTACCAGGTCCGCATTCCGAGCCAAGTCGTCCAAGGGGAACTCCGCCGAGCGGCGCAAGGCAACCAGAGCGTGCCGCTCGCGACTGCGCTGAAGACCGCGACCACCGAAGGGGGCGTCCGCGTCATCTCGTTAGAAGATGACGACTTCCTGTGGATTGACTTAGGCGGCATCGTCGTCGAGTTCTTTTTTCATCCCCCGCCGAAGAAGGTCTTCGTCCCCTTGGTCGATGCCTTGGACTTCACAGTCCTCAACATCTTCCTGTTGTGCTTCTTCCTCGCGGCGATCTTCGTGATCACCGCCGCGAACCGCGACGCCGAAGGCGAGACCTTTGGCGACGACGTGATGGCCTCGCAGGCCCGCATCGCGAAATTCATCACCCCGCCCAAGATTGAAAAGCCGCCGAACACCGACATGTTCGACAAGAAGAAAGACGACAGCGGCGAGGCGGCGCAGAAGGGCAAGGGCGACGAAGGGCAGATGGGCCGCAAGGATGCGCCAGTGCGCTCGGCGAAGACCGCGCCCAAGGGTGACCCGAATAACAAGGATCAAGCGCGGACCATGGTCTCCAAAGTCTTCGGAGGCTCCGGAGGCATTTCAACGGTGTTCGGCCACAAGGGCCTCGGCGGCGAGCTGCGCGGAGCTATCGGCAATCTCGTCGGCACTACCACCGGCGACGCGGCGGGCCTCGGCGGCATGGGGCTTCGCGGCTCCGGCACTGGCGGCGGCGGTCTCGGTGATACTGTTGGCATCGGCGGTATCGCTACCCGCGGTCGTGGCGGCGGAAACTCCGGCTTCGGAGCGAACGTCGGCGTGTTGGGTCGCAAGCGCTCGCCGGACATCGAAATTAAATCCGACGACGTCGGGGTGCAAGGCGCCCTAGATAAGGAACTCATCCGCCGCGTCATCCATGCGAACCGCGGACAAATTCGATACTGTTACGACGCACAGTTAAACCGCTTCCCGAACCTCAACGGAAAAGTGTCCATCAAGTTCACAATCACCCCCGAGGGGACTGTGTTGCGCTCGAACGTCGTTCAATCGACGGTGGGCAACGCGGAGATGGAAACGTGCGTAGCAGACCGCGTGCTCACTTGGCTCTTCCCGAAGCCCAAGGGCGGCGGGGTTGTTATCGTCACCTATCCATTCATTTTCAAACCCGCAGGCCAATAGAGAAGCGATGCAAGCCTTCCTCATGAGCGCGGCCCTCTTCGCCTTGGCAGCCCCCGAGCAGGATCGCTTGGCGGTATCCCGGACCCAACTTTCGGAGACCCAATACGGGTTCTTCTTGGAAATGCACGGCGGTTACTGGGGGACTCTGAGCGCTCCGGCTTCTCCGAAAACTCCGACGGGGTTTTCGAGCGGCTACGAAGTCCGCATCGACATCGGCTGGGACATTGGCCGCTATGTTTCGCCATCCCTGTTCTTAGATTACCGCGTCAACTACATGGGCAGCGACTACACAGGGTTATCCACGACGAAGCTCATGTCCGGGTCCTACCAGGCGCTGCTTCCCGGAGCGGCGGTGAAAATTCGCTTCGTGGGCATCTCCGATGCGCAAGATGTCAAGCGCACTTGGTTTTACGCCCGCGTCTCGGCGGGTGCAGTTTTCTATTTTCCCAAGTCTCTCATCGGCCAGATCGATGTGGCCGTCTCTGGCGGACTCGGGGTGGAGTACTACACCAAGCTGCGACATTTCAGTATTGGGCTCGAAGCGAACTTCAGCTACATGGTGATGACTAGCACCATGGGTTTCTCGGTAGTTCCGAGTCTAAAATACACATTTTAAAGAACGACCGTTTTTGGGCTCGGGAGGGTTCCTCGTGAGCACCGGCGCGCGCGTTCAATTTCACAGGGTAGAACATGTTCGATTCATCGCGGCGACGTGACTCCAAGCGCGATTCAAAGCGCGACTCCAAGGCAGGCGACACTCGTGGTGGAGGCCACGACTACCGCATTGCGACAGAGCTCTCGGCAGTTGAAAAGGCCCTCACCAAGAAGGACTTCGGGCAGCTCGCAAGCTCGCTTGCTGAGCTGCGAAAGCACGTGAGCTCGCTTCCTCGGCGAACGCTCGTGGGCATCGGCGAGGGCACGCGCGGAAAGCTCATCACTTCGCTCATGCGGGTGACACGCACCCCGAAGCCGGCAGCGGCGCCCACCGCCGAAGCAGCGGAAGCTCCAGCGGGCGAAGCTCCGGCAACGGAATCAGTTGCAGCTGAAGCTTTGGCAACAGACGCACCTGGTTCCGAGGCACATGCAGGTGACACAACTGAGCCCGTAGCCGCCGACGAAGCAATGCCTGCCGAGGGCGCGGCGGCGGAAGCTCCACCGGCAGAAGCGACCGCAGCGCTTGCGGAAGCGAAGCCGAGTGCTCCGGCGTTGGATCCTTGGAGCGATGCGCAGTATGCCGTCGGCCTCATCTGGGCTCTCCTCGGGGAAGCGGACCGCGCCGAAAGTTCGTTTGGCCTTTCCGGAAGGAAGCCGATTCCCTCCGACCTGAAGGTCGAAACCCCGGCGCGCGAAGAGCGTCCTGCGGAGGGTCGCGGCGGCAAAGAGCGCCGCAAGCCTCGCGAGCGCCGTCCGAATTCGGGCGGACAAGCTGCGGAAGCTGCCCGCGGCGCACCGAGCATCGGCCGACTACGCAGTTCCGCGCGGCTGTCGGAAAAACGCGGCCAATATGGAGAGGCCTTCGCGCAGTACGAGGCCTCGCAGGATCTCCCTTCGGCGCTGCGCTGTGCGGCTCGTGCGAAGTTGGAGGCAGATTGCGCTCGCCTCGAAGCGCTCGTGAAGCCAGAGGAGGCCATCGCCGCCTACGAGCGAGCCCAGGCGTGGGACCGACTCATGGCGCTGCACGTTCGCCGACAAGACTTCGGAGGTATGGCGCTCCTCTACGAGAAGAGCCGTCAGTTCTTCGATGCGGCGCAAGCTTGGGAACGAGCGGAGAAGCTCACCAAAGCGCGCAAGGCCTACGAGCGTGCGCAGCGGTTGGATGAAGCCCAGCGCGTCCGGGCCCTGGAGATCGCCGACCTCTTCAAGCGCGGCGACCGGCTCGGGGCAGCAAAGCTGCTCATGACCTTGGGGAACAAGGATGAGACCATCGCTGCCCTCGAAGCACTGCCGCCGGTGAAGATGCTGACCTTCATGCGCCAACTCAAACTTCGCGACGACGCGCAGCGAATTGGCCGCACCCGCCTCGCGGCTGCACGCACGCAAGGAGATGTGTTCCTCGAAGCCCAATGGCTTGAGGCGCTCGGCGAAAAGAAAGCCGCTGGCGAAGCCTACAAAGCAAGCGGTCACACCGAGCGAGCGGCAGCGCTGCTCGTGAGCCTTGCAGAGTTCAAAGAGGCTGCCGAGCTCTACGCGGCTGTAGGCCAACATGGACGCGCGGCGCAGTACTTCGAGCGAGCGGGATTCACCACCGAAGCGGCGCGCGAACGCGCTGCTCAGGAGCTCAAACAGGGAGCCGCGCCCGTGGAAACTTCAGTACCAACGCCCGTGGACGGCGGAGCAGCCTAGAAGCCTAGAAGCTGCTGCAGTTTGGGGCGGCTTGCCCTCAGACCGGGGTGAGTTCATCTGGTGGAGTGGAATTATTTTCGAAAACTATTTCGATGAGTGGGTGAATTTCGTGAATAATTGGGGTCGTTACACGTAAAATGCTGGCAGCATCATGCCCCCGGCGAGCAAAAAGCAAATTGTGATTGATTCGGAGAATTCAGGAAATTCTGGAAATTCTGAGGAATTCCTTCGACTGTACGAATCCCGTGCGCGCGGTTTCCCTTTGGCGACCGAAGCGGCACAGATGTTGTGTCGAGGTGCGCAGGTCGCTCGCGAGAAACTGAAGGATCTCGCGAAGTCTGAGCGGCTGTACCGTCGAGCGGTCTTCTGCTCCCCGGCTTCTCGGGAGGCCCTGGAAGGGCTGCGGACGATCTACGAGCTTCGCGGCGATGATGAGAAACTCGCCATGGCGCTTGTGCGCCTTGGAAGACAATTCCGCGGCAACGAAGCTGCCCAAATGTTCTTGCGAGCAGGACAAATCTACGCCGAGAAACTCGAACTGCCGGGACGAGCGGTGCTCCTGTACCGCCTCGCGGCGCGCGCGGCCCCCACCGAACGAAAAGCCTACCAGTTCGCCCAGCAGGTGCTCCTCACCGAGGAGCGCTACGCCGCAGCGTTCGTGGTGCTTGAATCGGAGCGTGCGCAATTCGGAGACCGTGGCCTCGCCGAGGCGTACCTCAAAATCGCCTCCGCGCTCGTGGACCACCCCCGCCAGCATGAGCTCGCAAAGAACGCCATCCAGCGGGTTCGGGAGTTCGATCCAAACAATCCCCGCGCCGCCTCCTGCACGCAGGCCATGGCTGATTTGCCGCAGGTCTGGCGCGAGAAGGTGAAGGAATACCAAGCGCGCTCGCTCGCTGAGCGCAACAAGCGCGTCGCCGCGCGTTCGTCGCTGCGGGCGGCACTGCTCGTCGGTTTCTTCGAGCCTACTTCCATCGACGCCATGAAAGAGGCTATCGATCGCTGCCTCGCTCTGTGGCCAGCGATGCCGGAAGTCCTCGAACTCTTCGAGCACTTGGCGAAGCGCACCGGCGACAACCGCGCCGCGCAAGGCGTGCTCCGCAAGCTCGCCAAGGAAGAAAAAGAACCGCGCGCCGCCGGAGACATCCTGCTGCGCTTGGGGCAACTCCTCCTCCAAGAGCCCGACGGCACCGAGCGAGCTCTCGCAGTCTTCCAAGAAATCTGCACGCTCACCCCGGGCCGTGTCGACGCGGCGCTCGTCGCGACCGAGCTTCTCCTCCAACTGGGCCGCGCCGAAGAAGGCCGCAAGCTCCTCGAAGCGACCGCCAGCGCTGCCGACGAGAAACACCGCGGCCGAATCCTCAAGAGTTTGGCCGATCTCGCGATGGAGTCGCTGTCGGACCCGGTCGGCGCGGCACGCTACTTGGAAGAAGCCGCGAAGCTCGACCCCGACGACGTCGAACTCGCTTGGCGCGTCTCCGAACTTTTGGTCGCCGAAAAACAACTCGACCGGCTCTGGCCGCACCTCGACACGGCGATTCTCGTCAACCGACCGGTTTCGGTACGTGCGGCCCTCTGCGAGAGCATCAGCGCCCAGTGCATCGCCACCGGCAATTTCGCCCGCGCGACCACTTCGCTCTCGCTCGGTATTTCCCTAGAGCCCGATCGAAAGAACTTCCTTCCGGCGTTGGTGCGCGCCGGGCAGAAAGCGAATCTGAACGATGTCGTCTTGGAGACGATCGACGCAGTGGTGCCGAGGCTATCCAAGACCCTCCAGCTAGAATTTCTCAAGACTAAGGGGAAGGTGCTCGAAGGGGTAGGGCGTAACAACGACGCTCGGGAAACCTGGCGCCAAGTGCGAACGCTCGCTCCCGACGACCCCCAAGCACGCGAAGCGCTGTCCGCCTTAGAGGCCGCACGCGCTGAGGAAAAACCCGACGCGAAGCGCGAACCTCGTTCGGAGCTCGAAGCGGAGGTTCGTCGGCTGGAGGAATCCGGTGCTGAACCGACGGCCCTCGCCGCCGCCTACCGAAAAGTTCTGGCGCTCGAACCAGGCTCGGTCTCGGCATTAAAGCGCTTGGGAGCGCTCGCGGTGCAACTCGCCGCTTGGGAAGAGGTAGTGAGCGTCGTCGAGCGGTTGGTCGCGCTTGTCGCGACCCAGCAAGAGCGCCAAGAGTGGAAACTGCGCCTCGCGCAAGTCTACGCAGAGCGCGTCGACCGTCCGGAGGATGCGACCCAGCTCTACCTGAACTTGGTTGAGGAAGGCGTCACTTCCAGTGCGCTCATCGCCGCGCTTGAGCGCCTAGCAGCGCAAGGCATCCGCAGCGCCGAGGTGAGCCGGGCGCTGGCCCCGCTCTACGCTAAAGCCGGAGACTTCCAGAGGCAGGTAGCCTCGCTGCTCGTGCAACTTGCGAGCGAAACCGATCGCGGCGAACAATTAAAGCTGCTGGCGCTCCTCGCGGAGACCTCCGAGCAACACCTGTCCGACCCGCGGGCGGCATTCGATTTCCGCCTGCGCGCCCTGAAACTCGACCCGCGCGACAGCAATGTGCGCATGGACGCGCATCGGCTCTCGCGCTCGCTCTCGTCGGAGCGCGAGCTTGTCCAGGTCCTCGCGCAAGAGGCGCAGGAAGCGAAACCTGCGCTCGCGGTTGAGCTGTACAGCGAGGCGGCGGATCTCTCACTTCAAGCCAATGCCTACGACGATGCGGTGAGCGCACTCAAAGGCGCGCTCGCCCACGACCCGCAAAACCGTGAACTCCTGTCGCGCATGGTGGACGCCGCCGAAAAGGCGAGCCGCATCCCCGAACTCAGCCAAGCACTGCGCGGGCTCATCTCGACCTCCGATCCGACAGAGCAAGTCCAGCTCTGGCTCAAGTTGGAAGCTGCGTCGAGTAGCTTGAACCGCCCGGCGGAAGCCGCCGAAGCGCTCAGCAAGGCTATCGCCGCCGGGGCACCCGCAGCAGAGCACCTCCCGCGCCTCGCGAAACGACTGGAAGAGCTCGGCCGCTGGGCTGAACTGCTGCCGGTGCTCGAAAAGCTTGAAGAGCTCTACCGCGAGGCGGGCAACACCGCCGAGTTGGAGCGCATCACCGCGACTCGCCGTGAGGTGCAGGAGCGCGCGCTCGGCGGTCGGAGCAAGGCGCTGCAAGCGTTCGCGGCTCGTCTTGCCGAAAAGCCGAACGATGCTCAGGCGCTCGAAGGCTTGGAGGCGATGCTTCCCGATGCCACGATACAGGACCAGGCGGCGCGGGCGCTCTCAAAAGCCTACGAAGCGCTCGGTGAATCCCGAAAGTTGGTGTCGGTCCTCTCCATTCTGGCGAAGTCTTCGCGCGACCAGCGCGAGCAAGTCACTTCGCTCGTGCGTGCGGCGAAGTTGCACTCCAGCGTCCTTCGACAGCCGGGGCAAGCCTACACTGCGCTCGCCGAGGCGCTGCGCCTCATGCCCGACGCCCCGGATATCCGCCAGGCGGTCCGGGCGGCAGCCGAAGAGGCGAGCGCTTTCGACACCTACGCGGTCGAGTTGGAGCGGCTCATCAAGAACAACGCTCCGGGACTGATCGGCGTTCATGAGGAGCTCGCCGACGTCTACGAGCGCAAGCTCAACCAGCGGGATGCGGCGATTCGCCACCTCGACGCGGTGGTTGCTATCGACCCGAAGCACATCGTCGCGCTGAAGGCGCTCCGTCGTTTGAATCGTGCGCGGGAAAACTGGCCTGCGCTGGTGGCGGTGGTCGAGCGGCTCGCCGCGTTGGAGCAGGAGCCCACCGAGCGCACCGCCCTCTATGCCGAAGCGGCGACAGTCTACGAGCACAAGCTCGGCGATCTCGAACACGCTGCGGAGAACTGGCGAAAAATCGTCGCCCGCGACCCCCGCGCCCGCGAACCTGCGGTGGCGCTCGCGCGCATTTATGGCCAGCTCGAACGACCTTCGGAGCTCGCCTTCGCACTCGAACTCTTGCGCAATCAAGAGGGCTCGACTCCCAAAGGACGCGAACTCGCCTGCCGCTTGGGCGTTCTTCGCCGGACGGCCTTGTCCGATGCACCGGGGGCGCTCGAACTCTTTCGGCAAGTCCTCTCCGAAGATCCGGCCCACCGCGAGACCCGCGAAGCTCTCGCATCCTGGATTAAGGAGCCGAGCGAATACGGCGGCGCAGCGATGCGCATGCTCGACGAAGCGCTTGATGTCACGAAGGAGCACAGTCCGAAGATCACCCTGCGCGAAGCGCGCCTCACCGTAGCGACCGACCCGGATGAGCGGTCGAAGCTACTGCGAGAACTCGCGGCGCTGTACGATCGCGATGGGCGCCAACCGGCGCGCGCCTTCGAAGTGCTCTCGCGGGCCTTCATGGAAGGCTACGATCGAGAGTCGCTGCGCACCGACTTGGAGCGCCTTGCTGCCCTCAACCGATCCTCTGCGGAACTTGCGGAGATGTACGAAGGTGCTGGCGGCGACGCCGACGCGCCTCCCGAAGAGCGAGTCACGTTCCTGCGCCGTGCCGCAGAACTCCGCCAAGAGCTCGGTGCGCCCGAAGTGGCGGCGCAGAACTGGAAGCAGCTCCTTGAGCTCTCGCCGAACGACGCCGAAGCACTGTCGAACTTAGGACAGATTTACGAGACCTCGAACAATGCTCGTAGCCTCGCAGAGGTCCACGAGAAGCAGGCGGAGGTCGCCACCACTTCGGAAGAACGCCGATTCCACTTCTTGAAGGCCGCGGTCGCGCTCGAAGCCTCCGGACAAGACGACCGAGCGATCGTCGCTTACCAAGCGGCACTCAAAATCGAGCGTTCGGTCGAAATCTTGGCCGGGCTGGAACGCATCTTTGAGCGCCTGCACCGCACGCCGGAGCACGCGAAGGTGCTGGAAGAACTCGGAAAGATCTCCGAAAAGGCCGAAGATCGGCTCCGCTACACGCTATCGTGGGCAGAGCTCCTCTTGCGCTCCGGAGAGAACGCCGCAGCGCTCCGAGCCTTCGAGAAGGTTTTGAAGCTGTCCCCCGGGAACGCCGCGGGGCTCGCCGGTGTGGAACGACTCATCGCAGTTCGAGAAACCTCTGCGGAAGCGGCCCGCATCCTTGAGCCGCGCTACCGAGAACTCAAGGATGCTCGGCGGCTCGCGGAGGTGTTGGAGCTGCGTGTCAGTGGCCTTGACCAAACGGCGCGTGCGGCGACCTTAAAAGAAATCGCGAGCCTGCAGGAAACTGCCGGCAACAAGTTGGAGGCGCTGCGTGCGCTCAGCCGAGCAGTGGTCGACAATCCGGAGGACGCGGAAGTTCGGGCAGACCTCGAGCGCCTCGCAGTTGAACTGGGCACCTTCGAAGAGCTGGCGGAGTCCTACCGGGAGATCATCAACCGGAAGGTCGCGCCGAATATCGAAGCCGAGCTGTGGCGACAGCTCGCCCCTATGTACAGCGACCGCCTCGGCCGTGCAGACGAAGCCATGCTCGCTTGGCACCATGTGCTGGAGCAGGACCCAAACGACACCATGGTCCTCGCTCGGCTAGCGCAAATGCACAAGAAGGCGAGCCAGTTCAAGGAACTCGCAGCGATCATGGAGCGGCAGCTCCACCTCGAACAGAGTCCGTCGACCCAGCTCAATATCCTCTTCGAACTCGCGACCCTCGCCGACGACATCCTCTCCGACAAAGCGCTCGCCGCTCGTTGCTACGAGAGCATCCTCGAACGACGCCCGGACAGTGAGAGTGCGATGAAGCACCTCACCCGTATCCTCACCGAGATGGAGCGGTGGGATGAACTCGCCCGTCGACTGGAGAGCGAAGTCGTCCGGGTACGCGAGTCGGGGCGGGTCGAGCAGTCCCTTGAGCTGCAGGTGCGCCTCGGCCGACTGCAGATGCGGCGCCTCGGCGATCACGAAGGGGCCCTCGCCACCTTGCAACAAGTCCTGTCGCTCCGCCCCAACCACGCGGCGGCCATCGGCGCACTGGAAGACTTGGCGAACTCCGATAGCCCGCTCAAAGGCGAGGCGGCAAAGGCGTTGGAACCCGTCTTCGCGCGGGAAGGCGACTTCCACAAACAGGCGCAGATGCTCGAAGCGCGCATCGCCTCCGAGGAAGTTGCGGAGACCCGCGCTGAGCTCGCCTGGAAGCTCGCTGAACTCTACTCTCGGGAGCTTGAAAATCCTGAGCTCGCTTTCGCCGCCGCGCTGCGCGGGTTCGAAGAAGCGCCACAGAGTGCAGAGCAAGTGGAGATGCTCGTTGAATTTGCGACCAAGGCTTCGGCGCTCGAAGCGCTCATCGAAGGGCTTGGCCGTGCCTCCGAAAAAGTTACCGATGGTGGGGTCGCCCGGGCGCTGTGGCTCGCACGAGGACAAGCCCTCGAATCGCTCGGAGACATGGCTGGTGCGGCCGATTGCTGGCGGTACGTGCTCGCGGAATCCCCGCGAGACGCCGTCGCCTTAGAGCGCCTCGACGCGGCGCTCACCCACGCGGGTGCTACCGAAGAGTTGCGCGAGGTGCTGCGCGCACGCATCGAGACCGAGCCGCCCGATCGGTTGGAGCTCGTGCTTCGCCTGGGTGAACTCGAACTCCTCGAACTCGACGATCAACACTCGGCGCTCGAAACCTACCGCCTCGCCCACCAGCTCGACCCGGAGAACAAGGTCGCCCTCGAAGCACTCATCCGCCTGACCGAGCGCTTCGAGCAGTGGTCGGAGCTGGCGCAACTCCTCGAACAACGCCTCGAAGTGACCAAAGGACCGGAGCGCGCCACGCTCGCGGTGAAGTTGGGCGCACTTCTCGAACAGCGCCTGCGCAAACCGGCGCGGGCGGTGCCGATCTACGCCAAGGCGCTGGAGGACGATCCGCAGAACACCGTGGCCGCCGGGCGCCTCGAAGCAATGGTCGCAGAGAACCAAGGGAACGCCGAAGCAGCGGCGGTGCTGATTACGACCTATCGGCGGCGGAAGGACTTTGGCCGCTTGGGCACGCTGCTCGCGACGCAAGTGAGCATCCTTCCCCCCGGGAAGCTGCGCCGGGACGCACTTTTCGAGTTGGCGCGCCTGCAAGCGCTCCAAGGAGACCGGGAAGCCTCGTACCTGTCGTACTACCGGAGCTACCAAGAGGACCCGAACTGGTCCGAGAGCCGCCGAGAGTTCATCGCGCTTGGTGCGGCGCTCGGTAACTTTGAAGAGGTCGCAAGTTCGATTGAGGCCGAATACCCCAACATCACAGATCCTCAAGTCGCCGCTGAGTCGGCGATCGAGTTGGGCGAGCTGTATTCGGTCCGCTTAGGCGAGCCGGAGCGCGCGGCTCAATTCTACGCGCAGGTGCGTGGGAACGAAGTCTACGCGCCGCGCGTCATGCCGATTCTCGAACAGCTCTACGAGCAGGCCGGAGATACGGCGTCGCAGGTTGATGTCCTTGAAGAATCCTTGCACTACGAAGCTGAGCCGCAGAAGCGCATCGCCACGTTCCTGCGCTTGGGCGCCATTTTCGCCGATCGCCTCGACGAGCCCGAGCGGGCCGCCGCCGCCTACGAAGAGATCCTCTCCACGGACCCAGAACATCTCGGGGCGCTGCGTGCGCTGGTGAAGCTCTACGAAAAGGCCGGGGCGAGTGAACGGCTCGCTGCCACGCTCGACAAGTTAAAGCCGCTCGTGTCCGGAGTGGAAGCCGAGTCGGTACTGGTGAAGCTCGCGGGGATTACCGCCGAGACCGACAGCGACGAGGCCGCGAAGATCTACCAAGGCGTCCTCGAAACCAATCCACGGAACCAAGAGGCCTTCGGCGGGCTTGCGCAAGTGCTCTCCACCTCCGAACGCTTTACCGAGCTCGAAGAGTTGCTCACTTGGCGGCTCTCCTTCAGCACCGACACCAAAGAGCAACTCCGGCTACACGAGTGGTTGGGTCGCCTGCGGCTCACGACCTTGAACAAACCCGAAGAGGCGACAGCCTCCTTCAAGGCGGTCTTGGATCGCGACCCGCGCAATGTCCAGGCGCTCGATGCGCTCCGAACGGCCTACGGGGCGCTTGGCAAGCGTGACGAACTCATCGCGATATTGCGGCGCTCGCTGCCGGTGCTCGAAGATCCCGTCGAGGTTCGCCGGACCAAGATTCGCATCGCGATGGAGCTCGCGGAGATTCCTCGTCGAGAAGAATCGTTGGACCTCGCACGCAAAACTCTGGAAGCGGGACCGCATGCGCCGGAAGACCTCGACGCTTTGAAAGGCGTCTTCGCCCGCCTCGGCGCCTGGAACGACGCGGCGAACGCCCTTTCGGCAAAGAGCACCTACTACGCGGAGCTCGACGACCTCGAACAGGCCATCGCGGCGCAGCTCGAAATCGGCGAACTGTGGGAGAAGGAAGTCCAGCGTCCGGAACTCGCCGCGCCGGCCTTCGAGAAGGTTCTCGACATCGACCCGGCGAACCGCGATGCCTTTGAGCGCGCGAAGACCGTCTACGCTTCGCTCAACGACTGGCGGGCGTACACCGACCTCATCGAGCGCTTCATTCCTCAATTCGTCACCAACGAGGAGAAGGTCGCAGCGCTGAAGGAAGTTGCGGAGATTCAGGAACAGCGCCTCGCGTCGCAGACCGGCGCGTTCATGAACCTCATCCGGGCGCTCGAACTCGTGCCCGAAGACGCGGAAGTCCTCGCGGGAGCGGAGCGCCTCGCCGATGAGACCGAGAGCTACGAAGAGTTCGCGCTCGCCCTTGAACAGGTGCTCGAAAAAGTTCCCCGAGGAATGACCTCGGTAGCGCTGCACGTGGCTTTGGCCCGCATCCAAGACCAGAAGCTCGACGACCCGACGACAGCAGAAGCCTCGTTGCGAAATGTGTTGGCGCTCGACCCATCGAACCAACCGGCACTCGCGGCGCTCGCCGATATTTTCGCGCGGCATGGACAAGGGGAGAGCTACGTCCAGACGCTCGACAAGCGCCTGGAAGCAGCCGTTGAACCCGAAGAGCGGGTGGGCATCCTGCTGCAGTTGGCGCGCGCCCATGAGGAGCAGCTCCAAGACCCCGTGCGCGCCGAGTCGATGTTGGAGCAGGCGATTGAAGTCGCGCCGAGCGTCGACACCTTCAAGGCCCTCGTCGGCCTCTGCGAGCGACAGGGAAATGTGAGCGGGGCTGCCCACGCGTACCTCCGCGCGGCGGAATTGCCGACCGAGCCCGCCGAGCGCGCCGAATTGCTGCGCTCTGCGGGCACAAACTTTGAACTCGCCGAGCAAGTACCCGAGGCTATCCAAGCCTATTCCCAAGCGGTCGAGGCAGTGCCGGAGGACCTCGCGGCGATAGAGGCGCTCGAGCGGCTCTATCTGGTCACCGACCAGCCCGCGGAACTCCTCGACGTCTACAACCGGCATACCGAACTCACCGAAGACCCGAAGAAGAAGCTGGAGCTTCTCGGTGCTTCGGCGCACCTCTGGTGGGAGCGGTTTGAGAACCTCGATAACGCGGAGCAGTGCGCACGGCTCGCGGTAGCGATTTCTCCCGATGACCCGGAGGCCTACGCACTCTTGGCGGAGGTGCTCTTCGCACAAGGGCGGGGCGATGATCTCGTCGACACCCTAAAGCGTCAATTGGAACTCTCCCCGGACCCACACGCGCAGTCGAACCTGTGGGTCTCCATTGCGAACGCCGAAGAAAAACTGCGCCGCGCACTCGACCAAGCGGTGAATTCGCTTCAGCACGCGTTGGAGTTGGATCCCCAGAACGTCCAGGCACTCCACGCGCTCGGCGGCCTCTACGAGCGCACCGGCAACTGGCCGATCGCGATTGAAACCTGGCAGCGTGCAGCCTCCATCGTCGAAGGTACGCCAGAGGCTGCCGAGTACTACTCGATGATGGCGCGTATTCACGAGGAGATGCTCTCCGATACCGCGAGTGCGCAGCGGTGTTACGAGCAGGCCCTCGCCGTGGCCCCGGGGATGCTCCTAGCGCTCCGCGGGCTGCGCCACTTGTACGAACAGCAGGAAAACTGGGAAGGCTACGAGCAGACCCTCGTCGACGAAGCGAACCATAGCGTCGAAGGTCCTGAGCGCTGCGCGGCCTGGATTCAGGCGGGGCACTTCTACCTGCAGCAAGAGCGCCGTGACCCGGCACGGAGCGCCTTCGAGGAGGCATACCGAAACGATCCAACTTCCTTAGACGCGGCTACCCCGCTCGCCGACATCTACTACGCCGACGAAGCCTGGGAGAAGTGCGAGCAGTTGCTCGATTTTGTGGTCGAGGGCCTACGGCAGAACCCCGACGAGTCGCAGCAGCTCTGCCAGCGGCTGTACCGGCTGGGCTACGTCGCGCAGAAGACGCACAACGACGAAAAAGCGCTCCAAGTCTTTGAAGAAGCTTGGCGCATCGACGCGACCTATCTCTTGCTCCTCGAGTCCTACGGGAGCCTTTTGATGCGGGTAGGGCGCCCCCAAGAAGCGCTGCGCATCTTCCAGTCGATTCTCGCGCACCACCGAAGCACCTTGGCGGAACTGGAGGTGGGCGAACTCTACTGCACCATCGGCACGCTCTTGCACCAGCTGGGGCAAATTGACCGCGCTACGAACCACTTCGAGAAGGCGCTTGAATTCTCGAAGAACCACGAGGAGTCGCTCCGGGCGCTCGTCGGAATCCACGAGAAGGCCGGGCGTTGGGATCTCGCGGTGGAGTACGGGAATCGACTTCTGCGGGTCTGTGCGCCGGAGTCGCGCTTCGACATCGGCGTCGCCATCGGGGCGATGGCCCGCGATCGCCTGAAGGATCCGCATTTGGCGATAGAGGCATTCCAGGCTGCACACCGTGCGCGTCCGGAGGTGAGTGAAATCCTCGATGTGCTCTTCGCCCTCTACCAAGAGACCAAGCAAGGGGCCCGCGCCGCCGAAATACTGGAGCACATGCTTACCTTGCCGGAGTTGCAAGGGGATCCGGAACGCGCCAAGCGCGCGTGGCTGAAAGTCGGCGAATTGGCGCGCGACGCCATGGGCGACATCGAGCGAGCGGCCCAGGCGTTCAACCAAGCACTCGATATCGATTGGCAACTCGTCGAAGCCTTCTCCAGCATGGAGAGGATGCTCGGTTCCAACCGCCTCTGGCCCCAACTTGAAGAGAACTACAAGCGTATGATTGCCCGCATCCCCAAAGAGGATGAGACCCACGGGATACGCATGGCGCTGTGGCGCTCCTTGGGCGAGCTCTACCAAAATGCGCTCCAGAACCCGGATGCTGCCTTTGCAGCTTACCAAGTCGCGGCGAGAGGACTGCCGCAGGATGGCGAGCTCCAACAGCGCCTCGCGCTCGTCGCCCAAAGCTTGCCGGACCACAAGACCGAAGCACTCGAGGCGTGGCGCGGTGCGCTTCGCGCTGGCTTCAGCCAAAAAGAAGCGATCTCAGCTATCGCCGAATCAGCCGCACGCGCAAAACAGCTTGATCTCGCGTGGATGGCCGCCCAGGTCTCCTCGGGGTTGACCGGCGAAATGGGCACGGTGGCCAAGGAAATTCTCGCACGCCTCTCCGGCTACGCCCGCCTTCGGGAGACTCCGCAATTCGCGCTCACCGAAGACCTCTGGCGAAAGACGCTCTACCACCCGCGCATCAACATCTACCTCGCGGAAGTCCTCGCGATATTGGGCGGCGAGTGTCGAGCACACTTCACAGAAGATCCGGCCAAATACGCCTTCAACCCTAAAAAACACCTCATCGACATGTCCCGGGCCCAGGAGTTCCAACTCAAGCCCTACATGATGGCTGCACGGGTATTGGGCATGGACTCGGTGCCTGTGTTCTCGCCTTTCCTCGCTGCGCAGCGCGAGCGCATCGCGAAACGAACGGCCGCGGTGGCGCCGGACCCAACGCTCTCGATTGATCTCTGCCACATCGAACCACCGGCCGTGCGCTTAGGTGGTCGGTTCTTCGCCATGACGGTAGCCCCGGAGCTCCTGTATACCAGCGCCCGCACGCTCTCCCTCCTGCGCCCAGAATTCATCCTGACTCAACGGATGGCGCCGGAAAGGTTGGGCGTCCTCGTCCAGGCGGCGCTCACCCTCGCCGTCGATCGCTACCGCTTCACGGCCCCGCCCGAGCTCATCCAGACCGATCGGAGCTTCTTGGAGAAGGTTTTGAGTCCCCAGAGGCGCGACGTACTCGTGCGTGCCTGCCAAGCGTTGAGCCAGCGGGTGCCGACGATTGAACTCGTCTCCTTTTATGAGGGCATGGAATACACCGTCACCCGGGTAGGGGCGATCCTCGCCGGTTACCTCGAACCGGTGAAACGTATGGTCAGCGCTGAGACCGGCTCCACCTATCGGGTGCCGGTGACTGCGCGGCTCAACGACCTAGCCGCCTTTGCCGTGAGCGACGAATGTATGGCCCTCCGGGCGGCAATTGGCGTTGACATCCAAATTCAGGTTAAGAAGTAGCTCAAAAATGTGGGGTGTTTATGATTGCGGTGCCTGCGGGAGGTTTCTGCGGGGTCCGACGTTTTCATGACATCAGAAGCAGCGTCGGAGCATGAATCGAAGGGTGAGGTTTCGGAATGCAATTTGTCTGCGGAAATTGCGATGCGCGGTACATGGTCAGCGATGACCAAGTGAATGCTCGTGGGCGAAAGGTCCGCTGCCGCAAGTGCGGCCATACGATCTCCCTCAGTCGTCCAGATAGCACCGGAGTTGTGACCCAATCGACTCTCCGCCCCGATTCGCCGCAACGATCCGACCTCGGCTCCGCCCTCGGCGCAGAAGATCTCTCCGATGCCCCCGGCGAGGGAGGACTCCTCGGCGCCGACCAAGACGAAATCGGGTCTATGGTCGATATGGCCTTGGGCAGCGAACCCGGCGAAACAAAGCCCGAGGATGCGGAACCTATCGAGATGCCTCCCGAGGAGACCACGCTCGACGAACCAATTTCCGAAGATGCCCCTCCCGCGCTGTCCCCCCCAGCAGTGCAGGACGACGGTTGGTACGTGGTCCTCGGCGAAGACCAACAAGCGGGCCCCTTGTCCATCTCGGGCATCCGGCGCCACTGGAACGCCGGAGAGATTGGGCCAGATTCGCTCTGCTGGCGCGAAGGGATGGGCGATTGGGTACCCATCTCCTCGGTCAAAGCGCTCGCCTCTTCGTTGGCGCCAGACCCGGGCAAGCCGATCGTCGTCGCGGGCGCTTCCTGGGGTGGCTCCCGCCAGTCGTCCATCCCGGTGCAACTCGGCGAGTCGGGGGTGAACCCCGTCTCCTCCGGTGCAGCCTCCTCGCCTTCCTCCGACGGTGGGGTAGGCTGGAAGCCGTCTGCAGCGACCGCGCTCGCTTCACTTGTAAAAGACGAGCTGAGCGTCCTCGGCAAACCGTCGGGCGGCGAGCCGGAAGATACAACCCCGTTCATCTCCGCGACGTCCATTCCGCCGGAGAATCCCTACCGGCAGATGCCGGTCACCTCCTACCAGCCGCCACCGCCGGTCTCCTCCGGCGGCAGCCGCGGCGTGGTCATTGGACTTGCGTTAGGGCTCGGGTTTGTCGCCCTTGCTCTCGTCGGCGTCGTCGCCTGGCAGATGACCCGGCCACCGGCAGTCGTGATGACCCCGCCGACCGCCGTTCCGCCGGTCGTTCAACAGACGAAGCCCGAGCCGGAGCCGACTCCGGCGGTCGACGCGGGAACAGCGGTGGCCGCGGTGACTCCTCCGGCGACTCCGCCACCAGCGATTGTGCCGACGCCGGAGCCGAAGGCCCGGGGCATCGACAATACTCCTCGCCGCGATCGACCGGCACCAGCGGCTCGAACCCCAACCCGGGAAGCCACGCGCGAACCCGCTCCCCGCGACGAGCCGAAGCCGCGCCCATCCACCGGGACCGCCGCACCGGATGACTTCGATAGCGTGTTCGGTGGGGCGCCGAAGGCAGCGCCGAAACCGGCCGCCGAAGAACGCCCGCGGGGCGGCGGCTACGTTCCTCCGCCTCCCGGCGGGGGCGACGTGCGCGAGTCGTTGAGCGTGACCGATGTCTACGAACTCGCGGTCGCCAACAAGCCGACCCTCGCAGCCTGCGTCGTCGAGCAACGCAAGCGCGATCCCAACACTAAGGGGCCAATCGTCCTTCGGATTAAAATTCTCACAACCGGGAAAGTGTCCGACGTCTCCGTCGTCACAGAGGAATTTAAAAACAGCTACCTCGGCACTTGCCTGACCGGAGCGATTCGCGCTTGGAACTTCCCGCGCCACTTGGTGCAGGGTGATGCCATTTCCTTTCCGTTCCGTTTCTAATTACCAAGTTCGCATTTCCGAATTCAACATCAGCGAAACTGCTGCCCGTTTGAGCGCTCACGTGATTGAAACATTCGAAAGATGCGCGCGCCTCCCATCTCCATACCCGACCTGCCGCTTCGTCCGCTCGAGAAGATGGGCCTCAAAGAGCTCGAAAGAATTCGACTCCTGCTTCGGGGTGGTTCGGTCGTCGAATGGCGGCGGCTGCACTTCCGCACTCGTGAAGAGGTCGATAGGTTCCTAACCCTCTGGTTACTCGACACCGAGAACCCCATAGACGAATTCTGGATGCGCACCATCCTCGCCGATGCGGTGGATTACCTGCGCACGAACTTCAACTACCGGATCGCCGCAGCGGTCGCGAATCCGAAGGAGCTTCACGACCTCTTCCTCTACGCCTCCGGCTCCGTCGCTTCGCGGTACCGTAAAATCTCCTGTATCGTCCTCAAGGTGATGCACGTGCTACAGCACGTCGAGTCGCGAGACCTGCGCTTTCAGCTCGCGGTTTCGGAGGCCGATTTCGCCCGAATGGCCACCGAGCGAGTGCAAGCAGTCATCGACCTCGCTCGCGCAAAGGGGCTGCAGATTGTGAATTTCAGCGACTCCATCAAGAGTCGCCCGTCGATAGTGACCAAGCTCCTCGCCAAAGGAAGCTCCACCGGGGCGGTACTCCACGACCTCATCCGCTTCCGCATCACAGTTCGGGAGAAAGACGACATCATCCCGCTCATCTATTTCTTGACCCAGCGCCTTCTGCCTTTTAACGGCGTCGTTCCGGAGCAAACCGAAAACACGCTCGTGAGTTTCCGAGAGCTCGTCGAGAAGAACCCCAACTTTCAACAATACGCAGGACAGCTCCACTTGGACCTCCACTACGAGGAGCGAAACGAGCATGCCCGCAATGACTTCAGCGGCTCCACCTACCGGACGCTGAACTTTGTGTCCGAGATTCCCATTCGCTTAGATCAGTTCCTCCCGCCACCGGACCTCGATGTGCGTGAACGGCGCTGTCGGGTGGCGCTTGCGACCTGCGAATTCCAGGTTGTGGACGTTGCGACCCAAGCGGAGAACGAGCGCGGCGAGAATTCCCACGAGCGCTACAAACAGCGCCAACGGGAAACGGTGCTCAAGCGACTCTCCCGAGGGCTCGTCATCCCGCGGACGAACCGCAAGAAGTAGCTGTGCACGAGACGGGAATCGAACCCGTACGATCATCACTGATCAGCGGATTTTAAGTCCGCTGCGTCTGCCAGTTCCGCCACTCGTGCTTCGCCGACCACGGCATAGCATCCCTTCACCGCGATGAGGGGTCAAGACGCTGTGGGCAGCGCCTCCGCGTTGCGGTAGGAGGGGTTGCTATGCTTGAATCCGTTTCCAAAGGGTTTCGGGCAGCGAAGCATCGGATTTTAGGCCGAGCCGAACTGACCCCAGAACTCATCGACGAGTCGCTCCAAGACATCCGCCTCTCCCTCTTGGAGGCCGACGTCGCCCTGGAGGTCGTCCGCACATTCGTCGCCACGGTTCGCGAGAAGGCCCTCGGCGCCGTCGTACCGCTCTCCGCGAAGGGGAAAGGTGGCCGGCGCGCGAAGGTCAGCGCGAGCGATCACTTCGTCAAAATCTGCCACGACGAGCTCGAAGCCCTCATGGGCCCGGTCGACACCTCGCTTGCGTTGAAGGCGAAAGGGCAGCTCTCCTCCATCATGCTCGTGGGCCTGCAAGGCTCCGGGAAGACCACCACCGCCGGAAAGCTCGCCTCCCGCCTCCTGCAAGAGGGCCGCAAGCCGCTCCTCGTCGCCGCGGACATCTACCGACCGGCGGCGGTCGAGCAACTCAAGATCCTCGGCGAGAGCATCTCGGTGCCGGTGTTCTTCGAAGAAGGGCGCTCGCCAGCGGAGCTCGCGAAGCTCGGCCTCGAACGAGCACGGGCCGAAAAGCGCGATGTGGTGATCGTCGATACTGCAGGGCGCGTCACCATCGACGAGCCGCTCATGCAGGAACTCGAACAGGTGCGGGCGGCCATCTCCCCCGAGAACATCCTCCTCGTCGCCGACGCGATGACCGGCCAAGACGCCGTGCGCAGCGCCACGGCTTTCGACCAGCGGCTCTCCCTCGACGGATTTATCCTCACCAAGCTCGACGGCGACGCGCGCGGCGGTGCGGCGCTGTCCATGAAAGAAGTGACCGGCAAACCGATTAAGTTCCTCGGCTCCGGTGAAGCTCTCGACAAACTCGAAGAGTTTCGGCCGGCGGGGCTCGCGAGCCGCATCCTCGGCTTAGGCGACGTCGTAGGTTTGATGAAGGACTTCGAGGGAGTCGTCGACGAGGAGCGCGCCGAGGAAGACGCGAAGAAGCTGCTCTCCGGCAAGTTCGACTTGAAAGACTTCGTCTCCCAGTTGCGCATGGTCCGCAAGATGGGACCGCTCAAAGAGCTCATGGAGAAGCTTCCGTTCTTTGGCGAGCAGGGGATGCCCGCCGACGAAAAAGCGCTCGACACTATCGACGCGCTCTTCAACTCCATGACCGAAGCGGAGCGCCGTCGCCCGGAACTCATCACCGGCTCCCGCGCCCAGCGCATTGCCGTCGGTGCCGGGAAAAAGCCTGCCGACGTGCAGGACCTCTTGAAGAAGTTTCAAACTATGCGCGGCATGATGGGTGCCCTCGGCCAGAACCCCGGCCTCCTCGGGCGGCTGCCGTTCTTCAAGGACTTGGGCGCCTTGAGTCGCCTCAAGGACATGGGCTTGAAAGACGCCCTTGGCGGCGATCCGCTCCTCGCCCAAGCACTCGCTGGCGGCGAGGGTATGCCCGCCGGTTTCCCCGGGCTCCCCAAGGGCTACACCCCGCCGATGCACCAAGCGGCGCTGGCCCGCGCACGCCTCGACGGCCTCGCCGGGCGTACTGTGGAAGCTCGCAGCGACGAAGAGCGAAAGGCGCTGAAAGCTCGGCGCAAGCGCGAGAAAGAAAATCGAAAAAAGAGTCGCCGTCGGTAGAGTGCTGCTCACCTCGATGCATCGTGAAAGGTAGTAGGTGATGACCAAGGAGCGGGAAGGCCCCTTCAACCCTGAGCCGACCGAGCCTGAGCAGTCCCTTCGTCCGCGGACTTTCCACGAGTACGTGGGCCAAGAGCAAGTGGTCGCAAAGCTCAAGGTCTACGTCGAGGCAGCGAAAGGGCGAAAAGATGCCCTCGATCACTGCCTCTTCTCCGGTCCTCCCGGGCTCGGGAAGACTTCGCTCGCCTATTTGATCGCCCGAGAGCTGGGGGTCAACCTCCACCTGACGAGCGGACCTGCGCTGGAGAAGCGCGGCGACCTCGCCGGAATCCTCATCAACCTCGCTCGCCACGACGTGCTCTTCATCGATGAGATCCACCGCCTGAACTCCGGCGTTGAGGAGTACTTGTACCCGGCGATGGAGGACTATCGCCTCGACATCACCATCGACTCTGGTCCGGCGGCGCGTGCGCATCGCATCGACCTGCCCCGCTTCACCCTCATCGGGGCGACAACTCGCACCGGGCTATTGACCTCGCCGCTCCGCGACCGGTTCCACATCCAGGAGCGCCTGGAGTTCTATACTCCCGCGCACTTGGTGCGAGTCCTCGCGCGCTCCGCGAGCATCCTCGGCGTTCGCATCCATCGCGACGCCTGCGAGACTATCGCCCGGCGCAGCCGGGGCACTCCCCGCATCGCGAACCGCCTACTGCGGCGGCTGCGGGATTTTGCCGAGGTCGCGAAGGAGAACGAAATCTCCGAAGCCCTCGCGGAGAAGGCGTTGGAACAGCTCAGCATCGACGCGCGCGGACTCGACCGGATGGACCGGCGCATCCTCGAAACGGTCATCGACATGTTCGGCGGAGGCCCAGTCGGCGTCGAGACCATCGCGACCGCCGTCGGAGAAGAGCGGGAGACCATCGAAGACGTGTACGAGCCTTACCTCCTCCAGGAGGGCTTCCTGATGCGCACCCCCCGAGGGCGGGTAGCCACAAAGTCTACATTTGAATACTTTGGGCGAAAATATTCCTCTACAAACGCAGGGGATCTCTTCAGTTCCTAGCCTCGTTCACAAGCACATAACGCCTGACTTTCACGCCGAAATAGGCTAGTGGTGCGGATTTTCGGGAATGGAGAATCGCTCAACAAACGATCAGATAGCCGCAGGGGCGGAGATCACCATCGAATCTTCGTCCACATACCCCGCCAGGGGTTCTCTTCGGGTATTGTCTCCAACTACCTCAGGTCATTTCGCCTCAGTGCATCTGCATTCTGTGAGACTTTACTAGTGTTCACTCCCCAAACTCCTGCTCTGCAGCGGACGCTGCTCAAACCAGTTTCATTTTCCGGAGTGGGGATTCACTCCGGCGCTCCCTGCGAAATCCGGCTTCGCGCGGCGCCCCCGAACACTGGTCGGGTGTTTCGTCGGCTCGACGTACAATCCGGCGACTGGGTGAGCGCGCATTCGCGGAATGTGGTCGATACCAACCTCGCGACTACCTTAGGCACCGGAGAAGGGCGCATCGCCACCGTCGAACACCTGCTCGCCACCTTGACGGGGCTTCGCATCGACAACGCCTTCATTGAACTCACTGGCCCGGAACTCCCGATTATGGATGGGAGCGCGAAACCCTTCGCTCAAGGAATTCTCGCCGCCGGAATCGCCGAGCAAAAGGTTCCGGCGAATATCCTCGTCATGAAGAAGAAGGTGTCTGTCGAGTACGAAGGCCGCAAGGCCACGCTGGCGCCTTCCATGAAGCTCATCCTCGACTGCGAAATCGACTTCCGTCACCCGCTCTTGTCGCGGCAGCGTTTCTCGCTGGAGGTCACTCCGGAGACATTTGCCCAGGAGCTTGCTCCGGCCCGGACATTCGGCTTCGTGAAAGATATTGAGAAACTCCATGCCGCTGGGCGCTGTCTTGGCGGGTCCATAGAAAATGCCGTCGTCGTCGACGAGTTCTCCATCCTCAACAAAGAGGGACTGCGCTTCGCCGACGAATTTGTCCGCCACAAGATGCTCGATGTGCTTGGAGATTTGTCGCTCTTTGGCTTCCCGTTTGTCGGCCGGTATACTGCCTTGATGCCGGGCCATGCGCTCAATGATCGCCTCGTCAAAGCAGTCCTCGCGGACCCGACGAGCTATGAATTCATCGCTGGGGTAGCACCCAAGACCGAGGACGCTCGTGCGCTCTCTGCCGACGTGTCCTTGGTACCGGACGTGTCGTGAACCCCTCCTCGCTGCTCTGCCTCGCCGCGGATGTTTCCCTCCCGCGCGCCGAGGAACTTGCAAGCGAGCTCTCCCACGTGGTGGGAACCATCAAAGTCGGCTCGACGCTCTTCACCGAGCATGGTCCGAAGGCCGTCGAACGCCTGCTGCGCCACGGTCACCGCATCTTCCTCGACTTGAAACTCCACGACATCCCCAACACCATGGCGCTCGCGGCGCGCAATATCACCGCGCTCGGGGTGGCCTACTTCACGGTCCACGCGAGCGCTGGCTCTGCGGCGCACCGCGCGGTGCAAGCGGCCGTCGAGGATGAGGCGAGTCGGCGGAAACTCCCGGTGCCGACGGTGCTGGCGGTGACTGTGCTCACTTCGCTCTCGGAACAAGAGCTCGAAGAGGTCGGCGTTTCGGGGCCAGCGAACGCGCAGGTTCAGCGGCTCACCGCGCTCACCAAGAGTTCAGGACTGCGCGGCATCGTCTGCTCGCCCCGTGAAGCCTCGGCGGCGCGCGCGCTCCTCGGACCAAACGCCACCGTCTGTACGCCCGGAATTCGCAACGGCGCTTCCACAAACGACGACCAAACCCGCGTCGAGACGGCCACCTTCGCTCTCTCCCACGGCGCGAACCTGCTCGTCATCGGCCGACCGATTACCGAGGCCGCCGACCCCCACGAAGTTGCGCAGCGGTTTCTCGCCGAGGTCAGCCGCTTCGCCGCAAAGCAGGATGCGCACTGATGCCGACCGCACTCGTCACCGGCGGCGGCATCCGCATCGGACGCGCTATCGCCTTGGCGCTCGGTAAGAGCGGTTTTGACCTCCTCATCCACTACAACAGCTCCCAAGCCGGTGCGGTGGAGACCGTGGCCCAGCTCGCCGGGATGGGGCGCAAAGCGACAGCCCTCTCTGCCGATCTCTCGACTCCTGAGGGCGTCCGAGCGCTCGCGACGGCGGTCGCGAAACACACGAAGCACCTCGACTGTCTTGTGTTGAGCGCCGCCAGTTATGAGCACACCGATTTTGCCGACATCACCCTGGAGAGCTTGGAGCGGATGTGGGCGGTAAACGTCCGCGCACCGTTCCTGCTCACCCAGTGCCTCTTGCCGCTTTTACGCGCCGGGGGCCCGAGCTGCATCGTCGCCATCACCGACGCGACGCTCGTCCACGGCTACACCGCGAGCCACAACTTCTCCCACTACGCGGCCACCAAAGGCGCCCTCGCACAATTGGTGCGCTCTTGGGCAATTGAGCTTGCTCCGGGCATCCGGGTGAACGCGGTCGCGCCAGGGCCGGTCGCTTTTGGCAACGCGACAACCGAGGCCCAGCGGGAAGAAATCCTCGCGCGACTGCCGCTCAAACGCGAGGGCACACCCATGGATGTCGGTGCCGCCGTCGAGTTTCTGGTGCGCAGCACCTACATCACCGGCCACGCCCTCGTCGTGGATGGTGGCCAGGCAGTCCTATGAGCCGCGATCGTCTTTCGCTGCGCGACATTCGTTGCGCCTGCATCATCGGGGTCGAGGAAGAAGAGCGCCTCGCACCGCAGCAGGTCGACCTCTCGGTGTCGCTCACGCTCGACACGAGAAATGCCGCTCGCTCCCAGCGCATCGCCGAGAGCATCGACTACGCGCGGGTGCTCGGGACGCTGCGCTTTGTGCTCGTGGCCGGTCGCTTCCGGCTCATGGAGAGCGCCGCCGAAGCGCTCGCCGCTTGGCTCCTCGTGCCGACCGAGGGGGTGTCGCCAAGCGAAGTGGAAGTGACGCTCCGCAAGCCCTTCGTGTTTCAAGGCGAGGCGCGGCCAGAGCTCACCATCCGGCGAGACCGCCAGGACTTCACCTACGTCGTGGAAGACAAGACCTTCGGGAAGGTCGACGTGGTCTTCGAGACCGACGAGACTGGCATCTACCGCGAGCGCATCGCCCCTGGGGCAGTGCTGCCGACGCACATCCATCGGCACCTCGACGAGTCGGAGCTCATCCTCACCCCTGGGCTGCTACTCCAAGGGGCTCCGATTGCGGCTGGCCTCGCGCATGATTGGCCGAAGAACTTTCCCCACGGGTACGAGAATCCGACTGCTACTGAGCAGTCCTTCCTGTGCATCGACCGGCCCAAGTTTCGCCACGACGATGAAATCCCGGTGGATGTCCCCACTGCCGCGTTGACCATGCAGCCCTCGCGCTTCTATTTCCGCGCGCCGGAAACCTGATAGGGCAGCCCCCATGGAGATGTCGATTTCGGTCGAATTCATGTTCGCGGCGGCGCACTCGTTGCCGCTGTACGACGGCCCGTGCAAACGCCTTCATGGCCACAACTATCGGGTCGCTGTCTCCGTCGCAGGGGAGCCCGCGCGCGACGGGATGATCCGCGATTTCGATGAGCTGAAGAAGATCGTCTGGGAAAAAGTGCTCGCGAAGCTCGATCACACGAATTTGAATGATACGATTCCGAATCCCACCGCCGAAAACTTGGCGGTGTGGCTCTGGGAGCGCTTGGCGCCGCTCGTACCCAGGCTACAGGAGATACGGATTTGGGAGATGCCCGAGTATTGCGTGACCTATCGAGGATGAAGCGCAAGGCGCCGGATCGCCCGGCCATGCGCCGCGCGGTCGAGGACTTCCTCGAAGCGGCGGGCCTTGACCCGAGGCGGGGCGAACTCGCGAAGACCTCGGCCCGGGTCGTGGATGCTTGGGCGAATGAGCTCATCGCCGGGTACCACAAGTCTCCGGCGGAAGCGCTCCTCGGTCGCTTTCCGGTGTCGAAGCGCGCGCGCGGCATGGTGATGGTCTGCGATCTGCACTTTCGCTCCATGTGCCCGCACCATCTGCTCCCCTACAGCGGTCGCATCCACCTCGCCTACATTCCTCGCGCCGAGGTCGTCGGCTTCGGTTCGCTCGCGAAGCTCGTCGAGGTGTTTGCGAGCCGGTTGACCCTCCAAGAAGAGTTGGCCCGCTCCATCGCGGAGGCGCTCTACCGGGAGCTCGGCTGCGCGGGCACTGCCTGCCTCATTGAAGCGGAGCAGTCCTGCTTCCGCTACCGGGGCGAGCGCCAACACGCGGCGGTGACTGTCGCCGAGGCGTACATGGGCACCTTGCGCTCCGCCGCGAAGCAGAAGCTCCTCTGGTCACGCCTTGGGAAACTCTCGTTGCGGAGCACAACCTGAAGCGGGAACTGCTGCAAGAACTCGACGGCATCGAGCACACCGAAGCACTTCCGGCGCGCGAGGCGCATGCGACCGACGCCTCCGGGGAAGCGCCGGTGCTCCCGGAGGTGGTCGCTTTCCCGCGGACGACGGCCGAAGTGCAGGCAGTCATCCGCGCTTGCGCACGCCACGCGGTGCCAATGACCCCGATGGGCGCGCTCACCGGAAAGAGCGGCGGCGCTATTCCGATTCGCGGCGGGCTCGCGCTCTCCTTTGCGCGCATGTCGCGCATCCTGCGGATCTCCGCCCAGGACGCCGTGGCCGAAGTGGAGCCGGGCGTCATCCTCGGCGATTTGCAACGGGCGGTCGAACGACAAGGGCTCTTCTACCCGCCGGATCCAAACTCTTGGGAGAGCTGCACCATCGGCGGCAACGTCGCCGAGAACGCCGGTGGCCCCCGGGCGCTCAAATACGGTGTGACCCGCGACTACGTTCTTGGGCTCACGTGGGTGACTCCCACGGGAGAGGTGCTCGAAGTCGGGCGCCGTACCCACAAGGGTGTCGTCGGCTACGATCTGACCGGGCTCTTCGTCGGCTCCGAAGGCACGCTCGGCGTCGCGACCCGCATCGCCCTCAAACTTGTGCCGCTGCCGCCGGTGGTTCAGGCCGCTTTCTTCCTCTTCCCGAACTTGGAAGCGGCCATTGACGCGGCGCAGGCGATCCTGAGTTTCGGCGCCTTGCCTCGGTGCCTCGAATTCCTCGACGAAGTGGCGCTGCGCGTGCTGCCGGAACTTTCTCGCCACGGCGATGGCAGCGCCGCGTTACTGATTGAAGTCGATGGCTTTGAGGAGGAAGGGGTCTTCCGACACCTTGAAGCGTTGTGCGCCCTTGCCCGACAGTTCACCCACATGGAGGGAATCATCGCCGACACCCGGGAAAAGCGCTTGGAGCTCTGGAGCTTGCGAAGCCGAACTTCGGGGCGTCTCAAGGACACTTACGCATTCAAATGCAGCGAAGATGTGGTCGTTCCTCGGTCCCGATTGCGCGAGGCCATCACCGGCTTTAAGCGAGTCGATTTCGACCCAGCGATGGTGATTTCCACGTATGGACACCTCGGCGACGGGAACCTGCACGTCAATATTCTCGCGGCGCGGACCCCAAGGTCCGAAACCATCCGAAAGGTAATATCGCAAGTACTCGAATTTACGGTGGAAATTGGTGGAACTATCAGTGGTGAACACGGGGTAGGGACTACCAAGCTCGCCTATCTACAACTGGAACAAAGCCCTGCGGTCAGAGCGGTTCAAAATTCAATAAAAGCTGTTTTTGACCCGGCGGGTCTATTTAACCCCGGCAAGGCAATAAAATAACTCAATTAAATCAGCTATTTAGCCTAACAGGCGATCTGGCTTCGCGCTTGCTTATGCGTATGGACATCCACCGAAGTGGGAGGTCTGTATGCCATCGATTGAGGTCGCAGTTTGGGAAGAGATTGAAGTCGCCTCCGCTGAGAAGGCCAAAAAGAAGAAGAGCGGCGATTTCGAAGGCCTGACGCATTACCTCCGCAGCATGGGCGGGCATCGTCAGCTCACACGGGAAGAGGAATACGAGCTGTCCGCGCGGGCGAGGAAAGGTGATGTCGCCGCTCGCCAGCATCTCGCGGCGAGCAACCTGCCGTTCGTCGTCGCCGTCGCGAAGAAGTTTTCGAGCCGGGCGCGCCTCGAAGACCTCATCCAAGAAGGCAATGTCGGACTCATGAAGGCGATAGAGCACTTCGACTCACGCAAGAATGTCCGCTTTGCGACCTACTCGGTCTGGTGGATTCGCGCGTACATCACGCGCTACCTGAAGGACAACCGCAGCCACGTCCGCGGCGGCGAGCACGAACGAATGAGCATGAGTGACTTCTCGCTCGACACGCCACTCGACGACGACTCCGAGTCTACCTACGTCGACCGGATTGAAGACGCCGGACGCAGCCCCGACCAGAAGTACTTCACCTTGGAGCGAAACCACGAAGTCTCGCAGATGCTGCAGCGGGTCCGTAGGCGGCTCGGCGAGCTCGGCTGGGACATCCTCCAGGAGCGGCTCACCCAGGACAAGCCAAAGACTCTAGAAGAACTCGGCGCCCGCTGGGGAGTCTCCCGGGAACGGGTGCGCCAAGTGGAGCTGAAGACCAAGGCATTTCTTGCGCGCTACCTCGCCACCTTCGACGAGTCGAACTCGGACAGCATCGCCGCCTAACGCGGCTGTTCACATTCGGTCAGCGGGCTTCCGCGAAGAGTTGGCTGCCCATACTCTTCGCGGTCATGCTAGCTGTTGGGGCGCATGTCCTATCACCTGCAAATTTCTCGCAAGGTCGAGTACGGCGCTCGCGCGATGATTTACTTGGCGGCTCTGCCTGACAAGATGATTGTCTCGTTTCGCGTCATCGCGAGCAAGATGGGCATTCCCCACGAATTTCTGGCGAAGATATTCAAGACCCTCGTGAAGGCCGGCCTCGTTCGCTCAATCCGCGGCGCCCACGGCGGCTACGCACTCGCGCGAGCCCCTTCGACGATCACCTTCCTTGACGTCGTCGAAGCGCTGGAAGGCAAGGTGACCTTAAATCGCTGTACGGCGCCGGAGGGCTGCGCCTATTCGAACGTGTGCACGATGCTGCGGGTCTGGCAGGAAGGCCAAGAGCGTATGCTCGAGGTGTACCGGGGCGTGAGGCTCGATAGCCTTGCGATGCGCAGCCTCGTCCACCAATCGCCGGTGGAAGAATTGGCGCATCGCCGCAACGGAACGCCTGCAGTGCCGGAGCATCCGAAGCCGCGCTCCGTTCGCACCAAGCGGCTGGGCCCGAGGGCGTAACTGGTCCCCGAACCCCTTTGCCAAACCCGCCTTAACGCATAGCGTTATCTCCCGAGTCAATTTCCATTGGATTCGCCAATTCAATTGGAAAAGTTGCAAGTGGTCTCGGTGCTGGTAGCCTTCGACCACGATGTTCATCCGCCGAAAACTATTCTGGGGGGCGGCCTCAGCTTCGTTCGCGATAGCCGGGGTGTCGTTTGTGAGTGAGGGGGGCTTTCGCAAAAGCTTTCGCTTGATGCGTGAAGTGGAATCTGTTCGGCACACGAATAGCGAGCTACGCGAGGAGATTCGCGGCTTGCGTTACGAACTCAAAGCGTTGACGACCGATCCCGCCACACGGGAACGGGTCGCCCGCGAAGAGCTTGGATTTGTTCGCCCGGGTGAACTCGTTTTTGTTTTGGATCCACCGTGACCCGGCGCGCAGTGCGCTATCTGTTGGCGATTTTCACGCTGGGTACCACCATCGGGGCGCTCACTACCCATCACATTGGGTTTGAGCTCTTGGCACTGGCCGTCGGCAGCTCGGCCACGCTCCTCTTCAGCTTTGACCGGCTCATTGAACCGAAGACTCCGCCTACGACCGAGGAAATAGCCCTCGGGATTGTCGTCCTCTCGACGGTGGCGATGGTCGTCTCCGTCGGTGGACATGGGCTCCTTCCGCTCACGTACCTTTCCTGTGGGGTCCTCGCGAGCTTGTTTCAGCGGCGAGCGGCCATGGCGGTGCTGGTGCTTGGAGCGCTCTGTGTGGCGGTGCTGAGTTGGGGAGATCGCTTGCCCACGCTCTTCGCGAAAATCGCCTTCGCGGTCACGTTCGGTGGACTGTACCATCTCATACTCTGGGGACGCGTGCGCATCGCCCGGCGCGCGGAGACCGTGGCGGTGCAACGGCGCCTCGCGGAGATCGAAGAGCGCGCGGAGATGTACCGCCTCGTGAGCAGCGGTTCGAGCAGCAGCGAGGGCGCCGATGACGACTCCAAGTGGCTCCATGCGGCGGTGAAGGCTGTCGAGGGAGCGACGAGCGGCATCCTCGAACTCGCCGAAGAAGCCCTTGGCACCCACGCCCTCGGTGCCTACCTGCTCCGCATGGACGAGCGAGTGTTCCTGCTTCACGATGGCCGGGCCCGCGACTCGACCTTGTTGCGCGACTCCTTCGCGGCGCAGGAAGGGATTTTCGCCGGGGTGATGCGACGCCACGGCGCGGTGCGACTCTTCGCCCCCGCGCCGCTGTCGCACCTTCCATATTACGGACGCGATTTGCCGGAGGTGCGCTCGGTGCTGGCGGTCCCCATCCTCGAAGGCACCGACATCATCCGGGGAGTGCTGGTGGCCGACCGGGTCGAGGCTCAGCCCTTCACCGAAGAGGAAGAGCGCATCTTGGTGGCTGCGGCGCGGGAGGTGCAGCGCTGTATTGGCGTGGAGCGGGTGATGAATTACATCCGTAGCTCCCGCGACGAAAAAGACCGATTCTTCCGTGCGCTTGGCGAACTCAACCGCGCGGGTGCGCCGGAGCAGGTGTTCCCAGCGGTCGTGGAGAGCGCCCGGCAGGTTGCCCCGGTAGACTACTGCGCAGTGACCCTGGTCAACGAGACAGAGGCGGGGCGGGAGCACAAAATTGCACACATCGCTGGCGTTGGAACTTCGGCCGACGAACTCACCGGGCGAACGTTTCCGGATAACGGCGGTCTCGTCTCAAGCGTGGTGCGCTTTGGAAAAGCACTGCCCGGTTGGTCCGGAAAGCCCAGCGATCGAAAACCAGTCATCTTCGAAAACAAAACTCCGGTTCCAGAACTGCGTTCACTGATCGTCCTCCCGCTCGTCGCGGACAAGCGAGTGCTCGGGACCCTCGTGGCAGGCTCGATGCGCAAAGCGGTGCTTGCCGACGATTCTTGGCGGATGCTCGAAGTCATCGCCATGCAAGCCGCCCAAGCGGTTTTGCGCGCCCAGCTCTACGATCAGATGCAGCGGCTCGCGACGATCGACTCGCTCACCGGCCTCACGAACGTCCGCTCGCTTCACAAGCGCTTCGATGAGGTGCTGGCGCTCGCCCGACGCCACGGAAGGAAACTCTCGTTCGTATTGACCGATGTGGACCACTTCAAGTCGGTGAATGACAACTACGGTCATCCGACCGGCGACGCGGTGTTACGAGGAGTCTCGAAGCTCCTTCTCGCCGAGGCGCGGGACACGGATATCGTCGCCCGTTACGGCGGCGAGGAATTCGCCATCGTCATGCCCGAAACCGATGAGCGCGGGGCGATGGTCATCGCCGAACGCATCCGTGAGCGGGTACAGAAGGAAGTCTTCCAGAGCGAGAAAGGTCCGTTCAAGGTGACCATCTCCCTCGGTATAGCTACATTTCCACTGGAGGCCGGAGAAAAGCAGGAACTCATCGACCGAGCCGATGAATGCCTGTACTACGCCAAACGAAATGGGCGAAATCGGGCGATTTCTGCTGCAACTTTACGAACCGATTCCAGCCCGAGGAAAAGCGACCCGGCGATCGTCGCTTGAAATCCCGTAATCCAATACAGTCACAATAAAATCACAAGCAGAGATACCACTTACATGGATTCCATTGATACGGTGTAAGTACTCGTGAAGCTCAACACCAAAGCGCTCATTGCAATTGTGGCCGGATGTGCAGCAACTGCGTTGGCGATCGGTGGCTGGGAGGCTGCGAAGGCTGAACGACGTCGACGCCTCGAAGTGACCGAGAGCGCCATGCTCGCGATGCGCTACGTCGGTGAAGAGATCGCCGAGTACATCGTGCGCGGCGAAGTGAAAGAGGCCGGACGCCTCTTGGAGCGCAAGAAAGAATTCCTCCGTTCCTTCAAGCTCTCTGAAGCGCTGGTGGTTGATCGACAAGGTCTCATCCGCTTTGGGGAGGGCGCCGTCGGGACCGAAGCGCCGAGCTACGTCTTAGAAGCGATTCCCGGGAACGGCGCGACTGCGCTCTCCCAGGATGGCCGCTCGTACATCGTTTCGCCCGTCGCTGATGTCGGCTATTTCGCGGCACATTTAGGCTTCGAGGGCGACAAAGAACGCCGACTCTTGTGGACTTTACGGGCTCTTGAGTACTTCATCATGCTCGCCGGGATGCTGTTCCTACTCTCTTGGTGCATCCGTCTGCGCACGGCCATCGCGCTCCGGGAGGTGCTCGGGAAGGTCGCGAGTGGCGACTACTCCGCGCGGTTGCCAACCGATGGGGGAAAAGACGGAATCGCGGAGCAATTCAATGGATTTGTGACCGCGCTCTCCCACATGCGCAGCCTTGAAACTGCGGTGAATGAGCGCACGAGCCACTTGCTCGCTATCAACGCGCGCTTGGAGCGGCTCGCGGTGACCGATGACCTCACCGGCATCGCCAACCGACGGCGCTTCGACGAGGTGCTCCGCAAAGAAGCGCTGCGCTGCTTGCGGCACGATCGTCCGATGGCGATTCTGATGATCGACCTCGATCACTTCAACGAAGTGAACGACGCCATCGGCCATCCCGCCGGTGGTCACCTCGCCGGCGACGAGCTTCTGCGGCGAGTCGCGGCGGTGCTGAGCGCAGACCTGCGCGAGACCGACCTCATCGCCCGTTACGGTGGCGATGAATTCGCGGTCATCCTCCCCGAGACCCGTCGGCTAGAAGCGGCGCAGGTAGGTGAGCGCATGCGTGCGGCGGTCGAGGCGCGCATCAACGCCGAGCGAACGTGGCCCATTAAGGTCACCATCAGCATCGGCGTCGCGAGCTTCCCAGAAGACGGCAACAACGAAACCGACGTGCTACGAGCCGCAGACAAGGCTATGTACGAGGCAAAAGGCACCGGCAACAATCGGCTCGTTGTTTCGGAAAAGGTCCATGAGCATGGCGATACGACCTAATGGGGTCGGGCTACCCGAGCCCTTACGTCCGCTTGCGCAATCCGTCGTCGAAGCCACGCTGCCCAACGGCCTGCGGGTGCGGCTCATTCCGTCGCGGGCGGTGCCGGTCTGCAGCCTTTATCTGTTCTACGGAGTAGGCTCGCGCAACGAGTTGCCGGGGATGACCGGCATCAGCCACCTGTTCGAGCACATGATGTTCAACGGCTCGAAGCGCTACGGGCGGGGGAAATTCGACCGGCTCCTCGAAGCCAACGGCGGCGCCTCGAACGCCTACACCTCCACCGACATGACCGTGTACCACGAGGACTTCATGCCGAGTGCCCTCGACCTCGTGCTGGACCTCGAAGCGGACCGCATGCAGGGGCTTCGCATCGACGCCCGAAAGCTCGACGAGGAGCGCAAAGTCGTTTTGGAAGAACGCCGACTGCGCGTGGAGAACGAAGTCGAAGGCATCCTCGACGAGGAACTCGCCAACTTGCTCTACGCATCGCACCCGTACCGCTGGCCGATCATCGGCTGGAACAAGGATATCGAAGCGATCTCCGCGACCGATTGCGAGACCTACTACCGGCAGCACTATGCACCGGAGAACGCGATCCTCTACCTCGCTGGAGACTTTGACCCCGACGAAGCGATGAAGCTCGTGCGCCGTCGCTTTCGGAGCGTCCGCAACGGCGCGAAGCGCGAGCCGCGGAGCCTGGAACTCGAACCGCAGCAGCGGGGCGAGCGTCGGGCGGTCGTCGAGTATCCGGCGTTGGCGCCTTCGCTCCTCCTCGGTTGGCGCGGCAGCGTCGCGCGCAGCGAGGATGCGCTCACCCTCGATGTCCTCCAATACGCGCTCGGCTCCGGCCAGTCTTCGCGGCTGCGCCGGTCGCTCGTCTACGAGCAGCCGCTCGCCGTATCGGTCTCCGTCGACTGGGGCTGGCGCATGGAGGAGGGCACTTTCCTGATTTCGGTCCAGCTCGGAGCCGAAGGGGATACCCGACAGGTCGAAGAGGTGATTGCGAAAGAAATCGCCAGCATCGCCGACCAAGGAATTACTGAGAGCGAGCTCGTGAAGGTGAAACGGAACTTGAGCTACCACTTCTACCGAGAGCTGACGACCAACGGCGGGCGCGCCCACGCGCTCGGCAACTACGAGATGCTGCTCGGCCATTGGCGCGACGGCCTCGCCTTGCCGGACAAATACGCGGCGATTACCTCGGAGCAGGTGCGCGACGCGGCGCAGCGCTACTTGGCACCGCGCGCCCGTTGTGTGGTGACGCTCAAGCCCCTCGGAGAGGCATGAGGGCACCAAGTCCAGAGCTTCTGCCGGGTGAAGAACGCGTTCAAATGGCCAATGGGTTGACGGTCCACCTGTATCCGAACGGGAGCTTCCCGCTGTGGTCGACCTCGCTCGTCTTCTCCACCGGCGGCGCGTACGATCCGCCGGAGCACCTCGGTGTGTCGGACTTTGCGACCGCCTTGGCGCGGCGGGGAGCAGAGGGAATTCCCGCAGCAGAGATCGCGGTGCGCCTCGAAGGCGCCGGGGCCTCCATGGGCGCCCATGCGAGCGAAGAGCTCGTGCTCTACTCGGCGGCGGGGCCGACCGACGGTCTTCCCGAGGCCCTCGCGCTTTTGGGGGCGATGGTGCGCTCACCGGACTACCCGGAGCAAGAGGTCGAAATCGGTCGCCGCCGCGCACTCGGGCGGCTCGCGAACGATGTGAATGATTCGAGCTTCCTCGCGGAGCGGGCGATCTCCCGCATGCTCTGGGGGCGCCATCCCTACGGGCGCGACGCGTGGATAGACGCGGCGGCAATCGGCGCATTGCCGCGCTCGGCACTCCTCACCTGGCGGGAAACTCGCCTCAAGCCACACGGGGCGCACCTGTACTTCGCCGGGGCGACAGACGTTTCCGCCACCTTGCGGGAAATTGAGCGGCACTTCGGGAGTTGGGAGGGAACCTCCGCCGAGCAGCCGAGCGTCCCCGCGCCGCGCGGCCTCGCGGTGCCTGGTCGAACCTGGATTGTCGACAAGCCGGAGCTTACCCAGGTGCAAGTGCGCATCGGCATGCCCTCAGGTCCGCATGTGCCCGGCGACCATTTGGCGCTCATCGCCCTCCACGCAATCCTCGGCGGCGCCTTCGGCTCGCGGCTCATGACCGAGCTGCGGCAACGCCGCAGCCTCACCTACGGCGTCGAGAGCGGATTTGAGCTCTTCCGCGAGGGAGGCGTTTTCACCATTGCCTCCCACACCCGCTACGAGTCGGTCGCGGAGCTCGTCGAAGCGAGCTTGAGCACGGTGCAGAAGCTCGCCGCCGAGGGGCCTCGGCCTCTCGAATTGAAGCGCGCCCGGCGACTCATCGAGAGCGTCTACGCGGCCCGCCTCGAAACCAACGAGGGTTTGATCGGCGCTATCGCCGAGGCAGCAGCGCTTTCGTTGCCCGAGGACTGGGTGGTTCGTTTCCGGGAGCGCATCGCAGCGCTCACGCTCGAAGAGGTCCGGCGGGCGGCAGACACCTACCTGCGCCCCGTTGCGCCTTCCCTAGTGTTCGTCGGGGCTGCCGAGAAGCTGGTGTCGGTGGCGCGCGCCTTCGGCGACCTCACGGTGGTGAGCGCCGAGGAATTTGCCTAGGTCGCTGCCGCGCCTCCGCTGCAGGAACTAGAGGAATACGCCCTCTTGCGCTAGACGGGACGTTCATGGCGAGACGAGGCGCACACCGCGCTGTTGAGAGCGTCGGACAAGCTATCCTCGACTTCGTCGAGGGCATTGGCGTCGTCGCGACACTCCTCTTCGAAGTGCTGAAGTGGAGCTTTCGCAAGCCATTTCGGATGGGGAACTTCTTCTACCAACTCGACTTCGTCGGGGTTGGCTCCATCGGCATCGTGGCTCTCACTGCCACTTTCACCGGCATGGTCTTCGCCCACCAGAGCTGGCGAGCCTTCGAGCTGTTCAATGCCCAGGGGCTCGTCGGGCCGACGGTCGCGCTCACCGTGACCCGGGAGCTGTCGCCGGTGTTGAGCGCGCTCATGGTGACCATGCGGGCGGGGAGCGCCATGTGTACGGAGCTCGGCACGATGCGGGTCACCGAGCAAATCGACGCCCTCGAAGTCGTGGGCGTGAGTCCCATTCAGTACCTCATCGTCCCCCGAGTCCTCGCCGGGCTCATCATGGTGCCGATGTTGGTGCTGGTGTTCGACCTCATGGGCATATCCGGCGGCTACTTCGTCGCGGTGATCGTCCGCGGACTATCGGCCGGTACCTTCATTTCCCGGACCCAGCAGTGGCTCGATGCGGAAGATATCGCTGAAGGGCTCCTGAAGGGCGCGGTCTTCGGATTTTACGTGATGCTCATCTCCTGCACCCGCGGCTACAACGCGAGCGGAGGAGCCCAGGGCGTTGGCCTCGCCACGACCCGGGCGATGGTCACCTCGGCGTTGGGCGTCTTCATCCTCGACTATATCGTCGGGGTCATCTTGCACTGACCGTATGGCAAACATCATCGAGGTCCGCGACCTCCACAAATCCTTCGGCGATCACCATGTCCTGCGCGGCGTCAACCTCACCGTCGAGCGCGGTCAGACTGTCGTCATCCTGGGAGGCTCCGGGAGCGGAAAATCGGTGTTGATGAAACACCTCATCGGCCTTTTGCGTCCGGATCGCGGCCAGGTCATCATCGACGACGAGCCTATCGAGGCGATGAGCCCGGAGGACTTGGCGCGAGTGCGAACGAAGTGCGGAATGGTTTTCCAAGGTGCGGCGCTCTTCGACTCCATGACGGTCTACGAGAACGTCAGCTTTCCGCTGCGAGAGCACCGGCCGAACCTGAACGAAACCGAATGTCGAGCCATCGTCCGCGATAAACTCGCGCTCCTGGGGTTGAAAGACATCGAAGAGCGCTACCCGGCCCAGATTTCTGGAGGGATGCGCAAACGGGTGGGCCTCGCACGGGCGATTGTGCTCGATCCCAAAATCGTCCTCTACGACGAACCGACGACTGGCCTTGACCCGATAACCACCGACTACGTCGACGAGATGATCCTCGCCGCGCAGAAAGAGCTGAATGTGTCGTCGGTGGTCATCAGCCATGACATCGCCTCGGCCTTCAAAGTAGCGGACACCATCGCCTTTCTCGCCGAGGGGGAGATCATTGCGGAAGGTCCGCCGATGGAGCTGCGGCATTCCAAACATCCCCGGATAAGCCTCTTCATGAGCACATGGTTCGGCAAAAACTAGAGGTGATTGCGCATTCGTAAGACCACACTGCGAAAAGACGACGCCCCCGTCGAGCGGGGGCGTCGGTACTGCAGGCTGTGCGTTCGTTACTTCACAGTTGTTCCGCTCGCGGAGATGACCACCGAGGGAGCAGCGGCCTTGAATTTGTGGGTATCCGGCAGGGCGGTTTCGAGGCCGTTGTGCCACGCCATGTACCCGGACAGCGCCTCAAGGCTGGTCGCGTCATTGGCGGCCACAATTTCAAAGAAGTTCCCGTTCCAGTACTCTGCGCCGTCCCAGCGTCGGCCAATGCGGTAGGCCTTCGCCTGGGGTATGGATGGGACTGCGGTGGGATTGTTCGCGACCGCCGAGCCGTCGAGCTGGAGCGAAACCCCTGCGGTGCCGATGGTGGTTCCAAACATCTGTTTCTGGTTCAGGGTGATGGGCTGAACATCGGCTATGGTCCAGAACGGGCTGACACTGGAATATTGTCCTGCGGTGATCGTCGGCACAGTATATCGCGCAAACGGATCCGCGCCCAGCATCAGGGGAACAAATTTGCCATCGTACTCTGAGGTGAAGATCGTTGGCACCGGCCCGACCAATGCAGTGGTCTTCACGACCGCGATTATTGTGGCGTTGCCTGTGAAGTCGAGCGCGCCGATGGTGTAGGAGGCGTTGCTCAACACGATCGAGTCTTTGTTGATGCTCCACATCGGTAGCCCACTGAGGGTCGATGCAGACATGCTCGGATTCGCTTGGTTGGTCCAACCGTGGACGACACCACCGGCAGTGCGCTGTTGGTTCGTTCGGCTCGCATCGCTGAACAGGGTCTGCGCGTTCGCCGCGTCAAACCAGGCCCGAAGCTGGCTCGACAGGTCCTTCGGCGTCGCATAGCGCTTGATGGTCCCGGTACCGCTGCGCGCGGGGCTTCCGAAGGCCCATTTCAGAGCCATCAAGTCCAGGGTGCCGCTCGCGACGGTGAGGCCAGTGTTGAGCTGGGCACCGGTGAGGAACAGGGTGTTCCCGTCGCCCACCGAGATGGTCACCGTCCCCGCACCGGAGATGGAGCCGCTGATGGTGTAATCTCCTGTACCGGCGATTTCGAGGGTGTGCGCACCGGCCGCGAAGGCGAGTGGCTGCTCGTAGGTCGTCGATACTGCCTTGTCGAGGAGGAGCACATTGTCCAGGTAGATGCCGGGGATGCGCTCTTTGACTTCGAGTTGGAGGTCCACCGTGGCGACATCCGTGCTGTTGGAAGCGGTGACGGTGTAGGTGGCGAGCGCGGCGGCGCCGACAGGGGTGCCGGTGATGACGCCGGTCGTCGTATCCATCTGGAGGCCGTTCGGCAGTGCTGGAGAAATCGCGTAGCTGACGATCGGACCACCAGTCGAGGACGGTGCGTTGTCCGCAATGGGAGACCCGTCGTTGTAGGTCGCCGGGTTTACGGCGTAGCTGAGTCCGGCCGGAGCCATCTCGAGTACGGTGATGGTGAGGTCGGCGCTCGTCGAACCAGAGGCGTTGCTCGCAGTGACCTTGTAGGTTGCTTCAGCGCTCACTGCTGTCGGGGTGCCGGAGATTTCTCCAGTACCAGCGTTGAGGCTCAAGCCGGCCGGCAGTGCCGGGTCGACCGTAAAGGAAGTCGCGACGCCGCCGGAATTCGCCGGGCGATTCGGCGCGATGGCAGAGCCACGGCGGTAGACGCCATTGGGGGTGAGGTAGGTGAGTGCGCTCGGTGGGTCGTCGGCGACATCGATCTCCAAAATCACCGAGACTTGGCCGCCAGAGGTGCTGGCAGTGACCGTATAGGCACCCTTCGATGCGGCAGCCGTCGGCGTGCCGCTGATGACGCCGGTCGTGCTGGAGAGCGACAGGCCAGCGGGTAGGGCCGGACTCACCGCGTAGTTGGTGGGTGCGGCGCCGGTGGTGGTCGGTACGTTCGGGGTGATGAGGGTGTTGACGTGGTAGCTCGCCGGATTGACCGCATAGGTGATGCCGGTCGGAGCGACGATCTTCACCTCGATGGAGAGCGTTACCGTCGCTGAACCACCGGTGTTGGTGGCGGTCACGGTGTAGTCCGTAGGCGCGCTCTCATTGGTCGGCGTGCCGCTGATGACACCAGCCGCGTCGATGGTGAGTCCTGCCGGGAGCGCCGGGCTCACGGCAAAATTCGTCGGAGTGCCACCGCTGTTCGACGGAGCGTTCGGGGGAACAGGCTTGTTCTTGGCATACACCGCCGGATTCAAGGCGTACTTGAGGTTCGAGGGCGAAGTGTCGTTGACAGTAATGCTCACCGAGGCATTGACGCTTCCTCCGCTGTTGAGAGCAGTGACCGTATAGCTGGTCGCCGCAGCCACCGCGGAAGGGGTACCACTGATGACGCCAGTGGCCTTATCCAAGGTGAGGCCCGCCGGCAGTGCCGGACTCACGGTGAACGAAGTGGCTTTGCCGCCGGTAACGGTGGGAGTATTAGGCGTTGCCGCGCTCCCCTTGATGTAGACCGCTGCGGGAGTTGAGTAAGCGAGGCTCTTCGGGGCGATGTCGTTCACGGCGAGGACGAGCGCAACTGTCGTTTGCCCGGCGCCGTTGCTCGCTGTCACCGTATAGGTGGCGGAGGCAGTGACTGCGAGGGGTGTTCCACTGATGACGCCTGTGAGCGGATCCATGACCAGCGTATTCGGAAGCGCCGGAGAGATGCTGTAGGCTGTCGGTTGGCCACCGCTATTCGACGGCTTATTGGCCGTGATGGCCACGCCAACGGTATAGTTGGCCGGATTTGTTGCATAGTTCAAGGTCGCAGGCGGAAGCTCCGCGGCGTGGACGATGATACTGAAGCTCGCGGTTGCTTTGCCCAAAGAGTTGGTTGCGGTGACCGTATAGCTGGTCTCTGCCAACGCGGCCTTGGGGGAACCGGTGAAGTTGCCGACGTTGGGATCGAAGGTCATCCCTTCGGGCGGCTGCGGGGCGATGGTGTATGTAGCGATAGCTCCGCCGACAACTGGAGCGTTGATCGAGCAAGGCTGAGCGACCACGCAATCGAATTTTGCAGGTTTAAACTCGATGGTCGGCGGGCCAACCCTTGGCACACCGCTATCGGGATTCATCCCACTGTCGGGGTTCGTACCGGGTCCGGAACTGCAGGCCGCAGCGAAAAAAGCCGCGGCCAGAGTGAGAATACTCCTGTGATTATAGATACTTTGCATGGTTATATGGGGCTCACTAGAAAGTGGTTCATAGTTGCTCATCGTGGATAGCGACGGAATGGTCGCATGCCTCACGAATCTGATAACGATGGGTCTGTTAACCACGCAACTCTACCGTCAGCTAAACAGCTCGCAGGTCAGAGCAGAGTAGTTTGCCGTGAGTCATCGCAGACCGGGTGCCTGCTATGCTTGGGTCAATGGTCGAACCCAAGCGCGGATGGGTGATTAGTGAATCACCGTGCCCGTCGCCGATAGAGTGACCATGGGTGGTGCATTCTTGAACCGGTGCTCTTCTGGCAGTTCCTGGTTCAAACTGTTGTGCCAGGCCATGTATCCAGAAAGTGCTTCGATGTGTTGTGGGCTGCTCGCAACAACAATTTCATAGTAGTTGCCGTTCCAAAATTCCTGCCAGTCCCAACGACGCCCAATGCGATACCTGGAATTTGGGGGAAATGCGTCAATGGTTGCAGGTGTTGAAGCGACTGTTGCACCTTCGATTTGGAGAACGACTTCTGAGGTGCTGGTGGTCATTCCAAACATCGTCTTCTTGTCGAGTTCAACGGGGAAGCTGTTTGTCCGCACCCACTTGAGGTTGGATGCTGCGTAATACCCCGCAACAATGTTCGGAAGAAAACCCGAATCTTCCTGACCTCTTGGATGCGCACCCAGATGCGCAATAATTGCGATGTCTTGAGTTCTTCCCAAGTGTTCCGAGGTAAATATTGCAGGGCGAGGCCCAGTGAACGAAGTGGTTTTTACTACTGCTACGACAGTTGCTCCATTCGAGAGTTCCAAGTCAGCGAGAATAAAGGATGCGTTTCCTAGGAGGATCGAATCCTTGGTGAGGCTCCACGTCGGATAACCGTCCTCAGTTTGAGCATGTATCCCAGATTTTGCAAGGTTGCTCCATCCGTGGACAATTCCACCGGCGTTGCGCTGACGATGTTTTCGTTGGGAGTCCATGAAAATAGTTTGAGGATTCGATGCATCGAACCATGCGCGCAGGTCTTCTGAGATGTCCAAGGGAGTGGCGAGGCGTTTGACAACTCCAGACTTGGCGGTAGACAGTTTGCCGAAGGCCCACTTGAGCTCCCGGGCATCGACGGTGCCGCTCACTACGGTAACCCCTGCGGCAAGTTGAGCACCCGTGAGCAGGATGGTATTGCCTTCGCCAGCGGAGATATTCAATGTGCCATCACCAGAGATCGACCCGGAGAGGGTGTAGTCGCCCGTTCCAGCGACTTCGAATGTATGGGTTCCAGCAGACAGTACCAATGGACGTTCGAAGGTCGTCGAAGCCGCTTTGTCGTGGAGGAGGACATTGTCAAAATACAGGCCCGGGGTGCGTTCTTTGATTTCTAGGTGCAGTTCGACTCTCGTCGCACCCGAATCGTTCGCGGCAGTGATCCGGTAGGAGGTCATGGGGAACTTGCCTATGGGTATACCGGAGATGACGCCGGTCGTCGCATCGAAGTGAAGGCCCTGCGGCAACGGCGGTGCAATAGAGTACCGGAGCACTTTTCCTCCGTTTGAGCTTGGCGTGTTGGCACTGATGGGAGTGCCATCGGCATAGCTTGCTGGATTCTGGGAGTAGCTGAGCCCAGCCGGAGCCATCTCCGCGACGGCAAACGTGATTTCCGCGCTCGTCTCCCCAGAGCTATTGCTGGCAGTTATCCGGTAGGTCGCGGAAGGTGCCACGGCGGCGGGGGTACCGGAAATCTCTCCGCTGACCGTATTGAGCTGAAGGCCAGCCGGTAACCCGGGGCTCACCGAGTAATAGGTCGCGGTGCCGCCGGAATTTGTTGGGAGCAGTGGCTCGATAGGTGTCCCTTGCTGATATCCTGCGGACGATGCTGGATATTGAAGGTCGACCGGCGGGTCATCGGCGATATCAATCACTACAAGCGAAGAGACTTCGCCGCCATCCGTCCCCGCGGTCACGACATAGGCACCCTTGGAGACGGCAACTTTCGGCGTCCCGCTGATGATGCCGGTACTGTTCGAGAAAGTGAGCCCTGCTGGGAGCTCTGGAGCTACTGAATAGCTCGTCGGTTTCGCCCCTGTCGAACTTGGCAGATTAGGAGTGACCGGCACACGGATGCGATACCTAGCCGGATTATCCAGATAGGTGAGGCCAGTGGGAGCGACTACCTTCACCGCAAGGGAAAGAATAGTGGAGCTTGAACCTCCGGAGTTGATCGCAGTGATGATGTAACTCTGAGCACGGCTTTCTTCCGATGGGACACCACTGATGGTTCCAGAGAGCTGATCGAGCATCAATCCTGCGGGGAGCTCAGGGCTCAGCGTAAATTTCGTCGGAGCGCCTCCGCTGTTGGAGAGCGTGTTTGGATTTATCGGCTTGCCCATAGCGTACACGGCTGGATTCATGGAGTAGGAGAGATTTGATGGCGGATTGTCGATCACTTCCATGTTGACTCTGGCTGTGGTGTGCCCACCGCTATTGTTTGCGGTAATCGTAAATGTTGTTGCCGAGATGGGCACTCGTGGAATTCCACGAATCACTCCAGTGCTTGGGTCAAGTTCGAGTCCCGCGGGCAGGGGAGGGATCACCGAATAATCGGTAACCTTTCCTCCACCGACAGTAGGAATGTTGGGTGCAGAGTTGGAGCCAACCTGAAGGATCAGGGAGGGCCAACTGTATTTGAGTTCTGCTGGAGCAATATCATTGATAGCAATCGACAGCTCCACCGCAGCTTCCCCAACGTCGTTTGAAGCCTTTACGGTATAGGTACCCATTGGGGTAACGCTCGTCGGTGTACCGCTGATGAAACCGGTAAGCGGTTCGAGGACCAGCCCGACGGGAAGCTCGGGAGTAACCTGGTACATCGTTGGTTTTCCGCCGCGCAGGGAGGGTTTATTCGGGGGTATGCTTACCCCCACCTGGTAGCTTGTCGGGTTCAAGTCATAGCGGAGTTCTGAGGGTGCTGGCTCTGCAATATGAACAGTGAGGCGCAGGATTGTGGAAAGCTGGCCTTGTGAATTCTTAGCTATGACAATGTACTTCGTCGCGGGCCTAGGACTTTTTGGGATCCCGGTGATAGCTCCAGTCGCTGGATCGAAGCTCATCCCATCTGGAATGCCAGGTGATACTGCAAAGTTCGATGCCTGTCCCGGGGCAACCGGGGGGCCTATAGCACAGGGTTGAGCGACCACGCACTCGTACGTTGCAGGCTTGTATTCCATCTGCGGCGCTGTGACGTTCGGCGCGCCACTGTCAGGATTCTTGCCGATTTCAGGACCTGCTCCGGAAGAGCAAGTTGATGTGCAAAGAAGTGCGCATAGCCCTGCGATAAACATGAATTTGTTGCGATAACGCATAGTTGTGCTCACAAGGATGTGTTCCAAATATTTCCCGGGTGCTGCCGAGAATGCCTAGGTTGCTGTGCCATGAGAATGTGATAACGCTGAAACAGCCACGTCTGCAATATGGCGGAGAACAATTTGTGTTGCCTACAGTTCCCGCACAGGCGTATTTCTGGCCGCACTAGATGACAGCGCCTCTGTCAGGGTGCTCTCAATGCGAAGCCCCCGCCAGCGTCGGCTAGCAGGGGCTTCAAAGCTACCTCTATGTTTTGTGATTACTTTATCGTCGTGCCATCTTTGGTGATGGTCGCGATAGGAGGTGATGCTTTGTACTTGTGGTCCTTCGGCAGCAAGTCCTGTAGATTGTTGTGCCAGGCCATGTACCCGGAGAGTCTGTCCATCGCAGTTGAGTCAGCGGTGACGATGATTTCATAAAAATCACCACCCCAGAAATCGACGTCATCCCATCGTTCGCCGATTTTATATTCGGTTGTCTTCATGAATGGAGGAACACGGGTTTTATTCCAGTTCACGGTCGCGCCTCCCGCCTGAAGAATGATTCCCGCGCTCCCGTACGTCGCACCCAACATCTGCTTTACTCCGTGCTCAACTGAGTGCGGTTGTGACATAATCCAAGGGGTTGAATTAGCTTCTCGGCTTCCGGCGACGACATTGAGGACGCCGATCCGCTTGAGCGGATCCGCGCCGAGCATGACCGATACGGTATAACCTTTTGCCACTCCTGTGAAGATCGCAGGAAAATTGCCGTGGAACGTCCGACTCCGTACGACTGCAAGGACGGTGGCCTCATCGGTCAAAGTGATGCCACGAACGTCGAAGGATGACTTGAACAACACGATGGAGTCTTTCGAAGCGCTTAAGGTGGAGGTTCCGTTGCGAGCTGTTGCCGACGCCTTCGGATTCGCTACATTCGTCCATCCCTTGACGACTCCACCGGGGCTCGTCTGTGGTTGCGTTCGTTCGGCATCACTGAAGATTGTTTCGAGTTTTGAAGCGTCGAACCAGGCGCGAAGTTCGCTCGATAGCTCAGGTGGCAGAGCGTAGCGTGTGAGGACCCCGGCGCTGCTGCAGGAGAGCTTTCCGGTAGCCCACTTCAGGGCGGTTGCATCGAGGATGCCGCTCGCGACGTTCACTCCTGTATTCACGACCGTTCCTTTCAGAATGATGGTGTTGTCCTTGTCGGTAGTGATGGTGAGGGTTCCGGGTCCGGAGATTTCGCCCGTAAGAATGAAATCTCCCTTGCCGAAATGACGCAGGGTATGGACTCCTTCGGAGAGATGCAGAGGTTGAGCAAGGGTTTTCGAATCAATGCTCGCTACGAGTAGGGTGTCGTCAAGGTAGATTCCTGGCACGGGCTCTTGCACCTCGATGCTGATGTCAAAGGAGGTGCCATCGGTGGAATTCTTCCCAGTGACGGTGTAGGTGGCGCGAGGGGTTATCGCGGTCGGTGTCCCGGAGATGACCCCGGTGGAGGTATCGAGAGTGAGCCCCTCGGGGAGCGGTGGCGAAACTCCATAGACGGTTATGGGGCCACCAGTTGACGACGGTGTGTTGGGCAAAATCTTCAGACTGACACCGTAAGTAACAAAGCTAGCGTTGTAGGAGAGCTCTTCCGGTGCCATTTCCTGTACCTCAATGGTGAGCTCAGTGCTGGTACTTCCCGAGGCGTTGCTCGCGGTCACGGTGTACGTTGCCGCCGAGGTGGTCACTGTTGGTATTCCAGTGATTTCTCCTGTGACTTCATCAAGTTTGAGTCCGATCGGGAGCGGTGGCCGAACTGCGTAGGCGGTTACTTTTCCCCCTTCGCTCCTTGCATGATTCGCGGTGATGACGGTTCCTCGGCGATAGATCGCCCGTGGAACGTCGTAGGACAAGGTACTCGGCGGATCATCCACCACTTCGAGCTCGAGGATAACTGTCACTACCCCGACCCCGGAGCTACCGGTCACGGTGTAAGAGCCTTTTGCTGTGGCCACCGTCGGCGTGCCACTGATAATCCCGGTCGCTTCAGAGATCGTGAGCCCCGCCGGAAGCGGTGGATGCACGGTGTAACGCCTCGGCGCTCCTCCCGTATGGCTCGGGGTGTTGGGTGCGATGGGGGTGCGGATGTGGTAGCTCGCAGGGTTTACCGCATACGCAAGGCCCGACGGGGGAACCTCTTTCACCTCAATGGTGAGGGTGATCGACAAAGAGCCACCGCTGTTTGTGGCGGTGACCACATAGTCCGTCGGTGGGGATGCGAGCTTCGGTGTTCCGCTCACGGTCCCGGTGCTCGGATCGAGGTTGAGCCCTTCCGGGAGTGCGGGCAACACCGAGTAGCTGGTCGGTTTTCCGCCGTGCGACGCGAGTTCGTTGGGAGCTATCGCGTGCTCCAATACGTATACGGCGGGATTGAGGGTGAACTGAAGGTGTTTTGGGGGGGTATCGACGATGTGGATATTCACGCTTGCAGATGCATTGCCCGCGCTATTGGCTGCGGTGATGGTGTAGTCGGTTGGCGCAGTCAATACAGAAGGAGTTCCGCTGATGACACCGGAGTGCGCTCCGAGGTCAAGCCCAGCCGGGAGTACCGGCGAAACACTGAACGTGACCGACGTTCCACCATGAAGCGCTGGAGTGAGAGGTGGTATGGGCACGCCGATTGTGTAGGAAAGAGGCCTCGTGGCGTAGGTCAGGTGCAAAGGCGCTGACGCTACTTCCACGATGTCGACGGGATTTTCTTTGGCAGGATGGACGACCATCCTGAACTTCGCGGAGGCGCTCCCGGTAGTACTTGTGGCGGTGACGAGGTAGTCTGTCTCCGGCGATTCCCGACTGGGGATGCCAGTGAGACTGCCTCGTGTGGCATCGAAATGCATTCCAGGCGGCGGTTCTGGGGCAATGGAAAATGAAGCCGGACCACCTTCGATGACTGGCGCGTCCACGGAACACGGGCTGTCCACGACGCAGACATACTGCGCTCGGCCGATTTGGATGGTGAGTGAGACTGCATTTGGAGTTTCTGGTTCGCGACCGGCATCAACCGCGACGCCGGTCAAACTACTACAGGAAGCTATGAATACTGGTAGAACGAGCGCAAGAGCGCACTTGTACTGACATTGCATGGTGTGGATCCTTCGGTTGTAGAGTTGTCCCCTCATCGAAGGCGAAAAGAAATCGCCTTGGTGTACTCATCTGATAACGAGCAACACGTACGAAACGCAACTAATGCGAAACCCCCGCCAGCGAGAGCCGACAGGGGTTTCATGGCTACATCAATACATCATGATTACTTGATTGTCGTGCCATCCTTGGTGATGGTGGCGATAGGGGGTGACGTTTTGTACTTGTGGCCCTTCGGCAGCAGGTCCTGTAGGTTGTTGTGCCATGCCATGTAGCCGGAGAGCTTATCGATATCTGCTGGGCCGTTTGCAACTACAAGTTCATAATAGTTGCCGTTCCAAATATCTTCCCAGTCCCATCGGCGCCCGATGCGATACCAGCGATTTGGCGGAAACGAGTCAATGGCAATGGACTTCGAAGCGACTATAGCTCCATCGACTTGAAGAACGATTCCTGAGGTACTCGTAGTCATACCAAACATGGTTTTTTTGTTGAGTTCTACTGTGAAGCTATCTGTATGTAGCCAGTTGGTACGAGAGATATAGTATCCGGCGACGATGTGCGGCCGAAGCGGAGAGTCCCCTGGCCCATGTGGGTACGCGCCCAGATGGGCAATAATTCCGTTCGAGCCTTCGCCACCATGATGTTGCGATGTAAATATTGCAGGTTTCTCACCAGTGAGTGAGGTCGTCTTCACAACTGCGATAACTGTGGCTCCATGGGTGAGTCGCAGGTCGCCAATCTTGAAAGTTGCATTACTTATGACGATCGAATCTTTGGAGGAACTCCAGTACGGATTCCCCCACGTAGCGAGAGCAGAAACTTCGGGATCAGCGAGATTTGTCCACACACGCACATGTCCACCGGCGTTGAGTTGGCGTTGCGTCCGTTCTTCGTCGCTGAAAACAGTTTCAGCATTCGAACCGTCGAACCAGGCCCGAAGATCGCTCGATAGTTCAGTTGGGATTGCAGAGCGTTTGAGGACTCCTGTGCCGCTGCGGGTGACTTTTTTGGTGGTCCACTTCAGTGCCGTCGCATCGAGGGTCCCGCTCGTGATGTTCACTCCTCCATTGGCGACAGCTCCTTTGAGGGTGATGGTGTTGTCTGGGTCGGTGGTGATGGTGAGGGTTCCGATTCCGGAGATTTCACCCGTAAGTGTGAAATCCCCCTTGCCGAGCTGACGCAGTGTGTGCACTCCTTCGGAGAGATGCAGCGGTTGCGCAAGGATTGTCGAATCAGTGCTCGCGTCGAGTAGGGTGTCGTCGAGGTACATTCCGGGCACCGGCTCTCGCACCTCGATGCTGATGTCGAAAGAGGTACCGTCGGTAGAATTCTTGCCAGTCACGGTGTAGATGCCGCGAGGGGTCACCGTAGTGGGCGTCCCCGAGATAATGCCGCTCGTTTCATCGAGAGCGAGTCCCGCGGGGAGCGGCGGCCAAACTCCATAGCGGGTTACCGGCCCACCCGTTGACGACGGTGTATTGGGCGAAATCCTCAGACTGACTCCGTACGTAACAAAGCTGTTTTTGTAGGAGAGCTCCGCCGGTGCCATTTCCTGAACGGTTATATGGAGCACGGTGCTGGTACTTCCTGAGGCGTTGCTCGCAGTCACTGTGTACGCTGCTTCCGAGATGGTCACTGTCGGTAGCCCAGTGATTTCTCCATTGACTTCATCAAGTTTGAGCCCGCTAGGAAGCGGTGGACGCACTGCGTAGGAGGTCGCTTTTCCTCCCTCGGTCCTTGCAGGATTCGGGGCAATAGCGGCTCCGCGGCTATAGAGCGCCCGGGAAACTTCGTAGGTCAATTTGCTCGGCGGATCATCCACTACTTCGAGATCGAGAATAACTGTCACTTCAGCAACGCCGGAGCTCCCAATGACGGTGTACGAGCCTCTTGCGGTAGCGACCGTCGGCGTACCACTGATGATGCCTGTCGATTCTGAGAGCGTGAGCCCTTCAGGAAGTGGCGGGTGCACGGTGTAGCGCTTCGGCGCTCCTCCCGTATGGGTCGGGGTGTTCGGAGCGATGGGGGTGCGAATGTGGTAGCTCGCAGGGTTTACCGCATACGCAAGGCCCGACGGGGGCACCTCTCTTACCTCGATGGTGACGGTGACCGATGAAGAGCCTCCACTGTTCGTGGCGGTGACCACGTAGTTCGTCGGTGGGGATGCGAGCTTCGGAGTTCCGCTCACGGCCCCGGTGGTCGGATCGAGGCTGAGACCTTCTGGAAGTGCGGGTAATACTGAGAATCGGGCCGGCGCTCCGCTCTGCAACGCCAGTGCGTTCGAAGCAATCGCTTCACCCACGACATATACGGCGGGATTGAGAGTGAACTGAAGGAGCGTCGGGGCGATGTCGACAGGTTGATTTTTGTGAGGGTGGACAACGATGCTGAACCTCGCGGTGGCAGTTGCGGCAGAACTTGTCGCTGTGACCACATAGTCTGTTTCCGGCAGCTCTCGGGTGGGGACCCCGGCGAGAACGGCAGTGGTGGCATCGAAGTGCATTCCCGTCGGAGGCTCTGGGGCAATGGAAAATGAAGCCGGGCCACCCATGAGTTCTGGCGCTGCTACGGAACACGGACTTTCTACGATACATTCGTATCGCGTCGGGTCGAATTGAATGGCGAGTGAGACTCCAATTGGAGTTTCTGGGCCGTGTCCGGTGTCAACAGCGGCGCCAGTCAAGCTGCTACATGATGCTAGGAATATCGGAAGAACGAGAGCAAGTGCGCTTGGGTAGTGACTTTGCATTGTGTGGCTCCTCGGTTGTGGATCAGTGCCTTGTTGGAAGGGTTGGGCTCACTTGGGAATCCTGCCGCCGCACTTTGTTGTCGTTGCGCTGGATTTTGGAGCCGCCGCGTTTGCTGAGCTACTCTCGAAGGCAACGTCTGGAGCATAGCCGCAAGCGAGGATGCCTACGGACGCTGAGAGCAGAAGTAGGCGCTTCAGCGCAAAATGGGAATGCATGATGAATCCTTCCGTGAACGACCACAGCAAGTCGTCTGTGAGCTGGTTGTGTATGGGCACAACCCATTGCTGTTCAGTTCTGATAACGATGGGATAGCGCGATACGCAACAAGAGCGATCGATCTATTGTACTTCCAAGATCAGAAGGAGTGAGGTTGTTCCACTGGAGTTTGATGCTGTGATCAAGTAGTCTCCGGAAGGGCTCTCGACGGTCGGAGTCCCGCTGATGACTCCCGACGATGTATCGAGCATCAGTCCGGCTGGCAATTCGGGGCTCGCTGTATAGGTTGTCGGTGTTCCTCCGATGAAGCTCGGACGATTCGGTGTGACCGGTCTATTCTTCGGGATGACGATGGGATTCATGGGATACTGGAGGTTTGTCGGAGCGATGTCTCGAACCTCAATGCTCACGGTAGTTGTCGTCGTTCCGCCGCTATTCCCAGCGGTTATGGTGAAAAGTGTTTTGGACGACGAGGCACTTGGGATTCCTTGGATAGTGCCGGTTATCGTGTCCAGAGCAAGTCCTGCAGGAAGCGCGGGCTGAATGGTAAAATAGGTGATCGACCCACCGAGGGCCCTAGGAATGTTGGGGGTTGCATTGCTTCCTTTGGTGTACACCGCTGTTGGCGTGCTGTAGGTGAGCTTCGCTGGGGGGATGTCGACCACTGTGATGTAGAGCTCAACAGTAGTTTCCCCTTGAGCATTTGAGGCCATGATCGTGAACGAACTCGGTTCGGTTAAGGCGGTCGGCGTTCCAGTGATGAGCCCACTCAGAGGATCGAAGGCGAGACCCGCTGGAAGTGCGGGAGTAACCGAATAGGCTGCTGGAGAACCTCCGCTGTGCGTGGGCTGATTCGCCACGATTGCCTTTCCCAGTGTGTAGATGGCCGGGTTGGAGCCGTACTTCAGCGTCGCGGGAGCGAGCTTATATTTATGGATGGTAAGGTTTAGGGTTGCAGTAGAAGCACCAGCGGAATTGGTCGCGGTGACGGTAAAGTTTGTTGGGGGCAGTGGCGCAGTCGGCGAACCGCTGAGGTTGCCGATTGCCTCGTCGAAGTGCATCCCGGCCGGGGCTGAAGGGTCGATTCTATAGGAGGCCTTCGAACCATTGTTGCTCGGATTGCCAGTCGCACAAGGTTGATTGACGACGCAATCGTACTGCGATGGTGTGTACTGAATGCTTGGAGAGATGACTCGCGGCAGCTCGCAGTCGGACTCGCACCCTCCGTCGGTTGTAGTTCGAATGCCACAGGAAATGGCCGCAATCGCCGCGGAGAGCGTAACGATGTTTTTCGGAGTTAAATATCTATGCATGGGTGTAAACTCTTTCGCTGAAACGTGGTTGAGCAGCCCCCTCGGAAATGGCGAAATCGTGACGCCATAAGGCTCAATCAGTAACGACTGCGTCTTTGGTAGCGCAATATGAGCTGCAGTTTTGGTAGTTGATTTGCCGCTTTGCGATCAATGAAGTCGATGGGCCTGAAAATGCGAAGCCCCCGTCGACGTAGGTCAGCGGGGGCCCCGGTGTTCTGTTGAATGTACAGGTTACTGAATCGTCGTACCAGTCGCACTGATAAGCACCGATGGAGGTGCTGCCTTGAACCTGTGGGTGCCCGGTAAGGAACTGCTCATGTTGTTGTGCCAAGCCATGTAGCCGGAGATGGCATCGAGGTTTCCGGTGTTCCCTGTCACCACGATTTCATGGAAATTCCCGTTCCAGAAATCTCTGAGATCCCAGTGCCGACCGATTCGATACGTAGCCGGTTTCGGGAAATGAGGCGTACGTGTCGGCTGCTTCGAGACCGTCACCCCATCAATCTGTAGGAGAATGCCCGTTTCGCCTATACTTGCTCCAAACATTTGCTTCTGATTCAAGGTGAGTGGTTGCACGTCGGATCCTGTCCATGATGCTGGTGTCTCGTAGGTGTTGTAGGCAGCAGTTATCGTTGGAACCGCATTGCGGTAAAATGGATCGGCACCGAGCATCATCGGCACTGAGGCAAGCTCCCTTGTCGCGGTAAAGATTGCAGGCGCAAGTCCGGTCAGAGCGGTGGTCTTCACGACGGCGATCACAGTGGCTCCATTCGTGAGCCGCAGATCACCGAGCTTAAACGCAGCGTTCTTCAGGACTATCGAGTCCTTCTGCATGCTCCACATGGGCAACCCGTCGAGCGTCGATGCCGAGAGCTCTGGATTGGCGAGGTTCGTCCAACCATGAACGACTCCCCCTGCATTGCGCTGGCTGCTCAAACGACTCGCGTCGCTGAACAGGGTGTTGGGATTCGCTGCGTCGAACCACGCCCGAAGCTCTGTAGACAAATCCTTCGGATTTGCATACCGGCGGATAATCCCCGTGTCACTTCTCGTTGGAGTTCCGAAGTTCCACTTGAGTTCCATCAAGTCGAGCGTGCCGCTGGTAACCGTGATGCCCAGGTTGAGCTGGGCGCCATACAAGAAGATGGTGTTTCCCTCTCCGGCCGATATTCGTACCGTTCCCAGCCCGGAGATCGTCCCGGTGAGGGTGTAGTCTCCAACCCCGGCGACTTCGAGAGTGTGCGCCCCAGTCGGGAAGACGAGCGGACGTGTGTAGGTTGTCGAAATAGCTTTATCGAGGAGGAGTACATTGTTCAGATAGAGTCCAGGAATACGCTCCTTCACCTCTATGACCAACTCGGCCGTCGTGACATCGGTTTCGTTTGCAGCGGTCACTGTGAAGACCGTGCTCGGAACCTTGCCGATGGGTATGCCCGAGATGATGCCGGTCGTCGTGTCCAGCGTCAGACCTGTCGGCAACGCCGGTTTGACAGAGTAGCTGACGATGGGCCCACCAGTTGACGAGGGTACGTTGGCAGGTGAAGGGGAACCATCCACATAGGAAGCTGGATTCTGCGCATACGCGAGCCCTGAGGGTGCCATTTCTTTCACGACAATGCGAAGGTCGGTCGTCGCAGACCCTGAGCCGTTGCTGGCAGTGACCTTGTAGGTCGCTTCAGCAGCCATAACGGTCGGGCTACCGGTGATTTCTCCTGTTTCCAGATTGAAGCTCAAACCTGCGGGCAGAGGAGGAGAGACGGAGTAGGAGGTTGCTCTACCGCCGATGTTGGTCGGTCGATTCGGAGGGATTTCCGTGTTGCGCCGATACTCGGCATACGGTGTTCCGTAGGCAAGAGTGCTTGGTGGATCGTCCGTCACTTCGATGACGAGGATTTCCGAAACCGCACCGCCGGGTGTGCTGGCGGTCACCGTGAAGGATCCCTTGGAAATTGCAACCCCCGGGGTCCCACTGATGACTCCCGTCGTTTTGGACAAGCTCAGACCCGATGGAAGTGCCGGGCTCACTGTGTAGTTCGACGGGGCTGCACCAGTGGTGCTCGGCACATTGGGTGTGATGGGAGTATGCACATGGTAGCTCACCGGGTTCGCAGCGTAGGTTAAGCCCGTAGGCGCTACTTCCTTCACCTCAATTGTGATGAAGAGCGAGGTTGAGCCTCCGGAGTTGATGGCGGTGACGATGAAGTTCGCTGCGGAGCTCTCATGCTTTGGTGTGCCACTGATAATGCCGGTATGCACATCCAAGTGCAGTCCGGCAGGGAGCGCCGGACTAACGGTGTAGCTCTTCGCAGCACCGCCGTTGCTGCTCGGAATATTGTCACTGATTGGCTTGTTTCGCGCATAGACTGCTGGATTCAATGAGTATCTGAGGTTTGTCGGCTCAACATCGTTTACCGTTATGTTCACATTGGTCGTGGCACTTCCACCGCTATTGCTCGCCGTGACCACGAAAGTCGAGGCTGAGACTACGCTCGTCGGTGTTCCACTGATGACGCCGGTCGCGCTGTCGAGAAAAAGCCCGGCCGGGAGGTCTGAGGTTACCGTAAAAGTCGTGGGCTTTCCGCCAACGACTTTTGGACTATTGGGGGTGGCAGTGACACCCTTGGTGTAGGACGCTGAAGGCGAGCTATAGACAAGACTTGTTGGCGGGATGTCGTTGATAGCGATGGAGAGTTCGATGGACGTTTGTCCGTGATCATTTGCGGCGGTAACTTTGAAGGTGCTCGCGGCGCTCACGGTCATCGGTGTGCCACTTATCACTCCGGACAACGGATCCATGACGAGCCCGGAAGGCAGCGGGGGATAGATTGAATAGGAGGTTGGTAGGCCACCGCTGTGCGTCGGCTTGTTCTGGTTGATGGCGAGGCCGACAGTGTAGTTCGCCGGGTTATCAAGATAGGTCAAAGTTTTCGGCGGTAATTCTGGTGCGTGAACGGTGATCGAAAGAGTTGTGGTGGCCTTTCCGAACGTATTGGTCGCCGTGATGGTGTAGCTGGTCTCCGGGCGTGGCTCCTTTGGCGAACCCGTGAACGTCCCTAGAGCCCTATCAAAATTCAGTCCGGCAGGGACTTGGGGCTCAATGTCGTACGTTGCGCCCGCACCACCGACGGAAGGGGCATTGATCGAGCATGGCTGCGCTACGACGCAATCATATTTGGAAGGTTTATATTCGATAGTAGGTGGGCCTGCGGTGGCCGCTTTGCCACCTTCGTTGTCATTGGGTGAAGAGTTAGATTCGGAGCTCGGGGCGCAAGCAGCGGCAACAAAAACCGCTGCAAGTGCAAGAGTGCTTTTGGATCGTATCGTCGTTATCATGAATGTGTGATTACTCTGTCGATAGCGGGTGATGTGTCCCCTCGTGAACACTGACTACATGCATGACTGCCCTCGGCAGTCAGAGCACCTGAATCTGATAACGATGAGCTGGATTGACACGCAACACTTGCAGTCGCAAACAGGCTGATTTGCGCCGTTCCTATTTGCGATGCCCCCGCTGACGTAGGTCAATGGGGGCCCCGGTGTACTTTCCAGGATAATGTTACTGAATCGTGGTGCCAGTCGCGGTAATGAGCACCGATGGAGGGTTTGCTTGGAAGCGGTGGGTTTCTGGCAAGGTGCTGCTCAGGTTGTTGTGCCAGGCCATGTAGCCGGATATGGCTTCGATGTCTTCGGAGTTTCCAGTCACCACGATTTCATAGAAGTTGCCGTTCCAGAAGTCTCTCATATCCCAGCGCCGGCCGATTCGATACGTAAGTGGCTGCGGGAATGAGGGAGCCTTCGTCGGCTGCGTCCCGACAGTCACTCCATCGATCTGGAAGCGTATACCGGTGTCGCCTACGGTTGATCCGTACATCTGCTTCTGATCGAGGGTGAGTGGTTGCATGTCTGTCGCCGTCCAAGAAGAAGGCGTCTCGTGGGTGTTGTAGGCAGCACATATCGTCGGGATTGAATTTCGGATAAGCGGGTCGGCGCCGAGCATCACTGGAATCTGGGAAATATCTCTTACTCCCGTAAAGATTGCCGGCGCAGCTCCGGTCATTGCAGTACTCTTCACGACGGCGACCACCGTGGATCCATTCGTGAGCCGGAGATCTTCGAGCTTAAACGCAGCGTTCTTGAGAACGATTGAGTCTTTTTGAATGCTCCACATGGGCATACCGTCGAGCGACGTAGCGGAGATAGCTGGATTGGCGAGGTTCATCCACCCGTGCACAACACCTCCCGCATTCCGCTGGATACTCATGCGACTTGAGTCACTGAACACTGTGCTGCCATTGGCTGCGTCGAACCAAGCCCGAAGCTCTGTCGAAAGGTCCTTTGGGGTGGCAAGCCGCCGGATAATCCCCGTGCCGCTTCGCGTAGGATTTCCATAGCTCCACTTCAGTTCCATAAGGTCGAGCGTGCCACTCGTGACTATGACACTCGGATTCAGTTGTGCTCCATGCAGGAAAATGGTGTTCCCCTCTCCGGCAGAGATACGTAGTGTTCCCGGTCCGGAGAAGGTGCCGGTGAGGGTGTAGTCCCCAGCACCGGCACTTTCGAGCGTATGCGCCCCGGCCGGGAAAACAAGCGGTTGCTCGTAGGTTGTCGAAACAGCTTTATCGACGAGGAGGACATTGTTCAGATAGAGACCAGGAATTCGTTCCTTGACCTCGATGACCAGTTCGGCCGTCGTGACATCGGTTTCGTTGGCAGCAGTCACTGTGTAGACCATGCTCGGAACTGTACCGATGGGGATGCCCGAGATGCTGCCGGTCGTGGGGTCCAGCCTGAGACCCGTTGGCAACGCCGGAGTGACTGTGTAGCGGGCGATGGGCCCACCATTGGACGAGGGTTCGTTCACAAGGACAGGAGAGCCATCCCTATAGGAGGCCGGATTCTGCGCGTACGCAAGTCCTGACGGAGCCATCTCTTTCACGACGATGCGGAGGTCGGTCGTTGCTATTCCTGAACCGTTGCTGGCAGTGACGGTGTAGGTCGCTTCTGGCGTGACCGTGGTGGGGCTACCGGAGATCTCTCCAGTTTCCAGGTTGAACTTTAGACCGGCTGGTAGTGGAGGAGATACCGAGTAGGAGGTTGCTCTGCCACCGCTGTTGGTCGGTCGATGCGGAGGGACTTCCGTGTTCCGCTGATACTCGGCATGCGGTGTTCCGTAGGCAAGAGTGCTCGGTGGATCGTCTACGACTTCGATTTCGAGGATTTCGGAAACTGCACCGCCGGGGGTGCTGGCGGTCACCGTGAAGGCTCCCTTGGAAATAGCAACTTCGGGGGTCCCACTGATGACACCTGTTGTATTGGAGAGGATCAGACCCGACGGAAGCTCCGGGCTCACCGTGTAGTTCGACGGAGCTGCGCCGGTGGTGCTCGGTACGTTGGGAGTGATGGGAGTATGCACATGGTAGCTCGCCGGGTTCGAAGCGTACGTTAAGCCCGTAGGCGCCACCTCCTTCACCTCGATTGTGAGGATGACCGAGGTTGATCCGCCGGTGTTGAAGACGGTGACGATGAAGTTTGCTGCAGAACTCTCATGCTTCGGTGTGCCGCTGATAACGCCGGTATGCACATCCAGATGCAGTCCGGCTGGGAGCGCCGGACTCACGGTGTAGAACTTCGGGGCGCCGCCGTTATTGCTCGGGATATTTTCGTTGATCGGCTTGTTTCGCGCATAGACTGCTGGATTCAATGAATATCTGAGGTTCATCGGCCCAACATCGTTCACGGCAATGCTCACGTTGGCCGAAGCTCTGCCTCCGCTATTGCTCGCGATGACCAAAAAGGTAGTGACCGAAAGCGCAGCGGTGGGTGTTCCACTGATGACGCCGGTCACGGGGTCGAGGAAGAGCCCGGACGGGAGTTCTGGGGTCACCGTAAAGGTCGTCGGCTTCCCGCCCGAACTTTTCGGGGTGTTGGGGGATGCGGTGTTTCCCTTGGTGTAGGTGGCTGAAGGCGAGCTATAAACAAGGCTAGCGGGCGGAATGTCGTCGATAGCGATGGAGAGTTCAACGGACGCTTGCCCGTGATCATTTGCTGCGGTCACTTTGAAGCTGCGTGCGGCGCTCACGGTCATCGGTATGCCACTGATCACTCCCGACAACGGATCCATGGCGAGCCCAACTGGCAGCGGTGGATTGATGGAATAGGAGGTAGGCGTACCACCGCTATGCGCCGGCTTGTTCTGGGTGATGGCGAGGCCGACAGTGTAGTGCGCCGGGTTCTCAACATAGCTCAAAGTTTTCGGCGGATGTTCTGCCGCGTGAATGGTGATTGTAAGGGTCGCATGAGCCTTTCCGAAGGAATTGGTCACTGAGATGGTGTAGTTAGTTTCGGAGCGCGGTTCCTTCGGTGAACCTGAGAAGGTCCCGAGAGCCCTGTCGAAGCTCATGCCAGCAGGAGCTTCGGGTTCAATGTCATACGTTCCGTTGGGGCTACTGCCGATTGGGGCATTGATTGAGCACGGCTGCTCAACGACACAGTCATACTTGGAAGGTTTATATTCGATGGTTGGAGGGCTAGCTGTTGCCACTCCTCCATCTCGATCGTCGCGGGTAGATGTATGAGGTTTCGGACTAGGGGTGCAAGCAGCGGCGACAAAAAACGCAGCCAGCGCTTGAGTGCATATGAGTCGCATCGAGTTTTTCATGGTTGTGTGTTTGTCCTGTAAGGTGCGAGGGGTGTGTCACCTCGTGAACTATGACAACATGCATGAATGCCCAAAGAAGTCATGCCACAATAATCTGATAATGATGAGCGGTGCTGGCACGCAACCCTAGCAGCTGCTGTCATGATGATTTGCGCCAGTGCACCACATTGCAGCGCCTCCGCTCAGTGATGGCTGGCGGAGGCGCTGAACTGATTATGTCTGATGCTTATTTGCTTACATATGGCTCAATCAACACTCCAGTGGCGCTGATAGTGGCCGCGGGCGGACCCTTCTGATAGGCGTGGCCTTCAGGCAATTCGGATTCGAGCTTGTTGTGCCAGGCCAAATACCCAGTGAGTGCTTCGAGGTCGTTCGATCCATTGGCCACCACAAGTTCGAAGAAATTGCCACTCCAAAACTCAGGAGTGGAGTCCCCCCGGCGAGCGATGAAGTACTCACTGCTGCGCGGAAGGGCGGTGATCGGATTGTTTCTTACAGAGACCGTTTCGCCATTGATCTGCAGGATTATCTGGTTGGTGTTCGACGTCATGCCAAACAGCTTCTTTTCATTCATGGTTATCGGCTGTGCGTCTGCAATGACCCAATTGTCCGTAGGGAGTGCATAGGCTCCGGAGATGGTCGGGGACTGACCGACTACTCCCGGCTGAGCACCCAAGGCCACTGATATTGCTCCATCCAGTTTCGATCCCGTAAAGATCGCGGGACTATGACCGTTCAGCGCAGTCGTTTTCACGACAGCAATGACCGTACTTCCGTCTCGCAGATCGAGATCACCTATAGAGTAGGCGGAGCTGACCATGACGATAGAGTCCTTATCCACGCTCCACGTCGGCAGGCCGCTGGATGACTTTGCAGAGAGTGCTGGATTTGCAAGGTTGGTCCAGCCGTGGACAACGCCGCCAGTGTTTTTTTGCCTTGTGGTGCGGCTAGCATCACTGAAGAGCGTCTTCTCGTTGGAGGCATTAAACCAGGCCCGCAGTTGGCTCGAAAGGTCCTTCGGGGTTGCGTAGCGCTTGATGACGCCGGTTTCGGTGCGTGCCGGGTTGCCAAACTCCCATCCTTGGGACATCAAATCGAGCTTACCGCTCTTGATGGTTATCCCGTGGTTGCGTTGTGCGCCTGTCAGGGTGATGGTGTTTCCTTCACCTGCTGAGATGGTGAGTGTGCCTTCGCCCCCAATGGTTCCGGAGAGCGTATAGTCTCCGGTGCCCTGTACTTCGAGGGTGTGGTCACCAGCGGCGAAGGTGAGTGGCGCCTCAAAAGTCGTCGAGGTCGATTTGTCGAGCAGGAGAACATTATCCACATAGAGTCCGGGGATACGTTCATGAACTTCGATTTCTAGCTCAACATTGGTCGAGTCGGTTTCGTTGGAAGCGGTCACTGTGTAGGTAGCCTTGGGGGTTGTCACGGTGGGGGTTCCGGAGATGACGCCTGTGGTTTCGTCGATGGTCAAACCCGTCGGTAACGCCGGAGATACCTCATACTTCGTGATCAGAACACCATTCGAGGCAGGAGTATTGTTCGCAATTGTGGAGCCAGCATTGTACGTTGCCGGGTTTTGGCTGTAGGCCAGCTCCCCCGGAGCCTTTTCGATGACCGCTATGGTCAACGCCACTTCTGCCGCTCCGGAGTCGTTGATCGCCTTGACGGTGTAGCTCGCCTCCGCTGCCACTGTCGTTGGGGTGCCACTGATTTCTCCGGTTTGGGTGTTGATGACAAGCCCATCGGGCAGCGGTGGACTGACATCGTAGCTGGTTGCTTTGCCTCCAGAGCTTCTAGGCAGAAGAGGAGTAATAGCCGTGTCTCGCCGGTATATGTTCTTGGAACTTTCGTACGTAAGTTCTTTTGGCGGATCGTCCGTGACTGCGATTGTCAGCACCGCTTTGGTAGTTCCCTCTTCGGTGCTGGCTGAAACCGTGTACGAACCTTTCGGTGTTCCGGCATTTGGGGTGCCGCTGATGACTCCCGTTGTCTCCGAAAGGATGAGTCCGTCGGGGAGTTCAGGTGTAATAGAGTATTTGGTTGGGGTTGCCCCTTTTGTCTTAGGATGGTTGGGACTAATGAGCACATGGACGTGATAGGTACTGTTCATCTCTGTGTAGGTAAGGTCGGTCGGAGCGAGTGCTTTGATTTCGATTGGAAGCATGATCGAAGTCGCTCCCCCAGTGTTCGTAGCGGTGATGATATACAACTTCGTTGCCATTTCACTCGTCGGGGTTCCGCTGATGATCCCTGTAGTGTTGTCAAGGGTTAACCCTTCCGGGAGCCCAGGGCTCAGCGTATACTCAACAGTCGCTCCACCATTGTTGCTGGGGATGTTCGGCGCGATTGGCTTGTTCAGCGCATACACGGCTGGATTGAGGGAATACCTGAGATTCGTGGGTGGATTGTCGACCACGGCGATATTCAAGATGGCCGAAGCGGTCCCCCCGCTATTGCTGGCGACGACAGTGAAAACGGTCGAGCCGAGTAAGGTCGAAGGCGTCCCGCTGATGACCCCAGTAGCTTCATCCAGAGTAATTCCGGCAGGCAGCGCCGGGCTTACCGAGTACGAAGTGGCTTTTCCTCCTGTGACTACGGGGGTGAGATGTTTTGCGACCGCCCCTAGAATCAATGATGCCGATGAGGGACTATAGAGGAGTGTCTTGGGGGGGATATCGTTGATGGCGATGGAGAGTTGGGTCGTCGTCTGTCCAATGGAGTTCGAAGCAGTGACAGTGAAGTTCAACGCAGCGCTCATCGTGGTCGGAGTGCCGCTGATGATCCCGGTCACTGGATCCATAACTAATCCCGGTGGTAGGGCAGGAGTAACCGAGAAGTTCGTCGGACGCCCTCCGGTCGTTGTGGGTCGGTTCGGGGGACACGCGACTCCAATCGTGCATTGTGCCAGATTTGAAGCGTACGTGAGACTCTCCGGAGCCAATTCAGCGGCGTGAACAGTAATGGTGATACTGGCAGTTGCTTTCCCGAGAGAGTTGGATGCAGTGACAGTATAGGTGATCGCGAGCGTGGCTGTGCGTGGCGAGCCCGAGATAGTGCCGTGAGACTCGTCAAATGCCATCCCCTGGGGCAGAGGTGGAGATATGGCATACTTCACGTCTTTGCCCTCGACGGTCGGCGGGTTCATCGAGCATGGCTGTTCGACAACGCAGTCGTACTTGGATGGCTTGTATTCAATGGTCGGTGCATCTGTACGGAGTTTCCCGGCGTCGGGAGTTTCTCCGGCTGGGGGCTTGGGCCCTGGAGCGGTATTGCAAGCTGCGAAAATCATCGCCGCAGCCAGCGAAATCAGCCTCTTGGATTTGTAATGATTTTGCATAAATACTCGGTGGCTCACTAGGTGTTGGTTGATGTACCCTCTCGTGGATGACGACAGAATGGTCGTGATGCCACTAGAATGTGATAATGGCGGAATGGATAACCATGCAACATTAGTGAGCCCAAATAATGTCTGCGTGAAGCTAGTGTGCTTAATAATTAGTGTATGAGTTGTGTGGATGGGTGCGAGGGCGCGATGAGGCGCGTCGCCCCGGTGGCGCGATAACTGACCATGGTCAGTCGCCCAAAGTCAGTCCTTCGCTTACGCCTCGTGAGGGATTACACGTCTGGATAGGGCGTTCGCGGTGCGGCGGCCGATCTCTGCCGTTTGCACATAAGCACAGCCTAGCGAGCTACAGGTGCTGCAGCTCAGCTGGGGAGAGGTACGGAGGGGGAAACGGATCTGGAAGAGCTATTCGCGCTTGTCCGACGACTTGCCGTCGTCGATGTTTTTGGGGTGCTTCTCCGACGGCTCATCGCTGCCCGAGAATCCCTTTTTAAAGTTCCGAATAGCGGAGCCTAAGCTCTGCCCAAGCTGAGGAAGTCGCGACGTGCCGAACAGCAAGAGAAACACCGCGAGAATGAGAACTATTTCGCCCCACTTGAGACCCATAGTCGCTGCGTAGCAGGATTTGGGTGTATCCGGAAGGGCTACTTCACGGCTTCCGGTAGCGGTACCGGGGGCGGAGCCACCCGGAGGCTTGGCTCAAGGGACCGCTTTGCGAGTTCCATGAAGACCGCTTGGCTGCGCACCGGTTGGCCGTCGGGCGGAATCGGGATCGGAACGTAGGTCCCTTGGGCGGTGAGTTCTCGAGCTTTCACGTTGTCCGAAGCGGAGATGCCCAGCACCTCGTCGAGGATGCGGGCCTTCAAGTTCGCATCCTCGACGGGTGTGAGCACCTCGACCCGGCGGTGAAAGTTTCGCGGCATCCAGTCCGCAGACGAAATGTAGACATCTGCGTTGGGACCGGCCCCGAAGACGAAGGCGCGAGCATGTTCGAGAAAGCGATCGACGATGCTGCGTACTCGAATGCGCTCGGAGGTGCCGGGGACTTGTGGCCGTAGGCAGCAGATGCCGCGAATCAACAAGTCGATATCGACCCCGGCGCGGCTGGCTTCGTAGAGAGCGCGAATGACGTCCGGATCCACAAGCGAGTTCATCTTCGCGATGATGCGCGCTGGTTCTCCCTTGGTGGCTTTCTGCGTTTCCCGGGCGATGAGTTCGAGAATCTTCGCTTGGAGAGTCCCCGGAGCAACGGAGAGGCGCTTCCATTGCGGCTGGGTGGAGTAGCCGGTGATCATATTGAAGAGGGCGGTCGCGTCGTCGGCGATCTCCGGGCGGGAGGTGAAGAGCGAGAGATCCGCGTAGAGGCGCGCCGTCACCGGGTTGTAGTTCCCGGTGCCCAGGTGCACGTAGCGGCGAATGCCGTTGCGCTCCCGGCGGACGACCAACGTGACCTTGCAGTGGGTCTTGAGTCCGAGGAGCCCGTAGACCACGTGGATGCCATTGTTCTCCATGCGCCGTGCCCAGGCGATGTTGTTCGCCTCGTCGAGGCGCGCTTTGAGCTCGACGAGCACGGTGACCTGCTTGCCGTTCTCCGAGGCCCGCAAGAGCGCGCGGCCGATGGGACTATCGCCGGTGGTTCGGTAGAGGGTCTGTTTGATCGCAAGGACGTTCGGATCTTCCGCCGCCTCCTCGATGAACCGCACGACCGGCTCAAAGGATTCGTAGGGGTGGTGGAGGAGAATGTCTTTCTGCGCGATGAGCTGGAACATGGAGTCGGCGACGTGAATCGCCGGTGGAATCGCCGGGACGTACGGCTCGACCCGATGCTCCGGCCGCGGATCGACATCGGCGAGGGCCGTGAAGTCCTGCAGTTGAAGCGGTCCCCGCAGCCGGTAGAGGTCGTGGGGGGCGAGATTCAGCGCATGGGCGAGCTGCGACTCCAGGTAGCTCGGCGCTCCGTCGTCGAGCTCCAGGCGAACGACGGCGCCGCGGTCCCGGCGGCGCAGCTCTTTTTGCACCGACTCTAGGAGGTCTTCTGACTCTTCTTCGTCGATATCGAGGTCCCAGTTTCGGGTGAGGCGGAAAATGGCCGCACCTTCGACGGTGAACCCAGGAAAGAGCTCCGCTGCGTTCAGGAGAATCAGCTCTTCGAGGAGGATGAAGCGCGGGTCTTCCGGCGCCGCGAGCGGCACGAGCCGCGGGAGCACGAGCGGCACCTGCACCACCGCGAGCGCCACATCGCTCTGCGGACGCCGCCGTTTTTTGTCGCCCCGGCGCAGGCTCAACGCCAAGTTGAGCGACTTGTTCTTCAAGTTCGGAAACGGGTGGCTTGGGTCCACGGCGAGCGGCGTCAGCACTGGGAACACCGACGATTGGAAGTACGACTTAGCCTGTGCGCGCTGCTCGACGGTGAGTTGATCGCGGCTCACGAGGTCGATGCCATTCGCCGACAGGAGCGGGCGCAACTCGCCCTGCCACACGTTGTATTGGTCTTCCACCATGCGGTGGGCCCGCTCGGCGATGGCCGCTATCTGCTCGGCGGGCGACATGCCGTCGGCGGGGCTCTCGGAGATGGAGCTCTGAAGTTGCTGCTTCAGCCCGGCCACCCGAACCATGAAAAACTCGTCGAGGTTCGCCGCCGATATAGCTAGAAACTTGATGCGCTCGTGGAGTGGCAAGCCCGAGTTTTTCGCTTCGGAAATGACACGCTCATTGAATGCGAGCCAGGAGAGTTCCCGGTTGATAAAGAGGCTTCGGTCGTTGGTAGGCTCCATGAGATAACGGAGGCTGAAGCAAACGTGTTGAGCTGCAGAAGCGGTCTATACCTACCAAGACACCTACCACGACTCGCTCCAGAAACGGGAAATGCTGTGATACCGAAAACGCATTCCATGGATTTCGCTTCGTGAAAGAGCCTGCAGCCACCGCAGAGCGGGGGCAGCCAGGGCGCGGCCAAGTCGTCGCGGCCATCGACGTCGGAACCAATGCCGCTCGGCTGATTCTGGCGCGGGTTGGCCCAGACCACAGCTACGAGATATTGCACCAAGAACGGGCGCCGATTCGCCCCGGCGAAGGCGTGTTCATGAGCGGCGTCATCCGCCGCGAAGTGGCCGACCGGCTCGTCGAAACCCTGAGTCGCTACGGGGCACTCGTGCGGCGCTACGACGCGCAGGTGCGCGCGGTTGCAACCTCGGCCATGCGCGACGCGAAGAATCGCAACGAGGTCGTCCGCCGCGTGCGCGAGGAGGCCGGCGTCAACCTCGAAGTCATCTCCGGGCAAGAGGAGGCGCGCCTCATCTGCCTCGGCATTTTAAGTGGTGTTCCCTCACTCGCTCGGAGCCTCTGCGTCGATATCGGCGGCGGCAGCACCGAGCTCATCATTGCCGAGCACAAGCGACCGGCGCACTTGTGGAGCCTCGACTTGGGGGCCGTGCGGCTGACCGAGATCTTCAAGGCCGACCAAGCCATCTCGAAAAAAGAGCTCAAAGTGATGCGGGCCTTTGCTCGCGAAATCATTGCCGACGCGGGCATCCGCGCGCGCTTGGGTCGCGTTTCGTACGCGCTCGGCTCCAGCGGCACCATCGGCGCGGTCGTCGACTTTGCCCGCAAGAAGAAGGGCACTTCGGCGACCCGCGCGGAGATCTCCAAGGCAGTCGAGGCCATAGCCGCGATGAGCCCGGCCAAACGGCGCAAGCAGTTCGACGCGAACCGCGGCGACGTGATCGTCGGCGGCGCGGTCGTGCTGGAGGCGGTACTCGACGAGCTCGGGCTCTCCGGGATTCAGCCGACCGCCCGCGGGCTGCGCGATGGGTTGCTCGTCGATTTGGTGCAACGGCGCCCAGGAGATGAAGATTCGAGCGCCGAAGGCGGCGCGCTCGCTCTCGGTCGACGGGTCGGCTTCGGCGAAGAGCACGCAACCCAGGTCGCCCGCCTCGTGCGGCCGCTGTTCGATCGCTTCTCCGCCAACGGCGAATTGCCCCGGAATGCCTGGGTGCTCCTCAACACCGCCGCGCTCCTCCACGACATCGGCTACGTGGTGAGCGCGGTCCGCCACCACAAGCACAGCCACTATTTGATTACCCACGCGGAACTGCCGGGGTTGAGCGAGCGGCAACAACTCCTCGTGGCGATCATCGCCCGTTTCCATCGCCGTTCGCCGCCGGATCCGCAGCACGAGTTGCTCCGCTCGCTCGATGAGAACGAAGTGAAGGTCGTTCGCCGCTGCACCGCACTCTTGCGCATGGCCGATGCGCTCGACCGCAGCCACCAGCAGCCGGTGAGCAAACTCTCCGCCGTGCTCCGCCCGGGCAAATTGCGCCTAAGCCTCCAGGTTCGCGCGCCCATCGAACTTGAACTGTGGGATCTCGACCGAGAAGCCGCGTTGTTCACCGAAGTCTTCGGGCGCAGTTTGGAAGTTCGGGTCCGCCGCGCTCCAGCGGTGAAGCGCCGCCCGCTGCGCCGTCAGACTGGTAGCAGGAGAGTGGCCCCCCGAAGGCGGTAGGCGTCGCCCGCGTCAGTGGGTTTGGAAGTGGGGCAGGTTTCGCACTGCGGTCGCGAGCGCTTCGTGGTTCCGGTAGCGCGCTTCGCGAAGTTTCTGAGAGAAGATCGGCGCCCCCGGAACGTCTTTCGTCGTGAGCGCTTGGGTGACCGCATAGACCGAGTAGCGCACCCGGCGAAAATGCGCGTGCCAGCCGCGAGAGGTTCCGCTGAATAAGGTCCAGCAGGCGCGGCGGTCGCCGTCGCGCGGAATGCCGACCGAGGCGACATCGACGAGCAGCGTGCGGTCGACTCGGCGGCGGTACGGGAAGTGGAGGTGTCCGAAGGCGATGGCCGCCGGATGCGGGTGCACGAAGTACTTGCGCACGGCTTCGTCGTCGAGCGTCGGGTCGAGCGTGTCTTCGAGGTTGCGCGGATTCGCGTGGCACACGAACAGGTCTTGCGAGGGCGCCGGACTAAAACGCATCGAGAAGGGGAGCGCCCGCATCCACGCGAGATGCTCTTCGCCCAACTCCGCTCGCGACCATTCGAGCAGATGGGTCTTCCAATGCTGCGGCTCCTGGTAGGACTTCTGGAGATAATTCCCGGCGAGATAGGCGTCGGTGTTGCCGATGATCACCGCGTGGCAGCGCGCGCGGATGAGTTCGACGCACTCTCTTGGGAACGGCCCGCGCAGCGCGAGATCTCCCGCTGCGATGATAAGGTCGGGTTTCTGACGGTCGATGTCCGCGAGCACAGCTTCAAGTGCCGGCAGATTTCCATGGATGTCAGCGATGACCGCAAGGAGCACCCGAGCGACTATAGCGGTACAGAAGACCACATCCAAGCACGCCAGCTTGGCTATCGAGCGGGTGAATGTGCTAGGTGCATTTCCGGCGGTTTCGGTCTCGGGCACCGCGCGAGGACACGATGCAGGTCAAAGTCGAAGAAATCCAGCAGGGAGGGCTTTCACTTTCGGAGGCGAACTCTCGGGAAATGCTCGTTCGCGCCCTCCAAGACGTGGAGTCTTTCGAAGTGCTCGACCCCGGAACCCTGAGCGCTCGATTCACCCGCACCTCAGGGAGAATTCATCTCGACGGTCGTTGTACCGTGAAATTAAAAGGCCCCTGCAATCGCTGCGCATACGCCGTGCCCTTCGAAGTCCCGGTAGAATTTCTGGTCCGCATGGTGCCGGATTCCTCGTCAGAGGGCTCTCGGGGGAACCGCGCCGGGCAGGGCACCTTCGAACTCGACGAGGCCGACGCCGAACCCTTTGATGGGCGGACCATCGATTTAGATCCCATATTGCGCGAGCATTTGCTATTGGCGCTCCCCGTTACCCTGCTATGCGGAAATGACTGCAAAGGATTGTGCAGGGTATGCGGAGCAGATTTAAACCGTGAGCCGTGCTCACACCGCGGGGAAGCCGAAATCGACCCCCGGTTCGCCGCTTTGAAGGACATCAAGGTCGAGAGGTAATTCTCGGCTCGTCGCAGGGAGCACAACATGGGAGTACCCAAAAAACGGACTTCGAAGATGCGCCGCGATCGCCGTCGGGCCGCCAACAACGCCCTCAAGGGCGGGCTCAGCCTCGGCCATTGCAAGGGCTGCGGAGCAGCAGTTCTTCCGCATCGGATATGTCCAGCGTGCGGAAACTACAAGGGCAAACTCGTCGCCCCCCCGCGCGAACGCAAAGCCGAAGCCTAGGCGCACGAATAGCTATCGAGCCTGATGACAATTGCTCAGGTTTGGGTAGACAATCGGAGTTGTGATGCGCGCCCGCATTATCGGAACCGGCAAGTACCTTCCGAAGAAGGTTCTGACCAACGCAGATATCGAGAAGCTCGTCGATACCAACGACGAGTGGATTTTTTCGCGCACCGGAATACGCACCCGGCACGTCGCCGCTGAAGGAGAACTCACCTCCCAGATGGCGACCCAGGCGGCGAAGAGCGCCCTCGCCATGGCCGGGGTCAAACCGGAGGATGTGGAGCTGATTCTCGTTGGCACCATCACCCCGGACATGCCGATGCCGGCATGCGCGGTCTACGTCCAGCGCGAACTCGGCGCGAAAAACGCCTTTGCCTTTGACATCTCTGCGGCCTGCGCGAGCTCCGTCTACGGGCTCGGCATCGCCTCGCAGTTCGTCGAAACCGGTCGGGTGAAAATCGCGTTGGTCATCGGCGCCGAGATGTTGAGCCGGGTCACGAACTGGAGCGACCGCGGCACCTGCATCCTCTTCGGCGATGGCGCGGGTGCGATGGTGCTCGCACCGACGACGGAGCCGAACCGCGGCATCTTGTCGGCGCACTTGCACTCCGACGGCAACCTGGCGCCGCTCATCACCATTGAGGGCGGCGGAACGAAGATGCCGCCGAGCCCGGAAATGCTCGCCGGAAACCATCACAAGATCTTCATGAACGGCCGCGACGTGTACAAGCACGCGGTGCGCTTCCTCTCCGACTCGATGCGCGAGGCCCTTGAAAAGCAGAACCTCAAGGTGGACGATCTCGATCACCTCGTCGTTCACCAGGCGAACTTGCGGATACTCGAAGCAGTGTTGCAGCGCCTCGGAATCCCCAAAGAGAAGGTGTGGCTCAATATCGAGCACTACGGAAACACATCCTCGGCCTCGCTCCCGATTTCTCTCGACGAGGCCAACCGAGCTGGTGCACTAAAGCCAGGACAACTCATCGGAATGCTTGCCCTTGGCGCTGGTATCGCGTGGGGCAGTATGTTGGTTCGCTGGTAGAAAGTTCGAGGACATGGGTTCACTCGCGTTCATTTTTCCTGGGCAAGGCAGTCAAGCCGTCGGCATGGGCAAATCGCTCTACACCGCGTTCCCCGAGGCCCGTGCGATCATCGATGAGGCCTCGGCAGCGCTCTCCCTCGACATGCAGCGGCTCTGCTTCGAGGGGCCCGAGACGGCGCTCACGCTCACGGCTTCGGCGCAACCGGCCATCCTCACCGTGTCGGTGGCGGCGCTCCGCGCTTTCGGGGCGCGCTCCTCGCTGCGACCAGCCGTCGTCGCCGGGCACTCCCTCGGGGAATACTCGGCCCTCGTCGCGGCGGGCGTGCTCGACTTGGCCTCTGCGGTCCGCGCAGTTCGGGCGCGTGGGACGTTCATGCAAGAGGCCGTGCCGCCGGGCGTGGGCGCCATGGCCGCTGTGCTCGGGCTTCCCGCTTCGACGGTGCGCGAAGCCTGCGAAGCCGTCGCCGGTGGCGATGTCGTGAGCCCGGCGAACTACAACGAGCCCATGCAGACCGTCATCGCCGGTCACGCGGCCGCGGTCGAACGTGCCCGAGAGAAATTGACCGCGCTCGGCGCGAAGCGGGTCATCCCCTTGGCGGTGAGCGCCCCCTTCCACTGC